>JAQQTO010000037.1:24057142-25421071 GCA_029884595.1 Ormosia semicastrata | reverse complement strand
GTAGTTTTAGTTCTGTAGTTCAGACTAAAAAATTCCACGCCAAAGACCCTCTTCACTTTACGGAACTTGTGGTCCTCACCTCGTCTGCTTCCACCTACAAAAATAAATTTCGCTACAGCCAAAAATATTAAATTAAAGTAATTGTTAAGTTTAAGAAAAATAATGATATGATCCATTTATTTAGATAAGAAAAATCATATAAATATAAACTTTTTATAATGTCCTTTTCAATTTGAGATTAAATCTGCCTTCACTTTTCTTTCTTTCTAATGTATATAAATAAATAACTTACAAGTTCAAATCTCAAGAATTTCTTAGATTAACTATTTATGACAAATAAATAATAATGAATATACATTTTATAATGTAAAATATTATTTATATAATATAAAAATGATATTCATAAATTTAAACTATATAAATTTTAAAATTAAATACAAAACTAATTATATTATATTATAAAAATTATTTTTTAAAAAAAATTGATATTTTAAAGATATCAAAATAAAAAATTTTAAAAATATATATTTTTTAATTTTTAATATATTAAATATTTTATTTTTATTTAATTTTTTTATTTTAATATCTTTAACATTTATTTTTAACAAAATTAAATAAAAAAATATAAATAATACTATAAAGAAAGTGGCGTGGGCTAGACGCTAAAGGGCTGTATTACGTGGTGCGCTGCCCCACCATTGAAGGGTGGTCCCCAGTACGTGCGCAGATGCCGACAGTAGATTGTGGTCTTGGTGGGGCCTACCACAAGTTCGACGTTCTGCGAGTTACGGTGACAGTCCTATCGCTTTAGCGCGCAGTAGCATCATATGTGAGCGACGCTTTCGGTGGGGGATTTAGTGATTTACCACATACACAGCACACCAATAAATATAGTTTTGTTAGTTTTCCTTATTAAGAATTATATTGGTCAAGGCTTTGTTCTCTGGTTCTTGTTCTTGTAACACCCTTCCTTACATATTTAAATAATCTGTGCAAGGGATTATGTCTCTCTCTCTCTCTCTCTCTTCTCAAATCCAAATACTGAATAGCAGCAATTATGTTTAAATTAATGGAGTGCCTCTTTTTGTTTTACGGTCAAATTAACGGAGTGCCTTAAGTTGTTTTAATCATTGGGTATGTCTCAATTAATATTTTAAAAATCGAATTAAATTAATATATTAAATTGATTAGATTATAAATTGATCATATTTTTATTTTAACATTTTTTACTTTAATTATGATTTAATCATAATTTAATTACAAATTTAATCAATTAAATTCATCAAACTATAATATTAAAGTTTCATTAATTTAATCTCTGATTTAATTTTTAAAACATTGGTCTCAATTAAATATGGTCAAGTAATCCACTAATTTCAAAAAATTTCAAGCGAATAAGATAATTATTTTTCATGTACAAGTGATCTACTCTATTTGATACTTTAAAAATAATGTTCCTACATCATTTTTTTTGCAAACATTACTTTTTATATTATTTTTAAATAATTATGATTAAGTGAGAAAAAATAATAGAACAAAAGTGATATAATTGATAATATGAAGAGTAGTATAAAAAGTGATGTAAAAAAAAAGTTATGTAAAAAAATCAAGATTGTTGATACTTATTCTATTAAAAGACCAAGACAATTAAATAACACATAAGAACAAAGTGTAGGACTATTATTAATATTATTTGTGTATTTTAAATTATTATTATTATAAGACTCATTCAAACCATAATCTGAATCACATGAACACAAATTTGATATGTTTTGCCGACTGGGAATCTTGAATGGCTTCTAACTAATAATTATTTACTTGAGGTGAATAATTATATACTACGAATATTTAAATAAAACTGTTAAGCATTTCGTTGGACTGTTATGATTATATAAATGAACACTGATATAATAATGTCTACCAATTTTTAGCGACGGACTTTGGAGACATAATAACCCAATCTATCATCATCAGCAACAATGCAACAAAAATGGACTTCAAATAGGAGCAGAGCAAACTAAATGGTCTTTCTCTAGTCTCTGGTCAGTACCTTGTAAACCAGCCCTTTGTTTGCAGATGAAAGATAACAAACGGTGACTTCTTTCATGAAAATTCACACGTGGCTTTGTCATGTTTGCAAGTATCCATTTGCGATTCAATTCACTTGCCAATGAGGCAACCCCGTCAATTTTCATTGGAATATGGCCAAACAAGAGCTCCTACTATTTTTCATTCGGTTCAATTTGCAAATTAATTTAGACATGAATCATGAAATCTCGTTGGCACATCGCTGGAAAAGGTGGAAATCACAATCCACTGTCTCAGCGGGGTGAACTAACATCAGAGACATAATAAGATGACTAAAGCCTAATGACAGTGCTTAATGTTTAATGAGAGAGAGAAAATGTTGTTTAGTAGTCAGAGATAAAGGAACTAATAATTTGTCTTGCGATTGCAAAAGAATAGTAGGATTCCCATCATTCCATCGTAGCAGTAGCTAATATTGGCTTAAAATCTAAAATCCAAACAATGCATGCCCCCAAAGTTACACTGTTGAAATAAAAGTTGCAACTTCTGTTGCCTACTGTGTTATTTTCATTCCTACAGAAGCTCCTAGTAGGATCTCTGATGCAGTGTTCTTTGAGTAACTTTCATGGGGCCTTCATGAATAGCTGTAATTCAAATTTCAATTTTCGGCTTGCAAGAGGAACCCAAAAAAAAAAAAAAAAAGGCAATACAAGCAGAACATCAGCATTTCATTGTGCGTCTGAATCTGTTGAGGTAGACTTTTTCGTTAATGCAGCTGGCTCTCTCTCCTGCTGTTTCTTCACATACCTCTGCGCAGTTGCATTCACTATCTTGACAAAGAAGTTCATAAGCATGAGCCACACAAGAGTGTTCCAGATTGAAGCAAAAGAGAAATTCCACTTTTTTCCCTGAAGATGATAAATGAAATAATTTCAGAGGGGAAAAAGAAGAAGCAAAAATTAGAGATATAACTAAGAAATTAACTAGACTTTGCGGCTGTTATTCAATATTGAGAAATTCAACATTCAAATCAATGTAGAAAGCATTGATAACCGCGTTATATTGCAGTTAATGGATACCTGAGTATTTGAGGAAACTGGATAGGGTGCTTTCAGATACTTATCTTTCATTGTATGGACCTTGGCTATCACTCCAGGCAAGACAGATGCGAAACCAGGTATATGACTGAGAACCCAGATAAATTCATTCTCTATCCAGTCAAGAAGTTGATTATTGCAAACTGAGATGATGAATACCGTCTGCAAAAAGAATATAACATACAGGGTCAATCAAAAGCTTGTACATATAGACTACTAGCTTTGTGCCAGAGTGAATTCCTTATTTTATTTAACTATTACTCTACCTCATTCTTGTTTATCTCTTCACTAATATGTGGGACCATATAAAATATAGGTAATCGTGATAAATCTTCAGAAAATACGCCATGTAGTATAGCAGTCACAAAATTAGAATATAAAATATTATATCTGCATTATTTTATGCTAGTGGACTGACAGGCATGTCATTTTTTATTTTGTTTCTTCTTAATGTAGCAGTTCTTTTATTGGGTGAATACGTGCAGTTGAAACTGTGAATGTGATGCCCTGCATCCTGCCTACCTAGTTAAGAAGAGCTGGTGAGAGGTGGCAGATTTGCAATAGTGGGAAGTGGGTGGCTACTTAGTATTTTTTTACCATTTTATCCATATATTTGTTTTCTGTATAAAACATGTAAAAGTGAAATATAATGGCAACATAGGAAACAAAGTTTGAGACCAAAAGGATCAATCCCCTTTATTAAGTAGTATAGATAAATATAAATATTTATGGTAGAGACTGATAGAAAACAGAATATGATAGAGACAGTAATGAAAAGTAGTAGATGATATTCAAGATAGAAGGAGAACTAAGGTTCTCATAAATGGAGTCCCAGAGCAGTAGCTCCTCAGAGAAGAGTATTCTCTCTCTGCCAAACAAACTAACAGAAAATACAATGATTGCCTCCTCCCCTTCACTCCCCTCTCCCTATAGCTACGTGCATGTTGTAACTAACTAGCCACCTCAGCATTCCTCATTCTCTCCCTCTCCTCTATTCTTTTTCTTACGGCTATACACTCTCCAAACCTTGGGCCTTCCTTGATGCAAGCCCAGTAAGTGGTCTTTCTGTGTTTCCCCATCAGGCCCGATATCAAGTAGTCTATCACTTCCTCCCCTTGAAAGAACAGCCTTGTCCCCAAGGCTGAATGAAGGGAATTGGCTGCCCAAATACACCTCATGTTCCCATGTAGCATCTTCCCTTGGGGACCCCTTCCATTGTATTAAATACTGCTTTCCTCGGATCCCATTCTTAGCAATGTCTCTGTTGGCCAGCACCGTTTCTGGTTCCACAACACTCTCCGATTCAATCTCCAAACTCACAGGTAGATCCACCTCTGCTGTATAGTTACCAATAGCTTTCTTGAGTTGTGAGACATGGAATACAGGGTGAACTCTCGAAGTAGGGGGCAGTTTGAGCTTGTACGCAACACTTCCATACTTTTCCACCACTTGAAAAGGACCATAGTACCTAGGAGCCAGTTTTTGGTTAATCCTTCGGGCTACGGACTGTTGCTTATGTGGCCTTAATTTCAAAAACACCCACTCTCCAATCTCAAAGTCCATCTTCGTTCTGTGTTTGTCTGCATACTTTTTCATCTGTTCTTGAGCCTTGGCTAGATTATACTTTAGTTGTCGTAAGGCTTCATCCCTTTCTTGCAACTCTCGAGCCACTGCCTCCACCTTGGTCTCCCCTTGGGTGAAACGAATTACAGTAGGTGGTTTCCTGCCATACACCACTTCAAAAGGCGTGGTTCCTGTGGATATGTGAAATGTGGTATTATACCACAACTCAGCCCAAGGCAACCATTCTGGCCAACTTTTAGGTTGTTCCGACGCAAAGCACCTTAAATACGCCTCGAGACACCTATTCACCACTTCCGTTTGCCCATCAGTCTCTGGGTGATAAGCGGAGGACATTTTCAAAACAGTCCCCTGGAGTCTAAACAGTTCTTGCCAAAAATGGCTTACAAACAAAGGATCTCTGTCACTAAGGAGTGATTGCGGAATCCCATGAAGTCGCACTACCTCCTTTGCAAAAACAATAGCCACAGTCCTCGCTGTATAAGGATGCTTCAACAGAATGAAATGCGCATACTTTGACAAACGGTCTACAACAACCAATACTGCCTCCATACCTTTAACCTTGGGCAACCCAGTGATAAAATCAAGAGAGACATCCTCCCATACTTGGGCTGGAATTGACAGGGGCTGCAGCAGTCCATATGGGGATGTGGCCGAATATTTATAGCGTTGGCACACATCACAAGCCTTCACAAATTCTTGAACTGTTTTCTTCATTCCCAACCAATACACAACACCCGTAAGCCTCCTGTATGTCCTCAAAAACCCTGAATGTCCCCCTAAGGGTGAGGAATGAAATTCTTCTATCAATAGAGGAATAAAAGCCGAAGAGGAAGGTATAACCAACCTGTCCTTGTACAATAAAACTCCATTTTTCATGCTGAATCCAGGTCTGAGGTCTGGACTTGTTTGTAAATCTGCAATAATTCTCTTTAAAGTCGGATCGTTCATCACTTCTTGTTGGATCTCTTTTCCCTGCTCCCAAATTGGAGAGGAAACCAGCATCTTCAGTACTTCTTCCTCGTGAACTCGAGACAAGGAATCGGCTGCCTTGTTCTCAGGACCGGGTTTGTAAACCACCTCAAATTGGTAACCAAGGAGCTTAGACACCCAACATTGCTGATCACAACTAGCTACCCGCTGTTGTAGAATGTGTTTCAAGCTTCTTTGGTCCGTAAACACTACAAAATTTCTACCAATAAGGTAGTGTCGCCAATGCTGGACTGCCAACACAAGGGCCATTAATTCCTTTTCATACACAGATTTAGACAGGTTGCTATTAGCAAGAGCTTTGCTGAAATAAGCAATTGGTTTGCCATTTTGCATTAGCACAGCTCCTATTTCCCTTCCAGACGCATCACACTCAATTTGGAAGGGTTGAGTGAAGTCAGGCAATGCCAAAACAGGTGCAGCTGTCAGAGCATCTTTTAACTTCTGAAAGGCTTTCGCAGCTTCAAGCCCCCAATTAAATCCGTCCTTTTTGGTCAAGTCAGTCAATGGCTTCGCAATTTGTCCATATCCTTCAATGAACTTTCGATAGTAACCAGTTAGACCCAAAAAACCGTGCACCCCTTTAACATTGTGTGGAACTGGCCATTCTACTACACTTTTCACCTTGGAGTAATCCACTGCAACCCCACCTCCTGAAATAACATGCCCAAGGTACTCCACTTGTTGCCTCCCGAAGGTGCACTTCTTTTTATTAGCTACAAATTGGTTCTCCTCCAATATCTGAAGCACTTGGTGTAAATGTTGGAGGTGAGATTGCCAATCCCTACTGTACACAAGAATGTCATCAAAGAAGACCAACACGAATTTCCTTAAATAATGCTTAAAAACCTGGTTCATTGTTGATTGGAAAGTGGCAGGGGCGTTCATTAAACCGAATGGCATTACAAGGTACTCATAATGTCCCTCGTGAGTCCTAAACGCTGTTTTGTGAATGTCTTCCACTCTTACCCGTATTTGATGGTACCCCGATTTCAGATCCAATTTCGAAAAATAAAAAACTCCATGCAGCTCATCTAACAGCTCGTCCACTACCGGAATCGGGTATTTATCTGGAACTGTTACTTTGTTTAAAGCTCTATAGTCGACACACATACGCCAAGAAGAATCCTTCTTTTTTACTAGTATGACTGGGCTTGAAAACGAACTTGAGCTGTTTCTAATCACTCCTTGCTGCAGTAACTCATTAACTTGTCTTTCAATCTCACTTTTATGCGCATGAGGGTATCTGTAGGGTCTAACACTGACTGGCCCCGTACCCTGTTGCAGCTCTATCACGTGCTCTATTACTCTTTGTGGTGGTAACCCCATAACTTCCTTAAATACCTCCGAAAACCCTTCTAACAACTCTGTTAGTTCCTTCTGTTGCAAAGGAGCTAAAGCACACTCCTCCTCTTTTTCAGCCACCATCTCCTTTAGCCAAGATTCCCTCCCGTCCACCTCTCTTACATCTTTCAGCAGATTATTGAAAGAAGCAGGTTGCAGGATTTGTTGCTGCTCTTTTACTGATTTAACCACCTCACAGGGCAGTCCCTTAAGCTGCACTGATTTGCCATTAAGCAAGAAGCTCATGGTCATCTCCCTCCAATCCATAATTACCTTTCCCAAGTCCTTCAGCCAGGCCACCCCTAGAATAATGTCCAAACCCCCCAAATCGAGGACATAGGCATCAATATTAATTTCCACGCCACCAACATGAATGCCTACATTACTACATTTACCTTTGGTTGTGACTCGGTAACCATCACCCAACCAAATTCCCAGCTCACAGGTAAGGGTTACGGGTAGATCTAAAGCTGTCGTAACTTGTGGTGAAATGAAATTGTGTGATGCATCACTATCCACCAACACCAATACGGAGATTCCCTTCAAGTTTCCTTCCAATCGCAGAGTTTTGGCCTCCTTCAACACCTCACTAGATATTCCACATAATCCCATTGCCTTGCATTCCAACGCATCTTCCTCCTCGGTCTCGTCCATCTCAATTGCAATAATCTCCCCCGCTTCATCCATCGATTCATCATCTCCTAAAATCAGAAGTCGCAATTGTTTTTCGGGACACTAGTGTAGGGGATGATACTTGTCTCCACACCTGAAACATAACCCACGAGCCCTTCGGTCCAACAGCTCTGGATACGTCAAGTGTTTGACGCCTCGACTACGCTCCACGTTCCCCATTTTTTCTTCTCGAACAGCATGAGCAGGGATCGACTGCGAAGCTCCTCTGAATTGGGCTCCTCCTGCTGTACCAGAACCTCCATTTCCCCTGTTTGGGCCCAATTGATTGGGTGGCCCAAATTTGACCCGACCCACATGCGACCCTTGTTCAAAGTCTCGACCTCCCGAACTCCCCCTGAAGCTCTTCACAAAATTTCCTACCCCTCCCCCCTGGGAACGTAGACCCACGATCCCCTGCATCTCCACCTCCACATCACGAGCTACCTTCATCGCCTGAGACCGGCTACGTGGGTTAAACGTTCGAACCCGTAATCGCAAATCAGGTCGCAGGCCCCCCATAAAATAACCCAGATACTGGTCTGCGGGGAAACAACCAACTTGTGACGATATGTATTCAAATTCTGCGATGTACTCGTCTACACTCCCTGTTTGTCGGAGATCAGTTAATTCCTCAAATGGGTTGTCATTCTGCCGGCTTCCATACCTCTCAATCATAGCTTGTTTCAGCTTGAGCCACGTCAGATGATCTTCGGTTTCATTTAGAAGATTAAACTAATGAATAGTGGGTCCATCCATGCTCAGCTTCGTCAATTTCACCTTCACCTCCTCCGACGTGCCCTGCACCTCGAAGTAAGTCTCAGCTCTTGTTATCCATCCTATCGGGTCAGTTCCATCAAACAGGGGCAACTCCACCTTCCTTGCTGCCATCCGATACTCCTCCAAGGAATCACCATTGGAAAATGATGCACCTCCTCCGCCACTGTGTCCCTCATCCGATGAGCGTCATTCCAGTAACTTGGTTATCTCTAGCAGCAGAGATTGAAGGAATTCCACCAACGACTGCTTGGTGGAATCCTTCAATGCAGCGACCTTAGCTTCCAGCGCATCCATTTTGTCCCCCATCTTAGGTGGCATGAATGTGCGGCCAACAGTATCCGGCAGGTCGGACCAATTGATAGAAAACAGAATATGATAGAGACAGTAATGAAAAGTAGTAGATGATATTCAAGATAGAAGGAGAACTAAGGTTCTCATAAATGGAGTCCCAGAGCAGTAGCTCCTCAGAGAAGAGTATTCTCTCTCTCGCCAAACAAACTAACGAGAAAATACAATGATTGCCTCCTCCCCTTCACTCCCTCTCCCTATAGCTACGTGCATGTTGTAACTAACTAGCCACCTCAGCATTCCTCATTCTCTCCCTCTCCTCTATTCTTTTTCTTACGGCTATACACTCTCCAAACCTTGGGCCTTCCTTGATGCAAGCCCAGTAAGTGGTCTTTCTGTGTTTCCCCATCAGGCCCGATATCAAGTAGTCTATCAGAGACCAACTCGAGAGTTCCCATTAATATAAAGATCAGGCTGCCCCCACTAGGACAAACAATTCCTTGCCTTCACTCTCTTCTTTCCACAAAATCACGTAAGAAATGTAGGGTGACCATTATATTGCTGTTAGCAAGCTACAAGTCTAAATTTGAAGTCTTTGGAAAGCAAAGGAAATGCTTAAAAAAGGCCAAATTAGGAGGTAAGGGAAGAAGTAAAGTCTAAGCACATACAAACCTGTATGTGAGTTTTAATAATTGCCTTTCCAATCAAGGTTGCAAGAAAAAATTTCCAAAATGGAATGCCAAATTGTCCACACATGATGCCAGCAAGGTCAAATAGAGGATTTGGCACCTGAAATATAAAATCAGTTAATAGCAGTTTACATGTTGATGAAGCATATATAATAAATGCTATTTTGGATGAGGATGCACTTTGAACAAAGAAATCGCTACCTTTTTTTTAAGAGGACGGAATCACTACTTTATTTTCTCAATCTCAAGTTTTATATCAAGAGAAATCACAAACAAGCAGAACTAAAAAATGCACTTTAGCACTCTGATGCATGATAATTGGGATATTACTCATTTACATTCTTTTACAGATATGGATTATGAAGATGCAAACCTAATCAAGAGTTACAGTGATGAAAATTGTAGTCTGTAGGACCAAAATAGAGACCTTAACAAGAAAACAGTACTAATTGAGTAAAGATTCTAACAAATCAGCGTAAGTTATCAAGTCAAGCTTACATTAAGAGAATTCCAATTTTATATGCCTAAAAGTGACAGCCATTTTCACCTAAAAAAAAAAAAAGCGATAACCATTGTTCCAAGAATCACCATTCTCCAAAAAATCTTAAAAGTAAAACAAAATTCATTGATATGAATCATCAACGCAGATTCAAATTTGGGTCAGAAAAATATAAACGTTGAGAAGAATAAGCTATTTCATGGTGGAGTCAGGACTCAGGACTAACAACCCAACTCAGAAAGTTGCTAAAAACAAAAGGCCTCTAATATCAAAACCATCCTACTAATATGTCAAGAAGTTTTCTTTACAAAAGAAACAGTCAACACCATTTAATGAAGAAGAAAAGGTCATGCTGGAAATGAAGCATGATGTCCATACTAACCGAAGCAAGCACTAGAATGGTAAGGAAATTCAAATATTGAGAGTGTGAAAGAAACCAGCGCTTGATTTGATTCAAATGAGCGGCCATGATTCCTTTATCTTCACTATCCAACTCTTCCATGGCATCCACTTTGCTCCCAGACAAGTGTGCTACATGAATGATTTGGTTAGAATCATGTACAAACCAATTCCTGCGGAAACTAACTAATAAAGCACCAAATTACTGAAAAGTAAACTAATTAAACAGCTGGGTAAATCAGACAAGATAAATGTCAGAAATTTAAGGAAGAAATTAAAAGATGGTAATCACAAAGTACTTTTATCAAAACGAAAGTATTTGAAAACTAAAGATAACTAGATTAATTTGATCATGGTGCAGTTTACAGGCAAAAGTTTTCTTTACAAAGATGGTGGGAGAACATAATATATTGAGATAAAATCATAATGTGAATCAATCAAATCAGATGGATTTCGAGTATGGGATTAATCCCATGGCCTGTATGGCATAAACTAAAGGAGACATGGGTATAAACATGACTACTCTCACATACAATAACGTTCAAACATTAGAATGCATTCGTAATAATACTGCTCTCTCCAACCACAAACATGGCAAACTCTTTTAGTTGTTTCATCCATTAGATATTCATATTTTACCTAATTTACTCCATCATTTGCTGATTATTCATATTTTACTTAATTTACTTCATCATTTGCTGATGGAGCCAAAATTTCTAAAAATCATGTTATTTGCATAGCTAAGTCTCAAGGTTGGCTGTTTCATTCATTTTGAAGTACTATGCAACATGACATTATAAAAACATCAATAACAGTTAATCTATAGTAGTCATAATAAATTTTTTATTGCTTAAAAGCTACAAAGGAATCTTCTTTTTCTTTTCCCCCTATTTAACAAAATAAAAGTTTCAGAGCTTCACAGCAACCTGGTAATGAAGTAAGTATAAATACAAGCTAGATGTAAATACTAAATAGACTATTCCCATGGTAAGCATATTTTTGTCTGAATGGAATTACAGTACTAAAATCAGATTATTAAATCAACTTAACAATGACTTTGTTAAATTAAGAGAATGCAATGTGATAAAAATAGACACATTATACCTGCCCTGGAGATAAAATAAGGAGGAAGCTCCCCTATAGCTGTTCCTACACCCCATAGAACAGCCTCCACCTGAACTTGAGGCAAAATGCTGCTAAGTGGAACCCGTGAACCATATGCTGACTGGAAGAGTGGTGGCCCAAACTGAGAACAGTCTTTATCAAGCCAAGAAGGACCTCTTTTTAATTGTATTGTATCATATGGAGCACTTTTCAAATCAACTCGGCCGCATTGCATTGCTTTTATTGTAAATAGTGCTATATGGGGACCCAAATATAGGACAAACGTGTGCAAACCAGATCCTGAATCAAATAAAATGATAAGAGAACAATTCACCAAAAAAAAATGTAAAGGGAAAATGCAAAATCATGGACTACAAGGCATATGATCAAGATGTTGGCAAAAGGATTGTAAGTCCTTACAAGTATAAAATCTACATATTGCAACTTGCAAGCACTTGCTCTTTAAGTGCAAATCACACAAGCTGCCTAAAGACCAACTGTAGTATTACTAACCCAGAATTACATAATCAGGAACCATCATCTGGGTATGGCGATAAACGGATAAATTATATTTGGTGCATGACTATTTCACATACCGAGACCAATTGAAGATGCAACCCCAAGGGCCATCCACCACAGTCCAAAGCGGAAATATTCAAGAAGCTCCTCAAGATGCTGCAAAAAGAACAGGCATTTATAGAATCCAAAGAGTGTCTAAACAAAATGAACAAAAGAACTACCTGAAGAAAAGGTCTACTCAACAGAGTAGCCAAAAAGATATATATATATACAAAATTAAAAAAGATACAAAATTAAAAAAGCGACCCTGCATATAGTTTCCAGAGTAAAATGAAATTCCATTCCGATTGGCATAATCTTCACACAATAATATCAAATATCAAATATAAATAGGAACACTTAGGCCGGTTATAACACAAAGAAAACTTATTTCCCATGGAACATATTTTGATCTAGAACTATCATGCATAAGTTAATGACAGAATACACAAGAATACCTTCTCATGAAGGCCATCAAAGGTCATCAGCATTATGCCAAGAGTTCCTACTGCAACACTGAAAAGCATAAGCCATCCACCCCTGGCCAACAGATATAATGTTGTTTTCTTCATGTATTGAACTACAGCTAATGTGAAGAATTTCAATGTTTTGAAAGGTTGTGTGGTTAGTGTCAAATTTTCTAGCTCCACTTGGTGCTTATCACGAAGCCCTGCAAAATAAAGAATTTCTAATCAGCATATGGTATATAATAGAAAGTTAGAAACTAAGGATTTATTCACTACTTTTATGTGAATTTTCATAATCATTAGTTTGGAATAGTATGTATGACGCTTTGAATCACAACTAATCACATATAGCAATGATTTTGCTTTTTTTGGAGAATTCAAAACATAAGGGCATGTCAGTTTTACAAAATAGGTTCAATGCTCCAAGAATGAAAGGACAACAAATCGACCACATGACTAGTTACCTCTATGCTCTATCGTCATGACAAAAGCTATCATGACCTGCTTATATTCAAATTGTCTTTTGTCTTGAACTTCTACCTGGAATGACTCCTTCTCCCCCACCTACTTAGACTCCAACTTTTTTGTGATGACACAGAATAATAATTTTTATGATCCTAATTGAGGAATTCAACTGAAAAGGAAACTGTTATGATGAATATATATGGCTCCAAAACTCCTTTTCAGGAGTCTAACCCTTCAAAAACCCAGTATACAATTCGTAGTTAAGTGATTTATACTATCCTGCCTAAATTCCAGATGAAAACCCCTCCCCCATCTCGCGCCCAAGAAAATGAACAAGATGGCAATCACATAGATGGTTTCTCAAATGCCAGTCTTGTCTAGAACAGTAAGTAGGTCAACTCAATGTAGGATGAATGATCCTTCTTCACTTGCCACTCCCCCGTTTCAGAAGACAAACGCTTCATGAATCGTCTACCATCCAAACAAACTGCCTCACAATCTCACATTACAAGTCATGATCACTTATTTTCCCCAACAGCCCCTTTAAAAACTGTTTCCTAGCCCATCCAAATTGACAAGAAACTGAGACACTAAAAAGTTGATACTTTCAAAGAGCTGTTGGAAAAAAAAAAAAAAACCGATATTGAAAACACTCTTCCACCATACATACATCATCACCAATCCATTTGTCAAAAGCCTTCACCGTCTTACCAGTCCCGACCCAAACTATGAGGAAAACACAAACAATTTCACAGATCCAAAACCGATGCCTGGAATTTCTTAGCAAATTCCCCGCATAAAAATCCACCCCAAAAGAGAACAACTAAAACTAACAAAAATCTAATATGGTAATGATGGTAAAGCAGTGATTAAAAAAAAAAAAGTAACAAACTTTTCAACATAGAGAATCAAAATATGATTGATAGGATAGTAATATTGAACTGAAGTCAAAAGACTTGCCTGAGATTGACATGTGAGTGCCCCCAGAAGAAGAAGCTGTTTTATTTCCAGACCCCATTATTGTTCACATACTAAAAAATGGAATCTTTCCGCTTGGGCACGCAAAACTTTCTCTCTACTCTATAATTTTGCTTTGAACTTCGGAATTCGGCTACAACACAAGTATTTCAGAAATCAGCATGGATAAATTTTCCATCGATTCGAAGGACCCAGAAAAAAGATAAAAATGAAAATCGTTGTTTGGTTTGGGAATGGTTGCAGTGGAATTTGCAGATCTAGAAGAGCAAAATCGGAGCTTTGCGTGAAGATCGGGCATGGAGCCGTAGTTTGTTGCACTCGCTCTCTATCTCTCTGTAAGAAGGACGACACGCCCAAAAATTACTACTCCTTCTTTTATGTTTTATTTTTATTTATTTATTATTATTATTATTATTATTATTATTTTATTTTAATTGGGAATTTGGAGGTCTCAACATGAAATTATTTAATTTAATCTTATTATTCATCTAATTAAAATATATTTAATTTGTCTAATTTATTTACAAAATTATTTTATATGTCATAAGAACGTTACAGTTGTATATAAGAAGATTTAACATTTTGAACTAGTTTAACATACGATATAAAGACGATAGACATATTTAATTATACACGAAACATTTTTTTATTTAATTTGATTATTTAATTTCTAATAAGCTGGGAGTAGGATCGAGTCAAATCAACTTACGAATTTATAGATTTTAATATAATTCAATCCATAAAATGTGTGTTAGATGGAGTTTACGGATTGAAAAATATTTCAACTCAGAGTGTGTGAGTTAAGTAATGAATTTGAAAATGTCTAATCTACAGGTACCCAAGTCACCCATATTTTTTTTCTAAAATTAAAAAAAAGTCATTTAATCGAGCTTAAAAAGTTATTTAGCTATAATTTTTAACTGCAGCTAAACGATCACTAAAAAAAAGACTCATCTAGTGAAATTTCTTTCTACTTTGAAGCCTAACAAAAGGCAAAAATGCTCACACATAAATAGTATATTTGTTCTCACCAATCACCATTTTAGTCACTCATTCTCAAATTCTCAGTCTCTCAAATAAAAAATTCAAATCTTTAACTTTCTATTTCAAGAACTGTAGCGTTTTAAAAAAATAGATAATAAAGTCAATGATTATATCAATTCACATAATATATGTGATAACATTGACTTCAATTGAATAAAGTATTTTGTTATTTATGAATATTGAGACCTATTAGTTTAGTTTAATTTATTTCAAATTTAAATTAGTAAGACTTATTAATTTGTTATGTACTTATGTGTATTTAGTTTATTTAAGACTTATTTATATTTGTGTAAGATCAATTATGTGAATTAATATGCGATATGTTGTGTTATATAAGACATGTTATGTATAACGAATTTTCAATTTCGTATTTCGACTTTTTTTTAAGATTTTTTTTAAACATATGTTAAACTTACGAGTTCGGCTTAACTCAACTCACTTCTCTAATGTGCGGATCAAGTTAAAAAATATTGTAAAACCCACCCAACCTAACACCCTTAGTATCAACCCAAATAAAATAGATAGATAAATAAAAATTTCAGGTACCTCAAATGGAGAGTAATTTCTATCAACAATGATATTCTTACCACAAATAGTATATACACCTCTCTCAATACCATTGATTACATTACTTTTTTCTTATCACTTTTTATCACTTAATCACCACCATCTACAAAAGGTGTAAAAAGTGGTGTTTAAAAAAAATGATGTATGAGCATCATTTTCTTAATTCTATTTTAATTTATTTGATGATGATAATCTATTTTTTAGTATATTTTATTAAGTTATTTATTGTATTTTTCTCATTTTTTGTTGCATTTATTATTTATGTATAATTAAGTATTTTAAAAAAAAAATCTTACCTCTTAACACTTATGCTTTAAGTAAATTTTAATGCGGCAAATTTTATACTCTCTGAAATTGATTTGAAAAGCATACAGTTTTAGACTTCGGTACCAAAATCTTCATGTTGATCTAAAGTAGTGAGTTATCCTTGTTGAAAGGCCATCTTTATTCCAAGGAATATATTCCTCTTTTTATAGCCAAACCTTTTTTGGAGGGATAAGTTTACTTTCCACGAGGATTATGGTTGCATCTTTCTTTCTTTCTTTTTCTTAATCATAAACAACTTAAGTACGATAACATCTTTGGAAACTCCAAATTACAAACCATGATTTAATTTCAGATTAATAAACTAAGTCCTTCTTTCGAAGGATTAGGGCATTGAATATGGCCCATTATTGAAAAAATCTTGAGCATTTGACGACGACAAGCAAGAGGCAGGAGATGCTTTCGTGATCCCAACATCAAGAAGAATATACTTCCGATGGGCTAAAACAAAACAAATCATGGAAATTTATCCGACGCAACAATGCAAGCATCATGAAGCGATTAACACGAACGGTTAGAATAATTGCCTTGCAAGTAAGGGTCTTGACATAAAGAGGGCATTTTGTTTGTCACTCTCATTGCCATATTGTTTGGTGGACAAGTGCCAAGTAATAGTCACAAATTTCGAGATTTATCAATATTGGAAGAAGAACTATGAACACCCCAACATAGTTTATGGAGAAAACCGTACCCCTAATAAAAGGTCAGTTCAATCAAATTAAGACTTCCTTCTAAACATTTTAAAAGTGTATATTACTTCGCATCAAAATGAGGTAATACGATTAAAATAAGATGAAATTAATTATTATTATTATTATTATTATTATTATTATTATTATTATTATTATTATTATTATTATTATTATTATATATAAGTACGTGTAGTTCTAAACACTTTACAAATCTAGGTTACGAGAAATAAAACAAATTGAGAATTTACCAAGACCTTTTCTTTACTCAGATGTATTTCTTTTCTCCCGTCCCTTTCTTAGATTTTTTATAATGAATAATAAGATAGTAAGAATATATTATTTTAATATTAGCAATAAAGGTGTCGTTGATAGGGAAATTTTTATATAAATTTTATATATTTTAATTGAGTGCAGTAAATCAATCATAATATTAATAAATAGTAAATTATCATATTTAATTAATAAATAATTCTACTTGACTCTATTAATTAATGTAATAATTAGTCTAATACACTTAATTTAAACTATAATTCTTGCTCCTCAATGCCAAGAGATCTCTTATGATCACCAAACATGATTATTAAGGTAGGATTCAAACGCGCACTTAAGAAGTGCATAATATGATCTGAAATCCTTGAGCCAGTTAAGTCAACTTTCGTTATCCCTATAGTAAATGAAAAAAAAAAGCATAAAGTTATCAATGGCATAACAATTTTGTTCTTGATTTTGGCTTTTGATGTCTTCATCAGAAGATGACTAGGAAGTAAGAACCAATTCCCCAAGCACGAATGTAAGCACAAAACGGCTGAAAAGAGAACGCTTATACAGTGTGAACTGGATATTTTTAAAAAAAATTCACTAAGTGGGCATTGTTAATTTTCTTTAACCTTTTCTTTTTGTGATATTCAGTTGTTGATGTGAACCAAGCAGATAACAGCCAACAGGTTCAGATTAATTATGCTTTATTCATTTTGCCAAAAAGAAAAGGGAAAGTCTCTTCTTTATGATTTTTCCCCCTCTTGTCTCCTCACCAATCAGAATAAGTATCAGTGAGCTTGAATACAAATGTGCTGGACTCAGGTGGATCCCTTTTCATTTTAGTTAACGTGGTGGCGTTTTATGGGCTAAGGCGTGCATTAGAAATTTAGAATGCTGACCAAACCAAAAGAATTAGTTGAAAGAAAGCTGTGATCAACTGATCATTGTTTCATTTCACACGCACACTGTATGTCACCAACACCACAATTATCATTCACTTTTATATATGAGATTACAATACTATTATTTTACTATTTATACTAGGCTTATTATTAACTATTAATATACTCATACTAACGATATAACTCTACAACTTATCAGTGTCAGTGACGTATACTTTATAAAATTATAAAGCTCAAAAATGTTCTTAAGTGCTGAATGAGTCAGAAATATAAGAACCAAACGAAACAACATTCTGCAAATAGCAAAAGCTTTTCTGCTTTCTTTGTTTATTACGTAAATACAAATACTTTGAGAACGGGACTATCATTGAATCGAAAAAGAAAAAGAGTCAAAATAAGTTCAATTGAAGTTAAATTAGGATTGACCTGAGATTTTATATATGTACATATATATTATATAAAAATATATAAGAAAAATATAAACCACATATATTAATTGTATAAATAATATTAAAAAATATTAAAATGTATAATTAAGATAATTAAATTTATTTATCACCTAAATAAATATTAAACTAAAAATATTGAACTAATACAAACATATTTTTTTTTTAACTTATACTAGTCTCAAGTCGATTAAGTAAATAGGTAAAGGATAAAGTTTTTTATTATAAATTGAAGTCAAACTCTTATTATATTACAAATTTTTATTTGTCACACATTGAACAAATTAAAAAATTTAAATGATGAGTTTTGATTATAAATTGAGAACCAAACTTGAAAATTAAAGTTTTAAATAATTTTTTTAAAAAATGAATTTTTTTAAAAAGAATGATTTTTTTAAAAAAAGAACAAATTCAATCGTGTGAACTATAATTAATTTAATTGTGTTTCCAATATTTTAACTAGATTTTGATGGTTGATTGAACCGTTTAAAGGACCAATTCCTAATTCTTCAAGTCCGATTGGCCGCTCTATCCTGAAAGTCATGCTAAATATTTCTTCTTAAATAATAGTCATTTTTCAAAAATTATTTTGTTTCAAAATATTTGTCACTTCTACACAATCAAAAAAATATTTATCGACGATTTTTAATTTTGTCCCTATTTATTGTTATTTTCACTAACAATGTTTTTCTCTCTCATACTAGTTACTTCTTTTTTCTTTTAAGGATGATTTTGTCAAATATCAAATTTTCTTCATAAAATTTAAGTTTTTTAATTAGTTTCTTAATTAATGTACTTAAACCTTAAATGTCAATTATTTTAAAATGGAGGGAATATATGGTTACTATTAAATAATTTTATTTAACATTGATCTTTCTTAAATAACTTATTATATCTTTTAATTTTAACAATTGATCCACTGAAACTTCTAACATATAATAAATAATAATCCAACTATATCCATTACAAAGATCTGAAAGTGGATTGAGCAAGAAAATTAAAAAACCTTAATTCGACAAGAGTATTCATATGTAATTTCATAATTATGAGAGATAGTATTTTTTTAATAAATTTCAAAATATGTACAATTTAAAGTGAACGAAAAAAATTATATTTGCTACTTATTAAATTCGCGTAGATTTTAATTTACTGGCTTTACCCCACTCATCGTTACAAATACGTACGATGGCAAGTTTATCAAATTTTTGCTATAGTCTTCAAAAGCTAAAAGGATCTTTTGCTCATTAACAATGTAATTTGCGTACTATTTTTAGAGTTTTGCTACATAATTTAGGGGAATTGAAGCAAGGTAGCTCCAATAGTTTTAAAAGACGGAAATTAGTCTCATTGCAGAAGTGAGGTCCACCAAAGTCGGACGCACGGTTATTCCCTTATTATTTCTCATCTGGTTTTTTTTGGGCTTGCACCCAGGTCATGTAGCTTTTTCCCTTCTTTTTTTTTAATACTATTTTTATAAGATTTGGTTTCTTTTTTATGTTGAATAATATGATGAGATTATATTAGAGAAATAAATACATAATTTCTTTTGGATATATTTATTGAACTTATAACTAATCACAATAGTTTTAGATGATAAAATTTGTATATATCTCTTTTTGATTAGATGGTCATGTTATAAAAGATAATTCAAACTCCTTCTTATTTTACATTTTTATTGATAATAAAATAAAAAAAGTACACATTTCAAGACCAACTCTTTGTGTGTAAGGAATAAAGTGAAAAAAAATAGCGTTCAAAAAATATTGTTCTTGGCTAATTATCAATCATGAGTGTCAATTACAATTTTTTTATTCTTCTAGGTTCAAGAACTTTTAAAAAATTATAACGATGCTCTAATGGGATCCTCGAATCCAGTCTATTATTAAAAAATACAACAATGCTCTAATGGCAAGGATCAAATTAGAAATATTTTAAATTATAAAAAATCAATAACAAATTTTTAAAATATAATAAATATAATAAATTTTTTAAATAATACAAGAATAAAAGAATTATTTTATTTTATTTTTTTATAGACCAAGATCAATTTAACCTATATCTTTCCAATAAAAAAATATTTTTTAAACTGAAAAACCTATATCTTTAATAGCGACTTTTACTAGGGAAAAAAGGATTTTTGCAATTATCTGATCTGATCTTCTATATGTCTTAGCGATGATACAAAAATAGACGTACAAGAAGTAGAAACAAATTGGCTTTGTGGTTGAGACCTATCTATCTTTTCATGTCAGCTGCTAAGCAAGTTCAGGAAGAAGAACGAACAAACCTAAGTGGAAATGGTTCCCGAGAGCTAAGGGAATTTTTAAAACCCATTTATCAAGTTAGGGCAATTTTTAAACTAATTAGTGGTTTGAGGCTTTTTTGCCACATATATATAGTGAAAGAGGAAAGATCAAGTATATCAGTGTAAGACTTAACATATTTATATTATTTAATAACTTTGTATAAAATGTGACTTTTATTAATTCAACTGTTAAATTATAACTATTTAACACCTTGATAATTTGTGTTAAATCTTGAAAAAATTAAATATCAATAAAAATGTAATCAATTGATTCTTATTTTCATATATTTAAAAGTATATATTACGTTAATATTAACATATATCGATGAAGATTAAACAATTTTGGATTAATATAAAATTTTATAAATATAATCTATTTGATAAGAACTTTTAATCCAACGCTAGATTTAGTGAGAGAATTATTCAATAAAAAGTTATTCAATGATGTGAGAATGACTTTTTGACTTACACCAACAGAATTTGATCTCTTATATATATATATATATATATATATATATATATATATATATATATATGAGAGAGAGAGAGAGAGAGAGAGAGAGAGAGAGAGAGAGAGAGAGAGAGAGAGAGCATATCTGGTGATAAGAGTGTTTATTGTAAGAGGTGAGAGAAGTTAATTTTGACTGTTAGATATTACATGAATGATCAAAATTAGAACATAAATATATGTTACATTTTTAAGTGGTCACACGATCTTTCAATAACTTTTAATCTTGATCATTTATGTATAGTTATATGGACAAGATTTACTCATCTCACCATCTCATAATAAAAATTTATCTTACTATATATATAGTGAAAGGCACAGCTGCATTTTACTTTTTCTTAGAAGTTTATCAAAAGTTGTGAGAGAATTGTTACATGTCGCTTCATGAAGAAAGAATAATTGCATATTACTTCTCCCAATTTTTTGAATTTGCCATGTATCATCTATCGAGAAAAGAGCAATTTCATATTGCTTTTCTCGAGACACTATCACATCACCAACTTTTCAAAAAACAAAAAACAAAAATTGACATGAGTCGAATGCTAAAAAAAGAGTAACTGCATATTGCTTCTTCATAAGTGCTGTCACATTGCGCTTTTTAGAGTTTAAAAAAAAATTGTCACTTGTTGAATACTGAAAAAAGAGCAACGGCATATTTCAAGACATCCTCATAGCAAAGTATTGATCAAAAGTGCGAATCATGCACTCAACATCTTCAACTTCAAATATTTTTAGACCAGTATATTAGCTCTTATTATGAGATATAAAAAAATTTATATGTTAGACAGAAAATGATTTTATTGGATTGAAGCTTCAATTTGGTATGAATCTTCCTCTTTAACACAATATAACATAATTGATACCACATTTAATTTGAACTTGTCTCGTGCTATCTTTAAATGTGAGTCCTTGTGATCCTTTAAATTTTCTATCATTTGAATAGATAAAAATAGTAAATTGACTCATTTTTTTAGAAGGAAATAAAATTAAAAAAGTAATGCAGACACTGGGGTGCTAGAAGTAAGAATGAGAGACAAGTAGGAGTTATGGAGTGAACTTATCGAGGTATGGGTTTAAATGGAGGCAGGGTACTGGAAGTGCCTCTTCGAAATATGCAATGAGTAGTTGCGCTTTTCGCCAAAATTTAACAGGTGACAAGTTTTGTTTTCTTAACTCTGAAAATTGTGTTGTGACAGTACTTTGAGAGAAGCAATATGCAGTTGCTCTTTTCTTATTATTCGACATATAATAATTTTTTTAACTCTAAAAAGTGTGATGTGACAGTACTTAGGAAGAAATAATATGCAATTACTCTTTTCTCGGCATTCGACACATGATATGTTTTGTTTTTTTGGAAAAATTGGTGATGTGATAGTGTCTTGAGAGAAGCAATAAACAATTTTTTTTTAGAACTCAACACGTGGCAAATTTTGTTTTTTTTTTTTGAAAAGTTGATTATGTGATAGGGTCTCGAGAGAAGTAATATGCAATTGCTCTTTTTTTAGGAGCTGACAACAAATTACAAATTAAAAAATTTGGGAGAAGTAATATACAATTATTTTTTTTTCATGAAGCGACATGTGGTAAATCTTTCTCAACTTTTACCAGGCTTCTCAAAAAAAGTAAAATGTAGTTATGCCTTCCACTCTTTACTAACATGTGACATAATATGACATGATAAAAATATATATAATATGAAATTCTTTACTAACCTGACAAAAAGGACCTTAAACCAATAATTAACTTAAAAAGTATCTTAATAAATAGTTTCTAAAACTACACTAAACTGGTCAATTACCCAAGTGATTGGGATAGAATCTAGGACAATGCATACCTTAGGAAGACATGGTCGGAAACGTTACAAAAACTGAAAAAAGGTTAGCAAGAAACAATATTGGACACTGCAATTTAGATTATATATATCAACTGGCATTCATTAGTGCTTAAAAGTAACTTGAAGCCTGTGGTTCTACTTGTACAACATGAATAATACCCTTTCAAGTTAATGTATTTGAGGCTTTAAGCTGCCTTAACAGCACCCACATAACAAAATTTTCAATAAGCAGTCTGATTGTGTCATATTTGCAGTCAGACCCCTAAACTGAAAGGATGTCTATTCCAAGTCTAGACATTTTTACGTTCCAAGAGATGAACGGTTTGGCCACGTGAAATTTTCAGATTTTCTCACATATATACACTGAAATCCCTTGTTCAGGTATTGCTTCCAGAGATTAAATTTCTGTGACAAAACTATTAATGAGTTTGACACCTTTGAAGATGTACTTAATCACTATGAGGGGAGGTGTTAAGCTACCAAATGGACCTGCACTAAGTAAAATTAGGGAACTTAATTCTGTATGAGATGCAGAGAGAACTTGTTTGGAATGATGGCCAGCTATTCCTGCAAATTCCCAATGCCTGACACGTGATCAAAGGTATACTACGATGGACTCAATTATATGATTTAAATATTGTTATAATGGCAGAAGATAAGACTCCAAAGAGGACAGATGAGGAATTTGCAACAGAAATGGTTGATGGGGTTAACCTGTTGTCATTTGTTGTCTCCAAGTACTATACAAAACAATGGCACTCAATAATTTTATTGATGAGTTTTAACCTTTTTTGTTTCAGCAATTGGCCTAAATATGAATGTTATATGCAGGAATTTTCTCAAGCCAGCAGCCTAGACCACAAAGTCTATGGAAATAATAATAGCTCCATCACAGCAGAGCACACAGAAAATAATTCACTGTAGAAGAGGTACTAATGAGAATTTACATGTTCTTTGACTGTAGTTACAAGAAAACGAAACCAAATACCATATTAAAATATGCTACATGCAGTCTATAACAAACAATCACATGTTGCAGGTTCTGTTAGATCATCATGATGCATCGATACCATACTGCGTCAGATAAACTCTACACTACAATGACATGCCACTAGAACACTCCTGTTTCCACAAGACAACGGTACACTGAAACCGCTGGCCACTGTAATAAGCTTACCCGATGCACAAGGGGAACATCATGGTGCTGTCAGCAAAGTTTTGCTCCAAAACATGAAGGTGTAGCGGCTTCATGTGGCAGCTGGGTAAAGCTTATGCTGTGGAGTGATTCTGACTTCCAACTTATAATGCTAGGTGAGCAGTCTATCAGCAAGAGAAATTTGAGATAGACATGTCCATATAAGTAATTAGCTCTTTACATGCTATTACCTCTTGATTAATACATCTTTCGGCTAATTGAAGATAGAAATCTATTCATTCATACATTTATCTTATTTATCAAAGTTGGTAGCGGGATACCTAAAAATATAAGCAACAGAAGCATAGGTAAAAAGGCTCATCTAAATATTTATTTAGTTAATTAATAAAAAACAGTTACAAAATCAAATATAAAATTAAAGATTAATATTATTTAAAAAAAATATTCTATTTCTTTTCTCAATGTTTTATCCTTCAGAACTAAACTATTGAATTGAGTATCGAGCAACATGTATAAGAGGTGGGAGGCTTGGGCGAGAGAACGAATCAAAATTATACATTCTAATTGGTCAAAACCATATCACCTTATCCATGCTACATTCACTCCACCCATCCGAAATCCCTTACAATCTTCTCTCTCACTGTACCTTTTGTTTCTTATTATTATATTTTTATTATTCATTATTCACAAGCCTCAACTCTTCCCCCACTATTTGTCTCCAATTAATTTCCATGGCCATGGCAACCCAAGCCACCCCTCTCTGGCCCCAAACCCAGTGACCGTGTCTCTATGCCATGGAAACAACCATCCACCTTGTCCTTCAGCAGCCCCAAGCCCCTCAAGTTGACAACTTCACCAAGAACAATCAGGGCAGCTGCTACAGAGGAGAAAACAGAGGCACCGGTTGGATTCACCCCACCTGAATTGGACCCAAACACTCCCTCCCCAATCTTTGGTGGAAGCACTGGAGGCTTATTGCGCAAGGCCCAGGTGGAGGAATTCTACGTGATCACATGGGACTCTCCTAAAGAGCAGATCTTTGAGATGCCCACTGGTGGTGCAGCCATCATGAGGCAAGGCCCCAACCTGCTCAAATTGGCTAGGAAAGAGCAGTGCTTGGCTCTAGGGACTAGGCTACGGTCTAAGTACAAGATCAAGTACCAGTTCTACAGGGTGTTCCCCAATGGGGAGGTCCAATATTTGCACCCCAAGGATGGTGTGTACCCAGAGAAGGTCAACCCAGGTCGCCAAGGGGTTGGCCAGAACTATAGGTCTATAGGGAAGAATGTGAACCCGATTGAGGTCAAGTTCACTGGTAAGCAAGCGTACGATTTGTGAGCTGAGTGATGCTTCACTGGGTATATTATATTATGGTCACATTTATGCGAGAAATGCTAAACTCTTTTCCTGTGTTTTTACGTTTTTATTTTTATGACTATTTGTGTCAAAAACATATATTGGAATATTATTTTGCTTTAACTTTATCTAACATACGACAAACTATTAACTCATCAACAATAACAATCAATCATTTTTTTTACAAACACTATATTTTGGATAATAGGTAATGAGTGGAACGAAAAGAATATGAGGAGAACATAAATAACTTTTTTTATTTGATAATTTTAAAATACATGAAAACAGAACGAAACACATAGGAAATCATTTTCTCCCTCTTCCTCTCAAATGCCTAACTTTTGTTCTCTTCAAAATTGAGATGAAATGAGAAGAACACATGAGTAATTCTATTCTATTCCATTTCATTAATAAAATTTTTAAATAAAAAAATAAAAATTATGTTCCATTCTATTTCATTTTTTTTCACTCAATATTTACTTATTCTATTTCATTTCTTTAATAAAAAAATATCCAAACATAAAATAAGTAGGTGTACTAAATTCATGATAAAAAAAAAACCGTTGTAAGTTTGTAACAGTAAAAAATTGCTGATTGATTTTAGCTGAAATGGATGTTAGATTTTTCTAATAGATAGGCAATAGTGATTATTCACCCACCGCATGAATTACATTCTCTGTGAAGTAAAATTATATCAGAATCCGCGACTCAAACTAAGAAATAAGAATTCAATTTCAAGTATGGACTATGAGGGAATTGAACTTGAATTCATAACAAGGCATAGTTGGATGTAACTTGGAGCAGTACCTTTGAGCATTGTCATTGATCAATTTTTATGTGTACTAGTATAACCTAACAGCAGTAACTCCATTTCATTTAATTTAAATTTTTGTTTTTGGTTAAAGTTGGATGCGCCCCATCTATTGGGAAATGCCGTTGTTGTTGTTGGTTAAAGTTGGATCTACATTCTATTGTGGGAAATGATTTTTATCCAACATATACTTTTATCTATGTTTAATTTTTATACACGTGAGAGAGATATTAAATTATATTATATATAATTATAATATTTTTGTGAAATATAAAAATAATTTTATAAGTGAATTAAAAAAAATTAAATATATAAAAATTTGATAAATAATGTGAGTGTTCTCTTATTACTTTCATCAACTTATGTTTAAAGATTTTTAAAATCATTTAAAAAGAGATTATCTTTTTGATAAATTTTTAATTACACATAATTATATTATATTATTTTTATATACACTTATAAAAAATTAAAAAATAATAATTTTTTATAATGAATAAATTTAGAAGAATTTATTTTTTTTTTCTTTAATTTTTTATAAGTATATATAAAAATGATGTGATATAATTATGTATAAGTAAGAATATCTGTTGTGACAAACTGAAGCGTGACATGACTTTATCGCACACTTATTATAATGGTTGAAGCTGCCTCATCCTTGGGAAACAGAACAAGCAACCTGGTTTTAAGGGTGTATTGCCTGCGCTCCTCATGACGTGTGTATAAACATGTGAGTAGTATTTTCAGAATATTGGTATATCTGTAGAGACAGTGAGCATATCCATAGAGAAGCACAAACGCAGGTTACCCATTGATATAAAAGCCTTTTCAGGTGAACTACACACCAGAAGGAGAAAAAAAAAAGAATTAAAAAAAAGAAGAACAGGAAATACATATAACGAAAGAAAAACTTGCGTTGTGTGTCTTTTTGCTTTACTTTAGTTTTTTACTTCTCAAGCAAGCTTGGTTATGCATGCTTGCCATGACCATATATGAACCTAGCAGCTCCCTCTGTGTATACATGAGTCTCATTGTCCAGCCTGCCAATAGTGTCATTTAAAGTCTGTCAAGAATAGAATATTTGAGGAGAACAACTACAAGAGCATAGGGTTAGCATTTCACTTACGATTTACGAACAGCTTTGCTCAAAGTTGAGGCTGATGAGAATGTTTTCCCGTCAAGATATCTATTTTCCCCCTTAATCCTCTGTCTCATTATGATGTCTAGCTCTTCAGCACTCAGGTCCAACGGAGAATCTGAAGCCTGGTATAGTCCAAGGAAAAATAGCTCTTAGATTTGGTAAGAAATAACTGCATAATTATGAATAAGTTATGTTGAAAAACATGGTAGAGGGGAGATAAATGAGATAATTTACAAACTAAGATTTTTACTAACGTGTAAAATTGTGTACAATAAGCCCTTGATGCGGCTTACATAGAATATGAGAGGGTAACCAACTAGTAACTAATTGCTTACTAAGCAAATTAACCCAAATAATCTCAATTAGCTCAAATATACCGTAACAAGTACAGTACTTAGGCACCCTGATTTTCTATGGTCTTGTATCCAAAAGTTGTCTTTAAGATGATGTTTCTTATAAGAACTTTCCAAAAGTTGAAGAACTTTTTTCTTGGGGTCCTTTAAGTACATACTATAACATCCATAACGCATTAAACAAAGTAAAGACTTGAAATTTAATTATCAATAATATTACCATGACCCATCCCCAAATATCAGCATAAGATGGGATATGAGCTGAATAAGGCAAAACATCTGCAAACGTGAAGAAAGAAAAGAAGGTTAATTTGACGTAATTGGAGCTCTAATCTAAATGGCATTATATAAAACAGGAACAACATATTTAGAAGAATAATAATAAATAAATATTTTCTTTGCCCTAGAAGATTACTTACACTTGAAAACTTGTCTCAAGGTGTTGTAAATGCATGAGAACACTTCCGTGTGGCTGAATATTCCAGCTGGCCCTGCCTGCATAAGAATAAGAACAATATACATAGGTTGTTTAATTCTGTATCCTTTTGCTAGTATTTGACACATATTGACACAGGTCCTTGCACTCATATACCTGTGTCACAAATATGCCACCCTTCTTCAGTCTAGGCTTGAGAGTGAACTCATAGAAGGACTTGGTGTAAAGTTTATAGCAAGGACCTCCTTCTATTGGGTCTGCCAAATCGCCAATTATCACATCATAGCTCTCTTCTCTGGCTTCTAGTTCAGTCCTGCAACATGACACATATTGTTATAATTGGTCATAATTGCTGCATTCACAATGGAATCTTAGTGGCAAAGATGATTATCAGGACCTGGCATCATTGATGATGACCTCAAGTCTCGGATCACGGAATGCTTCCCTGTTTACAACTAAGTATGATTTGCAAAATTCCACCACCTCCTGCACCATCAAGCATGAATAAATGAATTTTAACCAAATAGCGCCCCCCACCACCCCAGAAAAAAAGAAAAAAAAAAGAGAGGGAGAGAGAGAAGCTTTGTAAACAAATTAGTCAGGAAAGGAAAGGATAAGATCAAACAACATATTTATAGTTACAATGAAGAGCTATATTTGTACATTGGAGATTTTACCTCATCTATGTCACACATAACAACTTTGTCTATGGTCTTATGCCTGAGCAGTTCCCTTGCAGTAGACCCTTCTCCTCCTCCCATAATAAAAACATTTTTTGGACTAGAAAATGGAATGAAAAAGATAATCAAAACAAGTTAAAAAATGCTATGTAAATCACGTAAGATCTTAAATCATTAGAGCAGAGAAAGTACTTAGGATGGTGAAGAAGAGACGGATGAACAAGACATTCATGGTAGATAAATTCATCTGTCTCTGCGCTCTGAAGCTTTCCATCAATTACCAATGCCTGCAAGAGGAAACAAGAAAGTTGAGTATATAGTAGATAAGAAGCTAGTTTAATTGATTTTTCTTATCTGTAAAGATAACTTTCTGTTGTATGTGTGAACCTTTCCAAACGGCTTTGTGTCCAACAATGCAATGTCTTGGTACTGGCTAGCTCCTGTATGCAATATACTGCAGCCCCACCAAAAGACAAAAGAAAGGTCGAATTATTATAGTATATATATCAAACATATGATAGTGCTAAACTTTGCATTGAAAAAGCGAAGTCTTAATTTCATTTTAGTTGTGTGCTGTCTGCCTTTTTCAAAGCCACATGCGAAAAGAGCTTATAACTTTTAGATCACTTTACTTTTTTCAAGCGTAAAAACCTGAAATCGCCAAATTTTCCGTGATATACAACCAAGGAAACTAGACATTAGCCGCAGACTAGCACTTTATTTTTGTCTCACTCAAACTCCATGAAAAAGCACCTGCTTAATTCGTTTACCTTCTTGTTCTGTGGCTTCAATTATCTTTCCATGAATCTTCTAAAATCATCATTAAGCAAAAGAAACAATAATAATAAAATGAACTTGAATGGCCAAAGACCCACCACGGAGGAAGAATATGCCTATGAGAAAATGGAGAGAGTTCAAAAAATGAAAACATAACAGTGTGTTTGATTTTATTATTTATTAGTCCACATTCTACAAGAAGTAATTATAAACATGCTGAACTTCAATTGAATTAGAAGCTCTGCTGGAGCCAAAAGTTTGTTTTGCACAGTTTAAGCTAAACGGTAATGTGATATTATTGTTATCTAGTTTCTCATACATATATATATATATACACCACACTGGATTGCATAAGATGAAGAAAGAAAACTATGATATATTTAATATACCTATTGAGAGCAAAGCACCATCTTATGTTCTCTTCAATCTCTTCTTCATACCAACAGCTCTTCCTGTAACCATTCAGCGAATGGCTTTTGCCATTGACTCCATTAATGGCATTGCTAATCCCATTTGAGTAAGCTATTTCACCCATCTTCCTTTGACAACTCAGGACCTTCAGCGGGATAGAAAGTGGGGTCGGAAAGAGAGACAGAGAGTGCTAAAGAAGAGAAGAGAAAGCTAGCAAATGTGGTGGTCTGGATAGGAAAGCAGGAGAATATAAGAAGGTGAAGATGGTCGGGAAATCAAAAGTGACAATGATTTGGGTTGGGAATGTGGTAGCCGGGAAATCTAGCAAAGTGGACGTGCTCAAGACTTGAAAAGAGCAATATCCTCCTGGGGTTTCGTAAAGTAGAATACACAGAAGCTCTGTGGGATTTCTGAGGTTGATATGATACCGTAGTTAGGCCCATATCTTTGTTATCCCTACATGGAATTGCATGTTTATGTTAATAACAGTCCATCATAAAATTAACACATGGCAAGTGACTAGTTTTGCTATGTCCATGGGGAAAAAAATATCCAAATTACTTTACCTACTATGTCCAGATAGATTTCCTTACATAGACAATATTATTATTAGGATTTAGGTTGTAAAATTCAGCTTGAGACATAAATCGCGACAGTAATGCATGGCTATGTAGATAAACTGATAAAGCCTGAGCAAAAATGCCTTGTTCAAGATTGCCAATATGAAACTTCTCCATGTGTGATCCAATGGGTATTAGACATGTGGCTTAGGCATGTGATGGCCTGCAAGAGCACATATTGATGGCATGCATGATGATATGTAATGATGCTAATGCAGCAATTTGTCACGTAAGAGATGGAGTGTAATGTAATATATAATGTGTAATGAATATTAGAAGTAGGAAAAGGATAAAATATGATGATTGTGGGAGTGGCAATTACCTAAAATTCTGGTAATTCTTTTTCTTCAGAAATGTGTGCAAAAATCTTGGGTTTGTGGGAGAAAGAAAGAAAGAGAAGAGAGCGTGCAGTGGAGATCATCATATTTATTCTCTTTGTTGCTTCAAAAGCTATGGAGGAGAGCTGCGCGTGCCATGCCAGAAGTATTCATCATCACTGTCACCATCAAAGGCAATCCTCCAAACTAAGAAATTTAATTTCAACCCCACCATAACAAACAAAAAATAGCCATAGGCACTATTCCCTTCCCCTCATCATTGGTCTGATCTCCTGTGATGTTGCATTGGATAATTTCTTCTTGCAATCCACTTTGTGGCTCCCCAGGGGGACCCAAAGTGGGAAGGTTATTGGTTGATTTTCTGTTGATGTAAGGTTGGCATCAGCATGATGTTTCCACATACACATTATGGAGGACAGGGAGGGGTCATGAGCGGAGATGCTGTTTGCTCATGCTGGCCAACCATGAATGCAAAGAAATCATCTTGGTTGGGGGTTATGATGGATTCACTATTCTCGTGTGTTAAGTTATTATGCTCACCAAAGCTCTTAAAATTAAATGTCCCCATATAGATCTTACCAAATATAAAAAAAAAAAGAAAAAAGAAAAAAAGAGAAGTCATAGTAATATTCCTACTTGCAAATCTCAAAGGCTTCATTTGATATCCAATTTTTAAAGGAAATGAAAGAAAGAGGAGGGATGGAAAGGCTCTTTACTTTGTTTGGTATAAATTTAACAAAAGAAAAGAAGTGAATTAGAATGATTTTGTATTTATGGATAGCATATAAAACCAAACAAAGGAAAGGAAGCTTTTCTTCTTTTTCATTAAATGATATCAAACAAAAGGAGAATAACTCACCTACTTCTCCCTTTCTTTCCTTTTTTATTTTCTTTTCTATGATATCCATTATTTTTCTTTCCTTTCTATAATGCCAAGCATACCCTATAACCTCAAAAGAATTTACCATTTTACAAACTAAATTAAAACTTGTTTCTTAACGGAAGATAAATAAAAATAGATGAAGAAAGAATAGATGAAAAATTAAGAATTGAAACACGAATGCCTATAGTTTTATTTGGTTGACAATTTTGTACATTTACATTTGTGATACACTACTAATTAAAAGGTTTTGTTAATAAGTGTTCTAAAGATATCTATTAAGGAAATTAAAATAAAAAAATTTAAATAAAAAAGTAAAGTTTTTTTTTAATTTTTAATATATTAAATTATTTGTTTTTATTTAAAAAAAATTATTTTAACTTTCTTTAGTGACACTTATTAGCAAAACCCCTCATTAAATAACAATGTTATATTTTACATCAATCTCCTGAGATGAATTTTCTTTTGTTGGCTGATAGCTATCAGGCTGGTTGTGTCTCTTGTCTTGTAGACAACCAGCTGGGGAAAACAAATACCAAGTATGCAACACAAATTCTGGATTTGAGTGTTTTCTTTCCTTACTCTCTCCTTGCCAGCTAATATGTCTGGTACCCTCTTTGATAGGGTCACTGTTGTGTAGTTTGTATGTTTATTTTTTGAACTTCTTGCCCGTGTTTCTATAAAAAAAATAAAAAAAGACTTTTGGACCTAGGATTAGTTTGGTTGATCTCAAACTATACTAGATTATGTCTCATAAGTTCGGTTCAAGTAATAAGTAAGTTTGAACTTAATCATTCAAAAAGTTTTTACAATATAAGATTTGAGCATGCAGGAAATTACTTATAGGAAAAGATAGACTTCTTTAATTGAGTGAGGATTAGAAAGTATGGAGAAACTTCATAATACAAAAAAAAAAAAAAACCTGCAAGAGATTATAAGGTCAATAACTATCATTCTTATGCTTTTGTTATGCTAATTGCTAAGTAAAAAGAGCAATTAGGCCCTCTTTTTGAAAATTCGTGTTTCTTTGCATTTATTCGTGCCTTTTCTTCAAATTGTTCTTCTTCATCTCTCTCACAAAATACACGTGTTCTCATTTTGGTACAGAATTTGGTAGTAACTTGAAGTTAGTCAAAATTGATGGATTAGATTATATTATGTGTTTTCAGTAATGTATCCGTGAGACGACGATGACTTGTTTTTTTCTTATTTCCTTTTTTATCTACTCATTTAAATTATGTTAAGTATCTTAAATTTAATTATGTATTTTATTCTTTTTTTATTTTAATTTATTTTCTACTTAATAAAATTTAAATAAAAAATAAAAGAGAGAAATAATCTTCACATGTATTCTTGACTGGTAGTTTGAAACGTACCCCCTTCTTGTGAAATTGATTGACAACATAAAAGGATAATTTGAAAATGAGGCTCCACACTTCATAGTTGATACCTAACTTACAGATGCAATGAAAGTCATCTCCATGTGATGACAAATTCATTCATTTGGCATTATTTGCCAAACAAAAGAAAAGCAATGCCCAACTTCAAATCGGTGAACCGAACGGAGAAACAATGATCTGATACTTTAAAGAGTATTAGGATTGGGGGATCCCGACTCTAATGGATTAAGTAAAGAATCATATAACTGTACTTAATAACTCACATAAGTGATTTGTATTTAATTTACACATGTATTTCCAACAAAGAGAAACTTAAATAAGTTGTCACTAAATTATGACAAAGAGTTTTGCTATATCCTCTTAAAATATCTTCTTAATAATCATCTTATTACTTAATTAAAAAATATTAAATAAAAAATTAATGTAACTAATATATTAAGAACATAAAAAAATATTCAATATTTTCTTCATTTAATAATTAAAAAAATTATTAAGAGAATGAGTTAAGAAGATTAATCATTTTCTTATGTCAAAATTTTAAAAAAATAAAACTTGACTCTAACCTTTGGCTCCATCATTTACCTCCACCCTCATTTAATTAAATTAATAGACACATAAAAAAAGATTAAAAAGGGTTGGAGGCAAGAATTAGAGTCAAAGGTTGGAGTGAAATTTTGTTCATTTTAAGACTAGAAATGTTATAAAATATTGCACTCCAATCATAGAAGCTTCAAACCATTTATTCAAGAAAGAGACTAACATGAAAAATGACACTCAAATATCATTTGGCCTTTAATGTCTTTATAAAAGGAAATTATACCAACAAAAATAAACGAAAGATAAAGAGATGTAAAGCATATTAGTATATAACAAAAAAAAGGTAAATTATGTGAGAGAATTTCTAAAATAACAATCAAGACACAATTAAGTAAAATTGTAAAATTGTGTATCTGTTCATGGAGAGATGTGTGTAACACCTTAGTTCTGATACCAACTAATGTAACACCCTCCTCAGAGTATCACATGTCTGACTTTCGACTCATAATCTGAAAAGAAGTTTGCACAAAGTTTGAGTTATAAAAGATGGGTTTTAAAATTTCTTCTTTACTGAAACGTAAATTTACTGAAAATATTAGGTAACATTGAAAATCATATTTCAACTATTCATTATGCAATATTGACACCAATTAATATCACAATTTAAAGAGAAATATAAAATTAACAGACTTATTTTTTTTTTTAACAGTAGCAAACCCTATGATGGGTCCTACTTAATAGCACGATACAACGTTAACGAGAAACTTTAACATGCTTATTCCTTTTTCTGTCCATCTTGATGCATCAGACATCTGTTCCTTTGTCAACACTGCACACCTTCAAGTCCTGAATGTCCACTCCTTATTGTTGTCACCAATCTCAGAATATCCATCGCCCGTTATGTCTAAGACAACTCGATCCTTCTATTATTTGATTTTAACAATATAGACAAAGCAAAACAATATAACAAAGAGGTGAGATCACCTACACCAATACCAACATGGCAGCACAGAGATAACACAAACAGCAATATTATACAGATAGATCATACCACAATTATGATCATGTCATCAACATTAATCAACTATCATCATCAATCATTTATTAATTCAATTATCATAAGTAATAATTATGATAATGCCCTCAACATTATCATCATCATCATCCAAATATTCAAAACAATTGTCATAACCAATATTCCTCAATTAATATATCATACAGATATAAATGTTCAGATTTATGCTTGTGCACAAAACTCGATTTCCTACTCCATGGAGCTAAAACTTAGGTCGGAGAAATGATCGAAAAGATCTATTGGTACCACATGCCTCAGACCACGTGCTATAATCCTTATTTTGATTTTTGTACATCTAGCATATACACGACAGTCTTTATCAGATCTTGATTAAGAATAGTGTCTCGGTCAGATCATCGGTGTGTCACATCGGTCTAACCCACTGACTGAGAGCGACTCACTGTCCACTGTAGGCAACCCGCACCCCGATGCCCCCAAGGTCAACGAGTGACCTACACTACGCATATCGCACCCACTCAAGAGGTGTATGTTTCTCTTAAGCAATTTGCCTTATCCATTCCATCGGACCATTCCAATGCATGTATAATGCACCAAATCCAATCACAGGCATCTCTTTTCAATGCATATAAAATGCACCAAATACCAGTCATAGACAAAACACGTCATTTTCTCATACAGTGTCTATACACTGGTTCAACAGTAATTATACTATATTTTCAACACAACATCATGTTATCATATTTTCATAGTTATAAAACTCTTTCGTCGTGTTTTCACAAAATTGTGCAACATTTCCATTTCGTTTTCACAATTTCAAAATATTTCTGTTACGTTTTCACAATACTGCTGTTGCACCTTTAAATCACGTATTAAATTTTTTAACATTTTTCTCAATTACATAAAAATATACGTTTCTCAAATTGCGTAATGATTTTCCATCGTTTTTTAAAATTGCGTAACTTAAAAATCATTCTTTTAAGTTGTGTAAATCATTTTCCATCATTCTCAAAAATATTTAAAACACTTTTCAAATTACATAAGATTTTCTGTCATTTTCACAATTACGAAAATATTCTATTATTATTTAATCACGTATTGATTTTTCAATAATATTTTCAATAGTGTAAAATATTTAAACGCTTTCCAAATCGCGTAGAAATATTTTAACATTTTTCAAATTAGCGTAGAAATATTTTACTTGTATTTCAAATCATTTTTAAGATACGTAAAATATTTTTCAATATTTTATAATTACGTAAAATATTCCTCAATATTCCAAACATTATTTTGGATTTAAATAAATCAATCTTAATTTCAAGAAATTCTTTTCCAAAATATAATTCACAAAATCACTTTTTCATTGATGTAAATCAACGTTTTAAAACTTAGCATTTTCTAACGTACTTCAAAACTCAAAAATAAGTTATACGTTAATAAATTTTTAAAATACCATTATATTCTCCATTTTGCTCAAATCATTTTCAAATCAACCTTCCTCAAAATAATATAACTTTCTACTTCATTTAATATATTTTCTTATTCAAGAAAATCTTTTTTCGTAGTATATTTCACAAATTCACAATTCCATTGAATTAAATCAATATTTCTAACTTTAAAAATTATTAATGTTTTCCAAAATCCAACGGGATTTTAATAAATTCTTTTTAAAACAAATTGAGGCTCACTTGCAACCTCTCTTTTCCATTTACATAAAAATTCATTTCTCAAGTGCTAAAATACTTTGATTCTCTTTTTAATTTTCTTGTATTAAATTAATTATATTTTCACTTGGAGAATCACTTTGTTTCATCAAAATCAATGCATTACAAGCCTTCGAAAACGTGGACATGACTATTGAAACCATCAAATATTTTTCCTTCTAAATTGATATGGTTTTACACAAACAAAACCATTAAAAATTTTGTTTTCAAAATCGAAGTACCGATGGTTATAAAAATCAATCCCATTTATTCAAATTCATTTTTACTTTCTTTGTAATTCCCTTTTCACTTTCTTTGCAAATTCTTAAAATCAATGTTTGCCCATTTCATTCAAAACTCATATTTAAAAAAATACTTAGGATCTTTTTACACAAAATAAATCAATAAAAATTCCTCTAAAATCGTATTTTTGTTCTCTTAAAAAAAAATAAACTCTTTGTTTATTTTCCATACTCTTCAAATCATCCATTATCATTATTCATGAAATTATTAATTTAAAGATACGTAAAATATTTGTTCTAAATTTATCAAAATCTTATAAATGGCCATTGAAACCATGAATTATTATTATTATTATTATTATTATTATTATTTTCAACTTAAATAAATTCCAAAATCATATGCATTCTTTTTGCAATACAAACCTTTTGTTTATTTTCTTTGCTTCTCAAATCATTCAATTTTATCATTCATGAAAATATAAATTTGTGAACACCTATTTTGAGGTGTCTTGATCGAAATTCTCATTATTCTAGGGATAAAAATTTAATTTCCTTGTTCTTAAAAAAAATTTTCACATTGACCCAAATCAAGGGCATCAAAACCGTAGTTCTTCCTTGGCCATTGGGACCAAGATTAGTTTTCTTTCCATCCACACATCATGGCATACATATATATATTTCATCATAAATATCACAAACATGTCATATACTCATCATGCATATTATAAGTATACTATCAAAGCCATAAAATCATGCAAAGCATATTAAGCATAGATAAAAATAATCAAAGCATAAGAAAATAAATCAAAGCTCATAAACATACAATTAATTATTACATGACCATGGATTGGAATCCTCACATGGATTCACCATCCATCAAATATAAGACCATCTCTCACCACCATACTTGGTTGATGAGATGGATCTCCCTCTTACCTCTTGAAGATCCTTAAAAACTCCTTATTTTGCTTCTTTTTCCAAGTCTTTCACCACCAAGGGCTTCTCAAATACAAAACAAAATACATAGAAATTAGTATACTAAGCTTGATTAAGAGGAAGCATGGATCAAACATGGTTTAAATCATGAAAAAGAGAAAAGAAATGAAGTTTCCTTACACTTCACCTCAAAAATCCAATAACTTTGATCTTGAAGAAAGTCCATGAAAATGAATGATTTAGAGAAAATCTCCAACATGAAAGTTGCTTAGAATATCATGTAGATTCAAGATCTATGGTTAGATGAAATTAAAAGTGATGGAGAGTGTTTTTGGGCTGCTTGGCTGAAACATAGAGGAGAAAAAGGAAGGAAAAATGATTGCTTGGTTCTTGGAATTTTTGAGAGATTTTGAGAGAATTTGATGAAGGCTTTTTGGTGAAGTAGAAAAATGAATATGGAGAGTGTAACCAAAGGTGCTGCTGCCGTGGGAGTGAAAGAATAGAGAGATATGAATTCATTTGGCATAATTGAAGGCTATCACATGATGCACAAAGTCTTCCACTTTGTCATCTTTTTCTTTGGCTTAAAAAGGCTATACAAGCATGTCTAAACATGTCTCCTCCTTCCTAACACTCCAAAATCGTCCCCCCTTCATCATGCACTCAAAAGGAAGCAAACAAAGCAATAATGGTCAAGAAGAATGTCATATTGACCATGACAAGCAATAATGGTCATCAATTAGGCTTGCATGGCTATTATGGATGATTCAAAATTCATGTAGATGCCTCCCCAAGGCTGCTAAAAACCGTGACATTCAAGGGAGTTTAGAGACTTTAATTTATTTTAATTCAAGTCTAATTACTTGGTAATTGATTAGTTAATTCATTAGATTAAGTTTCCTAGTCAATCTTAACTAATTTTCTAATTACATAACTAATTAATTAGACATATAATTTCATATATTATAATCTCTAATTCAAATTAGGATATTTAATTAAGAATTAGATTATAACAATTTAAAATTTAATTTAGTTTACTTGGCTTGTTAATTAGGCCATTATTTGAAGCATTTCTAGCCATTGATTAATTCAATGGTTAGGATTTAGGTAGATTTTTGATTTTTAGAAGACTAAATCTAAGCCATTGGATCCTTCTCCTTTAAATTCTAGCCATTAGATGTGTCTCCAAAATAAAGGGTCAAGATTGCTCATTCAAACTTTAAATCCAAGGGTTATAATTAGTCATAACCTTTTTAGAAGACTAAATCTCCACCCTTGATTAATTCTTCATCCAATGGTCATAAATGGTCCTTGTTACTTTACAAGACCAAATCTCCACCCTTGATCAATTCTAAATCTAATGGTTGTAAATGGTCACTTTATATAATCAAATTTACACCGTTGATTAAATCTACGGTTGATATTGAAACTTGCCTAACTAAGTTTATTCTTACACCATTGATTAAATCAATGGTGATTATCCAATACTTCTTTATTAAGTTTATTTCTTAACCGTTAATTAAATCAATGGTAGATATCCAAACCACCAGTGTTGACTTAAACAATATAATTTCTATTTTTATCTACTAAAAACCTCACGAAAGAATATATTTACTGTATTTTTATCGCCTGATAATTAAATACAGTGCCAAACACAATACAAGAAAATTTCTAAAACTGTTTCCGGATTCAGGTTTAGTAAGATCCCCTGTCTCCGTCTAAACAATATAAATTTTTTTATGCGTAGAAAAATTTTCACTTTGCGGGACCCACCTGGGCCCACCTAAGACCACCTAGGCCCACATACAGTCAAAAAAATTCATAATTATTCACAAAAATTACAAATATTAGAAAATGTATGAAAATCAAGTCAGATTTTTAAAAATAATTAACAGTCAAGAGAAATAAATACAGAAAGATTTTTTCCCGGTCCGAAAATTATTATTTTCCTGACACGGAGTAAATCACTCAAAACGATCAAATATGCTGACGGAATAAACAAAATAATTTTACAGTATTCAGAAATTACTAAACAGTAAAATTCTGTTAACTGTCAAAATTACTGTTTAAGAGATACGAAATTTGGGGTGTTACAATGTGTCTCTTCCATGAAGAGATATGTCTATATATGCATGTTGCTATTCATGGTGACTAATCATGAAAAGTTTCTATACATGAAGAGTTGTGTCACTTCATGAAAAATTATTATATATGAAAAATTGTGTATTTTCTTAAGAGAGAATTATAGCTCTTCTCTAGAAAGAATTGTGTATCTTTTCTAGAAGGAGTTGTATCTCTTCTCAACGGATCTCTCAATGTCTATATAAATACATTCTCCATCAAGTTTTAGATGCGTAATTGAATTCATTTTTTCTTTCAAATCATTTCTGTTTTTCTTCTATACGCAACAAGCATAGTAGAGAATTATCATTTTGTAAAACATCATAATTGTCATTGGCTTAGTTGTGTTAGTGCAAGACAAACCAATTATTATTTATTGTATCATGCAAGAAATTCATTGTTGTCCTTTTGCATCTAATATTTCGAAATTGGTGAAGCGAATTATACCTAAAGAAAAGTGTTATAACACGTCTTGAAGAGTTGTACATATTCTTCTTTGTCAAAGCTGTTGATTTTTACAAATTTAAATTTGTTATACCAAGACTTCATCTTTAGGTCATTCTAACACTTCACATGACATCATTTCTAACATATTAGTATATTTGTTAGGCAAAGTTTCTAAGGGGTTGATAGATTAAATCTTTTTTAGTGTTTGCAATTGATTTTCCATTTATGAACATATTTAGGTAAACTGTCAAGCTTTATGGAATTCTTGCATTTTGATTATATTTTAATTTGTTGTGATATTTTCTCATTTATTTGATTTTTTAAATTTTATTGGCAATTTGGATTCGCCCTTTCAACATATGGTCCTTCAATGAGGAAGTTGATAGCAGAATTTTCAGATGGGAAAAAAGAAACTATAGATAGCAGGAGGTATGTATTTTATTGTAAAACAGGGGATTTATTAGAAGTAAGCAGATTAGTGGGGTACTTTTGTGCAGAAAGAAAATTTTATTAGGCTAATTGACATAACTACATTAGAAGGAGGAAGTATGGATTTTATTGCAAAACTGGGGTGGTGGGCTTAATGAGTTTGGATCACATTGTTTCGGGCTTAATGAGTTTGGGTCACGGGATGTGCCTATTATGAATACAGTTTAATTTTCTACACTTCGTTTGTTTGTTTGTTTTTTGGGTGAATTCTACACTTTTTTTTGGGTCACAGGGGGTGTGCCTTCTAGTAATTGCCTTCACTAACTTAACGAGAATAGTCTAGATCACGTAATTGGTTTTCTGCATCAGTTTACTTTTTTGGTTATTGGTGGCATTTGTCATTGTCTTTCTTATTAGTAAACAAGTCATACCTGCAACTATTTTCTTATCAGAGTCAGCATATTTTGCACCTTATGCTTTTGTATTTTCTTTTCCTTAAGAAACCAAAGCTGACCCTTTTGCTGTTAGTTACATTCAGTGCAAAGTTTGCATAAACCTATTTTCTGCAAGCCTTTTATTAATTCAATTCACTATTTACCTAGTCTTTGACAACAGAAAAGAGCTCTGGTTATATTTTGTGCCCAGAAGTAAGGTAACATGTTGTTCTATTACCAGTGAAATTGATGAAATAACTTCATCCTAAACATTGATTGTCTATTGTTAACAGATCATGTGAAGAAATATCATATTAGTTGTTGGTCTGCTGAATGTTTAGGCATCTTGCTTCCTCACCTAAGTTGGTCATCTTATATTGTATTGTTGTATTTGAAACTAAAGGCAATCATTTTTTTTCTCCTTATAGAAACTAATTAACCAAAAACCGAAGAGAACAGAGAAATATACATGCAATGAGCTCATCAAGTTTCCTGGTGCAGGAGTGAAGAAGGTATTCTATATGCTTCACCACTCACTCTAAATGCTATTTGAATTGTTGAAAAAAAAAAATTCAATTGAAAGCTTGAAGAATTATTCGAAACATTTTCTGGAAGCTAATTGACAAACTACAAGCTCTGATCTGCTACCATCTGATCATAAAGCAAAGGTGGAACCCCAACTTCCACGGTTCCCTCTAGCATTTGTGTCACCTGCTTCATTGAAGGTCTAAGAGCTGGGTTTGGATGAACACACCATAATCCAACCAAGGCCATTTGCTCAAACCTATTGAAATCATTGAGTACTTCTGAGTCAAGCCCCACCACTAGCTCTAGTTTCCTAGACATCATACACCTTAAAACCCAATTTGAAAGAACCAAATCTTCCTCTTCACTTCCTTTTTCATCCTGAGACGACTCAATGTGCTTTCTGCAGCAAATAATCTCTAGTAACATAACCCCAAAGCTGAAGATGTCAACTTTGGCAGTTATTGGTGCACTCCTTAGCCATTCAGGTGCTATATACCCTATTGTCCCTCTGAAGTTGGTGCTTGTTTTAGTTTGATCTTTGTTCAAAAGCTTGGAAAGCCCAAAATCTGCAATTTTTGCTGTGTGATTGGCATCAAGTAACACATTTTGGGGCTTCATATCACAATGTATGATCTGGGTCTCACACTCTTCATGCAAGTATAGTAAGCCTCTTGCAATTCCAAGAGCCATTTCAATCCTTTGACCCCATGGAGGTCTTTCTCCCTGTTCAAACAATAAATTGGACAGTGCTCCGTTTGGCATTAACTCATAGACAATAAGTCTATGGCTATTCTCAATGCAAAAGCCCAAAAGTCTCACCAAATTTTTGTGATGGGTACGGCCAATAATTTTGAGCTCAGTCATGAATTCCTTTTCACTTTTCTCAATTCTCTTTTCCAGCTTCTTTACTGCAATACCTATTTCCGCACCATCTATTATTAAAGTACCACGGTAGACTTTGCCTGAAGATCCCTTACCAAGAATCTTCCTGAATCCATCTGTTGCTTCATGCAGCTCCTGGAATGTGAATTGTCTGAAGTTGATTCCAATAGCGCTTGCATTCAGAGACTTCTTTCTTCTTGTTAGTCTCTGACCAAAAGGATGATAGTACACAGCAAGGGCTCCACAGAAGCAGGCAAGAGTGGCACTAACTGCAACCATAACCTTCAAAAAAATTCTTACATTAAAATTCTTCTTCTTAGAAACTTCTGATGTGCTAGACTCATCAGTGTTAGGAACTTTAATAAGTGCTTTTTGTCCCTTTGAAGATGAACTCTTTCTGGCATTCAGCAATGGGATTCTCTTCTTTGCACATGTTGAGGTTGAAGCATTAAAAGTAGCAGCAATGATATTACAATCATCCATTACAGCCTTCTTACAACCCTCCAAATCAACATTATTTATTCGAGCAAAGTCTGGATAAAATTGGAAATCAGTGTCCTCAAGCACATGCAGATTGAAGTTCATCTTAGAAGGTCCTGCACAATAATTAATTACAGCTGCTGGACGACACCCTTTAGACACATCTTGTTGATCCAATGGGATATAACCTGTAATGCAGTCACACTTCACTGATTCGTTGTCAGGAGAGGTGCACATGCCAAACACTCCACAAACAACATCCACTCTGCAGGGATCCTCTACGGCTCTCCAAACCCTTGTCCACCTGGTGCCATTTCTTTTGTGATAAGTATATTGCTGGAAATTGCCATTTTCATCTATTGTTGCACGGTGATAATAATCCTCTACTGGGGTTGGAGTGCTGTTGGTTAGAGGGTAAATGTTGGTAGTGCCACTCACAAGATAGAGGAAAGCACTAGTATTAAACACCAAACTCACATCTTTGAATGTAGTAGTTGAAGTGTACCAATATGCAGGATCTGACCATTGGTACGCTTTGAGCACCAAGTTGCCATCGCCTTGCATTCCCAACAAGAAATTTCCCATTGAGTAGTTTGAAGCTCCTTTGCCCTTAGAATAGAGGTTTTGATTAGCTTTCAAGGTTTGCCCTGGTAAGATTGTGTTAGCTGGAGAATTGAAGCTCTCCCACACTTTTCTTAAGTTGGAGTCTTTCATAACAAAATTGCCATCATCTTGCATGTAGGCCGAACTTGCACTATCTCCTCCTTCATCTATGGTCTGAGCAGTACTTCCATTTGGATATTTTACCACAAGGTATCCTCCAGAAGTCAGTTGGATTAAGGAATTTGCTTCCATAGGGGGACTCTGGTACCATACCAATGTTTTCTCTGGGATGTTCCCAAACCATATTCCCACAAGAAAGAGGCCAGTGGAAACAGGGTAGAATCCAAATTCAAAATCACCAGAGGGAGACTTCCAAGTAAAATTTGATCCAGCAGTGATGCTAGAATTTAATTCTATGGCCGAGGAAGAATTCTGGGCATATAAGCCATTCAGACATGAAACTAGTGCAAGAATGGAAGGCAGAAACAAAGGCAAAGGCAAAGACATTGCAATTGATGTGGAGAGAGAAGAACAAGGTACATAAATAAATAAAACAAAAGAAGAAAATGTATAGTCTGAGGAGCTGATATGAAGTAGCTAGCTTCTTCCGCGGGATTGATTGCAAATTGCAATTGCAATACACGGTAAAGTGAAGCCTTAAAATGAGCTAGTCAAACATTGTCAAAGTCATTGGATTGACAATTGATTGGAAGTTGATGGAAACGTTTGCAGACTATTCTTACTCTTGACTAGTCTGGACCTGGGGAAGTTTACAAGTCATATAGGCTTACCATTCCACATTTCACTAGTGGAATGGTATGCCGTCTGCATCTTACCATTCCACATTCCACTAGTGGAATGGTATGCCGTCTGCATCAAGACTGAGTTGACTCTTCAGATGAGGAAGGATACATTTAAGGGAAGTAGATGATCTCAACGTAACATTGTCATTGTCATTTTTCTATAAATAAATTACAGTATTCACTTAATCAAATACTCAAAATGAAAATGGGATTTAGATGCACGCACAGTGACATGAAGACAAGGTAACATGATTCGACCTGGATCAATGAAATCAGATAGGGAAAAGAAAACCGAGGGATATCATATAAAAGAAAAAAATAATCACGAAAAGAAGGAAAAAGTGAAGAGTTAGAGGTCCTTTTGTTTGATATTAATTAATGAAAAAGATCCTTTAATTTTATGAAGAGAAAAAATAGAAATACATGTAAATGAAAATAAATTTATGTAAATATATGGTGAATTCCAAAAAATATCATCTCTCAATATCTTTTTCTTTCCATGTTAAAATATATATTACCAAAAAGTAACGAGGTTAATCAGTAGACACAATTCTTTTCTTATTGCCTAAAATGTGATACCAAATAAACAGAGAAGTAAAGTGATAAGTATGAATAATTTATTTTGGCTAAAATATATTTTTTGTCTCTGAAAATATTTTTTTTTTATTTTAGTCTCTTTGAAATTTGTTTATTGATTTTGACTCCTCTAAATTTTATTTTTGGTTTTAGTTTTTGTTGTTATATTTTTTTGTTAATGAGCCTCCATTAAGTATTTACGTGACAAACAAAATCACTAACACGTAACATCAGTTAGTGGGACATCTATTTGTAACATAAGTACTTAACGGAGTCTCGCTAATGACATATACTAAAAATCTAAAATAAAATTTGGAGAAACCAAACTAATAAAAAAATTATAAAAGGAACCAAAACTAAAAAATATTATATTTTTAAAAATCAAAAATATATTTAAATCATTTTTTTCTCCGTTGCATATTTTCTTTCTTCTAACACTATGTTTGGATAATAGGTAATGAAGGAAAGAGAAAATAAATGAGGGAAATAGAAATAACTTCTCTTATTTGAGAGTTTTAAAATACATGAGAAGAAAAAAGAACATATGAGGAATCATTTCTCTTCTCTTCCCCTCAAAAACTCAACTTTTGTTCCCCCCAAAATTGAGGTGGAATGCGGGAACTAAAATTTTTTTAGGTTAAAAATAAATAATTGATATTTTTATCCTCATTATTTCTTCCTCTCTCTTTCTTTTCTCTCACGAGTACCCACACTGCTCATCTCTCGCTGACGACACCTACTTCACGAACACCCACGACGCCGCCACCCGCCTCTCGCCGGCGTCGTCTCACCCACCCACTTCATGCGAACAACATCTCTGATCAAGTATTTGCTATCCCTCTCTTCGCGACCTATCTCATTTTGAGGTTGTTTTTGGCGATCTCTCCTCCCCTCCTCTGACTTATGTTAATTACAAATTAGAGAAAACCAAGAAACTATAAACCATATCTTTTTCCTAATACATTCTAGGTAGGCCAAGAAGCATACTCCTCCTCTAACATAGTAGTCTTACTAAACTCTTGTTAGAGGTGGTGGGTTTGAATTACCTGCTAGGAAATCCCTTTCCCTAAGATTTTCAGTAGAGGTCCCATGTTAGCTTTAGAGGTGGTTGAATTAAAGTTGTATTTTCTCGATTTCACTTGATCATACTATTTTGTGTAGATCACCAAAAATAGCCTTAACTCATGTTGAGACAAATGAGTTTGTTGTCTTCCTAATATAAAATATTTTAATATTACTTGTGAGTTTATGTTTCATTTTTAACATTTGGGTTATTTTTGCAACTATATACGTATATGGAATGGGTTGGTCTAAAATTTGAATCGTAATCCTGGTTCAAACATGTTATCTTGATGAATGATGATAACTTTAGCAGATAGCAATAATGGGCTCAGGAACAACTTTGTTGAATTTCTTCACTAGCATTGTTTTGGTTCTTAGTGAAATTTACTTTCAAGTGCTGCGGTAATTTTAGTTAAAGGCAGCATTGTGTTTTGTTCATTGTAGCAGAGTTCTCATACTTGTTTCATATTTTTTTTAGGTGAGTACATTATAATTTATGGTTGATCAAGATATGATGTCCATATTTATGATATTGCAAAATCTGTTTCATATGGCAACTATGCAACTTATGTGTCTTATGGTTGCATTACATGCATCACGAAAGTATTAAAAAAAATCGAATTCCATCTAGCATAAGAGAACAAAGGGAAAGAGTTAGAGATGAAATACTGAAACGGATTATTAGTTGTCGCGACCGTGATCGCGACGAAATAACAACTTACGGGATTTTAAAAAAATAAAAAATAAAGTCGCCACTAATTTTATTTAAATTAGGAAAAATTGAAAAAAATTTCTTAGAAAATAGTCTTTGAAAACCAGATTGGATTCGGGAGTCGGTTATGCATAGGGAAGGGTAGAAACTTAATCTCACAGCACCCCTAACACACCCGTCTTGAGACGATATCTTAAGCGTCAATTGTGCAAATTCTTGATAATCTCAAAATATATTTATTTTACTCCTCTTAAAAACATTGTAATTATTTTTTAAAAGAAAGGGAAAAAAAAAAGGAACAACCAAATTGTGAAAATTTAAATTTTTGGTTTGACGGAATAAGAGTTCTGCTCCTACGTATCCTCAAGTGCAATGAAGAACTCAAAGTCACGCAGTTCTCTAAAAAATGATTGTGGATTAGTTGATTTTAATTATGAAAAAAAGGAACTCAAGAAGTTCAAATCAAGTTTGATAACAATAGATTAATTTAAATAGAACAACACATTAACTAACATAACAGTCAAAACAATAAATCAGATAAATTAACGAAAAGACAAAGATAAATCAATTTCAAGTCAAACCAACCCACAAATTTATTTTTTTTTCCTTTTTTTTAGCATTTTCTACATTTTTCAATTTTTTATTTTTTTTATCATTTCATTTTTTTGTATTTTTTTTATCATTTCTGTTTTTTTTTTATATTTTTACTTATGCATCACAAGACACTCTAAAAAAAATTACTAAAAAAAATGACCTACTATAAAGTAAAAGCAAACCCAATATAAACTGAACCTCTCAAAGCTCAAACCCAAAACAGTGATTTTTCTCCTTTTTTTTTAAACATTACGAAAACTAACAGTCCAAAACTGTGAGGAAGCCCACAATTTCAATTTCTTCATTTTTGACATTTTTTTTTCATTTTTATCTTTTTTTTCATTTGATTATTATTTTTCATGAATCACATAACACAACATAAAATATACCATTAAGTAAAGTAAATACTATCAAACAAAAATTAATCCTGAATAACACAAACAACTAAACTCAAAACAAATTTGATTTTAGATTTTTTAAAAATAAATCTACCCTAGAAGAAAAACTTAGCCCAAACACTACTAACACAGTGGGGTGTTCACGGGTTGGGTTAGTTTGAGTTTAAGGGAAAAAAATCCAAACTAATTAGTTAATGTCGAGTTGGGTTAGGTCGAGTTTGTAAAATTTTTTGTGAGTAACCTAAATCGAACCAATCCGATTATAATCGGGTCAATTCGCGTCAGGTAGTAGGGTTGACAGTGCAGAGAGTTCAAAAAGATGCATGTTGACACCTTTATCAAATAATCAAAGCAAAATCATTTACAGACAAATCATTATCACCACATAATTAAATTCACTCATTTGGATGGCATGGAATGCAGAACATAACAATCTATAAATAGCAAGCCAAGATCAATCCAAGGATCATACTATAAGGAATTGAGCCGGGATGCTCAAAGCATACTAGTCAAGAAAAACCCACAAATAAGGCAACAAGTATGGAGTTTGAATAGTCTGAAATTCACTACCACCCCTAATCATAAACATTTCCGAACCCAAAATATAGGTTCAATATTTATATCATGCCGCTCATAGGCACGTTAGTCTCAAAATCAAAGCAAGGGTAACAGATAACACTTATGTATTTAGTTTTGTATCATTATCCAAAATGTTTGCACAAAGAATTCAACGATTAAATGAAAACAATGTTCTACAAGAAAAGAAAAAATGATTCAGGCATTTTATCAAACAACTGGAGTACAACCTGACTGATGAAATAGTTCAAGCTTAGAGTATGAAAGTATGATACGAAACACCCAATAGAGATAAGATACATTGTATCTCAAATTAGTTCAAGCTTCTCAATACAACAATGATGGAGAACATTGCCATTTTTTGCAATACTTATCAAACTTCCCATTAATATTCCAATACTTATCAAACTTCGCCATCATGTTCATTATCATTTTTTGCAAGACAACATCATCACGTTCAATCTACACAGTTAACGAATTTTGAATTTCACACAATTTTTAAAAGAAAGAATTAAATGTCACATGCGAAGAATAAAAAAAGTAAATGTGACATCATAGAAAATATTCAAGAACTTTATAAAAACACGAGCATGGTTCAATCATTAGAATTAAGAGGTGCTCCTTCACCATCAAGAACAAGCAAATAAGTTTGATCCTTATATTCAAGGTGATTAAATGTCTTATCCAATTGTTCTGTCACTTCCAACATCAAGTAAGTAGAATTTCATCTAATTGGCACATCGAGTATTAGCATTTGATTATTGACAACATTTGCCTCTTGGGCACACTTCTTAAAAGTAGCCAATCTAGACGGAGAGGACCTCACATACTTACATGTACCCATAATCCTAACAACAAAGTAATCTAACTCCTTCAATCCATCACTAACAATTAAGTTCAAAATATGAACACAACACCTCATGTGCATGAGCTCCTCTTTTAACAAGATGCATCCATTTTAATCTTACATCCCTCTCACCAAATATGTTAGAGTCGAGCTATTAACACTAACATTATCTATAATGATTGTGCTAATCTTTATAATACCCAAATCTTACAAGTATTTCTCTAAAAATTTACCTATGTCTTAACCCTATGATGAGCATTCAACCCAAAATTCAAAACATTGTCAAAGTAATTGGATTGACAAATGATTGGAAGTTGATGGAAACGTTTGCAGGCCCATACCAATACTATAGATCCAGATTGTCTCCAGCAGCTGGAGGTCTAGCAGTCTCCAGCCTCCATCTGAACCGTTCATTTTTCATTCAATGATCTATATTAAAAAATATTAATTTAATATTAATTTTTTTAATATTTTAAAAAAAAAACTAGACCGTTAAATTTTCATCCAACAATTCAAAATCTAACTGCTGGAACTCCAGTAGCTGGAGAGAATCCGGATCCCCAATACCATAACATGTGCATACTATTCTTACTCTTGACTTATCTGGATCTGGGGAAGTGGGGAGTCATTTTAATAATGAAAGTTACAAGTCATTAGGTTTACCATTCCACATTTGACTAGTGGAATGGTATGCCGTCTGCATCAAGACTGAGTTGACTCTTCAGATGAGAAAGGATACATTTAAGGGGAGTAGATGATCTCAACGTAACATTGTCATTGTTATTTTTCTATAAATAAATTACAGTATTCACTTAATCAAATACTCAAAATGAAAATGGATAAGATGAGTTAGATTTAGATGCACGCACAGTGACATGAAGACAAGGTAAGGTACTGCACATGATTCGACGTAGATCAATGAAATCAGATAGGGAAAAGAAAACGGATAATTTTTATCGTATAATTAAAATATATACACCATATTTATATTATAAATTTATATAAAAAATATTAAATTAAATTATATATTACTGTAATTTTTTTATAAAATACAAAATAAATTTATAAATAAATTAAATAAAAATTAAAATATTTTAATTGAACAAATAATACTTGTCGAAAGAAAATTGAGGGATATCATATAAAAGAAAAAAATAACGAAAAGAAGAAAAAAAATGAAGAGTTGTAGGTCCTTTTATTTGATATCATTTAATGAAAAAGATTCTTTAATTTTATGAAGAGAAAAAATAGAAATACATGTAAATGAAAATAAATTTATGTAAATATATGGTGAATTCCAAAAAATTCATTTTCTCTCATTTCTTTAATTTCCTTTTCATCTAAGAAGGAAGGGAATGAAATCCTGGAAAATATCATCTCTCAATATCTTTTTCTTTCCATCTTGAAATATACTACCAAAAAGTAATGAGATTAATCATTAGACACAATTCTTTTTTTACCGTCTAAAATGTTATACCAAATAAATAGAGAAGTAAAGTGGCCATGAAGAAATTAAAAGTAAGTATGAATAATTTATTTTGGCTTAAATATATTTTTTGTTTTTAAAAATATAGTATTTTTTTTATTTTAGTCTTTTTGAAATTTTTTATTGATTCTGACACTTCTAAATTTTATTTTTGGTTTCAGTTTCTGTTATTAATCTTTTGTTAATAAACTTCTATTAAGTATTTATGTGACAAATGAAATTATCGACACATAGTATCAGTGAATGAAATCTCTAATTATCACGTAAGTATTTAACGAAGTCTTAAGACTAAATAAAATAAAATAAAATTTAGAGAAACCAAACTAATAAAAAATATTTAATAGAATCAAAACTAAAAAATATTATATTTTTAAAAGCAAAAAACATATTTAAATTATTATTTTTTCTCCTTTACAGATTTCCTTTCTTCAAAAGTTTTTCGTTATACTGTATAGCGCAACCATATCTATACGGCCCGTGAGATGGATCCAAAGTAACATATATATTATTAATTTATTATATAGAAAGAAGATTTTTTTTTTCAAATATTTAGATTTATTTTTATTAAATTAATAAAAGGAGAAAAAAACTATTCTAAATTAACTATAAAAGACAAATCTCTTACATTTACATTTATTTCACCAAAAATAAATGAGTTGTTATTAGCGTGCCTGTTAATTTATATTTTTACTTTTTTGTTAAATAAATAAATAATATTAAAGAGCATTTAAAGTTAATCATAACCGTATATCTATCTATATTATATATACAATAAAATTTACTTGAGCTTGATAGATGTATTAATTACTTGAATTTAATAAATATAATTAATAATTATTGAAGTAATCAATATATGTGTATATACTTAAATTTAATAAATGTTATTGATATCCTTTATATAGTATTTTATATTATATAATTAAATAAGAAGAAAATAATTTTATCACTTACCTCTTAAATCACACCTTGATATGAATCAATGATAAATTTGAAAACTAAGTTATGAGTTAAGAATTGTGTTAGACTCTTAAAATGCCCCACTATTGTACCTAAGTATTTTGTTAATAGGTGATGAAAGAATAGAAGGAAAAATAATAAGAAATAAATATTCTCCTTATTTAAGAGTTTTAAAATATATGTAAAAATAAGAGTTTAAGATATAAGAATAGGAATAGAATGTGAGGGAAACTATACCCCTTTAATGTGAGTATAAAATTTAACAAATTTTGTTAGATTCTCACAAATTTGAAATACATATTATGAGTTAAAAATTGTGTTAAGCTCATAAAATGCTTAAGCATTGTGTCTATTTTATTAAGAGGTGACTAGAGAATGGAAGGAAAAATGATAAGAAATGAATATTCTCTTTATTTAAGAGTTTGAAAACTTTTATAAAAATAATAGTTTAAGATATAAGAATAAGAATAAAATGTGAAGAAAACTATATTCCTTTCATACGAGTATAAAATTATAACAAATTTTATTGGGTTTGATACTTTTTGATTAAATATTAACACAAATTTGAAGCACATATAATTATTTATGACTTAATTATTTTGTGAAGGTGCATAAATGTAATTTATTTTGTTATTTTTACAAGTTTAAGGTTTTTTATTATTTCAATATATATTGATACTATTAACATGATAAAAGAAAAATATAATATGCATGAAATTTTTTTATAAATTAAAGTGTTTTAAAGTAAATTTTAGCAATACATTTATTGATATATATATAATAATCTAAATAAGTCCAATCAATTTAATATTGTTATTTATAAACTTTAAATAATTAATACTATAAATATTATATATATTACAAACCATATGCGGGAATAAAAAAAGAGTTTTAAAAAAACTTATTAAGCAAAATTTAGTTCTCTGTTAATTGAAGTCCATAATAATTTAAACAAGATAAGTCAATTTAATATTATTGTTCATAAACTTAGAATGATGAATATTATAAGAATAAATAATTACATATATTATAAACCCATGCATCACAAGGGTATGAAATCTAGTATATAATGATGATTGCATGACTTAATGAGCATTTACATGTATAAACCTAACATCACAATTTTATATATAAATCAAAATACGTCTACAAGATAATTAATATTAAATGCAAAATTCTTAATTTAACAAAATAATAATAATAATTTCAAACATTGAACAGTTAAAATAGTCAAAATTTTGATTGAATATAAAGGCGGTTATTATATGAAATAAAAAAAATTATAAAGCATGTCATATTATTTTACTTAAAAAATTGATAAAAATCGTAACTCTAATATTTTTCAACATGAAACATATTCTAGATATTATTAAAGTAATATTTTTTTGAATTTTTATAAGAATTTAAAATAAAAATTATGTATAAAAAATATAAAATTTTCAATTTCTAATACATTGATTATTGAACTTTGAACTTTTATAATTTGATAACAAAAAATACACGTATCTCAAAAAGAGTTTAACAATTCAAGGAATAAATGAGTCGAGCGATAACTGTTCTATACCAAGGTCCTTTCATGATTCGTGTACCCTTGAAACTCAAAGCATGACTAATTCTTAATTAATAATGATTTATAAACACTTAAATTATTATTTAATATGTATAAGGTAATAAAGATTATCATAAAATTATATTAATCTTTAATAATAATTTTATATATATCAAATAATAATTTAAATATTTAAATAATGATGTGATAAATCGTAATTACTTAACAATTTCTCAAAAAGCATGAATAGTTTCAAAATTTATATCTGTAACAGCAATTACACTATAGAAAGGAACTGGACGAGTTTAGGTTGATTGAATTATGTTGTAGGATCAGTATTCAGTCCCCAAGTCCCAATTGATAAAAATGGCAAAAGTAGAAGAAGATGATGATATAACAGTCTTAAAAAAATAAATTAAAAAAAAAGCATTAACACAGAGTGAAACGAAATTTTGATTGCAACATTTGGCCGTGAATCAGTTGAGTGGTGGAACACTCACTTCTATAGTTCCTTCCAGCATCTGTGTCACCACCTTCATTGATGGTCTAAGAGTTGGGTTAGGACATACGCACCACAATCCAACCATTGCCATTCTTTCAAACCTATTGAAATCACTTACAACTTGATGATCATGAGTCACCGCGGCTTTTAAAATCCTTTCTTTTGCCAGATGTAGAACCCAATCTATGAGTATCATGTCATCACCTTCCATTCCATCTTCAATTTGATGTAACTCAATGTGCCTTCTGCAAAATATGATTTCCAACAACATGACGCCAAAGCTGTAGACATCCACCTTTGTAGTGACAGGTGCATTTTTGAGCCATTCTGGTGCCATATATCCCATTGTCCCTCTAGCATCAGTGCTGGTTCGACTTTTATCTTTCATTAGTAGCTTTGCTAGACCAAAATCCGCAATTTTTGCAGTATAGTTTGAGTCAAGAAGAACATTCTGTGGCTTTATGTCACAATGGATGATTTGGTGGTCACATTCTTCATGCAGGTATAACAAGCCTCTAGCAATTTCAAGCACAATTTTGGCTCTAGTTTCCCAGCTGGGTTTACCCCCATCTCCGAAAAGGAAGTTGGACAGTGTCCCATTTTTCATTTTCTCATAAACCAGAAGCCGATGATCCTGCTCATTGCAAAAGCCCAATAACCTAACAAGATTTCTGTGGTGAGTCAGAGCAATTACTTGAACTTCTGTCACAAATTCTTTCTCACCTTGTTCTGCTACTTTCTCCAGTTGTTTGACAGCAACCTCAACCTGTTCACCCCACAAGGTTAAAACCCCACTATAGACTGTACCAAAGGCACCTCGTCCAAGTTTGTCCTTGAATCCATTTGCTGCTTCTCTCAGCTGTTGGAATGAGAATGGCTTTAGGTTGATATCCACAGGCTTTGGCTTTGGTGGTGTCTTCTTGCGTATGAGATACCGACAAAGGGGGTGATGATAAATGGCAGTAGCTGCAAACACAACAGCAAGTAGGGAGCAGGACAAGAGAGCCACTAGCAAAACAACCCAAGACGGTGAATCCTTTTCATTGTCTGTGTCAGTGTGAACCCGAGCAACTTTAATCAGTGTCACACGATTGCTAGTGTCAGGGATGCTAGTTCTGGCATTTATAAGAGGCGTCCTTTTCTTATAACAACCAGTGTCTTTTAAAACAGCAGCCATGCTGAAACAGTCATTCAATAGTTCCATCTTGCAGCTTTCCAAATCCGAAGGGTTTTTGGATGACAGATCAGAATAACTTTCGTTTGGTATATCAGCATCTTGAATTGGTTGCACATCCACAGTAAAGTCTACAGCAGAGGAGTTTGCAGCACAGAAGTCCACCACCACAGTGGGATAGCACCCTGTGGAGGAAACACTGGGATCCAAAGGTGTATAGCCAGGCAAGCATCCACAACTGAATGTCCTGTTGTCAGGTGAATTGCAAAAACCATAGACCCCACAAATGGCAGTGACTATGCAGGGCTGTGTTATGGCCTTCCATATAGGTGTCCACTCAGTTCCATTTTGTTTCTGGTAAATCAACTGCTGAAAGTTTCCCCGGTCATCAATCACTGCACGATAATAGTAATGTTCGATTGGAGTCATCGCTTGAGTTGTCATGTTATATATATTTTGGGTACCATTGACCGCATAAATAAGAGCAGTTGTGTTGTCAAAAACAATTCTCACGTCTGTGTAGGTCACAGTTCCACTGAACCAGTAAGCATCATCTGTGAACCCATTAGCTTTTAGAAGAATGTTGCCATCAAGTTCTTGGATCTCCAATCTGTAACGCCCAGTTGAGTAGTCTAGTGTTCCAATGGCATTGGAGTAGAGCATCTGACCCATACCCAAACTTTGGCCTAATAGAAGAGTATCTGTGGGTGAATCAAAGCTCTGCCAGGTAATGTTGTTGGAAACTGAATTCTTCAACACGAAATTCCCATTATCCTGCATCATGCCAGAAGTTGTATTTGTTCCGTTGTAGATTGGAAATGAAGTTCCATTGGCATGTTGGAGCACAAATTGGCCACGTAGTGTAAGATTGATGGTTGATCCAATTTGAGCTGGATCGTCACGGTTTGCAGACCAAACCAGTGTTTTCTGTATAATCTTGTCAAACCAAATTCCAACAAGATAGAGACCACTATGAAGGCGGTAGAACCCAAAGGCATAATCACCAGAGGGTGATCGCCAAGATGAATTAGAGCCAGCGGCAATGGTGGAGCCCAGTTCAATTGAGTTAGCGCTCCTTGGAACATAGCAGCAAAAAAGGAATACAAAACTTACAACAAGGAATTTAGTCATTTTTGGTAGGAAACAGAGATTGGTGGGAAAGATTAATGAAGCAAAAGCTCAAGTTCTATCCTTAATAGTTAATACCTCCATAACCATTATCAACATCATAAATTGTACCGTTGGGAAAGTTCCAGCCAATTTTCACTTGAGTAATTCACATTTATACATTTTTTTTATTATACTATTTTTATAATATATTTTTAATAATAAAAAAATATACTTCTTTTTCCTTTTCACATCACATAAAAGTTTTGACAAAATAAAATTTTACATCCTCCGTATATAATACCCATTTAATAATACAAAATAAAAAAATTTTACGTCACAGTTCTCTCCTCACTCTTTTAGTATGTATTTGAATTAGAATTAATAAATTTAAATTTGATTAAAAATGTATTTATAAATTTAAATTTGATTAAAAGTAAATTTATAGTAATATAATTTATATTTAAATTTTTTTATCTTAAAAGTGAGTTAAAAACAATAATTTCAATGTAAAAATAAAATTTTCTTACCTTTCAGTGAATGTACGTTTAGCCTTAAATCATGCTGAAGCAAATGAAGTTTTAAAATACTCAAACATAATTTCACACAATTTGAAAATTCTAAATTGGTGAAGTAAACGGCTATCCAAACAAGCACTTAGACTTTGAAACAATCAAAGTTGGTTAGCTTGAATTTGAACATGGAAAAAATTGTGTCATGGACCCCGGCTGCGGAAAAATATTCAGATAGCCAGTGATTTCGTTATCATGCTAAGAAAAATATTCAGATAGCCAGTGATTTCGTTATCATGCTAAAGAAAAATATTCAGATAGCCCATGTTCTTGTTGCTTGGTGGAGAATTTTTAATTAATAAAATTATTTTTTATTTATAAGTGTATAAGATTTATATAATATTTGATAAATATAAGAATATTGTACTCATAAAAAATAATTGATTAATTCAATTTTAATATCTACTCAAATTAATTTTTAAAAAAGATAATAATTAATATAAAAAGATAATAATTGAAAAAATATTCAGATAGCTCATGTACTTGTTGCTTGATGGAGAATTTTTAAATAATAAAATTATTTTTTATTTATAAGTGTATAAGATTTATATAATATTTGATAAATATAAGAATGTTGTACTCATAAAAAATAATTGGATTAATAAAAATTTAATATTTACTTAAATTAATATTAAATTAAAATTAAAATTAAATAATAAATATAAATGAAACAATTTAAATTAAAATACAAAATCAATTAAAAAATAATTCTTTGATTTTGAATTCACCACTAACCATGCAAAGATGAATTGAACTTGAATAAAAATTAATTGTATTTTATGAAATGTCTATAATTACAAGTTTTGAACATTACTAAAAATTTTTGTAACTTAATTAATGACGTAATTCATTTAAAATAATATAGTCTATTCAAATTATAATATAAATTATTTAATATAACATAAATTATTTAATCTTTAAATTAAAATAATAATAAATATTATTACAAAACTCACATCTAAGATTATAATAATTAAGTATGTGATTAACATATATCAATTTAAATTAATTAATTGATTATAAAATAAACAATAAACATTAAATTAAATAATAATTAAAGATAAATATTTATCAATATTATATAATTATAGAAAAAAATTAAATAAAGTTAAATAGTTTAAAATAAAAATAAAAATTTTATTTTAATCCTAAAAAATAAAATTAATTATTTATAACAAAAATATCAAATAAAAAAAATCCATAAATAATAAAATAGTTGCTACACATCGTTCTCAATCCTCCTCTAGCGAAATTATGCTGCCTCTACAGTCTCTGCGCGTGCGTTATTTTCTTTCTTTAATTCACTCCTCGTGTCGTGCCGCGCTCCCAGTCTCAAGTATGATTCCCACTTATTCTTGTGCAGCCTTTTCAATTTATAGCTTAGGTATTTCTTTCTTTTCATTCAAGCCGCGGGCCCCAACTTTTTATTTGTTATCAATTTCTCTTCCTTGTATCTAATAGTTTTTTTCCAGGGTTTTCAATTTCTCTTGTCCGTTTGGATAGCGGAATTGGAATTGAAACATGTAAATTTTAATTTCAATTCCAATTCTTTTAAATTAGAATTAATCAAATCTTAAATTTACTTTGGAAATACAAAAACCAAGATAAGAAATTGTAATTCTAAATTCAATTATAATTTTATTGTTTAAAGATATGATCTAAAATATTAAAAAATTATTTATAAAAATAAAATTAATAAAAATATTCATACAGTAATATTTTTATAATATAATAATCATTTTTTTCATAAAGAAAATTTTCATGAATTTTTTTATAAAAAATAAATAGCTATTATAATAATTTTTATATAAAAATATAAATAATTTTTTATATAAATATAAAATCTCAATAAATATGATTATTCATAAATAAATGTGGAGAGAGAAAGAGAGAGAGAAAAGTTTAATTTTTAAACCTAAATTGATAATTTTATGTATCTTAACTTATTATTTTTCAATTTCATAATTAGTTTATAATTACAATTTTTAAATCCAGGGTTTTAATTAAGAGGTCATCCAATTCAATTTAAACTCTAATTCCATACTCAATTCCAGAAACCAAACGGACACTTCGTCGACTCTACTTTTGTTATTCTTAGAAATCCAAGCCTATCCATCAATTATCTCTTGCACAATCACTTCATGTTGAGCGTAACACATCACGTAAAATGCTGAAGCTTGCTTATTAATAGGAAAACCCTGCTATTATTTTACAATAATCAATTGTTTCTTTTAAACTCAACTGACACGAGCTCCGATCAATTAAGAATGGGATGTCGTGATGATAACGTGAGAAGTTTGCAAAAATCAATGTAGATTAGGATGGATAAGCTATTCTAAAGTCAATTAAGATCTTCTTAATTTTTTTTAAATAATAAATTATAGGAGAGAAAAAAATATAAAAAATATTAAAAAATTTATATGTACAATTAAGTTTTATTAATAATTTTTTTATTATAGCGTACCATATTTCATTATTTTATTTATTTTTATTATTAATTTTTGTTTTAAGTGAATAAATAAAAAATATTTTAAATTATTTAATAAATTAAATTTTTTATGTATTATTAAATTAAAAGTAAATATATTTTTATTTATTTTAAAGATAAATTTATTTTAAAATAATTTTATTATCTATTAATCTATATTTTTAAGACACATATTAAAAAATTAAAAATTAAAATTAAAATATTTAATAACTTAAAATTTTAAAAATATTCAATACTTTAATATTTAATTATTTTAAATAAATAATAAAAAATATTTTAATTCATTTTAACATGTATGTAAGACACATACATGGCTAAAAAAAAGTCATATTATGTATCCCTGAACCTTCATTATGCGAAATTAGTCCTTTAGCATGATTTAATAAGTCTAACAAAAAATCTATTTTAAATATTAAAAATGGACTTTTGTCAAAGAAAAATGAAAAAGATACTCTTATATTATTTTTGGTAATACACTTATTTTCATATTCTTTTTGAAAGTTTGTGATTAAATGAAAAAAATTAATATAATTGATGATATAGAGAAAAGTATAAAAAATGATGTGAAAAAAATATAAAAAAATTATAAGTAAAGAAAAAGAAAAATAAGCACACGGAAGTGGTCTGGGACTGGGTTGGAGGCTAGAGGATAAGAAAGTATAGGTTGACAAAAAAACAAAAAAGCATAGAGGCAAGGAAAGAAACATCACAATTGATAGCCATAATTATTATTATTTTTAAGTTCCTGAACCTGTACGAAAGTAGTCAATTGTAAAGGTAGGCTATCAAACAGCGCACAAAGAATAATACCAATTGCTTTAGATGGCAAGGAAAGAAAACTGTTTTGTAACCAGATTCACACCAAACAATAAAAAAGAATAGAATTCAAAACGGTATTTGTTTAAACCAATTCGTATGAGTTTTTATGAAACTCATTCTCATAATAAATAGTATTTTCCTATAAAAAATTGATTTATTTATTGAAATATAAAATAATCATGATTTTTTTTCTTATGATAGACCAAACAAAAGAAAATCAATTCATTTTCCCAAAAAAAAATATATAAATTTTTGTGTGCCAGAAATCAGTTTCAAATATAAACAAACGGAGCCTCAAATCTATACCAAAAAATTAGGACCCTCAGATCATGCATTGATTTGATTAAGATTGGATCCAAACTCGTGGGCTGGGCCTGGGCAGGATTTACTATAGCACAAAGAGTACCCTACAAAACGAAAACCTAATGGCTAATGCTATCAGTAAGCAGATGAATCATGAGTTGTAGTCAAGGCCCATTTATTACGAAATGTGAACAAATCATCTAAGAATTTTGTTATTGAAATTCTGCAAAATGAATGCTTCTTTTATTTTTATATTTCCTCATGTATATCAAAATTTAATTTTGATTCATTTTTAATGTAAATTCTTTATACTATCATCTAATTATGTATTTACATATCATTAAGAAAAATTAATTTTTTAAATAATATTGTCATAATTAAACATCTTTTAATATTACAACACATGTTTGAATGATATACTTTTTTAATGTGTACAAGTTTTTTTACTGAAAGTGAATCAAAATCAAATTTTGTATATTATTTCATAGTAGTATTTTATTTTAGATTAATTTGATAATGAAAATTAATAATCATAAAATCAAAAGTCAGAAAATAATATATGAGGAAGATTCATATTATTTTCATGCAGTATCTTAATTCACAAGTAATTTCAAATATAATTTTTTTAATTAAATTGATTTAATACTTTGACTGTTAAACTTAAATCTAAACAATTATGCAATTTGTAGTTAATTACGAGTAGATAATTTTGTGAGTCAAATGTTTTGCTATTGTTACTTTCCCAGTTCAAAAACAAGGCCACTAAAACAATCAGAGGAAATATGTTCCCTGGACTTGCCACGTTGTCCAGTGGAATCTGGACACTTCCGGTCAGTGGTAACTGATATGTATTACAAAAATCATATTTTATTTATTTATCCATTTTTTAAAACTATTTTCGGCTTTGGATAATATCAAGATAGCCTCGGAAAGAACACATTATTTGTATTTCAAGACGAAGTTGAAGTTATCACGTAAAGTAAAATTTAATTTGCAAAACTATAAAATAGAAAACTGGTATTTATTTAAAAACTGTTAATTTTTTTTGTTAAATTGCTCTAATTCCTGTATTTAACATTAATTTTTTAAAATTAACATATTAATTAATAAATATATTATGTACGATCAATTACATTTTAAATTTAATTTATATATTTAGTAAATACAATTAAATTTTATGTGAATTTATTGCAATGGTAAAAAGAATACACCGAAACTGTTAACTCTGATCTGACAGTGTCTCTGGGATGGGAGGCTCTAGAACTCGACAACCTTTGTATTAGTTATAAGTTAGTGTCTCTTTTGTGATTTTCAATCCTTCTGGCAGCTTCTGCTATTGTCTTCCATTTGCTTCTACCTTGTACAGCTCTTTCTCTTTCCTTGTCCTCACAGTCACATTGAAGTCCTTCATCTCGTGTTCCACCCAGGTTTGGGTCAATCTTCCTTGTTTGGTGCTTCTCCTTTTTTTCTATTCTATCATGGTACTTGTTTTTAGTTGATACTTGAGCAATAGAATCATTCATGATCATGATACACTGACACCCACACACACTGGATTCGACCCATTTTGATAATACTTCTCTTCTCTTGAGCATGCAATCAAGGACGTGTTAATGCGTGGTTCTGCAACTGCAATGCCATTTTCTGTTCTCTTATGGCCATGTCTTCAGTTTTATCCTAAACAGTTCAGAAAGTTTCATTCTTTTGTGCAATTGATCCGAATAGGGGAATGTATTTATAGAAAATGCAAATTAGAGAAAGTGATTCCTAGTCAGATCCTGTGTGTTAATGAAATTCATCTGCAACATTGAAATTTGAAAGAGATATGTAATTAAGCTTGCCTGATTTCTTGCATGATATTTCCGACGAGATAGTGCATGATATGTGCTTTGCTCAGTTTTTACAGTAGTTTGTTTTCACTTAAGTGAAGTTAGCTTATAGGTGTTTGTAAGAAGACCTGCGTGGAATGTGTTTTTGTGGTTTTTCACGGTATATCACCTGACTTCAGGTCTTTAGTTGTTTTCAAATATGGTGTGTAAGATCCAGTGACCTCTGTTATTCTTATCAAGAAAGTGACCAGTACTATATTTATTTGTTGTTAAACAACGTAAGAATATTTCAGATTTCTATTTTGCGCTGTTGTTGGCAAGAGTATGAATAATTTGTGGAAAGATACTTACATTTTAATCTACATATATGATGTAAATTTATTTCTACCATTGTTATCTACAAGGTTCCAGAAAAAAGTCCTGTTTAGTAACTACAGAATAGATGAGAGTATGAGACATAATCAAGCATTACACAGTAAGATGTTACTAATAGCATGCCTTTGTGCTTTTTCTTTATTATGCTGTGCTCTAAACATCTTTCAGTTAATTCTATGATGGTTGTGTATTTTTTACTAGGAGTGCTCAACGTTAGCTGAAATGAAATTTACATACAGAATAACTGAATAGATTGTTTCTTGTCTAAGTTATGAGTTCGAAGTGTTCTGCTAACCACATCATAATGTCTGGTACTAAACTCTCAACTTTCCTCTGTCTGTTAAATGCAGGATGGCAGAACCTGCATATACTGTGGCATCTGACAGTGAAACCACTGGAGAGGAAAAGTCATCTAGTTTTCCTGAAATTGCAATTGGAATTGATATTGGCACATCACAATGCAGTATTGCTGTGTGGAATGGCTCCCAAGTGGAGCTTTTGAAGAACACGAGAAACCAGAAGATTATGAGATCATATGTAACCTTCAAAGATGACATCCCTTCTGGTGGAGTTAGCAGTCAACTCTCCCACGAGCATGAGTTGTTGTCTGGAGCCACTATCTTCAACATGAAACGCTTGATTGGCAGAGTTGATGCTGACCCAGTTGTCCATGCAAGTAAAAATCTCCCATTTCTTGTGCAGACCCTGGACATTGGTGTTCGCCCATTTATTGCCGCATTAGTGAACAATATGTGGAGATCCACCACTCCAGAAGAAGTCCTGGCTATATTTCTGGTGGAATTAAGAGCAATGGCTGAAGCTCAGCTGAAACGACCAATAAGAAATGTAGTTCTTACAGTTCCAGTTTCATTCAGTCGATTTCAGCTAACCCGGATAGAGCGTGCTTGTGCAATGGCTGGCCTTCATGTTCTCAGGCTGATGCCTGAACCAACAGCTGTGGCTTTGTTATATGGACAGCAACAACAGCAGGCTTCTCATGAGAATATGGGCAGTGGAAGTGAGAAAATTGCTCTCATTTTCAATATGGGTGCTGGTTATTGTGATGTTGCTGTGACTGCTACAGCTGGAGGAGTTTCGCAGATAAAAGCGTTGGCAGGAAGTACCATTGGTGGAGAAGACTTGCTTCAGAATATGATGTGTCATCTCTTACCTGATTCTGAAAGTCTATTTAAGAACCATGGGGTCAAAGAAATCAAATCGATGGGCTTGCTTAGAGTTGCAACCCAGGATGCAATTCACCGGCTTTCCTCTCAGACCAGTGTCCAGGTTGATGTAGACTTGGAAGATGGTTTGAAGATATGTAAGGTTGTAGACCGGGAGGAGTTTGAGGAAGTAAACAGAAATGTGTTTGAGAAGTGTGAAAGCCTTATCATCCAGTGTTTGCGAGATGCAAAGGTAGAAGTTGATGATATAAATGATGTGATGATTGTAGGTGGATGTTCTTATATACCAAGGGTGAAGAATCTTGTTACTAACATATTTAGAGGGAAGGAACTTTATAAAGGTATGAATCCTTTGGAAGCTGCCGTTTGTGGTGCAGCAGTGGAAGGAGCTGTTGCTTCAGGCATCAATGATCCCTTTGGGAACTTGGACTTGTTAACTATTCAAGCCACACCTCTTGCCATTGGGATTCGTGCTGATGGAAACAACTTTGTCCCTGTAATTCCAAGGAATACCACAATGCCAGCGCGGAAGGAGCTAGTTTTCACAACTATTCATGATAATCAAACTGAGGCATTGATCCTTGTCTATGAAGGTGAGGGAAAGAAGGCAGAAGAAAATCACTTGCTGGGATATTTCAAGATAATGGGAATACCTGCAGCACCCAAAGGAGTTCCAGAAATCAATGTGTGCATGGACATAGACGCTGCAAATGTGCTGAGAGTTTTAGCTGGTGTTGTGATGCCTGGGTCTCGCCAACCTGCAATTCCTGTCATGGAAGTGAGGATGCCAACGGTTGATGATGGGCATGGTTGGTGCGCTGAGGCCCTAAATAGAACCTATGGTGCTACACTAGATTTGGTTACTCTCCAGAAGAAGGCATAATGTGATATACAACATCATTGTACCTTTCTAACTGTTGTGTTGTGTTTCAGCAATAAAAGTCGATCTATATGTCTAATGTTTGTAAATTGTATCTAAAATGGTGGAAATAATACATGCCTGAATCCTTTAGTTAAAATGATTCCAAATGGAATTAATGAGACATCCTGAGGATAAGGATCAACCAATTGAGAAATCATCAACCTTGATTATTTATATTAGAGAATTAGTTCATAGAGATATAAGTTGAGAAATCGATATTGATCACTACTTGCTGGCAGTGCATTTACGACTAAAAGGGTTATGTAACGTTTCAGAAACATGGTCTGGAAATTTCTTGTAGAAGTCCTCTTACTTTCCACCTTCTATTTGTAGAAGACGCTATTATTATTGGCAAAGCTTTGGAAGAGGAGGTCTAGTTTGTTGCAGACAATTCATCATTATGAAATAGTTAGTGGACAAAAAATTAAACTTGACTGGTGCCTATACAATCGGGCCAGATAAATTGAAATAGATTCACAATAGAAAGGGTTCACACAGTTCAATCTATCTATAAGTAAGGCTTCGGATTATTACAAATATGTAACTTATAGAGTTAGTTAAATTCAGTTAAACTGTTAGTTAGAAGTAGTTAGCATTAATTGTCAGTTATTTTATAGTTACTTTCTGTTATGTTGAAATCAGTGGATGTATAAACCACAGATTGATAAATGAGAAAACGATCAATTCATTTTCTCTCTAACTATTTCCAGTGTTCACTGTAATATGACATCAGTTGATTTTTGATTCTGCAAATCGATTTCTTCGTTGTTCATATCTTTCATCTTTCTTGATTGTTCTTCAGCTCAATTCAGCTTCTATGGCAAATTTCAATGATGATTTTGCCAATCCTTATATCCTTCATCCATCTGATAACCCAAGGTTGATGCTCGTTTCTCAACAATTGACTAGTGACAACTATAATTCATGGAATCGATCGATGAAAATAACTTTAAGCGAAAAGAACAAGTTTGATTTTGTGGATGGATCTATCCCTAAACTTGATGGAAGTGATCCAATTCTTCTTGCTGCTTGGGAACGCAACAACGACATTGTAAGTTCTTGGCTATTGCATCCCATTTCCAAAGAAATATCTGCAAGTGTGATCTATGAAGATTCAACTGCAGCCATTTGGAATGATCTCAAGGATCGTTTCCTACAATGCAATGGACCAAGGTTTTTTCAAAAGTCTTTCACAAGGTTCCATGTTTGTCACATAGTATCTTACCAGGCTTAAAGTTATATGGGAGGAGTTGAGTGATAATTGTCCCTTGGTGTATTGTACATGTGGTGGAGCCAAGCCATCGCAAGACCATTTACAGGCCGAATATGTTATGTGCTTCTTGATGGGATTAAATGAATCTTATTCTAAAACCCGAAGTCAAATTCTGTTAATGGAACCTCTTCAACCCATTAACAAGGTTTTTTCTTTGATCCTACAAGAAGAAAAACAACAACAGCTGGGAGTTACACAGTCCCAAAATTCAGATTCACAAACTGCTTTTGTTGTTAAATCCGTGAATTCTAGACAAGGTTTAGTATCTGCACAAAAATTTGGTCAAAAAGATAGACCATTGTGCATGCATTGTGGAATTTATGGTCATATCAAGGAAAAATGCTTTAAACTTCATGGATTTCCCCTTGGATACAAAAAGGGATTCAAGAACAATAGTACTGCTTCTGTTCATTAGGTTTCTAAGTCTATTTCTTTACAAGCTAGAAATAGTGCAATTCAATTCACTCTAGAACAGTACCAACACCTATTATAAGTCATTACCTCTCAAATTTCTCAAGTTGCCAAGCCAAGTGTGCAGAAAATGATTCTTCTCCTTCATCTCCCATTGGTACCATCTTATCAGCTACTTTTTCTCAAGAGTCAATAAATTTTGGATTGTGGCTTTTAGATTCCGGAGCTACAAGCTATTACTTGTTCTTTGGAAAATTTTGTTCAGCATTCTTCTTTAGTTCATGCCTTTGTTAATCTTCCAAATCGTGCAAAAGTTATTCTGTTGGTTATGCCAAATTTTATTCACATTTGGTTCTTGAAAATGTCTTATACATTTCAGAATTTCATGTTAATCTAATTTCCCTTAGTGCTTTATTAATTTGTTTTCCATATTCAACTTCATTCACCAGAAATTCTTTTTCTATACAAGATCTCAACAATTTGAAGGTGATTGGAAGGGGTAAATTGATTGGAGGGCTTTATGTCTTCAAACCAGATTCCTCCTCATCACTACAAGCTGCTTTAAATTCCAACTATCATGTAAAACATTTTATTTTTCTAGTTTTACCTATACATAGTTCTTCTTCTCTTTCCTTGAGTCATGTTGAAAGATGTAATGTCATTTCATTTGATACTTGGCATGCCAGACTTGGTCATTTGTCAAATAAAATCTTACAAAAACTAAGTGATAAGATTTCATTTGTTTTGCCTAAATCTGAGCATAACTCTCTGTATTCAATTTGTCCATTAGCAAAGTTTAGGATATTATCCTTTGTTTCAAATAATAGTGTTTTTGATATGCCCTTTGATTTGGTCCATTGTGATATTTGGGGTCCATATCACATCCCCACATATAATGGTAAGAGGTACTTCCTAAGTTTGGTGGATGATTGCACAAGATTTACATGGACCTACTACTTCAATCTAAATCAGAAGCTGCTATGCTATTATAGCAATTTTTTGTTTTGATAGAAACACAATTTGGCAAAGTCATAAAGAAATTCAGATCAGACAATGCAAAAGAGCTAGCATTGACAAGTTTTTTACAAAACAAAGGTGTTATCCATCAATTTTCCTATGTACAGAGGCTAGAACAAAATTCTATTGTGGAAAGAAAACACCAACACTTTCTCAATATAGCACGTTCTCTTTATTTTCAGTCCAAGGTGCTAATTACTTTCTGGGGAGGCTGCTTGCTGATTGCCACTTTTCTAATAAATAGAACTCCTACATCTTTATTGAAATTCAAGACTCCTTTCCAGTTGCTATATAAGAAAGAACCAAATTATCAGGCTTTAAGAGTTTTTGGTTGTCTGTATTTTGCTACAACCTTGACCTCTAACAAAACAAAGTTTTGTCCTCAGGTTGCACTATGTATTTTTGTTGGGTATCCTCTTGGCTACTAAGGGTATAAACTGTACAATCTGGAAACCAAGCAATTCTTAGTTTTCAGGGATGTTCAGTTCCATGAATCCATTTTTCCATTTCACACTTTACCACATACTGAGTTTCACAATGACATTTTTCTTGACCAGGTACTACCATTACCCCAACCAAATTTATCCACAGATACTTTATCCATACCTCAACTAGACATTCCCCTCACCACCTTAAATCCTCCTTTATTGCCTAATCCAAGAAGTTCAACCAGACCTACTAGACCTCCTTCATACCTAAACCAACATCAATGCAACCTGATTACATTCTTATACCCCATTTCAGCCCACGTGACATATACTAATCTCAACCTACCCTATAAACACTTTGTCATGAATGTTGATTCAATTTTTGAACCAACTTTCTATCATCAAGCCATAAAATACCTTGGGTGGCAGAAGGCAATGGAACTTGAGTTACGAGCCATGGAAGACAATCACACTTGGGATGTAGTTCCTTTACTAGAAGGTAAACAGACAATTGGATGCAGATGACTATACAAGGTCAAATATAACTCATATGGCACAACGGAGAGATATAAAGCTCATTTAGTAGCCAAAGGCTACACTCAACAAGCATGAGTTGATTTCCCAGACACTTTCTCTCCAGTAGCAAAATGATAACTCCACAAAATGGAGTTATTACAATCTCAATTTGAATAGAAATGAGAGTGATGAGTGCAATTATCTTTCAGTCCTCATAAGAAATTATGCTTAAAGTGCACACTTCTTTCATGTCTTGAGCTGAGCTAACTTTCACATTGTCCAATTGCATTTCATGATGCTTAATGATTCATTTTAATGTAATAACTTGATTCTGACTAATTGAATTTAATCTGTGGATTTTGAAGGGCAAAAGAAGCTTTGGAAAAGGACTATGGAGCAATGAACATGAAGAGCAAGTATCAAAAAAGGACAACAATAACTTTGGAAGAGAAGAATTGAAAGTAGGCATCCACGCATGTGCGCAAGGAATCCACGCACGTGCGTGACAGCCTCTGTTTTTGGATCAGAAAAGCTTACGCATGTGCGCAAGGAATTCACGCACATGCGTGATAGCCTCTATTTTTGAATCAGAAAAGCTTACGCATGTGCGCAAGGAATTCACGCACATGCGTGACAGCCTCTGTCTTGGGCCAGAAAATCTTACGCATGTGCGCAAGGAATTCACGCACGTGCGTGGACGACTGATGCTATTTTTTCTGATGCACGTGGTTCTCACTTAACCCAATATAAATAGATGGAAGGCAACCATTTTGCGAAAAAAAAAATCAATTTTTGGGGGACTATTTCATTAAGGAGGCCGACTCTTCTCCATCCTTTCTCGCTTTTTCCACCATTTTTGCAAGTGAGGGGCGTGGATCCAAGATCAAGGGAGTGAAGATTTATCCTCTCCATCTCCATGGATCTCTTGGTTTCTTCTTCCCTTTCTTCTTTATTTTCATTTCTTTTAATGGGTAACTAAATCTCCATAGCTAGGGGGAGATCTAGCTTGACCCAAACTTGATGTACATGGATCTTTGATTATTTGATGTTTAGTTCTGTTCAATTGAGTGTTAATCTATGTGCTTAATGCTTCTGACTTGATCAACCATAGATTGTTTTGTTGGGTATTTTGAGAATTGGAAAATTCCTCTTTACCTCTTGCTTCTTGAGTTTAGCACCATAATCTATCAATATTTAGGAATGGGTCTTGGTGATTATGTGGTTAATTTAGGAATCTCATGCGTAATCCTCTTAATTACATGAAATTAACTAAGGAATTGGTAATTTGAGGTAATTGGGAGAGAGTTAATCCACCAAGGAATTGGGTTTTGGCTAATTCAGTGTTTTCCTTACCATCAATTGAGAGAATTAAACATAATTAATTGAATTACATGGAAGTTAAGGATGGGTCAAGTGAAAATCAATCCCTAGTGTTCTCATTCATTGATTTCATTTTATAACTCTTAATTCAAATTCTTCTAAAAATTAAGTTTAATTGCTCATTCCTTCAGTTTATCCTCTTAATGTTCTTTTTACAACCATCTCATTATAATAGTTAGTCTAGATAGTAATAGCCTAGTGAAATTGGTACTTAATATTAATCAATCCTCGTGGGAACGATACTCACTCACTCTTTATTACTTGTGCGACTCGGTATACTTACCGAAGCCTCATCAAGTTTTTGGCGCCGTTGCCGGGGATTGAGTTAGTATTAATATCAAGTAGTATCTAGAATATTGCTACTTTAGACATTTTTTTTTCTTTTACATTGTTTAATTGTCATTTAGTTCTATTTTGTTTGCTTTCACTTTTTACTTTTGTTTTTTATGCGAGGTACCGTTAATCCGGGAGCTTTGCTTTTTGATCCAGAAATTGAAAAGTCTGCTAAAAGAAATCGAAAAAGAACCAAAGCAAGGAAAAAGGCAGAACAATCAGCTATGGCTGAGCGAAATAGACAACCAGTGCGAAGAACTCTTGGGGATTATTCCATCCCCACAGTTGATGGGCGTGTATCTGGTGTTGTGCCCCCTCCTATTGAAGCCAACAATTTTGAGCTGAAGACATCTCTTATTCAGTTGGTGCAGCAGGAACAGTTTGGAGGTAATGATGATGAAGATCCTAACCTTCATATTTCCAATTTCTTGGATAATTGTGAAAACATAAAGATCAATGGAGCAACTGAGGATGCCATCAAGTTGAGACTGTTCCGGTATTCTATGAGGGATAAAGCCAAACATTGGTTGCAGTCATTACCCAATGGGAGTGTCACTACATGGGATGACTTAGCCAACAAGTTCCTTGCACGATTTTATCCACCCTCAAGATACATGAAGATGAGGGGTGACATATCTTGCTTTGCACAAAAGGAGGGAGAATCACTACATGAGGCTTGGGAAAGATTCAAGGAGATGTTGAGGAAATGCCCGAATCATGGATTTGATGAATTTCAGACAATGCACATTTTCTACAACAACTTGAATCCGACCACAAGAAATATGGTTGATGCTTCGGCAAATGGTTCTCTTAATACCAAGACTCCAGAAGAAGCCAGACAATTAATTGAGGTCATTGCAGCAAATGAGTATCATACACCATATGGAAGGCTGACAGGGAAGCGTGGTGTTATGGAATTGGAGACTTTGGATGCTATCTTGGCCCAGAATAAGTTACTCTCTCAGCAAATGGCCAGCCTTACAAAATAATTTGGAAGCATGCAAGTGAACTCCATGAACTCTCAACCTCTAGTTTGTGACTTTTGTGGAGGAAACCATATGAATGGAGCTTGTGATGGAAATGCTCCAATTCAAGAGCAGGCCAATTACATGGAAAATTTTTCCAGACCTCAAAACAGCCCTTATTCAAATACTTATAATCCAGGGTGGAGGAATCATCCAAACTTCTCATGGAATACGCAAGGAATGCCAAGGCCACCTCCTCCTCACCAACAACCTTCATCTGCATCTTCCTCACAACCTCAACAAGCAAAATCATCTGATCTTGAGAGCATTGTTAAAAGTCTTGCCTTGACCACTGACAGTTTCATGCAAGAGGCTAGATCCAATTTTAAGAATCAAGAAGCATCAATTAGAAGCTTGGAATCTCAAATTGGACAACTTTCTAGACAAATGGCTGAGCAATCACAAGGCACTTTGCCTAGTGATACTATTACAAACCCCAAGGAGCATTGTAAAGCTATCACTACAAGAAGTGGAAAAGTGATTGAGCCACAAGAAAGAAAGGATAAGTCGAGTAAGGAAGTTCAAGAGCAAGTGACTGATGAGATTCCTTTGGAAGATAAAGTGACCAAGGAGCTTAGTGAAGAGGACAAGTCTAAAAGGAAAGTCCTAGAAATGAAAGAAGGAAGAGGAAAGATCTAGACTGGGACAGCCATATGAACCTTCACCCTATGACAGAATTCCATATCCTCAAAGGTTGAAGAAGCAAGACCAAGAGAAGCACTTTGCTAGATTCTTAGACGTCTTCAAAAGCTCCAAATCAACATTCCATTTGCGAGGCATTGGAACAAATGCCCTCTTACGCAAAGTTTATGAAGGAATTGCTTTCCAAGAAAAGGAAATTGAAGGAGGATGAAAGAGTAGTGCTCACGGAAGAATGCAAAGTGCTATCATTCAAAGGAAATTACCCCCAAAACTCAAAGATCCGGGAAGCTTCAGTATTCCATGCACCATTGGTAATGTTACCATTGGTAAAGCTCTCTGTGATCTTGGTGCAAGCATTAATCTTATGCCTTTATCTATCTTGCACAAGCTTGGAATTAATGAGGTGAAGCCTACAATGGTCTCCCTTCAGCTAGCAGATCGATCAATTAAGTACCCTTACGGTATTGTGGAAGATGTGCTAGTGAAAGTGGACAAGTTCATATTTCCAGCTGACTTTGTTGTATTAGACATGGAAGAAGATGCAGAGATTCCACTCATACTTGGAAGACCATTCTTAGCCACTGGAAGAGCACTGATAGATGTACAACAGGGAGAGTTGATGCTAAGAGTTCAAGATGAAAAAGTCACTTTCAATGTGTTTGAGGCAATGAAGCACCCAATGGAAAAGGACCAGTGTTTTAGGGTTGATCTAATTGATTCTTTAGTGAATGAAGTGTTTCAAGAATCTATACCAAAAACACCACTTGAAACAGCCATGGTGCATTCCAAGACAATTAAAGAAGAAGATGTAGATCAGGAAGTAATGAAGTGCATTGAAGAGTTGGAAGCCCTGCCAATTGACACTAATGGGAAAAAGGTTGAAGAGTTGAAAAATGATAAGGTTGACAAGGAAGAACTTCCTAAGTTGGAATTGAAGCCGCTGCCTCCTACTCTCAAATATGGGTTTCTTGGTGATAACAACACCTATCCGGTGATTTTCAATGCTTCATTAAGTGAACTTGAAGAAGAGAAGCTTCTGAGGGTGTTGAGAGAGCATAAATCAGCAATTGGATGGACTATTAGTGATCTCAAAGGCATTAGTCCTTCAATTTGCATGCACAAGATACTCATGGAGGACAACTACAAGCCAGTGGTCCAACCTCAGAGGAGACTTAATCCAACCTTGAAAGAGGTGGTTAAGAAGGAAGTAATGAAACTGTTTGATGCAGGCATTATCTACTCTATTTCAGATAGCCCATGGGTGAGTCCAGTTCAAGTTGTTCCTAAAAAGGGTGGCATGACAGTGGTGGTAAATGAGAAAAATGAACTCATTCCAACAAGAACTGTGACTGGATGGAGGATGTGCATAGATTACCGGAAACTCAATGATGCAACCAGGAAAGATCATTTTCCCCTTCCGTTCATTGACCAGATGTTGGAAAGGTTAGCTGGCCACGCATATTATTGCTTTCTGGATGGTTATTCAGGTTATAACCAAATTGTGGTAGACCCAGCGGATCAAGAGAAGACAGCATTCACCTGCCCCTATGGGATATTTGCCTACCGGAGGATGCCTTTTGGTTTGTGCAATGCTCCTGCCACTTTTCAAAGGTGTATGTGTTCCATTTTTTCTGATATGCTGGAAAAATTCGTTGAAGTGTTCAGGGATGATTTTTCTATTTTTGGGTCCTCTTTTGATGTTTGCTTGTTTAATCTTTCATTAGTTTTAAAGAGATGTCAAGAAACTAATTTGGTTTTAAATTGGGAAAAGTGTCACTTTATGGTGCAGGAAGGGATAGTTCTTGGCCACAGGATCTCTTTCAAAGGCATTGAGGTTGATAGAGCAAAGGTGGACATAATTGAGAAGTTACCCCCTCCAACAATTGTCAAAGGGATAAGAAGCTTTCTTGGGCATGCAGGATTTTATAGAAGATTCATAAAGGATTTCTCAAAAATTGCTAAGCCTTTATGCAATCTATTAGCTAATAATGCATCATTTGTGTTTGATGATGCCTGTTTACATGCTTTCAATACCCTTAAAGAAAAGCTTGTTTCTGCTCCCATAATTGTTGCCCCTAACTGGAATTTATCATTTGAATTGATGTGTGATGCAAGTGACTTTGCAGTAGGGGCTGTTTTAGGGCAAATGATAGATAGAGTTTTGCATGTTATCTATTATGCTAGTAGGGTGTTGAATGCAGCTCAAATAAATTACACCACAACTGAGAAAGAGTTGCTTGCCGTGGTTTTTGCTTTTGATAAATTTAGGTCTTATTTGATTGGGTCAAAAGTCATTGTATATACTGATCATTCTGCTTTAAAGTATCTTTTGAACAAACAAGAAGCAAAGCCACGATTGATTCGTTGGATTCTTTTGTTGCAGGAGTTTGATATAGAAATTAAAGACAAGAAAGGCACAGAAAATCTTGTAGCTGACCATTTATCAAGAATTGTGCAAAATGAGGAGGTGAAAAATCAACCTTTTCCCATCAAGGAAGAATTTCCAGATGAACAACTCTTGGCTATTCAGAGCTTACCGTGGTTTGTAGATTTTGTAAATTTCAAAGCTGCTAGAGTTCTTCCCTTGAACATGAGTTGGCAACAAAGAAAGAAATTCTTACATGATGCCAGATTTTTTAGATGGGATGCACCATTTTTGTTCAAACAATGTGTTGATGGGATGTTAAGGAGGTGTGTGCCTGAAGGAGAATTTGATAGCATCTTGTGGCATTGTCATAACTCAGACTATGGAGGTCACTTCAGTGGGGATAGGACAACAGCTAAGGTATTACAAAGTGGATTTTACTGGCCAACCCTCTTCAAGGATGCTAAATTGTTTGTGGAAAAATGTGATAAGTGCCAAAGAGCCAGGATCATTTCAAGAAAGCATGAAATGCCACTTAATAACATTTTGGAGGTTGAGCTTTTTGATGTTTGGGGCATTGACTTCATGGGCCCTTTTCCTTCTTCATTCTCCAATCTTTACATCTTGGTAGCGGTTGACTATGTATCCAAATGGGTAGAAGCCATACCTTCTCAAACCAATGATGCTAAAGTGGTGATTGGGTTTCTAAAGAAAAACATCTTCTCAAGATTTGGAGTACCTAGAGCACTAATTAGTGATGGAGGGAGCCATTTCTGCAATAAACAGTTAGAGGTTGTGTTGAGTAAATATGGAGTCTCACATCGTGTTGCAACTCCGTATCAACCGCAAACAAGTGGCCAAGTTGAGATTTCTAACCGCGAATTAAAGCGGATTTTGGAAAAAATGGTTGGGGCTTCAAGAAAAGATTGGGCCAGGAAAGTTGATGATGCATTGTGGGCTTACAGAACAGCTTTTAAAACACTAATTGATATGTCTCCATATCAATTGGTGTATGGAAAAGCTTGTCATCTCCCTGTAGAATTGGAACACAAAGCCTTTTGGGCAACTAAGTTCCTTAACTTCGACCTGAAGGAAGCAGGTGAAAAGAGGATGCTTCAGCTAAATGCGTTGGATGAAATGCGTTTACAAGCTTATGAGAATGCTAGAATATACAAGGAAAAAACCAAGAAATGACATGATAAAAAGATAGCTTGGAGAACTTTTGAACCAAGACAACAAGTGTTACTCTTCAATTCAAGATTGAAGTTATTTCCTGGAAAGTTGAAATCAAGATGGTCTGGCCCGTTTGTGGTAAAAGAAGTATTTCCACATGGAGCAATTGAGTTGATAGAACCTGCATCTGGGAGAAGTTTCAAAGCCAATGGCCAGAGGGTGAAACACTATCTTGGAGGAGATGTCAACCGACACACTTCCTCCTTGACATTGAATCAACCCAATTGATTTCTGAGAAAGTCTAGCCAAGACTATAAATAAGGCGCTTCTTGGGAGGCAACCCAAGTTTTTCAACTCTTTTGTTTTGTTATTTTGATTTTGGGTTTTCAAATTTTGAAGTTTGTAACAAGTGATTTTTTTTATTTTGATTTTTGCAGGGATGGAGTGTTGGAAGTGGCTCCTGTTTGATTAAAAATTTTTTTGGAAAGAATAGATACTTAGATGACTTTTGGGTCCTGGGAACCAGCATTTCGTGCACATGCGTGAGGAAACCACGCACATGCGTGGGGTTCTCTGGCTGCTGAAAAAAAATTGGCAGAACGTGTTGCGCACATGCGTGAGGAAACCACGCACATGCGTGGGGGTCTCTGGTTGCTGATAGACAATTTGGCAGAGTGCGTTGCGCACATGCGTGAGAGGCCACACATATGCGTAGGTTCCTCTATTTAAAAAAAAAAAAACAATAACAACAAAACGTCTGGAACGCATCGTTCCAGTAATATGTCTTTCCAATCTTTTCGACACACATTATTTCCTTTTCTCCAATCTTTCCCCCCCTCTCATTCCACGCTCATCTCCCTTATTCTCGGTTCTGCCTGTCGCGACCGTAAAATTAATCGCAGTGAAATAGCAACTTAAATTAAATTATTTTAATTTTAAGAGTCGCCACCAATTTTATTTGAATTTGGAAAAATTGGAAAACCTTTTATTTGGAAATGGTCTTTGGAACCAGATTGGATTCGGGAGTCGGTTATGCTTAGGGAAGGGTGGAAACTTAATCCCATTGCACCCTAACGCACCTTTGTCCTAAGACGGTACCTTAGATTAATTGTGCAAATTATTAACAATCCTTGAAAATATTTATTTTACCCCTTTTGCAAACATTGTAACTAAAAAGCGAAACCACCAAATTGTGAAAATTTAAATTTGGCTTGACGGAATATGATTCCCGCTCCTACGTATCCTCAAGTGCAATGAGGAATTCAAAGTCACGTAGTTCTTTTATAAAATAAGTGTGGGTTGGTTGATTTTATTTAAAATGATTTTTGGAATTTGAATTAACAAGCCGTCGCGGCTCAGTTATTCAAATTAAGGATTAAATAGGTGAAGCTCGCGTCACGCTAGAGACGTCACCCATTGATTATCGAGTTTGTTACGAAATTTTTATTTAAGATTGTAAATCATCAAGTCGTCGCAACTCAGATGTTTACAAAATATAAGGGTTAGCAAGTCAGTCAACTCGGGTAACCCATTTTTATTCCTTTTTAAAAAATTTTAATTATTTCTTTATTTTATTATTATTATTTTTTTTTAACCTTTTTTACCCTTCTCCTTCTTATCAAAATGCATCATTATGGACAAGAACCGTGATTCAACCTCACACACCCAAAAGACAATCACAATTCAATTTAAAGAGATAAAAAATTTGGAGAATTTGACAACACTAACAGCACGCACCAGGGGACGTTTGGGGAGGGGTTTGGACCCTGAGATTCGACGGTCGGGAGGCTGAATTCTGATGTTCGACGGTCGGGAATTGCCTCTGAAGGTCGAGAACTAGTTTCTGTGGTCCGACGGTCGAGAGCTGGCCTCCGAGGTTCGACGGTCGGGAATCGCCTCTGACGGTCGAGAACTGGTTCCTGTGGTCCGACGGTCGAGAACTGGCCTCTGAGGTTCGACGGTCGGTGGAAAAATGGATTTATTTGGGTTTGGAAGGTTGAAGGTCGATGAGGGGAGTGTAGCTGGTGTGTTTCGACGGTCGAGTGAAGGGATGTATTCGACAGAATTTGGATGGGTTGTCAGTTAGGAGTTCGACGGTCGGTGAAGGGCGACCTAGGCCGAGGTTCGACGGTCAAATTGGAGAATGTAGGTGTTTTTGCTTTTGGGGTCCGACGATCGAATGTGATGGAGTTTAGTTGATGGTGTGAAGGTTTGGATGGCTCGTCGGTGAGAGGGTAGTAGAAATGGGTGTGGTTCGACGGTCGGTTGAAAGGCCGATGGATTCGATGGTCGAGTGAGGGGATGGAGTTTGGTTGATGGTGATGGAGGTTTGGATGGCTCGTCGGTGAGAGGGTAGTAGTTCGGTGTGGGTTCGACGGTCGGTTGAAAGGCGATGGATTCGACGGTCGAGTGAGGGGATGGAGTTTGGTTGATAGTGATGGAGGTTTGGATGGCTCGTCGGTGAGAGGAGTGGAGGCTGGGGTTTGAGTTCGACGGTTGTGAGGGTAAGGTTTAGAGGTTTGGGAGATAGGTGATGTGGTTTGTGGAATCTCGACGGTCGGTTGGGAAGGATTTGGGGTTCGACGGTCGTGAGGAGGAGGAAGGTTTGGAAGTTTGGGAGATAGGTGATGTCACGTAATGGATGGTTGGAGGATGGTGGTGGGGATTCGACGGTCGGTGAAAGTCGCAATGGTATGGTTCGACGGTCGAATGAGGAGAGGATTCGGGAGTTCGACGGTCGGTTGGTTGAAGGGAAGGGTCTTACCTGCGGGGTTTCGACGGTCGGTGAGGGTGTCGGAGAGATGGTCGGTGAGATGATGGTAATCGTGCGGTCCGACGGTCGGATGAGAGAATGGATTCGACGCGTCTGGTTTCTCGTTCTTGGGTGGTTGTGTAGTCGACGGTCGGATGAGAGGACGGATTCGACGGTCGGTTTTGGTTCTTGGGTGGTTCGACAGTCGAATAGGATGGAGTTTGGGGGGTCCGACGGTCGGTTGGTGGTTTTGAGTTCGACGGTCGGTTTAGGAATATGGTATTCGACGGTCGGATGTGATGGAAGTAGGTGCAATTAGTGAGGGAATCTATTTGTTCAGTAGTGCAAGTGGGAAACTAAATGGGGAGCAAAAACTGTGCACTGTGGAAAAAGAGAATGGGAGGCAAAAGTGCTTGTCCCTGTGCGAGTGGTGATCTTTGCATGGCTAAAGAAAAAAATGATTTTTATCCCAACGAAAACAAATCTTTTTTTTTTTTAATTCTTTTTATTCTTTTTCTTTTTTTCATTTTTTTTTTACTTTTTTTATTTTTCATTTTCTATTATATTTTGGGCTTATGTATTTGGGTTAAAAAAGATGGGTTAAAAAAAGGATAACAAATTTTTTTTTGATTTTTTTGATTTTTCTCTTTTTGTTTCTTTTTATTATTTTTTCTTTTAGTCCTGGTCAAAATTGGGTGTTCACACTCGCCCTTTCTTTCCCTTTCTCCCAAAACGTCTTCTCTTCTCTTCTCCCACAAATTTCACAGTAGCCCTCTTTTCTTCTCTCTTTTCACATCCCCTTCCCATTTGTGATTTTTGCACCATTGTCTCCTTTTCTCGTCTCTTCTTGCTTTTTCTTTTTCTTTTATTTTATTTTATTTTCTTTTTCTTTTTCTTTTCTTATTTTTCGCTCTTTTTGTTGTGCTTCTTTCTATTGCACCATGAGGACATGTTTCTCCTTAGGTTTGGGGGTGGGGTGTAATATTTTTTTTGAGCATTCTTGGAATTATGCATATTGTGCATTATTGCTTTGAGATCTGATCTGACACCCATGCTCCCCTTTTCTTATTTTCTTTCATTTTTTTTTTAGGAAAAAGAAAAACAAGTAGAGGAACTAGCTTGTAAGCTATTGAATGGAATGGCCAATGAAGAGTAACTACATGGATCATCTTGATTTAGTGTTACCTTTTCCAATTCAAATCTTTATTTGATATCTCATACACACTTTTGTATGATTAAGCTCTCTTACCTTGTGTGTGTGTGCTTAACTCAAATTTTGATGGAAATGCATGTCTAGAGAAATTATGATTTGCATATGTATGGATTGTGAATGACTTATGAGTTGTTTTGATTCCCCTTGAGGCGAAATCCTAGGCATTACATGACCAAGGAAATGATTAGGGTAAAAATTTTTTTTGAACAGATTGAGCCGTTTCAAGCCAACCAAAGGTGAATATTCCCTAGATCCCATTTTGAAGCCTTGGGTGTGTGAGTTTAGCCAATAATTTTTTCTTTTACCCACAACTTCCAACCTTTACCCTATGTTCATGTGGAAATTGTTTGATCCCATTCACATAACCTTTGTTGAATGCATGATTGGGCATCTTCATTTGCTTTAAGTCTTCATAGTGCATTACAAATGAAAAGAGAGGACCATTGGGAATCAACTCTGAGAAGTAAAGAAGAATATGGGAAAAGTGTTAAAAAAAAAAGAAGAGCACAAAAAAAAGGGGGGAATATATTGTGTGGAGCAGTTCTGTTCAAAACAAAAAAAAATGGTATGGCTAAAAAAAAAATACAAAAAAAAAGAGAAAAAGACACTTGTATATATATATGTAAAAAAAAAAGTTAAAAACAAAAAGGAAAAGAAAAGAAGAAGAAAGATACTTGTAAAAAAAAAAACTAAAAGTTGTACAAAAATAGGAGGAATAAATGGGTTGATTCTTGAACTCTTTCTTTTTACTGAATGACTTGAAGCATTTGAATTTCTTAATTGTGCATTTGACTGTTGATTCAATTTTTCCTTTCCCCTTCTTTCTTCACCCTTTCCCATAGCCACATATTACAAGCTCAGAAAGTCTCTCTTGATCCTTGGTTGTGCTTTGTCTACATTAGTGGAGAGAAGGATGAGAATCAATCTTATAGGGTATACATTTGAAGCACATGTGCTTGCTCATAATTTTTTTTGGAATGTTGAACTGGATCTTGAAGAGTTTACACATCCATGCATTGTGAGGAAGTCATCATATGATTGTGTGCATAGGCATGTATTGGTTGAGTTTGAGTTGTCAATTGCAACACTTCACCTTGAGCTAATATGTTTTGAGGCCATATATGATATTCTTCTGCTTGCATTGTTATTTTTCCAAACTTGTAATCTCTTTGAACATTTTGAGGTAATCTGTGCTTGGTTGATTGATTGGAGTTGGTTCTATATTTTGCTCGAGGACTAGCAAAACTGAGGTTTGGGGGTATGATAACTCCACAAAATGGAGTTATTACAATATCAATTTGAATAGAAATGAGAGTGATGAGTGCAATTATCTTTCAGTCCTCATAAGAAATTATGCTTAAAGTGCACACTTCTTTCATGTCTTGAGCTGAGCTAACTTTCACATTGTCCAATTGCATTTCATGATGCTTAATGATTCATTTTAATGTAATAACTTGATTCTGACTAATTGAATTTAATCTGTGGATTTTGAAGGGCAAAAGAAGCTTTGGAAAAGGACTATGGAGCAATGGACATGAAGAGCAAGTATCAAAAAAGGACAACAATAACTTTGAAAGAGAAGAATTGAAAGTAGGCATCCACGCATGTGCGCAAGGAATCCACGCACGTGCGTGACAGCCTCTGTTTTTGGATCAGAAAAGCTTACGCATGTGCGCAAGGAATTCACGCACATGCGTGACAGCCTCTGTTTTTGAATCAGAAAATCTTACGCATGTGCGCAAGGAATTCACGCACGTGCGTGGACGACTGATGCTATTTTTTCTGATGCACGTGGTTCTCACTTAACCCAATATAAATAGATGGAAGGCAACCATTTTGCGAAAAAAAAATCAATTTTTGGGGGACTATTTCATTAAGAAGGTCGACTCTTCTCCATCCTTTCTCGCTTTTTCCACCATTTTTGCAAGTGAGGGGCGTGGATCCAAGATCAAGGGAGTGAAGATTTATCCTCTCCATCTCCATGGATCTCTTGGTTTCTTCTTCCCTTTCTTCTTTATTTTCATTTCTTTTAATGGGTAACTAAATCTCCATAGCTAGGGGGAGATCTAGCTTGACCCAAACTTGATGTACATGGATCTTTGATTATTTGATGTTTAGTTCTGTTCAATTGAGTGTTAATCTCTGTGCTTAATGCTTCTGTGACTTGATCAATCATAGATTGTTTTGTTGGGTATTTTGAGAATTGGAAAATTCCTCTTTACCTCTTGCTTCTTGAGTTTAGCACCATAATCTATCAATATCTAGGAATGGGTCTTGGTGATTATGTGGTTAATTTAGGAATCTCATGCGTAATCCTCTTAATTACATGAAATTGACTAAGGAATTGGTAATTTGAGGTAATTGGGAGAGAGTTAATCCACCAAGGAATTGGGTTTTGGCTAATTCAGTGTTTTCCTTACCATCAATTGAGAGAATTAAACATAATTAATTGAATTACATGGAAGTTAAGGATGGGTCAAGTGAAAATCAATCCCTAGTGTTCTCATTCATTGATTTCATTTTATAACTCTTAATTCAAATTCTTCTAAAAATTAAGTTTAATTGCTCATTCCTTCAGTTTATCCTCTTAATGTTCTTTTTACAACCATCTCATTATAATAGTTAGTCTAGATAGTAATAGCCTAGTGAAATTGATACTTAATATTAATCAATCCTCGTGGGAACGATACTCACTCACTCTTTATTACTTGTGCAACTCGGTATACTTGCCGAAGCCTCATCACAAAACTCACAACTGTTCATGGATTTACCATTAGGTTATCACAGTAAAGGGGAGAACCTAGTGTGCAAGTTAAACAAATCTATCTATGGCCTTAGACAAGCTTCTAGATAGTGGTTTCACAAATTTTCTATAGCTTTAGCTTTGATCTCTCATGGATTTACTCAATCAAAGGGTGATTATTCACTTTTTTCAAAAAGGATAGGTGCTTCTTTAGTGATTTTGTTAGTATATGTTGTTGACATCATCATTGTTAGTGCAACTCAGTCCAACATTCAAACTGTCCAGAACCTACTTCAAAGTTTATTCAAGCTGAAGGTGTTAGGTGATTTGAAATATTTTTCTGGTTTGGAAATTGCACAATCTACTAAAGGGATTTGTTTATCTCAAAGGAAATATACTACTTCATTACTTCAAGACACAGGTTATTTAGACTGTAAACCTGCAACCTTGCCAATGGAATCCAATCTCAAGCTTAACAATTCAGATGAGGAATTAATTACAGATGCTTCGATGTACAGAAGGATTATTGAAAGGTTGATGTATTTGATAATCTCCAGACCAGATATTTGCTATGCTGTGAATAAGCTAAGCCAATATATGAGTTCTCCCAAAACTCCACATTTATAGGCCTTGCATCATCTCCTTAGATACTTAAAAAATGCCCCTGGTCAAGGCTTGTTGTTCTCTGCTTCTTCTGCACTAAGCATCAAGGCTTTTGCATATGCTGATTGGGGAAGCTGTTCAGGTACAAGGAGATCAACCACTGGCTTCTGTGTGTTTTTGGAAGACTCCTTAATTGCTTGGAAATCAAAGAAGCAACATACAATCTCAAGATCTTCTACTGAGGCAGAATATAGAGCCTTGGCAAGTGTGTCGAGTGAAATAACATAGCTGACAACTTTGCTTAAGAATTTTGAGATACAAATAGATGCTGCTATGATTTTCTGTGATAATCAATTTGTCATATACCTCACCACAAATCTAAATTTTCATGAGAGGTTCAAACATATGGAAATTGACTATTACTTCATTAGAGAAAAAGTGAATGATGGTTTAATCAAATTGGTGCATGTGAGATCACAACATCAGCTTGCATACTTGCTGACAAAACCCGTGCCTGCTACTCAATTTCATCACCTAATGTCCAAGTTGGGAGTATTGGATATATACCTCCTACTTTGAGGGGGAGTATTACAAATATGTAACTTATAGAATTAGTTAAATTCAGTTGAACTGTTAGTTAGAAGTAGTTAGCATTAGTTATGTCAATTATTTTACAATTGCTTTCTGTTATGATTCTGTTATGTTGAAATAAGTGGATATATAAACCACAGATTGATAAATGAGAAAACGATCAATTCATTTTCTCTCAACTCTTTCCAGTGTTCACTGTAATACGGATTAGTGCACCTCTTGGATAATTCTACTACTCATGGCATGTTTGGTAAGATATTTGGCAACTGGAGCTTCCGCATAAAACTAAGATCTTCGAGTGAAAATTGCTTAATAGCATTGCTCACGCCAAAATGAATTTATATAGGAGGAATTTGTAAATGGATAATTTCGTCCTATGTGTGAAGAAGCTAAAACAACTCTGCACCGTTTTTACTCAACGTTCCCACGCAGCAACAATCGATCTGGGTTTCGTCTCCATTGTCCATGAAAGACCATTAGTTAAAAACAAATTCTAGACTTTTTTTGTTAGATACTATTTGATCCTATCATTTGAGCTTAAGTATATAACTTTAAAATGGCAGCAAAATATATATATGTATATTAATGAGGGAAAACTAACATTACTTTTATGAAAATGGTTTTGTTTAGTGAAAGAATAATGATATATCGTACGACCAAATGTTGTTTTTATTTTTTAATGTGTGAGATCACAAATTCATTCTCTTAACATTTTTTTAATTATTCTTTCCATTATTTTTTATCTGGATTTTAAGATTGTTGCATAAAAATTAAGAAAGTCAATAAATAGTTACGATAATAAGTGAAAATAAATACATTTGACTAAATTATTTATCATTTAAATACTCGAAATATTATTATTATGTCTATTAATATTTTTTAACTATACTTATTAATACCATTGATAAGTTAAGAAAAAATAATTAACACTTCATTAGTTTTCCAGAACGACAGATAAATATGAAAAAAAAAATAAAAGGACAGATTAAAAAAGAATTGTGAGAGTACTTAGCAGATAGTAATAGAGTAACTATTCTGATCGTTATAAAATCAAGTAGTTTGAGTATTCTTCTAATAAGAATGTAACACATGTGCTATTCTAATGGTTTGTACTTACACTTTATGTCTATGTAATTAATGAGATTATAAGATGTCATTGGTGGCATTCATTTTTTGTATGTATTAGAGAAAACACCTAGTAATAATTAAATTTTGAGATACTATGATTTAGGACCCATAAGTAGTGTAAGGTGTTATTTTTTTTTTCCTGTCATTTGAGAACATTTCAGCGAGATTTTTTATAGGAAAATTTTTAAGACGTCTCAAAAGCAAATTCCTGTTTGACAGCTTGTTAAAATTCTCTTTCTTCATCTATATAGGAAGCGCAGTTGGCACGAGGAATTTCGATACAACATCTTCAGCTTTTGCTTAACTCCTTGCGTGACAAAGGGATAAGTGGGAAGCCACACTCAACAAGATATCAGGTCTTTTTATAATTTAGAGCTTCATTATTAGCCTCCTCCATGTTATGTATATGTATGTACACTCATCACAAATAATTTGGTGCTGCTTAGGCGTGCTACCAACAAATATGAAATCGATCTTGGCTAATCTGGACAACGGTACTGGCAACCACACTTTTCCAGTACTTAATAATAGTTGCCTGTGAGTTTTGTCATTTCAATTTTCTGAGTGTACTTCTGCTTATAGTTATAGAGATGATTTGCAGATACATGAGTGCAGTATTTAACAAAGCTAAATGGTTTAAAACCTTTTCCTTTCTATGTTAACCAGAATCAAAGCGTCAGGCTCCGGTATTTAGCCGTTGGCAATGAATTCGTCCCAGGCGAGATAGCCAACTTAGTGATGCCAGCAATGAGGATCGAACATCCGTCAGGCACTTTCTTCAGCTGGTGTCCCAGTTGATGAGGTCAAGGTCACAACTGCGGTCTATATACCAAATCCTTTCCTCCTTCAGCTGGCCAGTTTGAGCAGAGTGTTTCAAGCATTATGGACGATGTCACAGACTTTGTCTACAGTTATGGGCCTCCACTTTTGATCAATGTCTACCCTTACTTTGCACCTTGGGAGTGTAGGTAAGATACACTTATTCGATCCTCACTTCTACGAATATATGTAAGATATATACGTATATATATAAGACATAAGAACAGAGTATGCGCTGTATCAATCACAAGATCAACCGATCAATAATAATAATAATATTAATTATTATTATTATTATTATTATTATTCATGTTTATGAGAATTCATTAATTTAATTGCGTTAGTCAAATTTTATGCATGATTGTAATATATATTTTTTGTTTTAAACAATTTTTGTTTTATCTTTTTAATTTTAGTAGTGAGCATAAATTAAAAATAATTTTTATCCAAAATGTAATTTATTTTATTTGTATGTTTTTAAATTTACTGTTAATTTATTTTTTATAAATTTAAAGAAGAAATATAATTTTGCCAAAACACACTTGATTGATTTTGAATTTAAAGTTAAAAAATACTTTAAAAATCTAAAAGTACAATAATATAACCTGTTTTAAAAAATGGTACAAAAAATTCTATATGTTAGTTTTAAAGGAAGAAAGCGTTAATTATAAAGAGTTTTTGTTTCTCATTTTTCGAAAAAAATTATAAAGTACTTAAGAAAGAAATAATAATAAATGTATTTTTGGCATATAAGAATTTATTTTTTATTCAATTTATAAAGTTAAAGTAATGTATAAAGCATTTAAAATTAATTTTTACAAGTTGATATTTGCATTTTTAATTGCAAGATTTAAAAGATATATATTATATGTTTAGAAAATTTAAAAAAAAAAAGGGTAGGGGATAGGATTGGGGTGGGAGTGGGCTGGTCAACATGCCAAGCAGAGCAGCCAAGGAATCATCTCCTTCCTTAATATTTCAATCTTTTTAAAGAAATATGGTATTTTGATCAATTTCAAGACTTTAATTCTATTTTGAGCACGAGACTTAGATGACCCATTTTAAAGAAAATAAGTCGTACAAATACGGTTTCAATCTTTTTAATATTATGATATTTTGATCAATTCTAAGACTTTGATTTTATTTGAATCTTGATTTAGGAATATTTCACATAATTTTTGTGAAGAAAAACAATTAGAAAAACTGAAAAATGCCAAAAATTCCCAACCGTTTTCCTCCATTGTTGTCGTCCCAAAGCTTATTTTTTTAAGGAAGCAATTTGCGTATGAACTCAACCAAGATGGCTTCACTCCCTTGCACCTTGCCTCTGCTAATGGCTATCTTCAAATTGTGCTTGAGCTCTTGAAAGTAGACTGGGACTTGTGTGCTATCCAGGGTTGGGAGGAAAGACTTGATGTTCATTGTGCGCCTGCGGTAGTCAAAGGAAAAATTGATGTTATGAAGGAATTGCTTTCCGCTAGTCCAGACTCTCCGTTGAGATGAAAACTGCCGGAGGGAAGATTATTTTGAGTGTTTATAAAACTTAAAACTTTTTTTTGAGTGTTAACATAATTGGCTTAAGCTTTCAAAAATTATGAAAAAAATCCTTAGAATCATTTAGCAAAATATAAAATTTAGGATGACTTAGATATAAAATAGGCATATGCTTAAATTTATTATTTATTTGAGCCAACTTAAAAAGGATTCTAAACCCTTTAAAATTTAAGAATATTATAAAAAGTATCTCTATGAAAAAAAAAATATAATTTTTATATTGATTTCTTTCTTTCACCTACATAAAAAAAATAACATAAGTATAATAAGTTTTTAGTTTTTGAAATCAATTTTTAACATTTATTATAAAATTTGATTTGTTATTTATTTTTAAGATTAAAATTACCTGTTTTTATTTCTTCTCTCTTCCTCGCTCTTCCTAATTAAATTTGTCATGTCAGTTAAAAAAGACATGTCATATTTTTTTACCGTCTAAACATATTAAGGCCATTCCTTTCCTTTTTATGGAGATTTTCCTCCTATGGCTCACTCCCTTTGTATCAGTCCCATCCTTTTCCACTAACTACCCTCACCTTACAAAGTCACCAAAGCAGCAGAGGCTTGTTCTACTTTTCACCCAGTGGATTGCACGATTCATCATGCAATTGATGCAAGGAAATTGTATTTTATCTAGAGATCATAAAAAACAATATATTCTCATCGTTTCACAAACTCTCCAATGAGTCAGCAGCAACATTCCCCTGTTCAAATTAACATTTTATTGGACCTTGGCAACAGATCGGGCCCTTTTTCAAGATTATGGATCGAAACATCATGACCCAACAATTCCAAAGAATCGTTGTGGTTCGAAGTTGAAGGAACTTGAAACTCCACAGATGATGAGTATAAGGAAGTACCACTGACGCAGGAGGAGTGGTTCGATTTTTCCCAGTTCCTGAATCTGAACCGTAACCTATTTTGGTGGAGAAGGAACCCAGTTTCAGTTAGATTTGGGTTCAGACGTATAGTGTATGAGTAATTCTTAGATGAGCATGATTTATTATAGACATTCAAATTATTATTTGATATATGTAAGATAATAAGAATTATCATAAAATTATACCAATTATTAATAATGCTCTTATACATGTCAAATAATGATTTGAGTGTTTATGATAGATCATGCTCATCTAAGAATTACTCTTCTAAAAAAATTTTAAGTGGACATGGTCTACCATGACATCATTAATAATATTCTTATACATGTCAAATAATAATTTGAGTGCTTAAATAATACTGTGGTAGACCGTGCTCTCTTAAGAATTTCTCTTAGTGGAAACAACGTTAAAGGATGAAATATCTTTTTTAACTGAGATGGCAAAATTTTATTGGATAGATTGAAAATTGAGACAGGTGATTTTTATTCTTATTTTTAACCCCGTATTTCTTTTATTTTCATTTTACTCATTTTTTTCACTTCTTCGTTGTAAATAAACCAAACTGGTCCACATCAAGATTGCAAAAACGACCTTACTTCAAGAAATTATTCTCATAAGCTTTAATTTTTGCAAACAAATCAATTTTAATAATTTTTCTTTAAACAACCCCCACAATCATAATATAAAGTGGGAGAAAAACATATTTTTTTTAAATGAAAGAAGTCGGTTAAAATTCATTGTTGAAGAATTGCTCTGTGCATTCCCATTGGGAACTTATGTTTCTCTCTGGTATGATTGGGGGATGTATGCACCTCAACACAACATCCTAAACCAGAAGCACAGAATCAAAACCATAACCTACTACAACCCAATTTCGATTAAATTTTCTTGGCAAGACAAGTACACCAACATTACATCAATGTGAGATTTGTGACTCAATCTATTAACTAAGGATTTGGAGGAGAGCAAGAAGGAGTCTAGCTACGATTTTGAGATCAGGAAAAAGACAAAAAGAATAAGAATCATAATAATTTGTGGCAACTGGATGGTGAGGATTTGCCATCCCAGCTAATTGGTAGGTTCTTAGACAATCAGAAAATGTCGTGCGAAACGTCCCTCCACATGGATTCAAAAATGGATGAGCTCCGAAAAATGCCTCTGCTCCAAGAGCCTCTCATTTCCAAGGTCTCCTCCAATCAATCTTCTTCCAACAATCCTCATTCTCAGAACACCCCCAACGACCTCTACAACCGCCACACCACAACCGTCACAGGATCCATTAGATTTATTTTGATGTTGGTTGTACGTCCTTTTGGTTAAGGTGATGCCTAAATTAGTCAAGGCATGTGCTCCAAGTGATCAAGTGGACCTGTTGTTGGGAAATCCATGGACATATGCACAGCAGAAAAAGGATTCCTACTAAAGATCCATGCGAAAAGAAGAGGCATGAAACGTGATTTTCGAGTTTATCTCCTGATGACAGACGAAAAACAATCAAGCAAATCATTAGCACTATAGCAATGACGGTAGCTCTACATTGTCCACACTAACAGACTTATAAACATCCAACATCTGCGATCTTGGAACTTTATATCTCTTGCACAGTGCTAGTTGCGAAGAGAAGAAAAACTTGTCACTCTCTCACTCACTGTTTCTGTTAGGGTGCAGTTAGGGTTTGCAATTGATGCTCCTTGACAGCCCTTTAGCAGTACTATTTATAATAGTGAATGCCTTATGCGAGTAAGAGTAACAGTAGGTTTAACAGTGCAACCTTAGACTCATCTGTTATGAGTCTGACCCACGACAGAACCCTAGTCCAACTTGAATTCTAATTGCTCCAACTTAATCTATTCTATATGTGTGACCCTGCAGGTTCTCATGACATTGGCAGTAATATTAAAATCTTATTTTAATATTACAAGCAGTGAGCGATATCTAGTAACACATCACTGCTACCCAAATAATGAGAGTGTCAGTGATTTGATATAACATTTTCGTGACCAATATTTTCGTATATTTTAGTCCTTTTGTCTAGATATATAGATTGAACACAAGGCATATAAATGTGTTACCCTTGTATTATTCAATCTTCAGTTTCTTGATGCTCGAGTAGACTTAGTAATAACAAATAAGATTAATATCTCATATTGATTCATTTGAGAATGGTCATGCATTTTGCAATCTCAATCAATTAAGGGGTCCGAAGATATCACTCCTGTTATGTAGGAGGAACAACTCTCATCTAGGTCACTCACATCCCTCTGCATGATTCGCGATATGTCCAATAATTAACTTTATAATCACCTTATTATAGATGATGTTTGATGACATCAAAACATATAACTCCTCATGTAGGAATCGTAGTGATTTCAGGTTAAAGGACCATATATACCATTGTCACTTTGAGAATCACTTATGACACTCACACAACGATCCACGTAGCGTTCTCATGGTGGGTCAGTCCAATACATCATTACTCCAATATGTATTCATGTGAAGACTTGATACCTTATTTCCATGACCCGTAATATATGACCACCAGTCTACACAAATAATAGTCTCAATGCATTATTATTGTAACATCCCAAAATTTTCTATTCTATAAACAGTAATTTTGACAACTAACAGAATTTTACTGTTTAGTAATTTTTGAATACTGTAAAATTATTTTGTTTATTCCGTCAGCGTATTTGATCGTTTTGAGTGATTTACTCCGTGTCAGGAAAATAATAATTTCTAGGCCGGGAAAAATCTTTCTGTATTTATTTCTCTTGATTGTTAATTATTTTTAACAATCTGATTTGATTTTCATATATTTTCTAATTTTTGTGATTTTATGTGTGATTTTAAATTTTTTTCTGTTTGTAGGCCCTACGAGGTATTTGTGGGTTCAGGTGACCATACGTAGGTCTAGGTGGGTCCCGCAAAGTAAACATTTTTCTACGCATAAAAAAATTTGTACTATTTAGACGGAAACAGAGGATCTTAATAAACCTGAATCCGAAAACAGTTTTAAAAATTTTCTTGTACTTTGTTTTGTACTGTATTTATTTATTGAAAGATAAAAATACAGTAAATATATTCTTTCATGAGATTTTTAGTAGATAAAAATAGAAATTATATTACTTAAGTCAATATTAGTGGTTTGGATATCCACTATTGATTCAATTAACGGTTAAGAAATAAATTTAATAAAGAAACATAAGATAATCATCATTGATTTAATCAATGGTGTGAGAATAAACTTAATTAGGCAAACTTCAATATCAACCGTAGATTTAATCAACTGTGTAAAATTAATTATATAAAGTGACCATTTACAACCATTGGATTTAGAGTTGATCAAGGGTGGAGATTTTGTCTTAAAAAAAGTGACAAAGACCATTTATGACCATTGGATGAAGAATTAATCAAGGGTGGAGATTTGGTCTTAAAAAGTAGCAAAGACTAATTATGACCCTTGGATTAAAAGTAAGAAGAAGTAATCTTGACCCTTTATTTTGGAGACACATCTAATGGCTAGAATTTAAAGGAGAAGGATCCAATTGCTCAGATTAAGTCTTCTAAATTAAAGGTCTACCTAAATCCTAACCATTGAATTAATCAATGGCTAGGAATACTTCAAATAATTGTATAAAAAAAAAGATGACAACTTCATGCATTATGGAAGGGGGGACGGTTTTGAAGTGCTTGGACAAGGAGGAGACAATTTTTTTTAGTATCCTTTTTAGGCTAAAGAAAAGATGAAGTCAACAATGATTTGATTAGTAACTAATTAAGCCTAATTTGATTAATCTAATGGCCTAATTAACAAGTTAAGTAAACTAAATTAAATGTTTAAATTCTTATAATCTAATTCTTAATTAGATATCCTAATTTTAATTAGAGATTATAATATATGAAATAATATGTTAATTAATTAGTTATATAGTTAGAATGTTAGTTAAGATTGGTTAGAAATTTAACCTAACTAATTACCTAATTAATTAGCATGCAATTAGGTATAAATTGAGAACAATTAATTCCCTAAAATACTCAAGGAGCCACACGGTTTTCATGCAGCTTGGGGAGACTTTTACATGGTTCTTGAACCACCAATAATAGCCATGCAAACTAAATTAATGACCATTATTGTTTGTCATGGTCAATATGACTATTATTGTTTTGTTTGCTTCCTTTGGATTGCATGATGAAGGGGGGGACGGTTGGAGAAGCAAGAAAGAAGAAGAGACATGTTGAGACATGTTGGAGTAGCCTTTTTAGGCCAAAGAAAAAGCTTGAAGACATTAATTAGATGTCTTGACCAATTATTGGTCATTTTCCTAAAGCAAAATTATTTTCTTCTTTCTCTCCATGCAATGCTACGGCTGCTCACTTCAATTCAGCCATTTGATTTCATTTTGTATCACATTTTATAACACTTAACTCATTCTCTCTCTTCTCTCTCTTCCAATTTGTCAAGAACACCAAGAACAACACCATTTTCTTTCCTTCCTTGAGCATTCGGTCACCACCCATGGAACCACTTCCAATCTTTCATAATTTTATCTAGCTACATATCTTGAATCTTCTCATCAATTCAAAACACTTTCATGTTGGAGACTTTCTCTAAATCATTCATCTTCATCACTCAACTAAGTCAAGAACACAAAACAACCATTTTCCTTCATTTTCTCACCAAATGGTTCGGCCATGACCACCAAAAGCACCACCCATCACTTTTAATTTCATCCAACCATAGATTTTGAATCTACATGATATTCTAAGCAACTTTCATGTTGGAGACTTTCTCAAAATCATTTATCTTCATGGACTTTCTTCAAGAGCCAAGTTATTGAGTTTTTAAGGTGAAGTGTAAGAAGACTTCAATTCTTATCTCTTTTTCATGATCTAAACCATGTTTGATCCATGGTTCCTCTTAATTAAGCTTAGTATACTAAATTATATGTATTTTGTTTTGAATTTGAGAAGCCCTTGGTGGTGAAGGACTTGGAAAGAGAAGCAAAATCAAGAAGCTTTGAGGATCTTCAAGAGGTAAGAGGGAGATCCATCTCACCAACCAATTATGGTGGTGGGAGATGGTCTTATATTTGATGAATTGTGAATTCATGTGAGAATTTCAATCCATGGTCATGTAATAATTAATTGTGTTTTTATGAGCTTTGCTTTATTTTCTTGTGCCTTGATTATTTTGTCTATACTTAATATGCTTTGCATGATTTTATGACTTTGATAGTATACTTATAATATGCATGATGAGTATATGGCATGTTTGTGATATTTATGATAAAATATATATATGTATGCCATGATGTGTGGATGGAAAGAAAATTGATTTTGGTTCCAATGGCCAAGGAAGAGCTACGGTTTTGATGCCCTTGATGAGAGTCAATGTTGAAATTTTTCAAGAATAAGGAAATTAAATTTTGATCCCTAGAACAATGAGACTTTCGGCCAAGACACCTCAAAATAGGTGTTTACAAATTAATATGTTTATGGAAGAATAAAATTGGATTGATTTGAGGAGTATGAAAAATGAACTAAAGGTTTGTTTTTTTTTTAAGAAAACATGAACACAAATTTTAGAATGAAATTTTATTGATTTATTTTGTGTAGAAATAAGAATGGAATTTATTTAAGTTAGAAGAAAAATATTTCATGGTTCCAATGACCATCTATAAGGTTTTGATAATTTAGAAAAATGTTTTGATGCTATGAAATACAAGAATTTTCAAATAAGGATTTTTGAAAAGGGAATTAAGTGTTATAAATTAAGTGAAGTGAAATTTTCATAAATAAAAGAAAAAGAAGATTGAAAGTATTGAACTTCAAATTAATTTAAAAAGAATCAATTTTTAGAAGTGATTTAGAAATATAAAAGAAAATGTTTGTAACTTAAATTTACTCACGAAAAATTTATTTGGGTTTTGGAAAACGTTAGGAAATTTAAAGTTAAGAAACAATAATTAAAACAATTCAATATGATTTTGTAGGACTAGATCAATAAAAAGTGATTTTGAGAAAATATATATTAAGGAAAAGATTTTTGACTAAGAATGAAAAAAGATTTGCAAAGAAAGTGAAAATGAATTTGAACAAATGGGTTTGTTATATGACCAATCGGTACTTTGGTTTTGAAAATAAAACTTTAATGGTTTTGTTTGTGTAAAACCATATCATTTTAAAAGGAAATATGTTTTGATAATTTTTCAAATAGTAATACCTAGATTTTGATGAAACAAAGTAATTTTTCAAGTGAAAATATAATTGATTTAATACAAGATATTTGAAAAGGGAATCAGAGTATTTTACTCACTTGAAAAATTAAGTTTTGTAAACGAAAATGTTTTCAAACTTCAATTTATTTTGAAGTAGGTTAATTTGGAAATGATTTGGAGAAAATTGGAGAATATAATGGTATTTTGAGAATTTATTCAAGTATAACTTATTTTCAAGTTTTGAAGTACGTTTGGAAACTTTAAGATTTGAAACATTGATTTATATCAATGGAAAATTAATTTTGTGGATTATATTTGAAAAAGAATTTCTTGAGTAAAGAAACGTGGAAAAAGATTTTCTTGAGTAAGAAAATGTGAAAAATGAAGTACAAAGTCATAATATTTTGAGAAAGGATGAAATAAAATTTTTGAAGGTTAAGAAATATTTTTCGTAATAGAATTGTGGTGTAAAATGATTTACGTATCTTAAAAATGGTTTAAAATATAGTAAAATATTCCTATGCGATTTAAAATATGTTAAAATATTTCTACGTTGATTTGAATTACGTTTAAATATTTTACGTGAGTTTAAATATTTGACGATCATGAAAAATCACTATATGATTTAAAAGTAATAGAATATTTTTACGGTATTGTGAAAAATAGAATGTAAACATTTCAATTTTGAAAACGTTAGTGTTACGATATTTTAAAATGTAATGTGAAACATTTTTTTGAATTTAAAACATAATGAAAATGTTGTTTTATCTTGTTAAAATACTTAGTAAAATGTTTTATAACTATGAAAACATGATAACATGATTTTGTGTTGAAAATATAGTATAATTATTCTATTTGTATGGACAACTTGTATAAATTTTACTGATGTTTTTATGATTGGTATTTAAATTTTATATGCATTGGAAAGAGATAATTTATTTGGATTTGGTGCATTATACATGCATTGAAAAGATTTTGAATTTAAAGTTGGACTTGCAAAATAAATTCGCATAAATTCTAAAAGATACTAATAATATTATGGCCTTGTGGTTGAAGAGGGAAATGAAATTGATAGTAGGTCTATGATGGATCTTGGGGTCAACATGGCAAGCAGACAGTCAAGGAGTCACCCTCTGCCACTTGGCGATGCACCGTTAGAATGCATTGATGATACCCGACAAGAACACGATTCTTTTCAACTACGAGATTGTCTTTGGGCTATTATGATAATTAACCAGAGCATTCTTCTCGAAATTGTGAAAACCTCCATGGAGTTATTTTTGATAAAGTTGAGTCTTTATACATATGCATAAATCTAAGCATTTATATCTGTATGATATATTAATTGAGGAATATTGGTTATGACAATTGTTTTGAATACTTGGATGATGATGATGATAATGTTGTTTGTTTATGATAATTGAATTGATAAATGATTGAATGATGATAGTTGATTAATGTTGATGACATAATCATAATTGTGGTATGATCTATCAATGATATTGTTGGTGGTGTTATCTCCCTTGCACCATGGTGGTATTGGTGTAGGTGATCTTACCTCTTTGTTATGTTGTTTTTTGTGTCTATATTGTTAAAATAAACAATAGAAGGATCAAGTTGTCTTAGACATAACGAGCGATAAATACTAGGGATTGGTGACAAAATAAGGAGTGGACATTCAGGACTGAAGGTGTGCGGTGTTGACAAAGAAATAGATGTCCGATGCATCAAGATGGACACTGTGAAAAAGGAATAAGTATGTTAAAGTTTTCCGTTAGTGTTGTACCGTGCTATTAAGTAGGACCCATCATTGGGGTTTACATGTTAAAAAAAAAATAAGTCCGTTAATTTTATATTTCTCTTTAAATTGTGATATTAATTGGTGTCAATATTGCATAATGAATAGTTGAAATATGATTTATAATATTACCTAATATTTTCAAGGCTTAAATTTACGTTTCAAGAAAGAAGGAATTTTGAAACCCATCTTTTATAACTCAAACTTTGTGCGAACTTATTTTCAGATTATGAGTCAGAAGTCAGAAATGTGATGCCCTAGCCAGGGTGTTACATTAGTTGGTATCAGAGTTAAGGTGTTATATTAGTTGGTATCAAAGCCAGAGTGTTACAATTATCGTCCTAATTAACAATAATACTTGATTTATGGACATTTAAGAATAGTGTTCTAATTCTATCTAATAGGATCTCATGATCAAGTTATCCACTTAATGTCCTATGGCATTAAACCTACTATTCTAAATACTTTATTATGTTTATAATAAACAACACGATAAATGAAATGCATCATGTATTAAATAAATAACATAATATAATGTATATAAATACAGTCAAAATAAAATGGCTTTTAGGACATACACCAACACCTGTCCATTATGTATAGGCTAAATATAACTTATACTTTAAAATATTTTTAAATATTTTGATAGTGAAGGCATATCGTGGTATTAGTATTCAATAAGTATTATATTTGATATTTTTAAATAATTTTTGTTTACATATTTTTTAATTATTTTTTAAATTTTTAACTTATCAACATATTTGTATCGTGTTATATTTAAGTTTGAACTGTCCTGATCCAATTGACATCCAGTCACTCATAAGCTCGCTTCATCTTCATAGATGACCAAACTGAGAGGCTGTGAACTGTCTTGACACAATTGGCATCTGAACATTCATAAGCTAGACCCATTTTGAAATGCCAAACCCATGAAAGTCGAGATCAACCTGACTAATGACCTGTCTGCAAGATCCGACTTGCCTATACCGGAATGGGTAATGACTCGATAAACACATACTTAATACGACTCACCAACGGTCATTGGCCTTTTGGCGTCATCATGACTAACAGTCGTTAACGGCTTCGCGCCATAATGACCAGACATAACGTCTTTGTGTCATAATGACCAGACATAACATTCAGAATCTTAAATGGCCTGAATGGAAAGTATCTAGAGCGTTAGTCCTCTAGATTTCTATATCAATCGGGCTGACAATTTAGGTCAAACATGTTCAATTTACTTTACCTATGCCTTTTTTTATATCACTGTCTTGACTTTAAAACTGATTTATCATAATGACTTTGTGAGTATTCCACTCTGTCTTCAACCAACGAACTGTCGGACGACCGATGTGAGGCTCTCCAGCAACCACCCCTCAAGTAGAAGACGGAACATCTGGCGTCGTCTGTGGGAATCCGGTAAAATGATTCTTACTATCTTGAAAGCTGCAAATTTCAATACATTTCCGATCAAATTCGCTGGATCTTCATTTTACGTGCTCTTTATACTCAAATTCGGCAACGTCAATCTACGATCCGATATCCCAAATTTTTTCCCCTACCCTCTTTTCCCTCTACTCACATTACCCTTCCCCAAAACCTCTTTTTCTTTCTTTTCCCTACTTCCTCATGTGGTCACCGTGGTTGAGTTCACCGAGCCGGTTCCGAACCACTGCATCATTCATCCCCGTATCTCCCTCTCTTCCATCTCTGAAGCATTTGTTAACCTTCTTCTTAGTGTTTAGGGAAAGAAAAACAAAATAAGGAATGACTGTGGCCACTGTTGTGCTCTACAATATCTCCTTAATGTGGATGCTTGTTGTTGAAGCTCGAATTCCAAGGGTTTACACTGGGGGTTATGTCCTCCAAACTACGCTCTTCCAAACGACAATGGTGGGTGGTGCAACCCTCCTCGCCTTCACTTTGACCTTGCCATGTCCATGTTCCTCAAGATTCTCGAGTACCGTGTTAGCATCGTCCTCGTTGCCTATCACCGAAAATGCTGAATCTCATGAATGTGATTTTATAAAACGTTTAGGCATGAGGAAAATGTGAAATAAATTCTTTATGTTTTTATTAGTTACTTTTTTTATTTTTTTGGACCATCTTTATTTCTCTCTTCATAACACTGTTGTTAAATTACTAGGCAGGAAAATGGGTAGAAGTTTCGTTTGATGGAGAGGCACCACAACATGACTAACTCATAAGGAAGGCTCACATGAGATGTACAGGGGAGTAATCCATTTTTATTCCTCCTTATGCTTATCGATTAGTTTTCTATGATTGATGGTAAACTACTCGTATTCCCTTATATAAAAGCTGAGGAAGCTTTCAGATCAAAGCAAATAAATAGCCATCCACAATGGCATTGAAGATTTCCTTCTATATCATTTCCATAACATTTTTAGCTATATGCATTTCGGCAGAGGATCGTAAGATTTCTTTTTCATTGATCTTTCATTACTAGTCAATACTAACGAGTTAAAAGGGGGGCTGAGTTATACAAGTTAAACCTACAAAATATGTGCTTTTGATTTTAGCATTCTGGTTGATTTTGAATTGTTTAGCATGCTCTGTCAAATTTAGTGCTATATGTTTGATTATTGATGGCTTCTGCAAAAATTTTAGTTTAATTTTAGCTGAATCAACTTTGAAGTTAAACCTGCAGAATTTGTGTTTATATTTGTAGTTCTAAGTTCTAACACACTGTCATATCATCCTGACATGGACATCAACAGGTAAAATGATTCTTTGAATTCTTTTCTGTCCTTTTGGGGTTATACTATCATTATTGTATATAAAGTTTACTAACCCATTGTTTGGTTGAGGTGAAAATGAGAGGAAAGAAAATGGAAGGAGAAAAAATGGAGTGATTATGTACTTTTCTCCAATTTGGTTGAGGAGAGAAAATAGGGTGGAGAGAAAAAAAATCTATGTAGGACCCATACAAAAGTTTTCTCCCCACCACAGCGAAGAAAATCTGAGACAAGGAGAGAAAATGGATAAAATGATAAATTTATCCTTTAAACTTATGATGCTCCGCCTACTGTAATACCCACCACCACATCCACTCAATCTATATTATAATTTCAACCATGAACAATAGCATAAATAGAAATAAGAATAATCATTCCACAATCTCCCAGTACAACATTTCAAAAATTGAAAACAAGATGAAACCAAACAATGTGACTGGTGGGTGTGTGTTTTGGGGGTGGGGGTGGGGTTTGTGAGGAAGGGGGCGTGGGGTGGGGAGTGATGATATTTTCTGTTTGGGTTTAACAGAAAATCATGGAAAGGGGTGGAAGGTTGGAGGGTAAGAAAATGTGTGATGAGGGGGTACCTGGGTGGTGGGGTGGGATTGAAATTACGTGAACTGGGAATTGAGAGTTGAGAATTGGAAAAAAGGTTAATGGGGGATTGAGGGTGATGGAAAGGAGAAGGAAACTTGAAACTAAATTTTACCTCATATTTATAATTTAAAATGTTAATAATTTAATTTAAAAATTCATTATTGCTATAGAATTTATTTATTTATAAAATATATAAAAATATATTTAATTTAGAGATATGAATAAAAATAAAAATAATATATTTATATCTCATTATATAAAAAATAATGTTTGTACCACAGTATATTATTATATAATAATATGATAAGGACATATATGTCATTTAATATAATTATATATTTTTTCTCTTATTTTTTTACACAATTTTTATTTTCTATCCATCTTTTTTCTCTTCATCCAAACACATGAAGAGAAAATATACTTTTCTACTCATTTTCTCTTCTTCCCATTTTCTCTCTTTCCATTTTCTTTCTTTCCCTTTTTTCTCCTCATCCAAACAAAAGGTAAGTCTGATGGTTAGGGACCAGCATATTGGTTTATGTAACTGGTTTATCTGATAACTATGATCTAAATCAGTTTCATTTTAATTGAATAATAATTCTCTTATCCTGCCCAATGGGTGAAAGGTGAAAGCCATGGATAGATTTTCTTGTTATGGGAGGTGGGGGCACAATTTGAAAAAAGAAAAAAAAAAACAGTGACTTACCTATAACTATGGTGAAAAATCTTCTACTCCCTCTCCCCAAAATTTCCTATTATAAAGATGATATATAAGATATGTAGGGATGCTGCTACCCAATGCAATTTACCTTATTACTCAAATGGCTTGTTTGACCAAACAAACATTTCATAAAAAATAAAATAAAATATCTAGTAGAAATTTATTGACCAAATATCGGCAGACCGTAAGATTTCTTTTAATTTGAGTTTAACTTACTTTGGTTCTCTGTTTCTTCAGCACAAAGATGCCACTATGGTTAACAACAAATTCAACATTGGGGATGCAAAGATGACACTGATGCACTAGTGGAACACCTATCATAGATGGTTATATCCTACATTAATTGCAATTAATATCATAAAACATATTTATGTCAAAACGAAACTTATGCTCTTTTACTTCAATTATTTTTATGTTTGATAACAAATTATTAATCATGATTTATGGTCCATTAAATGGCATTTTCAGTTATGATAGGGTAAACTAAATGACTCTCAAGTCAATAACTTATTCTCGATTTAATTTTATCACATTGATGACTATTATTTTATATATCATTGTCTTTTATTACTAATTAGGTAATATATATGACATAATAGTAAATGACATTGATATGCATTATTGTTATTTCATGATATCATGAAATTAATTGGCTATTGATTGATTGCTTGGCATGTTATTGGTGAAAAATTGATTCAATATTAATTGATATTTTAACCACAATATTCATTGGTTCAATTTTTTCCTTTTTTCCTCAATTTTGGCCTTGATTGGTTGCTATCATGTGAAATAGCTATTTGCTTCCTTTTATTTATTTATTATTTATATGGGCATTTAATGTCCAAAATATATATATGTTTGAAAAATAAATTAACTTATTAACATTCTTTATGTTTGAAAACATATCAGTAAAAATAGTTAAAATATATGTGGTGTCAGCGATAAGTTAAATAATTCAATTGAAGTAATGAACATTAGGAAATTTGTTGCAATTTGTGAGTTGATAATTTTTAATAAATAATCATTGATATTATTTGCAATAAAACAGATAATTAAATAATACTAATTATTGTAATTGTAGCAAAAAATAAGAGGTTGAAGTTGTTATGTGTTCTGTACTATTTTACATAAAGGAAAATTTTGATTAGTCACACTTATTTGCTAAAAATTATAATAAAATAAAATAGAAAATATCAAGATATTAATTATTAGTAGCTAAGTTTGTTTTAAAATATAAATACTATCGCTATATAAATACCATGACTCTACACAATTATTATTATTTTTGTTTACTTAAATATTATTCTTATAACATTATCCAAACTCAAATAATAATATACGATAACTCAAAAGAGTCATATTGGTAGTATTTAAAAATCGTATCTGCATGCACCTTGTTAAAACATATTATTAAATATTTAAATTGATGTTAATTTTTCCTAAATCTTCTTGACCATTTTTTCATTTATTTACATCTAATGCTCATGACAAAAGTAACATCTTCTTAATTAATATCATATTCTCACAATTTATTGCCACAAAATATTTTTGCTGTATTCTTATTGACAGTAATGTAGAGATTTGATTAGACTATTTAATCGTTATAAATTATGGCTTTATGCATAATATAATCATTTCTTGCTCTTCATTAGCCTATTTGCTTGCTTATTTTTCAAAGTCGTGCAATGTAATAGTTCAATTACTATTGTTTGTATTAATTGAATATGGTAATAGCCATGGATTTAATGAGAGGAGAAATGATTTATCCTCCTACTTAATTTTTTTAATAATTTTTTAATTACTAAATAAAAAAATATTAAATATTTTTATGTTTCCAATATATTAGATGTATTTATTTTTTCATTTAATACTTTTTTCATTTAGTATTAGGAGGATTATTATGAAGAACTTATAGGAGAATATAGAATTACTCTAATAAGAGAGATACCTCTAGACTAATCTATTTAGTGACTCATTTAATTAATTTAATTATTGCATATGACCATTATTTTAATTAGACTCATTACTAGTCATAAATTGACATTTTTTCTTTGCAATTAACATGTAATTTCTTAGTTATTTAATTGAAATTTATAGCCATATTTAATTTAACTCATTTTTTATCATTAATTAATTAATTAAAAATTCATTTACTAGCCATATAATTCATTTACTAGACATGGATATTTTTCCTTTTCAAGAGAAAGTAAAGACTTCTAGTAGTACAATGTCCACCATTTATTTGACTTTCTTAGCCATATTTAATTAGCACTCTTTTCTTTTACTATAATTTGCATTCATTAGTTATAATTTGACAATCTCATCATACCTCAATATAACCAACCTTATCGAGGTATGAAAATTTAGTTATGTTTATTTCTATTGCATATTATTATTAGAATTACTCATATGATAAGATCAAGACAAGCTAAATTAAACCTCTAACATTACAACATCGGGCACACAAAACCTGGGAAAATCTAAGCAAAGGCCCCGAAAACTCGAGATGATAAAAGGCCCAGGTCGGGAAAGTCTAAGGTTATGGTCAATCTATGATGCCTTTTGAATATGGCCTAGCTCGGGAAAGTCTGAGGTCATGGTTACACCATAATGCCATTGAAGATGGCCCAGCTCGAGAAAGTTTGAGGTCATGATTACACAGTGATGCCATTGAAGACAGCCTAACTCAGGAAAGTCTAAGGTTATGATTACACCGTGATGCCGTTGAAGACGACCCAGTTCGAGAAAGTCTGAGGTCATGGTTACACCCTGATGCCCTATGAAGACAGCACAACTTAGGAAAGTCTAAGGTCATGGTTACGCTGTGATGCCATTGAAGACGACCTAGTTCGGGAAAGTCCAAGGTCATGGTTACACCGTGATGCCCTATGAAGACGGCCCAACTCAGGAAAGTCCGAGGTGTAATATCCTGCCTAAAGTGATGGTAGGCATAATTTAGAGTGATATGTTTTTTATGCTACTCGAAAAGGCTTAGTGAACTGTTCAAATAACATAATTCAGAATGTTATGACATTAGCATAATATAAAGTGAGACAATGGAATGAGAAAAGCATCTTGTCAGGACGGCGAAGTGAGAAAAGCACTCTATCAAGGACAAATGAGTGAAAGAAGTACTTTGCCAAGGATAGATTGTTAGGCAGATGAGTGAGAAAAGCACTCTACCAAGGGCAAAGGAGTGAGAAAAATACTTTGCCAAAGGACATGACATTTCATAAGCACTAACATATTACATTTCATAAGCATTAACATTTGTCATTTCATAAGCATTAACACATAATTTCACAAGAGATGTTAACTATGTGTATAGATTCATGAAATTGTGTTATAATGTCGCTTTTTATGTTAAACTATTGAGTGTGAACACCCAATTTTGTCCGGGGCATTTTGTAAATAAAAAAAAAGATAAAAAAAATATAATCTTTCAACCCATTGGCCCATTAACCCGTAACCCATAAACCAACCCGTTAACCCATAACTCGTTAACCCACAACCCATCAGTTATCCTCACACTTAAACTCATCACTTATCCTAAACCAACCTATCCTAAACTAACCATAACTCATCCTACTACAAACTTATCCTAAACCAACCTTGGCAGTTATCATCAAACCCATCCTATCTCAAACTGATCCTAAACAAACTTATCCTAAACTTCCCCTCACTTATCCTAAACAAACTCCTAATCACATCCTAACTCAAACACCTCAGTCTAATCCTCTCCTATAAAACACCTAAACCACACATAGAAAAGGCATCAAAACTTATACAGAGAACCTATACTCAGAATTTGACATACTCTCAGCCTAGCCTCACTTACACACTTCTGCCTACATAGCCATATTATTCTCTCCATAGCAAATTTTTGCAAAGAATTAGCAAAACACCTCTGCCACGAAGTTATCACCTTCCTCTTCCAAATACCCCTTTGTCACGAAACCACAACCAAATCCTCCATTAAACCAAGCCTCCATCATTCCACAACCAGGCCCTTCACCGTCGAACCACACCGCCCAACCACCCATCCGGTGACCATCAAAGCCCAGCACCACCGCACACCGCTCGTTGCGCGAATCACCGTGAAACGGCGAACCTACGCTGCACCGGTCGTCCCACGCACAGGATCCGAGCCCGTCGAACTCCAGATCAAAGCCACCAATTAGGGTCGCGAGCCACTCCTCCCTCCTCTCTAGTGCTCCTCCCCGTGACCATCCAGATCTCTGTTCTCTCTAAGAAAAAAAAAAAACGTTCCAGCAAAAAGAAAACCCCTCTTCGTTTTCTTTCGTAAAACCCTAATTATTTTTTCTTCTTCGATCTTTTTTTACTTTTTTAAGTAGTAGGGTCATTGGGCTAAAAAAAATGGTAAAAGTAAAAATAAAACAAAAATAATTGATTTCTTTAAAAATAATAATAATAATAATATGGGTTATCTGAGTTGACTACTTGCTAATCCTTGTATTTTGTAAACGTCTTTGCGAATTGGTTTACATTATCATTATTATTATTATTATTATTATATTATTATTATTATTATTATTGTTACTATTACTATTATTTATATTATATTTAAATTATTATCATGTTTTCAATTTTTTAAGTTAAATCGCTAATTGATAATCTTAAATAAAAATTTAGAACAAACTTGATGAATAATGGGTGACGTCTCTAGCGTGACACACTGTCACCTATTCAATCCTTAATTTGATTAACAGAGTCGCGACGACTTGTTAAATCAAATTTTTAAATAATTAAAAATAAAATCAGCCATTTTTTAGATAATTTTTCAATAAAAATTTTGTAACAAATTTGATAATCAGTGGGTGACGTCTAGCGACGAGCTTCACCTATTCAATCCTTAATTTGAATAACTGAGTCATGACGACTTGTTAATTCAAATTTTTAAAAATAATTAAATCGTTTCTTTAAAAAATAAAAATAAAAAAATAAAATCAACTATTTATTTCTAGATAAATTTTAAATAAAAGTATTATAACAAACTTGATAATCAATGGGTGACGTCTCTAGCGTGACGCGAGCTTCACCTGGATTAATCCTTAATTTGAATAACTGAGTCATGCGATGACTTGTTGATTCAAATTTTTAAAGTTTTTTTTAATAAAAACAACCAACCCACAAATATTTTCTAAAGAACTACGTGACTTTGAATTCCTCATTGCACCCTATATAGGAGCGGGACTCATATTCCGATCATGTAGCCAAAAATTAAATTTTCATAATTTATTTGTTTATTTCATATTTTTTTACAAAAGGGGTAAAACAAATATTTTTAAAAATTATTAAGAATTTGCATAATTAATTTAAGGTACCGTCTTAGGACGAGTGTGTTAGGGGTGCTGTGGGATTAAGTTTCCATCCTTCCCTACACATAACCGACTCCCGAATTCAATCTGGTTTCAAAGACTATTCTTCTTGAATTTTCCAATTTTTCCTAATAAAAAATAAAATTGGTGGCGACTCCTAATTTAATATTAATTAATTTTAAGTTGCTATTCCGCCGCGATTAATACGGTCGCGACAGATGGCGACTCCACTGGGGATACTTGAGAGTCAAGCCTATAAAAGTTAGTTATACAAAATTTATGGTGATTTTTATGTGTTTGTTTTACCCTTTTTCCTTTTTATTATTTGATGATTTTTTTTTTTTAGTGTTAATTATTTTACTATCTAAACCTTAGGGTAGAAAACTTTTGGTGTTTATTTTGTGTTTGCTTTGTTTTGCAATATGGGTAGTCTTTAGGATTGCTAATGTTTGTATGCTCCATACACCCACCGCACCTACATGTTTATCACACACGCTGAGTGGGGCCATATACTCTCCGGTCAATAGTGAAGTCTAAGTTAGGTAGAGGTTGCGTAGTGGTAACCATTTTGGATGTACATCCTGTTTGGTTATCACGAAAACCTCATCTAGAGTGTGCCTTTTTCACGAATGTCCCACACCTAGTGGTTTACCTACTATTTCGTGGTCAACATTCTGAAATAGGACTTGGCTTTAGAGACCTTTAGAACAGAAGAGCCACCCAATGAAAGTTCTCACGAACCAGAAAGACTCTTAGATCCTTAGGATAGAATTCCCAAGTTTAAGGCAACCCCATTAAGACACAAAGGGAGTCTACTTCTTCTTTTCTCATGCCATCCATTCAAAAAAAAAATTTTTAAAAATACATTTTCTTACATTTTCATGGCATTCTTAGCATTCTTAAAAAAAAAATCATCTTGCATTTTCATGTCATTCTTAGCATTTTTTTATGTTTTGCATTTTCATGGCATTCCTAACATTCTTCAAAAAAAAAATATCATCTTGCATTTTCATGGCATCTTTAAAAAAATAAATATTGCATTTTCATTCCATGCATTTAAAAAATATTTTCATTTCATTTTATGCATGACATTAATCTCATTCATTTCATCTTATTCCTTGTATGATGTTACCGTGTTCAGCAACCATTGCGTGACCAAGGAAAGAAGACACCAATCAAACCCGTGTTCACAATACAAGGACTCAAACAAGGTTGCTTGCAGCAATGGCAGCTGAAAATGAAGGCAGGAACCTAAGTTTGGAAATGGATGAAGTGAAAGAAAGGATGAATGAGGTGACAGAGTCTCAAAGAAGAATAGAGGAAATGTTGTTAGCCATGAGGGAGACCCTCACCTTGATGGGAGCAGCTGGAAGTACGGGAGTAATTGGGACACATTCGCACCCACTGAATATCACTTCTATGGGGACAAACCCTGTGATCGCTATTGAGATGCCTGTTGTGGGAAGAACCTTGAATAACAATACAGAGGATACCGCTCCTGAGAAAGGATTCTAGCCGAAAAAGGAAAAGGAGCCTGAGGTGAGCTATGTGCAAAACCAACAACCTTCACAATCTAGCTGTCCACCGTCTTACCCTGCCTATCGAGCCCCTCCATATAACCCAAACCCCTACTCTTTTTATCAGACATTTGCACATTCTCATATACCTGGCCTAACTACTCTTCCCATGAACATCACCCCAACTCCACAATTCCAAATCAACAATGTTCCTGTACCTCAACCATACGCTCCAACCCGCCTAACCTATAACCAATATCCATCTGCACCTCCACAAAATTACCCGCAACCTCGACCAAACTTTCAAAATCAAGGTCGTTTATCCCCAAGGCCTACCTCCTTTCCCAAGATTGTCCATTTTAAATGCAAAGTTATTCCAAAGGCTCTATGATGCCCATTTAATTTCGGGGAGTCCTGTGCGCCCTATGAAGTCACCATTCCCGAGTTGGCATAACCCAAATTTGACTTGTAAATTTCACATGGATGCTTCTGGGCATTCCATTGAAAAATTGTAAGCTTTTAAGACAATTAAAACAAGAAAGTTAATTGCTTATGGGAAGCTTGATATCCAAGAGGAGGTTTTTCTCGATATTGTCAACAACCCATTCCTAATCATGGTGGAAGGAATGGAGTAAATGCTTAGAATAGTTGATCAAGGTAATCTCTTAAAAGTTCAACTTAGAGGTGGTTTATAAACAATACCTTAGAGTCCTCCAACAAATTTCTATTGCCACAAAATATTCTGATTTGTTTATCAAGTAGTGACCGTGTAAACGATGGTTTAATTGTATCAACCCTATGCTTGTTCGATCAATAAAATCATTTGGGTTTTGAACTTATGATAACTTTCTTGAAGCATTAATGTAATAAATTTGCATGGGTACATTGTTTCTTTTCTTTTCCATCACATTATATTTCTTGGCATTTATGATGTTTCATTTTTGTAAAGTGTCTTCCTTTGATCCAATTCTTGGCAATCCCCAGTTTGGTAGATGTCAATAAGGTCCTCGAGTGCAAGTGTCTTTTGAAAGAAAAAAAAAAGAAAAAAAGAAAAAAAAGAAAAGAAAAAAGGATCAAAAAGGAAAAGGGGAGCAAAAAAGTAATCACTTGGTGCACACTATCTTTTTGGTCTCAAAATTAAAGTTTTGAAAATAAACAATCATGATTTGAAAATGAAGACTGGCCATTTTTCTCTATCTTTTACAAAATTTCATCATTTTTATCCATTAAATACCCCTTTTGAGCTTGAAAATTTCTTTAATAAACCTTGGATAAGGATCACCCCTACACTTTATAGTACAAGACAAAGGTTGATTGTTATGGTGACTATTTTGAAGTATAATAAAAAAGGAAGAAAAAAGTGAAAGGGGAAGAAGTAAAAAAAAAAATGATGAAAAAAATAAAAAAAAAAAAAAAAAGAAAAGAAAAGAAAAGAACGAAAAAAAAAAAAGAGAGAAGGGAAAGAAAGAATAAAGAAGATAAAATGAAATAGGGAAGAAATGGAGAACAATAAAAGAAAGGTGTGCTTAAAAGTGCAAAGAAGTTGACAAAGTTCAATTTTGAAAGTGCAAGGATCCTTAGTCCCATCCAATCCTTAAATATTTGTTTGAGCCTTATATCTTTTCTTTCATAACCCCTAGCCTTGGCCACGTTATAAGCCTCAAAAAGTCCATTCTGATCAATGAAGGATTGTTGTCATTTTCATTAACTTTAATTTTGAGACAAATGTTATACTTATCCAAGTATCTAGTTTATTGCTCCTAAAAAAAAGGAGGAGGAGGAGGTACTTGTCAGTCTTACACCGGGGTAAATCTTTTAGTCACTAGGGTGAGTTTCTGTCCTATTCAATTCGGTCCTAAACATGGGCAAATTTCTCTTTAGTTCAATTTGGGCCTCATACTAGACAAGTGTCTACCCCGCTTGATTTGACTCTAAACCGGGGCAATTTTTTCTTTTCCTTGGTTCAATTGACCTACCAATAAATCTTTCGGTCACTAGGGCGAGTTTCGAAAATTATTCAATTCATTTTAGATTGGGCAAATTTTTTCTTCGGTTCAATTTGGCTTGATGTAGATGTTCATAAGAAGAAAATCCTTGGTCATAATGTCTAGTGAGCAACTAAAGATTGTTTTCATGAGGATCAAACCAATTCATATGGGGTCAACACTTTTTTGAATCTCATACCATCGTTTGTGTCTTTTTCCATATATACCCTTTGGTGTAGTCAAACTTCCAAGGTCAATTTAGAAGTTGTTCACTTAGTCAATTCCATGATGTCGTTGTACTTTTGAATAAATGTCTATCTATTACGTAATGCTTCGCTCATAAGTACAACATTATGATTGGACCATCTAATGGCAATTCCTTGATGAACAATTCAGATTGAAAAGAATTTAGAAGTTCCAATTAAAAGGAAAAAATGATATCCCAGGAGATAATCCAGAAACAAGAGGTACTTAAGCAAAAAGGAAAAGAGTCCGTTAGACTAAAAACTCGAAAGGAAGCTTTAAGCAAAAACTGGGGCAAATAAATAGGAGGAAGACACAAGCCCCTTGAAAAGTTCACCAAACTGGGGCAATTTTGTTCAATTGGTCATACTAGGGCAAATTTTTGAAGGATTAAAGAGAAGATATGTTGAAGGAAGTAGCAATAGAGATAATGATTGAGTAATCAAGCAGTTGCAGGAAATCGATTGGATGAGGGACAAAGTTAAATACTGACGTAAAATTTTCTCTCAATAACTCAGCCAAGTAAGGGTTCATGACAAGAGATGATCATTTTATTTCTCAAAAGAAGAGTTGAGAGTGGCAAACAAGGAAAGAGAAGAAGAAGAAGAAAAAGGAAAGAAAAGATGAGGGCCACCGGTTATCGGTCCAACAATATAAAGCACGTGAACGAGGGTTTGATTGGTCAAAGCTTTCCAAAGTCGTCCTTGTTTCAAATGAATTTTTTTAGAAAATAAGAAAAATAAAAAAAGAAAAGAAAAAAGAGAGGAAAATAAAAAAGAAAAAAAATAATAAAAGAAAAAGAAGATCTTTTTGGGTCAAGATGCCCATTGTCTATAAAATTTGTCTTTTGGGACTCTGTTGCCCATTGTCTTTTAAATTTTGAAACTCTGTTACCCATTGTCATTTAAATTTTTCAAAGGACTCATGTTGCCCATTGTCTTTTTAAATTCAGGACTCTGTTACCCATTGTCTTTTAAATTTTGGGACTCATTTGCCCATTTTCTTTTAAATTTTAGGACTCATTGCCCATTGTCTTTTTAATTACTCACCCAACGTCTTTTAAATTCTGGGACTCTGTTGCCTATTTGTCTTTTAAATTTCAGGACTCTGTTGCCCATTGTCTTTTTAATTTCGGGACTCTGTTGCCCATTGTCACTTAAATTTCAGGACTCTGTTGCCCATTGTCTTTTTAATTTTGGGACTCTGTTGCCCATTGTCTTTTAAATTCTGGGACTCAGTTGCCCATTGTCTTTTAAATTTGGGGACTCAGTTGCCCATTGTCATTTAAATTTTAGGACTCAGTTGTCCATTGTCTTTTAAATTTCGGGACTCTGTTGCCCATTGTCTTTTTCATTTCGGGACTCTGTTGCCCATTGTCTTTTAAATTTCGGGACTCTGTTGCCCATTGTCATTTAAATTTCGGGCCACAGTTGCCCATTGTCTTTTAATTTTTGGGACTCAGTGTTGCCCATTGTTAAATTCTGGGACTCAGTTGCCCATTGACTTTTAAATTCTGGGACTCGGTTGCCCATTGTCATGTTAAGTTCATTGAGCGCATCGGCTCCATGCATTTCATGCATTTTAAATTTTCATCTTTTGCTTTTGAGTGCATCGGCTCTGTCTTTTTACTTTTGAACGCATCGCTCTTTTTTTGCTTTTGATTGCATCGGCTCTGTCTTTTAAGTTTCTATCATTGAGCGCATAGCTCTTTGCATTGTTTTGTTTCTTTTCGCTCCCGAACAAAATTCGAGTTCATGTCTTTACTCGTTCCTTACCATGATAAAATGAAAAACTACGGTTATTCTTTTTATCTAGTAAGAAACAAGTAAAGAGGGGCAACTGTGAACACCCAATTTTGTCCGGGGCATTTTGTAAATAAAAAAAAAGATAAAAAAAATATAATCTTTCAACCCATTGGCCCATTAACCCGTAACCCATAAACCAACCCGTTAACCCATAACTCGTTAACCCACAACCCATCAGTTATCCTCACACTTAAACTCATCACTTATCCTAAACCAACCTATCCTAAACTAACCATAACTCATCCTACTACAAACTTATCCTAAACCAACCTTGGCGAGTTATCATCAAACCCATCCTATCTCAAACCGATCCTAAACAAACTTATCCTAAACTTCCCCTCACTTATCCTAAACAAACTCCTAATCACATCCTAACTCAAACACCTCGGTAATCCTAATCCTCTCTATAAAACACCTAAACCACACATAGAAAAGGCATCAAAACTTATACAGAGAACCTATACTCAGAACTTGACATACTCTCAGCCTAGCCTCACTTACACACTTCTGCCTACATAGCCATATTATTCTCTCCATAGCAAATTTTTGCAGCAATTAGCAAAACACCCTCTGCCACGAAGTTATCACCTTCCTCTTCCAAATACCCCTTTGTCACGAAACCACAACCAAATCCTCCATTAAACCAAGCCTCCATCATTCCACAACCAGCTGCCCCTTCACCGTCGAACCACACCGCCCAACCACCTGATCCGGTGACCATCAAAGCCCAGCACCACCGCACACCGCTCGTTGCGCGAATCACCGTGAAACGGCGAACCTACGCTGCACCGGTCGTCCCACGCACAGGATCCGAGCCCGTCGAACTCCAGCGCGCCACCGTTAGGGTCGCCGGAGCCACTCCTCCCTCCTCTCTAGTGCTCCTCCCCGTGACCAGCCGCATCTCTGTTCTCTCTGTAAGAAAAAAAACGTTCCAAAGCAAAAAGAAAACCCCCTCTTCGTTTGCTTTTCGTAAGGCCCCAATTATTTTTTCTTCTTCTGATCAGTTTTTTTTCTTTTTTAAGTAGTAGGGTCATTGGGCTAAAAAAAATGGTAAAAGTAAAAATAAAACAAAAATAATTGATTTCTTTAAAAATAATAATAATAATAATATGGGTTATCCGAAATACGATAACTTCTAATCCTTGTATTTTGTAAACGTCCTCGAGTTGCGACAAATTGATGGTTTACATTATCATTATTATTATTATTATTATTACTATTATTATTATTATTATTATTGTTACTATTACTATTATTTATATTATATTTAAATTATTATCATGTTTTCAATTTTTTAAGTTAAATCGCTAATTGATAATCTTAAATAAAAATTTCGTAACAAACTTGATGAATAATGGGTGACGTCTCTAGCGTGACGCTGAGCTTCACCTATTCAATCCTTAATTTGATTAACTGAGTCGTGACGACTTGTTAAATCAAATTTTTAAATAATTAAAAATAAAATCAGCCATTTTTTAGATAATTTTTCAATAAAAATTTTGTAACAAATTTGATAATCAGTGGGTGACGTCTAACAGCGATCTTGAGCTTCACCTATTCAATCCTTAATTTGAATAACTGAGTCATGACGACTTGTTAATTCAAATTTTTAAAAATAATTAAATCGTTTCTTTAAAAAATAAAAATAAAAAAATAAAATCAACTATTTATTTCTAGATAAATTTTAAATAAAAGTATTATAACAAACTTGATAATCAATGGGTGACGTCTCTAGCGTGACGCGAGCTTCACCTATTTAATCCTTAATTTGAATAACTGAGCTGCGATGACTTGTTGATTCAAATTTTTAAAGTTTTTTTTTAATAAAAACAACCAACCCACAAATATTTTCTAAAGAACTACGTGACTTTGAATTCCTCATTGCACCTGAGGATACGTAGGAGCGGGACTCATATTCCGTCAAGCCAAAAATTAAATTTTCATAATTTATTTGTTTATTTCATATTTTTTTACAAAAGGGGGTAAAACAAATATTTTTAAAAATTATTAAGAATTTACATAATTAATTTAAGGTACTTTGTCTTGGGATTCGGGATGTGTTAGGGAGTCTTTGTGGGATTAAGTTTCCATCCTTCCCTACACATAACCGACTCCCGAATTCAATCTGGTTTCAAAGACTATTCTTCTTGAATTTTCCAATTTTTCCTAATAAAAAATAAAATTGGTGGCGACTCCTAATTTAATATTAATTAATTTTAAGTTGCTATTCCGCCGCGATTAATACGGTCGCGACATTGAGGATTTTCGAATTCTCACCCATTTTGTTTGTTTCCATGATAATTCCAGCCCGAGATCCTTCCGATGAGAGGAAGTGAAGCTAGTGACTTAGAGTAGGCTATTTACTCTTGACTTGTTTATATTGTACAAATGCCTTAGAGGCTTAGTGTGTATTCATACAGATACTGATGTGCTAGTTATTTATACTTGATATATCAGTAGAGAATAGTTATTCTCAGATGTATAATTACCTAGTATAGTTTTATAATTTTCCTCTCGTGGCTCTATATATAGTAATATGTATAGTTATTATAAAGGTCGTATGATGTAAAAGTTAGAAGTGATGTGTCTAATCCTGTTTACTTAAGTATATTCCGAATATACTATAGTATTAGTATTGGGGCGTTACACGAGGTCATGGTTACACCAGCTTGGGAAAGTCTGAGGTCCAGTTCGGGAAAGTCCAAGGTCATGGTTACATAGTGATATCATTGAAGATGACCCAGCTTGGAAAAGTCCGAGGTCATGATTACACCATGATGCCACTGAAGATGGCCCAGCTCGGGAAAGTCCTAGGTCGTGGTTACACCATGATGCCATTGAAGATGACCCAACTCAGGAATATTATGATCAATCCATGATGCCCTATGAAGACCAGCACGAATCAATGATCGGATGATGTTATAATGTTCGAAAAAATACATGCACAAAAGACCTCATCACTCACCTCGGAAGGTTACCCAGAGACGAAACTTAAAAATTACGAAAAGCTCAGAAAAGCTCGGTCATTCACCTTGTGATTGCCCCAGCTAGGGGGCTGTGAACCGTACAGACTCATAAGATCGGATAAGTCTAAACATTACTAATACGAATTTGGGCTATCATCATTGATTGCCCAAACTGGGGGATCGTGGGCTGTCCTGGCTCAATTGACACCCGACTGCTCATAAGCTCGGCCCATCGTTACAGATGACCAAGCTGGGGGGCTGTGAACCGTTTTGGCCTAATTGACATCCAACCTCATAAGCTAGGCCCATTTCGGAACGCCAAGCCCATGAAAGTCCGGATCAGCCTACCTGATGACCTATTTGCAAGATTCGACCGGCCTATACCCAAATGGGTAACGGCTCGACAAACACATGCTTAATACAACCCACTAACAGTCATCGGTCGTTTGAGGCCATCATGACCAATAGTCATTAACAACTTCGCGTCTTAATGATCAGACATAACATCTTCGCATCATAATGATCAGACATAACGTCTTCGCACCATAATGACCAAACATAATGTTCAGAATTCTAAATAGTCTGAACAAAAAGTATCCGGAGAGTCAATCATCCATATCTCTATATAAACCGTCTTGACAGTTTAAGTTAGACATGTTCACTTTTTTCTACTTATATTTCATTACTATCTTGATTTTAAGATTAATTAATTAGAGTGTCTTTATAAATATTTCATCTTATCTTCAATCGACGAATTATAAGACGATTGATTTGTGACTCTTTGATAACTATCCCTCAAGTAAAGGGCAGAATAGTGTCCAATACCTATACATGTATTTCTTAGTGTACGGGTTGACAATTGTGAAAAAGACCCGCTCAGAACTTCAAGTACTAGCACTGTTCCTTTCTACTGAGCCATCACTCATCCTGTGTGTTCTCATTATTTTGGAGGGCTCTAAACAAGCAAAGGGAAAGGGGCACTTCGAAGCCCGTACCTAACAAAGAACATAATCCAAATAGTGGCAGTTGCAGAAGGAAACCACGGGATGGTTTTTGTCCAGATTGGTACCGAATCTCGGGCAAAACTACAAAGCCCAGATTTGGGAGATGAGAAAGCTGAAAGAGTTGTACGCAGAAAGACCCCAATTTTGCTAACATCATCTCACTTCGAGTGACAGAAACCTTGATTCCTAAACGACACGTGCTATACGACAAGAAACTCAATCCCCAATATACGACAGCGTATCTATCAATTTTCTTTACACTTCTCAGTCCCACTTCCCAATACATATGTATACACATACGAAGAACGGAAGAAGTTCCCCGTTAGCTAACCCTGTTTGACTTGTCAGACAACAAAACCCGACACATATTCCTACCAAGTCTCGCATCGTTGAAATTAACTCAAACATAAAATAGTAACAAAAACAAGCACAAATTTATAATATCAAAGTTTTCAAACTTGTTTTTCGTGTTTCTTATATTATGAACAAAGAAAGTCCAAACCAAGTTGGTCCAAAAGATTCTACTCCCCCAAAATAAATATAGCTCTCGTTATCACACCCCGAAGAAGAAAGGGAAACATTAATTTAAAAGAAAAAAAAAAGATTACAAAGATCAACGTTATTTCATTTTCAACGATTTTGTTATTTATTTATCTTGGTCTACTTGTATTTCCCAGCATAAGATTTCCAAAGCAGGGTTCGCCGTTTGGAACACGCTTCCTTCTTCCCAGGCAAACATGACTTTCAATTACTACAAAAATAAACACTTCGCACACCGATTCACGCCCCGCCAAGCACGTCGTCGTTTAATTTTGTTCTCTCCACTCTCTTTCTCGGTGCTGACATTGAACGCACGAGGAGACTTGAAATTGAGGAAAAATAATTAATGAATTATTGGCACATTAGTTGGTTCATTCAAAACAAATACATTATGTACTTTCATTTCATCGGAGAAAAAAAAAGAAAGAAAAAGAGTAGCAATTGGGCGTTGATTGCGTTCAGTAACGTTGAGAAAGTGAAACGTGGCGTCGTCTGATGTGGGGTGAGACGATGGAGATAAGTCCACCAAGTGGGGGCCGCATCTTTGACCTATAAACCATCTCGTCGTACGGCCTCCTGTAAAACTTCAAAAAGGGCACGAACATTTCCCGTGACCTCTCTCCCCTTTGGTTCTCCCTGCGGAAGAACATGGCCGGCGATTGCAGGAACGAAGGCCTCGGAGTCCGTGGCGGCGCCGCCTTCTTAGCTGGCTCACTCGCCGTCACGCGTTGCGGCAGCGGCGTCGATGGGAACAAGCTCTTTCTCGTGGGCCTGGCGCCGTTGATATGTCCACGTGGCGTCCTGGCAGCGGGTGATGCGAAGGAGAGGGACCGGGCGTTGAGCGGCGAGATGAGTGCGGAGGGGCTGGTGGGTCCCACTTTGGATGCTGACGTGTCAGCCAGGCTGAGGTACCAGGGCTTGAGAGAGTCAAAGTGATGGGACACGGTGAAGGCGAAGCGGGAAGAGGAGCACGACCCAACCTTGGCCGTTGATTCCTCGAATCGAAGGGACGAGGCTCGCGGGTACGCTGCGAACTCGTTGAATTCTAGACTTTCTTCATAATCCAACGATGATACCACCATCGTCACCGCTGATAGCTCCACGAACGCCCGAACACCCTGCACCCGCAATACACACTATCATTTTCTCTTTTTACTGTAAATAAATAATCTATTGGCTGAATTTGAAATTAAGCAACCTATTTAAATTATTTTTTTCTCAATGTTGTATAAATATTGATTTATACAGAAGAGTTAAATGATTTTTTTTCCAGAAACATATTGTAGAAATATTTATTTTTTTTGTTTGTTTGTTTTGGGATTTGAAAAGAAAGACATGTGAGAGGGACAGATTTTTAACATGGACTTGGATTGGGTGAGCATGAGGGGGTGGGCCATCTAAAAAACAGTGCAGGTGGAGGTGGTCCATTGAATTTGATTGTTAATAATGGTCAAACAATGAAGAACATGCATGCAAAAAGACGTTACACAATAGTGATGGACCATACTTTATAAAGTATGGTCTAACAGTATTGGAGTTTAACTGGCAGTGGTTAACAGTACATGGTAGACTGCCAAGATTGTGCATGTATAGATTTTGAATTTCTTTTACCTTCCACAAGTAAGCAAACAGGGAGGGAGGGTCTATGACAAACGCTTTATGTAGCCGGCCAGGATAGTACTCGCCCACGATTTTCAGTGCTGCCAGTAATAAGTTCATAAAAGCAGATGCCGACCTGTAAAAGCCTGAAACCAAACATGCCCCTACTTGTTAACAATCTCATCTCCCAAATATATCAAATTATTTACCCTTATAATAGTAAATTTAACTTATTATTAAATCAGTCTAATAAACTTAAGGGTTTTACTAATAAGTTTTAAATGATTTAGTGCACATGTCAAGAAAAGATAAAGTGTATTTATTAACAAAACCTGTTAACTTAAAAAGGGTGATGAAGATTTATAAAATTCTGCTGAGTAATAAAGCAAAGAGCAGAAGATCATCGGGTAAGGTACTGGCAAAAGCTAAAAAGGAGTATCATAGGTACTTCGGCTGCTGCTGCTACAGGAGAATCATTAGTTGAAATGAACCAACTCTAGGAGAGAATATTAATAATAACTCCAATTCCCAATAATACTCTTTCGAACATGGCCACTAATTGGAGCCTAGACCGTGACACCTCAGGGGCACTCCGAACACTTTCTGAGAGTGCCTCAGATCGTGCCGGTGATCCTATCCTAACAGGAACAATAACATAGTTCAATGTCCATCTTTTGCATGCCTGGTTTGTTCTCACATTCGTTACTTTTTTTGTTTTGTTTTGCTCAATAATGTTGTTTTCTGAAACGGCATTACGGGAATTGTGGGTGGAGAGGTGGACTTACTTGCGTCGAAAAGCATGACAAATTGTTCTACATTTTTTGGCATGGTCGAAATGGCCACCTCCAATGTGAACACCAACAAACGAGTAAACCTTCACAATTTCAACCCAAAAAAGAAGAAGAAGAAGAAGAAAACCAAACAGAGAAGAACCACAGTTTAGCTCTACAGCAGTAGCAGAAACGAAATCATGAAAGGGTAAAATGTTTCTTCTCTTGCGTTTGGGAACTTACAGTTTCTGGGTATGTAACTTCTGGTAGTCTTGCTTCATCCGGAAAATCTGTTACCCCAATTCAAGTCATTAACTCAGAACATAAAGCTACAGAGTTCACACACCCAAACACAAAACCAAGAGAAGGGTGGGTGTTGAAATTACCATAACTGGTCTGGATTCGTCATCATGGCCAGCCACATAAGCCAACCCATCAGCGAGTTCAGCTGAGAACTCATCTGCTATCAAATGCTCTGTTTTTTAAAATAAAAAAATAAAAAAAAAGACAAAACTAGTAATTATATTTGAAGGAAAAACCAATAAAAAAGGGGGGAAAAAAGAAAGAGAGAGTGACTTTAATCATTGCTAGGGAGTAGGTGCGTTGTACTTTTAAGGCTTAATTCAAAGAGAAAGGGAAAAGTAAGATTCTTTGGCGAGCTAAAACAAAAAGAGAAGTGATAATTCACCAAAAAAGGTGTGGTTGCAGTTTTCAAAATGGGTAAAAAAGCTTTTGCAGAAGAATAAGAAGGGGAAGGAGAAGAAGAATGTAGAAACGATGTTGTAATAATAATAACAGATACCGGTGCCTATGCTCTCTCTCCAGGAAAGGCAAGCCTTGAGTTGCTTCGCAGCTCTTTTCACATTATCCCCTTTTGCTTTCAGAAACCGTTCCACACAAGCATAGTTGCAGAACTTCTCCTGCATACACACAAAGAACAGAACCACAAAGCATATATATATATATCAGGCCAAGAATCCCATTTTACAGTAATTCTTCTCCAAACAGTGGCTTTGAATTGAGCCTCTGTACAAACCCAGCACACGTAAAAGCAAGAAAAAAAATGGAGTTTTGACGGATATTTTAACAGTGAAGCAGGAGAAGAAGAAGCAACAAAAACTGTGACTATATACTCAGCTCACTTTTGATTATATTATAAAGTCGACACCTCAAAGAAGAGTAACTGAAAGTAGAGAGAAGAGACTAGAGAGCAAGAGTGGTGAAATAAGGAGTAATAGTAGTAATAATAATATGAACCTGCTTAACAGTGAGCGGGGTTTGTTTCCTGATGAGCTGAAGAACAGCTTCAACTCTCGCCGTGTCTCCCTGCTCTTTCTTCCCCATTTCGAGAAAACACTAACTTTTAACTTAAAATAGTGATGCTATTGCAATAAATAATCAATCTCCAACAAGAGAACACAACACCTAATATACCAGACTTCTGCTTCACGCAACCACAGACAAAATCTTCTTGAATTTAGGCAAGAGAGAGAGAGAGAAAAGGGAGAGAAATGAGATTGTGGAGGCACATGGAGGCCGTATATATAGCGAAACGACGGCTGATAACGCCGTTACGCAGCTAGCACGCTTGCGCATGCAAAATCACTTATATGAGAGAAAAACAAAAACCGAAAAAGTCTTTTTAAAACGCAAGACTCCACAGTGCTTTTTGGTCAATGCCGTGAAATGGGTCACCACAGCAATGATTTCCTAACGGAAAACGCCTGTTTAATCAAACGACACCGTCGCACGCACAGTGTATATATATATATATATATATATATGTATATATATTTGTGATTACAATTACACTTGCATGGTAAAACTGTTTTGAATAATACTGAGTTTTCTAAAGATTATTTTAAGAACACTTATGAAGAATTTTAAAAAGAAAATTTTTCATAAAAAGTATTGTATTTAATATATTGTAAATTGAAAAAACTTTACAAGTATCCTTAAGATTCTCAGTGAAAAAATTCAAATACTTTGTACACATTTCTTAGATATGCACATTACTATATGTGACATAATTAGAATGCAATTATATAAAAAATATGAGATACATCATACGAAGTAACGTGCGTGATTAACTTTACTCAATTATTTTATCCATGTCTGTGTCAAAAAAAGGGAGATTTAGTATTCATATGGCTTTGAATTTTCATGGTGACAGTTCAATTATGATGTATGAAAGGGGGAAGTGTGCAGGTGGGAAAGGCTGCAGTGAAGGGCTGAGTGGCATTGTGAGAGTAATTACATGAACAGGCACCTGGTCATTTTGGAAAATGGGATGATAAGAGAGAATGGTAATTAACTGAGTAATAAGAGACCAAGACAAGACTCAGGCACGTGAACGGATATCGCGGGATAAGTAGACGTATGATCAGTGTATGTTACAGTCACAGAGAGGAGAGGGTTTTCTTTGTCTGGTTACTGATTGGGATTGGGGTGTACATGGATTGTGCTGTTTTCCCTATCTCTTCTGTTTATCTATCTGCATGCCATTGTCGCTGGTGAATTGTGGCCTGTGTGATTTTCCTTTGCGTGTGAAAGAACAGTGAATAGTGTTGTTGGGTTAGAAATGGAAAACGGTGAAGCCCACTTTTTTGGTTTCATGTTGTTCTTATTGCATGAGAGGTTAAAGGAAATATCATTTATCATGAGTACCCATGATCAGTCGTTATAAATTTAGATTTCATAGGAGATTCTGCGATCCTTTTGTTTTAATTTATTGGAAGCACGTTGAGAATTCTTCACTTTTCTCCCCTTTTTGTGCATTTAACTGTTAGAAATACCTGAATGAATCATTTGAAGCTACATATATACATTGTTTAATGAACCAAAGTATTTGTTTTCTTTATCATGATTGATGCATGCATAAGCAATGGAATAGAAATATCTACAAGTGAGATTTAGATTTGACTAGTTTCTACTTGAAAAACCATGCCATTCGTATACTCTTAAACTGCTATGTACTATGTCCACGTCAAAAAAAAAAAAAACCTGCTATGCTCTGTGTCATTTGAAACACATTTATTTAAATCAATTCACTTTTAAACAAATGTGGCTTGAATGGTAGGAAGTTTACTCTTCAATTTGCTGTTTCAAGTTCAAATTTGTTCAAATAGGTTACGAAATATTTCATTCCTACATAAATTATAGCCCAAGAACCTTTTATATCGCACTAATTAATAAAAATATAAATATAATATCTCAAAACCATATTTCATAATATTAATATTATTAATTTATTTAAGAATATACTTTTAAGCTCAAACAATGTCAGCATTGCAAAACTGCGTAATTGGCAGACACAGAGCTCAACCGCACCACACACAAAAATAACTTGCTTTGCTCTCTTGCGTAATTAATTATAATTAATATTATGATTAATTATAACTGATTTTAAGAATGATTATAATTTATTTAATATAAAATTAAATTAATTTAGTATATAATTATATTTTTTTTTTTTACAATAGCAATAGTTTTTCTATAAATAAAGATTAATTCTTCCGTATATATTAATATAAATATATATACAAATTATCATTATCTGTTTTTATATTTTTAATATGGTATTAGAATTATGGTATCCACATGAAGAGAGTTTCTCTTTTTTTGCTATATAGAGTTTGTAGAACTCGTTAAAATTGTTACTAACTATTACCAAATCTAAATTTAGTTTTGTTGTTCTCTTCATCTTTATTCACTCCGGTTCAATCATTTCACTCTTCCATACGCATCTCTGCTGCGTTCCTCTGTTGCGTTTCTTTATTGCGCTCCTCCATTGCGTTTCTTTGTTGCGCTCCTCCGATGCGCTCCTCCACTCCGTTCAAACTTCGTTCTAATGCTAAATTCTATTTTAGACTCCATCTTAGATTTCAGATTTCGTTCAAATGGCATGACTCTATTTTAGACTTCATCATAGATTCCAAATTTCATTCTGATGGCAGGACTCCGTTTCAGATTTCGTCATAAATTCTAGACTTCGTTTTGATGGTAGGACTCTATTTTAGAATCCGTCTTAAATGTCAGACTTCGTTCTAATGGCAGGACTCTCCGTTTCCATTGTAGACTCTAGACTTCAATCTAGACTTCAGACTCAATTATTATCCTGACTAATTTTGCACTTTAGTTTTCAAACTCAAGTTAATTTCTTCTATACCCACTTGAGTTTAATGAGGATGTTAACATGATTAATTATAATTAAGATTATAATTTATTACAATTGATTTTAGGGATAATTACAATTGATTTAGTACAAAATTAAATTAATTTAAGACATAATTATATTTTATTATTTTTTTTATTTGTACAACAATTTTCTTTTATAAATAAAAATTAATTCTCTTATATACATTAATTTAAATATATACATAAATTATCATTTCTTATTTCTATATTTTTAACGTTCCATAAATCTCAACCTTGATACTCGTAATTCCATGTTATTTAAAACATAAACACATATATAATATATGAAATGAAACACAAAATAAGTCCGACGTTTATAGAAGTCCAAGCTCCGTTGTCCTTACGGCAGAGACCGACAAAAGAGTCAAGGAAAGAGAGAAATTGATGCCTAAGACGTTCTCGATTTCTCTACGTGTCAAATTCAGTAGGAAATCTTTCTTCTCTCGTTTTTTTTTTCTTCAATGCAATCAATGTCCTTAATTTTTAACTATAACTCAATTATAAAAAGTTTCATATGGTTAAAAAATTAGTAACTTGACTCTTAAAAGTTTTTAAACGAGATAAAATCTTGTGTATTCTAAAAATACTACACCCAATCTAATAAAAACATAACGTATAGACTGCATAAACATACAAGTTGTTAGATTAAATTTAAAATATTATTTATAAATTTTAAATCAATTTCCAACCATTAAAAATATTGCTCTCAGAGTTTATTAGAATTTCTCATCAACCCGTGCCCTTTTTTCACATGCACAAGTGATTTGATAAATGTAAGTAGCCGAGTTCCTGAATTTCGAATCATAAGATTTTCTAGTTGGAAAGAATTATGTAGATTATAGTTTTTTTCCTTTTTTTTTGTATTTTTATATAGCTATCAATCTTTGTATTGTTTAATTAATTGCATGTCTAGAAGTATGAAGCCGGTTTCCCAATTTCGAAAGCGGAAGTCAATATATAGAAATAGAAAACAGAGAACAGTCTAAAGAAAATAATTAAAAGCATACAATCGTCGGTTAACTGAAAGAAAACAGTGAGTTTTGTGGGGTTAAGGGAAAGCAATTAACCAAGCCAAAGCGGTATTTAGGGTGCTAAGTTTGGCTTCCCAAAGCTAAAGTTGGAAGCTTTATCGTTAGTGTTAAACTAATACTCACAAAAGTGGAATTTAGTGTGACAATGGTTTCATTTGTCCTCATTCAAATATCAGAGAGATTATACTCTCTTCTCTCTCATTCGATTATCATTCTTTTGTTTAGAAAAAATAAACCTTAAAAACTTGGATTCTAGCTAGAAGTAAACTAATATTTGAAGGTTTGGTTAAATATAATTTTAATACACTATGCTTTTGGGTCAGGTTGGCTTAGTTGAGCTAATAGGTATGACTTTTTGGGAAGAGATCATATGTCATATGTGATGCTCTACTTGCTTGAAATCCACCCACGTGGCCCGTGTACTAAAGTTGTTTCCCTTGTTCGCACCACCTACCCAGTACCCGTATAAGAAAAACCTAGATCTCTTTCTCTGATTTCAAATTTTGAAACATCACCCTCTCTCCCTCCCTTCTTGCTTTCCGAATATATAGGCCAATGCATATTGCACAGCACATATACACCACCTTTTTAACTATAACTCACCACATCATGATTGAATCATTACCCTTTTTAAATTCAAAGTGCACATTCGTTTTTTTCTCTGGCTTAAACTCTCTCTCTCTCTCAGAATTCTATCTTATATATATAGATGGTCAATAACTCAATATATCGTTACTGTGTTGAGGATTACACAGTAACAGTGGTTTTGCTAAAATAATAGGAGAATTGCAAGTTGCAACTAGGTAACTTTCCAAATATTGAGTGGGTAGGGGCCTTGGTGTCTGCTATTATGATCTGAAATGGACAGAACTCAGTAGGGATGTAAATTGATTTGAATAATTCCAACAATCCAATCAATTTGAACTAAATAAATTAAATTAGTTCGGTTTGAATTGAGTATATTAATTAATTAGGATAAAATTTAAATTAATTAAAGTTTAATTAGTTTAATTTTTAAATTTTAAATTTTAAAATTGAACTAAACTAAATCATATATTTATATATTTTATTATTATTTTTATTTATGTTACAGTTTTTTTTTTGCTACTACTTTTTTTGATTTTTTGTAATGCTTTCCTAATTCTCAACCCCTAAAATGTCATCTTCGTCTAACGCAGAAGGTCAAAAAACTCAGCTGCCAAAACGTTTAGTTACGCTTTCATCTGCATCTGCACCATCAGTAGGTTTTACTCTTACCACAAGTTAGATCTGCTTTCCGCTGATTGGGCGCGTCATTATTCGTCAATACGAAAGCCAAAAAACTATTATGCCAAAACGTTTGATTCTGCTCACCGACACCACAACTTATCGGTACCGCAGTTCACCGACCACAAAGTTGAAACAATTATTATTTTTTGCTTACTTTTGGATTTGACATTTAGAAAGAGTGGAATATAGATATTGATACTACTTGCGTATTGAATTACCTGCATAATGATAGTGAAATTCCTATTGTGTATTTTGATTTGAAGTCTAACAACATTTTTTTGGATAAAGATATGACTGCAAAGGTTGGAGACTTTAGATTCGCTAGATTACTGATTCAAAGTTCAACTAATCAAGTCTCCATTAGCTCCACTCATCTCCTTAAGAGTTCAACTGGTTACATATATACATTTAGATTAGTAACCTCACAACTTCCTCTTTAATTGAATTGTAGTAGTATACAAATTGTCAAGTTAAATCTCTCTTGAAGAATTTGTTAACTTATTCAAATATAATTTCTTAATATAAATATCAATATGTTTCTTTATTATCTCTTTATGAACCTTTTAATACACATTCTAAAACATGAAATAATTATTAGTGTTCAAATCAATAAGTTTGATTTTATTTCTAAAAAAATTTTCATAGGTTTATTATGTATTGTTTTGCTATAAAAAGTTAATTATTTAGCTAATTTTTGTATTAAAAAAATTATCAACCCGATCACCCGAATCAAATCAATTCGTAAATATTCGGTTTGATTTAGTTCGAATTTGACTATTAAAAAATATAAAAATCGAATCAAACTGAACTAATTAATTCTGATTAATTCAAATTTATTTTTTTTCAAAAATTAAACCAAACTATCTACTTACACCCTTACAATTGTTCAGGAGGGTTCATGTTCACAGGACGAAGGAAGTGTAATAGGATGCATTCTGAGATAAACAGATATACGTCACATTTAGAAATGGTATGTGTCCCCACCTCTTGCAAAGCTATCATACCTTCCAAACAAAATATACAACAGAAAAGAAAATTTAAAAGTCATACTTAAAATTTGAAAATTAATTAATAGTTACCTATAAGATGGATAATTTATATTAGTTATTATCTTAGGAGTTTTATTAATGATAAAAATTATTGAAAAGCATCTCAATTTATACTTTCTCTGTAGCCATAAAAGTGATCATTTCAAATGCATCAACAAATACAGATGCAGAATAGTGATAGACACCACATACAAACAGCACAATTAGGAGGCAGTCAAACCAATAAATTAAGACCCAAAGGATAAGATGTGAGTAGAGATAATTTGTATCTGTTTTGTGTTATGCCAGCTCTATGGATAAATGGTGCAAAAATAATCCATATTTTGAATGAAATGATCTATTTATACTTAATTAACAATTATATATTTTTCAGCTGTTCTTCTTCCTTATCTCTCCACTTTATTTATAATTTCAAAATTTAGTGTTTTAACAATTTGATCATATCTTTTATATATTGTTGAAGCCTAATTGTTAACAATTTGATCATATCTTTTATATATTAATAATGTAACTCACAAACACTTACATATATATCATTTTACATTTATATAATTTTTATCATTTGATTACAATTGAATCACATCATTTTTTATACACATATATTTTAATTTTATTAAAAAACATATATAAAAATAATAATATGTATTAAAATGACGTATTACTAATTTTTTTTCCTCTCTCTCTATATGCACGTTGTTCAAGCCCCATTGTTAACCATGGATGAATAGAAATTAAAAGAAATAAGTATTAATCTGGTTAATTTTGAGCGCATTGTGAAATTAAAATATAAAATAGTTAACAATCAATTTCTAATGAAATATTTTGTAAAAAAAAATAGTTATTTTCGCACAAAATCTTTTACATTTTGTCCTTTATGGACACTTTAATTAATGATAATTTTTCTCAAATGTCACTTTGTGGTTTTAAATTAACAAGCTATAAACGAGATTTGAATTTTTTACGGAGATGTACCTGTCTCATTGAAAATTCTAAAACATACGAACTGATTAAGAACTCCAAAAGAGAAGTTCAAACTCAAAGCAACAGCCGTAAAGCACGGAATAATCAACCAAACGGTAACTTCATTATTGTTAATTGAAACTTAAAAGGTCGTCCATGTCTTGTCAAACTGTCTCTAATCTTTCATTCCTACTATTGTGAATGTATAGCACGACCTCCACAAGATTTTTCAAAAACAAAAATAAATTTTAATAATTAACTACGTTGATTTGTTAATACTTTCTCATGCTGAGTTCTATATTAATAGAAACAAATAAGAGATTAATATATAAATTAAAGAAAAAGGATGTGGTGCGCAGATAATCGTTGGATAAAGCGAAGCGGTGTGAGTATGACCTGGAAATTGGACTTGGGTGGTGCATGCAACTGATGATGACTAAAATTGATAGCAATTTCTTTTTCTTTTCTTTTCTTTTCTTTTTTAACTTTTGACTTTTTTCTTTATTTGGGGTCTCAACTCAACTGCACAGCTGAAAGACTTGGTTCTTAACCAACCGTTCCAAAAGCAAATTGGTAATTAGAACACACCAATACAATTGCAGGGCTCAATCTTTGTCCTTTTTGCTATTTTGTGTTTTCTACACACAGCTGAATCAATAATGATGTGTATATCTGTCTACACTTGACACACCAAGTAAGGAGTGAATTCTCTCTTTGAGGGAGATCCGGTCCCATCCCATTTCCCACTGCAACTCGTCGGCAACATGGACCCGCCATGAACATCCATAACTTTTTTTTTTTTGAACGATGAAAAACTTCCCACTGCTGGTTGTCACTTGTTGCTACACACTAAACAAAGTTCATTAGTTTGACGTCTCTTTAAAAATGAAGATAAAAAATATTTTAAGAATGAATTTTATAGAAAACATTATATAAAAAACTTATTTCTATACTGTTCACTTTGTGATTTAAAAATATATCAAACTGATTCAATTATATTACTTTTTTTTTCAAAAAAACTAATTTATATGTCAGGTTTAATTGATACGTCATATTCTCATCATCAAGACAAAACCAAATTCTTGGAGTTATAATTGGAAAATACTATATAAATTTAGTAATGTGTTTGAATTAGTTATTTTATATTCAAGATAACTTTTAATTAAAATTTTATTGAGAGAGCTTTAAAAAAAAATTCTCTGAGTACATTAAGCGAATCCGAACATGTGCTCAATTTGATAGAAAAGCTCAAATTGACTTGCAATTTTTATTGGATTCCCCAGTTTGTTTATGTGAAGTTCATTTAATAATCAAGACAGGTTTAAATCAATTCGAAATGTGCTATAGCGTTTCAAGGTTTAATATAATTTATTTTTATTCAAACTAATTATTATTAAATATGCAATATCAAAAATATCCTTATCCTCTTTTTTTAATTTTACCTTAAAACAATATGCATGGAAAAAGGGGCTAATGGTAGTGTTGATAGCTGCTTCTCAGTCAATGTCTTTTTGGGGGACATGAATTTTTATAATAATATGGTGGTGACCTTGGATTATATCTAAGGGAAGGAAATAGGAGGGAACAAGAGGGAGTTATAAGTCATGGTTCCCACTCAAACAGAGATGGTCGTAACTGAAGTCGCGGAGAGGACAAAAAAAGATGGGAAGGTAATAAAATTTGGGCGCAAAACTGGAATGAAATGGTTAAAGATTTTGAAAAGCTTATTTTCACAAGGACACTGTATTATTTAATTATGCAGAATCTATATTTCAAGTCTATAGGCCTACTTCCAGCACTTGATGAAATGTGGTAGATTTAGCAAAAGAGATAAAAGGAGGTGTGGTGGAAAGCAACAATTTTGTAATTCAAATTAAATAAAGACACTAAATAACCATCTTGGAGTTCAATTGGAGTACAAAGGAAACATTACGAGAGAGATTCTTTAATGGCAGAAAAGAGAGGAAATGAGAGAGGGGTATTTTGAATAATTTATATTTAAAAACAATTACTTCTATTAAATAAATGGATGATTGCAACAAATTGTAATAAATTAGGGTGTAAAATGCTTAATTGCATTAATCAAGTGGAAAATTCAATAGAGTTAATAAATTAGAGTGACAAATTAATTTATGTTAGTGTGAGTTGAAAAAACTCAAGTTTTTTAAAGCATGTTGCTTTAAATTTGATTTCAGAATTTATATATATATGAAAATTATAATATTGAAAAGAGTCATTTTAAGTTAAGTCATTTAATCGTATCTCAAAAAATTAATCTTTCACTTATCAAATAAAAATATTTTAATAAACTAAAATGAAAAAATCAAAGTGACAAAGTGCATTTAACCCCAATTAAAATTAAGATTTTAAATATTTTTAAAAATAAAATTAAGATTTAATTTTGACTCATTCACAATATAAGAAACTTTATACTAATCATATTAAGTCGACACCATATCAACAAGAGAAAGATGTTGATGATGTGATCAGCAGCGAAAATAAATTATTTAAACAACAATTAATATGTGAAGATTTGCATCATGATATTTCTAAATAAGAAGCGACGAGTGGTACTGGTTTTGTACGCTTACAGAAGAATAATCACGAGAATGAAATTAGAGCACAGAATCACATGACAGTGAGAATCGATTGTGAGAGCAGAGTATCAATGGGAAATCTGCGGCAACTATTATTGAAACTAATATTTTATATTCGTACAAGGTATAGAATAATTGGAAAAATAAATAAATAACTTATTTATATAAATTTAGTTAATTTTTATTTTAGATTTTATAATTTTTTTATATTATTTACTAAATTTTTACCTATTTAGTAAAAAAATAATTTATTTATATAACTTTAGCTAATTTTATAGGTATTTTTTAAAATTTATTTTCTTTGTAAATTTTATTCTTTTTTTTTTCTCTTTGTAATTTTTTGTTTTATTTATTTTTTATGTATATGTGATAATTTTTTTATATATGTTAATATTACTTTTAAATTGTTATATTAGATGACACATAATAGAAAAGTAGATAATGTATTTGTTACATATAAAAAGTTTAATGATTTATTAATTGAATTGTATGAAGTATGATAAAATTTTAGGTCATATATTTTTATATATATTAATTATAATTATTATTAATTATATTTATTAATTGATTATATTTATCGATTAATTATATTGATGTATATGTGATAATTTTTTTATATGTGTTAATTTTTTTTAAATGGACAAAACTTAAGTAAAGTTTTTTAGGTGTTTGATATGTTTTTCTCAAATAAAAACATGACATGTGTATATTTTTTTATAACTTATTAATGAAAATTTTAAAAATAATGGTTAATTAATTAAAAACTAAAACATATGTTATATTTTTATTAAAAAATAAGACACATATCATATTTTTATTAAAAAAAATATCACAAGTACTTAAAAATTTTACTTAAATTTTATCTTCTTTAAATTATTACATCAAATGATACATAATAATAAATTAAATAATGTATTTATCACATATTAAAATTTTAATATATTTATTAATTAATATAAATTATATATAACAAAATTTTAAGATATATATCATCCTTTTTAATATTATATATTGATTCAACTGCATATTGATTCAACATTCAAGTGATCAGAACCCGAGGCTGTATGAGTGCAACTTTTGGACCATTGGACTCATTTAGCTGACCCACATATGCACCTGCACCTGCACCTGCACCTGCACCTGCTGATTGCTGAGCCTCCGTGGTCCAGCTCCAGCCATTCATGGGCCTGGACCCTTCAATCCATACTCCAATTCGCTGCTACTTTATACTGTTTATCTTTGAAACCTGGCTTAGGCACCATGACATGATTTAGAATAAAAATATAAATGGGTTTTGCTATTGTCTAGTACTAGTATTCGACCATTTTTAATATATACCTTTTAAAAAAGAGTGTATCATACATCTTATAATTTAAATCATTAATTTATTCATAAAATAAATTAATTACTTAAATCAATTACAGAAAACTTACTAAGTAGGTTTTCTTTCTTTTTAGATTTTTTTAGTTTTTTTTAGTGTTATATTTTTTTACATACTACCATCATCATTCTCATCGGTTACGCTGCTTGTTGACTACCACCTAGTCACCTCTAATTTTTTTAAATTATATAACTGTATAAATATTATCAGTTAAAATTTATAAAATTTTTCAAAAAACACATTTATAATTTTAGGAAACTCGATTACTTCTAATTTTTTTAAGTTGTATAAGTATAAATATTATTAATTAAAATTTATAAGATTTTTCAATAGTAATAGTTTTAGAAAAAAAATTTAGTATACACAGTTATTTATGAAAAAATATAAAGACCGATTGATATAATTTTAACTGGTATTATTTACAGAGCTGTGTAATTTTAAAATATGTGAACAATACTTTTCGGCATAAACAATATCCTTTTTCTGGTATGAACAATATTTTTCGGCATAAACAGTGTTTCTGACATGAACAGTGTCTTTCCCTACCTCTGACGTGAACAGTAACATAGTCTGAAAAAAAAAAATCTGCCTAAAAAAAAAATTTACTATTGTAAGTAAAAGTCAAGGATGTATGATATACCCAAATTTAACAGGATGTACCATAGCAACACCCCTAGTATTCTAGTAACTATAATTTAAGAATGCAAGTATGATATCTAAGAGTCCTAGCTCAGGAAATACACAAAAAAAACCCTCAAGAAATATAAATGCTCGTTGATTGATTCTGGGATAAAATCCACTTAAATAATTATATATTATTATATGTTATACGTAGTTTCAATTGCAGAAAAAAAAATCCCTCATATTTTATCCCAACACACATTCTCAAAATCCTTTCTTTTAATAAAAATTGAAAGTTAAAATTCCTGTCCCATCTTTCGGGTCAAGTAGTCTTTAGTAGAGTTGACAATGACTTAAGTTTAAATTTTCACAAGATATATATATAAAAAATGTTTTATTAAGTTATAAATTTGTGCTGAACTTCAAAAAACTCAACTAATACAAAGTTTGCTATTGATTCATTTAGCTTTAACAGCTTCTTAGTCAAGCTTAAATCAATAAAATGAACTTGATGTTTTAGTGAGTTGAACCTCATTCAGACCCAGCTCAAATACTTGATAGCCCCAATTTTAGTAACCAGAAATCACGAGAAGATCTAAGCTAATGAAACTTTGGACCAAATATGGACCCAAATTCATAAAAAGAGATCCATTCTCTAAAACAGGTGAAAGGCACGAAGGGACCAATAGGGGTGTTTAACACTTTGGCCCATTTTATTGACTTAGTCTGAACTGAAACTAATTAAGATGGGTTTGAGTTTTAAAAATTAGGTTTGATATATTTTTAAGTTAGATCGGGTTATACTTTGAGTCATACTAATCCAATTTAAGCTCAATATTTTTGTACGTCTCAATTTATATCTACTAAGTTATTTATTTATGTTATTTTAATTTTAACTATTCATTTATATTATTTTTTATTATTATGATACTTGTGAGTGCACATACACGCTATACTTGGGGAGAAAGAGAGTGAATGTGAGATTTGGTTCTAAATTATTGCATTCACATGTAAAAAAATTTATCAGTTGAGATAACTAACACCTTTAATTGACTTTATTATTTTGTTTTTCATAAAAAAAATTGAGATTGAATCAAAATCTTTTTGAGTTTTGATATTGATCAAACTTGACTAAAAAAATCAGTAAGAAAGAATTAAGCCGGATTAACATGATTAAATATATTAATTTTTCTATTATTTAATAATTTTATACATTATAGTTTTTTAAAAAAATTTGTCCTGTTTTATTTTTGTAACTTCATTGCTGGTTCAAGCAGTTTAACTGTGAACTGGTAGGCTCATTAATTTAATGTCTTCTCCCTTTTTTTTTTAACACTGCTCCATAGGGGTGTAAGTGGGTGGTTTGGTTTGGTTTTTGAGAGAAAATAAATTCGAACCAATCAAAATCAATTGGTTTGGTTTGGTTCGGTTTTCGTATTTTTTGATAGCCAAATCCGAACCAAACCGAACCAAACATCTATGAATTGGTTTGGTTCGGGTGATTGGGTTGGCCACTTTTTTAATACAAAAAATTAACTAAATAATTAGTTTTTCATAAAAAAATACAAAATAAACTAATGAAAAAATTTCTAGAAATAGAATCAATCTTATTAATTTGAACACTAATAATTATTTCATATTTTAGAATGTGTATTAAAAGGTTCATAAAGAGGAAACAAAGAAACATATTGATATTTGTATTAAGAAATTATATTTGAATAAGTTAAAAAAAATTTCAAGAGAGATTTAACTGACAAGTTGTATACTACTACTATTTAATTAAGAGAAAGTTGGGACTAATAACCTGATATGTAACCAATTAAACCCCTAATGACACGATGAAGCTTTTGAAGAGTTTGATTAGTTAAACTTTGAATCAAAGAACCAATGAATCCAAAGTCTCCAACCTTTGCAGTACCATATTTTCATCCAAGAGAATGTTGTTAGGCTTCAAATCACAATGCACAATAAGAACTTCACTATCATTGTGCAAGTAATCCAAATACAAGCAAAGATCAATATCTATATTTCTCTCCATAAGGTTCAACTCATTTTCATTTGCATGCTTTCTTTCCCCTTAATCCAATCTTCCAAGCTCCCATTACTTAAGTACTCAAACTGGATCGAGTTTTTTTAAAGTCAATACTAGAACATTTAAAGTCAATTCATCGTTTCCAAGCTTTCAAGTTTAGATGATGTTGTAACTTTTCTCGTTTCTTTATGTATAGTAGTTCAAATTGTTAGACATAATATCATGAACATGCTTTGGTAGAGGCTCACATGCAAAATACAAGTAAAATTTTTTATTACCTTCTAAATGTCAGCAGAAAGCTTTTGGAAAACTCCATCATTAGGAATGGTTCCTTCTAAATCATTATAAGAGAGGTTCAAAGTTGAATGACATGTAAATTTTGAAGTTCAATAGGAATGAATCCAGAGAGTTGGTTGAAGGAAAGATCCAAAGTTTTCAAGTCTCTCACCTCTCTTTTTTAGAATAGCACCGATAGTATGTCCGGCCGGAACTACAGGTAACATTTTGGCAAAGGAGTTTTCTAAATTTTCTATGTTGAACATAACAAAAAATAAAGAAAAACAAGTAGTAGCCAAAAAATATTGTAGCATAATTTTTTTTAAAAATAAAATATATAAATATATGGTTTGGTTTGGTTCGGGTTGGTTCGGTTTTGAAATTTCAAATCCGAAAAATTAAACTTTAATTGGTTTGGATTTTACCCGAACCAATCAATATATCCAAACCAAACCAAACCAATTTAATTAGTTCGATTTAGATTAATCGGGTTGGTCAATTATCTGAACCAATTTACACCCCTACTGCTCCATACTGGGATAATTGGTCCATACCGTACCAACCATGCATCATCCTTAGGTTCAGGTAACACCAAAATTTTGATGCATAACAAAGAAAAAAAGAAAAAGAGAGAACAAAGCCTAGTGGTACAGGTGGACTAACAGGGAACAAAGCTGAGTCAGCAAGACATTCCCCAGAAATTGTCTCCACTCTTGTAAGGCACCCTAGTGGTACAGGTGGACTAACAGGGAACAAAGCCTTGTGTGGCTTGTGGGATACTCTTGAAAAGGGGGCTTGTACTTGCTTGAAATGCAAGAGGAGGGCCAATGTGTCAAAATAGGAATCTTTCTGAATGTGTGCCTTCTACCACCAATATATGTGCCAAATGATGGTGAAAACATGGAAGTGTATCTTCAGGCATAAGGCACTCTTTAGGGAAAGGGAAAATGGATACCAAGATAGGCTTCTTTTTCCTTTTTTTTTTTTGTGTGTGGTGAAAGTGTGAGATGCACAGCTGATTGGTGGAGTGGTTTCTTCTTCTGCTATAAGGGATAGAAGGTTTGAAAGGGACATTGTACCTGCAACAAATGTGAATTTTATGATTGGCCTGCAAGGGAATGTAAAAATGTCCCAAAACATGAAAAACGACCTTGCAAAATCTTCACCCTTGTTTAAGCAAAGGCTATAGAGGTTTCCTCTTTATCTCTCTCACCCTCTTCTTATTATTTCCCTCCAGTTTATTACGCCTGCATGAGCCACACCCACTTCACCAAATGGGGTGGCTGCAATCCCTCCTCTCTCCACTGAAGAAGCTTTGGTTTCGGTTGCATTCAACACAAAAGAAGAGTACGTTCCATGACACTTTCCATAGCTGCATTATCAATTTTTACTCTTGCGCATGCTAGTTTTCATCCAGAAATGCTTGTGTCCTCTTCTTCACATTGTTTTAGTACTTTGCATTAAGCTTCTATTCTTGAAACCGTCAATCACATGCAACACAGTTCCCTCCTTCACCCACATTTCTTCCATACTTATCATTTCAATGAGTTTATCTAGAAATCAAGTAAAAGTATGCAATTTCATGCATTGTCTTTCAGCATTGCCATTTGAATTCTGGGGAACGTGTTTTTCACTCACTCAACTTTTCCCTTCCTACCTTCATTCCCATTAGGCGCACATTATTTACTTACTTCTTTCTTCCCACTCCCTCATAATTTTCCCAATTTTGCCTGAACATTTCAGGAAGAGGGATATACATTCTGTATGAAGATGTCAAATCTTGCCCATATGAGGACGTGCACGTCCTCTGGTCAATACTAGTGGAATCACATTCACCTTCTTTGCAATCGATAAAATGAAGGCTATGCACAAAAACACAACTGAGAAGAGGCTCGTAATGTACATAAAATATTTATGATGTCCATACTCAAAGTGTTTTCTTTTCTTTTCTTTACTTTCCTTTATTTTTTTTCTTTTGAGCTTTTGTAGCATCCATATAGAGTGATTCTCTTTGAATTTTGTGTCTTATAAAGCATCCACTAATGCTTATTTAAAAATCCATTAATTTTTTCTTGAATGCTTTTAATCTGTACATAAGCTTTCCAAAGGGGGCCGGGGGTAAGAGGAAATTAGTTTTTTTTTTATATATAAATTATTTCATAGGCTTTTTATTGGTAAGCTGTCTATTTTAAGCTGTTGAGATGGTAGTTTGTTCCTTTATTTTCCTATTGAAGTTGACGTGTGAAAGGTACTATGGAATGGATAGCACAACCTACATATCAAATATCTATTCTGCAAGAAAAATGGTGTTTGTATAAACTTGTGTTGAATTCGAGCAAAATCTCAACTGTTAAAAAAAAAGGGCTGATTGTGAAAAGTGTTATAATCTTATTGTCGAATTACTCATTCTACAATGAATTGTAATGAGTTAAATGTAGTCAGCAGTAATGAGCTTTATAACAATTTTTCTAAACAGAAACTTATTCTCTGTACTAGGAAAATGAAAAGACCATATCACCACCACATGCTGAAAATGTAGGAGACTTAGAATGAAATCCTAATATAATGGGGGTCAAACTCCCCGGTAAGTAGATTTCCCTGGTGTATGATCAAAAGCAGCAGCCAATTTTACTCATAATGGGGTCAAAATTTTAATTTTGAAATTTGTTTCAAAACAAGCCTACCGGGAGACCGATTAACTCGGACACACCTGTGTGGCTGTGACTGGTTTTAAATTTTAAGCAAGAATAATTTTTAATATTTATATTCCCACATGCCTGTGCAGAAGAAAGCAAGGTCATCAGCGACGCTAATCTTTAGGTAAATTATCATTTCTTTTCAAAATTTATATAATTATTACAGGATTTGCAAATTAGTTCACAAAAATAATATAGTTTGGCACCATAACCGGCAAAACTCAGATTTTTAAGCTTGGGGAAGAACACAAATGCATTCAAACCATTTCCCCGTGCTTTATGGAATTAAAACATGCAGATATTTCAACCCAGTGAAGAGTTTAGCCAAGAAAGGTCGTCTTCTACAATTATATATATAATGTGCTGTTTAGCGCAAAAAATTAGGCGCCTAAAATTAAGTTTGCAATTGAGCTTTGAAATTGAAATTAGAACTTCTAATTTCAATTATTTTGTTTAGTGTATACATTAAAATTATAATTATAATTCTGAATTTAATTTAATAAAATTAAAAAACAACTATTTTATACTATTTTTAATTCTTAACCTATATCATAATAATTATAATTTTAATTACAAAAGTTAAAAATAATATGTAATGATTATTATTCAGTATCTTTGTCGGATAAACAACCACCGGAGACAATGCCGACCAAGTTGTTGGCAGTACCTTCCGACTATCATTGTCAACAGTGTCATCTGACCATTGTTGTCGGCAACATTCAATGACCATCATCATCGGCAGTGTTCTCCCACCACTGGCGCCGGCGGCATCCTCAAATTCAATTTAAAATTACAATTCCATACTTCAATTCTTTATTTGCTCCGACCATAAACATTAAGATTCTTTGTCAATTTCAATACTACGAGAATTGGAATTAAAATTATAATTCCGAACTATATTTCCAGTTTTGTCCTCCAAACTGACTGTAAAATTTGCCAATACTTTTCAAACAACTTTAAGTTAACTACAAGTGGTCCCTTATCACTTATTAGCAATGTCTCTATTATATTAAGCGAGAAGAAAATATTGGAAACTACAGGCTCCTTTTTTAAACCCTGACAAGGATCAATGGAAAACTATGTTAGGGTAGGAGGAGAAAGAAATATCTAGATGAACACATTGAGAAAATTTAACATAAATTTCATTGACAAAATACTGATCACAAGTTAAATCTACAGTGATCATTGGCCAAAAAATAAAAAACCTTCAGTGATAAAGATTTTTGGCAACTTCAACAGAAAATATGTGCACAAGATAAGACATCTATGTAAATAGAAAGGCAATTTGAATTTCCATCAGATTGATATAGCAGGACTTTTTATTCATTCATGTATCAAGCTGTGCAATTAATGTGGATGAAAACAAAATAACAAGAGTTGCTACCAAATCAATCTAAAATTGAGGGGTATGTTACTTGCTTACAGAAAATAAGCTTTCTCATTCAATCATATAACAAACCGTATTGAAATGTCATTGTTGCCCCATGACAATAATGGAGCAATGACATGCATACCGGAGCAACCAGACTAGCAACAGATTGAGTTGAAATCACTTCCAATAAACTAGAGTAATCTGCAGATAAAAAGCATTCAAAAGTCACAACCCCTGAAAAAAGGAGGGGGACGAGGTGATGCGATATTATGATTGATCATATGACATATGATGCTAAACTGGGAGTCACTAAAGGCAACTAATAAGAGTTACACAGGGTGCTAATATTTTATTATTATTGTATTGTGAGATTGATATGTATGAGCAGAATATACCCTTTGTGTAAATGCTTATTAAGGCAAGCATAATAAGTATTTGAACATTTCCCCTCCCTGTTTAATGGCCAGGTTGCAGCTTTAAATGAAACATTTGAAGCCACCCCAACACCCAATATATATATATATAAACTGATGATGTATCAATACCCAGATCATTCGGTGTATTTTAACATATTTGTTGTATTTTTGTAAAAGAAAAATGTCATTTTCTTGTCATGTTTCTAAGTTTCACATTTTTTATACATGCATATCATTTCCGTAAATAATATTATCTTTATGTTTACCCACAAGAAGAAAAGTAGCAATTCCTTATATTATGCATGATGAAAACTTTACAAATTTGGTTCCACTCATGGACGTTGGCTGCAGCAGGACTCGGATTAGTCGGATATGTTGCAACATTGGCACACAAGGAAATCACATTCATAAGATAAGTTTGCAGGTTCCTATCTCGAGGTCATATCCCAATAGATGAATGCCCAGCTTACACATTGACCCATTAGATTTTATTCCTTAGTTTGCCCATTGACAAGACAAGTTGCCATTGATAATGCAAATTTAGGGTCAATACTCTTAAAATGAGAAATTTTAGGGCTGAGCTATATATGAAAAGTTGTATGAAAAACCCATTACCGAATTTTTTTCACTCCTAATTTTAAGGGGATATCAAACTGACTCTTAGAAGTAATTGTTCTGGCATGGAATGATATAAAACCTATGAGTCTATGACTGCCCCTCAAGAACATAGACATTGTTTGGAATGAGGTATATGGTCTAAAATTCACAGAATATCACGCAAAAACTGACTTAAAAAATATGTTACTAACACATTTGACTATAATAAATTGGCTCTCGAATGTCATTTAAATCCATTATATGAAAGCTTGCCTAAATTTTCCTTTCATCTCAGAAGAATCTTCTTCATTCTTAACTATCAAGGATGCTAAAAATGTAAATGCAACTATTGTTGCGATATCTTCCCTGTTGGTCGGTATTGTTGACCGGTTGGCCGGTGATTCATGTATCATTGTTTTTAGAACTTTAACTCGTTTATTTTCTAGGACTTGATTAACTTGTTTTCTAGGCCTAAATTAGTGTACTATTAGTGTACAACTACTCCTTAATTCCCTATATATACTACCACGTTGTAATTATTCTGATATATCAAGTTAAGAATCTTTATCGTTCATGGTATCAGAGCTCTCTTAAGGGGAGCACTGGTGCAACTATTCCTTTTCATAGGCCTTCATTGCCACCCATTATTCCACAACATGTCTGAAACCTCAGAAAACCAGGACCACAATCCACTCTCTTAGAGCCTTTCAAAACGAACACTCCTGCCTCAAATTTGCAAAATTTGGGAGTTGCTGTACGGTTGGATGGAAAAAATTATTTACAATGGGCAAGATTGGTGAAGTTGGCTTTAAAGGGGAAGCAGAAACTTCATTATCTCTCTGAGGATCCACCTGCTAGTGACGATGAGAGGTTCAAGACATGGAATGTTGAAGATACCATCATCATGACCTGGTTGCTGAACTTGATGCAGATTGCAGTATTCTAGAATTTCATAGTCCTTGAATCATCAAAACAGATTTGGGAAGCAGTCCAAAAGACGTATTCAAAAGCTCAAGATGTTGCTGTGATCTATGACTTAAAGACACGGATTGCACATAACAAACAAGGTAATCTCTCTGTTACAGAGTATTTCATTGAAATGATTAGTTTATGGCACGAGATGGACTTACATAGGAATCTGAAACTGAAATCAAAAGACAACAACCAAGCTCTTCTTTAGGAGAGGGAGAGAGATCGAGTTTTTGAATTCTTAGCCGGTCTAAATGTAGAGTTTGACCAAGTTCGTGTCCAGATTCTTGGAAGAGACCCTTTACCCAATCTAAATGAGACCTTTGCACTAGTCCGAGGAGAAGAAAGATGCCGTACTGTGATGCTGGAGAATGCCTCTGCCTCTGAATCCAACATTGACTCAACCCTCACTGCTGCAAAGAAGGAGAACCGACGCATAGGGCCCAAACCAGAGTCAAGCAAGACCCCTTCTCGTGATAACTTATGGTGCACTCATTGCAACAAACCTAAGCACTTGCAACAAACCTAGGCACACCAGGGAAAATTGCTTTAAGCTCCACGGTAAAGAAAGAGTGTTGAATCGAATAAAAAAAAGGAGGAATGAAACCAACTTAACGGCCCAAGAGAAGGAAGTAGAATCCACAACTTCAGACAAAGTGGAGGTTCAGTTCCTCAGCAAAGAAGAGATTGAGAAGTTGCTACACTTTCTTGAAACCATAACAACTAGCTCAACTTCTTTGGCTCATTCAGGTAAGTGTCTAATTTCTGACTCTCTTAAGGCCTATAATACAATCCCAGAATCCTGGATCATAGGCTCAAGTGCAACTGACCACATGACCCACTCCTCACATTTGTTTAAAATCTACAAGCCTAATTCTAATAAAAAGTCCATCTTTGTTGCTGATGGAAAAGCCATTCTAGTTAAGGGACAAGGTAATATCGATCTTTCACCAACACTCTCCTTGAAAAATGCCCTCCATGTTCCACAAATCTCCAACAACCTTCTCTCCATGCACCAACTTACAAAGAGCCTTGACTGCCTGGCTATTTTTAATCCCTCTTATTGTGTGTTTCAGGACCAGAAGTCAGGGAAGATGATTGGATATGCTAAGGAACGGAATGGATTGTATTATCTTGAGTGCACAAGCCCTTTCTCTCCACAGAACCTTGTCCAACATTCTCAGTTGTCCTTTCTATCTGTTGCCTAGAATGTCTTAAAGAATGGTGTCAATATAGTGTGGTTAGAACATTGTAGGCATGGTCATCTACCGTTTTCTCTTATTAAATCTATGTTTCCTTCTTTGTTTACGAATGTTGATTTCAACACTTTACATTGTGAATCTTATGAACTTGCCAAGCATCAACAAGTAAGTTTTCCTGTGGTCAATAAAATTTCATCTACACCTTTTTCTTTGATTCACACCGATGTTTGAGGACCCTCCAAAATTCCAAATGTTAATGGAGCAAGATGGTTCATAACCGTTATTGATGATTGTACCATATTAACTTGGTTTTATCTCCTAAAAGAAAAATCTGAAGTCAGTCAAGTTATCCCTAAATTTTGTTAAATGGTCTCTAATCAATTTGGGGTTTCCATTAAAAAATTTCGTTCAGACAATGCAATAGACTACTTCATTCATAATCTCAACTCCTTTTTTGATCAAGAAGGAATTATTCATGAGTTCTCTTGTGTTGATATCCCACAACAAAATAGGGTTGTTGAACGAAAGAACCGTCATTCACTAAATGTCACTCGTTCCTTACTATTTCAAATGCATATTCCTAAACACTTTTGGAGTGAAGTTGTCCTCACTAGAGCATTTCTCTTTAACCGTCTCTGTTAGATCTCCAGGCAAGAGATGGATGAAGGCGATAGGAAAGGGAATTATTCGTCCCTTAATTTTATTGATTTAGGAACAAAAGTATACAAAGGAGCTAATCTCCCCTCACACTGGGCACTCCCAGTTTACAGCAATTTGCTCAAAAAGTAAAAAGATACTCTACACTTATCAGGAGACCCTATTTATAGGAAAAATACAACAGAAACCTAACAAACTATAACTACTTAACCTCCTGATAACTATCCTCCTAAAACACAGCAACTTGACCAAGTCAAGTGCCTTACATTAGCGGCCCTATATATCAAACTAACTAAATCTTATTTTTAAATTTCTTCCTATAATAAACACGCAAAATTCTCTCTGCTGAATTGTCATCTCTAACAATACCTCCCTCTTCAACCTCAACCTTGTCCTCAAGGTTGAAATCTGGAAACTGATTTTGGATGGTTGTCACATCCTCCCACGTTGCTTCCTCCGATGATCTCTGTTGCCACTGAATCAGGACCTGCTATACCAGATACCCTTGCTGAATTATAACTCGAGTGCCCAAAATCTGTGCTGGAATGAAGTTGGGTGTTTGTTCCTGAAGTTCTGGTGGCAAGATTGTTTCCACAGGTTTGTCCCCTACTGCTAATTTTAACTGAGACACATGGAAGACCGGGTGTATGCGCGCGTCTTCGGGCAGCTGAAGTTGAAAAGCTACGGCTCCAATCTGTTTTAGGACCAAATAAGGCCCATAGTAGCGGGCGGATAACTTTGGGTGTAGCCTAGTAGGCATGGAAACTTGCCTATGAGGTCGAATCTTAAGATACACCCAATCTCCCACTTTTATATTTGAAGGCTTCCTATGAAGATTGGCGAAACGAATCATTTGACCTTGTGCCATCTCCAAATGAAATTTTAGTTGTCATAGAGCTTCATCCCTAGACATGAGATCTTGCGCCACAACCTCTACTTGAGTTTCTCCCGGGATAAACCTAGCCAGAGAAAGTGGTGTTCGTCCGTAAACTATTTCAAATGGGGTGCTTTTAGCTGCACCCTGGAAACTGGTATTGTACCAGTATTCTGCCCATGGAATGAATTCTGCCCAGACTTTGGGTTGCTCCGAACTGAAACATCTCAAATAGGTCTCCAAGGTTCTATTAAGTACTTCTGTTTGCCCATCGGATTCCGGGTGATATGCTGTACTCATCTTGAGTTTTGTTCCTTGCTATCGAAATAACTCCTTCCAGAAATGGCTTAGAAAAGTGGGGTCCCGATCACTCACAATAGATGTAGGAATTCCGTGTAGCCTAACCACTTCCTTGACAAAAACTTCAGCTATAGACCTTGCTGAATATGGGTGTTTTATGAGGATAAAGTGGCCATATTTGCTCAATCTGTCTACAACCACTAATACCGCATCAAATCCTTTAGATTTAGGGAGCCCCACGATGAAATCCATGCTTATATCCTCCCATATGGCATTCGGAATTGGTAATGGTTGAAGGAGGCCCGTCGGTGAAGTGGCCTGATATTTATGTCGTTGGCAGATTGGGCATGCGGCCACGAAATCAGTTACTGCTGCCTTCATCCCTATCCAATACAAGGATTGTGCAATTCTGCGATATGTGCGAAAACCCCCCGAGTGCCTTCCTATGGGTGATGAATGGTACTCATTCAGTAGCTTTGGAACCCAGCTGCAAGTAGACGCTATAACCAGTCGGCCTTTATAGTACAATCTGCCATTTTCCAAGGTATAATTGCCCTGCGAATCTGGGTTATTTTGTAAATCCTGCCTGATTTTGCATAAAGCGGGGTCACGTTGCACTTCCTCATCAATCGTGTTTACATCTTGCCAAAAAGGTCGCGTCAGTACTTGCAACTCTAGATCCTCATATTTTCGAGATAACGCATCCGCTACCTTGTTTGCAACCCCCTGTTTATACACAATATCAAATTCATAACCCATTAGTTTGGCCAACCAATTTTGTTGGTTTTGGGTGGTAATCCTTTGATCCAACAAGTGTCACAAACTCTTTTGATCAGTGTATACTGTGAATTTCCGTCCTAAGAGGTATGGTCTCCAGTGCTGAATAGCTAGTACCAAAGCCATCAATTCCTTTTCATAAACAGATTTTGACAAAGATGAATCAACAAGAGCCTTACTAAAGAAGGCTATGGGTCTTTTATTTTGGAAGAACACAGCTCCAATCCCTTTGCCCGATGCATCACATTCAATACAAAAAGGTTGATTGAAGTCCGGCATGGCTAAAACAAGAGCTGTTGTGACTGCTTTCTGTAACTGTGCAAAGGCTGCCTTGTTGTCCTCATTCCAGTGAAAATTTCCCTTCTTCAATAAATCTGTCAGGGGGTCTCGCAATTTTGCCATAATCCTTTACGAACCTTCTATAGTTTCCCGTGAGTCCCAAAAAACCTCTTAACGCCTTTATGGACTTAGGGATAGGCCATTGCAAAATGGCTTCTATATTTTGCGGATCCATTGCCACCCCATGCATAAAGATGACATGTCCCAAATATCTAATCTCGGTCTGCCCAAAATCACACTTCTTCAGATTTGCAAAATAGCTATGTCGCTTTAATGTGCTGAGAACTTGCCTTAGATGCTCTGGGTGTCCTTCCCATGATTTACTGTAAATTAATATATCATCGAAGAAAACAAGGACAAACCTTCTTAGGTAAGGCTGCAAGGTGGTACTCATGGCACATTGAAAGGTAGCCGATGCGTTTGTCAACCCAAAAGGCATGACCATGGACTCGTAGTGTCGTGTGCGAAATGCTGTCTTAGGAATATCCTCCTCGTGCATGCGAATTTGGTGATAACCAGCCCTCAAATCCACCTTAGAAAAAAACTGTGCCCCGCTCAATTCATCCAACAATTCTTCGATTACCGGGATTGGGAATTTGTCCAACACGGTTGCCTTGTTTAGGGCCCTGTAGTCCACACAAAACCTCCAACTTCCGTCTTTTTTTCTTCACTAATATGACAGGACTAGAGTAAGGGCTATTGCTGGGTCTAATTATTCCTGAGTCCAGCATTGTCTTAACCTGTTTCTCAATCTCGTTCTTTTGTAGGTGAGGGTATCGATACGGTCTAACGTTCACTGGATCTAAACCAGATTTTATAGGGATCTTATGGTCCACTTCCCTACGCGGTGGTAAGCCCTCTGGCTCGGCAAACACCCCTTGGAATTCCTCAATAACTTTCTGCAATTCCCTTTTTTTTTGTCTCAAACAGCTGGTTCCCCATTCCCCTCACAATTGAATCTTCTTCAACCCCTATTTCCCACAGAACTGATACAGCTTCTACCTCTGTCACTTTCATCAAAGCATGTGGAGATATCAATGTCTTTGTTAGGCTAGGATCCCCTTTAACCTCCACCCTCTTTCCTTGCGCCATAAACTTCATGGATAAGTTTCTCCAATTTGCCTTAACATCCCCTAGGGTAGCCAGCCATGCTACACCTAGAATCAGGTCTACTTCCCCTAAATCAAACAGGAAAAAATCTCCCTTGAAGGCATATTCGCCCAACTGAACCGTAATATCCCTGCAACAGCCTTGAGTCGGTCTCCGGTTGCCATCTCCCAACTTGACTTTGTAAGGCCGAGTGGGCTCCACTTGTAGACCCAAACTCCCCACCAGTTTAGAGGAAATAAAATTGTGACTCGCTCCGCTGTCGATCAGTACCATTATCGAGTGTCCCAACATCTTCCCTCGCAATTTCATGATTTGAGGTTGAGTCATTCCCCCAGCCAAGCATACAGACAATTCCAACCCTTTGATGTCCGACTCCAATTCCAACGCATCCTCTGTTTCCTCATCTTGGTCTTCTTCGGACTCCAATCTTGTAATTTCTCCATCATCAGTCAATTTTTCGTTTTCTGCCAATATGATCACTCTCAGGTTCTATTCCGGACATCAGTGTCCTGGTCCGAAAGCCAATCCGCACTGGAAACACTTTCCTTCCTCCCTTCTCCTCACGTATTCTGCATAAGGAAGGCTTCGAGTCCCTCGATTTCTTGAAGAAACACCATTGTTCTCCCCTGGTTTCGCCGCTGTGGTCACTGTACTGGTTCTCCCATAATTCTACCCAGAACGTCCTGTCCCGTTTGCAGTAAGGGCGCTGTTATTTCCCCCCATCGTGCTGAAACGCGAAATTACACCTCCACCACCTTGAAAACACATCCCCGAATTCCGATTCATTGATCCTCCTCCCGAACGAGTTTCTTTCATGGTTTCTTCCACGTCGCGAGCGACCTCCATGGCTCGGATCAAGGTTTGTGGGTCGTGGGGGCGAACCTGGTTGCGAATATTAGATCGCAACCCTGCCAAGAAGTAGCCCATCAATTGATCCTCAGGGGTTTGAGATGCTTGAGCCACCAAGAGTTCAAATTCTTGGATAAAATCATCCACATGTCCCTACTATCTTACTGCTGCCAATCGTTCGTAAACAGTGCCACGCCCATTCCCCCCAAATCTGCGCAACAGCACCACAGTAAATGCCTCCCAAGAAGCATTCTTGAATTTTGGGCGCCAGAATTGGAGCCAATCGACAACATTTCCTTCCATGCTAATGAAAGCCAGGCGCAATCTTTCCGAAGATTTGACCCCCTGTACCTCAAAAAACTTCTCTGCCCTCGCTATCCAGCCCAAAGGGTCGTCCCCCTCGAATGTGGGTAACACGACTTTCTTCAGCCAAGAATAATGTGATTCTCCATTGCTGTCATCAGAATTTTTCTCACTGTTGCTCGACTCCCTATTGTCGTCTTTGTTGACAGATCGTTCACCGTCTTCCGTGGGTGTCTTGTGTCTCTTGAATTCGAGCAATAGTTCTTTGATTTCTTTCATGTCCGACAAGCTCTCCTTGACAATTTCTAGATCAGTCTTTAAATCTGTGAGTCTTTTTCCATGATCACTGGCCAATTTCTCCAACGAACTAACTCTGTTATCCATCGCGCTCTCCTTCGGATCCGGCAGATCAGACCAAACTTGTTAGATCTCCAGGCAAGAGATGGATGAGGGCAATAGGAAAGGGTATTATTCGTCCCTGAATTTTATTGATTTAGGAACAAAAGTACACAAAGGAGCTAATCTCCCCTCACACTGGGCACTTCCAGTTTACAGCAATTTGCTCAAAAAGTAAAAAGATACTCTACACTTATCAGGAGACCCTATTTATAGGAAAAATACAACAGAAACCTAACAAACTATAACTACTTAACCTCCTGATAACTATCCTCCTAAAACACAGCAACTTGACCAAGTCAAGTGCCTTACATTAGCGGCCCTATATATCAAACTAACTAAATCTTATTTTTAAATTTCTTCCTATAATAAACACGCAAAATTCTCTCTATTGAGTTGTCATCTCTAACAGTCTCCCTTCCAAGTCTCTCTCAAACAAAAGTCCTATATATGTTCTTCTAAATCACCATCCAAACTCTATGTCTTTAAACACACCAACTCCAAGAGTTTTTGGTTGTCTTGCTTTTGCCCACATTCATAAACAACATCGTGGCAGGAAACTTGATCCCCGAGCCCTCAAATGTGTTTTCTTAGGATACTCCAATGTCCAAAAAGGGTATAAATGTTTTCATCCTCCAACTAGAAAATTCTCTGTCTCTATGGATGTAACTTTTTGTGAATCTCTCCCATATTACTCGTCTCACCATCAGGGGGAGCAGATTCATGATGGTGAACCACTACAGTTATCTACACTTCAATTTCCTCAAACTGCCTTCCCATCGACCCCTCAACCTACTCCTCAAACTACTGCTGATCCATCCAGACTGACTGAGTTCACTCCTACACTTTCAGACCAACAAATAGAACCTATCTCAAGGCCAAAAATTTTACTAAAAGTGTACTCAAGAAAGGAAAAGTCTAGACCTATCTAGCAGCATGTTCAATCATTGGATTCGACTCCCACTGAAACTCATGGAGAACCATCAGGTGTGGAATCCGAGCTTAATTCTCATGCTATTGATACCTCTTTACCTACTGAGCAAATCTCAGATCTTGATCTACCTATAACTGTCAGAAAAGGAAAAAGAAGTTACACCCAGCACCCCATATCTCATTACGTATCTTACCATAAACTTTCAAACAAATACAAAGCCTTCTTGTCAACCTTAAACACTATAGATACCCCAAGGATTGTACAATAATCCTTAAGAGACAATAATTGGCCGTAAGCAATGAATGAGGAAATGAAAGCACTTGTGAAAAATGAAACGTGGGAGGTTGTTACTAAAACTCCAAGAGTAGTACCAGTTGGATGTAGATGGGTTTTCATGTTAAAGTATAAGGCAGATGGGACATTGGAACGTTATAAGGCGAGGCTAGTGGCAAAAGAGTATACTAGAAGCCAGGGATACATTACATTGAGACATTTGTCCCTGTGGCAAAGATGAATACAGTCTGGGTCCTATTAGCTCTTGCTGTCCACTTTAACTGGTCTTTACACCAATTTGATGTAAAAAATGCATTCCTACATGGTGATTTAGAAGAAGTGGTGTACATGGAGCCACCACTTGGACTCAGCACAGCCTTTGGTAAAGACAAAATCTGCAAACTTAAAAAGGCCCTTTATGGACTAAAACAGTCACCTAGAGCTTGGTTTGAAAGATTTACCAAGGAAATGAAGATGAAATATGTTCAGAGAACAGGAGATCACACTCTTCTAAGGGTGAGCTTATAGGTATGTCAGTATATGTTGATGATATCATTGTGACGGGAAATGATATGGTTGAAAGGAAAAATCTCAAATCTGAATTGGCTCAAGAGTTTGAGATGAAAGATTTAGGAAGACTCAAGTACTTCCTAGGCATAGAAGTTGTCTACTCCAAAGAAGGAATTTTTCTATCACAACGAAAATATACTCTTGATCTGTTAAAAAGACACAGGAACTTTGGGGAGCAAACCAGCAAGCACTCCTATTGACAGAGATCACCGGTTGAATGAAAGGAAAGGAGATGCCATTGAAGACAAATAGAGATACCAAAGATTAGTTAGAAGGCTGATTTATTTGTCACACACCAAACCAGATATAACATATGCATTAAGTGTTGTTAGTCAGTATATGCACAATCCGGGAAAGGAACATATGCAAGCAGTCCAAAGAATCTTGCAATATCTGAAAAGTACACGTGGAACAGGACTCCTACTTCGACCCAATAAAGAACTATTAGTAGAAGGGTATACAGGTGTATGGAGGATCTCTTGTTAATCGACGCTCTACAAAGGGTATTGCACCTTCATTGGAGGTAACTCATTAACATGGAGAAGTACGAAACAAGATGTGGTAGCAAGATCAAGTGCAGAAGCAGAGTTTAGAGCCATGTCTCTCAGAATGTGTAAGTTATTGTGACTAAAAATAATTCTGGATAATTTGGGAATTGAAAGAAGAAAGTCAATGGACTTGTATTGTGACAATAAGTCAGTAGTCAGCATTGCACACAATCCAGTTCAGCATGATCGCACAAAGCATGTGGAGATTGATAGACATTTTATAAAAGAAAAGTTAGTAGATGGCATCATTAATCTCCCATATATTCGATTAGAAGATCAAATAGCAAATGTTCTTACTAAAGGTCTCCCAACTCAGAGATTTAAGGAACTGATTAGCAAGCTAGGACTGAAGAACATTCACTCACCAGCTTGAGGGGGAGTGTTGCGATATCTTCCCTGTTGGTCGGTGTTGTTGGCCGGTTGGCTAGTGATTCATGTATCATTATTTTTAGAGCTTTTTAACTCTTGCTTATTTTCTAAGACTTGATTAACTTGTATTTTAGGCCTAGATTAGTGTCCTATTAGTGTACAGTTGCTCCCTAATTCCCTATATATACTACCACGTTGTAATCATTCTGATATATCAAGTTAAGAACCTTTATCATTCAACTATTGCTCGCAAGATAATGCAATCAAAGCTGTCATATAAACCACAAATACATGATAGGTCTTACAGCATTATAAAGCCGATGAAGAGGGGAGTTCAGGGACGCTTTGTAGCCAATCCTTAAAATAGACCTGACAATCGACCTCCGCATGAGAGAGAGCAGCAAGAGGAGTAACAGTAATCTAAAAAAAAGAATAATTGCTTACTATGTTAGCTACAATTTGTGTATTCAATTAATTTATTTTATATTGATATACTCACATATCCTTCCAGCAAAGATCTGTGATCAGTATCATCATGATCAAGTTGGGAACCTATTACCTGCAAAAGTTAAAAGAGTACTATATCATTTCCGTTGGGGAAAAGTGGGGGAGGGGACTAGGGGAGGATTAGGAAATGTCCATCCAAGTAAGATGGTTTAGGGTTTTATATAACTTCGCTTCTACTTCAGAAGTTGACAAAACTGAATACTTACAGTCTCCTCTGTTTAGAATAAGTCCAACCATAACATACTCAAGCACAAGACTAAGCTGTGTAGAACTTATAACAAAGGGAGGAGTTCATCTGAAGGTATTGGATGATAACCTATGTATAAATGAAATATCGAGACTTTCAAGTAAATAAAGAGATAGGAAATGAACCCACCTCTCTCACAAATAAAAGATGTTCTGGTGATACAGATGATGTGCCAAAATTTGTAGGTGTTTCTGTATCTATATTGCTCATATCAGATGTCATTTTTCGTCCTTCTGTCTCAGAGGTGACTTGCCTCCATCCCATCTTGAAGATACTTTTACCCTGCTTAGTCAGCTTGTAACCCTTTTTAAGAGGCACAGAGGACAACCAAGAAATTAGTTACAAGTGATTGCATGAACAGCAATATATTCTTGCAGCAAACTCAGCAATAGCAACTCTTTGAAGTTTGAACTTATACAATTTTTAACTTCTATATGTAGGATACGAAAATACATAGGACGGAAAGTTAAAACAAAACCTCAAGTGCTCAACACTTTCAGGAAGACAAAGCAACATTAAACTGCATCATTTTGTAGCAAAGGCAGCCCAGTACACAAGGCTTCCAACATGCAGAGTGGCTGTTTCCGTCATTAGTCTCCCTTTTGCATCAATTTATGACATGATAGTATATATTCTTGTCTTGAAATCAGAGAAGCATTTTTGGCTTTTACATGCAAAGCTAAACCATAGTTATCCAAAACAATAAATTCCACAAATCATAATAACTCACAAGTTTCTTAACCTCTTAACAAGGAGTCTTTCATAGTCACTAGATAAGAGTAGTCTACTCCTTATGAAATTGCCTCAAGGGGAATAATAGGCACAGTTCATGGGAAATACCTATGACAGATTCTTGGAGGCAAGGCATCATTCTAGAAGACAAGTACAGAGATATTCTGGAACTTACCAGAAAACAAGGAAAATACTTGGAACAATATTAATGTGAAAAATTATGTTGTCTCTCGTTTTAAACACATCAGGACCTTTTAATAGGCATAATAAAAGTTCACTAGCAAGTAATCAATCTTCTAGGACTTGCCTAATCCATACCGTATCCTAATAGGACTTTAATTCTACAATAATTACTGTAAAAACACCTAAAATAACAACAAAATACTGTAAAATAATTCCTAAGAAAATTAAAACAAAATCATAAAAAACCAACATATAATTTTAATTTACCCCCCTTTTGTCCTGCATCACATTTATTTCATCATCATAGCACGAATTTACGTGATGGTTTATCCAGAAAACAAGGCTATCTGGCTACATCATATTTATAATTTATCATGAGCTAAACATACAAATTGCAACAATAGTTACAATATACCTTATGATTAGCAACATCGTTTGGCACATCTATATTCAAAAAACATCTTCGAGGGTAGCTTTGATTCCTTATCTTAACCAGTACAGCACTTATGATAGGTATGCATACTTGTGCAGCAAGGGTGAAGTCCTGTAGGTTACTCTTTCCTTTAACCCTGGACATACAGTAACCTCCAAATGGTCAAACAGGACAATGAAGAGCTGTTGCTATAGTAGATGAAAAATTATTGGAATGGCTTATAATGCACACAAGCCATATTACTTTGAGACAGTCATTCAGTTATCGGTTCCAATTATAAGATAACAAAATGGTTTCAAAATATAATTTTAAAAAAATATTCAAGATAAATCCAGCAATATAGCCACAGAAGTATGTTACAAATATACCACTCATATGAAATGGAGATAGAAGGTATATCATTGAAGAAGGCCTCTCGAGCTCCAGCCACAGTGCCTGAGTAAACACTGCAAAGGGACCAACTCAATACAGCTACGGCCAAAAACTTTCTTCATGGAGTAATAACTACTGAAGCAAGTCTAGTGGAAAGAAATATTTTATTGTGTAAATCATAATAGGGGGCATAAATGGAATCATCATTATCTCTTCATAGCTTAGAATGATAATGTCTATTGTCATTTGGAGTCAATTGAAAATTTTTCAATAGGTACGCCCTTCTATTACATCATTTGCTATCAAATCCAGGCTTCTTTACTGACCATGAGAATAAATAGATTTTAAGCAGCATAGAAATTATTTCTTCAGGAAATTACAACATTTTCAATGAAAAAATAGTTTTATATATGGTTGAGTTAAATAGAGATCTTAAAATAAAATTGATATAGATTACTCGCTCATACATAAAGATTTCAACCAAGAAAGAGAAGATTACTAAAGACCATTTTCAAATGGACAATGCCAATTTTGACATGATTAACAACTTGATTACTCTTAGCGAAGGAAGAGGGTTTCAGATCCTGCCTCCTCCTTCACTGTCTCTTGGCAGACATGCATTCATTTCATATTAGATTCGTAAAGGATTAAGTTGCAGCTCAGAAGTTGAAAAGTTGTTAGGATGACTAACGGTGTGGACGTGAGGAAGAAAAAGATGCTACATACATGTGATAACCGCAGTTGCTACCCTTGTTTATGCCACTGATTACCTGTGCAAATGCCAAATGGATATAACACACATTAGCAACCAGCTGGATGAATTTTATTTATTTTTGGCGTGGCTTAGTCAAATAGGTCCTATATGCAGAGGACTTAAATCACAATGTCACTAGAAGTTTTACAAACTCCTTTCGAGGCTTTTCTAAATAAGTCAAAAAATTCCAAACCAGATCAGGTACTGTAGGGAAGAGTGCTTTGGAAATTCCCAGAGAAGTACAATCAGCAGGAGTCCCTGAAAAGTAATTGAAATAGAAATGGTGATGTTTTGTAATGGCAGGGATGCATCTGCATCTGCATCTGCATATGGAAAAGCAGGGATGCATATGCATATGGATTGGATGAATGGGAAAGAAACCAAACCAGAAACGGCAAAGGCGGTGGTTCCATCAATGTTGACTTGCTTGGCAGCTACTGGGTGAAGCCAAGTGATGCTGTGACTAACAGCTGACTTCTCACTGCAGTGAACAAACAATTAACTAAACCTTTCACTTGAGAAATTAATCAATGAACATGAACATAGAGAAAGGTAGGTAGGTACCTATCAGGAGCGCAGACCTGAACATTGAAAAGATTGGTGGCCACGAGACAGCTAACCAAAGCTCTCAAACCAGGAGCATCGATTCCGTCATCGTTCGTTATCAGAATCGTCGGTCGCTTGCACTCTTCCATCTCAACAATTCAAAACACCGTTCACATAAACAGCGCTTAGGCTTAGCGTAAGCGCAGCACTGCCACTGTGAACTATGAAGATGTACGCTATTTTATTATATTATCATTTGCAGTCTTCGCCTGTTCTTCCTCTCTAGACTACCTACTCTGCTTCTGCCTTTTGGCCCTATCCTGTTGGAACATTCTTTATTTTATAATTATACAACTCGGAATTCTAAGGCATTAATTGCATTTTTTATTTTATAATTGAAATTAAAATAATACACAGATAAAAGAATTTTCAAAACGAAATTTTTTTCTTACCTTAATTAGATGTATATTCGTGCACAGCATACCTAACTTCTATACATTTTATATTATAAGAGAAACAAAAATAATTTGAATTCTTTAATTATGTACTTCTGAGTTTGATTTTGAAATTTATATATATATAAAAAATATTAACACATGATTTTAATTTAAAAGATTAATTTTTCATCTATTATACAAAAAATTTATCTAACTTTATCATACTTTTTACACCTATATGCTTGTAATATATAAACTTAGTCTTCTAATACAAGTATGGTGAAGGTTATGGTGCACTTTTCTCATTTTAGGTGTATCATATATTTTATTTTTTACTTTATTATTGTAGATTTTTTTTTGTTACAAGTTTTTTTTATAGATTGATTTTTTTTAGTCAATCACCATTATCGGTGGTGACACTGTACTACACCTAGTATAAACAAGATTTTCTCGACATAAATAATATCCTTTCTGGTATAAATAATGATTTTTTTATGAACAAATGATTTTTTGGTATAAACAAAGTGATTTCTCGGTATGTGAATAGTAATTATTGTTTACTTTTAAAATTATACAATTATGTAAATAATATTAATTAAAATTATATCAATTTTTATAATTTTTCATAAATAATTGTGCATATTAAAAATTTTTCTTATAACTATAACTGTTGAAAAATCTTATAAATTTTAATCTGTTAATATTTATACTGATTATACAACTTAAAAAAATTAGAGGTAGTTAATTTTTCTAAAATTATAACTGTATTTATTAAAAAAATTATAAATTTTAACGATAATATTTATACGATTATACAACTTTAATAAAAATTAAAAGTGACCGACAAGCAGCATACAGTGACCTACCAACCAACGATAGTAATAGTAGTATGTAAAAAAAATATAAAACTAAAAAAACTTTAAAAAAATCCAAAAAAAAAAACTTACTAAACAAGTTTCTTATAATTGATCTAAACCATTGATTTATTTTATGAATGAATCAATGACTTAAATTGAGTAGTATACCATACACCCTCTTTTAAAAAGTGTATATTAGACTCACCCTACAAGTATAGTAACTTTATATTCATTCTTCAATTTGTAGACTCCAGTAAGAGGCAAATATTATTTGGAATGTTAGCGATTTGATTTGAATTTTAATATCAACATTTTGAAAAAGATTTTATTTAATTACTTTACTGACCCAAAATTATGTGACCAGTTTATCAAAGACTAAAAAGATTCCTTCTTCAATTCTGCCACTACCTTGTTTTTCATATCTTTTGCTTCCCGACACGCATTTCCGTTTCAAGTGACAGCTGGTTCAACGTTAAGATCATTTCCTCACATGCACCTCTAAGTTTAAAATTATACTTTGTTCATAGCTTGAATGCCGACTCCCAACAATGGATTTAGTTTAAAATTAATTCTCCTTCAATTCAGAATGTTTTCCCTTTACATTGTCTAGTTCTACTTCCACCTTAAAAGCTTCAACCAAGCTTCTAAGAGAGCTTTCCTCATATGCTATTTCCTACGGCGATTCCTTAGCATCATCAAGCACCAAAGTGACACTTCTCACAAAGTCCAAGTCTAACATCCTTTTATTTTCAACTTTCATTTGCAAAACACGGGAGATTGATTAAAGTAGTATAATTTTACAAATTCTTTATTAAATTAAGATAATTTTAAAATTATTTACTAATTTGGAATCTTTTTTACCACACTGACAAGGGACTCATATTTTTTTTGTCATGTCATGTAAATAATAACTTCAAGTTGCTCTTTTCAGATTCGTTGATTCACGTCTCATCAAGCCTAGAAAAATCAAATTTAATATTATTTTAATAAAAAAATAAAAGAGTAACTTAGAGTTACTCTTTTTAGACTGTCAGTCATATTAGAATAATCAAATTTAATATTATTTTAACAAAAAAGTAAAAGAGCAACTTAGAGTTACTCTTTTCAGATTGTCAATTACGTCATGTCATATTCAAAAGAATCAAATTTAATACTATTTTAATAAAAAAAAGTGAAAGAGTAACTTAGAGTTGCTCTTTCTAAACTGTCAATCACGTCATGTCATACTCAGAAGAATTAAATTTAATACTATTTTAATAAAAAAAAGTGAAAGAACAACTTAGAGTTGCTCTTTCCAGATTGTCAGTCACGTCATGTCATATTTAGAAAAATCAAATTTAATATTATTTTAATAAAAAAGTGAAATAGCAACTTGGAGTTGCTCTTTTCAAATTCTCTCAGTCACATGTCAATTTTACTACTATTTTAATATAAAAAAAAGTGAAACAGCAACTCCAAGTTGCTATTTCCACACTATCACTCACGTCCTCTCATGTTCAAAAGAATCAAATTTAATATTATTTTAATAAAAAAGTGACAGAGTAACTTAGAGTTATTTTTTTCAGATTCTCTCAGTCACATCCAATGAAATTCAAAAAAATTAAATTTCAGAATAATTAAATTTACTACTATTTTAATAAAAAAGTGAAAGAGTAACTCCAAGTTGCTCTTTCCAAACTGTCAGCCATGTCCTATCCATATTTAGAAGAATCAAATTTGATACTATTTTAATAAAAAATTGAAAGAGTAATTTGGAGTTGCTCTTTTCAGATTCTCTCAGTCACGTCCTATCAAAGTCAGAAGAATCAAATTTATTACTATTTTAATATAAAAAAAAGTAAAAGAGTAACTTAGTGTTGCTATTTTCAGACTGTCAGTCACGTCCTATCCATATTTAGAAGAATCAAATTTGATATTATTTTAATAAAAAAGTGAAAGAACAACTTGGAGTTGCTCTTTTCAAATTCTCTCAATCACGTCTTATCAAATTCAGAATAATCAAATTTGATATTATTTTAATAAAAAAGTGAAAGAGCAACTTGGAGTTGCTCTTTTCGATCACCTACAATCAAGTTCAGAAAAATCAAATTTAATACTATTTTAATAAAAAAATGAAAGAACAACTTGAAGTTGATCTTTTCAAAGTACAAATCATGTCAAGTTTAACACTATTTTAATAAAAAAAAGTGAAAGAGCAATATCAAGTTGTTCTTTTCAAAAGCTGACTTAACAAGTATTTTAACAATAAAATGAATGGAGCAAGTCCAAGTTGCTATTTCATAAAAGTTATTTTGCTCCCCCCTTGGCCGATGCCCTCTCTATTTAAACCTCAACCCGGGCATGCACTTCATTCTTCCCATATTTATTCTCTTTTGTCTCTCACGGATTCTTACATTCTTCAATTTCATTCTAAAAATAAGTCAATTTGTTGTTTTCCTTTATTCAAATGGTAGGAAGTTTGAAGGGCCATAAGGGCTCACATTCGAAGGTGACACTAGGCCAATTCAAATTAAACGTGGTATCAGTTATAAGATGTTGAAGAGAAAGATTCATACTAAATTAAACATTCAGTCTCATCAAATCATTTATAGTCTTACATATAAATTTCTGATATCTTGAAATGAGAGCAAATATACTACTCTTGAAATTTTTGTTGATGAAGATATTGAGTGCATGATCACCACTTTTGATCAACACATTATGACAGTATTGGAATTGTACGTTGAGATCGACGTTGTAGGCAGTTCATCATTACTTGCGTATTCATATCATATGAATACTCAATTAGGAACTGCTTATGAAGAAGACCATGTTGATGAGTATGATGTTGCACCTTTTTGTGGTCAATCTGATGCCTACATCAGGCCTTCAAATGATGATGAAGATTGAAATAGAGATCTGACAATCCAGTGAAGATGAAGATGAAGGTGAAATTCCTGCTGGCTTGGCTTCCCCAGTTGTTATGGATTCTCCACTTGCATCATCATTACCTGTTAGTGAACTTCCACAACAAATAAGTTAATATCCATATAATTTAGTTAGTATATAGTGAAGTTAGTACTTGCATCTCACGCTTTTAAGATATGTACAGGTGAACATTCCACAGAGACTCTATTTTGGACTTCAACTCCACATTATAAATATATTAATTGGGACCACCCCGATCAAGAGACTGGTTTTCCAAGGTTGGATGCGCCTGGTTCTTGGCGTGCAGGAGATGAATTATATGTTGGTTTACGATTTGACAATAAAGAAATTGTTCAGTTAGCTGTCAAATATTATTATATGAAAATACATTAAACCTTTTTTTGTGGTTGAATCAAAACCAACAATTTTATATGTGAAGTACTCAAAACATGTTGAAGGTTGCTCGTGGCATATGAGGGCAATTTTAGGAAAGAAGACAAGCAAGTGGCAAATTACTAAATGGGGTGGTCGTCACACATGTATGAATCCAATGCTTTCTCAATATCATAAGAAGTTGGATTCCAATTTTGTTTGCTCATATATAGTAGGTATGATCCTCATTCATATGTGAATTATGTGCTTTTGGAATAACATTTCAATATTTTATAATGTGTGTGTTAGGTATGGTCAACCAAGAATAATCAGTCCCAATTTCTTTGATCAAGGAGATGATTAGCAACCAATTTGGATATCAAATCTTATACAGGAAGGCTAAGCAGAAAGCAATTGTAAAAGTGTTCGGCGATTGGGATGAGTCTTTTGCAATCTTACATAAATGGCAAGAATATATGCAATTGTTTACACCGGATTCCATCTACAAAATCGAGTCTACAACAATCAAGTTAATCATTGGTTTCGTAAGTTTCATAGACTATTTTGGACTTTCAAGCAATGTTGTGATGCTTTAAACTTTTGCAAACTGACTATACAAATTGACGGAACCTTCCTGTATGGTAAGTATCATGGTACACTATTAATTGTCACGACATAGGATGGCAATAGTTGCGTTCTGCCAATTGCCTTTGCTATCGTTGAAGGTGAGACCTTGAGTGCTTGGTCATGGTTCTTAGCAAACATACGCCAATATGTGACAAGAAAGAAAGCTCTATGTTTGATTTCTGATCGATACCAAAGCATAAAAGCCGCTGTGAATAATACACACCTTGGTTGGCAGCCTCCCAATGCATATCATGTATACTGCATATGCCACATTGCCAGTAATTTCAACCATAAGTTCATGAATGCAAAATTGAATGAAGATTTATTAAAAATAGGTAAAAGTTCATTCCCTATAATGTTTCATTGAGATATATGATTTTGTTGCTTTTTAAAACTTTTTTTGGTTTTAATATAGGTTATACTACTTGTAAGCACCAGTTTGAGAGGAATTTGTAAAAATTTCATCAAATTAGCAATGACATACAGAGGTGGATTGACGGCATTTCAAAAGATAAATGGAAATCAGACTAATGATGAAGGGCAAAGATATGGGTACATAACGACAAACTTATCAGAGGTTGTAAATAAAGTATTAAAAGGTGTTCAAAATTTGCCAATAACAACACTGGTGAAGTCCACATATGATAGGATGGTGGAGTACTTTGTGCAGAGATTAAGGTAGGCTAAGTTTGAGCAAAATGTTGGGCAGAGATGTTGGTGTCACTCAATGATATGGAAGCATATCAATGGGATGATAGCTCTCCAAATTTGAAACTCATGCAAACAAATATATGGAAGTGACATCATAATGTCTGGAGTGTATGATTCCCACATAATCTACAAAAGGTGAATAATCACTATTATAAGTATTATAACATTAGCATAACATATATTGAGTTCATGTTAAAGGAGTTTGTTATATCTTTTTACTTCATTTGATCAAGTTTGTACTAATAGTAGGGCAAGTCTTGTCGAGTTGTTGTAAAAGTCCTGCTGCCCAACCACATGTTCATATGCACATAACTAAACAAACATTAAAAACCTCTAATGATTATATAAAATGTCAATATGGCAAAATACATGTCATGTACCGTGCGCCATATGAGGTGTCATGCATATAATACCCCGGTGCCATAGGTGCGATGGATGAGAATCTATCCCATGCCCATAACTGAATCAAGACACATAAACCATAAATCTCCTCACGATTATAATCAGTGGCTTTGCACAACTCACGGTATAGATATGCCAACATTGTTGATCCCCAACTATATTGCCCGACCTCCTCAAAATCTTCTAACAGTGTAACATACCTTAAAGGTACCAATGAGCTAGAGTGATCAAGAAATAGAAGTCCATCCATCAACCTCAAAATATAAGCCCTAGTAAATCGTTCAAGCTGTACGTGATCATCGATATGATCATTAACATCACCAAAGTTATCGTCTAGCCACTTCATTCAAATCTGAACACCCTATAGTGCGTTTTGTGGTAGATATATACCTAACAACTGGTGCACAAACAGTTCCTACTGATCCATGGTACGACCAATAACTGCTTTCCCATATACTCGGAGACCAACTAGGATAGCAACATCTTATAATGTTATCGTACACTCCCCTAGTGGCATGTGAAATGCGTGGGTCTCAAATCTTTAGCGCTCTATCAAGGTGCGTTGAATCTGAAAGAATGCAATATGTGCAACTCTCAAAAAACCTGTTTGTTGTAGATATGGAACAATCTCATCAGGAATCTGCTCTACCCCTTCACGTGTCACCTGTGTCCGTCTAACAAACAGAATCATATATTGTCTTCCATTCCAAATATGTTGAGAAATGTGTGCTTTTTGTATCGTCAACAATGATAAATCCTCTGGCTCTAGACACAAAATGCGTGATTGTGAAGATGAATTAGACATCATATCTAACATCTAATTTGTCAAACATAAATAATTATTATGATGTAATCAATATTTTATTAATTAATTAATTATACAACATGTATAAATGAAAATAAATATTAAAAATATTAGTTAAAAGAATTGACAAATAAAAAGACCTAATTCTTAAAAAGAATTGACAAAAGTAATTTTACACTATTATTTAAAAATACTTTATCTTTGAACAAATTAATAAGTTGTAATTTTTTATTCCAATAAAAAATTCATATTAAATAATTTTAATCAAACAACTAAAGTCCGACTCTATTATTAAATAATAGTGTAAGAAAAATTATTCTAACCTTGCAAAAAAATTATTCAATAAATTATTTAATAATATGAATACAATGTTAAAAAAATTAATTAATATTTAATAATTATTCTAACCTTGCACAAAAATTGTATTCATATTATTTAACAATAAATTAATAAATAAAAAAATAAAAGTGCACTAAGAAATCGATTTGATATTTAAAGAGATTTAATAGAAGAATAATGTCATCTCCAAAAAAATTGTTAAACCTGCACTTGATTTTCTATGCTCATGTTTTATAATTTTTTTATATGAAAAAAGGTGGAGAGAGAAACGTATCTTAATTGAAGTAAAAATCTAAAAATAACCAACAAAACAAAAGGACAAATGCAGAAGAGATGAACCACTCTCTCAGCTTATGTTTCAAATAGGACATTTCATCTCTACAATTTTTCATTTTCGTTTCAGTTTGTGGAAACATAACACAAAGATAAGTTTAATAATACAATTTTATGTTTAAACATTTTAGCTGAAAAATAATTATAAAGATAATCTATTTTATTTAAATGTAAAAAAAATTATTTTTAGATATTAAATTACCAAAAAAATTATGGAGATATTTGTTAAGATAATTTAATGTTTATTTAGTAACATATAAGCTTTTCAAATAAGATAAGAAGGAAAATGATAAATAATTATACTTGAAAGTTGAAGATTTTACTCTCTTTGAATGCTACTTGAACAGCTCATCAATAAAGCAAGAACTAACGTTTTTTTTAAAGGAAAAGTGTATTTTGTTTTGGAGAGGGGACCAAATTATGAAGGAGGAACCAGATGAGCCAACGTCTTTTTCTCTTGCATAGAGGGGCCAGCAACGTGATTTTAAAGAGGGATTAGAGGAGGTTGGTAAAATAAGTGACTTATATAGAGCCACTTGTCATTTTAGGAAGAAAGAACAATTTAAAATAATATTAAATTTGATTTTTTTGTATTTGATAGGATGTGACTGATAAAAGAATAATTTGAAGTTATTTTTTTACTTTTTTGATTGATATAACGTGATAACTTTTTACAAAGAGAACTTAAAGTTATTTTTTGCATGATGTGATAAAAAAAATATAATATAGAATCCTTCTATTAACGTGACAAAAAAAAACTCCAAACTAATAAATAATTTTAAAATTACTCTAATTTAATAAATAGTTTATAAAATTATATTACTTTACTCAAAAAGCCTGCAAAACACCAATTCTATTCACTGTTTCAGCTTGCTGCACTTTGGATTTTTTTTGAGCTCGGGATTGGTGATACTTATGATTTTGTGACACCATGCACAACCTTGTTGCAAAGACATCTCACAAAACCAAATAATTAAAGGGAGAATTCATATGCACACCAGAAAAATTAACAGAGTAGCTTTGATTGAAAAGCACGTAAATTGGAAAGTGGCATAAAATGAATATGAAATATTGATGATATAACTGTCTATAAACATCGACGCACATATGATCAGTGTTCTTAGAATAGTATTGGCCTCCACTTTGCCCATTATCCACTACATATTTCCATGCACTTTGTTGGGATGAATTTGGGATTTACTCAACTGTCACATTATTTACAGAATGATGCGAGTTCTTATTTTTTGCAACTCTTCCAATTCGAGCTTGCCACCTTCCATGTTGGTGGCGTCTGAAATGCTATAAAGGAAATATGATAAAATGTTTGCCAATAATTGCCCATGTTAATTGAAAAATTGATATCGTAGTAAATAATTAATGAAAAACTTTATAAATATTGATGATGAAGTGCGTCAGTTTTTGCCACACCTTGTCTCACGCCTCTATGTACCTCTTGAAAATCCACTACTCTTTCTTTCCAAGGGAAACAAAAATGAAGATGATGGCTCATTTGAAGAAGTCGTTGAGGGCACAGAAGCCCAGATGATAGAATTGTATATGAAGTCTGTTCATAAGATGGTGGTGGATCATTGTGGGGAAGCATTGAGAGCTCAACTTCTTCAGGTTTATGGTGATGTCAAAAAGCTTCTAAGGACTAATGGCAAGGTAGAGCTCTACGAACTAGAGAAGATGGTAGATAAGAATACCGTCAACAGTTATTAAAAGAATAATTGAGACAATAAATGGCTGTAAACGTTCAATTGAAAGTTGATGAAAGAGAAAATAGAGAAGACATTGAGAATGGGAGAGATCAAAACTTCAAAAGACACTCGATGAGAGGGCCAGATGGTTAAAATATTGATGATGTGGCTTAAAAATAAAACTTGAAACATCTAATGAGGCTTGAAATGAAAATTACAGATAAGCATATGTCAACTTTACAACTCCTAGATATGCTGACATGTTAATCTTACAGCTCGTAAGTCTGTTTTTATATATTATAAATAGATTACATAAATTGGCTCTCCTAGCTTGTTTATTAAAGTGCATTTATATCCTTTAGTTTTGATTGTTGTTTCATTTTAGTGACATAATTTTTTTGTAAAACATTAATTTTGTTCTAGCTCTTTAACTCGATCAAGATGGCTAAAAAAATAAAAAAATCATTGGTTTGCTGCACGGGAAGTCTTTGGATATTTTGCAACATGAACTTTCTATGTAATTTTTACCACTAGTGTGTGTGATTTAATAAAATTGGACATAAGTTATATTATACACTCAAAATACATGATGCCTAGCTGAACTTGTGTTGCAAATTTTTAAATAAATTCTTCAGGGACTAAAAAGAAAAACCTTGGTGGGTTGTTTTTATATTTTCTTTTATCTATTTTCATTCTAGTTTTTGGAATAATAGTGGAGTGAAAGTGTGACCACCTCAAGCATGTTTCTATAATAATAAGTTCACAATAACGTTATAATAATAATATTGTTTCCAAAATAATTTTTCAAGGCTATAAGTTGGAAAATTTAACTATTGTATTTATTAACCATCATTATTGCTTTTTATTTTTTTAGATTTGAAAGAACTAAAACAAATTTTTACTTTCATTTGCACAATAACTTATTTATAGTTCAAATTTCAAATATAAACATATTACAAAGAAATATATATAATTTAAAATTTTAGCCAATTCTAAATTTCAATAATACAAGAAAGTCAAGAAAACTTAAATGAGAAATTCTTGCTAAAAAGGAGATCTAACAATAATTTATAATAGAACACAACCTAAGGCAAAAAAAGAGAGATTAAGAATCAATTTGAAAGAATATGCTATAAAATCAAGCAGTGACTCCATGGAGAAGGAAAGACACACAACGTTTCAATGATTTTTCACACATATTAAAAGAGTCATGATAGGAAAAATACTTTAACAAAGGTACATGAAAATGGAGAGGGGGAAGGTTAGAGAAAATAAAAAATCCGGACTCACACATAAATAGTAGAAACTATATCCTCATCAAATATTTCTCTTCATATAGATACTAGAGAAAGATAAAGGCCAAAACTCCCTTGAAAAAGTTTCTATGCTTTTCTCCTTCCAAGTTCCTACATTTAGGTAAATTCTCTAAAACTTCTTCAAAAGTTTGATCTTTTCTTTTATGTCTAACATATTGTCTAAATTGTATCCACATGATTGAATATATTGGTGTTCTAATATCGTGTCAGAACCTCCATGTATGCACAAATATTTTTTTACCATATCACCTAAAACAAACTCATATTTGTAGTGTGTTTTTGTTCAAATATATATTAAAATCTACATGGAATGCTTTGAAAGCTCTATGTATGGTTATTGATAAACAAAAAATGGATATACAATCGATGAATCAATGACCTGTTACAATGTCATTGCATCTACAATATTGTAAAAACTTAGCCTTGCAATTAACATAATGATATTAGGGTTCACATTTTTGGCTATTTGTTCAATATTTATGCGTACGAAGTTGCTGATTTTACTTGGCAAGGGTTGGCCAATGCTATTGCGTTGGATGGAATTGCACATGTCAGACATTAGTAACAAAATTTATGCTTTTCTTTTTTGTTTAGCTTGTCGTTTCCATTTGGACATTAAGATCAACATCTCTTCTCTTGTCCTTTGTATATAGGGTTGTTAGTCCTAAGAATAAAAGATGTTTGTATACGTTATATGTAACCAACATGATCTTATTTTGTATTTGTGCAATTCTATGGTTCTCATTCACATGATGATATCCTACTTTCTTCCTTTGCAATTGATGGGGTATGATCTAAATGGATTTTCTATTAGTCTAACAAAATACAATGTCAACTGGTAACATGTTTAAATTAGTAATATTTTTCTTTTATCTTTCAAACATAATTTAAAAAAAATGTATTGTGTTTTTTATAGAGCTTGCCAATAAAATTTGTAAAACAGGAAAAAAAAACTATGAATCAAAGTGATGGTCATTGGATCCTTAGGAATTTGATGGAAAAAGGTTGGACAGGTAGATTAGCCAACAAGAAAATGATGTCAAATGAATTTAAACTTGGGCATGATTTATGGTCTTGCAGGATTCATGTGCATCATTTATCTCTTATCTGACCTACATAGGAGAAGGAGAAATAAGAGAAAGAAATGAGTGAACTGAATGGTCTTATAATATCTAAAGTTTGTAACATGTTTACTTTATTGTAATGAGATTATATACATGATCAAATGCTTATAGAAGGTTTCTTTTGCACTTTTACTCCTTGATCTATCAATAGGTGAGAAAGATTCTTCATGTCTTTAATTATATAAAGGGTGTTGACCTTGATATGGACAAATTCTACTGAATGATTGTGTGACTACGATAGATTTCATAAAATGCATGCATTGAAGAGTTTAAGGAGTTAAGCAATAAAGATATTGACATTACTTATGGAATAGGAAAATATTTCAAAAGAATAAGAAAGACTATGTCATAATAAGATATCTATAATGTAACAAGTTTGAGGACATATCCAACTTACATTTCTTTAAGGATTAATAGTCAAGTAATGACAGAGCTTTTCATACAATTACTATCCATATTACTTTGATTGTGGAGAGAAACAAAGTTGGAAATGCTTAAAAGCTCATGAAGAAACACAAGTACAAAGAAAAAAATATATTCATACTAGACAAGTTTAAGATTGTCTAGGTCAATGGTTTGCAATCAAAATTTAAATTCAAGACATTTGATCTTCCATTGTTCATAGGGAAGTATCAAAGGTGTTAGGATAATTGTGAATTTCTTACAAAAGTTACTTAATTACAAAAAAAATATAAAATTAGTGTATCATTAAAGTATTTTTTGGTAAGTGAAATTAGTGACACGCTATTATATTTAAATGAAAAATTATTCATCACATTTTTTATTGGTGTATTAATATTTTTATATTTTATATATATTTAACTAATTTTATAATTGTAATTAACATTAATAAATACTTATTATTTGTATTAGATGTATTTATCAATCAGTTTTTTTGTGAAATTATTAAAATGATTATTTAAATTAATTAAATAATTTTAATTATTCATACAATTTCTATTATTTTTATTATCCATACATCGCACAATACAAATACTAATTTGCAATAAATTAAGAATCGTGAAGCGTTATTTGAGAAGATCTGAACTCATTAAAAACGCAAATTTAAAACTTTAAATACCCTAAGAAAGAGCGATTGAAGCAGATGAATACACTGAGATACACGCAGAGAAACAGAGAGACAGAGTCAGGTCATCAACGCTCTTGTTGGGCATGAGGACTTCAAGGTATAAGTACCATTTTTTATGCTTTATTTTTCTTCCTGTTGGGCATGAGGACTTCAAGGTAAGATTTTTACGATTATGTCACTTTGAATGTTGAAACCACCTCTGGTTGGTTTTTGGAACAAAACCAGTTTGAATTGGCAAAGCTTACGGCTCGTCTACATAAAAGTGCTTGGAGTACACGTGATTTTGATTCAAATACTTCAGTTCATTTTTTTTTTCTATGCAAGGTGGACCGAGTTAGCGAGTTTAGCGTTATGACAAATCATGAGGTAAAGTGACGTGAACTAATGGTAGTAGTTGCCAATTGGATATTATTGGATGGAATTCGTAAGAAAAATAAAAGTTGACATTTTTTTTAAATAAAATAAAATTTAACCTTTTCTAAAATAAAATAAATTTAACCTTTCTTCTAAATATTATTTTTTTATTCATTTAGTGCATTGAGGTAAAAAATATTTTTACAGTTATTATTGATTTACATAATTAATTTAAGGTAACTATTTTAAGACGAGTGTATTAAGAATTTTGTAAAATTTAGTTTCTATCATTTTCTATGTACAATCGACTCACGAACTTGACTTGGTTTCAAAAGACTTTTTATAAGGGTTTTTAATTTTTTAATTTAAATAAAATTAGTGATAACTCTATTTTTTATTATTTTTTTGTCATTTTGTCGCAATTATGGTGGTGACAATAGAGGTGTTCATAACACGTCCAAACCCGATGACCCGTTCCAAACCAAAGCTAATTGAGTCAGGTTTGAGCTCTTAAAATTTGACTTGATATGCTTTCGAATTAAGTTCGGGTCACACTTCGAGTTAGTCTGATCAGGTATAACATAATGCTTTAAAGCTTATATTTAGAAAAATAGTGATGAATTACAAGACTTTTAGACATAAATCAATTCCTTTTGTATAACATGATTATATTTTTATATTGATATAATTTATTTCATAATATTTTTGTAAAATATCTATTAATTTTATACTTTTAAAATTTTATGATTTAACTATACATAACATTTAATATTGTGTATTTTATATAAATATTAAGTCAACCCAATCTCAATCCAATTATTAGTCGGGCTATGACCATGTCAAAAAAATGGTCTAGTCAACATATTGAATCATGTTCAGGCCGTGCTAAACCTGTTCCTTGAGTACCTCTCGTGGAGTTATTACATGAGAATTTTTTGTTTTACGCAATTTTGATTTGATCATTGTTCTTGGAGCACAAGTCCTGTAAGTGAGTTAAAAAGTAAAAGAGTGCAAATTAGGGGTGTTGAAAACCTAATCGGTACTAATAGTATATTGCGACCAAAGTTAATTAAGATGAATTTAAGTTCTAAAAATAGACTCTAATTATTTTTGTGTCAAATAGTCGAGTCATCCTTCTACTTGCTCCAACCTAGCTTAATGTTAACCTTATAATTTATAATTTTATTTTTTTATAATTAATGATAAATAATAATTTTTTTTGACTTAAATTAATATTTTTTCTTAACATGATGATAATATATTTATGTTGAAATAATTTATTTTTAATATATACTATAAAGCGTCTATTACTTTTACTTAATTATTGTCTGGTCAACTTACTCTTAACCAGTCATTTGTGGGACCATAATAGATCCAAAAATTTGATCAAATCAAAAAATTTGAGTCAAATTTGGCCATATAAATCCATCCTAACCCGCTATATGAAAACCCTAGTGCAAACAACCAACCTAGATTTTATTGAAACATGAATAGGCCCAAACAAGCTGAGGAAGGTCATCTTAGGAATGAAGCCCAGAACCCAGCACAACAGTTCAGACAGGATGTTAGATACTATTTTGTGACACGCGCGCGCGTGCGGCACAGTTCCTGGGTTTTCCCACACGAAGGATCCCAGTATTCGTACATAGAGGGAAACTGTATAAACAGCCACGGAAACCAATCTGATTTGGCCACGTCAATGAGATGTGAGGTGGCAGCATGAGGACCGTCAAATCACAATTGGGTGATGTAACCAAAGTGGGAATTTGGAGGGAAAAAGAGGGAAAATAAGTTGTAAGTATTCTGGAAAAATAAAAAAGAAGAATGGCCCCAATACAATACTCATCCTTTCACCCATGGAATTTAGTAACTCAAAAACAAAACAAAACAAAACAAAAAGAGGAAAGACACTGTTTCTGTTTTAATTATTATTATTTATGATAACTAATAAAGTGGCACTGCATCTGCAAATCCCAATCCAGAAACAAAAATCTCTCTCCCTTTCGCTCTCTGTCTATCTCTATTATTCATCTCTCTCTGACTCGCGTCGCTCTTGGATCAGTTTCGGGTTTTCGCCAGAGAATTTCGAGTGACGGAATCCGTGAATTTTTCCGGCGAGGTAAGATTCTCTTGAAATCTTGCTTTGCCGTTTTTGGTCGGGTCTGAGGGGGACACTTTGTGCCATTTTGCTTCAGATCTGGGATTTGTGCCGACGGTGATTTAGGGTTTTCTGGGTTTGGTTTTTGGTGGTGAATTGTAATTGTTGGGGATGATTTTTTTGGGGACTTAGTTAGAGAGAGGGGTTTTGGTTTTGGGAGATGGAACCAGGCATGAGATCAGGTGGCCCTTCTGGGGTTCTGGTGAAGAAGAACTCCTCGGGTTGTTTAATTGTTCGAAAGAAAGGGGATGGTTTGGGTGCTACTGCTGGGGTTGGTTCTTCCACCTCTCGGAAGCTCTATGAATCCAACAAAGCCAAGAAAAGGCCCACCATGCCTTTGAGTGATTCCGGATCAAGCGATGAGTTACTCATGCCTCCTACTAGAAGGCTCGGTCCCGAGACTATTCGAGTCTGTAATGGTTTGACTGACTTTGAGCGCACTGTGGCTGGGGGGAGTGAACTTGGTAGGAAGAGGGATAAAATGGAACAAATTAGGGGTAATGGGGAAGGTCTGATTGCGGAAAATGGTTTGGAGAAGAGGGAAAGGAAACGTAATAAGTTGAATGTGTTTGATTTCAATGAATACGATGGTATGGATGTGGAAAAGATGAGAAGGAGGCATTTTGATAATAATGGAGCTGGTTTTGGAGGAGGAAGGTTTATGGGATCAATGCATGCTGCTAGAAGTAGCATTGATAGGGAATTCGAAACAGGGTCAAGCAGACACATTCTTGATAAAAGAAAGAACTCCTATTATGACAGGCCTAGTGGCTTGTACCCGGGAGATAATGTTGACCACAGTAGGTTCAAGATGAACAGGGATGGAGCTCAGCTTCCTCTACCGTTGTTGAGGGAGAAGTTTAATTCAGATGAATCCATTAGGTTTCAGGGGAAAAATGGTGTTTTGAAGGTAATGGTTAATAAGAAGAAGGTGGGTGGGCCATCAGAACACTATGATCATCGCAAACCCATGGAAAGCAGGCAAAGGTTGAGGACTGAGGGGACTGCCAACAAGAATGTTCTGATTCATCCTTCGTCATACTTGGAAACAAAACCTGTTGAAAAACCAGGTTTACTTGTTAGGCCAGAGAAGAAACAGATAGCATCAAGAAAATCATTGTCAAGTAAAGACAGTAAGGGTGATGAGTGGGATTCAGATAACAGTGACACATCATTGAACCCAGGAATGAGAAATACTGAAGCTCGCAAGTCTGAGAAGAGGATAATCTCTGAGGATGAACAAAGAAATACTGAAGCTTGCAAGTCTGAGAAGAGGATAATCTCTGAGGATGAAAAGTCTCCTATGCATGAAAAGCTCCCGACTACAAGAATGAAAGAAGGAAAAATCAGGCGTGGTAGTGGCACAGAAAAACAGAAACTGCGAGAACGAATAAGGGAGATGCTGCTGAATGCAGGTTGGACCATAGACTATCGGCCTCGAAGGAATAGAGACTATCTAGATGCAGTTTACATTAATCCAGCAGGTACAGCCTATTGGTCTATCATCAAGGCCTATGATGCACTTCAAAAGCAATTGAATGATGATGTTAATGAGGCCAAGCCCAAAGGGGATAGTTCTTCCTTTGCTCCTATCGCAGATGAGGTGCTCAGTCAATTGACAAGGAAAACTAGGAAGAAGATGGAGAAAGAATTGAAGAAGAAGAAGAAGAAAAGATATGATAGTGAAAGTGATAGTGGAAAAGAGCCTCACATTAGAAGACCTGCCAGCAACAAGCATAATATGAATAGCATGGATAGTGATAGCAACGAAGAGAAATTAAGCTCCTTTATAAAGCAGGGAAGTAAGTCAATGAAAAATAAAATGGTTGAAAATACCACTGCCAGTGCTACCTCTAAAAACCAGAATGTTACCCATCACTCAAATGATGGAATAGAAAAATCATTTGCTGGATGTGATCCTCATCTTCTACATGGAAGGAAGAGTAGAAAACATGGAAGATGTACCTTGTTAGTTCGTAGTTCTAACAAGGGATTAAACTCAGAATCTGATGGCTTTGTCCCATATACAGGCAAACGGACAGTGCTTTCCTGGTTGATTGACTCTGGGACAGTAGTGTTAACCCAAAAGGTTCAGTACCGTAGACGGAAGAAAGTACTGCTGGAGGGATGGATCACAAGAGATGGCATTCATTGTGGCTGCTGTAGTAAGATCCTCACAGTTTCAAAGTTTGAGCTTCATGCAGGAAGCAAATTGCCGCAGCCGTATCAAAACATATATTTGGAATCTGGAGTTTCTCTTCTACAGTGCCAGATAGATGCATGGAATAGACAAGAGAATTCTGAGAAAATCGGTTTCCATTCAGTGGATATTGATGGTGATGATCCAAATGATGATACTTGTGGTATATGTGGAGATGGAGGGGATTTAATCTGTTGTGATGGTTGTCCTTCAACATTTCATCAGAGCTGCTTGGATATACAGGTATGTGTACATATTTTATTAGCCATATGGCATGTTATGGTTCTCGGCATATTGATGGTGTAAGTTATTGTTCTCTTTATGGTTTTGTGTTGTCTCTTCTTGTACAGTAGCATATTAAATTTATGTTTCGCTTTCAAATGTTGTTTGGTTTGTCTATTTTTTGTTTGGGGTAGTGGAAGAAAGATCTCATTATTAATAGCTTTGTTGCTATGAAGTCAAGGGGACTCGAGAAAACCCTACATTTGCCAAATTTCTTTATGGGTATGCCGAAAAGTGGTATTCTGAGACAAAACTTGTGCCTACTGACAATGTAGTAGGGTGTCAAGAAAAGTACAGTGAAGGAAAGAATTACCTACCTATAATAGTTTTTATGCCTAAAAGTTATGCCTCCCAACAATAATTTAACTCGTGACTTACTAACTTCTTTGATATCTAGATGGTATGTAACTATGTTGAATGGTTTTCTCATAAAAGCACAATCCAGTGTTCCCATACACAAAAACTAGAATAATCTATTATTAACAGCGGTGTTATTGACTTGTTGCAATTGCATCCTGTACCTTATTTTAGCAACAGAATTGATTTATTATAGGAGGATGGTTTTCTTTATCAGGAACTCATTTTTTTTGTTGCAGATGCTTCCTCCTGGTGAATGGCATTGTCCAAATTGCACCTGTAAATTTTGTGGAATGGCCAGTGGAACTTCTAAAAAAGATGACGCAACTGTGTATGCCTTACGTACTTGCAACTTATGTGAGAAAAAATGTAATCACTTTCTCTTATTTATATTTGTTGCTCGTTCAATATGTTATTATTTTTAGCCCTTAATTCCCTTCCTTTCTTTTTGTTTCTTTGACTTTGTTTAACGTATAACTTTCTGTTTGCATAGATCATGACTCTTGCACCAAGGAGATGGATGCCCTTCCTAATAACTCCAATACATCAGGCCTTTCTTTTTGTGGGAAAGAGTGCAAAGAGGTACCTCTTACAGTTACTTCCAGTTTTCAACATTTCATAGTATAGCCTGACAAATGTATATATGTATTTATTTAACCATTTTCCGTTTATCTATTTTGCTACAAATCAGCATGCATAAGTACCACTTATGCTTGTGCATTAGTTTATAGACTTTGTGTTTTAAGAGTTTTAGAATTCTTTTTTCTAGAAATTTGTGTATTTTAATGTTTTTTAAATAAAAATTGACAAAAGAAGAAGAAAAACAGAAGTGAACTCTTGTAGCACTACTGTGCTAAGGCTAGATTCTGAAATATATTCTTTATATTTCTGAAGTATATTCTGTATACTTTTACAGCTTTTTGAGCACTTGAAGAAGTACCTCGGTACCAAGCATGAACTTGAAGCGGGCTTTTCATGGTCTCTTATTCAGAGAACAGATGAAGACTCAGAGGCAGCTAGTAGGGGAATTACCCAGAGAGTGGAATGCAATTCCAAGCTAGCTATTGCACTGACTGTGATGGATGAATGCTTTTTACCTGTTGTTGATCGGAGGAGTGGGATCAATTTAATCCGGAATGTTTTATATAATAGTGGGTAAGCACTAGTATACATTTTGGATGAACCATATATTGTTTGATTCATGAGACCTCTCATTTTTTAATTATGATGGATGAATGCTTATGTCTGATTCTGTATGCTATGGTTTTCAGCATTTGTAAAACTGCAAATTGATAAATGTCTTCGTTTTTATCTGACAAAGTATATGATGTTGACTGTTCGCTAATTTAAGTAGGTAGAAAAGGGATTGGTTAATTTATAAACATGATATATTGAGTGTGGTTTGAGTTACTGGAAAATTTGAAATTGCTTATAAAAGGGTCTGTGATGAACTTCAGCATTGTACTCAAAGTACCATTAAGTTCAAATTTCAAAGTATACTCTTTCTTGACATCATTGTTTTCTGTGAAATGCATACTTTCTAGCCTTGACAATTTTCTTTTGTTTTCTCCTCTTTTTCAGGTCAAACTTCAGTCGGTTGAGTTATAGTGGCTTTTACACTGCTATTTTGGAGCGAGGGGATGAAATCATTTCTGCAGCATCTCTCAGGTACTAAGCCTCAGACTTTGTCATTTTCTTGTATTGGGGAACTTTATGTAGCCTTACTAACTCATTCACTGAATCTCTGTCCTTTTCTCTTGAAGAGAAAAAAATGCAGAAACAGTAGATCTTGGTGGAGTAAAAGGTTTTTCTGCTGCAATTGAATTGAAAGTCCATGCACTTACCAGATGTACCTCAAAGAAGTTAGGGAAATTAAGTAAAAAATTGAAAGAATAACTGACACTTGACAAGAAAAATAATTAATGTTGTAGTTATTGAGAGAATAATCATTTGAAGGGAATGAAATTCTTAATTGTTTAAAATGTTCATCAACCATGCTTCACTTGCTTAAGAGAGAGCATCTCCTTTCCGTATGACTAGTCTGTTTAATTTGCTTTAACATCTGTCATATGCTACAGTCGCTACTTTACCCTTATATTTGTGCCTGACATTTGTTGGTTAGAATGAGTTAGAAATTGCCAAATTGGTGGTGGGGAGGAGAAAAGCTTCACAAGTTTGGCAGTGCCCTCACCCTTCACTCCCTTCTCAAGAAATGCCTTGATATTACCTGATTCTTGTAACTTGCTCTGGTTCCCAATTTTCTTGAAGATAACAAATTCAGTTTTACTGATTTAGCTGAAAAGGATAGTAAAAGGCCATGATTATTTTTTTTTTCTTTTTAATCAATATCTACGCCACTTTGTGTTTTTCTTGTTACTGTGAATAAATGGGAATATATTTGTAAGCTATTTACTATACTGTCTTAGGTTCCATGGGACTAAGTTAGCAGAGATGCCATTCATCGGAACTCGCCATATATATAGGCGCCAGGGGATGTGCCGCCGGCTTTTTTCTGCCATTGAATTGGTAAACCTTGAAGCTATGGTTCTTTTTATTTTGCTTGCATCTGATATCTATTTAAAATTTTGGTGGGCATTTCCCTTCCTGCATGCATCTTTTCATGACATTGACATGTTCTTATCGTATTTGTTCCTCCTCTATTGGAAGGCTCTTTGCTCTCTGAAGGTTGAGAAACTGGTTATTCCTGCAATTGCTGAACTCATGCATACATGGACAGCAATTTTTGGCTTTACACATCTTGAGGAATTACTCAGGCAAGAAATGAGGTCATTGAATATGTTGGTTTTCCCTGGTATAGATATGTTACAGAAGCTGTTAGTGGAGCAAGGAAAACATGAGGGCAATACAACAGCTGCAGGTGTTGATGCTTTTACTTTTTATTTTTTATTTTTAATTAAATATCAGCAAGTTGCTTTTGCCTGTACATAAGTTCCACTTTTTTATTCTGATAGGTTCTGAGAAAACGGGAAATGGAGACAATGTTTTTATCAAGACCAAAATGGCAAATAGGTCAGATATGAATTCCTCAACTCTGCAAGATCCTCGTGGAAGTGATGATGCTAGTTCAAATCCTGCCAATGAGATGAATGATGAATGTAGTGATGCTTCTCAAGAACCAAATAATCAAGGTTTGGTGGACAGGACTATGTGTTCCAAATCTCATTCTGAGGAAAGGTTATCTGATTCAGTTTCAGATAAATGTGTTTCCCCTTCTAGTACTAGTCATGGTGCACTAGACATGAAGAATAAAATAGCGATGGCTCCTCCTGTTGTTGATAAATTGAATCCTTCTCCCAAATGTCAATGCATTTCTCCGAATGACACTTCTGTAACTAGTCACTCATTAGATGTTCCTGATTGCAATGAAATTCCAGCTTTCATTCTGGAAACTGCTTGTTCTGACCCTGGTCCAGCAGAAAACCTTGACAGGAAATGTCGCTTGTTCACCACTATGAATTGTGATTCATCGCGGCTTGACATTAATCCAGTGTTGGATTCTCAAGTGGCAGACAGTACCCTGTCTTCTAAAGAGGTTTATATGAATGATGCTCATGAGGTTCTTGAAGCTGTTCCTTCAGGGAATTTATCTGAAGAGAATATTACCAAGGAGAATAATGAAAATTTAGATGTCTCTGGTTCTGTTCAGAGTCATGCTGATGAGAGTTTGTTGCAAGTAAGATCTGATTTCAATGATGAAATTGCAGATGAGGGAGAAAAGAATTTACATTTGAACACAGAAGTTGCTTCAAAAGAAATGTATTTTGATGAAAGCGGCCTAAATGCTTCCGGTGATAGTTCTGAGACTGATCCAGACTAAGAGAATGGCTGAGTTTTGTACTGCTGATGTGTTTAATGGTAAACTGCTCATGATACTCTCCTCACAAGTCTTCTTTTCAGAGCTTCAATGCCTTGTATGCAAATCAATTTTCAAGGCTTTGGAGCTTATGCTTCATGCTTTGATGGATAGTATGAATAAATTCTATTGATTTCGAGGGAAATATTATTTGGTCCCTTGTGTCATCGATAAGTATGAATTTTTTTATTTCTAAGTAAGTTCACGTCATGCCTATGGGTTGGTCAGGTTATTATTTTGTCCTTTTTTCTTTCTGTAATTAAGTTAATGTTTGATGCTAAAATGGTAATTTCTAGAATAATATTCTTGCACTTTTGTTTGAGCCACACTTTTTATCTCTTTTGACTTCGGAGATTAACGACTAGCGAAAAAGATTGTTTGTAAACCAGGCTTAGGACGAAAATCAAAATGAGTACATTGGCAGATAAATCCACTTTGTGGTATGTATTTCATCTGCTAGAAGTAGAACAGTATTTCTTTCTACTAAATTTACGAGGAATTTTGCCATTTCATAGTTAAAAAAAAAAAAAAAACTGTGTTTGTATTGTCTATTTTTCGTGTTTATTTTCAATAAAAATAAAATTTAAGCTTAAAATTGTGCTTAGTTGGTTTTTTTAAAAAAGAAAAGTTCATTTTTTAAGAGTCAAATTTGAAAATAAGAAGTTACAAACTAGATGATAATTTGATAATTATAACAAAAAATAAGTTTTTAAAATTTAAAAATAAGAATTGTTTTTGAAAAAAAAAAAAAGTAAACAAAAAAAAAAACAATATTTTCTCAAATCAAATAGACTTGACTTGGCTTTCTGATTTCTGTTAGGGCCTAATTTTGTTTGCCGATCCAAATAAAAAAAATCTAAAATTTGAGAACGAAATACAGCAGCGGAAAAATGGAGAAGTAGAAATTGGAAGTAGTGATGATGGTAAGACAAGAAAAAGGTTGAAAGCTTCAAAAAGGTATCGGCGAGACACAAACCGTTCCTAGTTCCTAGTTCCTAGTTCCAACGAGTGTTGTATGTGTATTTTCTTCAAGAAGGTTCAAACTTCAAACTCCAGTCCAACCAAATAGATATGCACTAAATCTCAAAGCTCTCCTCTATTCATTCATTTTCTGTTCTACGGAGACCGCGATGGAGGCCGCGAATCTTTGCTCTTAAGTTCAGTTTTGCAACATAAACATGCCATCATCTCAGTTACACAAGCTCTCTGTAACCGCGCATCAACTGTTCGGTGTTTTGCTTCTGTGACCACTCTCATTTTGGGTGTAAACGTGTTCTTTTTAACTGCTTCTGATCATGGTGTTCATGCTCCCAAGGAAAGCTGTTTCCTTAGCTTCAATATACAATCAACATTTTCTCTGGAGGACATTCAATTTCTGCTTCAAGCCCCTCACCACCATTCCCAATAAGGAGGATGGGGTTGTTGCTCATTCTGTATCTGTGCCCCCTTCTGAATATTCCAGTACCCTTCATCTTTCACCATTTTTCTCCGACTTCAATCATCCCTCAACTGGATATGATATCGAGCTCGTGGATCGTGATGCTTGGGGGGTCTCATCTGGGGTGGCACAAGCCTGGTCAGGAAGGGATTGGACTGCATCAGGATCAAGTTCTCTTGGTCAGCAAGTGATTGATGAAGCCCTTGATTCTCGTCCCTCTCATGTTGAGGATGAACTGGATTTTGAGGACATTGATAATATGAGAATTCGTGGCAATCTCTTCTATAAACTTGAGCGCAGTTCCAAGGAGTTTGAAGAGTATAATTTAGAATTTCACCGCAAGAAATCTTCCAAGAAAAACGATGATAAGAAGGAAAACACTAAGGAGGTAAAGAAAGCCAAAACTAGTCCAAATGTGACTTCCAAAGAGGGGAAGCTTCCCAAAGTTCATGAATTCCCAAGGAGTAGAAGTGTTATACCCCGGCTGGATGAAATCAATGATATTTCTCCTATGAACAAGAGGCAGAGGACACCCACTTTTAACCAGCTTACAGGTCCTTATCATGAACCATTTTGCTTGGACATTTACATATCAAAAGCCTCTGTTCGTGCTTGCATTGTTCATAGGGTAACTAGCAAGGTTGTTGCTGTGGCACATTCCATTTCCAAGGACATCAAGTTTGACCTGGCTTCTACTAAGAATAAAACCACTTGTGCTGCCGTGGGGGCGATTCTGGCTCAGAGAGCATTGGCTGATGATATACATGACGTAATTTACACTCCAAGGAAAGGAGAAAGGTTGGAAGGGAAGCTTCAGATTGTTCTTCAGTCTATTATTGATAATGGCATTAATGTAAAGGTAAAGATTAAGCAAAGACCCAGGAAGTCATTCAGCCACATTTGACCTAGGGGCATGCTTGTTCAATTACTAGTGTCTATTGGCCGATGGTTATGACTTATGTGATAGAAAGGAGATATTTTACATACATGGAAGGTGATTTGGATCCTCTCATGTAAGGATAGCCTGGGTAGGATTTCAAGCATTTGGCAACTGTGAACTTCTACCATTTTGGATTTCACCCTTGTAATATGTGAATAATAAAGTTTAGTATTTAAATAAAATAGCACAAGATGACTCTGTATCCACATTTGTTTCAACATTTGTTGGGCAATTGCAATTTATTCTGATTTGAGGCAGATGTTCTATTTCAGGCATCAATAAAAGCCACACAACTGAAGTATAATATATTAAACCAGAGTGAGAGCAGCAATTATAAGAAACAAGCCGTTCACGAAAACCAACAGCAACATGGAATTACATTCAGAAGTGAAGTGAAATTAGATTAGTTATTGGCTGTAGCTAATTGCAATGACAGTAGCTCATCCTCTGGAACAGTCCTAATATGACAATCGGATGAGGGTGAGCGGAACATAAGAGTGCATAGCCACGCTCCACCACATCATCGCTGAGCATGCCATCGCTCTGATCGACAGAGCCACTTATAAGACGAGTAGGGCTAGTCATGCAAACCCCAAGCTTGCAGTCATGAGGCAAAGGCAAGCTAGAGTCCAATGGCAATGCCTTTTGTTCTGGACCGTGATTCGGGAGGCCGTCCTATGAGATCAACCCGGCATGCACACTGTCGAACTCTTCCAAGACTGGCATAACAGAAGACTCATAAGGTAGTCCGGACCTCGGAAGATAACACGTCAAGCAGTATTGGGTCATGATATCATGATTGATAGATTCATGCAGAGGATAAATTCCTAAATATCCGTAACTGTCAATCATCAACTTACGATATTATAGGACTCATAATTATCCTTGATGGCTAAATACCTTCCATATCTTAATCCCAGATTTACAGGGATATACCCGATAATAATGAAAAGGTGATCTTCATCAGGATACTAATCCCAAATTACCTGCATCCAGTAAGGATCCCATTAGGATTCTGTATATGCTCTATAAATATAAGGCTAAGTCATCTTAATGAGGTAACCCTTAATCAAATCTCATAAGCCTACTTGTGGACTGCCTCACTTGAGCGTTGGAGTCCCTTTACAAATACCTATCCCCCTGTGCAATACGCTTAGCTGCTGCTCAAGGAGAAAACCACCGTGTATGTGCCTAATTCAGGTACCCTCTGAATCCACTTCAGAACATTGGCGCCGTCTGTGGGAAACCTTAAATTTCTAATCCCACCCAATCATAGTGAACACGAGGCAAAATTCGAGAAGAAATGCTGCACAAACCTCTGTTAACCAGAGGCAAGATCCTGATGTGTAACGTCCACCACTCCCACCGCCACCACCTGCGGCTCAAACCTCCGCTGTGAGAAATCAGGCACCCGGAACAGAAAGTCAACGTGATGGGCACTCTACCTCCGCTTCTGATGAGTCCCCCAACCCATCACGTAGGATTTTTGTTAAGGAAAGACTTGAATTCCCAGCTCAAGGAGGTGACTGGAGCATTCAACAATGCAGGATCCCGGTGCACCAGCGTCTGGGAATGCCAAACAATGAGGTTGATGATCGTGCATCTCGTTCCGAATGCACACACCAATCTCGTGCTTCCCGACACCAATTCTAAGACATGTTGCAACAACATATGGACATGCCGGATGACCAATTTCGAAGGTTAGGAGACATGCAGCGCGCCATGCATGAAAACCAACCCATGCAACACTGTCGTGACAGATAGACCGACGTGAAAAATAATCAAAGGAGAGCTCATGCCGGCAATAGAATTCCCAATACCGGGAATAATAACCAGAACTGCGGAACAACGGAATAACTTTTCTCCGATCAACTTATGGAGTATCGGGTTCCTAGGAACTTCAAGTTCCCGCCAAACTTGGAAATCTATGACAGAACTATGGATCCCCAAGAACACATAAATGCCTATGAACAGTCCTTATATTTCTATGGCGGATCCATGGAGTTGCTATGCCGAGCATTCCCCCCTCCCTCAAAAAGGGAGCCCTCAAGTTGTTCACCAGCCAACCAAGGGGGACCGTGGTAGACTAGTCGAATCTTAAACAACGTTTTCTGTTAAAATACACCACCAGCAATGAGCAACCTAAATCCATCGAGTCTATGGCCAAAATTAGCCAAGGCAAGGACGAGACCCTTCAAGATTATGTCAGGCGATTCATGGCTGCCTGCACCAATGTAGAAAATTTTGAGGACATGATAGCCTTACATTATGCCAAAAGCGGTCTCCAAGTAGGTTCTGAGTTCTTTAAGTCCTTGGCAAAACCATATAATTTGACTGACTTCCAGAAACGATCTGAGAAATATGTCTACTTTGAGGAGGCAACAGAAGACCACAGGAGGTAGAACAAATGTGAGCCCTCCCACCAAAAGCCTAACCAGAATTCCTCAAGGCCACGACCTCTAAAAGGTAGCCCACCCCGGAGGAATTATTCTGACTATACTCTCCTGATCACACCTCGGGAAACAATCTTAAGGAAAGTGATGCACACGGAGTTTCAAAATGTCCGGAGACCACCCCCTATCAAGAAGCACAAACAAAAAGATCATTCTAAGCATTGCACATGGCATAAGGGTTATGACCATGATACAGAGGATTATTATCAGTTACGTGATGCCATCAAATTCTTAATCAAGGCCGGACGCTTGCAGCAGTATATCCTTCGTGTACAAAATAACGAGGGGGATAATAGACACAGAAATAATAGATGCAGTCCACGTCGAAGTCCATCCCCTCAGCACAGAAAAAGGACAAGAAGTCCTAGGAGAAGATTTCAGACTCCACCTCGCCGAGATAATAACGATCGGCAGGATAGGAATAGGGACGCTCCCCCCGGTGATAACGATGACCATCGCTCTGAGCCCAATAGAACAATCCATACCATTGCCAGTGGCTTTGCCGGAGGAGGATCTTGGAACGGAGCTTGGAAGAAAGCTCTTAGAATGGCTGTATTTAGCGTAGCCCACACAGAGCCTAGGACACAAGCAGAAGGCAGAAAAATGCCTCTCATCACCTTCTCGGATGAGGACTATGGCAGAATTATCCCGGATCACGATGATCCACTTGTCATCTCTAGGGTAATCTCCAATGCCGAAGTCCGCCGAATTTTCGTCGACCAAGGGAGTTCAGTAGACATTATGTTCCTAGATCTCTATCAGAAGTTAGAGCTTCCGCAATCAGACTTGACTCCTCATGTCGAAGAATTGACGGGTTTCACGGGCGAGAAAATCACCCCGGTCGGATATTACGAAACTCACCTAACCCTTGGGTAGTCTAAACTTTTCAAGACGGTCAAGGTAAAGTTTTTGATTGTGGACTGCCCTTTGACTTATAATATCATCCTGGGTCGTCCTTCTCTCAACGCACTCGGCGTCGTGGTGTCTACCACCCACCTTGTGATGAAGTTCCTCAATAAGAGCAATGACGTCGTCACTATTAAAGGTGATCAAATTACCGCCAGAAAATGCTACAATGAGAGCTTAAAGATTTGTAGAGCACCCTGGAAGGAGAAATCTACCACTGGCTCGGTCCTTGACCAGGTTAACATACTACTGACCGAGTTGGACGTCAGGGAAGAAATCCGGGGTACTCGACCCCGGCCAGAAGGTGAACTGCAATCTCTCCAGCTTAGGGCCAACCCAGAACAGGTTACTAAGATCGGAGCACATCTGGATGAAAAAGAAAAACAACAACTGTCAGAGCTCTTGTTAAAAATTAAAGACCTTTTTTGCATGGACGTTGTCCGATATGCCCGGACTTGACCCCACCTTTATTTGTCACCGTTTGTCAATTAAATAGGGCGCCAAGCCGGTCGCTCAAAAGAAAAGAAAGGTCAGACCCGAGAGGCAGCAAGTTGTTGAAGAACAGGCCAAGGAGCTATTAAGTGGCAGCTTCATCAGAGAAATCTCTTATACCACATGGTTTTCCAACGTGGTTTTGGTAAATAAATCCAATGAGAAGCGGAGAATGTGTGTAAACTATACTGATTTGAATAAAGCATGTCCCAAGGACCCGTACCCACTTCCCAATGTGGACAAACTAGTGGATGGCTGCTCGGGATTCAGATGACTTTCATTCATGGATGCATATTCCGGGTACAATCAGATTCTCATGTACGCCGAAGATGAAGATAAAACTACCTTCATTATTGATAGGGTGAGCTACTGCTACAAGGTCATGCCTTTTGACCTAAAGAATGTAGGGGCCACCTACTAGAGGATGATGAATAAAGTTTTTGAAAATCAAGTGGGGAAGATGCTAGAAGTCTATATAGATGATATGATAGTGAAAACCCCACAGGGTGGATCGCGCACGACAGATCTCGAGGAAGTATTCGGTCAAGTCTGAAAGTACAACATGAGGTTGAATCCGGAGAAGTGCGCCTTTAGGGTCCAGGCTGAAAATTTTTTGGGGTTCCTGCTAACCCACCTAAGAATTGAGGCCAATCCCGACAAGTGTCAAGTCATGCTTAACATGAGAAGCCCCTAAAACATCAAAGAAGTATAACAGCTCACAGGGCACATAGCGGCCCTCACAAGATTTTTAGCCAAGGCCGCCCACAAGTCTCTCCCCCTGTTTAAGCTACTTAAGAAGGGGAAAGGTTTTGAATGGATCTAAGAATGTGAAGACACCTTCGTGTCCTTAAAAAATCTTCTGTTCTCCCCTCCTATTTTGATAAGGCCGGATATCGAGGAGATACTCTACTTGTATCTATCCGTCCATGATGAGGCTGTAAGCTCAGTATTGATCCAGGAAACTGACGAAGGACAGAAGCCGGTCTACTTTGTAAATAAGGTCCTGCAGGGCCCTGAGCTTCAGTACCAAAAGGTAGAGAAAGTTGATTTTGCACACATTATCACAGCAAGAAGATTTCGGCAGTCCTTTCAATGCCACCCAGTGGTGGTAAGAACAGATCAACCCATCCGGCATGTGCTACATAAACCAGACTTGACCAGACGAATAATTGCATGGTCGATCGAGCTCTCAGAGTTTAGGATTACCTATGAACCACAGCTTGCAATAAAAGCCCAATCATTGTCTGACTTCCTAGCAGAGTTCACATCGGACCACGGCGACCCTAAGGGAGTCTCTTGGATCATCTTCGTCGACGGGTCATCGAATCCCAAGGAAAACGGGGCCAGGGTGATATTGGAGAATTCAGAGGGACCGACCCTGAAACATTCCCTGAAGTTTGAGTTCCCGACCTCAAATAATCAGGCCGAGTATGAAGTCTGTATTGCTGGTTTGATAATGGCAAAGGATATGGGGGCAACACGGATCATGCTCTGCAGTGATTCCCAGCTGGTAACTTCCCAAATCCGAGGAGAATATTAAGCTAAGGAGCTTCTCCTATAGAAATACTTGATTAAAGTCCAGGAACTCCTTAAGGGCTTTGAGGAGATCAAGATAGAGCACATCCCGAGAAAATAGAACTCCAGGGCAGACCTTTTGTCTAAGCTGGCCAGTACCAAGAGCCCTAGTAACAATCAGTCCATAATCTAGGAAACTCTCTCTCAACCCTCCATCACGGATCATAACATGCTCCAGGTTGAGGAGCATGAGTCATCTTGGATTACTCCCATACTGAACTATTTGCAACACGGAACTCTGCCACCAAACCCAAAGGAAGCCTCCAAATTGGTCAAAACTGCAGTCAGGTACACTATCTACAATGGTCGGTTATACCGTCGTGATTTCTCATCCCCCCTTCTTAAATGCCTAACTCCGAAGGAAGCAGAATATGCTCTAGCCGACGTCCATGAGGGAAGCTGCGGTCACCATTTAGGAGGCAAAGCCTTAGCCCAAAAAGTATTAAGGGCAGGATACTATTGGCCAATGATGGAAGCTGACTCTAAAAAATATGTTCAGATCTGTGACAAATGTCAGCGCCATGCAGATCATTATTAGACTCCCTCTGAAGAGTTATTCACGACCTCGGTGCCATGGCCCTTTTATAGGTGGGGTATGGACATTTTGGGTTCCTTCCCCTAGGCCCAATGTCAGCTTAAGTACTTGGTGGTAGCGGTTGATTATTTTACAAAATGGATTGAGGTCGAACCACTGGCTACCATTACCTCAGCAGGAATCCAGAAGTTTACTTGGCGCCACATCATCGCTAGGTTTGGCGTGTCGAAATCCATTGTAACGGACAACGACACTCAATTCAAAGATAAAAGCTTCGAAGAACTACTAGCCGACTTAAAGATAAAACACCATTGCAGCTTCATTGAGAACCCCTGGACAAACGGACAAGCCGAAGCCTCTAATAGGATCATCGTGCGAGGTATAAAAAGAAGGTTAGATGAAGCCAAGGGGAACTGGGTCGAGCAGCTTGATCATGTTCTCTGGGCTTACCGGGCTACTCCTCATTCCACCACGGGAGAATCCCCTTTCAAATTGACTTTTGGTTGCGAGGCCATGATCCCGGTAGAGATTGGAGAACCAAACTGGTGCTACAAACACTTCTCACCTGATAATAACCCTGATCTAATCAGAGAATACCTGGACTTACTGGAAGAAAGAAGAAACGTGGCTCACATACGGGATGTCACCCTTAAACAAAAGACGGCGGCCAGGTACAACAAGAAAGTGGTCCTAAGAAAATTCCAGCCGGGCGACCTAGTGCTCAGGAGAACTGACATAAGAGGGAAAAATGCCTCCCAAGGGAAATTAGCTCCTAACTGGGAAGACCTTTATCGTGTTGTCACCAGTACGGGCAAGGGAGCTTACACCTTGGAAACGTTATCTGGCACCCCATTCAAGAATTATTGGAATGCGGATAAACTAAGAAAATTATATAGCTAAATGCCCGCATTGGCCTAGTCCTCTAGTAGAATTATGTTTGATCCGTCCTAGTTTTGAATAATATGCTCTGTATGGACTTTTGTCCCCCAAATATTATTAATAAAACAGAGTCATTCAGATATCAAATTTTATTCAACAAGCGACATTGACTGTTAAAAGGTCAACTAAACAGGAGGCAGTATGGATCATATGTACACATTCCTTCTTTATACCTAAGGTTATTAGGGTACCCCGGGAAAGGTTACATAATATTTATGCCTAAGGTAAAAGGGTTTTCGCATAATATACCAAGGCGTTATTCTTACCCATGTCTACGATTCCAAATGCTTCCTATAATAAGCACTGGAGTATGGATTAAAGTATTATTTTGCCTAAGTCTAAAATTTCACAATGTTTGATTGTTATAAACGTTAGATCACAGACTAAGGCGTTATTTCTACCTAACTCAAGTAGAATGCCATTCGCTCAACGGTATGAGTGAAGGATCCCGGACCATGGTTTTCCTATGACAAAAAGATTTTTCTAAGTCTATTAAAAATAACTGTGAAAATAGGCGTTGGACCCAAGTCAGACCATGAAAACCAAGAAAATAAACAGCGAAACAGCAATTAATTATAAGACCCTACTGGGGGCAATCATCTGTACAAGAAGTAAAACCCCACGCAGGGGGCAAAATGCAGGAAAAAATGGAAGAAGTCAAACTCTGGTCTCTTCCCCACCCGGGTTCTGAGTAGTATCTAAGATGGTGTTAGGAGCACCCGGGACGAGATCCTTTGCAAAGACAAGTTGGCCGTTGTGGAAAATTTTATCTGGGCTAATATCCTCCAAGACAAGAGCAACCCCGGGATTGAAGTATTGAATTTGAGGCACGACATTCTGGAACTGCTCTCCCTCGATCTTTCCAGAAATTGTGTCCATCTCCTCCACGTCCTTTTCAAGCTGAATTATATAGGCCCCCTGGTTACTAATAGTCTTGTCGATTTCAAGCTTCTCGGCCTTCCTAGTGGACTCAGAGTTGAACAACGCCTTCTCCAGCTCAACGATCTTTGCCCGAGTGTCCTCGTTCAGTTTAAGGGTCGTGTTCAGTTTCTAGCCAACTTTTTCCTTTTCCTTCTTCAAGGTCTTCAGCTCTTCCGATGCCCTTCTGTCAGTATCCTCAATAGTCTATTCAATTACGTGAATCTCAGCAGCCGCTCGGAGAGCTTGACTTTGAAGTCTAGCCAAGATTTGGGCCAGACCGTACTCGATAATATGCTGCCTTACCTTGCTGCTCAAAAGTCATCCGGTAATGAAGGGGCCGACATTAGTGCGCGTTGTGATAATTGGCAAAGGGTCCTCCCTTCCTCTATCACCGCCCTCCGAAGACCTCTCATCCTGGTCAAGAGATCCGTCGACGGCTTGCCTTTTTCTCCTTTAAAGATTTTGGGTGGGGGAACCTAGTTAACCTACTTTCTCCCCAATAATAACTCCCTGGCTAGGGGACGCCGGGGCGACAGTGGAAGAAGAGGCCGCAGACTTCACCCCCTTTCTCCGGGATCTTGCAGCATGCAGGGCAATCATGAAAGAACCAGAAGTCATGTTGCTAATTGAAATAAAATAGAAACAAGTACACAATCAGCACAGTAAAAAGTATTGATGCATGAAGATAAAGTGCAAAAACCTAGGGTCACTACGGGTAATAATACCCTAATTCCTACCTAATAAAGCAAAGAGAAGATCATCACCAAGGGTACAGAGAACATCTCTAATATTGATGTTCCCATGCTGCTTAGCATATCGGGCTATGAATTTGACAAACCTAAGCTCCTCGGGGTCGAGATCTCCCACTTCTTTTTTAATTAAACTGAAGGGGACACCCCAGCAGTCTCGCATCCAGTAAAGCAGAAATTACGACTCCTCGTCGGGTTTGAGGGAGAATGGATGACATCCCTCCGCGGCCTTGACTTTGAAAAACGCAGTCTTGAATTCTTTAAAACTTTCTTCGAAAACATCAAAGGACTTACGACCAAGCTGAGACCGGATGACAAGCCAACTTGTTTGCCTTACCATCCCCTGAGTGTTTATTCGAGTGTAAAAATAAAAAAAAAAAGGTATTAACGGAGCATTTGAGACTCATTAACCGGTAAAATCTCTTGAAGGAGATGATGTAACCCCAGCCATTAGGGTGGATCTGGGATGGGGCCACGTGTAGAGTCCGTAGGACGGCAATTTGGAAGTCAAAAAATGGCATTCGAAGCCTCAGCTTAAAGAAAAGGGGCTCATATAGGAATATAAAGTGTGAACCAGCTTCCCGGCAGGAACACACCCTTTCATTCCAGTCCTGACAAACGACTTGGAATTCGTTATCCCGTGCTTTGTTTACGGTCAACTCCAAGACGAATAACGATTCTCGGAGTATGACTTCACTTGAAAACTTGGACTGACAATTCCATACGTCATCCACCACCCATGGGTATACCAGCCCGGGACCTTGTTGAATTCGAATAAGCTCATCCTCTGCTGGTTCACAGACATCGTGGAGCGGCGACTGGACTCTACCCTTTTTTCCTCTGGCCATTGAAATCCTGAGAATACCCAAAGGAGTCTGTAAGCAACTGTCAGAATCAATAATGCCATGGATTCAGACACAAAAGGGAGAACAAAATAATTTATACCCCTTTTACCGACCTCCTACCCCACTAGAGATCAAGTTTCTAGGGGAACTCATCCGCCATGCTTAGTGCGGCGAAGACGGTGTTCCAGGGAGGCGACGAAGTTTATGTAAAGTTTAAAAATCACTAAAACCTATTTCATGAAGAGCAAGAACAGAAATACACTACTACTCTACTTTTCAAAAATAATGAGCATTTTGAAAACGAAAATGACAGTAAGATTGAAAGAGAGTTACTTACTATGTAAAGATAAAGAGCATTTGAACAATGGAGAAGTCGGGAACGGCTAGAAAGTACCCAAAAGAGCTAAAGCTTTTGCCGCACGGTGTTCTCAGTAAGGTTGGTCAAAAATAGTGAAGTGAGGAAGACGAACCATTGACTCTTATTTATAAAGGGTTGAACGGTTAGGGGGATATTTCTGTCTTCTCCATCGCGAGTTCAAAAGGTGCTCATCATGGCGCGCGGAGCTCTAGGCACGCCCCTCCGATAAAATTGCACCACGTAGCCCATACAGCTGTAATAGTAGTTGAAAAGACAGTTACGCAGCGACTAAAAGCGTCATACAGATGTTAAAAGGGGAGCCCAGACTTTTTCAATGGATCCCGGCTTCAAACCGTGATGTCCATTTGGTTGACAATATGGACTATGAACAAATGCCGAGATGCAATTGCTATGGTATCATGCCAGAGTGAGCGTTGGACCCACCCCGGCAATATCATCACGGTGTTATGCCAGAATAAGCATTGGACTTGTCCTAGTAGCGTTACCTCAACGGAAGAACAGGAAAATACAGAACAAATACAGTATATAGTCTTTATTGATTCATTCTCATTCCATACATCGTCATACATCCAGAAAATAGGAAAAAGAAAATATTAAGATACGGAATGTATAAGAGCAGCCCGGGGGAAGGAGCAAGCATCTCCAGCAGCCTAAATCATGCCACGTCCACATCTCCATACTCTGGTCTTTTGAAAAAGTGGATTGGCTTTGAAGAACATTGGCAAACCGGAATCACGATGCCCGAACCAACGCCAAAGTCCTTTGCACTGCTTCCTCCACAGTGCAAATAAAGACCGGGGCATTCTCTCCTTTGTTGGACGGGGCACGACCTTTTATACAGAAGGACATTCCACCGGCCTCAACCATTCCAAGTTGCCTCAAATTGCGGAGCCACTCCGATAGTCTTTCCACCCTGGAACAGACTGAAGCCACTCCGAAATAGAATTACTCTGCCAACTTATTCTCCCTACCTTCTCAGCAGATGATGGTAGAAGCGGATACCCGGTGCTTTCTTGAAAGCAAGTCCAAGAAAGTAGACCGTCCCAAGTTGTTCCCAGAGGGTTTTTCTTTCCAAGAGGGACGATTCTCCACTATGTCAATCTGGTCAAGCACCGGGAATCCCTTGGAGAAGGGAAAATGGGTTGGTCAGAGCATTCTGCAGGTTTGCTATGCATTGGACCATGGGCGCATCATTCCACACTAGTGAGCTGGGTTAGGCATTCCCAAGTACGCCGGGAAAGAAAGGCTCCCGCCTTCCCGAATGCATAGCAACCCAGTTTTATGCTAAGAAAGAAAGGCTCCCATCAAAAGGGAAAAACGTTCGAAGAAAATCAAACATCTTCAAGAATTTTAGAAAAAATAAGAGTACAATCTCTGTAGAAGATGAAGTTCTCTTCACAAGCATGGAAAATAAAGGGAAAGCTACTCTCATTCTCTCGGAAGAAACCATTCTTATATGAAAATGTAAAACGAGAGGAGTGCAAAGGAAGGGAATGCTAGCTCTTGAGAAAGCATTATCTACATATAGGGCACATGAGGCATTCTTATTGGTCCCATAAAAAGTGATCTGACCTCGTGAAGTCAGCTAAAATAAATGCTTCAAATCTCTGATTAGTCACAAAGATAGGGAGCAGTTGAGAAAATCCGTATGAAACTGACATTCTTTTCAGAGGATCACTAATTCCCAATAAAGTCCAAATATCAGTTTCCCAGAGAATCTCAGACTATTACCACCAGCCAATTCAGAGATCACGTTCAGAATTTGCGTTGAAGATATCTCAAAGAATCCCTGGTACTCTTACTTGGGGGCAATGATCTTTAATCATATCAGAATAGGTCGAGGACACCGGTAGTAACCCGGAATCTAACACCTATTCACCAGACTACCGTGTCAGCCGTATGGCGGTTGATCTGTTCGAAGCTTGACTCTCGTCTGTCCCATCTAAGAGCCAAGCTAGGGGTAACTGTTCTAAACCGTGATCCGAGATCCCCGTCCTATGGGATCAACCCGGCATGCACCGGACTCCTCCAAGGCTGGCATAACAGAAGACTCATAAGGTAGTTCGGACCTTGGAAGATAGCACGCCAAGCAGTATTGGGTCATAATATCATGATTGATAGATTCATGCAGAGGATAAATTCCTAAATATTTGTAACTGCTAATCATTAACTTACGATATTATAGGACTCATAATTATTCTTGATGGTTAAATACCTTCCATATCTTAATCCCAGATTTACAAGGATATACCCGATAATAATGAAAATGTGATCTTCATTAGGATACTAATCTCAAATTACCTGTATCCAGTAAGGATCCCATTAGGATTCTGTATACGCTCTATAAATACAAAGTTAAGTCATCTTAATGAGGTAACCCTTAATCCAATCTCATAAGCCTACTTGTGCACTGTCTGACTTGAGCGTTGAAGTCCCTTTGCAGGTACCTATCCCCCTGTGCAATATGCTCAGCTGCTACTCAAGGAGAAAATCACTGTGTATATGCTTAATTCAGGTACCCTCTGATTCCACTTCAAAACACCTTTGATAGTATGCTCTCGTCAGGTTCCACTGAGAAGCAAAGGAGAGCTTGATGGATGTGGTGATGGGGTGCTTTTGTTTAAAAACAGTCATGGATGGGGATGGAGTGAATTGAAGGGTTGCTATGTTTTGTGTTTGGGGTACTAAGGGACTAAGATAGGGAAAGGCGTGTGGCAATTGAAAAGATAAGGCATGCAGTAACATCAGTGGTGGTGGTGGGGTGATTTAACCTTTTTCAGACATCTTACAGCAGCAAGAGACACAATTTTCAAGGGGTTTTATTGTAGACAAAAATTAGTTTTAAAAACCTCTTCCATATACTAATTATATTTTTACAAGTTGAATTATGCTTGTGTTTATATAACAACCACAAAAGCATATAAAATTGAAGTGGAAAATATAACTGACATTGTTTTGTTTGTGATAAAAGCAGTGCTAACATGGTCCAAAATTCAAAATTTCTATTTTTTTCCCGTTTAGAAGGTGCGAATTCCAGAATAAGAAACTTTAATGAGTTTTGGTTTGTTTTTATTTTTATTTTTAATTAATATGATTATATTAATAATTATAAAAATATTAACTTATTTTTATTTTATTTTGTTTTTCATTTTTTGTACAAAAAATGGTAAAAATAATTTTTTATTTTATTTACAAAAAGTTGAAGTATTTTTATAATTATTAATAAAAATATATTAAATAAAAATAAAAATAAAAATAAAAAAAATAAATCAAATCTGACTTTAATTTTTTAAAGTTCATTTTTTAAAAATAAAATCCTATTATAAAGTTGTTTTGGATTATATTAATGTTGAATCTAATCAATTCATGAATTATTTGTGATTCTTAAAAAAGAGAGAGAGAGAGAGATTTGGTAAGCTTTTGAGACAGATAATTTAAAATTACTTATAATTTGTTTATCTTATTTGTTTAAAAGTTCGAATTTTGGGAATTCTATTTAACTGAATTTCTATTTTTAGTAAATTTCTATTTAACTTAATATTATAAAAAAGTTTTCCACAACAACCATGTTAATTATGACGTCATATATAGACCAAGTTGTCCTTTTATATATATGACAGTGAGTGTTATCAGTTTCGCCATTTGTACTTCGTAGATCGTCGTTATCAGCCGTGGCCGTGTGTCACTGATATTTCTAAAGGTGACTCTTTTTTTCTCTCTAAGCTTCCAATACATTGATTAAGCTCTTAATTTATAATTACGCATCTAAATTAAGGCCTATTTGCCACTAATCAGTCCCAGTCCATCACTATCAGTAGTTGTTAAGTTCCTTCTTTTTTTCTTTTTGCATCACGGTTTTCACTGCTGAAACGGTGACGTTCGAACCAATTCAAATGCCTTAATTTATATTATTGTTACGGTTTTGACTGCTGAAACGGTGACGTTCGAACTAGGTTCAATTCAAATGCCTTAATTTATATTATTGTTTTTGGTGATTAAATATAACCAGAATGTCTTTCATATTTTTGTTTTATGGCTCTTTATATATTCGATCTGGGTACTGATATTTCATGCAAAAGGTTGTAGATTTTTTCATTTTTGTGATCCTCCCAGTTGTTTGGTTCCGAGAAAGGTGGTGTCAAGAAAATATTGAGATATTGCATTTGTTCTTAGCTTAACAAGATTGAATTTTCGTTTTTGGAGTTTTGATGAGCTTTGAGTTTTCAAGGCAAAGTTTTTTTTTTTTTAATTTACCAAGAAAAACAGAAGCTTATTTGTTTTTCTATGTTAAGAAATGTTTCAGATTCCATTGGTAGTATAGAGAACTGGTAGCTTTGTGGATGAAATTTGTGGGTGCTATGCCTAATAGTTTGTCTTTGTTTGTCAGCGTTGTTTTGAGCTAATATCATGGCGGTAGAAAGGTCTGGAATCGCCAAAGATGTTACAGAAGTGAGTTTGTGTACCTTGATGTCCATTTCTGTACGATTTTTCTTACCGGCTTTTCCCCATGTTGATAGTGATTTTTACTAGATTACATACTGTTGTCTGATGTTTATTTTGTGTAGTTGATTGGCAAAACCCCATTAGTATATCTAAATAAACTTGCGGATGGTTGTGTTGCCCGAGTCGCTGCCAAACTGGAATTGATGGAGCCATGTTCTAGTGTAAAAGACAGGTAGCCATTTCTGTTTCTACCATTGTTATGAGTCTCAATTGTTTGTTTTAATTCCTGCCTTGGGTAGCGTTATGTTTGGCACGGGTTTTTGTGATTTTCTGCTCATTCTCTTGTTCTTATGATATATGTTTGACATGCAGGATTGGCTATAGTATGATTGCTGATGCAGAAGAGAAGGGGCTAATCACACCTGGAAAGGTTGTATACCTTGATAATTAAAGAAAAGTGCGAGTAATACATCAATAAAGATGTCTTCCTTAGAATAGTATGGTTTGGGAGCAAAGTGATGCTGCTTTTTACTGCCAGAACTTTTATTATGACATATACAGTTATCATGATTAACTCTTTGTGTGTGTTTGTGTGAATCACAAAATTCTTAAATGTTCCAAGTATGAATGAGTAGGACAATAATAGTGAATTAACATATTCCACATAATATATATTGTTGAAAGAGAGAAAAGAGAGACATATGAAGAAAATCGTATGTCTGAATTACACAACGGAGATTAAATTATATAGAGTTGTTGTAATAAATACAAAGATTACAAAAGATCTTAATTACCGTAATTACATGATTTGGTTATGATTTAGTTAGTCTATACAACGAATCTAGTCACTATTTACATAGTTTTCAACACTCTCTCTCAAGCTAGAGCATATAGGTCATATGCACCAAGCTTGTTACAAATATTACTTATCCAAGGACCTCTCAAAGATTTAGTGAAAACATCCACCGGTTGATCATTTGAATTGACGAAGTTAGTGATAATGTCTCTAGATATGATCTTCTCTCTAATAAAATAACAATCTATCTCTATATGTTTGGTCCTCTCATGAAACACTGGATTGGAGGAGATATGTAATGCAGCTTGGTTATCACAAATGAGCGTCATTTGCATAATATCCCCAAATTGAAGCTCCTTAAGCAATTGTTTTAACCAAATGAGTTCACAAGTGGCTAAAGTCATTGCTCGATATTTTACTTCGACACTTAATCTTGCGACCACATTTTATTTCTTACTCTTCCACGATATCAGATTACTCCCATTGAATACACAATACCCAGAAGTGGATCTTCTATCAGTAGGAGAGCTTGCCCAGTTAGCATCTGAATATCCAACAATTTGAGCATGACCTTTATCTTCATAGATGGGGCCTTTGTACTTCAGGACACGAATGACTGCATCCCAATGTCCTTTACAAGGTGAATTTAGAAACTGACTTACCACACTCACTGCAAAAGCGATATCTGGACGAGTAACAGTGAGATAGTTTAATTTTCTGACCAACCTTCTATATCTTCCTGGGTATGAAAGGAAAGTGGCTCCCCCTGATCCAGTAAAAGCCTAACATTAGGATCCATAGGAGTGTCAATAGGTTTTGCATTCAACAAACTTGTTTTCTGAAGGATGTCCATAGCGTACTTCCTTTGTGAGATAACTATACCATCTTTGGATTGTGCCACTTCGATTCTTAAGAAATAGTAAAGTTTGCCAAGATCTTTAGTCTGAAAGTGATGATAGAGGTGCTGTTTCATCTGAATTATGCCCTGGTGGTCGCTGCCAGTGATAACAATGTGGTCCACATACACAATCAAATAGATGCAAACATGAGTTGTATGGCGATAGAAGACAGAGTGGTCAACCTCACTCCGAATCATACCAAATTGTTGAACTACAGTACAAAATCGACCAAATCAAGCCCAAGGAGATTGTTTGAGACCATACAAGGACCATATCAAACAAGGCCAGAAGACTCCCCCTGAGCAATAAACTCTGGTGGTTGCTCCATATAAACCTCTTCTTCTAGATCACTATTGAGAAAAGTATTCTTAATATCCAGTTGATGAAGGGGCCAATGGTGAATAGCGGCCATAGATAGAAAGAGGCGAACAGAAGCCATCTTCGCCATCGACGAGAAAGTGTCTTTATAATCCAAGTCAAAAATCTGTGTATACCCTTTTGCCACCAGACGCGCCTTGAGGCCATCAAGCTTGTCATTTGGGCCAACCTTGACCATATAGATCCACCGACAGCCTACAATAGACTTCCCTGGAGGAAGAGGAATAAGTTCTCAAGTACCACTATTCTAAAGGGCACGCATTTCATTAATCATAGCTTGTCTCCACCCAGGCTGAGATAAGGCATCACCTGGAGATTTAGGAATAGACACAGAAGACAAGGAAGAAAAACATGCAAAATGCAAAGATAGGTGATGATAACTCAAAGTAACATAGTGAGGAGAAGGGTTACGCACAGACCGTATACCATTTCGGAGAGTAATGGGAAGTTCAAGCTCAGGAGGCAGTGTCAGAGCTGGTAAAGAAATTGATTCCAGAGGAGAGTCTGCAATGACCTCTACAACTTCTGGTAGAGGTAGTGGCGGTGGAGGTGGCTGGGGCCGACGATGATAGACTTGAAAGGGGCATTTGATTGGTGGAGGTCAGTTGAGGGCTATCATATTCAGCTGAGACAAGAAGAGGAGGAATAAGGAAGACCTTAGTAATGGATTCAAGAGTCAAACTAGAAGAGTTGAAGGAAACGGACTCGAAGAATGTGACATCGGCAGAGATCAGGTAACAGTGGAGAGTAGGTGAAAAACACATTTAATGGAGTGGGCAGAAAGTTTGTCAAGATCAGGAGTGAGATTATGGACAAAACATGTCGATTCGAAGACACGAGGGGAAAGAGAATGGAGGGGTTATTGAGGAAACAACACAGAGTGGGGTACCTGGTTATCAAGCACAAAAGAGGGCATGCGTTTAATAAAGTAGCAAGCAGTAAGAACTGCATTGCCCCAAAAACAGAAAGGGACACAACCATGAAACAAGATTGTGCGAGTTGTTTCAATTAGGTGTCTATTTTTGCGCTCAACAGCCCCATTTTGTTGAGAGGTATAGGCACAAGATGTTTGGTGAAGAATGTCATTAGATGCCATAAAATGTTGAAAAGGCCGAGATAAAAATTCACATGCATTGTCACTATTCAAGGTACAAATTGAAACACCAAATTGAGTTTTTATTTCATTATAAAATTTCTGAAAAATAAAAAAACAATTCAGACTTGTTTTGTATTAAAAATAACCAAGTATACCGAGAATAGTTATCAATAAAAGTAACAAAATATTTAGAACCCTAAGTAGACTTGATACAACTAGGATCCCAAACATCAGAATGAACTAAAGTAAAAAGAGATGCGGCTCGACGACAAACTCTGTCGGGAAACGAACTACGAGTGTGTTTTCCAAGTTGACACGACTCACAAGGTAAACTAGATAACTTAAATAAGCTTGACACCATTTGTTGTAGTTTGGAAAGGCTCGGATGACCCAACTGAGCATGAATGGTGAGAGGGGAATTCATGACAGAGCAAACACAAGATGTGGTAGAGAGCTGGTAGAGGCCATTGGACTCACATTCGACACCAATCATCCGTCCCGAACTCCGGTCTTGCAAAATGACAGGGTCTTTAGTGAATGTAATGCTACAATCTAAAGAACGAGTCAAACAACTAATGGACAGTAAATTAAAAGGACTTCTAGGAACATAAAGCACGAAATCAATAGATAGGAAAGGGAGGGGATGGACAGTGTCAATCCCTTGCGACCGTGTTTGGGAACCATTTGCTAAAGTGATTATAGGTAAATAACTAGAATTAGAAATTTTGGAGAAAAGGTGCTTATTACTAGAGATGTGATTAGAGGCACCAGAATCAAAGGCCCAAAGACCCAAGGATGGTGACTGAGAGAGACACGCAAATGCATTATCAGTGTACTCAACAAATATAGTGGAACTAGAGGCCTGGTGTTGCTCAACCCACTTTAGAAAATCTACATAGGCAACAGGAAATGCAGTTGGTTGGGCAAAGGACTCAGGTGGATTCGGGGCAGCAGTCTGGGCAACATTGGCAGCCCGGGGAGGATGGCCATGTAAAATCCTGCACTTATCAATGGTATGACCCAGTTTGTTGCAATGATCACATTTTGAATGGGGTCTACACGAGTTGCCGAAACGAGAACGACCACGATTGTTGCTGTCGAAGACTAGGACAGAGGTATCAACTGGAGCTAGAGTAACAACAGAATCAGAGGGCTGCTTGGTCGGGACTTGGAGCAAAGTGGACCAAGTCATGCTCGGAGTAGGGATAGTGAGAGAACCCAAAATCTAATCATGGTTGGTTGAATATTCTGGAGGCAAACCATACAAGGCCACGAGCATGAAGAAGGTACTACATTGCTCGAGTTCCTTTGTCGAGGTATCAGCAGGGGGCAACAACTCATTAAAATCATGGAGAGCACCATGGACCTTCCCTAAATAGGCCAACATAGGACCATCAAATTTCCGAGGAGCAACAATACACATGAGGTTATGACACATCCTATATAATCGTTGAGTGTCATTGGTGTAAAGAACCTTGGCCTGCTCCCAAATATGAGCGCGGAAGATCTGCTTGAGGGAGGGATGAATAGTGGATTTGATGACACTGCATAATTGGGCATCAATCTTTTTCCACCTTGATTTGTTAGCCTCGGACACAAACTCAAGCTTCGTGGTGAGGTTCTCTTCATAGCCTTGGTCGTTGAGCCACAGTTTGATGTCTGAAACCCAAGTATCATAGTTGCTGCCATCTAATTTGCCAGTAGAGAGAGGGGCACTGACGTAACTGGTGAAAACAGGAGGCTCAGCCTTTGAGAGGTCTTTATAGCCAGCTGAGAAGGTAGAACTAGCCATGGATTAGTAAACAACAGGTCAAAAAACATAATCAAATAATACCTGAATGCATCGATTCAAAAAGGGGTCGCGACAAATGGTCACGAACACAAAAGGCAAGTGCAGATCTAGAAAGAGGAGAGAAGGGCGAGCACGGCGCTACAAACTACGGCTGGAGGGGGTGGCCCACATGTTGTCACGTGCCGGTGAAAGAGCGGCGTGTGGAGTTGCGCGCAAGGACTGTTGACTGTGCGTGTAGGCGCATCTTGTGGTTTCTACTTTCTAGGGTTGGGCTTCTGGGTTTTGGCCAAATAAGAAGAGGTGATTCCAGTGGTGGGTTCATAGGCCGGAAAGGTTGCCGGAAAGTTGGACCGTGGCGGCGGACGACGACATGGTAGCAGACAATGGCATTCAGCAGCTGACAGCAACAAAGGAGATGGGTTTGCTGGAAAGAGGACAGAATAGAAAGAAAAAGGCCGGCAAACTGGAGTGGAAACATGGTTAGCCGAAAAAAAAATTCACCGGAGAGTAGTGGACTCACCGGGCTTGCATGGTTCTAGGATTGCCTCTCTTTAGGCTCTAGATACCATGTTAAAAGAGAGAAAAGAGAGACATATAAAGAAAACTGTGTCTAAATTACACAACGGAGGCTGAATTATATAGAGTTATTGTAATAAATACAAAGATTACAAAAGATCCTAATTATCGTAATTACATGATTTGGTTATGATTTAGTTAGCCTATACAACGAATCTAGACACTATTTACATTGTTTTCAATATATACATAGGATAACTACCTGTACAATTGGCCTTCAAGAGAACACTATTTTGGGTGGATTCTCATTTCTTACAAGGTTATGTCATATATGCATGAGGAAGCATCCTATATATGGGAGGTTTGGCCCAAATTTAAATAAAATGTGAAAGTTTTCTATAAAAAAAACTTACAGAATGAAATTTATGTTACTCTCATAGCATTTATTTTAGTTCTGGATGAATTCACTGTTTATTGGTTACTGTTACAACTGAGATGTAGAATACTAGGAAGTGGTAGTGTCTCTGAGTTGACAGTTATTACTTTTTCTGCATGTGGGTTTCTTATTTTACTGAAGAGTGTCCTCATTGAACCAACAAGTGGTAATACTGGCATTGGATTAGCCTTCATGGCAGCAGCCAAGGGTTACAAGCTCATAATTACGATGCCTGCTTCAATGAGTCTTGAAAGAAGAACCATTCTATTAGCTTTCGGAGCTGAGTTGGTTCTGACAGACCCTGCAAAGGGAATGAAAGGAGCTGTTCAGAAGGCTGAAGAGATATTGGCTAAGACACCCAATGCCTACATGCTTCAGCAATTTGAAAACCCTGCCAATCCCAAGGTAGATACACATTTGTTTTGTAGCTGGTGCAACGGATTCTTGACAACTTTGGGTGATATATTTTGTTATCATTGCAGGTACATTATGAAACCACTGGTCCAGAGATATGGAAAGGCTCGGAAGGGAAAGTTGATGCACTTGTGTGTGGAATAGGTACTGGTGGTACCATAACTGGTGCTGGGAAATATCTTAAAGAGCATAATTCCAATATAAAGGTTAGCTGTATTTTATTTTATTATTTTTTTTTTTGCAAGTTTAGATAAATTTAGGGATACTTGCACACGATTTTTCCTGAAAATGGAGATAACTTATCTCTACTATAGCTATGTTGTTCTTTTTTCATGTTCTCATTGTTTTCTTCCCCTTTATGCAGCTTATTGGTGTGGAACCAGTTGAAAGTCCAGTGCTCTCAGGAGGAAAGCCTGGTGAATTATAACCTCTTCTGTGATAATGTGTTTTTTGGATGTTTTTCGGATGAACTATAAAATTATTGCTTTGCAAGTTGATATTGGAATAGGTACATTAACGCATGGTTGTTGTTGTTTACTTTACCATGTTAAAGCATATTGGCTGGCATTAGAGAATTGATTGCATTGGAGTTATTATTAAATAATACCCCCATCCTACTTCCCTCCTACCATCCAGGAGGGACTGGGTTTTCTTTTGTTCTGCCTGCCCATATTATTGAAAGAAGATTGTCACTAGGTTTTCTTTATAATACAGCATTGTATGCTATCTATCCTTGTGAATTTTTCTTGACACCATTTCATGGTTGCTTGACCAGATTGACCCTTGGACTAATCAGATGCTAAGCATGTAAAGTTGCTGTAACTGTGATTATACTGTCTTTTCTTCAGCTTACGATTATCCCTTTAGAGTTTAGATTATAAGTCAGTTCCTTTTTGGTTTTTCTTGTATGTTTTATTCTCTGGTGGCGGTAACTACTGTAGTTTTAACAGTTTTTATTTATGATAAAACCTTGGGTTGAGGTAAAGAACTTTCTTTTCTAGCTGTTGCTAACTTGCAAATTGCCATTGTGAATGTTCAGGTCCGCACAAGATTCAAGGGATTGGTGCTGGTTTTGTCCCTGGTGTCTTGGAAGTCAATCTTCTTGATGAAGTTGTTCAAGTAAGCTTTAACAACTTTTGGATAATTGTTACATTATTCAAGAGTGTAATCATAGTTCGTAAAATATTATGATTTTATGAACATGTTTTTTTAAAATTGTCTGGAAATGCTACGTACAGTTTTGGAAAAATGAGATAATTCGTGTGTTTATAGTTATTGCATCTAATTGTTGATAATTGATTTACATTCTTACGCCTTTAATTCTTATCAATCTGATGATATTGATACAATCTCTACTTTGACTTAAGCGAAGCTGATTTTTGCTACTTATTGGTCATTTCCAGTTTGAGAACCTTTTCAATTAATTTCTGATAAAGACTTGTCCTAAAGCTTTATGGTTCTCTTCTTGCCTGGGCTAGTCCAAAGTTCAGTTTGAGGGCAAACCACAAATGGTCAATATAAACTTTTGAATGCTAGTTTACTTTATCTCATTTGGTTAGACTTCAAATTGAAAGGAGTAGAAATGTTTTGCATGGAGAAAGAGAATCTTGGATGGCTTTGAAGATTAGGTGCTGATTTTAGCGCCACAAATATAAATATGGACAAATTATGATTCAATATATACATATTTTGTAATATACAATGTCATTTCTAATCTGTCTTAATTGAATTTTTATTGGTTGCACTTTTGAATTTAGTCTAAAAAATTGTTAAATTCTAAATGATAAAATTGTGATTGATGTGTAGTATTAGAAAGATATTTAATATCATCATTTTGCAGTATTTGTTTTGAAAGTTGCTATGTTTTGTTAAACCTGAGATATGTGTGATTTGGCAGATATCAAGTGATGAAGCAATAGAAACTGCGAAGCTTCTTGCACTTAAAGAAGGCCTATTTGTAAGTTCTAAACCTATAAACAGCAAAGAGTGAGCATGATGCTGTCCCTAAGATGTATTTTGTTGGGATAAGACTTTTCTAAAGTGGGTTTGTCTAGTAAGGGTGTATCTACTTTTAATTTGATAAAGTGCATCGAGATTTCAACTCACTAAATGATTTAAGGGCAGATACGCTTTTACTTGCTATTTTTTAGACAAACTCACTTTAGAAGAGCATTTTCCATTTTGTTGAGCCTCTTTTGTAATTCATATTCGGATGTGAAAAAAAAAAATAAGAAGAAGAAGCTGGTTATAACATTTTTCTTTTTTCTAATTTTATAGTTTATTGAACCTCTTACGCTGGATATTTTGTAGGTGGGAATATCTTCTGGAGCGGCAGCTGCTGCTGCTATTAATATAGCAAAAAGACCAGAAAATGCTGGAAATCTTATTGTAGTAAGTTGATTGTATCCCTAAAATTTCCGTGAAAGTATTTAGAAATGTCTATTGAGAAGAAGTGACAGAATTGGTAGTATAATCTTTATGCATAATATTCAATAAAAGAACTAGTGATCTCTTGGACCACAATGACAAGATGACATTACGGATGGGACAAGCTTTCCTATGAATGTTTAGGTCTTCAAAATATGAAAATTTGGTTAAGGATTGCAAAAGACTGATGTTTTGTTTTGTTTTTTTTTTTTAATTTAAGAAAGACAACTAGATATATTAGATGATTACATATTTCCATATATTGATTCTGTCATTACCATTAACATGTAAAAATATGCTAAATGTATAATCTTGTGAACCAATACAATGTGATCTTGCTTGTCATATCGTGCATGTTATATATATATTAATGCTTTATCATTCCATAATTCATATATGGGCTTATCCTTTCAGAGACGTAAATCCGTTAAGTATTGCTCCTAATGGGTGTGATATGGATTTCAAGTGCTCTGGAGTCTGGAGCTCTGTTCCTATATGTAGACTGGATCACCAGTCTCAATACTGCAGACTGCAGTGGTGGAACTGATCTCATGTTAATCAGAAAGATGATTATGTAGCTTACGAACTCGCTTGCAGTATAATTTCATGTTTCTGTTGATTTATTTCAATTGCATGATTCGTTATAATTGATGCCTCATTATACGAGTAACTGAGATTATAGGGCACACAATCTGTATATTACAGTTAAAAGTTTCATTTTGTTAATGGCACTATCTGAGTTGAGGTTCCATTTTGATATGGTGCAGGTTGTTTTTCCAAGCTTTGGTGAGAGGTATCTGTCCTCTGTGCTGTTTGATTCAGTCAGACGGGAAGCTGAAAGCATGACTTTTGAGTCCTGAATTCCTGTTTAAGGCTTAAAGCTGCTTCAGTTCTGATTTTTCAAGTGGTGAATTTTAAAAAGCGTAGCTAGTGACTCTCAGAATACTGTTTGTGATTGATTCTGCTGTAAAACTTGCTTCAAAAGACTTGAAATATTATCTCAAAAGAAAGAAAGAATAAGATTGGCATTTGAGAATATATTGTTTCTTAAGTGTTATGTCAAAAGTGCATCTAAAAAATTGTTGTCTTGTAAATGTGTGGAAGTTTGTGCCTTTATGGAAAGAAAAAAAATCTATCATGAATGCTCTAATTTTTAGGGGGGAAAAAAGGCACTTGAGCCAACATAAAAGAACAGGATCTTCATAAATCTACAGCCGAAATGTGTTGAGCATAGTATTTTATAAACACCAATGCCCCATCAACAATAGCGCTTGACAAAAATATTTGGCAGGGCCAAAAATATTAACACCAAAACTTTTTTCTAATCCAAAGCAATGCTTGTTTATGTTTCTGCGACTGAATTTTAACTTACTATAGGGCTACAGTAGAACATAATACCTTTAAAAAAAACTACTATTTTTAAATTATGAGGGTAATATCAAAATGGAATAGACTCAATAGACAATAGAGATAGAACATTCAACTTAACAACTTGATAACTCTAAAACTAATGGCTCATCATCATGTGGTACTACCTTTATAAATGACAATTAAAATTTAAAAGGGATATGCAATTAAGCAAAGTGAGCAAACAACCATTCTACTCCCTTCCATATAATAGCTGCCTTCTACCTATATAACTGCATCTATGTGATAAGTATTGGACCTGTGGCATGAAATCATTAAAAAAAATGGAGAGCTAAAATTTGGGGGGCAGCCCATATGATCTTCCGCCACTGCTCATCAACCTTTCGATGCTGAAAACTCAGAAATCCATTAGGAACCCAGCTACCATCATTAAGATATAACAGAAATGATTTACATGAAAGTCGAAAAGCTGTAAGGAGATGATTACTAGCAATGAAAAAACATGGTATAAGATCATAACAGCATAAGTCCAGCATCGATACAAAACTGAGCACCATATTCTAACAGGGGGGAAAGAAAAAACTGCTTAGCATAAGAGAAAAACAGACGCAAAAACTCAGAGTTGTTTGCTATTCTTTAAGCTTTAGTCATCTACATGTAGGATAGACAGAGATGGCAAGGTGAAAAGTAATTAACAATTTCCTCGAATGCAGTGTCTACACTTTGCTTAACCCTTAATACTATATTTAGATTATAGGTAATAAGAGGAATAAAAATATCTTTTTTTATTTAGAACTTTTAAAATACATAAGAACGGAACACATAGAGAATTATTTTTCTCCTCTTCTCTTCAAATACTTAACTTTTGTTTCTCCTAAAATTGAGATAAAATGAGAAAAATACATAAGTAATTTCGTTTTATTCTGTTAATGAAACTTCTAAATAAAGAAAATAAAAATTATGTTCCATTCCATTCTTTTTCTTTTCGTTCAACTTTCACCTATTTCGTTCTGTTGTTTTAATGAAAAAAGTTCCAAACATATAGTGAGGGTTAAAAAGGACCACCTTTGCTATGGGGGTAATAGTACTGATCACTTAAAATATACGAACTACTCTACTCTCCTTTCGATTTGTACAGCATGCACTTCACAAGGGCTCCACAAATGAATTCAATGACATATCACCACTACAAGGTACATTGTTGATATAATTTAACAGTTGAAGGGTTAGTGGGAAAATCACCGAAATTGTAACAAAGAAATGATCTTTCTGCTCTTGGTTCACACCACTTTTGGATTTTGATTGGATTGAGCCCCTCCATCAACCATCACACTCACATTCTCAGGTGAAGAAATCCTGAACCCCTTTGCCAGCAAAAACCCGGTCAGAAAGCTCAGCCAAAATGGCATTGACGGTGAGCAAAACGACGCTAGAACCAAGGATGACTCCGAGCACAACACCGGTGGTACCCAAAACCTTCCCAAACACGGGCCACTCGATCTCCCTAATCTCTTGGGCCACTCCGCTCCAAAAGTTGTCCCCTTCTTTGTCCTTCCTCTCCTGCATCGCCTTCTTCAGTTCTGATGCCAATTCGGACTGACCCACCGCCTGTTCTTGCTCCTCCGCTTCAGGTTCGGGTTCGGAACTCTCTTGGGTTTCCTCGACGACACTGGCCACCGGCATCCGCCTCTCCAGAAGCGGCGAGATTCCAATGGGTCGAAAAATGAGAGTGAGCGGCTGGGGCTTCAAGGTTGCGCGACCACTGAGACTGTGGAGACGATATGATGGAAAGTGTGAAGTCACCGGTAACTGTAAGTGGTGGAAAGCTTGCAGCGCCATGAATGATGATAGCCCTGATTTCTGGATAACAGACAGAGTCACGCTTCTTTATAGTTATACTACTCTCCCTTCGGGTTAAACCCGATCCAATCTTCTCGTGGGTTGGGTTCATTTGCTTTTATTTTTATTTTTTAATTTTTCTGTGGCTTTTAAGCTCTTTTAAAAAAAGTGCTTTAGTGGATCACACAAGTGATTGTATATCGTAAAATTTCATTTTCAAGCTTCATATATTATATCTTCTCTTCTTAAATAAACGATACACACACATTTCCATGGGTTTTCAACAGGAGAAAATTTAGGTACAGTATCTTACATCGTTACCATCCAATTCTCATTATGTGTATGTTTTTTCCAACTAATAATTAACTTATAAGTTTTTTTTTATTATCTAAACTTGTTAATTTTGAAATCACTTCCTTAGTTTTTCTCTCCCTTATTATTTCATTGCTCTGTTTGGACTGTGGCGTTGTAGATGGAGTCCTCACGCAGACCTTGTCACCGGAAACCTATTATCCAGACTCCCTACCACCTCCGCTGAATCTCTTTACCCTTGTCTCTCTTCCATGTTGGGCGTTGGTGTTTGAAAACATGTAAATAATCTCAAAGTGGTAATGGTTGGTTCGTTGAAACAATGATGGGAAAATGAATGCAACACCAAATCTGATGTTTGGTTTAAAAGGCGAAGACAAATTGACAAGAAAAAAGTGTTGAGCTTACATGAGTCTCGTGGGCTGTGCTTAATATAATCAAACAATATAGAATATTGTGGATAAGAACATGTAAAAGAATGTGAAGTGGTTGTGGGGAAATGAGAATAGTTACAAGTTTATATTTTGTCAAGAATCTAATCACATACAAGTATGTTGGCTTTCTTAGTGAATGCAATTCTAGTGTTCCATGAAATGTGCTAATGAATTTTTATATATGATAACTAATAAGTAGTTACAAAAACTAATTAGTATGTAGTTGATTTAGGATTAAATCTCTTTAAACTTTGCTATACCAATTTTGCCAATTTTATTGCCAATTCATTTTGCTTCTTAGTTTCATTTTTCTTGATTGGTTTTGTGAGGAGATAAATTGATAGGTCGTTTTATTCTCAAATTAAAATTTTTTTATTGATTTTAAAAATTAAATTTTAGTACAATAACAAATAGGATATTATTCTTTAAGGAAAAATAATTGATTAAGTTAAATAATTAATATGAATAATAAATATAAAAAATAATAATTAAAATTAAAATTAAACTTAAGCAATTAAATTAATCAAAATAAAAAATATGAAAAATGACGAGTTTAAAATTTATTGATTGATTTGATGTAAAGTTCAGTTTTTACCATTAAGATTATTATTTTCTTAATTTAATTTTAATTGATTCTCTTATTCACTTGATTTAACAATCATAAGTAATTAAATATAAATTACTCTTCTCTACAAAATAGTTAAGACTAGAACATTCGCTGCTAACCCTAACCAATAATTAATCTTAAAATGTATATAATCAAATTAACAAAATAAATTATTTTAGGCAAGTCAGCCTCACGTGGATCTTATGAACTTATGTTGAATTATTCCTTAAAAATTAATAATTAATTGACCATAACAATTAATCTCAAGTGCTACAAATAATTAGAATTTCATAAAAGCATAAAATCCTAATATAGCAATAGATAATTTCAAAACAAACTCATATGATCAAGTTAAGAAAATTTTGAATATATCATAAACATTAAAATATTGGAGAATTGTAAACAACCTAAGTATATAAATTAGAGAAATTGATGTCAAATTAAGTTAGAGAACATATCATTCTAAGTATTTGATATCACTCTAAACTAATTTTATGTTTGGACGATAGGTAATGAAGAGAATGGAAATAACTTCTTTTATTTAGGAGTTTTAAAATATATAAGAAGAAAACAAAATACATGGGAAACTATTTCTCCCCTCTTTTCCTTGAATGCCCAACTTTTGTTTCTCTCAAAATTAAGGTGGAATGAGAAAAACACATTAATAATGAAGTTCCGTTTCGTTAATGAAATTTTTAAATAAAAAGAATGAAAACTGTATTATATTATTTCTCTTTTATTTCTGGTTCATTTTCTCTAATTTCATTCTATTTTATTAATAAAAAAATATTCAAACTCTTAAGAAGAAAAGGCAAATGGGCTGCCGCATACATTCTGAAGGTAGGAGATATTCTTGTATGCACAGGTGTATCATATTTACACACAAGATAAACATTATGATAGCCAGTAGCATTCCAGGGCATACTCGCCGCCCTGCACCAAAGGGTGCAAGCTCATAATTCCGGCCTTTAATATCAATGTCTGACACTAGAAATCTCTCTGGATAAAACAAATTCGGATTGTCCCATATGCTTGAATCCCTGCCAATAGTCCATACATTGACTAGCACTTGTGCATCCTTTGGGATGGTGTAGCTACATATGTTTACATCTATCTCAGCTTTTCGAGGGAGTAAAAATGGAATGTCTCTTTTATTATAGCTTGCAAGTAAGGGAGTCTAGCAATGTCCGATTCCTCAACAGGTTTACCTCTGCCAATGGTTAGCTCCAGTTCTTTTATTGCTTTTGACATGACCTCTGGATTGCATAGTAACTCAGCCATTGCCCCATTCTAGTGTAGATGTTGTCGTATCCGTTCCCCCAACAAATAAATCCTAGTGAATCATAATTAATTTCAAAGTAATTAAGTCAGCAGTTGTAATAACAAAACAGTCCTAAAATGTGGAAGGGAGAGGAGAATAATACATGTGACAAATGTTGAATCATTGTTTTGTCCATCATCTTGTTCTCTTGAGAAATGTTGAGGAGCGTCTAACATGTCATTGTGGGTGTGGGTGTCAACATTTGTTCCTTCCCTCACCTTCAACCGTTGGTTAACCAAGCTGTCGAAAATGTCCAACACCTTCTCTACGTTCTTAGCTTGACGCCTTTTTATGCCTTGTGGGTCAACCATCTTCAAGACAGGAAAATAATCCGCCAAGTTTGGTGTTCCAACCAATTTTGTGATATTGGTCACTAAGTCCTTGAACTCTCCCGCTGTACCTGCAGACTGAACCAAATCCACAGAGAAAATGGTGTTTGATAATAAATTTATGGTAGTCTTGAAAACTGCTGTTCCAATATCTACTGCTTCACCGATTTGGCTGTTTTGATAATACGGAATATTGAGAGAATATTGCAGCATTATTACACTGATATATTGGGACACTCCAATCAGCGTCCTCATAGTATGGTCCTGCACAACACATAAAGAGTTAGTGACCTGCACAATACAATTTGTATCATCTGTCAATTGGGACACTGATATTAAATTGCAATTTAATCCAGGCACATATAACACATTGACAAGTTTTAGCCCTCCTTCGAGAGTCACAGTTCCTTCCTTCGTTGCAAAGGCTTGTTCTCCATTGGGGAGTCCCACAGGGCATCTTTGCACCACCTTTAGCTCACGGAGGAGTCTCAAATCTCCAGTCATATGATTGGAGGCTCCTGTATCAATAATCCACACATTTTTACCTCATTCTTTACTGTGGTGCTTCCCTTATGACTGCTGAGGAGATCCACCAGAGTTTGCCATTGCTCAGTGCTCAAACCTGGTAGGCCTCCCTTATCTGCATCCATTTCTCTGATACCATAAAGAAATAGTGAATCATAAATTTTTCCTGTGTAATTTTACAAAAGGAACAGACATATATACACAAGCTCTACCACTCACCTAGCTAAGATCACTCCTACAAAAACTCCTAAACCAGATACGGCTATTCTAATAATAACTATACAAATAAAAAGATTACAGAAAGGATCAATTAGGATCGTGTAATAATGCTGCAATATTCTCCCAATATATCAGTGTAATAATCTTTCAGCAATATTCTCCTAATATTCCATATTAGATTAATTAGGATCAGTGTAATAATGCTGCAATATTCTCCTAATATATCAGTGTAATAATGCTGCAATATTCTCTCAATATATCAGTGTAATAATGCTGCAATATTCTCCCAATATTCCGTATTAGATCAATTAGGATCAGTGTAATAATACTGTAATATTCTCCCAATATATCAGTGTAATAATGCTGCAATATTCTCCCAATATTCCATATTATTTGATGAATTTCACTGAGGAGTTGTTGCACTTTCTTACGTCTGACATCTTGGCTGGCATCAAGAGTCCTGTGTGCAAATAATTGAGCATTGCATATTTTCCTCAAATCTCGCCAAAGAGGTGAAACGGGAATGAAGGTCCTGGTGGAAGCCTGGTGTTTGGTTTTCTACTTCTTGCAAGGAATGAGCTAAGATCATGAATGGTGGCGCACGTCAACACAAGGAGCAGGGCACAACTCACAAAACCCATCTCGAGGAGCGATAATTGCTGCAAACGGGAATGGGAGAAGAGGGCAGGACCGTTGATGCAACTTGGTTACTTGGGCACTCATTATATATATATACATGACTCCTCAAACACAATAAATTAAAATAATCCAAAATTGTTGTCAATGTCAAAATCTAATGCCAGGTTCAAACTTCAAATAATGTAGTTCTCCAACTAAGGATTGAGCCTCTCGTTCCTTGTTAAAGCACCGCAAGACCAGGTCTTGTTATTTGGCTAAAACCCAAAACGGCTTCGATATCAACAAATGCTTCATCATTATAACAGTTAGACCAGTTCTTGTTCTTTGGTTTAATTCATGTGCCACTAATAACAAAGTCCATGATCTATCCCTTAGTGGAATTTGTAGTGTGCCAGAAGCAAGATGAGTTCTTCCAAAAGTACAGTAAAATGACGCTGTTTGAAATGAAAGCTATCTATGATGCACGGATACTTTAATATTAGTGACATATCTATATCGTGATTGTATTTGATATTATACTGTTATATTCATATTTTTTACGTATTCTTATATTTTTTTATACCCCTACTCTTATTATTGTTACTCAAAAAACTCAAAATATGGATTTAAGTTTTATTTTCATTAATTACCTCTCTCAAAACATATTCGTACTCTTACATTATTGTTATAGTCAATAGGGGTGTAAGTGGGTGGTTTGGTTTGGTTTTTGAGAGAAAATAAATCCGAACCAATCAAAATCAATTAGTTTAGTTTGGTTCGGTTTTCGTATTTTTTAATAGCCAAATCCGAACCAAACCGAACCGAACATCTATGGATTGGTTTGATTCGGGTGATCGGGTTCGCCACTTTTTTAATACAAAAATTAACTAAATAATTAGTTTTTCATAAAAAAAATACAAAATCTAATGAAAAAATTTTTAGAAATAGAATCAATCTTATTAATTTGAACACTAATAATTATTTCATATTTTAGAATGTGTTTTAAAAGGTTCATAAAGAGGAAACAAAGAAACATATTGATATTTGTATTAAGAAATTATATTTGAATAAGTTAAAAAAATATTCAAGAGAGATTTAACTGGACAAGTTGTATACTACTACTATTTAATTAAGAGAAAGTTGTGAGACTACTAACCTGGAGGTATATATGTAACCAATTAAACCCCTAATGACACGAGTGAAGTTAATGAAGACTTGATTAGTTAAACTTTGAATCAGCAACCTAGCGAATTTAAAGTCTCCAATCTTTGCAGCCATATTTTCATCCAAGAGAATGTTGTTAGGCTTCAAATCACAATGCACAATAGGAACTTCACTATCATTATGCAGGTAATCTAAAGCACAAGCAGCATCAATATCTATATTTAGTCTCTTCATAAGGTTTAACTCATTTTCATTTGCATGCTTTCTCTTCCCCTTAATCCAATCTTCCAAGCTCCCATTACTTAAGTATTCATAAACTAGAACCAGAAATTCATTTTTTTTAAAGTCAATACTAGAACATTTAAAGTCAATTCATCGTTTTCAAGCTTTCAAGTTTAGATGATGTTGTTGCTGTTACTTTCACTTTTCTGTTCTTTATTTATAGTAGCAAGTAAATTGTTAGACATAATATCAGTGTTACCACTGTGACTCTAATGATGTAATGTCTGACATGCCTTCTAACATGGCCATGAGGCTCACATGCAAAATACAAGCAAAATTTTTATTACCTTCTAAATGGAAGACAGAAAGCTTTTGGAAAACTCCACTATTAGGAATGGTTCCTTCTAAATCATTATAAGAGAGGTTCAAAAGTTGAATGACATGTAAATTTTGAAGTTCAATAGGAATGGATCTAGAGAGTTGGTTGAAGGAAAGATCCAAAGTTTTCAAGTCTCTCACCTCTCTAAGAGTTTTTAGAATAGCACCTGATAGCATATGCCTGGCCAGAATTACAGTGCGGGTTAGTAGAACCGAACATTTTGGCAAAGGAGTTTTCTAGCCTTCTATGTTGAACGAAAACCACGTTTTAGGAGTTGAAAGCTAAGAAAATATTACAAAAAATAAAGAAAAACAAGTAGTAGCCAAAAAATATTGTAACATAATTTTTTTTTTAAAAATAAAATATATAAATATATGGTTTGGTTTGGTTCGGGTTAGTTTGGTTTTGAAATTTCAAATCCGAGAACCGAACCAATTAAACTTTAATTAGTTTGGATTTTACCCGAACCAATCAATATATCCAAATCAAACAGAACCAATTTAATTAGTTCGGTTTGAATTAATCGGGTTGGTCAATTATCCAAACCAATTTACACCCCTAATAATCAACATCATTCCACAAAATAACATTCTTTTATTCTCGTCAAATGAGTTAAAAGAGAGCATGAAACTTGGGTTAAGATAATCATAAGTGAAGAAATTTAACTTTTATCTTTTTGACATATATAAATATAAATATTTTATTAATATAAATTACTATTTTTATATCGTATTTTTTTAAAAATATCATATTTACATATCTTATTATATCATATCGTACCAAATATTCATACTCATTCCCGTGAAACATGGAAGCAATCAAAATAATCTTTCTGAAAAAGTTATTCCATTCTGTGGAATTTGCTTGAGTTTATCAAGATCAGTAACAATGTGTATAGGACTTTGGTGAATGTCATTGTCACCTTGTTGCTTAGGTTAAGGTTCCCAGGTCTTATTTGGTCAAAACCCAACACGGGGTTGAATGTCATAAAATATGCTTCTTATTATTTTAACAGGAATTAATTAATAAGACCAGGTCTTGCTCTTTGGATTAGTTAATGTGCCACTAATAACAAAGTCTAGGATCCTTATTGTTATCCGCTCAATTGGTTGGATGGTAGTGCGCCAGGGATGAGGATCACCTGTCCTTATTTTCTGTCCTCTTCCCTATCTTCTCACTTAAATTTTGACAAGTGTTTTAAATTCAATTACATGTCTTATTTTCATTTAATTTATTTTACATTTGTCAGAATTTAAGTGAAGGAACAGGGAAGAAGATAGGAAATGGGGACAGGTGATCTCCATCCGTGCGCCAGAAGCTACATTTTCTAAGCATTCCTCGTTAATTTTTTTAGGTTTAAATATATTTTTATTCACTTTAAATATAGTGATTTTTTGTTTTAGTCTATTTAAAATTTTCTTATAATTTTGGTCCTTTCAAATTTTGAGACAAGTAAAATTAGTCTCTGTCATTATTTGATATCTATTAAGTGATTATATGACAAATTGAAGTTTATGTCAACATTGCCACTTGTCATTCATCTCATATTTCTTTGTGTCACGTGAATTTTTATCATCAACTTGGGTCCCACCTCCTCATTAAACATCACGTGGACCTCACATGACTTCTTCTTCCTCCTTTTCTTCCTCATTATGCAGAGACATTCGAACTTTAATCAAATTTATTTTGAACCCGTATGACAACAATCAGTCAATTCAACAAATTGCAAGAAATTGAGGTAGAATCCTATGATTTTTTGACACTATAGATACTTGAAATTGTGACAAAGTTCAAGGACACTCATCTTGTGGAGCAAATTGGACCTGTGTTGCTTAAGCTTAATGCTAAAAATGGTGGCGGATTTGATTGAGTCTTCCTCCATTGGCAACTTCTCTTCTTCTTCAACACTCACTATTGCTTTATTCTTCTTCGAACTTTCCTGGGGTAGAGTCTGAGACTGAGCTTTTGGGTCCGTTGTCCCATCAATTTGATTTATGCCCAAAAGAAAAAGCTCTGATTTTTATATACTAATTAGAGAGAGTGTGTGTGAGGTAAGTGGTGGAAAGTCGTAGTTGAAGACGACATATATCAGTCACTGTTGGAGAGAAAGAGACATTAGTGGGTGTGGGGTGGGGGTTAGTGTAATTTTTGGGTTTCCATTGTTTATTAAAAGAAGGTTTTGATGGAATTTTGAGGTTAGGGTTTGTGATGGTACACAAAGCAAAGCAAAGCAAAGCAGGTAATTTCAGGCTATATTGGGGAACTTTTTTATTTTGCTGACAAAAACACAAGATGGTTGAATTCAATGTATTTTGGGGCTTTCAACTTTTGCTTTTACTTTGCTAGTTGAGTGAGGTTGAAAGATTGATTCTTGAATGAATGGGATGATGAGTGTGTATGCATTGCAATTTGCATGGACTATGGAAGTTGCATGGCTTTTGTCTATTCTCTATTGGTTGTCTTGTTTAGCACTTATTTATTATTGTAACCAATAATGTAAGGAAAAAAAGAGCAGAAGCATTGTTGGTAAAAAGATCTGTCTCTTTCAACTCAAATGCACAGTTTGATTCCCCCTCTCTGCAGAGTGGGAAAGAAAATAAGGAAGTCTTACGTAGGGTCTACGTGAAGTTTAATGAGGAGGCAGGACCTAGGTTGATGACAAGGATCTACGTGGCACAAAAAAATGTGAGATGAATGACAAGTGGCAACGCTGACATGGAGTTCCATTTGTCACATCCCTCCACTTAATAATGATTAGATAACAACAGGGGACTAACCTCACCTATCTAGAAATTTAAAGGGATTAAAACTATATAAAAAATTAGAATGAGAAAAATAAAAAATTATTATATTTATAGGGACTAAAAACATATTTAAGTTTTTTTTTATTATAGTTAGGGTATATTGTTTGAAATCAAAATAATCTTTTTGATAAACTTATTGCGCGCTCATTGGAATTTGTTGAATTTCAACTATTGACTAACTTAGAGGTTCAAGCTCCTAGGACCAAGCATGCATATGTCTTGTTATTTGGTCATAACTCGAAACGGGTACCACATAACAAAAGGAGCAGTTTTCTACTACCTGAATAAGGGTTTAAGGGTTCAAGATGCTCTTTATCACTTAGAATTAGAGTAATTAATATATAACAGTAAGACCAAGTCTTGTTAGTTATTTTAGTGATTCTGCTGGATTCACCACATCTGAGTGTGGAAAATAAAGTAATACATTGGAAGGATGATAGGAAGAAGAATACAATATAAATCAAAGGTGATGGGCCAAAATTATGAGGTTAAACTTTTGTTTGAAGTGGTTCCATGCTCAAATGCCAAAAATGTCAAGTCTAAATGCCTACACACATGTAAGCTCAATACCAACACTCCTCCCAAGCCCAAATAATGACATGTTATGCCAAAATCCAACATGATATCAAAGCTTCAATGATCGTAGATGGACTTGTGAACAAAGATGACTAGATGAGACTCTCGCAAAGCCTACACAAAGCAAATGACTAAGTTGACTGTCACATAAACAAACGAATGACTTCTGCCAAGTTTGGAGAGCTAGTCATGGAAAGGGCTCACCCACTTGAGGACATATGGCGCATTCGATTGTGACCTAATTGGAGTTCAAGTGTAGTTTGAGTCACCTAATGTGAAAAGGACAAAAAAATGAAAAATAAAAAAAATGAAAAAAATTTGAGGCATTCGCATGTGAGAGAGAGTGCTGGACTTAACACATGTGGGTGTGGAAAACAAAGTCCTACATTGAAAGGGTAATAGAAAAAAAAAAAAAGACCATATAAGCTAAAGGTAATGAGCCAAAATCATGAGGTTAACTTTTTTGTTGAAGTGATTCTAACACCAAATGTAAAAAATTTCAAGTCCAAGCATAGAACTCCACTTTATTGAAAAGCAAAAAAATTATAATTAACATCATATTGCTCGATCAATTTATTTAAATAATTATAATTATAATACTTGAAATTGTTAATAAAATTTACATGCTTTAATTTTAAATATTAATAAACTCAAATTATGAAAGTAATAACTAGAACATCAAAAGCATACAATGAGATTAATGAATAAAAGTAGAAAAATAATGAGTAAAAGCAAGGCTCTGTCAATTGCACAAAAAGAGGATATAGGGGATAATATTTTTTTTATAAAAAACATTAAATTTTTAATTTTTATTATACTTAATTTTAGGAGGAGTATGTGCTCTCTCTCAAATATATGTATTTCTACCATTGACTAAAGAGAATATAATATCCTGCTCAGTCAACTCCCCTCTCAAATATATGTGTATCTGCCAATGACTAGAAAGACTATAACACCCTCCCGTAAAAGAGAGAGAGAGAGAGAGAGAGTAAAGCACCTGTTCAATCAAAAGAATACATACATAAAACTAAAATGGAGCAACACTAAAAAATTAATGTGTGATACATTTATTGCATTAATATATAAAATTAGAGTTTTTGAATAATATACACAATCAATAAATTATATGCAATTTTGAAAAACATTACTATTTTTTAGTGAAATTGAAAACATTAACATAATTATAGACAAATTCAAATTAAATTTAACAATAACATAAAAGTGATTTTATTTTTAGAATTGTTTAAATTATATCATTAAGTTTTTTATAAATGAAAGACTGCAGCACTGACTATTATTTCAAAGGCTGTGGAAAATGATTGCAAGATGGAGAGAAGCAGGTTGATCATTTATCGTGTTTGAAAGATTGAAGTGACATACCTTTGAAAGATTGAAGTGACATACCTTGAGAACAATGTGCAGACAAATGACCATAAAGAATTTTATCTTACAATGAAAATAAAGAGAGAAAATCACACAGTAGAAAAATGGAGATGCTAGACCTAGAGGTTGAGTCTTCTAACTATAGCCGTTGTTGAACGATATGTCAATCAATGTAACTGGTAAACCTAACATTGACAAATAACCGGTTTCTTTCGAGGCATATGGATTACCATTATTGATCGGATTAAAACATCTATAAATTATACTATTATATCATATTATATATAAACGTGATTTTTTTCAGAAGCATATTAAATAAGTAAACTAATAACAAAGTGAAGCATGGATAGAAGCATGCAATGTACATTGTCCTTATTCATGCAAACAACAACTGTGTCTATAAGTGTATAAATTTTGTTAAGGATATTTATTAAGAAAGTTAAAATAATAAAATTTAAATAAAAAATATTTTTTTAATTTTTAATATATTGAATATTTTATTTTCATTTAAAATTTATTATTTTAGTTTCTTTAAAAAATAACATTAGAATATTTATTAACAAAATTCTTAAAAAAATTATAAAAATAACATTTTAAATACATATTAAAGACATAAAATGACATATTTTATATAGAGAATTGTTGGATACTATGTTAAATTTGTTAGAAAGATTACTATAACTATATATAAATTTATAAATAAATTTAATAGTGAAAAAGAATGTAACATTATAACAATTACTCAACAAAGTGCTGTATGCATTCAACATATTTTCTCCATTTTCTGGAATAAACCAGTTACATGCATACACTCAATTCATCTGCGGGTACAGAAGATTTGGGTTGGCCTCCTGTGGCCAATCAGACGTTCTTAATTTGTCAAGTCTCATTCAGCAACGTATCTGTCACAGCTTTGTTCCTTTCTGACACCCACTACTACACAAACAGCAAAAATTGAAGTGCCAAAATTGTCTTCTTGTTAATATTAATCTTTTGAGTTTTACTAAAGAGTATTTAAGAAATTTTTTATAAAAAAAAATTTAATACACTAAATTTAAAAAAATATCTTAAAAGCATTTATAAAAAATTCATATTTTTTTATATTTTTCGTATTTTGTGACCTCGGGAATGAGTGCTCTTCATCTCCCTCTGCATTTGAACAATTATTCTTCAATGTTTGAGTTATACAGATAGGATTTTGATTGGATATTTCTTAAATAATCACAAATGGAAAATATTAAAGGAAAATTAAGATTTTTTAAGTTTTATATGTATTAAATATTTTTTATTTAATATTTCCTCCTGTTCAAAATAAATGTTATTTTTAAAAATATATTTTGTTTTAATTTATTTATCGTTTTAGAAAATTAAGAAAGTATTAATTTTATTTCCGGAGGATAGTGTCAAATCCTGCCCAAACTTGATTTTGGGTGTCCTTTGTTTTATACTGTTTAAGTTAAACAGATTATTCGTATAATGCTTACAACATTTTTATGATGGAATCATTGTTGTGCTGGGTTTTATCGTTGATCAATAGAGGATCTTCTAATTTAATCCAGGGTCATTCTCAATAAGATACGGGATTTAGCGTGTTATCTTCTATGTAAGCTACCACGAGTGATGAGTTTGTTTCTGTTTCTTTATTGACGGTATGAAACAAAAGTAATCAAATTTCTCAATCATAAATTTTAAAACCCAAAAGTATGGTGTATAAAAGAATAAAAAGTAAAGATTTAGTGAAAATAGTGCTTCTTGAACTATCACATATGGAATATATAGTAGTGAGAACTTTAAATAGGTTCATAAGGAATTTTAGATTCAAACTTTCGTTATATACTAAAAGAAAAAAAAACATCTTTTCCATATTTAAGCTTTCTAAAATATTTTTTTTTAAAAATAGAACTTCACCAAAAACAAAAAGAAAAAAGAAAAAAGGCGGTGGCATCAACTTCTAACAACCAATGCAGCCTATGAGATAACCTTGTTGCTCTAGTGTTTAGTGTTCTTCTTGTTGCTATGTGGATATTTCACTTACTTGACTCAAGGCTATAAGACCCTGAATCTTATATTTATAGGGTTTTCTAAAGATCTCCTACCATCTCAGTCAAAAAAAAAAAAAAAGATCTACCATCAATTAATATATGGATTTATTATTTAACTTCAACTGTTTCTTATATTAATTAGAGAAATTTTTACAAAAAATTAAAACACATAAATTGGATACACTAAATTAATCATATTATTAATTATGATAAATTAGAATAATTAGTACCTACCTTGGGTACTCCAAGTCTATATAATTTTTTTTTATTAATTAAGTTACTAGTGGTCTCCATCATGCGCATTTTTTTTGTTTATACTAATAATGTTCAATTGAGAAGTATGGTACTAGGTACACTCGTGTTGGGCGATTTATCCTCCTCTCTAGTCAAATGAAAAAAAAAAAATTCATATGCTATATAAATTTCGGGCCGTTTAGTATAAAGGATAGGATAAGATTTGATAGTATTAGATATGATAGTATAAGACTTGATAGTATAAGGCATAATACGTAATGATTGAGAATATTAAAATGTTTAAAATTATAATAGAAAATTCTTTATAACAACTTATACATCAAAATCTAATCAGACATAATTCTATTTACACTAAACAACTGATAAAGTCATAATGTATTATATTAGTTTATCCTATCAAATCTAATATAACATGTCAAACATGTTCTTCTTATCTAAAGGAACATTGACATATACTAATGGTGCGAACACTTATAAGGACAAATAGTATAACCTTACCTAAACCAACCAACTTTAATCTATAATGAAAATTATTTTAGTGTAAAGAGAAATGAGCATCCATTCTTTTGCTGTAGTGGTTGAAGCTCTCTCTTAGGATCCTCTTGGTTTGTCTCCAAGTCTACCCTGCAGGATAAAACAAATAGCATTATTAAGTAGAGTAAACCCAAGATATCTAATCCTAATAATCTTCCAGATGCTTTTTCATCCCCAGTTGCAAGTTTTAGTTTTTCAATGCTGATGAACCTGCAAAAATTCATATTTTTACAGTTCAAAATCTTGGGTTTTCATTCTTTTTTAATCTTTTTGATTGAGTTTATTCTCAAGTTTCTTTTATTTTTTTTAGTTATTTTAATTTATGTTTTAATTGTGTGTTTTTATGTAATTTTGTAGATAATTACACATGGAGAAACGGGTCATTTAAAGAAGCGAAAATAATTGAAGCCAGGCGCTTGAGCGCTAGGCCCTCACGCTTGAGCGCGCAACATGCGCATTTGGAGGAATCTTGTTTTAATGGGCAGCGCACTGCGTGAACAAGGCGCTGAGCGGCTGATTGCGTATCTTGCCAGCACCGTAACTTTAGTGGGCCGGCGCACTGATGCTGGCCCGAGCGCTGAACGCGTAACAGCAGCGTGAATTTCTTATAAATAGAAAGTTACGCCAAATTTCAAGATACTCTGCAGCAGCCGTCAAGACAACTCAAATCCTAATTTCGTGTGGGCGCATCAAGACAACTCAAATCCTAATTTCGTGTGGGCGCATCAAGACTTGAAGATTAGGGATTCTCTTCAATCTTGCCACTAATTATCAATGGAGTTTGTCATCTTTTATTCTTTGTTTTGTTCTTTTCCTATGTGTAACTAACTTCCCTCGTTAGGGGGCGATGGATCTTGATACTTTGATGATGTAATTTCTTTTATGGGTTTAATGCATGTTTTTATCTCATGATTTACGTGTTTATCTCTTTCTTAATGCTTTTCTAAACCCGATCAATTTGGGAATGATAAATTGGGTTTATGTATGATTTGGGAAAATTTGCATGAACCTAGAACTTGTGATAAATACCATAATTTCTGCAATCGCTAGGGATAGGCGTTGTGGGTTATGTGGTCTTTCTTATAATTCCTCTTTTTGATAATGCCTTTCTAATTGGAGTTAAACTAAGGGATTAGTTAATTTCAATCGGCGTAAGAGGATTAGTATACCAAGGGATTGGATATTAATTAATGTTGGGAATTGACCATGAATCATTGAAATAGAACATGTTTTAAACCAATTTTTAGAAGTACATTTGAAAGAGTTCAAGTGAAGTCTGAACCACTAACGCTTTCTTATTCTTGATTTCATCTCTTGTTAAATTGATTGATTTTACTTTGTTTAGTTTTATTTACTTTCTTTTAATTATCTTTATTTTCACTTTTTTTTCAACTTCCATATTTTGATTGGCTTAAATAGTGTTAATTTAACGAATTTGGTAATTGGCAATATAATCCTCGTGGGACGATTTTCTTTTCACTACTTTATTACTTTTTGCGATTCTGCACTTGCATTTTCAACATCAAGTTTTTGGCGCCGTTCCGGGATTATTAATTGCTAATATCAATTAGTAGTTAAAAGAGCACTAATTTAAGTATTTTTTTTATTGTTTAATTTTATTTTTAATTGTTTCTTTTTAATTTTAATTTATTTTTTTAATTTTCTTTCTTTACTTCACTCTGGTTTGCTTGTTTGTGTTTATGCAAGGTTCTTTGGAATCAGAAGAATTACTTTTTGATCCGAGAGATAGAGAAAGCTGCTAGCGAAGCGAGCAGAAAGCGACTAGAGAGAAGAAGAGACTTGAAGAAGTTGAGCAAAAGATGGCGAAATTGTTGTAATGCAGCAAAGACGTACATTGGTACTATGCTACCCCATCTGAGAATATTTCTACCAAGTATTGTGCGTCCCGCTATTCAGGCTAATAATTTTGAGATTAAACCGGCACTTCTACAAATACTAGTGCAGCAGAATCGGTTTGGGGAGGCCATGCGAAGATCCAAACTTGCGTATATGTGAATTTCTTGCGGCTCTGTGATACTTTTAAGTATAATGGCGTTACGATAATGCCATTAGATTACGACTTGTTCCCATTTTCGCTCGAGAGATAAAGCAAAGAGGCGGCTACAAGCCCGGCCACAAGGGAGCATCTCTACTGGGAGGATTTGGTTAACAAATTTTTGACTCGATACTTTCCTCCATCAATGTTTGTGAAGATAAGGAGTGAGATTGCTTGCTTTACTCAGAATCAGGGAGAATCTCTCTATGAAGCATGGGAGAGATTCAAGGAGCTATTAAGGAGATGTCCTCACCATACATTTGAGGTTTGGCAGCAGGTGCAGATATTTTATAATGGGTTAAATCATTCCACAAGACTTATGGTGGATGCGTCTGCAGGTGGGTCTTTAAACACTAAGACTCCTGAAGAGGCTCAGGAATTATTTGAGGTTATGGCCACTAATGAATATCAGTTGCCTAGTGGGAGAGCAGTAGTCAGACAAGGAGTGATGGAGCTTGGTACTTTCGATGCCTTACTTGCTCAAAACAAAAGTATTTCTCAACAGTTGGCCAACCTAACTAAGCAAGTGGAGAGCATGCAGTAAATTCTTGAACCATCAAAGGTTAATTTGTGACTTCGTGGAGGTAATCATGCTAATGGTGGATGTGAAGTAAGCAATTATAGGTTTTAGTTCTCAAGAGCAGGTAAATTATATGGGTAATCCTTCCAGACCTCAGGGTGTTCCATTTTCAAATACATATAATCCAGGGTGGAGGATTCATCCCAATTTTTCTTGGAGCAATCAAATAGTGCCATTTAATCCTCAACCAGAACAGAAGTCTCCTCTTGAGATTACAGTGGAGAAACTTTCTTTGCAGACCTCTGCTTTTATGCAACAGACTTCAAATTTTATGGAAGAGTCGAGGGCCAATTTTAAGAATCATGAGGCGACAATTAGAAGTTTAGAGAATCAAGTGGGGCAAATAGTAAAACAGCTTCAAGAGAGACCTCCAGGCACCTTCCCGAGTGATACTGTTGTCAATCCAAAGGAGCAATGTCATGCAATTACACTGAGAAGCGGCAAGACTTTGGATGGACCAGTTAAGGAAATTGATGTTCTTGTTGCAGATGTCCCATCTCAAGAGTCTTTGTAATAAAGAAGCTAAAGAGGAGCAACCAAAGTGGCGAGAGAAAGAAGAAGGAATGTGAGAAGAAAATAGTTGATCCTTCATTGTATGCTAAACTTCCTTATCCTCAAAGATTCAAGAAGGAGATTCAAGAAAAGCAATTCTCCAAGTTCTTAGAAGTCTTTAAGAAGTATGAGATAAACATTCCTTTTCTTTGAGGCACTTGAGCGGATGCCCTCTTATGCAATTCATGAAAGATTTGCTCTTGAAGAAAAGGAAGTTGAAAGAAGATGAAATTGTGGCACTTTCGAGGAGTGCGGTGCTATAATTCGGAGAAACGCCACCTAAATTGAAAGATCCAGGTAGTTTCTCTATTTCTTGCACCATTGGCAACCGACTATTGAGAAAGCTCTTTGTGATTTAGGAGCTAGCATCAATTTAATGCCATTGTCAATTCTCCGCAAGCTTGGGATTGATAAAGTGAAGCCAACTACAATGTCTCTTCAACTAGGCGATCGGTCAATTAAACATCCATATGGTATAGTGGAAGATTTGCTAGTGAAGGTTGACAAGTTTATTTTCCCAATTTGATTTTGTGATTTTGGATATGGATGAGGATCTTTGATATTCCTCGATTATTGGAAGACCATTCTTGGCTACTTCGAGGAGCATTGATTGATGTACCTAGAGGAGAGCTTATTTTGAGGGTAGATGGTGATCGGTGACTATTAATGTTTTTGATAAATCTGCAGACGACATCGGATCTCTATGCCCCCATCAAATGCATTCAAGACAAGCCTCTACAAGATTTAGCTAATAAGAGTCCTTCATCATCGATCAATGCTGATTTTTCTACTCCCAAGATGGTTGACGAAAAGGAGAAAGGACCTCCTCTTTCTCAAAGTCTTTGCAATTGAAAAAGATCCTCCGATTCCACTTTGATTTATTGAAGATTGATTCCAGAGAGGCAAGGTGACGGTGTGTGGAGGCAAAGAGGCGATAAGAAAAAATGTCATCCTACTTCTCTTGCTTCAAGCCACCATGACTAGTTATAAAGGCAACGTCGAGCTAATGACGTTAAACAAGCGCTTTTTGGGAGGCAACCCGAATTTTCTCTCCTTTTCTCTTTTATTTTTATTTTTGTTTTTGTTTTTATTTTGTTATTTTCTTATTTCATTGACTAACATTTTTACATGTTTTGAAGTTTGCTAATGTTGAGTCGGCTTAGGTGCCTCCCGAGTTCGAGCCTTTGTAAGGGGATGTATATAGCTATCGGCCATCAAAAAGATTTTTGTTCTTTCCTTTAGCTTTTAATTTTTGTATTTATTTATTTATTTTATTTTATTTTATTTCCATCATCCCTATTGTGTTTTGAGTCATTTTATGCATCTTAGGTGTGTTGAATTGAATATCCAATGATAATTTGAATTATGGATTGATTTGATTTCTTAGGATAAACATGAGAATTTATGAGTTGCTTTTATCTCTATTGTTTCAATTGTGTATGGATGTTCTTCCCATTTTTATGATTGATAGAATTTGGATTTTAATTGCATGTCAAGCTTAGAGAAAGTTTATGGGATTGCATGTGTGTGGATGATTTGTATCTATAAGTTGTTTGATTCTCTCTTAAGGCGAAATCCTAGGCAGTGCATGATTAAGGAAATGATAAGGGCCTTCTTTGGACCGTTTGAGCCTTTCAAGCCAACTCCGTATACACAGTTTATCCTTAGGTCCCTTTTGCACTTTGTTATTGTTTGGCCTCTGTTTCTTTTCTTTACTCACATTTTCCTTTTTCCCATACCCACAAAAAAAAAAATTCTCACATAACCTCTGTTGAGTGCATATTTTGTATTATTTTATTATTCAAGTCTTTGTTATTTTTGTGCATGAAGTTTTGTGGAGCTGAAAAATTTCAAAAAAAAAAAAAGAAGAAAAAAAAGAAAGAAAGTTCACCCAAAGTATTGCAAAGAAATAAGTTTGGGGGTGGAGATTGTTGAAAAAGAAAAAGAAAAGAAAGAAAAAAAAAAAAAAAATAAAGTGAATGTTGTGTTGATTCTTTTGCTCCGTTTTGCACTTGTCTTATATTTTGAGGCTTGAATTTTGAAATTTGCATGATTTTGTATCTCAACTTTTGTTTTCATTTTCCTACCGCTTCTTTCTTAATCCATATCCTTGGCTTTACATTACAAGCTTATAAAGTCCCTTTTGATCCTTAGTTGTGAGTTGTTTACATTAGTGGAGAGAGAGATGAAAAACAACCTTATGGATGTGGGTTTGATGTGCATTTGCTGTTTTATAAACTCATTTGGGCTTGTACTCTATGAGGAGATTGAGTCTTTCATTCATGTTTTTGGGAAGTCATTTGTGCATAAAAGTTGCATGTGAGAGACGATGTGATAATTGGATTGTTCATGTGTGATACTTTGGAATTAGATTTTAAATTAGTTTTTGAGGATATGAATGATCTTTAATACCCGGTATTGCCTTTTTGAGTCTGCTTTGAGTTTTAGTTTTGTTTTTATTTTGATTTTCTTTTACTTGAGGACAAGCAAAAGCTTAAGTTTGGGGGAGTGATGAACCTGCAAAAATTCATATTTTTACGGTTCAAAATCTTGAGTTTTCATTCTCTTTTAATCTTTTTTATTGAGTTTATTCTCAAGTTTCTTTTATTTTTTTAGTTATTTTAATTTATGTTTTAATTGTGTGTTTTTATGTAATTTTGTAGATAATTACACATGGAAAAGACGGGTCATTTAAAGAAGCAGAAAATAATTCAGAAGCCCAGCGCTTGAGCGCTAGGCCCTCATCACGCTGAGCGCGCAACATGCGGTTGGAGGAATCTTGTTTTAATGGGCCGGCGCTGAGCGTTGAACAAGGCGCTGAGCGTTGATTGCGTATCTTTGCACCGTAACTTTAGTGGGCGGCCTTTGGCCCAGCCGGAGGATTAACGCTGCGGCCAACGCAATGCCAGTAATGATGAATTTCTTATAAATAGAAAGTTACGCCAAATTTCAAGATACTCTGCAGCAGCCGTCAAGACAACTCAAATCCTAATTTCGTGTGGGCGCATCAAGACAACTCAAATCCTAATTTCGTGTGGGCGCATCAAGACTTGAAGATTAGGGATTCTCTTCAATCTTGCCACTAATTATCAATGGAGTTTGTCATCTTTTATTCTTTGTTTTGTTCTTTTCCTATGTGTAACTAACTTCCCCTCGTTAGGGGGACGATGGATCTTGATACTTTGATGATGTAATTTCTTTTATGGGTTTAATGCATATTTTTATCTCATGATTTACGTGTTTATCTCTGTTCTTAATGCTTTTCTAAACCGATCAATTTGGGAATGATAAATTGGGTTTATGTATGATTTGGGAAAATTTGCATGAACCTAGAACTTGTGATAAATACCATAATTTCTGCAATCGCTAGGGATAGACGTTGTGGGTTATGTGGTCTTTCTTATAATTCCTCTCGTTTTGATAATGCCTTTCTAATTGGAGTTAGACTAAGGGATTAGTTAATTTCAATCTCTAGAGGATTAGTATACCAAGGATTGGATATTAATTAATGTTGGGAATTGACCATGAATCATTGAAATAGAACATGTTTTAAACCAATTTTAGAAATACATTTGAAAGAGTTCATGAAGTCTGAACCCTAACACTTTCTTATTCTTGATTTCATCTCTTGTTAAATTGATTGATTTTACTTTGTTTAGTTTTATTTACTTTTAATTATCTTTATTTTCACTTTTTTTCAACTTCCATATTTTGATTGGCTTAAATAGTGTTAATTTAACGAATTTGGTAATTGACAATATAATCCTCGTGGGACGATTTTCTTTTCACTACTTTATTACTTTTTACGATTCGGTGCACTTCTGATTTTCAACATCAAATGCCCCTGCTAAGCATTTGGTAGACCAACATTGGGACTTCAGACCTCACACTACCCACCCCTAGACCTTATGAAATGTTTGTTTTGAAGCTTTAAAGCCTCTTCATGTAAGTACCTAATTGATGATTTGCAAGCAAGAATTTTGAAAAGTGTTAAAATGCATTATTTAATTAATCCAATTGGCAAGAGCAGAAAATGACAGAAGAAAACAACGACGAATAAGAGAGCGCGTTTGATTCAAATCTTCATTCTTGAAATGTTTTTCAAGTTACCCTTCGACACTGATCACAGAGAAGGACATTCATGGTTGGATATATAGCTCAGTGGGAAGAAAAAGTAGCAGAGGCACCTGTCAGTCTGGGTGATTAACTCACTCAGCTTTCTTTGATTTTTTGAGCCATTACTCACTAAGCTTTCTACTAGCTAGCTTCTTGATTTTTGGCAAACTGCTAAAGAATCTTATCTGATTATGTTTTTGTTGTCACTTTTCAGGTTTGCTCTTTCTCTTGTCCTTGGTTTTGTACTTGTTTCTGCTTTTGATAGGAGCATTATTTTTCATGTGGAAAAGACAGATGGGGAAAAAAAATGGCAAAAAAGGAAGTCCTGCGAGTGTCTCCAGTAAATCTACTGGACCTCTCGATATTAATTAAACCGATTCTTCTTTTCCTTCTTCCCCATGAACCCTTACATGTTCTCTTTTCCTTGATTAATCCCCACTTAATTTGTCTGTCCCTGTCTCTATAAGCTATAATGAGATTATAATTATAATTTTAAGAATAAAGACTAGATTCTTATTCAGGAGATTATAAATCATTTTACCAAAGCTCCACTCTTGAGGCAATTCACTTCTTCAGGACATTATTCCGGAGAGACAAATTAATTCCACCTTCGTAACTTACCCCACAGAGGAAAACTAAGCTCCTCGTGAGTGTGTGCAGAACTCCCTATCAATTTTTATTATTATCATCAAGTTACCATTAGAGGTCCATACAAACATAACAAACAGTCAAACACAAGGACAATAAACGAACTCTGATTCCTTGTTACCCACTATCTCCATCATCAAACATCATACAATAATTCCTTCCAAGAAATTACAACATGTTTTCCTTCAAAAAACAAAAAAGAAACCCCCACCCAGAAGGAGTTATTTTTTACATAACAAAGCGGCAATTTAAAGTAACATACAATACTATATACTATAATAATAAAACAGCAATACAGCATCGAGACACCAACGTTTCTCTCCCACACACACCTCCTTGGTTTTGTGAACATTTTGATCACCAAAATACAAACCTTGCTTTATCTCCACCGTTGAAACCCAATCCCCCCCCATTCGCCCAAGACAAACTAAATCAATAAAATTCCATAAAACGGATCGCAGCACAACTTCCAATCTCTTCTTTCTTGTACGAAAAAACGAAAAAGGTTAAACACAAGTTTTAATTAACTCAAATTGATGTTAATTAATAAATTACTTATTTTTATTTTTATCACTAGTTATACCAACCGCCCTGAGAAACTACTCTGCCGCAGTGGCAGGATTTCACCACCGACGACGGCGGCTGCAGAGGCGACGACGATGAAGAAGACAAAAGATGGACGACAAGGTCGGTGAAAGCACGAAGAATGTAGTTGTGGGTATGTGGAGGATTGAGAGCAAGGTAGCATAAGAGGAGGTCGTGGAGATAATCCCAGTGTTTTCTGACGTCCACCAATTCCCGGGAATCGATCATTTCCTGCATTGAACGCCGGAAATCAACGTAAGGGTCCACCGAGTACTTGGTCACTCGCACACCACCTTTGAGTATCGAAGTTTTGGTGTTGTTGTTGTTGCTGTTGTTGATGTGAGAGTTAGAGTTACAGGGGCGAGTGTCAATGATGGAGTTGGAGGGGCCAGGAGAGGAGAAGAAGAAGCGCTGGGAAGAGAGCACGGAGGCGAAGTCCGGCTGCATGTCCCAGCAGGTATCAGATGAGGAGTAGATGAAGAAGTCGGAGTCCTTGTGGTTGTGGGTGTGGGTGTTGGAAGAGGATGGTGATTGGGTGTGATGGTGTGGCTGTGGTGGGGATTGGGGAATGGTGGGGTATTTGAGCTTGAAGAAGCAGAGGTGAAGGTGTTTACAAAACAGTTTAGACATTTCTGCAGAATCAAAGGAAGAAAGAGACAAGACAGAGGAGGATAGAGGGTGCGCGTGTATATGTTATATAATTGAGTGGTTATGATATGAATTATGATATGAGCAGCACATTCAAGCCAACAAGAACAGCAACAGTGAATTATAAAAGGCAGAACTTTTAGGTTCGATTCAACCATTCGGGTCGAATATATATATTCAATTATTCATTATGTAGTGAGTATGAGACTATTACTGTTAGAGAGAGGCAAGAAGAGCTGGGCCTTGTGTTTCGATTTCAATCAGAAATAATTTTTTTGCAGATATAGGAGAGATTGTATATCTTTTTAATATTTTATTCTTATAATGAGATATTAACAAGCTGAGAAAAAAATGTACATGCAAAACTAGCATCGCTGAAACTCTAGTTCAAGAATTAGAAACAACTGAGGACAGATTAATACAGTTCTTTGTTTGTCTCGTGAACTTGACAAACAGGTCAAACATTTATAAGTATTAGATTGAACTAACTTTAGATAATCAATTTGGAGTCTTTGTTCCTGTACACTTGTACAAAAAGGTGCTCCTTTTTGTTTCAAACAGAAGTAGTTGTCGAAGTTTGTATAAACCAGTATGAACAATTAGAATACTTAAAAGCTCATTGTGTCAAGCATAGTGCTATTGATGTTGCGGTAATGGAATTACTGAAGTGTCAATGTTCAGGAAACCTAATGGTAGAGAAATTCTTACTTAAACCATGAGCACTATAGTTGAGTGTATCAAATCAATCAAAACTTAGTATTTTTATTGATTTTTATGAAATTAATTGTGTAACACAATTATCTATAAAAATGTTAAATTATAATTGGCTCGGTGTATCTAATTAGGTGTCCATAGTTTGGGCAAAAATTTCTCCCTAATGGTAATCGTGTCGATTCCAATTTGCGCAAGTTTGATGCACTACCTAGACATGACCATTGTCAATTGGTAATGCTATTATAATAATAATAATAATAATAATAGAGGAAATGGAGTATGAATGTAGTAGGAGGATAGCTTTGGATAACATTATTACAATAAGATGCTTTGGGTTTGTAATTTACACGATTATCTCTCAGTGGAGATTGACCAGACCAATACTCAGTGGTTATCTTCCCATGAAAGTCTTCGTGCGTATGAAGACACTCACAAGAGAGCTGGCACCAACCAAGTGCAGAACTTGGCGCATGATTAACTCAAGTAATCTGCTTCATTTGACGAGTCAACTAAAAGAATGATGGATTGGTTTGTTTACATTTTGAAGTGGTGAAACATAATATTGAGGAAGAGAAATTTTTAAGTGAATACCGTCTATCATATTATTATTTAAATATTTAAATTATTATTTGATATATATATAAATATTATTAATAATTAATATAATTTTATAATAATTTTTATTATTTTATACATATTAAATAATAATTTAAATATATACAATGAATCATGTTGACTTAAAAATTACTCTTTCACCAAAGTAACGTACATCTTTCTTCTTGTAACAGTACATTGAGAATATAAAGTTTTCTGTTTCTTTCTAATAAAACAAGCTCTTAATTTGAATTTTTTAAAAGAAAAAGCTCTTAAATTGTTTGGGTTGTTAATAGGTGTTTGAACTTTCCAATTTTCTTAATTAATTTTATTTCCTCTTGATAATTTTTTCTTACTAATTAAAAGAATATAAGTTTAATTTTGGTATACTCTCAATATAAAATTATTTTATACCTTCAACTAATCATATATTACCACATACATAATTTTTAAAGTATTTATTATAAGAGTTAAACATTTTTTATAATGTGCCAATACATAAATGTAAATTTTTTTTGTCTTAAATATATTTTTAGTTCTTAAAAATATAATACATTTTGGCTTAGGTTTCTATTAAGGTTTTTTTTGTTTTTTTTCTGTCTAAGTTTTTCAAATATTTTTTGTTTTAATCCCTACCGTTAGTGATTTCCGTTAAATACTTACATGGCAAACAGAAGTTTCACTTATTGATGTCACGTGCCAATGACTCTATTTATCACGTAAATACTTAACAGATGTTTACTAATGAAATAGACTAAAATAAAAAATATTTAAAAATTTAGACCAAAACAAAAAATAAAAATTAATAAGGACCTACACAAAAAATTATTATATTTCCAAGTACCTAGAACATATTTAAGAAAATTTTCAAATTAAATCTAAAGAATATTGCATTGTCAAGCAGTTCTAATCCATTATGCAATCACCAATGGAATAAACATTTTTAATTACGCAACAATAGCTATTAATATTTACCCGAGTATTGGGCCTTTGATCCCTCTTCTTCACCAAAAAACAAAAAAAAATACCAAAAAGTATTCTTAAAAAATATACACAAATTGATAAATAGTTAAAACTTATTGTGTATAAAAAGAGTATTAAGAACACATTTTCTATTACATTTTTTTAAACACAATCTTTTTTATCGTATTACTTCACACATTAAAATAATACTTAATTTTAATTACACATCATTTAAAATTAATTACACATTAATTAAATTAATTACACGTTAATTAAAATTAAATATCATTTTAATATATGATATAATTTAATAAAAAAATGTGATAAATAATATTTTTTTATATAATATCAAAGAGTGTGTTTGAGTACACGTTTGCAGCCTCACACCTCAATTCCTCTTCCTCGAATGGAGGAAAAATTTTTCTTGGGTAAAACTTTTGTTTACACTATTTCAACATAATTATTGTCTCTAAATGTGTTGGAATGAAAACAATTTTTCTTAATTTTGGATTATAATTTTGTCAGTTGAAAACTTGTCTTTAATATTTATTTTATCAAATTTACTTTTAAGATAAAAATTATTAAATATAAATTACGTTATTATAAATTTATTCTCAACTAAACTTAAATTTATAAAATTAAATTTATTCAAACTTAAATTTATAAACTCTAATATAAACATATACATATATAGTAATCATGATAACACCGTGTCTTTTTACAGTATTTCTTAAATATTTAAAAACTCCATTAGAAAAAAATCTGATAGAAATTAACCCCGTCCTAGGTTATATTTTTAAAAAGTTAAACAAAAATTCTAAAGTGCTCAAAATTTCTTTACATTTCTCTTCGAAAAGTTATTTTATTTTATTTTTTAATATAAATAAAAATTTTAAAAAATAAAATAAAGAAAAAGAAAAAAGGATAGAAGAATTTTCCTTTTTTATAAAATCCTTTTAACCCTTTTTTTTTGTACATATTTTAGCCAATGTTAATATTAGCACAATTGAAAAGGCCAATGGTCGGCCCAGTATGTTGAATTGGCATTCGCAGGCCGTGAGCGTGACCCAATTAGGGTAAAATGTTGCGGTGAAAAGGGGAGGGAAACGCAATTAGGGTTATTAAGGCGTTACCGGCAGAGTGAGTGAGAGTGACAAAGAGCAGCTGGAAGAGAAGAAGAGGAGAATGATGGAGTATCCAAATTCCAAATTGCAGAGGGCGAGAGAGAGAGAGAGAGGTGGCGGGCGTAAAATGTGATAGGTATGGAAAAAGTTACTGCCTTGCTGGGTTTTCCATGTTGGAGTGTTTGAACTGCTTTGTTGTTGTTGATGATGATGATGATTGTTGGATATAAATAAATAAATAAATAAATATAATGTGAGGCAGTGATGATGGTATTGGTATTACTATTGGGGCATTTAGATCAGACAATGAGCGGACTGGGCTGGAGAGGCTCTGTGTTTGTCGTGGCTAGGTGTTGGTGTTTCTGTTGACTTGACGCAAACGCAGCCACGGCGGCAGTGGTGAGTGAGGCTCTTGTCTTGTCCTTCTTTGCCTGAGAATGAGATGAAGCCCAATCTGAGCCTCCATTAGTCATTAAGTTTAAGTATGAGGCAAGCTTTGCTCCTAGAGAGACGAGGTTGTCTTGGGAGCTGTTACCCCTCTCTGGCTTGCTCTCCTTGCCCATGATCCTTTCTCTTTCAAATTACCAAACAGCTCTCCGCTACTCTCTCTCTCTCTCTCTATATGTCTTTGTTTCTACGCTGTCTGTCTTCTGCTTCATAATCTTCATCTTCTTCTTCTTCTTCTTCTCCTGGATTTAACGAGGCGGTGATGATGTTTTCTGCATTTGCATCAGACATTGAGTGAGTGAACAAGAAGAGCCGTGTCCTGGCGAGGTGACTCAGTCTCTGTGGTCCTTTCCACACATTGCCTGTTGTCGCAGCCATGCTCACTCTCTTCCCCTCCTCTTCTCTTCTCCTGTCTGACAAAAGGCGAATCTGAGCCTCCTTCCTTCTTCAACCCTAACACAAAGTTACATTATTTAATATTTATGTTTGCTTTGCTTTTTCCTTTCTTTCACACTATAATTCCAACTAAATGGTGCAAGCAAACCAAGAAAACTTCCAACTTTTCTCCATTCACCCATCTCGCCTATGCTTTCTCTTTTGCAGTGGTTATTCTATCCTTTGCTTATTTCATGGATTTTTTTTATGGCATTGGTTCTTTTCTCTTTCTTTCTCCCTTGGAGCTTTCCAACATTTTCCCCAAATTCCCCATTTGGGTTTTTTTCTCAGGACAACATACAATAACCGGTATAATTGCACTTCCATTTATGTTTTCCTTCAGTTTCCGTAATTGTGTTTTTTTCCTTGATAATGTTTTTGGGTTTGTTTGTGAATCGGGAGTGAGAGGCTGAGATTAATTATGGTGAGAATCTGTTTGGTTTGTATGTAAATCAGTAAGCTTGATGAAGTCATAAAAAATGCAGAGACAAAGGCTCTTAAGGAATGAATACTATTCTCCTTATCTTCTTCAACCATTGTCACCGGCTACAAATTTCTTTTAGTTTATTATTTTGCTGAATTGTGTATAGCTTTCTTTTTTTTTTTCATCTCTTATGTTTCAGCTGGTACGAGCAAACACAAGAAGCCAAGTACAAATCCAAGTTGGTTGAGACCACTGTTCAAGAATGGGGGTAGATTTCTTTAATTTATCATGCATGGTCTCCTCTCCCATCTCATGGACAAGACCAACTCAATTGCCATGCATATTCAAGTATTCAACAGCATTACTCAGCTAAGTAACGGGAGCTGGTCTTACTGTTAAAAATTGATTCTTCCTCCACGTTCACATAGCACTAAATACTAATAGTGCAACCTGCTCTGTCTTGGGAGCTTGAATGTAGAACGAGAAACCCGGCCCTTAGTTATTTAAAACCTTTTATATTAATTCTTCAGTTAGGACAAACCTGTGGCCCAATTAGTGTTTAAAGTTGTCCTGAAAGGGAAACACAATTAGGGTTATTTAACAGGTAGAGTCGCAGAGAGCAGCTGAAAGAGGAGAGGAGTATCCAATCCAAATTGCTGAGAGTCAAAGAGAAAGAGGAAGGGTGTGAAGTATGAATCCAGAATGTGAATGCTTTGGCGGTAGGTATTGAAGAGTTGTTTGGTTTCATTTCACATGTCACTCTTAATTCCTTGTTTGAGTATTTTGGGCATCTTGAGTGTTGCATTGCATGTGTTTGAACTGCTTTATTGTTATTGTTGTTGATTGTTGGATATAAAGAGGCAGTGATGATGTATTGGGGCATTTAGATCAGATATTGAGTGTACTGGAGAGCCTCTGTCTTGGCATGGTGTTTCTGTTGACGCAGCCATGGTATTGGTGAGGCACTTCTCCCTCTTTACCTGAGATAAAACCAAATCTGAGCCTCTCCCTGTGATTAGAGTTTACGCTCATTAGTCATTAGTTTAAGTATGAGGCTCCACACTCAGAGAGACGTGGTTGTCTTGAGAGCTGTTGCCCCTCTCTGAGTTGCTGCACTTGCCAATGATTCTTCCTCATTCAAATTACCAAACAACTCTCCGCTCCCACTCACACACACACAGTTGTTCTCTCTTCATCTTCATCATCATCATCACCATCATCTTCTTCTTCTGGATATAATGAGGCAGTGATGATGTTTTCTGCAATTGGATCAGACATTGAGTGAGTGAAGAAGAGCCATGTCCTGGCGAGGTAACTCAGTTTCTGTGTGAAATTACCCTTGTGGTCCTTTCCACAGATGCTTGTTGATGCAGCCATGGTCACTCTCTTTCTTCTCTTCTCTTGTCTGAGAAAAGGCGAATCTGAGCCTCCTCCTTCAAACCCAACGCAAGTTAAATCAAGTTTGCTTTGCTTTTCCCCTGTTTCTTTCTCGGTGATTTTTCCTTTGTTTGGCACTAATTTGAACTAATATAAATGATGGAAGCAAACCAAGAAAAATCCTAACTTTTCACCGTACAGTCACCTCGCCCGTGCTTTATTCTTTGCATGTTTTTTTTACAGTGGTTATTCTTTCCTTTCATGATTTTTTTTTATGGCACTGGTTCCCTTTTCTCTTTCTTTCTCTTTTGCAGTTTTCCTACATTTCCCGAAAATTCCCCATTTGCGTTTTTTCTGAGGACAACAAACAATGATCGGTATAATTGCACACCCATTTGTGTTTCCTTCAGTATCCATACTTCTGTGTTTTTTATTGATAATAATGTTTTTGGGTTTGTTTGTGAATGGGGAGTGAGAGGCTGAGATTAATTATGGTGAGAACCTGTTTGGCTTGTATGTAAATCAGTATGCTTGATGAAGTCATAAAAAAATTGAGAGAGAAAGGCTCTTAAGGAATGAATGCTATTCTCTTTATCTTCTACCAGTGTCACCGGCTGCAGATTTCTTTCGTTTTTTATTTTGCTGAATTGTGTATAACTTTTCTTTTTTCTTATCTCTTATGTTTCAGCTGGTACGAGCAAACACACGAAGCCAAGTTATTAAGAAGCTAAACAAATCCAAGTTGGTTGAGACCACTGTTCAAGAATGGGGGTAAATTTCTTATGTATAGTCTCCCTTCCATCTCATGGGCAAGAACACAGCTCAATTGCCATGCATATTCAAGTACTCAACAGAATCACTCAGCCAGCTAGGGAGAACTGGTCTTATTGTTAAATATTGATTCTTGCTCCACATTCATATAGCTGTAAATAGTGCAACCTGTTCTGTCTTGGGAGCTTGGACGTAGAACGAGAAACTCAGTCCTTAGCTACTTAACACCTTTAATAATAATTCTTCATTTATGCCAAACCGTTTTGGTTTTGAATTGTCTGCTCGATCTACACAAGTTGGGCAGAATGTGTGTAAAATCTCCTCTCAGGAGAACATCATTATGGCGTTAGGACTCTGACGTTGATAACAAATGGGATTATTTTATTTGTTTTCAATTCTCTGTATTCTAGAGAGACGATAAGGCTATCTTTGGAAGGAAGACAAGGAATGGAGCAAAACTTAAGTGTTTGAAAGTTAAAGGAGGGAATGAAATGATAGTTTTTCTCTCGTCACTTAAAGCTACAAATTTTGTTTTCTCAAATTTGGGGTTAAGAAGGGAGTGACATTAATTTTCCTTTCCTCCTATCAAACTCCTTATTAATTAAGTGGTATATTTTATTTTATTTCATTCTTTATTTATTTTTTTCATTATGAATCATTCCTTTTCTTGAACCATTCCTTTCCTTCCTTTGAGAAACTCCCAAACAAAGCATAAAGCAAGCAATATTTCAAAACAGGCATCATTTGAAAATCACATGGACCCAATTCCCATCTCCATTATTCCCTTTTACTGGGACTTATTGAGTCATTACCCCTCTGATATGAATTGTATGATATCGTAAATTTGATGTAGAAATTGTATCCAAATAATTTTTATTTTGTTATCTCTATATCTTTACTATGAATTTCATTGTTCTTCGTTAGTCGATCAGAACAATAATTTATGTGCTCATTCACTTTCATTAAGCCCACTTTTACGAAAAGTGTGGTTGTAAACTTCCACTATAGTCGGTTTGCTATGACCTTAAATTAGGGGGTAAAAACTTCATATATAAAAATATCAAACGTTTATTTTTTATATAAATTTCATTCTTAAATCATTTTATCTCCAGTTTTAAGAGTATACCAAACCGATTCGTAATAATTTTATTTCATCTAATGTTTTAATTAACTTTTTGTTAATATCTTATTCTAAACTTCCAGTCAAAAAAATTTTATTTTAAACTTCAGATATATAATGCCTAAACTTATTTATTTAAAGTTTAAACAATTTCTTGAAGTATAAATTTGTTAGTTGTATATCGTAAATTAATTTACTGAAGCTCTGCAATTGTGCAGGATGCATGGGATGGGTTTGGCCTAGTCTCTCTTAATGAAATTTTAAGGTAGAAGAAACTGAGGAAGATCAGAGAAAAATTTAACCATCCAAAACCTGATCTAATGCAAATTTAACTTAGATGAACTTAAAAGTGACAAGGGAGACTTGTAGAAGTGAAAATGGCAATAAACGCCAGTAAATACACCCTAAATAAGTTGTTTATAGATAATTTAAGCAGAATTAGCTTATATAATTCTTATATACTCTTGAGACTATTACACCAGTCTACTAAGAATATAACATAATGCAACATTTATACATGTCATTGGATTAGAGAGTATACTTCTCAAGGTATGTAAGTGTTTTCCTATATCGTACAGAGATGGTATATAAGTGCATTCCTGTATTGTACAGAGAAGGTATGTAAGTGTTTTCCTATTTTGTTCGGAGAAGGTATGTAAGTGTTTTCGTATATTGTAGAGAGACACGCTGCAAGTCTTTTGTCTTTAGCACTTGAAGGTGTGACGTTTCATTACCACTCTCATTTTGGCTAGCAGACCAGTTGCAGGACGCGGTGGGAGAAAGGAACCATCCATGCAATGCACAAGACCAGTTCAGCGGCATCTTCAACCCACAGGATTATTTTGATGGTCTCATTTCAAAAGCATTCTTTTCACATACTCCAAAACTTCAAGGATTGTTTAACAAAGGCCGGCCATGCATCTAGCTTTTGCCACAGTCTACCATTTTACTTAAGGAATACGCTCTATGGATAATGGATTTTATTAAATTATTTTAAAGTGCTCCAACGAGAAGAATCATCAGAGTAGCAACAGACCATATAACACTACCTGGTCTTACTGTTATAATAATGAGAAGCATCTTCAGAACTTCAACTCGTTTTGGGTTTTGGATTGGCCCTCAGTCTACCCAAGTTGGGGTTGGGCTGAACCAGTCTCTGTAAAACATCATTAATTCAACCGTGCATTAGATTTTTGACGTTGACTGACGCATGATGACGACTTGGGATTATTTTAATTCTTCGTCATGTATATAAGATAGAGTGCCCAAGTGTCCCAGATAAATCAAAGTGTCCTCTCCTCTTTCATTCCCTCCCCATTTGCAGCAATTCACTCGCATCGCTATGGACTTTGTAAGTTGTGCACTGTTCCTTCTGTTAACGTGTTCTACCGTTCATATTCTTCTTTCATTCCTTGCAAGAAGCAAAAAACCAAACACCAAGCTTCCACCAGGACCTTCCCCTCTTCCCATCATAGGAAACCTCCTTAAACTTGGCAACAAGCCCCACAAGTCCTCGGCCAAGCTTGCTAAGATTCATGGTCCGGTTATGAGCCTTAAGCTAGGCCAAATGACCACTGTGGTCATCTCTTCAGCAGACATGGCCAAAGAGGTGCTCCTAACCCATGACCAGTTCTTGTCAAACCGAATCATCCCTCCATCTGTGTCGGTTCTCAACCACGAGCACTACAGCTTGGCCTTCATTCTCGTTTCACCTCTTTGGCGAGATTTGAGGAAAATATGCAATAGTCAATTATTTGCACACAGTACTCTTGATGCCAGCCAAGATGTCAGACGTAAGAGAGTGCAACAACTCCTCAGTGAAATCCATCAAAGCAGCCAAATCGGTGAAGCAGTAGATATTGGAACAGCAGTTTTCAAGACTACCATAAATTTATTATCAAACACCATTTTCTCTGTGGATTTGGTTCAGTCTGCAGGTACAGGGGGAGAGTTCAAGGACTCAGTGACCTGTGACCAATATCACAAAATGACAACTGGTTGGAACACCAAACTTGGCGGATTATTTTCCTGTCTTGAAGATGGTTGACCCACAAAGCATAAAAAGGCGTCAAGCTAAGAACGTAGAGAAGGTGTTGGACATTTTACAGCTTGGTTAACCAACGGTTGAAGCTGAGGGAAGGCACAAATGTTGACACCCACAGCCACAATGACATGTTAGACGCTCTTCTCAACATTTCTCAAGAGAACAAGATGATGGACAAAACAATGATTCAACATTTGTCACATGTATTATTCTCCTCTCCCTCTTGCATTTTAGGACTGTTTTGTTATTACAACTGCTGACTTAATTACTTTGACATTAATTATGATTCACAAGGATCTATTTGTTGCGGGAACGGATACGACAAAATCTACACTAGAATGGGCAATGACTGAATTACTATGCAATCCAGAGGTCATGTCAAAAGCAATAAAAGAACTGGAGCTAACCATTGGCAGAGGTAACCCTGTTGAGGAATCGGACATTGCTAGACTCCCTTACTTGCAAGCTATAATAAAAGAGACATTCCGCTTACACCCCCCAGTTTCATTTTTACTCCCTCGAAAAGCTGAGATAGAAGTAAACATATGTAGCTACACCATCCCAAAGGATGCACAAGTGCTAGTCAATGTATGGACTATTGGCAAGGATTCAAGCATATGGGACAATCCGAATTTGTTCTATCCAGAGAGGTTTCTAGTGTCAGACATTGATGTTAAAGGCCGGAATTATGAGCTTGCACCCTTCGGTGCTGGGCCGCGAATATGCCCTGGAATGCTACTGGCTATCAGGAAGTTGCTCTTGATGTTGGGTTCATTGATCAACTCCTTTGATTGGAAGTTTGAAGATGGCATGAAACTAGAAGATATGGACATGGATGATAAATTTGGTATCACCTTACAAAAGGCTCAACCCTTACGGGTTGTTCCACTCAAAATAAGCAATTAAGGTAGCATGCATCTGCATTTGTGACGTGTCTTGTCTTGTCGAAAGTTGTTTCATAAATTCATTTATTCTAATTGGATTAGTAGAGTGAAAATAAATGTATTCATGTGAATACATTGATGTAAGAAAAATAAATTGACAATACATATAATATATAATAGAAACTGGTATTTCAGAGAATTTAGGAGAATTTCAACGAGCAAAGCTCCTATTACAAAGGATACAAGTATAGAAATTGTAGAAAGACAGAAAAGAAAATCAGAGATGCAAGATGCAGTCTCTGCCCAATGGCCAAGCCACCCAAAACTGCGAAAGTTCCAGAATGATAGGGGCCATCAGTAACCAACTCCCTCTTATTTCCACCCGGCCCATTTACCTGTGGCCCAATAGCTAGGGGCCTATCAATACCCCCCCCGGTTGACAATCACCTTGTCCTCAAGGTGAAGATTCATTAAAGGTCCTGTTACAGCTAACAAGAAACTCCCACCGAGATCACATTGCTTGAAGCGTGATAACCAAGTTATGGTTGAAGCACAAGGGCTTCCATTGGGATCCCATTGATTTGCTCCAATTCCCACAAGAAAAAACCCTGCAAGTACAACAGTGATGGCAACTGTGGTCTTTACAGCAGGGACAACCCAGTGACCACCGTCATCATAGATACATCAGGCTCATTTCCATAGAACAGACCTAAGTATCTGTTCTCCATAAGTCACCCTTATTTCTCATTGTTAATTTGGGTTGCCTATAGATAGAAGCATCAAAGATTGAGTTGAAACCACTCTCCAAATTAATGACAGGATAGCAAGGCAATCTTCTGTTTATTCCTCTAACTTGCAAACTGCAAAACCTGGTTCCCCAGATGTCAAACCTTGTTTCAGTCTGCCAGATTGGTTCGTTTCCCATAACAGCTTTTGGAAACCTCACTATATCTGTGCCAGAAGCATATGGATTCTGATCATCCAAAAGTTTAAAACCACCATCTAGGACCTTATCTCCAGAGACAATCCCAATCATCGAAACCAAAAGATCATTTAGTGTTCATTTAGTGTTGAAATATTTGCTCCTCTAGTGACTAGGGACCACCCGATGCATGTACTTTCATCAAAGAATCTCATTTTTACCTTGGTATCTATATTATACCACTCAACAAATACAACTATTCCCACTTTATTGCTGTTCCCATCATGGAAGAGAAGATATTTTACCAACTTAGAATTATGGAAAAATGGTTGTTTAGATATGAGAAATGAGGTTGTAAACCACTACAAGTTTGGAATGTCCTTGCGATTAAATCTTAACTTTTTGAGAGTCTTCCATGTCTGACCAATAAGATGAATCTTCCATATAATGGGGTCACCTCCATCAGCACCAAAGGCTAGTAGTTGCCTAGGTGCAGAAGTTCAAACAAGGGGCATATTCCCTCCCTCCTTCATCTCAACGCCTATGGTCCTTGAGATTTCATTAGCACAAGGAAAACCCACTTTTGAAAGAAGAACAATATCAAGAGAAAATAAACCTGTTGTTCTGACCATCAATCCCTCTTGCCCACGAGCCAAAAGCCCCTAGCCATGAAGCTTGTGGGTGTCAAAATAACCCTCAAATTTTCACGTGTTTTGAACTATATATGATTCTTCACTTTTGGAATAGAGCATGATCTTCCAGCACAAGCTCAACACTTGGTCCCAAGTCATTTTCTCCTTCTGATTGGAGGATTTCAACTCGGGGTCAGCCCCATAACAGTGACCCACGTCTGGTGGCTCCGGCGATGGTGAAGGGATGGCTGGGTTAGACAAGCTCTGAAACTCTATTTTGCGTGCTCTAAACAGAGCAAGAATGACTTTGTGTATTACTAAGTATTCTGCCACACTACTAGGCTGGGGCTTCGCAAATTGTTAGGCAATCATGATTGTGTGAAAATGGTGGGCATTAGGGGTTGCACAACATAAGGGAATTGGGTTTTGCTTTTGTTCTTCCATGGTGTTTCTCCTTCTGCCAATGACTTCGAGTTTGGATCTAGCCATGGGTAGCTTTGAACCCATTTGTCCTACTTTTTTTTCTATGACTACATTCTTTTCCTCACTCATTTGGGCTTAGCCCATTAGGTCTAGACAATTCTCCCTACGTAATGTCTGTTTTGCCCTCACCTCTTCGCCCTCTCTAGCTTCAGTCGTGAGAGTTCCTTGCAATTGCAGAGGCACGCAACCTCCGTCCCCACCTTTGCACTGCCCATCAGCGCCACTGCCTAAGCCACCATCCTTCTTGCCGCTACACTCCACCAGCTTCCACCCCGGATCTCCAACATAGTCCGCCTCCAATGACCCATGCATCTCCTCCCCTCTGTCTACAGTGGCCTTGGAATGGTAAACCATTACTGCATCATCTCCTTCTTCATTCTCCGTCTAGAACTCCACCTCCACATTCTTGGCCTCGAACTTCTCCAACATCGAGTCAATTTTCGTTTCTGTCTCAGATTCTGGTTCTAGTTCTGGATCATCATCCAGTATGAAGACCAGTAAATCCAAGTCAAACTTAGGCTGGAATTGTTTGATCACCACTCTTCGGAAATTTTCCCAAGTTGCATTAGGATTACACACCTCCCACTGTTGGTATCAATTGTAGGCGCATCCTTCCAGAGCTTCCACAGCCAGCTGCAGCTTCCCTTCGTTCATTCCTTTAGCGTTGAAGTGCCGCTCGAGGTGGATCAGCCACTCGTATGCATTATCTCCTTCAAACACTGGAATCCCTAGACGTTGCTCCTTGTATTCCTTCCTCAAACTCTCAAACGTCCTCTGTAGATGTTCAAGAACTTTGACTTGCCACTGCTTCTTCACTTTTATCATCTTTGAATCAAGTACCCACAGCTCCCAGATCGAGAGCTCTGATACCTCTGATAGAAACTGGTATTTCAGTAAGAGAATGTAGGAGAATTTCAAGGAGCAAAGCTCCTATTACAGAGGATACAAGTACAGAAATTGTAGAAAGAAAGAAAAGAAAATCACAGATGCAAGATGCACTCTCTGCCCAATGGCCAAGCCACCCAAAAATGCCAAAGTTCTAGAATGATCCCCCCATCAGTAACCAACTCCCTCTTATTCATGTATCCCTCATTCTTTCCACCCGGCCCATTCACCTGTGGCCCAATAGCTAGGGGCCTATCATAATATAAGCTTGTAAATGAAGTAGAAGGCATTATAATGATACAAATATTCTAATCCCATGATACATATTTTAAACCTGGCCAGTATTATGTTCCACAAGAGAATATTGTTCATGAAGATTGTTCATTTATTAGTGTACTTAAATGATATGGTACATTATTTATTATAGTTACACATAATACATGCACAAGCAAACTATGAATCTTCCCTACTTGCAACCTCCAAACCATTACCTGCAAATCCAATATAGTCATTCATATTAGGGCCTGTAACCAGCTCATGAACAACTATAATGCCAAATTTTACTAATATGTAATTGCAGAGTCTCAGTTTAGTTGTCAATCAAATTAGATTTTAATGGTCAAAATTAAAAAGAAATTACCATCTGGGTCGAAAAAGAAAACTTGTTTGATCTTCCCATTGGGTAGGGATTTCTCAAAAGTCTCGATACCCTTGTCCTGCATAAAACAAACCCATGCATCCACTCAATTTACAATCTTAATTACACGGTGTTAAGTGCAGAGAAATACCAAACCAATGTGCATGCTTAATTTGGCTTGCAAAGGATGAGAGATGATTGATGATTCTAGTATGATTTCATTTTACATTACTTTATCAACTACTCTCTTTCCTAGGCTATTCCAATAAACAAAAATATATATGCTCCTATTAGTTATCATATCATCATCACCATCACTGTCTAGTAAGATGCAAAGTTAAACCTGGAAGTTAATTCATTTTGAAATGGACATCTCACTTCTCAATACTGTACACAACCATCACATATCTCATATCATTTTCAAAAATCCAAAGCAAAACAATTAAAGAAAAAGAAAAAATAATAAATAAAAAAAACTTACCCTTCTAGAGTATAACATAACACAATCATATAAAAAGTTAGCTCATTGAAATTTCCTTTCTTTCTTTTTTAATTTTTAATTTGGAAAGAAAGAAACAGATTATGTCATCAGTGAACAATGGGTGATGGAAATACCTTGAGAGTGAGAAGAAAGGATTGGAAATTGGAGACAGAGAAGCAGAGATGGTGGCCTCTGGGAAGATGCTTGGGGTCAGCAACGGGTGAGGTGGCGCTCCATGGACCTTCGGGAAGGTTGCTGGTTGCGTTGCGCTCGATGAGGTGTAGATAGAGAGAAGAGGAGGGAAGGTGCAGCCATACCACCTTGAAGTCTCCGAAGTGAGGGCTCTCCACTTCCTCGAATCCGAACATCTGTTGTGTTTTGTCAGTATGGATGCCATGCCATGGTATCATTCATTCCAAACTTCATCATAATCATCATAATTCATAATCTAACATTTTCAGTTCTGATTACACAAAGAAATTGAAAAAAGAAAAGAAAAGAAAAAAGAAGCTCAAACTCACCTCTTGGTAGAAATTGGCGAGGCGTCTTACGTCAGACGACTCTCTCGAGATATGATTCAAGCTCACTCCTTCTGCTGCCATTTTTCTTCTCTGCCTGCCTTCTGCTGCCGCACTACAGATTCTGTATTTATTATCGGGGAAAAGCGTGTTCCCCCTTCTTTCTTACCAACATATAAAACTAATATGAGAAAAAAATTATAAAGAATTAAAATTAATATTATATTACTCGTTAACATTTAAATTATAAAAAATTAAAACTTAATCAATATTATATTACTCGTTAACATTTAAATTATAAAGAATTAAAATTAAACTAATTTTATTGGAGTGTTTAGTATAAAGTTAGTGAAAAAAATATAAAAAAAGGAAAATCAATTAACTTTAGAATTAATATTCATTCCATTTCATTAATTTGGCTACTTAGTCAAGTGGGAATTTGGAGAAGGAAATAGTGAGGAGATATAATAAGAAAATTATGCAAAAGGACCCAAGATGCATTAGCCATATGTTTGCAGACGACGTCTTTATACATCTGTTTATCAGAACAGGATGCTAACATGGATCTAATAATTTTGAGTTTATTAATGAATTTTATGTGATACTATTTATATATAAATTTAGGTATATTTAAAAATTATTAGTTAAAATTTATAATTTTTTTATATTTATAGTTACTCATAAAAAATAATAATTTGATTAAATTTTTATATAAATATAAATGTGATTAGTTAAAATTTATAAAAATTTAATTTTTAATTTGAGTTATTGATTTATTATTAAAATAAATAAATAACATAAAATCAATAATCTATAGAGATAAAAATTTTGGGTACATTTTAAACTTTCCCTGTTTATCATATTTAGCTGTTTATCACCTGTGCCTTGATTCCAAATGGCCTTTCTTCACCTTTATCTTATCAGTCACTGCGAATTATCAGAAGTGTCATACACTTTATTTCTTCAAATTGCCCTCAATGGAACAGGAATAAAAGACTAATTTACCAATCAGGCATAAATATAAATGAAATTTATTAATCAAGTGTAAGTTAAAAAATAATTATTAAAGTAATATAAAAAAAAAGTATATGATGGTAAGTTGTGACTGAGAATCGCGACTTATATTTGATTATTTTTTTATTAAATTTTCAGAATAAGTCGTTGATAGAAAACACAATTTACTTATTTTTAATTTTTTTTCTCAATTAATGAAGTCGTGTTTGACAAAAATGATTTATTTTTTTAATTTTTTTTATTGAAGTCATGGCTTGGAGCCACGATTTTTGTTTTATTTTTTAAGTGTCGTGGCTTTGAGCCACGACTTGCATAGAGTTTAGGGTGAGTCGTAGCTTTAAGCCATGACTTGCATAGGGTTCTCGCCTATATAAGACACCCTCTCATTCTATTGTGACTTCATATTGTTGATCAGACTTTCTTAAGCAAATTTTAAGTTCTCGTTGTCATTACGATTTTATATCAAATTCACTTCATTCTTATTTAATTCCTTTCATTAGATGAATTTATTGAAAATGTTAATTATATTTTTTATTATTACAACTTTATTTTCACATCTTGATATGAAGTTTTTAATTTTTTTTAAGTTAACAGATGTCATCATTTGACCCTCCTCGTAGTTCATTTAGTGCTAATGTTGGTTATATTTATGATTATGAATATAGTGATCATCATAGGCCTCTAAGTCTTATTTCACTAGCCCTGTTATTGGGGTAAATATTCATTCAATAGAATCATATAATTCAGATAATGTAACTCCATGTATAGTAGATAATGTTAGTGAATTTAATGAAGTGGAGGAGTGTCAAGAAGGTGATGAGGGCAATGGAGAATGCGAGATAGGCGTGGGTGAACCTGTAACTATAACTTATGCTATTTCATCCTCCTTTTTATATAATACTAATTTACAGGCAATGCATGCTCCTGAATTTCTTGATGATTATGGAATTAGGAGAAGAAGCAGTGCAAATGTGAATATTGATCGGTGGGTTGGCATGCGATTTGAATCAAAACAAGCAATAGTCAATGCAATTAAGCAGTACCACATTCAGAACTTAGTCGACTATGTGGTTGAAGAGAGCAGACCTGACAAATACGTCGCTAGGTGTAAGAAATTTAGTAACGGGTGTGAATGGAGAATTAGGGCATCATTTCAATAAAAGATGTGATAAGTGGGAGATTAAAAAAATTATAGGGGAACATACTTGCACATCTTCATTGATTTCTCAAGATCACCATAGATTAGACTCCTCACTAATTTTTTTATGTGTTGTTGAATTAGTGAATGCAGATCCCAGCATTCTAACAAAGGCCTTGATTGCATATGTACGAACTCGTTTTAGTTATTTTGTCACGTACAGAAAGGCGTAGAAAGCAAAATAAATGACACTTGCCCAACTTTTCGAAGGTTGGGAGGAATCATATAGTGACTTACCCAAATGGATGGCTGCTGTCCAGCACTTTGTACCTGGTACAATCATGAGACATCACATTTCTCCAAATTATGTAGATGGTATGTAAGATCCCAATAGTGTGGTTCTAGAACGTGTGTTTTGGTCATTCAAGCCATGCATCCAAGGGTTTGCATATTGTAAGCCAATTGTTCAAGTTGATGGGACACTCTTGACTGGTAAATATCATGGGACACTACTAGTTGCTGTTACACAAGATGGTGATAGAACCATCATTCCAATTGCCTTTGCCATTGTTGAAGGGAATACGAAAGAAGCTTGGGCGTGGTTCTTATATTATCTTCGCAGATATGTGACACCACAATTAGATATATGCATAATCTCAAATAGAGGCAATGGTCTTCTAGCAGCACTACGAAGTGAACGAGTTGGATGGGTTGAACCCAATGCACATTCAGTGTATTATATTCGGCACATTGGAAGCAATTTTAACAAAGTATTTGGAAATGTTGAACTCAAGAAACAAATGATCAACATGGGTAAGAATAATATTTTTATTTAGAAAATATTTCTAAAAATTACTAATTTAGTAATTTTTATTTACAATCTTTTTTAGGATATGAGTTAAGGAGGGCATGATTCGAGGCAAAGCTTTTAGCATTGCGATCAGAGAATGGAAAGGCTGTAGAGTGGCTGGATAAGATCCAAAATGAGAAATGGACTCAAGTTTATGATGAAGGAAGGCATTACGACCATATGACCACGAATCTTGCTGAGTGCATAAATTCAGTATTAAAGGGAGCACGAGCATTGCCTATAATTGCCTTATTAAAAACAACATTTTATAGGGTAAGTTCATTGTTTGTTGACAATGGGAAGAAATCAATGAACATGATGAGGGTTGGTCATTTATATTGCGAAGAGTTAATGACAGTGATGCAAGAAAATCAACGTCGAGCTAACTCTCACTATGTCTGCAATTTCACAAGGGAGACAGGTTTGTTTGAGGTCCAAGAGGTGTTAAACCCTCAAGTTGGTCGACGAGCAATGGTTTGTAATGTGAAACTAAATGAACGACGGTGTGATTGTGGTGAAATTCAAGCATTGAGGTTGCCCTGTTCTTATGCTATTGTAGCATGTGCATATTTGAATTTAGATTGCGATCAGTTTATTGCACCTATATATAAGTTAAATCATATGTTCAAAATCTATGAGCTTAAGTTCCATTCACTTGGGAGTGAAGAATATTGGCCTCCTTATGAGGGTCCCATTTTCATTCCTAATCCTGCTATGCAGAGAGATACATCAGGAAGGCCACAAACTTCTCGTATCCACAATGAGATGGATAGATAGGAGACCATTCAGATAAAGAAATGTAGAATTTGTAGAACTGAAGGGCATAATCGAAGTAATTGCCCATAATGACAAATCAATATTGGTCAGAGTTCATAACAAGGTGCTGAATAATATTGGATGAATAATGTATAATTATAGCTTTTGTAGTGTATAATTCTAGCTTTCTAATTTACAGAATGAGTGTTAGTCTTTATCATTATTGTCAGTTATATTATGTTAAATATGTATGTTCACATTTAATTATGAAGACTTTATTATCCCTCCAAATAAATTAAGTCTGCATCCTCTCTTTAAATTTTATGGTGTACATGTGTATTTAAAATATGTATTTATTAACCATCCAAATAGATTATTCAAAATTAAATGAAATTTCATATTTTTATTGAATCAAATGCTCAATCTATTTTATAATACTAAAAATAATTAAAAAAAAGATAACATGTAAAGTAATTAATTAGAAAAAATAATTAAGTATAAAAAAATTATAAGAAAAGAGAAAGATAAAAAATAGAGTGTAGAAAATTGAGTTTTACAATTTGAAGGATATTTAAATGGAATTTTTTCAATGAATACTTTTCGTATCCATATTATGTATAATTTTACAATAAATTAAGAAATAATAACTTGTACAAATCAAATATTACTTTATGTGATAGGAATAAAATGATAGAGTAATAGAATATAATAAAGTAATAGAATATAATGATAGAATATAAAATGATAGTACAACGTTGGAGAAATAAGAAGTAATATATATATTCTAAAAATGACGAGATGCAAAGTTACAGAGTAAATATATTCTCCTTCATTTCACCTGCAATATTTTTATCCATTTTCAATCTTGCTCATTATGCAAGATTCACATGCATGACCAAACATTGAAAATGAAGAGATGATTCTCTGCATATACAGGGCTGATTCTCCACATATTTATTCAAAATTAAATAGAATTCCATATATTTATTAAATCAAATGCTCAATCTATTTTATAATACTAAAAATAATTAAAAAAGATAACATGTAGAGCAATTAATTAGAAAAAAATTTAAGTATAAAAAATTATAAGAAAAGAGAAAGTTAGATAAGAAATAAAGTATAAAAAATTATAAGAAAAGAGAAAGTTTCGATTTGAAGGATATTTAAATGCAATTTTTTAAATGGAATTTTTTTGTATCCATATTATGTATAATTTTACAATTAATTAAGAAATAATAACTTATACAAATCAAATATTATTTTTATACATATCAATATCTTACCTATGAAATAAATAGAGCAAAAGAATATAATAAAATAATAATGATCATGTATGTAAGTACTATATGTGAGATAGTTTCACACTGTCTAAATATGACGAGATGTAGAGTTACAGAACGAATATATTCTTCTTTATATCACTTGCAATATTCTTGTTCATTTTTAATCTTGCTCACTATGCAAGATTTGCATGCATGATCAAACATTGAAAATGAGGAGATTATTTTTTGCATCTACAGGGCTGATTCTCCGCATCTCTACAAACATTGAAAGTAAGATTCTCACATATGAGGCAAAACCTTCAATTTGGAAATGACAATTGAATCTCGTGAGTGAATTCACGAGATAGACTTCTGTGCTTGGTTTCATGCCACTTTTTTTTTCATACTCAAGTCGTGGCTTCAAGCCATGACTTCCTTCATTATAAATAGCATAAGTCGTGACTTTGAGCTATGACTTTTGTGAAGCCACTTTTTTTTTCATACTCAAGTCGTGGCTTCAAGCCACAACTTCCTTTATTTTTTTTAATAGCATAAGTCGTGACTTTCTTAATATATTTTCTTCAACTTCGTTTATAAATGGGCACAAGGTGGCTAATGTGAAAACCTTCCCCGTAGTTTTTCATCTCTATGCCTTCATCTTTTGTCCATTTCAACATTACATTTTCAAATGGAGCATGTAAGACCAAGACCAATGGATGGATCCTTATTATGCCTTCAACATCAACATGTTTCTAATAAAATTTGGAATGGAGAGGAACGCGTGATACGAAGCAGGCATAATTATGTTCGGGGAGCTTTGTCACCCTAATTTGTGTTGGAATTGATAAATGAAGTTGGTTTTGACCATGCCTTAACAATTGCCAAAGTCCCTATCAACAATCATCTCATCGCAACATTCGTGGAAAGATGGAGATCGGAGACACACACTTTCCATTTGCCACATGGAGAGTGCACGGTGATACTAGAAGATGTTGCTATCCAACTTGGACTACCTATTGATGGACAAGTTGTGACTGGAGCTACCCAAGGTGATTGGCCAACTATATGTGAACAATTATTAGGAGCGGTTCCTGAGTAAGAGGATTTCAAAGGACAAACCATTAGACTAACTTGGTTAGAAGAAACATTCATGCAACTTCCACCTAATGCTACTCAGGTTGTTATTGAACAGCATGCAAGAGTATATATATTGCGAATGATTGGAGGTTTTCTTATGCCAGATATATCAGGCTTTCGAGTTCACTTGATATATCTCCATTTATTGGCTGATTTATCTGAAGCTAGGAATTATAGTTGGGGTTCAGCTGTTCTCGCTTGTCTGTACCGAGGATTGCATTGTGCCACCAATCTTACACAGTCTGACATTGGAGGATGCTTATTACTTCTTCAAGCATGGACATGAGATCACATTCCTAGCGTTGCACCAAGACTAAAACCACTATCTGATAATGAGGTGCAAGAAGGACTTGGCTATCCTCTTGCATGCAGGTCTAATCATAAATTAAATTATTTTTTTACTCTATAAGTTGACTTTATTTATATATATATATATATAAAACTTATACATGTGTGTGTAATAGGTGGTGTCGTCCCATGACCACAACCTTTATACCTGGTCATCCTGTTAACATCATATCATTAATTTTAGACCGTTTTACGTATTGATGAGGTTAAATCTACTTTTCTATTTCTATTTTTTTTAACAATACTATTACTTAATATTATAAAAATTAACAACTACACATATTTACCAGTTTATATGGAGACCATATGCCACACCTTAAATCATGCAGCTAAATATTCCTGATGTCTTTCAAGTTGTTTATGCAATTGTGCCGTTGATATGTTTTGCCACTGTTGAGTGGCACCCCACAGATCGGGTCATGCGACAATTCGGATTGCAACAATGCATTCTAGCAGACCCATACAACTTCGATACCCTTCACAATATTGACATGAGGGGTAAATGGGAAGTATACTGGCCCAATGAACATTAGCAGTGGATTGCCTTGTGGATGGACCATCATAACCAGCTCATTCAGGGCAATGCATGTAATGATTATTTGCATGAAAACTTTGAGTATATGCAGTGGTACTTATGTTGCACCCAATGATATCTCTCTCGAGAGGGTGCATATTCTGGTGGTGCGGTATGATCATTCTTTCATTATTTAATTTAACGTGGTATAAAAGTACTGTTATGTTAACATCAAATATCACTAACAACATAATGAATTTTTTTAGTATTCTTTTGTACACGTAATTCAAGGCTACATTACCTCTCCAAACACTGCCCAAAATCCCCAACAAACCATTAATTTGGTCTGCCGTGATATGTTGAATGCCTTGGAAGAGATCCATCCATCAGTCTTCTCAATAGTACATGAGGAAACTGCTCTTACTCAACATTTTACTGTACCTGAGCAGGAGCCTGACAAATAAAGGCAAAGACAAAGACAAAGACAAAGACGACGTGTGCAACCACGTCAAAGAGAAGATGTTGATGAACATCCACAAACATCTCAAACTCAGGCACATGAAGATGTCTATGTTCCCCGAGGCTTTTCAACATCTCAATATCCACAATCATTCCACCATGTTCCTTTCACTTCTCAATTTTCAGCATATCAACATCCATCATCATCCTACCATGTTCCTTACACTCAAATTTTTGAATCACCACCACCACCATCAATGTTTGTTGCCAATTTAGGCACTCCATTCTCAACATTGATGAATTCAGATTATCGTCCAACTATGCCTAACGAGGACACTGGACATGATGATAATAATGAGAACCCTGTGCAATTATAACAGAAACCAAGAACAAGAGGTGGTAGAGTAAGAACAAGAGGAGGAAGAAGTCAAACATAGAGAATTAAAGTTTTTTAACTTATAATATTTTGTGTATAATCAAGTTATGAATCAATTAATTTTTCTCGTATCTTCTTGTAATATTTATTTTTTAACATAATGAATTAACTTTATTATTCTTAAAAATAGAAGTATTTTAAAAATAAAAATATTAAAAATAGAAGCTAGTAGAAAGAATCAGTAAAGATTGAGTGTCTTATATAGGTGCCCCAAAGCCTCTGCAAGTCGTGGCTCAAAGCCACGACTCTTAAAAAAAAATAGAAGTCGTGGTTTTGAGCCACGACTTTCTTAAAAAATAAAAAAAAAAAGTCATTCTTATCAAGCACAACTTCATTAATTAAAATAAAAAAAAATTAAAAATGGATAAGTCGTAATTTCTACCAATGACTTACTTTGAAAAATTAATTAAAAAAATCAAATATAAATTGTCACTATCATATATTATTATTTTTATACTACTTTAATAATTATTTTTTAACTTATACTTAATTGATAAATTTAATTCACATTTACTCCTATTTAATAAATTAATCGAAATAAAAAGTAAAATTAATCCCATGGAGGTGAAGGATATATAAATAGATTAAACTATTTTTCATTTATAAACACGATATAATGAGTGTCAATATTTGCACGCCTCTGCTTTTTGTCGGTCCAACACCAGGTTTTAGTACCTCCCTTGTTACAAAAAAGAAAAAGAAAAAGAAATTGAGCAATTTCTTGAAATTCTTTTTCTTGGGAATATAGTTTAATATCTTTTAATTTAAAGAAGGTTGAAGAGTTCAAAATACTTAGTTAACTTAAGTATAGGACAAAAATTCTGCAGCCTTTAGTTTCCGTATAGCTCACTATTAATTATTAAATGAATTTATCATTTCATAGGTGTTAATATTACGAATTTTTTTTTATGTAAATCTAACCAATTATTTGGATGACGTGAAAATGAGAGATTGAGAGGAAAGAAAATGGCAGGTTGATTTTGTACTTTTCTCTCATTTGGTTGTGGAGAAAAAACAGAAAAAAATGAAGAAAAAAAAAGTGTGGGGCCCGCATAAAACTTTTTTCGCCTCCACTGCATGAAAATTGGTGAGAAGGAGAGAAAAAGTTTAAAATGACAGTTTTATCCTTGGCTTCCATGGAGATATCCCATCTCTGGATTTGCCATACCGTCACTGATGGTCTACACCGCATGACCAACTATTCAAATTTTTCGATAAGAAATGATTTTTCTTATCTCTTATGTTTCAGCTGGTACGAGCAAACACACGAAGCCAAGTTATTAAGAAGCTAAACAAATCCAAGTTGGTTGAGACCACTGTTCAAGAATGGGGGTAAATTTCTTATGTATAGTCTCCCTTCCATCTCATGGGCAAGAACACAGCTCAATTGCCATGCATATTCAAGTACTCAACAGAATCACTCAGCCAGCTAGGGAGAACTGGTCTTTTGCTAAATATTGATTCTTGCTCCACATTCATATAGCTGTAAATAGTGCAACCTGTTCTGTCTTGGGAGCTTGAACGTAGAACGAGAAACTCAGTCCTTAGCTACTTAACACCTTTAATAATAATTCTTCATTTATGCCAAACCGTTTTGGTTTTGAATTGTCTGCTCGATCTACACAAGTTGGGCAGAATGTGTGTAAAATCTCCTCTCAGGAGAACATCATTATGGCGTTAGGACTCTGACGTTGATAACAAATGGGATTATTTTATTTGTTTTCAATTCTCTGTAATCTAGAGAGACGATGACTTTAAGGCTATCTTTGGAAGGAAGACAAGGAATGGAGCAAAACTTAAGTGTTTGAAAGTTTAAGGAGGGAATGAAGGCCATTACTATGGTACACCCTATTGAGTTTGGGTGTCACAGGTGTATGCAGACTGATTTTTACCTGTTAAAGCAAGTTTTTTTTTTTTTATGGGCGGGTTATCTTTTTTTTTCAGATCATAGTGTTCACTCAAGAGGTGGCGTTTATTGTTTAAATGAGAAAATGCACTTGTTTATTTTGGAAAATACACTGTTTTGTCGAAAAAAATGTCTTCATTTACATGTTGGAAAATCTACTTGTCATCGGAAAATGTAATTTTTGTCGAAAATGTAGTTTTATGTCGGTAAATGTACTGTTCTGTCGAAAACATGTTGTGTTCTGTCGAGAAATGAACTGTTTTGTCGTAAAATGTACTATTTTGTTGGAAAATATACTGTTTCTGTCGGGGGAAGTACTATTTCTTTTTGAAATGTACTGTTTCTGTCGAAAAATATACTGTTACTTATCGAGAATTTTACTGTTCACCGACCCAGAAAGATTGGTACTTCTTTTTTTTTAAAATTACACAACTGCTAAGCAGGTTTCCTGTAATTGATCCAAGCTATTGATTATTTTTATGATTAAATCAATGGCTTGGATCACATGGTATATGATACACCCTCCAAAGGAGGGTGTATATTAGAAATAGCCGGGAATGAAATGATAGTTTTTCTCTCGTCACTTAAAGCTACAAATTTTGTTTTCTCAAATTTGGGGTTAAGAAGGGAGTGACATTAATTTTCCTTTCCTCCTATCAAACTCCTTATTAATTAAGTGGTATATTTTATTTTATTTCATTCTTTATTTTTTTTTTCATTATGAATCATTCCTTTTCTTGAACCATTCCTTTCCTTCCTTTGAGAAACTCCCAAACAAAGCATAAAGCAAGCAATATTTCAAAACAGGCATCATTTGAAAATCACATGGACCCAATTCCCATCTCCATTATTCCCTTTTACTGGGACGTATTGAGTCATTACCCCTCTGATGTGAATTGTATGATATCGTAAATTTGATGTAGAAATTGTATCCAAATAATTTTTATTTTGTTATCTCTATATCTTTACTATGAATTTCATTGTTCTTCGTTAGTCGATCAGAACAATAATTTATGTGCTCATTCACTTTCATTAAGCCCACTTTTACGAAAAGTGTGGTTGTAAACTTCTACTATAGTCGGTTTGCTATGACCTTAAATTAGGGGGTAAAAACTTCATATATAAAAATATCAAACGTTTATTTTTTATATAAATTTCATTCTTAAATCATTTTATCTCCAGTTTTAAGAGTATACCAAACCGATTCGTAATAATTTTATTTCATCTAATGTTTTAATTAACTTTTTGTTAATATCTTATTCTAAACTTCCAGTCAAAAAAATTTTATTTTAAACTTCAGATATATAATGCCTAAACTTATTTATTTAAAGTTTAAACAATTTCTTGAAGTATAAATTTGTTAGTTGTATATCGTAAATTAATTTACTGAAGCTCTGCAATTGTGCAGGATGCATGGGATGGGTTTGGCCTAGTCTCTCTTAATGAAATTTTAAGGTAGAAGAAACTGAGGAAGATCAGAGAAAAATTTAACCATCCAAAACCTGATCTAATGCAAATTTAACTTAGATGAACTTAAAAGTGACAAGGGAGACTTGTAGAAGTGAAAATGGCAATAAACGCCAGTAAATACACCCTAAATAAGTTGTTTATAGATAATTTAAGCAGAATTAGCTTATATAATTCTTATATACTCTTGAGACTATTACACCAGTCAACTAAGAATATAACATAATGCAACATTTATACATGTCATTGGATTAGAGAGTATACTTCTCAAGGTATGTAAGTGTTTTCCTATATCGTACAGAGATGGTATATAAGTGCATTCCTGTATTGTACAGAGAAGGTATGTAAGTGTTTTCCTATTTTGTTCGGAGAAGGTATGTAAGTGTTTTCGTATATTGTAGAGAGACACGCTGCAAGTCTTTTGTCTTTAGCACTTGAAGGTGTGACGTTTCATTACCACTCTCATTTTGGCTAGCAGTTGCAGGACGCGGTGGGAGAAAGGAACCATCCATGCAATGCACAAGACCAATTCAGCGGCATCTTCAACCCACAGGATTATTTTGATGGTCTCATTTCAAAAGCATTCTTTTCACATACTCCAAAACTTCAAGGATTGTTTAACAAAGGCCGGCCATGCATCTAGCTTTTGCCACAGTCTACCATTTTACTTAAGGAATACGCTCTATGGATAATGGATTTTATTAAATTATTTTAAAGTGCTCCAACGGGAAGAATCATCAGAGTAACAACAGACCATATAACACTACCTGGTCTTACTGTTATAATAATGAGAAGCATCTTCAGAACTTCAACTCGTTTTGGGTTTTGGATTGGCCCTCAGTCTACCCAAGTTGGGGTTGGGCTGAACCAGTCTCTGTAAAACATCATTAATTCAACCGTGCATTAGATTTTTGACGTTGACTGACGCATGATGACGACTTGGGATTATTTTAATTCTTCGTCATGTATATAAGATAGAGTGCCCAAGTGTCCCAGATAAATCAAAGTGTCCTCTCCTCTTTCATTCCCTCCCCATTTGCAGCAATTCACTCGCATCGCTATGGACTTTGTAAGTTGTGCACTGTTCCTTCTGTTAACGTGTTCTACCGTTCATATTCTTCTTTCATTCCTTGCAAGAAGCAAAAAACCAAACACCAAGCTTCCACCAGGACCTTCCCCTCTTCCCATCATAGGAAACCTCCTTAAACTTGGCAACAAGCCCCACAAGTCCTCGGCCAAGCTTGCTAAGATTCATGGTCCGGTTATGAGCCTTAAGCTAGGCCAAATGACCACTGTGGTCATCTCTTCAGCAGACATGGCCAAAGAGGTGCTCCTAACCCATGACCAGTTCTTGTCAAACCGAATCATCCCTCCATCTGTGTCGGTTCTCAACCACGAGCACTACAGCTTGGCCTTCATTCTCGTTTCACCTCTTTGGCGAGATTTGAGGAAAATATGCAATAGTCAATTATTTGCACACAGTACTCTTGATGCCAGCCAAGATGTCAGACGTAAGAGAGTACAACAACTCCTCAGTGAAATCCATCAAAGCAGCCAAATCGGTGAAGCAGTAGATATTGGAACAGCAGTTTTCAAGACTACCATAAATTTATTATCAAACACCATTTTCTCTGTGGATTTGGTTCAGTCTGCAGGTACAGGGGAGAGTTCAAGGACTCAGTGACCTGTGACCAATATCACAAAATGACAACTGGTTGGAACACCAAACTTGGCGGATTATTTTCCTGTCTTGAAGATGGTTGACCCACAAAGCATAAAAAGGCGTCAAGCTAAGAACGTAGAGAAGGTGTTGGACATTTTACAGCTTGGTTAACCAACGGTTGAAGCTGAGGGAAGGCACAAATGTTGACACCCACAGCCACAATGACATGTTAGACGCTCTTCTCAACATTTCTCAAGAGAACAAGATGATGGGCAAAACAATGATTCAACATTTGTCACATGTATTATTCTCCCCTCCCTTTCACATTTTAGGACTGTTTTGTTATTACAACTGCTGACTTAATTACATTGAAATTAATTATGATTCACTAGGATCTATTTGTTGCGGGAACGCATACGACAACATCTACACTAGAATGGGGCAATGGCTGAGTTACTATGCAATCCAGAGGTCATGTCAAAAGCAATAAAAGAACTGGAGCTAACCATTGGCAGAGGTAACCCTGTTGAGGAATCGGACATTGCTAGACTCCCTTACTTGCAAGCTATAATAAAAGAGACATTCCGCTTACACCCCCCAGTTTCATTTTTACTCCCTCGAAAAGCTGAGATAGAAGTAAACATATGTAGCTACACCATCCCAAAGGATGCACAAGTGCTAGTCAATGTATGGACTATTGGCAAGGATTCAAGCATATGGGACAATCCGAATTTGTTCTATCCAGAGAGGTTTCTAGTGTCAGACATTGATGTTAAAGGCCGGAATTATGAGCTTGCACCCTTCGGTGCTGGGCCGCGAATATGCCCTGGAATGCTACTGGCTATCAGGAAGTTGCTCTTGATGTTGGGTTCATTGATCAACTCCTTTGATTGGAAGTTTGAAGATGGCATGAAACTAGAAGATATGGACATGGATGATAAATTTGGTATCACCTTACAAAAGGCTCAACCCTTACGGGTTGTTCCACTCAAAATAAGCAATTAAGGTAGCATGCATCTGCATTTGTGACGTGTCTTGTCTTGTCGAAAGTTGTTTCATAAATTCATTTATTCTAATTGGATTAGTAGAGTGAAAACAAATGTATTCATGTGAATACATTGATGTAAGAAAAATAAATTGACAATACATATAATATATAATAGAAATTGGTATTTCAGAGAATTTAGGAGAATTTCAACGAGCAAAGCTCCTATTACAAAGGATACAAGTATAGAAATTGTAGAAAGACAGAAAAGAAAATCAGAGATGCAAGATGCAGTCTCTGCCCAATGGCCAAGCCACCCAAAACTGCGAAAGTTCCAGAATGATAGGGGCCATCAGTAACCAACTCCCTCTTATTTCCGCCCGGCCCATTTACCTGTGGCCCAATAGCTAGGGGCCTATCAATACCCCCCCGGTTGACAATCACCTTGTCCTCAAGGTGAAGATTCATTAAAGGTCCTGTTACAGCTAACAAGAAACTCCCACCGAGATCACATTGCTTGAAGCGTGATAACCAAGTTATGGTTGAAGCACAAGGGCTTCCATTGGGATCCCATTGATTTGCTCCAATTCCCACAAGAAAAAACCCTGCAAGTACAACAGTGATGGCAACTGTGGTCTTTACAGCAGGGACAACCCAGTGACCACCGTCATCATAGATACATCAGGCTCATTTCCATAGAACAGACCTAAGTATCTGTTCTCCATAAGTCACCCTTATTTCTCATTGTTAATTTGGGTTGCCTATAGATAGAAGCATCAAAGATTGAGTTGAAACCACTCTCCAAATTAATGACAGGATAGCAAGGCAATCTTCTGTTTATTCCTCTAACTCGCAAACTGCAAAACCTGGTTCCCCAGATGTCAAACCTTGTTTCAGTCTGCCAGATTGGTTCGTTTCCCATAACAGCTTTTGGAAACCTCACTATATCTGTGCCAGAAGCATATGGATTCTGATCATCCAAAAGTTTAAAACCACCATCTAGGACCTTATCTCCAGAGACAATCCCAATCATCGAAACCAAAAGATCATTTAGTGTTCATTTAGTGTTGAAATATTTGCTCCTCTAGTGACTAGGGACCACCCGATGCATGTACTTTCATCAAAGAATCTCATTTTTACCTTGGTATCTATATTATACCACTCAACAAATACAACTATTCCCACTTTATTGCTGTTCCCATCATGGAAGAGAAGATATTTTACCAACTTAGAATTATGGAAAAATGGTTGTTTAGATATGAGAAATGAGGTTGTAAACCACTACAAGTTTGGAATGTCCTTGCGATTAAATCTTAACTTTTTGAGAGTCTTCCATGTCTGACCAATAAGATGAATCTTCCATATAATGGGGTCACCTCCATCAGCACCAAAGGCTAGTAGTTGCCTAGGTGCAGAAGTTCAAACAAGGGGCATATTCCCTCCCTCCTTCATCTCAACGCCTATGGTCCTTGAGATTTCATTAGCACAAGGAAAACCCACTTTTGAAAGAAGAACAATATCAAGAGAAAATAAACCTGTTGTTCTGACCATCAATCCCTCTTGCCCACGAGCCAAAAGCCCCTAGCCATGAAGCTTGTGGGTGTCAAAATAACCCTCAAATTTTCACGTGTTTTGAACTATATATGATTCTTCACTTTTGGAATAGAGCATGATCTTCCAGCACAAGCTCAACACTTGGTCCCAAGTCATTTTCTCCTTCTGATTGGAGGATTTCAACTCGGGGTCAGCCCCATAACAGTGACCCGCGTCTGGTGGCTCCGGCGATGGTGAAGGGATGGCTGGGTTACACAAGCTCTAAAACTCTATTTTGCGTGCTCTAAACAGAGCAAGAATGACTTTGTGTATTACTAAGTATTCTGCCACACTACTAGGCTGGGGCTTCGCAAATTGTTGGGCAATCATGATCGTGTGAAAATGGTGGGCATTAGGGGTTGCACAACATAAGGGAATTGGGTTTTGCTTTTGTTCTTCCATGGTGTTTCTCCTTCTGCCAATGACTTCCAGTTTGGATCTAGCCATGGGTAGCTTTGAACCCATTTGTCCTATATTTTTTTCAATGACTATATTCTTTTCCTCACTCATTTGGGCTTAGCCCATTAGGTCTAGACAATTCTCCCTACGTAATGTCTGTTTTGCCCTCACCTCTTCGCCCTCTCTAGCTTCAGTCGTGAGAGTTCCTTGCAATTGCAGAGGCACGCAACCTCCGTCCCCACCTTTGCACTGCCCATCAGCGCCACTGCCTAAGCCACCATCCTTCTTGCCGCTACACTCCACCAGCTTCCACCCCGGATCTCCAACATAGTCCGCCTCCAATGACCCATGCATCTCCTTCCCTCTGTCTACAGTGGCCTTGGAATGGTAAACCATTACTACATCATCTCCTTCTTCATTCTCCGTCTGGAACTCCACCTCCACATTCTTGGCCTCGAACTTCTCCAACATCGAGTCAATTTTCGTTTCTGTCTCAGATTTTGGTTCTAGTTCTGGATCATCATCCAGTATGAAGACCAGTAAATCCAAGTCAAACTTAGGCTGGAATTGTTTGATCACCACTCTTCGGAAATTTTCCCAAGTTGCATTAGGATTACACACCTCCCACTGTTGGTATCAATTGTAGGCGCATCCTTCCAGAGCTTCCACAGCCAGCTGCAGCTTCCCTTCGTTCATTCCTTTAGCGTTGAAGTGCCGCTCGAGGTGGATCAACCACTCGTATGCATTATCTCCTTCAAACACTGGAATCCCTAGACGTTGCTCCTTGTATTCCTTCCTCCAACTCTCAAACGTCCTCTGCAGATCTTCAAGAACTTTGACTTGCCACTACTTCTCCATTTTTATCATCTTTGAATCAAGTACCCACAGCTCCCAGATCGGGAGCTCTGATACCTCTGATAGAAACTGGTATTTCAGTAAGAGAATGTAGGAGAATTTCAAGAAGCAAAGCTCCTATTACAGAGGATACAAGTACAGAAATTGTAGAAAGAAAGAAAAGAAAATCACAGATGCAAGATGCACTCTCTGCCCAATGGCCAAGCCACCCAAAAATGCCAAAGTTCTAGAATGATCCCCCCATCAGTAACCAACTCCCTCTTATTCATGTATCCCTCATTCTTTCCACCCGGCCCATTCACCTGTGGCCCAATAGCTAGGGGCCTATCATAATATAAGCTTGTAAATGAAGTAGAAGGCATTATAATGATACAAATATTCTAATCCCATGATACATATTTTAAACCTGGCCAGTATTATGTTCCACAAGAGAATATTGTTCATGAAGATTGTTCATTTATTAGTGTACTTAAATGATATGGTACATTATTTATTATAGTTACACATAATACATGCACAAGCAAACTATGAATCTTCCCTACTTGCAACCTCCAAACCATTACCTGCAAATCCAATATAGTCATTCATATTAGGGCCTGTAACCAGCTCATGAACAACTATAATGCCAAATTTTACTAATATGTAATTGCAGAGTCTCAGTTTAGTTGTCAATCAAATTAGATTTTAATGGTCAAAATTAAAAAGAAATTACCATCTGGGTCGAAAAAGAAAACTTGTTTGATCTTCCCATTGGGTAGGGATTTCTCAAAAGTCTCGATACCCTTGTCCTGCATAAAACAAACCCATGCATCCACTCAATTTACAATCTTAATTACACGGTGTTAAGTGCAGAGAAATACCAAACCAATGTGCATGCTTAATTTGGCTTGCAAAGGATGAGAGATGATTGATGATTCTAGTATGATTTCATTTTACATTACTTTATCAACTACTCTCTTTCCTAGGCTATTCCAATAAACAAAAATATATATGCTCCTATTAGTTATCATATCATCATCACCATCACTGTCTAGTAAGATGCAAAGTTAAACCTGGAAGTTAATTCATTTTGAAATGGACATCTCACTTCTCAATACTGTACACAACCATCACATATCTCATATCATTTTCAAAAATCCAAAGCAAAACAATTAAAGAAAAAGAAAAAATAATTAAAAAAAAAAAACTTACCCTTCTAGAGTATAACATAACACAATCATATAAAAAGTTAGCTCATTGAAATTTCCTTTCTTTCTTTTTTAATTTTTAATTTGGAAAGAAAGAAACAGATTATGTCATCATTGAACAATGGGTGATGGAAATACCTTGAGAGTGAGAAGAAAGGATTGGAAATTGGAGACAGAGAAGCAGAGATGGTGGCCTCTGGGAAGATGCTTGGGGTCAGCAACGGGTGAGGTGGCGCTCCATGGACCTTCGGGAAGGTTGCTGGTTGGGTTGCGCTCGATGAGGTGTAGATAGAGAGAAGAGGAGGGAAGGTGCAGCCATACCACCTTGAAGTCTCCGAAGTGAGGGCTCTCCACTTCCTCAAACCCGAACATCTGTTGTGTTTTGTCAGTATGGATGCCATGCCATGGTATCATTCATTCCAAACTTCATCATAATCATCATAATTCATAATCTAACATTTTCAGTTCTGATTACACAAAGAAATTGAAAAAAGAAAAGAAAAGAAAAAAGAAGCTCAAACTCACCTCTTGGTAGAAATTGGCGAGGCGTCTTACGTCAGACGACTCTCTTGAGATATGATTCAAGCTCACTCCTTCTGCTGCCATTTTTCTTCTCTGTCTGCCTTCTGCTGCTGCAGTACAGATTCTCTATTTATTATCAGGGAAAGGCGTGTTCCCCCTTCTTTCTTACCAACTTATAAAACTAATATGAGAAAAAATTTATAAAGAATTAAAATTAATATTATATTACTCGTTAACATTTAAATTATAAAAAATTAAAACTTAATCAATATTATATTACTCGTTAACATTTAAATTATAAAGAATTAAAATTAAACTAATTTTATTGGAGTGTTTAGTATAAAGTTAGTGAAAAAAATATAAAAAAAGGAAACTCAATTAACTTTAGAATTAATATTCATTCCATTTCATTAATTTGGCTACTTAGTCAAGTGGGAATTTGGAGAAGGAAATAGTGAGGAGATATAATAAGAAAATTATGCAAAAGGACCCAAGATGCAGTAGCCATATGTTTGCCGACCAAGTCTTTATACATCTGTTTATCAGAACAGGATGCTAACATGGATCTAATAATTTTGAGTTTATTAATGAATTTTATGTGATAATATTTATATAAAAATTTAGGTGTATTTAAAAATTATTAGTTAAAATTTATAAATTTTTTATATTTATAGTTATTCATAAAAAATAATAATTGGATTAAATTTTTATATAAATATAAAGGTGATTAGTTAAAATTTATAAAAATTTAATTTTTAATTTGAGTTATTAATTTATTATTAAAATAAATAAATAACATAAAATCAATAATTATAGAGATAAAAATTTGGGTACATTTTAAACTTTCCCTGTTTATCATATTTAGCTGTTTATCACCTGTGCCTTGATTCCAAATGGCCTTTCTTCGCCTTTATCAGTCACCGCGAATTATCAGAAGTGTCATACACTTTATTTCTTCAAATTGCCCTCATTGGGACAGGAATAAAGGACTAATTTACCAATCAGCCACAAATATAAATAAAATTTATTATTTAAGTGTATCTTAAAAAATAATTATTAAAATGATATAAAAAATAGTATATGATAATAAGTTATGGTTGAAAATCACGACTTATATTTGATCATTTTTTTATTAAATTTTTAGGATAAGTCATTGGTGAAAAGTACAATTTACCTATTTTTATTTTTTTTTGTTTCGGTTAATGAAATCGTGTTTGACAAAAATAATTTATTTTTTTAATTTTTTTTATTGAAATCGTGGTTAGGAGCCATAACTTTTGTTTTATTTTTTAAGTGTCCTGGCTTTGAGTCACGACTTGCATAGGGTTTAGGGTGAGTCATAACTTTAAGCTATGACTTGCATAGGGTTCCCGCCTATATAAGACACTCTCCCATTCTATTGTGATTTCATATTGTTGATCAGACTTTCTTAAGCAAATTTTAAGTTTTCGTTGTCATTACGATTATATATCAAATTCACTTCATTTTTATTTAACTCTCTTCATTAGACGTATTTATTGAAAATATTAATTATATTTGTTATTATTACAACTTTATTTTCATTTACTAATATGAAGTTTTTAATTTTTTTTAAGTTAACAGATGTCATCATTTGACCCTCCTCGTAGTTCATTCAGTGCTAATGTTGGTTATATTTATGATTATGAATATAGTGATCCTCATAAGCCTCTAAGTATTATGTCACTAACCCTGTTATTAGGGTAAATATTCATTCAACAGAATCATATAATTCAGATAATGTAACTCCAGGTATAAGAAATAATGTTAGTGAATTTAGTGAAGCGGAGGAGTGTCAAGAAGGTGATGAGGGCAACGGAGAATGCGAGATAGGCGTGGGTGAACCTGTAACTATAACTTATGTTACTTCATCCTTCTTTTTATCTAATACTAATTTACAGGCAATGCATGCTCCTGAATTTCCTGATGATTATGGAATTAGGAGAAGAAGCGGTGCAAATGTGAATATTGATCTGTGGGTTGGCATGGGATTTGAATCAAAACAAGCAACAGTCAATGCAATTACGCAGTACCACATTCAGAACTTAGTCGACTATGTGGTTGAAGAGAGTAGACCTGACAGATACCTCGCTAGGTGTAAGAAATTTAGTAACGAGTATGAATGGAGAATTAGGGCATCATTCAATAAAAGATGTGATAAGTGGGAGATTAAAAAAATTACAAGGGAACATACTTGCACATCTTCATTGATTTCTCAAGATCACCATAGATTAGACTCCTCACTAATTTCTTTATGTATTGTTGAATTAGTGAATGCAGATCCTAGCATTCTAATAAAGGCATTGATTGCAGATGTATGAACTCGTTTTAGTTATTTTGTCACGTACAGAAAGGAGTAGAAAGCAAAACAAATGGCATTTGCCCAACTTTTCGGAGGTTGGAGGAATCATATAGTGACTTACCTAAATGGATGGCTGTCCAGCACTTTGTACCTGGTACAATCGTGAGATATCACACTTCTCCAAATTATGTAGATGGTATGTAAGATCCCAATAGTGTGGTTCTAGAATGTGTGTTTTGGTTATTCAAGTCATGCATCCAAGGGTTTGCATATTGTAAGCTAATTGTTCAAGTGGATGGGACACTCTTGATTGGTAAATATAGTGGGACACTGCTAGTTGTTGTTGCATAAGATGGTGATAGAACCATCATTCCAATTGTCTTTGCCATTGTTGAAGGGAATACGAAAGAAACTTGGGCGTGGTTCTTATATTATCTTTGTAGATATGTGACACCACAATCAGATATATGCATAATCTCATATAGAGGCAAGGGTCTTCTAGCAACACTACGAAGTGAACGAGTTGGATGGGTTGAACCCAATGCACATTTAGTGTATTGTATTCGACACATTAGAAGCAATTTTAACAAAGTATTTGGAAATGTTGAACTCAAGAAACAAGTGATCAACATGGGTAAGAATAATATTTTTATTTAGAAAATATTTCTAAAAATTACTAATTTAATGATTTTTATTTATAATCTTTTTTAGGATATGAGTTAAGGAGGGCACGATTCGAGGCAAAGCTTCTAGCATTGTGATCAGAGAATGGAAAGGTTATAGAGTGGCTGGATAAGATCCAAAATGAGAAATGGACTCAAGCTTATGATAAAGGAAGGCATTACGACCATATGACCACGAATCTTGCTGAGTGCATAAATTCAGTATTAAAGGGAGCACGAGTATTGCCTATAATTGCCTTATTGAAAACAACATTTTATAAGGTGAGTTCATTGTTTGTTGACAATGGGAAGAAAGCAATGAACATGATGAGGGTTGGTCACTTATATTGCGAAGAGTTAATGACAGTGATGCAAGAAAATCAACGTCGAGCTAGCTCTCATTGTGTTTGCAATTTCACAAGGGAGACAGGTTTGTTTGAGGTCCAAGAGGTGTCAAACCCTCAAGTTGGTCGACGAGCAATGGTTTGTATTGTGAAACTAAATGAACGGTGGTGTGATTGTGGTGAATTTCAAGCATTGAGGTTACCCTATTCTCATGTTATTACAGTATGTGCATATTTGGATTTAGATTGCGATCAGTTTATTGCACCTATATATAAGTTAAATTACATGTTCAAAATCTATGAGCTTGAGTTCCATTCACTTGGGAGTGAAGAATATTGGCCTCCTTATGAAGGTCCCATTTTCATTCCTAATCCTGCCATGCAGAGAGACACATCAGGAATGCCACAAACTTCTCCTATCCATAATGAGATAGATAGATAAGAGACCACTCAGATAAAGAAAAGTGGAATTTGTAGAACTGAAGGGCATAATCGAAGTAATTGCCTATAATGACAAATCAGTATTGGTCAGAGATCACAAAATATTGGATGAATAATGTATAATTATATTTTTTGTAGTGTGTAATTCTAGCTTTCTAGTTTACAAAATGAGTGTTAGTCTCTATCATTATTGTCAGTTATATTATGTTAAATATGTATGTTCACATTTAATTATGAAGACTTTATTATCCCTCCAAATAAATTAAGTCTGCATCCTCTCTTTAAATTTTATGGTGTACATGTGTATTTAAAATATGTATTTATTAACCATCCAAATAAATTATTCAAAATTAAATGAAATTTCATATTTTTATTGAATCAAATGCTCAATCTATTTTATAATACTAAAAATAATTAAAAAAGATAACATGTAAAACAATTAATTAGAAAAAAAGTATAAAAAATTATAAGAAAAGATAAAGATAAAAAATAAAGTGTAGAAAATTGAGTTTTACGATTTGAATGATATTTAAATGAAATTTTTTAAATGAATACTTTTCAGTATCCTTATTGTGTATAATTTTACAATTAATTAAGAAATAATAACTTGTACAAATCAAATATTACTTTATGTGATAGGAATAGAATGATAGAGTAATAGAATATAATAAAGTAATAGAATATAATAATAGAATATAAAATGATAGTACAATGATAGAGAAATAGGAAGTAATATATATATTCTAAAAATGACGAGATGCAAAGTTACAAAGCAAATATATTCTCCTTCATTTCACCTGCAAGATTCTTGTCCATTTTTAATCTTGCTCACTATGCAAGATTCACATGCATGACCAAACATTGAAAATGAGGAGATGATTCTTTGCATATACAGGGTTGATTCTCCACATATTTATTCAAAATTAAATGGAATTCCATATATTTATTAAATCAAATGCTCAATCTATTTTATAATACTAAAAATAATTTAAAAAGATAACATGTAGAGCAATTAATTAGAAAAAAAAAATTTAAATATAAAAAATTATAAGAAAAGAGAAAGTTAGATAAGAAATAAAGTATAAAAAATTATAAGAAAAGAGAAAGTTACGATTTGAAGGATATTTAAATGGAATTTTTTAAATGAATACTTTTTGTATCCATATTATGTATAATTTTACAACTAATTAAGAAACAATAACTTATACAAATCAAATATTATTTTTATACATATCAATATCTTACCTATGAAATAAATAGAGTAATAGAATATAATAAAATAATAACGATCATGCAGGTAAGTACTACATGTGTGATAGTTTCACACTATCTGAATATGACGAGATGCAGAGTTACAGAGTGAATGCATTCTTCTTCATATCACTTGTAAGATTCTTGTTCATTTTCAATCTTGCTCACTATGCAAGATTCGCTTGCATGATCAAACATTGAAAATGAGGAGATGATTTTTTGCATCTACAGGGCTGATTTTTCGCATCTCTACAAACATTGAAAGTAAGATTCTCACATATGGGGTAAAACCTTCAATTTGGAAATGACAATTGAATCTCGTGAGTGAATTCACGAGACAGACTTCTGTGCTTGGCTTCATGCCATTTTTTTTTTCATACTCAAGTCGTGGCTTCAAGCCACGACTTCCTTCATTATAAATAGCATAAGTCTTGGCTTTGAGGCACGACTTTTGTGAAGCCACTTTTTTTTCATACTCAAGTCATGGCTTCAAGCCACAACTTCCTTTATTTTTTTAATAGCATAAGTCATGACTTTCTTAATATATTTTCTTCAACTTCGTTTATAAATGGGCACAAGGTGGCTAATGTGAAAACCTTCCCCATAGTTTTTCATCTCTAAGTCTTCGTCTTTTGTCCATTTCAACATTACATTTTCAAATGGAGTATGTAAGACCAAGACCAATGGATGAACCCTTATTTTGCCTTCAACATCAACATGTTTCTAATAATATTTGGAATGGAGAGGAACGCGTGATACAAAGCAGGCATAATTATGTTCGGGGAGCTTTGCCACCCTAATTTGTGTTGGAATTGATAAATGAAGTTGGTTTTGGCAATGCCTTAACAATTGCCAAAGTCCCTATCAACAATCATCTCATCACAACATTAGTGGAAAGATGGAGAGCGAAGACACACACTTTCCATTTGCCACATGGAGAGTGCACGGTGACACTAGAAGATGTTGTTATCCAACTTGGACTACCTATTGATGGACAAGTTATGACTGGAGCTACCCAAGGTGATTGGCCAACTATATGTGAAAAGTTATTAGGAGCAGTGCCTGAGTAAGAGGATTTCAAAGGACAAACCATTAGACTAACTTGGTTAGAAGAAACATTCATGCAACTTCCACCTAATGTTACTCAGGTTGTTATTGAACAACATGCAAGAGTATATATATTGCGAATAATTGGAGGTTTTCTTATGCCAGATACATCAGGCTCTCGAGTTCACTTGATATATCTCCATTTATTGGTTGATTTATCTGAAGCTAGGAATTATAATTGGGGTTCAGCTATTCTCGCTTGTCTGTACCGAGGATTGCATTGTGCCACCAATCCTACACAGTCTGACATTGGAGGATGCTTATTATTTCTTCAAGCATGGACATGGGATCACATTCCTAGCTTTGCACCAAGACTAAAACCACTATCTGATGATGAGCTGCAAGAAGGACTTGGCTATCCTCTTGCACGCAGGTCTAATTGTAAATTAAATTTTTTTTCACTCTATAATTTGACTTTAATTATATATATATATATATATATATATATATATATATATATATATATATATATATATATATATATATATATACTTATATGTGTATGTGTAATAGGTGTTGTCGTCCCATGAGCACAACCTTTATACCTAGTCATGCTGCTAACATCATACGTTAATTGTTGCAAAAACAGAGTTGGGCAGAGCTTGTTTAACCAAGCTTGGAAGCGTATGCAGAACCCAGAAACAGTAAAGCAAAGAAACAGAAAATGAAAGATGAACACGAAGACTTTTAACGTGGGTGGTTCACTATTGAACCAAGCTACATCCACCCACAGCAAAGAACAAAGCTTCACTATGAACCAGTAGTTACAAGAGATGTACAAGAGATGATCACTCTTGAGAATTACAAAGAATATCACTAACACTCTCCTTTTGTAAATGATCTCTAAACAGATTTTTCACTCACTCACAAAAAGCATAGGCTTCCCCTATTTATAGGAAAACCTTAACCTTGTGAAGCCAAACAAAACAAAATAACAGAATCTGCTCTAAAACAATTCTGTTACAATATATAGCATAACAACTTATTATTATCTCAAATCTAAGATGCAAGCCATCTTTACAAATCTCCACCTTGGATTGCAATCTTCCTTCTGACATCAAAAGATCTTGAGAACTGATTGAAGCTTTGTTGCTGCCTGCCACAGAGGACTACTTCCAACAATCAATATTTAGCAAGTCTAAGCAATGCATAAACTTGCTTTTAGGAACTAGCTTTGTGAATATGTCAGCTGGGTTATCCTTTGTACCAATTTTCTGAATTTTTATTCTTTTCTCAGTACGAATGAAATGATACCTCACATCTATGTGTTTGGTTCTTTCATGGTGCACCTGATCTTTGGCCAAACAAATAGCACTTAAGTTGTCACAGAAAATGATGGCATACTCTTGGGTAAAACCAAGATCACTGATCAGTCCTTTCAACCAAATTCCTTCTTTAGCTGCCTCTGTTAGGGCCATGTATTCAGATTTTGTTGTGGATAAAGCTACTGGGCTGGAGTGTAGCTTTCAACTGACCAAAGAGTCTCTAACAAGAAATGCATAGCACATGTGACCTCCTTGAATCCAAATCATTGCATAGTCTGCATCAGAGTATCCAAGAAGCACACAACTTGTATCTCTTCCATATATAAGACCTACATCAGCTGTCCCTTTCAAATACCTGAAGATCCTCTTCACGGCTTGCCAATGTTCCTTTCCTGGTTGACATAGGAACCTGCTAACCACACTGACAGCATGTGCAAGGTCAGGTCTAGTGCATACCATGGCATACATTAGACTGCCTACTCGCACTTGCATATGGAACTCGAGACATATATTCTATTTCTGATTGAGTTTGAGGTGATAGAGTTGAGGAGAGATGAGAGTTTGCTGATAGAGGAGTACTAAGAGATTTAGCAGAAGACATACCAAATCTGGTGAGAACCTTCTTTATGTATTCCTTTTGTGAAAGGAATAGCTTTTTCTGAGCACGATCTCTGTAAATCTCCATCCCCAGAATTTTCTCAGCTGCTCCCATATCTTTCATGTCAAACTCAGCACTGAGAAAAGATTTCAATTTTCGAATTGGTTCAATGTGACATGCTGTAATAAGCATGTTATCCACATACAGAAGTAAGTATATAAAAGAACCATCCTCCACCCTTTTACACATGAATCATATGGACTTCTTTTATATCCATAAGATGTCATGAATCTGTCAAATCTCTTATACCACTGCCTGGGAGATTGTTTTAAACCATACAAGGACCTTTGAAGTTGACATACATGATCTTCCATTCCCTGGATAGCAAATCCCTCTGGTTGTGCCATTAGTATATTTTCATCTAGCTCTCTATGTAAAAAGGCTATTTTTACATCTAGTTGTTCAAGTTCCAAATCCTGATGAGCCACTAACGCTAGTAGTACTCGAATGGATGTGTGTCTTACAACTGGAGAGAATATCTCATTGTAATCCACACCTTCCTTTTGACTGTAACCCTTAGCAACCAGTCGAGCTTTATATCTTATAGCTTCAGCACCTGGAATTCCTGTCTTTTTCTTAAAAATCCACTTGCAGCCAACCACTCTTCTGCCTTCAGGTAACTTAACCAACTTCCATGTATGATTCTTGTGAAGAGATTCCATCTCTTCACTCATTGCTGCAATCCATTGAGCAGATTCATTGCTCTTGATTGCTTCCTGATAGGTGGTTGGTTCATAGGGATCTACCTCTTCTGCTACTTGCAAGGCATAGGCAACTATGTCTTCATAGCCATACTTCTGAGGGGGTCTGGTCAGTCTTTGTGACTTTCTGAGAGTTGAATTCTCTGGTACTGTTTTACTTTGACATACTTGAGATTCAACTTCTATTTGCTGATTTTCTTGAGTCATGACTGACTCTTCCCTTGTATCAGATTTTGGAGATTTTGAATCTTGGTGAAGTTCATCATCATGCTTGCTCATTGAACCTTCACTCTCCACCTGCTTCAGGGCATCATCTCTCCTTTCTTCTGTTAAATCATAGTTTGATCTAAGGTGAAGCATAGATTCCTCATCAAAAGTTACATCTCTACTCATGATAACTTTCCTTTCAGTAGATGACCAGATCCTATACCCTTTCACCCCATCTCCATAACCCATAAATACTCTTTTCTTAGCCCTTGGTTCCAACTTTCCCTCATTTACATGATAATAGGCAGACATCCAAAAATTCTAAGAGTAGAGAGTAATCAGTGTTTTTCCTCGACCATATTTCTATAGGAGTTTTACCATTTATTGTAAGTGGCGGAGACCTATTTATCGAGATAGCATGACGTACTTATCGCTCACTGATTTAAACTCCCCGTCCACCCCGCATTGGAAAGCATACAACGAGCTCTTTCCAAAAGTGTCCCGTTCATTCGCTCAAAGAACACCATTTTACCGAGGAGTGTTCCTAACAAATGGAGGTGTCCGACAATCCCTTCTTCCTTGCGAATTCATTGAATTCCTTTGAGCGAAATTCTAAACCATTATCTGTACAAAGTCTTCTAACCTTCTTTCCTGATTGATTCTCAATTAGAGTCTTCCATTGCTTGAAGGATTTGAAAGCTTTATTTTTCTATTTCAACATGAATATCCAAGTCATTCTTGAATAATCATCTATAATGGATAGGAAATATCTAGCTCCACCTTTTGATGATACCCGAGATGGTCCCCAACAATCAGAGTGGATATAATCTAAGGTGGCTTTTGTAGTGTGCATTGCTTTTGTGAACTTGTGCCTGTGTTTCTTGCCAAAGACACAATGCTCACAAAACTGCAATTGGACCTTCTGATGTCTTCCAAGAAGACTTTGTTTACTGAGGATTGTCATACCTTGTTCACTCATATGCCCCAATCTCATGTGCCAAAGACTGCTTTCTTTTGATCCATTTTCGGTTGATTGTGATGCTATAGATGTAGAGCCAATAACTGTGGAACCTTGTAAAATGTATAAATTCCCCAATTTGGTTCCCTTCATGATTGTGTTTGTTCCCTTTCTGATCTGCATTACTCCATATTCAACAGTACATGAAAAACCCTTTGAATCCAAAGCTCCTACTGAAATCAGGTTCCTCTTCAAATCTGGAACATGGAAAACATTTGATAGAGTTCTGATCTTCCTATCAAACATCTTGATCTGAATTGTACCAATGCCTATAGTCTTGCAAGGAGAATTATTTCCCATTAAGACATTTCCTCCTGACTTTCTTTCATATGTCAAGAACCAGTTTCTCTGTGGGCGCATATGAAAAGAACAACTTAGAATCTAGCACCCATTGATCACTTGATGATGATTTTGATCACCGTTGCTTTAGCACCATATCATCATCGAAGAGTAACCTTCTTGGGTTTGCAGAAACAGATTCCTTCTTCTTCTTCTTGGGGCAATCTTTCTTCCAATGTCCTGGTTCTTTGCAGTAATTGCAGATGTCTCTTGGGTTATGTTTGCCCTTTTTCATCTCTTTGCCTTTCTTCTTTTTCTCGATTTTTACCCGAGTTTGAAACCACTAACCCAGAAAGTAACCTTCATCATTTCCAGATGCTTTGTGTTGAAGTTCTCTCGGTATGCAGGCTGGATTTCACCTCTTCCAAGTGTTATATGATCCTTCCCAATCGTTAAAGAGCTTACAAAATTTTCAAAAGAAAGGGAAAGGAAACTAACAATACCATGGCAGCATCTTCATCTTCTATCTTAACATCAATATCACGAAGTTCCATCAATATGGAATTTAATTCATCTAAATAATCTTTCAAAATGTACCTTATTTCATTCAAGTCCAAACAATCGTCTTTTCAGTAGAAGCTTATTACAGATTGACTTTGTCATATAAAGCTTCTCCAATTTCAGCCATAAGCCTGTAGCAGTTGATTCTTCAAAGAACTTCATAGAGAACCTCATCAGAGAGAGAAAGCAAGATCAATGAATGAGCTTTTTCTTCTTACAATGCAAGATCTTCTTTATTGATCTTTGAGGTTTGTCCGAGAAAGAGGTGCCCAGACTTGTAATTGTTTCAGCAGTGCCCTCATCTTTATCCCGCAGAGACTGAAACTTTGCTTTGAGCTTTATTTCTCAATCTTGATTGTGTTAGACATCTTCTTGATGAGTTCTTGATGGTTCTAACCAATCGACTTCTTCACAAGAGTGTTGCTCCCAGATCTTTGGGAGTTCGATACTTTTGTTGCAAAACAGAGTCAAGGCGAGCTTGTTTAACCAATCTTGGAAGCGTATTACGAAACTCGAAATAAAGCAAAGAAAAAGAAAATGAAAGATGAACACGAAAGACTTTTAACGTGGGTAGTTCACTATTGAACTAAGCTACATCCACCCATGGGCAAAGAACAAAGCTTCACTATGAACCAAAAGTTACAAGAGATGTACAAGAGAGGATCACTCTTGAGAATTACAAAAATATCACCAACACTCTCCTTTTGTAAATGATCTCTAAATGCATTTTTCACTCACTCACAAAAGCATAGGCTTCCCTATTTATAGGAAAGCCTTAACCTTGTGAAGCCAAACAAAACAGAATAACAGAATCTGCTCTAAAACAATTATGTTACAATATACAGCATAACAACTTGTTATTATATCAAATCTAAGATGCAAGCCATCTTTACATTAATTTTAGACCGTTTTATGTATTGATGAGGTTAAATCTACTTTTCTATTTCTATTTTCTTTGAACAATACTATTACTTAATATTATAACAATTAACAACTACACATATTTATCAGTTTATATGGAGACCATATGCCACACCTGAAATCATGCAGTTAAATATTCCCGATGTCTTTCAAGTTGCCTGTGCAATTGTGCCATTGATATGTTTTGCCACTGTTGAGTGGCACCCCGTAGATCGGGTCATGCGATAATTCGGATTGCAACAATGCATTCTAGCAGACCCATACAACTTCGATACCCTTCACAATATTGACATAAGGGGTAAATGGGAAGTATACTAGCCCAATGAACATTAGCAGTGGATTGCCTTGTGGATGGAACGTCATAACCAGCTCATTCAGGGCAATGCATGTAGTGATTATTTACATGAAAACTTTGAGTATATGCAGTAGTTCTTACATCGCACCCAATGATATATCTCTCGAGATGGTGTATATTCTAGTGGTGCGATATGATTATTCTTTCATTATTTAACTTAACGTGGTATAAAAGTATTGTTATGTTAACATCAAATATCACTAACAGCATAATGAATTTTTTCAGTATTCTTTTGTACACGTAATTCAAGGCTACATTACCTCTCCAAACATTGCCCAAGATCCCCTACAAACCATTAATTAGGTCTGCTGTGATATGTTGAATGCCTTGGAAGAGATCCATCCATCAGTATTCTCAATAGTACATGAGGAAACTGCTCCTACTCAACATTTTACTGTACCTGAGCAGGAGCCTGACAAACAAAGGCAAAGACAAAGACAAAGACAAAGACGACGTGTGCAACCACGTCAAAGAGAAGATGTTGATGAACATCCACAGACATCTCAAACTCAAGCACATGAAGATGTCTATGTTCCCCAAGACTTTTCAACATCTCAATATCCACAATCATTCCACCATGTTCCTTTCACTTCTCAATTTTCAGCATATCAACATCCATCATCATCCTACCATGTTCCTTACACTCAAACTTTTGAATCACCACCACCACCATTAATGTTTGATGCCAATTTAGGCACTCCATTCTCAACATTGATGAATTCAGATTATCGTCCAACTATACCTAACGAGGACACTGGACATGATGATAATAATGAGAACCCTGTGCAATTATAATAGAGACCAAGAACAAGAGGTGGTAGAGTAAGAACAAGAGGAGGAAGAAGTCAAACATAGAGAGTTAAGGTTTTTTAACTTGTAATATTTTGTGTATAATCAAGTTATGAATCAATTAATTTTTCTCGTATCTTCTTGTAATATTTATTTTTTAACATAATGAATTAACTTTATTATTCTTAAAAATAGAAGCATTTTAAAAATAAAAATATTAAAAACAGAAACTAGTAGAAAGAATCAGTAAGGATTGGGTGTGTTATATAAGTGCCCTAAAGCCTATGCAATTCGTGGCTCAAAACCACACTTCTCTAAAAAAATAAAAAAAAATAAATCATTCTTATCAAGTACTATTTCATTAATTGAAATAAAAAAATTAAAAATAAATAAGTCATAACTTCTATCAACAACTTACCTTGAAACATTAATAAAAAAAAAATTAAATATAAATCGTGATTAAGAATCACGATTTACTATCATATATTATTTTTTTTATATTACTTTAATAATTATTTTTTGACTTATACTTGATTGATAAATTTAATTCATATTTACTCCTATTTAATAAATTAGTCGGAATAAAAAGTAAAATTAATCCCATGGAGGTGAAGGATATATAAATAGATTAAACTATTTTTCATTTATAAACACGATATCATGAGTGTCAATATTTGCAATTGCACGCCTCTGCTTTTTGTCGGTCCAACGCCAGGTTTTAGTACCTCCCTTGTTACAAAAAAGAATAAGAAAAAGATATTGAGTAATTTCTTGAAATTCTTTTTCTTGGGAATATAGTTTAATATCTTTTAATTTAAAGATGGTTGAAGAGTTCAAAATACTTAGTGAACTTAACTATAGGACAAAAATTCTGCAGCCTTTTGTTTCCGTGTAGCTTACTATTAATTATTAAATGAATTTATCATTTCATAGGTGTTAATATTACGAAATTCTTTTTATGTAAATCTAACCAATTATTTGGATGACGTGAAAATGAGAGGAGAGAAAATGGTAGGTTGATTTTGTACTTTTCTCTCATTTTGTTGTGGAGAAAAAACAGAAAAGAAAGAAGAAAAAAAAAGTGTGGGGCCCGCATGAAAATTGGTGAGAAGGAGAGAAAACGTTTAAAATGACAGTTTTATCCTTGTCTTCCATGGAGATATCCCATCTCTGGATTTGCTATACCGTCACTGATGGTCTACACCCCATTACCAACTATTCAAAATTTTCGATCTAAGGCACAAAAATTTTCTGATTTCACTTGAGATTGCACTACAGCAAGTAATCCATAACCCAACCCCCAACCCCCAACCCCCAACCTCCCTTCTCTGAAATGGAAATGGAACAAGAAAGAGAGTGAGAGAAAGACAAGAAGAAAGCTTGAAGAGCAGGAGTGGGTGGGATGAGGGAAAATGGGTAAGGGTTGGGGGTGAGGGAATGTAAAGATAAAGGAAGGAGAGGCAGCCAGGAGTGTGACCAAATCTGGAATTTGCTAGCCAACCGATTTTGCCATTACCATATATTTCAAAATGAGTAATGCTAAAAATAGTCAGAATCTTCACAAAATACAAAGGTAGTTGTTTGGATAGAATGGAGTGATAAAAGTTATTTACACGCGTAAGAGTTAACATCATTACCACATTATTATCACAATTTTTTTTAACTATTTAGCATTTCTCTTTCACCATTTGCAAAAGTTGGAAAAATTCATGCCATTAAATGCATAAGTGGATTTTGTGTGTAACAAGTTTTAGAAAAATAACAGTGCAAATAACCACGGTCAATGTTCTTCATGAATGACATTTTTATAACGAAATAAAATGAAAAAATGAACTGTTTTTCTCTTTTAGGCTTTCCATAATCCATCCATATATAGTTAAAACGTAGAAACAATGCATCCTAATGGTTCTCCCTCACCAACTCATTCATCTCATCATTCCCAACATTTCGCGCTTCCTTGTCTTCCATCCCATGCGCTCCACATATATATACTTCCTCTCATTTCTCCCCCACTTTGTGTGCTGCTTGGATCTCTCTCTCTCTCTATCTCTCTTCCAACGCCACCCCCCACCACACAGAGGCGCTTCTGATGGATTCCATCAATGGGAACCATCGTGGGAGAACAGAACCAGTCTCTAGGATTATGCTGCAAGAGGGTATCATGTTGCTTCTCTCTCGCTGGTATGCACTTCAAATGGCCATCAAGAACCAATGGGGTGGCTGTGACTCCCTCCAGAAATCCCACCAGCTTGCTGCTGATATTTTCTCTTGGTTCTCCAAATCCAATGGTCATGGACTAATTCTTCTATATTTGTTTTTTTTCTTTCCATTATTTTCTATTTTTCTCTTTCTCTTTTACCCTTCACTATGTCTGATATATATGCTTTGTTATCTGAATTACAGCACCGGTTCCTGTTGAAGATTTGGAAAATCTGCTCCACGAATCCATGTTGCTTACATTCAACACAGAGATAGAAGATGGCAGCATTGAAGAGGTATACATATATAAACCCTTTGGCTCTCACATTGTCTATTAATGTTAACATTTGTTCCTTCTATTTGTAACTTAACAAAATGTTTGATGTTAGTCAATATTTTCTATCCGTTTTTGTGATTGGAAATTTTTTTCTGTTTTAAGAAATTGTCTGCAATGATCAATAGTGGTATATCAATGAGGCAATGAATGCATTATATCTCCCTATGAGGCATAGACATGAACACGAATCACATAGCATGCGGACATGATGCTAGCTAGACATATATTTGAGTATGAAACATCAATGCATATTTGAAAATTTGTCTGAAGTATATGTTATGTGTGATTGAACATATCTTATTAAGGATGTTCAAGGAAATGTTGAAAAATTAAACTCAAGTTTTTTTTTTTGTTGGGACCTTGGAAGTAAGAGTAATATTACAAGGTGTATCATACAGATAAAACTCCATTCTTGAAAGTCTGACGCTTCATAACTACATCACCCATGCCCAATTTTATCCAGCAAGACTACCTTTTTTTACTGTCACATTGGCATCTTTGGGATTGTGCTCATGTTTTCTAGTGATGCAACCAGGTAGCAGAAGAGTTGATGGGTATCCATGAAGAATACTTGTTATGTCAGTCATCCTAATCTCTGAATTCTGAAAGAAGCGTACTCTGAAATAGAAGCTTGCCGTTCATAAGCAGACAGGTGGCTCTGGTAAACCCCATTAGTCTTTTGTTCTCTCTCTTTTTATCTAGTTAACAAAGGAGAAAATTTAACCTTTTTAAACAAATTCCTTTATGCATTTTCATGACTTGTTCTTTGATCTACTAGCTTAGATCTTCCTGTTCACTGAAGCGGGGAAATAGACTTTCAGGGTACATATGACGTTAGCTCAAACTTAATTCATGTATTAAGTTAAACAATCGTATTTTTCTGGATAAACGAACTTCATTCAATCAAAGGGAAAACAGTGAAGCAGCTTACAAGTGGCGGATAAGTCAATCAATTACCTGAAAGAGCAAAACCACCCCTGCTCTTAATAAAATCGTTTGTTCTTTAGAATCTCTTGGGGACCACATTGAAGTTCTTTTAGAATGGCCATCCCGGATATAAAGCAGTGTTTAATGTTGGATAAGTGTGATTTGATCAATAGTTTTCAACAAGGGATATTTATTCTTCACTGCCAAAGATTTATGCAGCCATAAACTAAATAATAATGTATTTTAGAGATTAAATATATGTATGTACCAAATAATTTTCCCCACGGAACTTTTGGGCGTGGCTGTTGACTTTTAAGCAATTAGCATAAGTTAAAAAATGAAGATAGGAAACTTAATGCCTTTTCAACTTTGGAAATAATGTGAACCCTAGCCTAGTATAACTTTAACTGCCAGGCCGATGTATAACCTGGTTACAACTTCAAAATGCACCACAACTGAACTTTCCCATGGAGAGTACGAATCAATTCAAAATTTGATTGCCAAGTTGGTGTATTCAATGGTTAGCACTACAAAATGGGTCCTAAGTAAACTTCTCAATGCTACAGCTGTAACTCATCAGTTCCAAATAGCATAGCTTCATACTGTTATATTTGAATAAATAGTTTTTAGTCATTCATATGTTGTCTTTATGTTATTGACAGGCCAGCGGAAAGGAGACATGATGAATGTGGATCATGACAAATCAAGATAATTTCAGTTCAAATTTATATTAGGAAACTGAATACATACTCAGATATGGTAGTAGCAGATGATGGATAAAGTTTCCTTCTGCGTTCACAACGGAACACCTGGTGAAGACTGAAGATGAAGAAAACATAATGTCATAGTCGCCATGTTCATTTGTATTCATAGGAACCTAACATGGTCACATAATTGCCGTGCTATTTAGAAGAACATAATGTAATAGTTGACCAGATATGAAGGGAACTTCAGCTTCTTTAAGATAGAGCAAAAGAATTTAGTGTTCAAATTCATAATTCAGCTTATTACTATCTAACCATCTGTGTTAGGATCATCTGCTTACCAGTATAGAAGTTATTAGTCAAGGCACAACTTTATTTTTTTTATAATATCAACGTATAATCTCCAGTTTATAACATGTTACAGGAAGGATGAGGGGCTTCGTAGTACAGATGTATCGCATTGACAGGTTGAGTTATCAAGCATCATTGATATACGCATATATACACATACAAGTATTAGGGTGATTGTTGGCATAAAGTCTACAATCTGCCATTATCAGGTTTGCTAAATGATGAAATAATGATAGTTGTCTTGATTTTGCTTATCTAGATTGCAAAATCGGCCTTTTGGACATCTACATGCCTAATGCCTTTCAAGACCAAAGCCCAGCAGAAACCCATTGTTCAACTAAGAGCATAAGCATGTGATGGGAAATAAACTTCGCTGAGTAAATTTACAAAATCATTACATTACAGGGATTTAACTTTGTGCAAGGTCATTAATGATTTTCATTTCTAAAAATATTAATGGTAATGGATTCATCCGTTTATTTGTAATCATACGGTGAAAAAATGTGCACATATAAAGTGATATATCTTTTATATCTCTATATTAATTATTTAAAATATAAATATATCAATGGAAAAAAAAAAGTATAATAAAATTATCAAACAAACACCTTACATCCAAACGGACACTTTCTTTAACATTTTTTCTTAAAGTTTTAGCTTTGTACTATTCATTATAATTTTTTTCTATATTTTCTCTCATTAATCACACTCATCCAAGATGAGTGTAAAATTTGATGAAAAATTAAACTAAGACCATCATTTTTATTTCTTCAATTTTAAAGTTTAAATCTTTGTGTAACCATTCATCTTATTAATCATAAAAAATTGAAAATATTGAATATTTTTTATATTTTCAAGACATTAAATACATTTATTTTTTATTTAATATTTTTTATTAAATATTAAAAAGATGAGTTTTGCTAACAAATGGCTTAAGAGTTAAAACACTTGTTAAGATAGTAAAATAAAAATTTTAAATGAAAAATAAAGTTCTTTTAATTTTTAATATATTAAATACCTTAATCCTGTATTTGATGTTTTTATGTTTTTTCATTAATGAAATAGAATGGAATAAGTGTAAAATAAACCAGAAAGGAAAGTAAAAGAATAAAACATAATTATCATTTTCTTTATTTGAAAATTTCATTAACGGAACGAAACTTTATTATTCCATATGTTTTTCACATTCCACCTCAATATTGAAAGGAATACAAGTTGGGCATTTGAGGGTAAAAGAGGGGAAATGATTCCCATGTGTTCTGTTCTGTTCTTATATATTTTAAAATTTTCAAATAAAAAAAATTATTTCCCTTCTCCTCATTATTTTTTCCTTCTTTTCATTACCTATTATCTAAATATAGTGTAAGACTTGTTAACAAAATCCTAAAAGAATTAAGTATTCAATACATATTTTTTCAATTTTTAATATATTAAATAATTTATTTTCATTTAACTTTTAAATTATGTTTGAAAGTTTTAAAGATGATAAAAAAATGACTTATAATGAAATAAAATAAAAAGGTAAAAAATGTAATGAAAGAGAACATCATATTCCATTATTTAGTAATTTAATAAGTTTAATAATAAAAGAAATGAAATATTTAAATATTCATTTCTTAAACTCTCAATTGAGAAACAAAAATTTGAGATTTGTAATAATAAAAAGAGCGACTCATTTTAAAAATAACTTCTAAATATTATATTATTAAATTTTTCATGTTATTTCTTACCATTATTTCCCTTACTTTTCTCTCAAATATCTCTATATTTTGATTTATTTAGAACGCTTATTAGCCAAATTTAAAAATTATTAAAAAATCTTTTATAAATATATAACAAGAAAAATAATAGTTTTATACTCTTTTTTAAAAATGTATTATTATTTAATTTTTTAAAAAATTATGATTAAATAAAAAAAATAAAATAATAAATAATATTAAAAAAATATAAAAAATATATACCTTATTAATGATAAAAATATAAGTACTAATATAACAAAACTATTTATATTTATTTCCTTAACTCAAGCTTTTATCTTTCCATGAAAAATTGTGACTGTGTTTGGGTAACCGAGGCGAGTAGGAGTGAGTTCAGTGTCAGTGACCTTTGGCTATACATTACAGAGACGTGGCGTGATATTTCTTCAAAACGAGTCTTTTTTCTCTTGGCCAAGTCCTCTGTATCTGTATTACTCTTTCCCCACTGCTACGCGTACAAATTCTCTTCTTTCATCCATTTATATATACTTGTACCTTCTCTTTCCTTGTGTTATTGTGAAACCAAACCAAGGATACCAACATTGCTTTACCGAGACTGAGGGAGAGAGAGAGAGTGCTGTAACTGTTTATGCCGTGCCCTTGCTCCCATTCCCATCCATGGCTGCCACCAACGGTAACACTCCCAGCCCCAGGTAAAGCTTTCACCTTTTTCCATTCTTCATTCTTCCATTTCGGTCGTTAGTATTCAGTAATATGCCATTCTTCTCTTTTTGGTTAAATTAAGCGAAAACAAGAGGAAAGATTCAATATTTTTTTTTTCATGCTCTTGTTTTCTTCGAAATGTGTTTTGCATGGACTAATGGGGTCTGCAATTTTGTGACTTAAACGGGAAGAAATCGATTTTCACTCTCGTTTGACTACATCATGCGTGATTCTAAAATAAGGAGTGAAGGAATTGGATCTGCCCTGCTTGGTTTAGACTTTAGATGTTGCATGCAAGCTAAAACTACAATTATAGGAGCCATCCCCCTTTTTTTGGACCAAAAATTTTTGTATAGCTTGTTTTTAAGACCAAGGCTCGGATTATTTATTTATTTGATAGTCTCCTAGTCCTAGGTTTTGACAATTTTTGTCAGCTGTTGAACCTATTTGGGTTTTTCATGTCAATTTCTTTGTGTTGCATTAAAATTCCATGAAGACTTTGCACCGCTTTACCCATTAAGACTTGTAGGTTACTATTATTTTTGAAAATTTAGTGCTCTTTTAAAAAATATTGAAAGGAGTGTTGTTTTACAGTTCAAACTATTGATTATGGTGGCCTAACACAATATTTGTTAGCCATGGGTACGGCTCTACTCTCGAATTCACAGTGTATTATGCTGCATAGCATAAGCAAGATAGACAACCAAGATATGGTGATCATATAATTACTCAAAGCTCATAATATTTCTTTCATCATTCACGTCTTTCACATTGTGAGCTATTAACAATTTTATTTTGCCTTATTGAAGTGCTAAAAGCTGTTGTTTTTCTATTGTTGTTTAATTCATGTAACGGGAATAAAGCAAGCTTTGCTAATGTGGTGCCCCTTTTCTTAGTAAGATGGGAAAATGAACCCGGTGACTTTGAGAATGCACCAATAGCCATAACTGAACCTCAGTGGAGTGTTGTTAGCTCTTATTGTTGGACCATGGTCATGATATTTAGCATATTTAGCTCAACTCCTAAGTAAGCAATGAATGATATCAGCAACATTTTTACCTTTGTGCAGACAAAGTATTTGATGATTTAGTTGGCTGACATTTGTATAATGGAAGTGATTTCAATTGTTGGATTAGGTTTAAAAGAGGGAATTCCATTTATATCAACGGAGTAATTCTACAAACACATAAATGCATGTATATTTGAACATATGCGCTGATACAGAAACATGTACCCAGTTATGTGCTTGTGAGGTCTTTTCAGCGGTTGACACTATCTCCTGTTATTGCAGCTGTCTGCAGGAAAAGGAATCTTTGAAGAATGACGCTCTAATTGAAAGTAATGCCCATAAGGATGTGATAAAGGAGAATACCTTTAATCTTCAGCCAGTGTCACCTTTTGCTTCTGGTGAAGGTTTGCCATATGCTCCTGAAGGGTGGCCTAATCCTGGTGACATATGGGGCTGGAAAGTGGGAAGAAGGAAAAACAGGGCTGGCTACTACCATGATAGATACCTGTATCTTCCAAGATCACTTCAGCAGCCTTCTCGCAAGAGAGAGTGCTTCCAAAGCAAGCCTGATGTTATACGTTATCTTGAATCAAATTTTCCCAACATGGAATTTGGAGCATTCTTTGCCTTATTTAGCTGGCAGGTTCCCTCAATTGAGCTATCCTCAACAAAAGGTTAGCCTACAACAGTTTCACAATTTTCTTTTCGACCCAGTTTGCTATTTTCTCATTCTTTCTTGCCTATATATATATATATATATATATATTTAATTTGTATGTAGGTAAGTCTTGGTTTTCAGTAGTGTTAGTCTACTTTTTCTTTTTCTTTCTTTCGTGTTTTTTTTTTTTTTTAAGTCTGTATACTTGTCTTAGGTTACTTAGTCATGTGTTGCTGCTGTTCTTCCAGGATTGTCATAGGCCCCCTAAATTCTTAAGCATTTATTCCCACCAAAATGGTTCGAGACCTATATTTGTCAATGTTCTCTTTTACTTCTTTTTTCTCCTTGTATAAGGGTGAATAATGGGATTTTAGTGAGCACGTAGATTGTGTATACTTCCTCTGTTTCTTATGTGTGTCGGTCAATTGCCTTTCTGAATAGCTAAGAAAATGAAGGTGATTAGGTGAATATTTTAGCCCTAGAGAGGAGCAAATATCTTATATGGGACACATATCAAATGTGTAATATTTTTGGTCTGAAGTTTGTGAAATAAATTGGGATCCTCTTATCTGGCTAATAAGGAAATTAAGTGCTAGCTTATTTCCTTGCAACGTTATGGCCCCTTCTATATTTTATACGTTTCATATTCTTTGATGTATTTATAATTTATCTATATGGCCTTTCTGGCTGTACAATCTTTCTCCATTACTCCTCCAGTAAAATCTCTGGAAACTGGTAAAGATGCGACAGAAGAGACTGCCATTCAGAGAAAGCTTAAACGAAAAGCACAACTTCGCAGTCAACCTACTCGGAAATCCTTCAGACTAGTCCATGCCCATCCACGTCTTCCACCTGTTGTTCAAGATGCAAATGATATCATTGACTTGTCCTCTCTGAACGAAGAGGCCAAAATTGAGGCAACTGAGGATTTGGAAGGCACATCAGATTCTGAGTCAGATCAACCTTCAAACAACAGTAATGGTCAGCCTGAAAGTAGTTTTGTTGCTGCATGTAAGTCGGTTGATTCTAAAGAAGGATCTGGAATGCAGACAGCACCAGAGAAATCTCCGAATGTAACTATTGCAGAGAATTTTGATGACTATCTCAATACTTTGGAGGACATCCTTGTTCTGCCTCATACTGAGACTTCATTATCTAATCCTTTGGTTCCTGCTACCACTCGGGAAAATGAAATGACCGAGCGCAAGAAGAAGCTTTCTTCCCTTCTTGCTATGGACTTCCCGTCTTTGGTCTCTTCTAACAAGCTTGTAGAAGTTGCAACACTTGCATCACAACTTCGTAAAGATCCTAGTCTTAGTGTCGATCAACTGATAAAGTTGAAGCTGGTGGAAGAAATGCCGTTAGTGAGTGAGGCTTTCCAGGAGGCCAAGGGGAACATTGAAGAGGCAGACAAATTCTTTGCTGACCTTGAGGCAAAGAAGCTTAAAGTCCCTTGTCTCAAAGATGAGTACAATGAATTGAAGGGCAAAGTAGCCCAGATAGAGGCAGAAATAGACAAAAGCTCACTAGCCATTCAAGAAATTGATGATCAAATTTTGCAACTTCAATCAAAACGAAGCGAGATGTCTAGTGCCCTTGAAACCCTGCAGAAGAGAAAACTTGAGCTGACTTCTAGTCAAACGTTGCTTGCCAACTCAATTCCAACCATTGTTCGTGAGATTCAGCATGGACATGCAGAAAAACGAAATTGGGAGCTGAAGAAAGCCAAGTACGCCCAGCGTGTTGCCGAGATACAAGAAAGGTTCTTCACTTTAAGAGGGTTAACATTTTGATCAAACTCTTCTAGAGGTTCTCGTCTTGACAAAGCACTGTGGATTGTCACGACAGTAATTTATATTATTTTGTGTTACTGATGGGTCTGATTTTGTGTAGGTTGCGTAATATAATGTGACCTGAAGGGTTCTATCATGGACCAATAGACTCACACTTTTTGTATCTGAGATCTATAGTTATTTGTAAAAAAAAGTCATCATGTTAAATTTTTGTGTGAATTAAAATATTATTAGTTAAAATTTGTAAAAAATTAATATTTTAATTTTAGTTATTGATTTATTTTAATAATAAATTAATGAATAAAAATATCATAATTCATCTGTAGACTTTAAAGTGACCTTGACTTTGTGACAATCCCTGTACATGAACAGGAGGATGTTAATTCATGAATTTTATTTGATAGTATTTATATATTTAATATATATAAAAATTATTAGTTAAAATTTTAAATTTTTTATATTTATAATTATTTGTAAAAATAATAATAATTTGATTAAATTTTTGTATGAATTTAAATATTATTAATCAAAATTTATAAAAATTTAACTTTAAATTTAAATTATTAATTTATTTTAATAATAAATCAATTATCTATCTGTAAACTAAAAATTTTAAGTTCATTTTAAACTTTTCCACGTGAACATGTTAAATTTAAATTAGAACTAAAGTAGTACACTTGTAAAAAGTGATAATTCTTAATATTTTGACATCTTTAATTTTATATTAATTATAATTATTATCATGAAAAAGATATAACAATAAATGTTAATTTATTAAAATATTAGTAGATATCTATGAAGCACATATATGGATACAGGACACGATACGATATTTTATTACCTAAAACACATCAAATTTAAAAATTATAAGATACTGGATACCTGATATATATATATATATATATATGATATAAAATTATAAAATTTAAGTAAAAATATTAATAATTTATTAATATTATTTTATAAACTTGAAAATTTATAATATCTTAATATATGTCATATATACCAATATTTGCTACCTAATAAGCCCCTCCTAAAAAATATGAAACATAATTTCTATTGATATATTTTAAAAAATCTCTTAAACCAATTTCTCTTAATAAAACTAACCATGAATAAGTACATATGCATAAAAAAAATTAATTAGAAGGAATATTGGTATGAAACAAGTTTCAGTGACGATGAAATGAACTATTTAGTACCAGCAAAGGTAGAAAGAACAAATGAAAATAAGGTTTGTGAAAAGATAAAACTTAAAAGTCTAATAGTGATGTATGAAAAGATAAAACTTAAAATATTGATGTGTGAAAATAGTGATTTGGGACACTAATATGTGATTGAGTTTGGGTGGGTTACGGGCTTACTAATTGAACGTTAATCATGAAAATTATTTAAAAATATATATTAATGGATCGTGTCCAAGTCGTGTCCTAGACGTGTCCGAGACGTATCCAAGCGTGTCTGAGATATGTCCAAGTGTGTCCGAAATATATCTAAATTGAAAAAAAATAATCTTTTTAATTAGACATATTCTGACACGCAAGACACGTGTGTCGTACGGATGTCTCAATGTGTCTGATACGGACACGTGGACACACCTCAACAACGATGTGTCCGTATTTCATAGGTAGATATAGATGTAAAATAAATAATATATTTTGTTAAATTACAAAAATTAATAATTTTGCTGCATACATAGTACGTGGATTTGGATCATCTAAAGTAATTTATGAGCAAGTAAGCATCTATCAACTATTGATTAATAGGTGAACTTACCTATCAATAGTTGATAGATGCTTACTTGCTTATAAATTACTTTAGAAGATCCTCCTCCGTGGTGCAGCGATTTATGTTAAAGTGATTTATGTTAAACTTTTTCATCTGGCCTTAGACTTTATGACAATCCCTGTACATGAATAGGAGGATATTGATTCATGGATTTTATTTGATAGTATTTATATATTTAAATATATATAAAGTTATTAGTTAAAATTTATAAATTTTTATATTTATAATTATTTGTAAAAAAAGAAATAATTTAATTAAATTTTTGTATGAATTTAAATATTATTAATTAAAATTTATAAAAATTTAATTTTTAATTTAAATTATTAATTTATTTTAATAATAAATCAATGATCTATCTAGAGACTAAAAAATTTTAAGTTCATTTTAAACTTTTTCACGTGAACATGTTAAATTTAAATTAGAATTTAAGTAGTATACTTGTAAAAGGTAATAATTTTAATATTATGACATCTTTAATTTTATATTAATTATAATTATTATTATGAAAAAGCTATAACAATAAATGTTAATTTATTAAAATATTATTAGATATCTATGAAGACAGACAAGAATATGGATACGAGATACTGAACACGTATATATATATATATAATTTTAAAATTTAAGTAAAAAAATTATAATTCATTAATATCATTTTATAAGTTTGAAAATTTATAATATCTTAATATATATTATATGTATCAATATTTGTTAACTAATAAGTTTCTCTTAAAAATATGAAATATAATTTTTATTGATATATTTTAAAAAATCTCTTAAACTAACTTCTCCTAATAGAACTAATTATGAACAAATACATATGCATAAAAAAAATTAACTAGATGAAATATTGATATGAATCAAGCTTCAGTGACGACGAAGTAGACGATTTGGTACGAGTAAAAGTAGAAAGAGTAGATGAAAATAATGATGTGTAAAAAGATAAAACTTAAAAGCCTAATAATGATGTATGAAAAGATAAAACTTAAAATATTAATGTGTGAAAATAATAATTTGGGACACTAATATGTGATTGAGTTTAGGTGAGTTACGGACTTACTAATTGAACGTTAATCATGGAAACTATTTAAAAATATATATTAATGGACCGTGTCCAAGTTGTATCCTAGACGTATCAGAGATGTATCCAAACATGTTCGAGATGTGTGTAAATGTATCTGAGATGTGTTCAAATTAAAAAAAATAATCTTTTTAATTAAATACATTCTGACATATAAGATACGTATATTATATGAGTATCTTCATGTATTTAATACATGATTACGTATTCGACACGCGAACACGCCAATAACGACGTGATCGTGCATCATAAGTAGATATGGATGTAAAATAAATAATATATTTTGTTAAATTACAAAAATTTCTAATTTTGCTGCATACATAGTACGTGGTGCAGCGATGTACCAAGTTGTACATCCCGTTGATATAATAATAAAAAAAAACAGACGGCTCAGATGAGATAGTGTGCTGAAGCATCGAAACGGGTTAACAGGTTGGTATAGAGCATATGAAATTACAACTCACCTTGCATCCAAAAGTGTTCCTCTCAGCACGTAAGCTATCAGTGGTGGTTAAGTATCCGATGGAACACATTATTTGGTTCATTTTTTACATCAATTAACTATAAGCATGAACTTTGTCTCATGCTATACTTGTTTCACATTTTCTGTGACATTTGAACGAGTTAGAAACCTGTAATTCCTTCTTCTACTATTCATCTACCAAGCCCCCCTCCAAAAATCCTTTCTTTCTTCCTCAGCCATTCAACACACCCCCTAAACTCCTTGAACACAGATAACCCCCCCCCCCCAAAAAAAAAAAAAAAAAGGAAAGAAAAACACCAACCCAGTATCAATCAAACCAGAAAACCAGCATAATAGAAACCAAACCACCACCATAGACTTGTAACCACCACCTTTCTCCACCGTACACAACCTCTACGAGTTAGAAACCTGTAATCTGGATATGGGTAAGAAACTTTAACAAACGAGAATGAGGGGGAGACAGTTGGCAGTTGGATACTAACAGGAACACTGCAAGTAAGTCCAATGGCCTGATATCAACGGTGGATAAAACAAAGATGCAACTGCTCAATGGTCACAGGTGGATGGGGAAAGTGGGTGTGGTGGTTTCATTAACAAATTAATTTCCCACAATGGATAATTGGGTTCAATAAAAATTTCTCACTTCACCTTTTCCATTTTCCAAGCTTAAGTTCCTCTCCATATGGCCACTTGATTATGATCCTTTCAGACTCACTTTTCCTTTTGTTAAATTTTTTGTTTTAATTTCAATTAAGAGATCATGATCCTCTTCATTTAATGACTCAAATTTATTAGATAATAATAAAATAAACTCAAGTTACTAAATGAATTTGAGTTATTGGATGACAAACATATTTTTCTTCAGGAAAGAAGAGGATCCTCGTGCTAAAGAAAGGACTCAACCGTAACTTCGCATTTATTGGGGCTGAAAAACAAAGCCTACGTGACCGGCCACATATCAAAACAACCGGTTAAAATCTGGGTGCAGCGATGCACATAAACTGGTGATGGTGCATATTAGAGTTCTTTGTAACCTCAACTGTAACACTTTTTTATAAAAATAATAATAATAATTTAGCATAGCAAGTGGTGCAGTGTGAAACGGCTCCTGCAACAACTACGAAACCCCTAGTTTCCTAGTTCCTCCTCTGAAGTCAACAGCACCCATTAATATCATTCTGTTTCCACAACTTTCTGCTCCATATCTATATATTTATATATTTTCCAATAGAATTCTTAATTTTCAATCGATTGGTGAAAATATTTTGAGGGGAATTGATCGAGCCATAAACCCTAGGGAGTAGCGTTTAGTGATGGAGGGAAGAGCAGGCTACAATTTGTTGAATCTGAGGCCGGTGGCGGCAGAAGAATCGGGAGAAGGATTGCCTTATGCGCCGGAGAATTGGCCTGAAGCGGGAGATGTTTGGGGATGGAGAACGGGACGGAGAGTTGCGAGTAATGGCAACTTTCATGATCGGTACCTGTATCTGCCAATTCGTCTGTGCCGCGTGGAGAACCCAGGGTCAACCCGCAAGAAGAGACACATCTTTGCCAGCAAACTCTCCGTTGAACGCTACATCAAAGCCACTTTCCCTGACGCTGATCTTGATGCCTTCTTCGCTTCCTTCAGCTGGAAGATTCCCGCTATACACTCTGCCTCATCAAACGGTCTCTTTCTATATCCTCTTAATAATCAACTTTATCGTTATCGTTATTAAAGAAGAATAAAGTATTAAATGTTTTTTAGATTTTTCGATATATTAAATTTAAATGCATCTTTTTTCATTTAATACGAGGATATAGTATTTCTCTTCTCTGCTCTCTTCAGATTTCTTTCCTTTTGTTTTTCCTTATTTTCATCTGCTTCACAAGACTCTAGTATGTTTGTTTCACGATTTGTTTTCCTCGATCCTGCTGTGTATGTGGCTGTAAACATGGTATATTTCATGGAGTTCAGATCTCTGCTGAGTTCAATTATATATATCAAGAGGCAAAATCTGATTACAAAACACTAAAGAATAAAGATAAAATTTGTAACATATTAATTAATAGGTATATGATTATTTTTTTAGTGTGATAAATACTCTTTTTTGCTACTAATGGGATCTGTGGCACTTTGCATTGATTGATAAGCTGATTGGTGAGACTTACAAAATTATACACAATGTTTTAGATTCCAATTCCATCTTAGTTGTGATGACGCTTTTTCTTTTTTTCACTGACCCTCATTTAGTCAGCACCATGCTGTTATGTTGATTTTGCATCTTACCATGATCACGTTGCTAAATAACTACCAATGTTGTTCTGCAACGCAGGCAATGTAGTGCCTATAGCTGCTGTACCTCTTCAACAGATAGCGCAAGCAGAACAGTCAGACTCCGATACTGACATTGTTAAATGTAAAGCTGGGAATAAGATGTGCGACAGCCTGATATTGGAAGAAGTAGAAAAATATTTACCGGCCATGGCTTGTGATATCTGCTGTTTTGAACCTGGTTTTTGCCGTGATTGTTGCTGCATTCTTTGTTGCAAAACTGTTAGTTCAGCTTATGGTGGCTATAGTTACATCAAGTGCCAAGTAAAGGTTGGTGAGGGTATATGTGGCCATGTTGCTCATTTGGAATGTGCTCTCCGATCTCGCATGGCTGGCACAGTTGGAAGAAGTATTGGGTTAGATGCTGAGTACCATTGCCGACGCTGCGATGGGAGGACTGATCTGATTTCTCATGTTAATAAGCTTCTACAAACATGTAAAGCTATTGATTTGGACCATGAAATTCAGAAAAAGATTTTAAATCTTGGTGCTTGTCTCTTGCGTGGTTCACAGAAAGCCATTGCAAAGGAGCTGCTGAGTCATATTGAATTGGCCATCTCAAAGGTATTCTTAAATGATTTTTAGGTTATAGAAATAACTACTATCTTGCTTGTCCTCTCTTACACTTTGTGAAGGCTTATGACCAATTTGATAGTTTACATCAGCTTAAATGTGGGACTAATCTTGAAGATATCTGGAAAGTGGACAATCTTACTGCTCATTCTGCAGGTAGATATCATCTCCTGTTATGTAGTTGTAAAATTTTTTACTACTTTCCACTACTATTGGTTGCATGCTTATGGAGGTGCAGAACTACAGATGTCAGTTTTTTTTGGCCTCCAGTAAGACTTTAGAAATAGAAAATGACCATTCATCTCTTTGACATCTGCCACCAATCACCATTAATGATATTGTAAATTCAGTTGTCTCAGCACCTTTGTCTTAGTGTTGATAATTTTGTGTTTATAAACAGGCTTATCAGATCATAGCAATGATGTGATGGAAGTTACAGTCAATGAAAGCCCTTTAGATGTTAGAATAGGGGCAGAATCTTATGATTATCTACCTCATTCATTAAAACTTGAGGCTGAGATTGATCAGGTTCTCCATGCTCTTAGAAAGTCACAGGAGTTTGAATATAAAGTGGCAGAAGAAAGACTCCAAGCACACAAGAATTATTTACAAAATTTGTATCTGCAATTGGATATTGAGAAGTCTGAATTGGCGTGTCAAAGCTCATCTCGTTCAGATACCTTGTTTCATGCTGTCAGAGAAAGAAAGGAACAGATAAGACAGGAATTGATGAAATTCGAAGTTATGAAAAACGTAGCCAATGGTTTTGGCAGGACATCCAAAGATATTTTAAAGGAATACTTTGAATTAGAAATTGCAGATTAAATTGATAAATGTTCTTAAGTTATGACCATTTGAATATTTCCAACTGTTTTCCTAGTCTTGGCATTGAACTGTATTCGTTGAGCCACCAACCTGGACTTTTTTTCCAAGCATAAGCAGGTGGCATTTGACTGAGGTTATGAGACGAGATCTGTTACACAAGATGCAAGTCAAGTGGTGTTGAAATAAACTACCCAGCACAAAGGTGATCTTTTCTGCTGTAATATGGCAACCTGATAGGTTTGCTGTTAAGATCTGTCGAAGCATCTGCTTAAAAGACTGGAAAAGGATTTTCATAAATTGAGTAGTAAACAACCTTTCCACAGTGGCAGCACTCTCAGAAGTCAGAACCTTTTCTCCTTTCGAATAAAGTCTAGACCATCTTCCCTGGTGCATTAAGAATAAAATCGTCAAAACACACTGACATATCCTGAACTCCGTCTGCCAAAATCTTCTTGTCTTCATTTTTTGCTTTAAGCTACTCTTCTAAAGCAGAATTACGAGCTTTAAGCACTCACGTTATCGTTTAAGGACCGAAATTCAGTAACTTGTTCTTATTGTAAAAATAGGTTTCCTACATTAGATTATGTAGTTTCCCCAAAAGATATTGATCTGATTTTCTAAGTCCTGACTCTGAGTTTTCTCACTTTTTCACGTCATTATATGCCTGAATAATCTTCCACTCTTGTCTTTATCACAATCATATTGAATCAGTTTTTAAACATACTAGGATGAATAGTAGTGAAGGATGTCACAGTTTGGGCTTCTGAACCAACGTAGTCTCAATTTCCTCAAAAATAGGCATACACGAATCGTTCCATTTCATAAACCAACCTTTGTATTACACTTTATCACCTTTAATATACACGACAAAAAAAAAAAAACAAGTCACCTTTACTGTTCAACTCTTTTACTCCCACACATATGATAGTATCAGTTTGATAACATTGATTGGACCCACATTGGAACCACTTGAACTTTAGCTAGACTTATTTAAACCTGTATATGGCTTAAATTCTTTACGGCTTCCACACTTGTGTGAGAATAATCCACAAGAAGAATTTGGGAACATAATTAAACTCTTTGACCGTCCCTATTTACTCACGGACAAGCAAACTCTGGTACTTCTAATCACCTTTCTTGTTGAAGGCTCCTCATTATTATAAGTCAAAAAGACGTTCATTAAGGCATTAAGAGGAGCGTGACTAGCAAATTTGTCCAATTTTAACAAAACACCATAAACCATTATTTGTCTGCTATTAACAGCCAAGAAGTTAGAACAACTAAGACCCTCACACTGTAGCAGCCAACTCTGTTCAAAGGGCAGCCCAAGGCCCAAAGATAATCAAATCTCCTTGATGAGGTATCTTCCTCTACGGCCACATATTTCCGTGCTTGCAAAGGAGTCTTTTATAGTTTATTTAATAATAAAATTCTGATGCAGCATATAAAATAGGGAAGTAAAATAGTAGAAAGAAAATGTAATGCTCGCGACAGGTCGAGCATGAGTTAGGAACTGAAGAAATTAAAAGAAAGAAAGGGAAAGAGTCGGAAATGGAGGTCTAAATAAAAACAAATAACTAATTCTGATTATTTTTCAAATTTATTCTTGCTTAATAAGTTATTATATTATAATTTTATTTCATTAATGAAGTTTACATGACAGTTAGAAATATTAAGAGTGTATAGAATTTGTTAATTTTTTTCTTCAGAATCATTCAAATTGGAGAAGTTTAAAAATTGAGTGTCGAGAGAGATTTTGGAATGTTAATGGAAAATTTCGCATTTTTGTTCCTCTTTCTAAAAATAACTCTCGACAAATCTTTACTTCACATGTTCCTGTTATATCCTCCATCCAAACATATTCTGAGACAGATAGCATGATGAACGATTAGCAGTTTGATGCCTAACGTGATCCTCTCTTCCAAAATCACTGAAATAAACCTCTTTCTTTTTTTTTTTCCCCATCCCCCCCTTATTGCTGTTGCCCCTCTTACTATACCCCATCATCACTTCAATACTTGGGAATAATTTTCATTAATAATCGATGAAATAATTGAATTCTGTGAAAATTTGATATCCTATCAGAAATTTTCGCAACACTTTTACCAAAAAATATAAAATAGTATCCTTGGGTATTAAATTATAGATGGAGCATACCACAAGAGGTCAAAGTTAATGTGAGCAAAATATCAGACTGTAGTCAAGCATCTATCTTGAGCTTGCCCAGGGAATACAACGGATGCAGGAAGCATATCAATGAAGGTAATGTCGCACTAGTTTCTCCATTCAAAGATGAGATGACAAACATCTCCTCTGAATTAATTCTAGAAGAAACAAGAAAATACTCTTTGCCATGACAAGCTTTTGTACGATGCATGATGATTGCCACATTTCATTCCTTCACAAAGATGCCTCAAACGTCATGCAAAGAAGATGCTTAATGCTTGCTTTTAACAAAAAGAAGCAACATGATTTTGTGTACTACCTGTTTTATGAGAAGATGCCCTGAAAAACAGTACATTGAGTCCAAAAACCTCCCAGGGTCATGATGAGGAAGTGCCTACGATTAAGCAGGAAAAATCGCACTGTGATTCATCCTCAGAGCAATAGCTCTTCACCCTCTCAATGCTCAAAAGTTCAATTTGTCTATTGCAACATGCAAGGATGAATCACCTATAAACAAAACAGTTTCTAAGAGTCACATACAGCAACCCTTCCCCATCTATTCAAAAAAACGAACAGGAGACACAAGCGATAAATGACGGCAAAAATGTGAACCAGCATAGCACCTATTAGAATTGTGAATGGAATGAGTCTAACTAAACCCCAAAAGTTAGCTCACAGGGGGAGGATTGCTCAAATTATTATAAGGGAAACTTTGCCCATATACCAAGCCAATATGGGACCTTAACACCCCCCGCCCCCCTTAGGAGTGTAATTAGGACAAGGAAAGGCTCTGATACCAAGTTGAGAGATGTTTCTAAAATTGCTTGAGAGTTATCTCTCAGCCTTTTTGATTTATATAGATATAATACAAGAATCAAATTCCTCAATTGTAGGGATTAGAAAATCATCCTAATTACAAGTTTCCTATTCTATTTACAAAAAGAATCAAGTAATATTATCAACGGCACTGAAGTATACATATCCTTAATCACATACAAGGAAGGTAATGTCTTAGCATTTGAACATGAGAACGTCTTGTTCAGATATGTTTGATGGTGAGGGGAATAACAAGAAACGCAACCGATAAAGCAATAAGGGGAGAGAGGGCGTAAAAACAAAGCTAAGAAATCAAAGCTTCACTTGCTAGAGATTGAGGCTATACACAAGTTAGCCAATGACCAGAACTCAGAAAGAACAGAAACCGGTAAAGAAATCACAGCCTGGAAACAACACACTATAAAAATGCTAGATTTCGGATTAGGACGACCTAAATCAATACTACTTTCCATTACAAGAAATGAACAGGAGTTTGGAAAGCAACAGAACTTTGCTCCCTCCTCTTCTTTCTTCTCTGATTCCACCCAAAAGTTTAGGTCCAGATGTTCACCTCGATGAAATGTAAAATTCCCAGAAACAAATATTAAGAAACAATTGTAAAAGCATCAGTTAACTAATGGAGAAAATTGCCATTGCCATGATAGGACTAGGAGCATTCCATTGTAACTATGTGAAAAGAACATGTTTTTTGATTGAAGAGCAACAAGAGCATAGAGAGAGAGAGACTAGTTCGAATTCCAACAACAACTTGAAAACTAAAAAGCCCAACAAGGAATTAATCACTGTACAAGCACAAGTGTAGCACCACCCATACCTCTATTCTCATCACTCCACATATCTCCATCTCCATCCTCACCCTTGGGCACCGTCACGATGAGCTCCCCATCAACCAAGACTGCGCTGGCCAGCTCCGGCCTTGTGGACTCCGGCAGTCGAAACCTCCAGATATCAAGCTCCAGCTCGTCCAACGAGAACTCCACCGACCCACTTCCCCTCACCACAATCTTGGTGACCCCAGGGTGGATTTCCACCATGTGGGCCTCCACGTCGCCGATGCCATCTGTCTCCGCCACGAATCGGAAGCAATCGGGGCCCTCCTCCACCGACACGTCAGCATCGGCGCGGAAGGGTAGCTCGAGGACCCTGCTGAACACATGTGGAAGCCTCCTGAGTTTCTTCTTGTTGGTTAGACCCAACAGCGCCTGAGCCTCCGACAGAGGGTTCCTTCCACTCATGTCGTATTGGATGCTGATGTTGCGCTTTCTGGCCACTGGATGAACCTTCATCCTTCTCAACTCCTTAGTCCTTACGATAATTATATAATCAATCAGATAGATTCTTCTTTGCACAGCGAATCAATTATGAAACCCTAACCCTTACTCACCATTGAGTCTTGAAAAAGATTTGATTTTTTGGTATTTTCTCACCTCCTTTGAAAATTTTGGGAGAAAATCTCAAGACAACGGAAAAGGTTCTCTCTCTGCTTCTACTTCTACGGTGAGGTGAGTCACTGCGCAGATAAAGAAGACCTGGGTTTCATACTACCCTTCTGCTTCTTCCAATTTACTAAATTACCCATTCTCAATTATTAGCAATTATTTAATTTAATGTATAAAACAGATTATATAATCACTATTAAAATAGTTGATGAGTAATTAATGACATTAAAATTACTCTGACTAGAAATTAGTAACACTGTTAAATATGTCCATTTTTAAAACATACTAAATTTTCAAATAATGTCCAGCTGTACAATTAAATGTTATTCTATTCGTTTTAAAATATCTTTAGTTTAGTATTTTTGCAACATTTAACTATATTACTTTTATACTGTAAAAAAAAAACTATATTACTTTTATTGAAATATTTGAAATTTTATAATTTTATTAACATTCTCTCATTTTATTTAATGAAAATACAAAAAAGATAGAATTAAAAAATTAATATTTTTAATATTTTAAAATAATAGATAAATAATACAAAATTCATTCTCCAATATGATAAATATTTTAAAATGAATGGAGTAAAAATTTTAAATAAATAATTTTTATATAAAAAATTATAATAATCTGCTGCAATTAATAATACTACTAAATGTATGTAAAGAATATATAATTTTTATTTAAGTTTAATTAATATGTACTATTAGTGTAAAAGAATTCTATATTGACATCTTGATAAATAAGTATTTATTGTTATATTTTTTTTAATAATTAAAATAAAAGTACATGTGTCAAAATATTAATGGATGTTAATGTAAAATTTTTTACAATAATAATACATACTACTTTAATTATTTTTATTTTAAATAATAAAAAATTATTATCTAGAAATTAAACTGATTGACTTTTGGCTTTTATACGGATTATGTGGAAATTTTAATATCAATTTTAAGAATAATTAATATTTTTGTTAACGAACCTTCATATTTTAGGACATTTATTAAGGATTGGTAAACTAGTTTTTAAACTTCCACAAAAAATTATTTTGATGTATAAATGCTACTAATCAATGATTAAAAAAATAAACAAATATTTTTAAAATTTAGATAAATGAAAATATTTTAATGTACAAGTCCTACTAATTAGTTGCTTCGTTTTGGGTTTTTTTTGTGTAATTTTCAGCAGCAAGAAACTTAGAAGACAAAATTAAACAAAATTGTCAAAAATGAAAATTAGATTTTATAATTTTATTCATATTATTTTTTTCTTAGTAATTAAAATAAAAGTACATGTGTCAAAATACTAATGAATGTCAATGTAAAATTCTTTACAATAACAATACATACTACTTTAATTATTTTTATTTTAAATAATAAAAAATTATTATCTAGAAATTAAACTGATTGACTTTTGGCTTTTATACGGATTATGTGGAAATTTTAATATTATCAATTTTAAGAATAATTAATATTTTTGTTAACGAACCCTTCATATTTTAGGACATTTATTAAGGATTGGTAAACTAGTTTTTAAACTTCCACAAAAAAATTATTTTGATGCATAAATGCTACTAATCAATGATTAAAAAAATAAACAAATATTTTTAAAATTTAGATAAATGAAAATATTTTAATGTACAAGTACTACTAATTAGTTGCTTCGTTTTGGGTTTTATTTTTAATTTTCAGCAGCAAGAAACTTAGAAGACAAAATTAAACAAAATTGTCAAAAATGAAAATTAAATTTTATAATTTTATTCATATTATTTTTTCTTAGTAATTAAAATAAAAGTACATGTGTCAAAATACTAATGAATGTCAATGTAAAATTCTTTACAATAACAATACATACTACTTTAATTATTTTTATTTTAAATAATAAAAAATTATTTTCTAGAAATTGAACTGATTGACTTTTGGCTTTTATACGGATTATGTGGAAATTTTAATATTATCAATTTTAAGAATAATTAATAATTTTTGTTAACAAATCCTTCATATTTTAGGACATTTATTAAGGATTGGTAAATTAGTTTTTAAACTTCCACAAAAAATTATTTTGATGTATAAATACTACTAAGCAATGATTAAAAAATAAACAAATATTTTTAAAATTTAGATAAATGAAAATATTTTAATGTACAAGTACTACTAATTAGTTGCTTCGTTTTGGGTTTTATTTTGTGTAATTTTCAGCAGCAAGAAACTTAGAAGACAAAATTAAAAAAAAATTGTCAAAAATGAAAATTAGATTTTATAATTTTATTCATATTATTTTTTTCTTAGTAATTAAAATAAAAGTACATGTGTCAAAATACTAATGAATGTCAATGTAAAATTCTTTACAATAACAATACATACTACTTTAATTATTTTTATTTTAAATAATAAAAAATTATTTTCTAGAAATTGAACTGATTGACTTTTGGCTTTTATCAAGGGTTGGTAAACTAGTTTGTAACTATATAGTATCTTATAAATTTTAACATTTGTCATATTCACATATTATTAGTATTGTGTCATATAAATGCTATATCTTTTATAAATTTTATATTTATTACTATATCTTTCTCTTAGTAATTAAAATAAAAGCACTTGTGTCAAAATATTAGTGGATGTCAATGTAAAATTCTTTATAATAATAATATATACTACTTTAATTATTTTTATTTTAAATAATAAACAATTATTATTTAGAAATTGAACTGATTGACTTTTGGCTTTTATACGGATTATGTGAAAATTTTACTATTGTCAATTTTAAGAATAATTAATAAATTTTGTTAACAAATCCTTAATATTTTAGGACATTTATCAAGGGTTGGCAAACTAGTTTTTAAACTTCCACAAAAAAATTATTTTGACGTATAAATGCTACTAATCAATGATAAAAAAATAAACAATTATTTTTAAAATTTGGATAAATACAAATATTTTAATGCATAAGTACTACTAATTGGTTGTTTCGTTTTGGTTTTTTTTTGTGTAATTTTCAGCAGCAAGAAACTTAGAAGACAAAATTAAACAAAATTGTCAAAAATGAAAATTAGATTTTACAGAAATTCAAGGAATTTTAATAGGTGGAAACAAGAGTCTAAAATGTTAAATTGCAATTTAATTAGATGTTACCAAATAGCACAACGGAGGCGTTTTACTTCACAGTTATATATGAACCATTGATATTTTAAAATAATTATCATATTAGTATTTGACATTGTATCATATTAGATATTTTTAAATACTTCTAGTTTATATTTTTTAATTAACTTTTTAATTTTTATACTAATACATGTGTAATATCATAATAATTACATAAATAATAATATTGTATTATTTCTACATCAACTAAAATTAGTTTACAAAATATTGATATTTTTATTTTAATTTAACATTTATATTTTTATGTTAATATTATATTTATTTTATATTTTATATCTTAACTATATAGTATCTTATAAATTTTAACATTTGTCATATTCACATATTATTAGTATCGTGTCGTATATATTTATAATAATTTTTAGACAGTGCGTTTAAGAGAGTTCTTCTCCCTTATTTGGTTTTGTTTCTTTCCTTCGAGGATAGTTCCCACTGGGGCACCATCGTCAGCCTCCCCTCCCTCGCCATCGTTTGCGGAAATTGAATTCAGCGTGATTTAGGAGGAGGATGCATGCATGATGTCAGATAATCAATCAATGAAGAATGAAATGTGTGCAAAGTCCTGTCAAAAAGGATATTTATATGCACAAAGCAGAAAGAAACCTAAGTGCAAATGCACACGTAAAACTACTAGTTTCTTTCAACTTTTCTTAAGGACATTTTTTGCTGCTCCATTCCGTAAGTGGAGTCTGGATTGGCAAGAGTCCTTGGAGGGAAGGGACGTCGCCAGCATCTGGGTTCATTTCTGGAACACCCTGCCTCGATGCAAGACAGATCGAGTGACATTATGGGCCTACAGCAATGAAGTCTCGGGTGAATGCATGAGTTTAGTTGTTAATTGAGGCATTTATAGGGCCACAGGCTACTATCTAGAGTCATCAAAATGAATGAAAGTCCTGGATCGACCAATAACATTGGATCGATCGAAATTTATGAAGAAATCAATCCGAAATTAAAAATAGTTTGAAAGGCCACTTAACGCAATGGTAGGCCCGACCGTTCATATTGAAAAGAAAGTGACTGAGTTACAAAATGTCAGCCCGAAACTTACATGGCCCGATGACAGCTATACTACTATCCTATGTGGAATGGAATGAATCATGAGGATTATTTGTCTCTATTTCTTATTTTTTTTTATTTTTTCACTTAAATTTTGACAAATGTTCTAAACTTAATTACATGTCTTATTCTCACTTAATTTATTTATACTTGTCAGAATTTAAGTAGAAAGACAGAAAAGAAAACAAGAAATAGGGACAGGTAATCTCCATTCATAGATCATCTGCAGTTAGATAAAAAACTGTAGTTAATGCATCTAAGGGTTTACATGTGATTTGTAATTTTTATAACAAAAATATTGTTTTTAGACCTATTTTGACACTCATTTTTAATATTCATTGAATGTGGTAAATATTTTTAAAATAAATAGTGATTTTTATATTAGATATGATGAATTTTAATTAAGTCAAGTTATAGAGAATAAAAGAATATTATTACATAAATAATAAAGATTATCACTTATAACTTCATCGATACCACATCCTTAATTTGTGTTAAAAAATGTGTTTCAATAAGTGGTGAATACTTCTAAGATAAATAATTATATATGTGTATAAAATTTGATAAATTCTAATTTTAATTAATTATGTGTAATAAAAGAAGGATATCACATAAGTAATTTGAATTATTACTTATTACCTCATTAATTATCATATCTTATGGTGCCAAAAATAAGTGTATAAATAATGGAGATGTTTTTATAATTTATATTTTATAATAAAATGAGGTATTTTTTGTGGTTGAGATTTGGTATAGTTTTTTTAAAACTATAGACAACACAAAATTCCAAATCCATCAATTAGTTTCCTTGAGGCTCAGGTGAAGTGGTCTTTACCAAATAATAATAATAATGATACTCATATATATATACACACACACACATAAGGAGTGTATCTCATAGAGGGAGTATATTTGGCAAGAAAAATATTTATTGTAAGAGACAAAATGAGTGAATCTTGACTATTGGATCTTACATGAATGGTCAAGATTATAATATAAATGCATGTGACTTTTTTTAAGTGGCACATGACCTTTAAGTAATTTTTAATCTTGATCATCTATGTATGATTGTATGGTCAAGATTTATTCGTCTTTTACTCTTACAATAAAAATTTCTCATTAAATATGTTTATTATATATATATATAACCTCACATTTATATTATTTTAATCATTTAATATTAACTAGTCATTTTTTCATGCCCACATTTTAATTATGTCACTTTATATAAATGTAAAGTGATATCAATTAAACATTATCCTTGGTCAAATCCTTATGGACAAGGTTTTATATATATATATATATATATATATATATAATCTCACATTTATATTATTCTAATCTTTTAATATTAACTAGTCATTTTTTCATGCCCACATTTTAATTATGTCACTTGATATAAATGTGAAGTGATATGCATTAAACATGATCCTTGCTCAAATCCTTATGGACAAGCCATAAATATAGTAAATCTCATGAAAGACTCCCCATAACGGATGAATCAATTAAAAATTGGTAAAAATTAATTTACTACCAATTTGAACCATTTTTGTTAGAAAAACAATCTCATTAAAAAATATTTTTTAAACAAAATAGAGGTCAAAATGCCTAACTACAAAGACTCATACATATAAGACTTACGAAAGACATTAGAAGGTTTATCTCTCTCTTTGTTTTTATATAAGTTGTATGCTTGAATTTTTTACTCATTATTTTACGTGAGACATGTAAGTGTAACATCATATTAGCATTTATATATGTGGTATGTGGTATGCTTATATACTTTACTCATTATGCAATGATAGACTTTGAAGCGTCAAGTAACAAAATATAGAATATTACTATGTTAGTTTATTATTTGATATATTATATAATATTTAAAATATATTTAATTATTGCTTGCTCGACCACGATTTGACCATAGTCGAACCAATGAACCATGAATCAGTATCTTTAAAGGTTTAATGATCGGTCTAATTTTAAAAACATTGATTCCATCTTTTGATACTTTAAATGTTTCTAGAGTAAGAGATTTCTCTTGCCTCTAGTTTTGTATCATTTAATGTTTGACATATCAATTATAACATTAAAAATGTAATTAAAATGATAAATAATAATGACTCATAAAACTAATGTAGTACATATTTAATAGTACAAAGCAAGACCTGAGAACACTTAATAATTTCTCTTAGTACACATCATAATCAAATACATTACCTTACATTTGTGTGAGGTGGCAAAAATCATAATGTGTATGTGCAAAATACAAGATGAGATTAGCTAAAATTAAATGATAAAAATATACATACATATATATATATATATATATATATATATATATATATATATATATATATATATATATATATATATATATATATATAGCGTATCTAGTGAGAAGAGTGTTTATTGTAAGAGGTGAGAGAAGTGAATATTGATCATTGGATCTTACATGAATGGTCAAAATTAGAACATAAATACATGTGAATTTTTTAAGTGGTCACATGACCTTTAAGTAGCTTTTAATCTTGATCATCCATATATGATTGTATGGTCAAGATTTACTCATCTCACCCTATATATATATAGCGTATCTGGTGATATGAGTATTTATTGTAAAAGGTGAGAGAAGTGAATCTTGACCATTAGATCTTATATGAATGATCAAGATTATAATATAAATACATATGACTGTTTTAAGTGATTACACGATCTGTAAATAACTTTTAATCTTGATCATTTATGTATAATTATATGATTAAGATTTACTTTTCTCACTATATATATATGTGTGTGTGTAAGAATCCCTATTCTTCGATGGAGAAGACTCTACTCCCATAATTAGTTTCAAGTCTCCAGATAAGCTTAATGCTTGTAATTTAGGATCGCCTGAAAGGTATGTTTGGTTGATATTAGGAAGAAAAGGTAAAAAGATAATAATCAAAGGATATTGGGGACATCAATATCAAAATGGTGATTTGGGAACCACAATTAGAAGAATCATGAGTTCGGCTACACCTCTAATTCTTCTATTGCTAAACACCCTCTGATTCTTAAATATAATGTGTATTTGTCTGGGTTCGAACAAAGTATTTGTATTTTATTTTATATATTAGATTAAATTAAAGTTTTAATTTTATAATTTACATTTATTTTTAATTTAATTTTTATAATTTTTTGAGAAAATTAATATTAAAGACTATTAAAGAGTAATATTTAATATAAAGAGATAAAAAAATTAAAATTATTAAAAAGACTATTCAAGTTTCTATTAAAAAGAATAATCATCTGATTTTACTAAATGGCTAATAATATCCTTAATAAAATCTCCAATCTTTCATCCCTTCTTCTCTATCCAACAACCAAAAAAAAAATTTCTTCTCCCCCTTTGTTGCCTCAAAAACCAAGATCTGAGAAATGTGCGCTTACAAGGTAGCAAAATGACTTCATGTACCTTCTATTTATCTAGTTACTGGATAAATTGGGGTCTATACTTCATATTCATCCTTAAAACGCTTACAATAAATTGAATAATATTTACTTTCGTTGGAAACAAGGCATACCCAATAAATTGTTGTTCTATACCACTATAAGATTATTGTCTCATATTACAATGTATACGTAATCTATGAATTTCTCTCCCACCAGTATTCAACAACACCGCATTACGTACTAGCTGCTTTTAAAGGTGGCCTATTAATCTTCTCGAGTAATCTACTAAATACTAAGAGGTTGCGATGGGGTTAAGGGCTTCAATTTGGATACATGTGGAGTGGGGGAGGCTGCAATAGTATTAAGCTTCGTGCCTGGCTGCTACCTCCTTCAAAGTGGAGAAGCAGAACTAGTTTTTATTTTTGTTTTTGTTGGATAGAGAAAAATAATAAAAGACTAGGGATTTTATAAAGGATAATATTGATCATTTAGTAAAATTTGATTATCACTCTCTTTAATTAAAATTTGAATGGTTTTTTTAAATAATTTAATTTTTTTATCTCTTGAAATTAAACATTATATCTTAATAGTCCTTAGCATTTATTTTTTATTTTTTTTCTTTTAAATCAATCTTCATACATATAAAAGTTTTTAAAAAATTTCATGCCATTAATTTTTGTTCTAACACTATTAATTTAGTCTTTACTAAATATTTTTTCAGAGTAAAAAGGAACATTTAAAATAGCACATATATATTGGACAAAAAAATATCAATTCAGAAGAAATAAATACTTAATTGAATAAATAAGCATTTATTGGACAAAAACCCTACTAAAATGAAGTAATACATATTTGACATTTTAAAGAGAAAACAAACATCTAAATGAGCTTCTATTAGATAAAGAAACACTTATTTTATTAAAACGACATTATAACAAAAGTTAATGACAAAGATTATTTTGAAAAATTTTATAAGTGTAAGGACTAATTTAAAAAAATTAAATTAAATTAAAATTGAGTGTAAAATATATGCACCAAAATTTTAATTTAACCTATATATTATTATTGACTGATTGTTTCAAAATTGTTTTTCTTTGTTAAATATTGTCATGTTCAATTATGAATATTTATTAAGGAATATTAGTAACACGATATTTTTTAACACTTTTTTTACTATTAGTCTACCTTATATACTTAAAAGGATTATTAAAAAATACTAATAAAATTTACTTTTAAACTAATAATAAAAAATATTCAAAAGAATGTTACTAATATTTCTCATATTTATTTATTAATGACTAGTGCCATAGTCATTAGTCACACTTCCCAAGCTTCTATTTTCCTATAAACATCAAAAGTATAAAAGCTTGAAATCAGAGACATTATTTATTTCTTTATTTTCGTGATAATTATTATTCATTTCTTTTTTTTTTTGTACCAAAGAATGCCAAAGCCCTTAAACAATTAAAACAACTCTAGGAAATGACACACCAGCCATATCGTCAAGAAGAATCTTGCAAAAGCAGCGTGGAGGAGCTCCCAAAACATGAGACCCTAAGCCAAACTCATGAGAATGATTAGCTAGTCAGTCTACCACGCAATTACCCTCCCTATAAACATGAGGTATCCTAAACAACCCAATTGGAATCCTGCATCATTTGTCAAATAGAAGCAATAATAGCAAAGCAGAGATGAGAAGGAAGGCATCCATCCTTGACAAGCTTTAGAGCAACTTGAGAGTCAACTTCCAACCATAGGCGAGTGAATCCCTTTTTCTTGGCTAAATCAAGACTACACCATATACACCAATGCTTAGCTTGTAAAACAGATGAGGATCTAAGCTTACGCACAAAACCACCAACCCAAGATCTAGAGGCATCACGTAAAACACCACCACAACCACTAATATCACCACCATGCAAATAAGACCCGTCAACATTACCTTTGGTCCAGTCACTACTAGGAAATGTTCAACCAAATGTTTGCTGCATATAAAGATTGCTACCCATAAGAGTAGCTAAGCTAGAACTAGCATGAGACGTTTTCCTCCACCCTCTGCTGAACAATGAAGAATATATTTTGAACATCACCACTCCCATCACCAAAAACTACTTGATTTCTATTAATCCAAACAAGCCACACTGTATACCTAAAAAGTAAATGCCATATACTAATATCCTACCTGCCAAAGCGGTTAATGAGACCCACCTGAACCCAATCCCTAATATTTAAATCAAAGAAAGAATTCTAGCAAGAAGGCTGAACCAGACTAAGCCACAAATCTTGAACTTTACCACAATCCCTAAGAGCATGGAGAAAACTCTCAGGTAACTGCCCACATCTCGGGCAGAGAGTAGAAGTAGCAAGGTGGCAATACATACGGTTAAGGTTAGTAAGCAAAGCATCATTCACCAACAATAAAAAAAAAACATCTGATTTTTTGCAGACCAAGCCAACGCCATATGGCCTTCCAAATATGGTCCTAAGGGTACTGGGAATAGTTAGAAATTGAGATATAGGCTGACTTAGTAGTAAACCTACCATCACTCGTATGCACCCAAGAGGGACAATCCAGTCTCAACGTAGGTTTATGGGGAAGAACACTTGCAATTTCTGAGCAAAACTATGGGAGGAGAAGGTGCTGAAACAATCCAAACTTCCACTGCCCAGCATCACCAACGAAATTAGCTATAGTAGAATTTATCATATGACCAGGAATATCCAAAAACGTTACTGCCTTCAGCTTAGTGCCTGAGATAACTCATGTATCTTCCCAAAATCTCACTAACTGACCATTACCAATTTTCCATCTAATCTCTACCTATACCTTATTCCACACAACACAAATACATCTTCATACTTGAGACAAATCTTTGTTACTGTTAACATATGGGATAATACAATATATTACCACAATGATATTTGGCTTTTACAAGATGCACCCAAAGAGCATTAGGCTTATTAATCAACTGCCACCCCAACTTCATAACCAAGGATTCATTAAAAAGCCTCAGGTTCCTCAGACCCACACCACCTAAGAGCTTGGGAACACAAAGCTCGTGCCAAGCCAGCAGATGACACATACGCTCCCCATGGACGAAGCCCCAAAAAAATTTCCTAGATAACTTTTTAAGCTCATCACAAGCGTTCTTAGGAAGAAGAGTTATCTGCATAGTATAAGTAGGGAGAGTTGATAGAATAGTCCGAGTGAGAGTAATTCTCCTAGCCAAATTTAATAATTTTGCCTTCCAAGAACTCAACCGCTATTGAGTTTTATCCACCAAATAATGGCACATGTTCTTGTTCACCCACCTATGGATAAGAGGCACACCCAAATACTTGCCAAGGTCCAAGGTTACCGTAAAACTAGAAGTCAAACACAACTCTGAAACTCTGCTATGATTCATATTTTTAGAGAAGAATATCCTAGTTTTCTCAAAATTGATTTTCTGAACATAAGCTTTACAGAAAACATCCAAGCATTTATTAATAACATCCATATGTCTGACAAAAGCTTCTAAAAAAAAAACTAAGTCATTCGCAAAAAATAAATAAGAGATCAGAGGACCATTCTTTGAAAGCTTAATAGGCTTCCAATACCCCTCTCTCACTGCTAAATCAATACAATGTGACAACCTTTCAATACATAACACAAACAGGTATGGTGAAAGAGGGTCTTCTTAGCGAATACCTTTAGAGGGAATGAAAGAGGGAGTATTCTCACCATTCCACAACACCTGGAAGGAAGAAAAAGAAGCACACTTCATAATAATATTAATAAATTGAGTGGATAGACCCAAGCCAACTAGTGCATCCTTAAGGAAATCCCAATTGATCTTATCATATGCCTTTTTCTAGATCCACTTTAATGGCCAAGAAACTTTTCTTACCCTTCATCTTGCAGATTGAGTGAATGGTTTCCTGTGCAACAACAACATTATCCGAGCTATGCCTTCTTAGAACAAAACTGCACTAATTCAGGAATACGAGATGATCCATACAAGTCTTCAAACATGAGGACATAATCTTCGTAATGATCTTATAAATCACGTTGCATAGACTAATAGGGCAAAAAAATTTCATTCTTTCAGGAGAATCAATTTTCGGTATCAAAACCAGCAAAAGTTTCATTCACATGTTTCACCTGATTTGGGTCCAGGTAGACACGCCTAACCATATCACACACTAACTGGCCAATCATATCTAATTGGCTCTGAAAAAAGATTGGATGCAACCCATCAGGGCCCAGTGCCTTAAGGGCACTCATACTAAATATCACAGATTTCACCTCCTCGACAGAAAAAGGTGCTTGTAGTTCTTGCAGAACTGAGTCTTGAAGAAACGGAAAACACCCTTTTAAGGGGTGAGCAACACCACACTTTGAATCAGTATATAAATCCTTGAAGAAGGAAATATCTATATTCCGCAACATATCCTGATTCATCACCCAACCATTCTTAGGATCACGAAGAGCTTCAATTTTATTGCGTTTCCATCTAACAATGGTAGAGGAGTGAAAAAATTTAGTATTTCTGTCACTAAATTTAATCCAATCCATCCTCACCTTTTGCATCTAGAAAACTTCCTCTTGAAGGAAGATAGAATCATATTCAGCCCAAAGCCTCTTTTGAAGTCTAACTAGATAAGCATTATACCCCATATTAAGCTTATTTTGGATTCCCTCCAGACAGGTCATCAAATGACGCTTCTTATGAAAAATAAACCAAAACAAACCCTATTCCAAGCTGCTGCATGGTCCCTAAATCTTAGCACAACATCAAGCCAAGAAGTGTCATTTTTCTATGCATCTTTCACCACTGCTGGGAATGTATCATTTGCTAACCAACTAGCCATAAACTGGAAAGGAAATTTGCTACTATTAGGTTGTACATTACCTTGGATTTGAAGAAGCAAAGGACTATGATTTGACTTCATAGGCGGGAGATGAAGAATGGAGGCTTCGGGAAAGAGTAACCTCCACCCAATATTACATACCCCCTATCAAGCCGCTCTGCACACCGTTACACTCCCAAGTGAACATAGGACCTCGAAATCTAAGGTCAAGTAGCTAACAATGATTAAGACAACTACTAAACTTTTGCATAGATCTCCAATTCAGACTAGCACCTCCACTTTTCTCAGTCGCAGATGAGTATGCATTAAAATCACCCATAAGAATCCATCACTCACTCAACCTAGTAGCAATGTTCAAAAGTTCACACCAAAACTCCTCCCTCAACTGAGGCCTTAGGCTCCCATACACCATGGTTAGGAAGCAATTATTACCACCAACAGAGCTACTAACCTCAACATGGATAAACTGAGTATGCTCTTTTACCACCTTTAAAGAATAAACCGTCGTGTTCCAAAGAATCCATATACCTCTAGAAAACCAAGAAGCTTCAACACGATGACAACCTTGTAACCCAATATTTCGCCATATCCTGTCTGCTTGAACACCATTAATCCGAGTTTCTGATACACTAGCACCACATTTCTCTTTATCCCAAAAAAAAAAAAAAACAAAGTTGCTAGAATTTAATTAAAAAAACAGGGAAAAGTGGGGCCTGGGAAGGGGGGTCCTTCTTGTCATGCCAACCCAATCCATATCAGCAGGTTACTTTTCAAAAAATTTCCCCTCATCATTTTCTATCGAAAGGAGTTGTGACATTCACGTATTGTATTTGAATTTAATTGATCAATTTTTTTTAATTTTTTACAGTATTTATCCGTTTAATAAGTAAAAGATAAATCTTTCAAGATATGATTAAATACTTAAGGGAAGATCTTTTTTAATAGTGTTATTTTCATATACAAAAATCTAAAATTGAATCCAAAATTATATGTTTAAAAGACTTGAATCTCTTTCACTTGAACTAACATATGTTAATATTTGATTAATTTATAAGTTAATCATCATAAGCATGGTTAAGTCCAAATATATAAATTATTTTGAAAGAAATTCATGTTAAAACATTTTGTGTAATTAAGATTAATTAAACATTAACTCTACTTGCACAACATTTAAATTAATGGGATTATACAAGTACCTTCTCTTTTTCCTTTGTTAAAAAGATATATAGGAGTTAATTAAAATATAAGTTTATTTTTTATATTTTGTAAGTGTAATTTTTTTTAAATATCAACCAATTATATATTACTTCATTTGTGATTTTTAATATAGTTATTAAGAGAGTAAAATATTTTTAATAATGTGATGATACATAATTAGATGACAATATAAATTATATTAACAATTCATTCAAATTAAATTCAAATATACCTTCACACTAATTCTTTCTCAATATTTTGATTTACGTAATCATTTTTTAGTCCCAATTACAAACATTTATACAAGAATTTAATTTTGATATACTGTTTTTGTTAGTGAAATTTTTTATATCATATAAACAAGTATGTATTATTACATATGTGATTTTTAAAATAATTATTACAAAATTTAAATATTTTATATGACATGATAATATATAATTAAATGACAAGTATAAGATAATGCATTTAAATTAATTCTTTAATATAATTATGATCCCAATTATAAAACATATAATTCTTGCTTTTTTTTGTATAAAATAATGCTTGCTGTTTTTATGTTTTGGTAAAAATTTCGAGGTCGTGATAATTAAAATTCTAAACATTTGTACTTGAAAAGATGATCAGAAGAAAGATTTGCTTTAATCAAAGTTGCGATAGAAAACTAAAAGTTGATAATAACTCGTTTGTGTGGATGACTTGTCGTTAGACCAACCTTTACGTAACCAAAAAAAAAGGGAAGGTTACGCGCAAATTTTGTTTGGATTATAAATAATAGAAGAACATGCGATATCATTCCACTTTTTCCCTCTTATGTTTCCTTGCGTTTGACGTTTCTTTCTTTTCATTTTAAATTTTGAGGGAAAAATATTAATTAAAAAAGAAGCATGTTGATGAAAAATGGTATAAAACTTATAGATTTTGTTAACGTATGACTTTATGGAAAGATTAAATAATTAAAACAAAAATTATTAAATAAAAATATTTAATACTATTTTTAAAATAATTGGAATGATATACTGAAATGTAATAAATACTTTTTAAATTATGCTTTAAAGATATATATTAAAAAAATTCCAAAAAAATTTTAATTTTAATTTCTTCAATTTCAGAAAATAAGAATAACATAGATCATATAAAGTTTTCATATGTAGAGACAGAAGACGAAGGCGCCGTGATCCTTCCCAGAATATATATATATGAAAGGCATCACAAACAATTTTTCACAGAGAAAAAATGAGACATAAATAGATAAATGAAAAGAAGATATTTTTAATTTTTGAGTTTGATTTCAAAATTTATATATATGAAAATTATATTATTTGGAGAGATTTTCACTTAAATATTTGACCAAATTTAATAGATTAATTTCTGGAATGAAAAAATATTCTAAAAAAAATAGAAGACTTTTTCTTTCTTTTATGCTTTGGTCTGGTCTTGCAACGTCTTCAATTCGTATATTATTAAAGCGTGTCCTCTTAGTCATTAGGAAGCTGACAGAAACTACCTTCCATTGTCATGCAATGCAAGCAGAGAGAGACACTAGGGCACAATTCAAAATTACATACGTAATCTCTTTATTTGCACTTTTATATTAATTTTTCTTGAAATAAATGGATATATAAAATAAGTATAATGACAATATAAATATTAAAGAAATGTTAGTGTAATGACAATATAAATATTAAAAGAGACTTGTATAATTTTTAAAATAAAAGAGATGAGTTAAACTTAATTATTTCAATTAAAGTCAATGTAATTTATCCTATTTCTATTATGTATTGATACATAATTAATATACTATTAAACATAACAAATAATAATAAATACTTTACCGATTTAATGCACCCGAATTAAGTACATTAAATCTATATACAAATTTCTTATTCATGATTCCTCCTTCGTTGTCCTTTTTTTTTTAATGATGATTGAAAGTGACTCGTCTTTTTCATAGCAACCAGTAAGTAAACCACTTTGAAATTCAATACTTGAAATTATTGTAGCTATCAAGTTTTGGTGTACTAATGCCACATACAAAACTGATGTGGTTATAATTGTGTCCAAGTACAACTATACACGTGATTTTATAATGTAACATAAAATTACTTATATAGTTCATAAAATTACTTATATAGTTTCACTTAAACGGCTATGCCTACGTATATAGATATTTAATCACGTATTATTATGATATTAAAAATATTAAATTTTCATAATAATTATTTTAAAAGTAACAAGTGGTAATATATAATTGACTAATAATATATAAAATAATTTAATACTGACAATAAATAAAAATTAACTTTTATAAAAAATGACATGAAAGAATAAGTTTACATTTTGAAATTATATTATTCAATTTTTTCTTTAAAATTTATTGTAGAGCATAAATGATTCGTTCAATAGGGGGGGGGTAAAAATCAAGTTTAGCTACTTGAACATATACTTGAACACAGATATATCATCCTCACGTGCATGGTTACCGTTACAAAAGTTGTGCAAGTAACATCAACATCTCAATGAACAGAGCTTTTGAAGTCAATCCTGAATTCGTCAGGCTCAAGATTCATTGATGAGAAGAAATTCTTACACGCGTAAAATAACGAAATGAGTGTCTATTAATAAACCATATTTATTTAAAAATTACTCATGTTCACAACAAATTACTCAAATATTGATTTGAGTAATATTTTAGTGTCATATGGCCTCATTGCGTCACACATACTGAAACTCAAATTTATGTTCAGATTGGGCTTGTAGCATAGTCCCACAAGGAGCCACGAAGGCATGCTGGGACAACTACAAGCAACATAATTAGAAGCGAGCTTCATCCTATGAGAGAGGCCATTCATCTTTGTCCCTTACCCCTATGTAATATTCCAGAGGCAAAGGCAAATCTTCTGACTAATTTGGATTCCTCGCCAGAAGAAGCAAGAGGAGGCAAAGATCACTATGGTTTCCAATCAATCAACTGGCCATGGAAGCCAAGGTTGTGAAGTTTAGCTAATGAATCCAGTCTTATAAGCTTTAAATTGTTCTTGCTTAAGTTTTAAGGTGCAGAGTACTAAATGATGCAAGTAAAATAAATTGCATTATACCTTTGTTTTTGATTGCCCAGGGTGGGTGGATAGTAATTTTCTAACTAAGGCATGATACAATTTTTTGAGTTTAAATTTATGTTGATTGATACATTTTGTTTTATTAAAACAAGTTGAATAAATAGTTTAATATTTCTTTTAAAGTTCATATTAATTATGTGATTTGTTGTGGGTTTAAGAATCATCATATCTATTATTATTTATTTAAGAGTTATCATATTTATTGCGATATGATGGATCAACTAAGTTATTAATAAATTATATAAAGAACAAAATTCTTACTTCAATCTGGATACATCTTGATTATGCATAACTCTATCAAAATGACAATTAGAAAAATAAAAGATTAAAGTGATAAAGTGCTCTGACGTATATAAATATCAACGCGCTTTTTCTAATACAAATCGATGAGATCACTTAATGTATAATGCCTTTAAGGGATCCGCGTGTTATATGATTTCTGAATTATGATTTAAGTGTTCTAATTCTTAGTATACATCATGCAAAATCTATCGTGGTATCAAATCAGGTCATATTAGCCTTAGAACCCTGAAATTGAATTTATGAATTTTGAAATTTGGAGATTTAGGGTTTGTAAAATCCTAATTTCTTGATTGTATGATTCTGGGGTTTCTTTCGGTTATAAAAAATTGAGAGTTTAATTCTATGTTGCAAGGGGCTCGACCCTTGTACCATGGGTGTCTAAGAGTGTCGCTCTATTTGCTCTTTGGTTCACAATTTTTGAATCTGGCTTGTTGGGTTTGGATGCATTGCAGTGTTGAAAGCATACCCGAAACAAGGATAGAGGACGAGAATGGCGGGTTGCCGTCGCATGAAACTTGGGCGTCCGCAATTAATGGTGGATCGGAGTTTCTGTTGGGTCGCAAAAGAGGAAAGCTTTTCCCCTTAGGTGATGAGCTGCGAGTCGCGGCTCGTTATTTGGGTCGGATCTGCGTTAGATCCGGGGAGGTGATCGAGGCTGGGTGGTCGTCTTTGCCATGGAGCTGGAATTGGCGAAAAATGGAATCTTTTGGCTTCTATGGTGCGCCGGGCTGTTAGGGGCCTCATGTTTCGCGTTGAAATCCGAATTAAAGGAGGCTGTTTTTGGTTCCCCTCAAGGGGGCATGGCTGCTCTTGGACAAGGTGCTCTTCCTTGCTGGCCCAAACGCGATGTTGGCTGTTGAGAATAGAGATGGTTGTTCTATACCATCTTGGATAAACATAGTAAAGGCCTCCCATGCTGCTCTTTTACAAACCCAGTGGCAGTTTGAACAACACCAACTCCTTGCTGGTTGACGAGACCACTCACGCACACTGTGCGTGAGTTGTAGGCGCAAGTCGTTGTTGACCCGTTTTCTCTACCCGTGGGTCGATTGGATCCGTTTTCCTTTGGATCATTAAAAAAATTAATAAAATAAATGAACCGAGAAAGGATTCGTTGCATTGCATTTGTTAAACCATGCTTGTATAGGATGCGTAAATCACAGAATAGTAACGTGCTTAAAGCTCGTTGGCAGAAGGCCATATTGACCTGTTCGTTCAAGTATATTGCTTGTTCAAGACATTTTATTTATATTATAATATAATATTTAATAAAGATATTGATCTTAATATATCTTTTATATTGATATTTTGGCATGGATTGCAAGTTTTATAAACTTGATTGTGCCATTGAGAAATGCTTGGAACCTTTTTTTTTTTTTGAAATTGTGAATGCTTGATAAAATAATTTTTTTTAGCAATTGTTTTATCTTGTAGGGGTTTTGTTGGTTGAGTAAGTGTTTACCATCAAAGTGAGTCATTTACAAAATTCTTCTGTGTACAGGTGTTGAATTTTTTTTTAACTATTGTCAATTTTATAATATATTCTTCACTCACAAGTGAGTTTATATTATATATATTGAATTCTTGTGTATCTCGATAATTAATAATTATTTTTTGGAATGATTAAACAGGAAAAATCATCCTGTCTATAGGTGTTAGATTTTTTGGATTGTTATTATTGTATAGAATATTCTTTACTTACAGGTGAGTTTATTTTTATATCAGCTTGATCCATAATTTTGGCAATTATTTTATTGTTACTTATTGCACATGTTATTATTTTCTTGTTTATAATTTCTGTTTAAAAGGTTCATTTTCTTTAATAATGCAATTACTAATATCAATTTTTTGCCTGACGTGGAAATTTATTTTCTTGATCATGAGACTTAATATGTTTGGAAATATAATTCTTGCATTTATATAATTAAAATTTAACTTGTTACGTAAGCATAAGAGGGAATTAGCTAATAACTACTTGGGTAGATAGGTCGTATTTATATGCTAGTATACTTGTATTAATATTTGGTTAAAAGATGTTAAATCTTTCTAAACTAAATAAAGTTATGTCAATCTCTTATATGATAAGTGCAAGGTTTATGGTTGTCATGTTAATTTGACATGTTGATTTGAATTATATATGCAATAATTTTGTTTAAAACACTATTAAAATTTTTATTGCTCTATGTCTCTGTATATGAAATTTTATAAAAGTTAAATTCATTGTGTCTTTTGAGGCATGTATATATATAGAGAATTTTTTTTTAAAAGATAAAATATCTTGGTATTTTCAATTAGTGTATAATTATTACATTAATTTCTTGACTATTCGCATGAAATGTGAGGGTTATGTTTACCAATGAAATTTATTTTTAATATATGCCTTCATGTTATAAGAACTTTGTCTGTTTTACGTGAAGCACATAATACTTTGGCTCTAACTTTTTGAGTATTAAGTTGTATCGTATTGTTTGATATCCTTTAAGTGGATATTGAAGTTGCTTATATTAGCAATATTATAGGCAAGTGATTGTCTATGAAAAATTATATATTAAATATAATTTTTCATAATGACGGGAATAAATTCTTTTTGGAAATTGCTCAAATCATGAAAAGTAATATTATATGTTAAAATTTAGTACACAATTGCATGTTTAAGAGGCAGAGCATGTTTATTGTTGTTTGTGACTGTGTGACAATTGAGGGGGAGAGTTGTAACATAGTTATGATTAATATGCGTTATTTTATATGCAGTATGATAGATAATTTTGCCTAATATTAAACTTGGTTGAATGAATTTTCTCTTATACCACATTTTATGTTCTTAGTATGATGTTGCATGTTTTCTCATAAAAATCATTTATGAGAGATGTTATGTGTCTTGACAATGTACTTTGTTATTTTATAAATGCATGAGGAGAGCTACTTTTTTATGTTTGTTGACATAATGTTAATTTAGAAAGCATGAATAAATTATTATTGATATTAATTTTTATTATGGAAAATGAATTTTATTAGTCTAGTAAAAGATGACTACCACAATAGCTTGTTTATTAAGCTAATGGAAAAAATTCATGAAACCTTCGCAAAGTGCTTTTACCTTGTTTGGATTAATTTGGTTGGCTATCTGAAATCTCTGAATTTGTAGTCTAATACCAATTACTATGATTTACATGCTATATTAATGAGATGTTGATTTTGTGTAAATTAATATTATTATTTTTAACTTGAGTGATGTAATTATGTGAAGTGAACACTTCATGATGTGTTTCTTAGGAAACATGGCTTAGGGAAGCTTATGTATGAAGCTGAGAATCGTTCTTTGAACTGTAACTTCATCCCTATTTTGGAATCTTATTAACGGATATGAGTATTTGTCACCATAGTGACTCATTCTTGAAGTTAATGGAGCTACTTGTCTATTTTATTTTGGGATGGTTGTGTTGCTTAAATCGATTAGTGCATTAGCCTATCCACAAGAAGTCTTTTGTACGAATTAGTTCAAAGTAGCATGGAAAGCTTGGAATAAATTTTAACAGTGAAAGTTCTTCTGCCTATAGGTGTTGAATTTTTTGAAACTGTTGTGTATGATATATTCTCTACCCACAGCCAAATTTATATATTCATATGTTTTGAATCTTTGTTATGGTGGTTGTTGTCACTAGTTATTATCCATTTGATCAACAAAGGGTTAATTGTATTTGTTTTCAACTTCATATCATATTTTCCCTTAGCAAAGTAATTAGATTGCAATGTTTTAAACTTTGACTAAAAATTTTATAAAGGATGAAATGTATATATTGTAGTGACTTTAGTCATGATGGATATATATATTTATTCATGACAACATGCTTAAGTTCATACTTATGTGAATTTTTCTTCTTCGAAAAGAAATGTTAATTGTTTTTATAAGTGAGAGTTATAGTATGTGTTGTGCATTCTACCAATAGGTGATTGTACAATCATATGTTTAAATTCCTATAAAGAATATGATTGTACCCAATTAAATGTTGTTAGATCATATTCTTGTAATTACTTATATATATTGTGCAAGAAATACAATTGCATGTAAAATTAGGCGTGAGTTAATTGTTTTGGCTTTGACATTTTCTTTTTCTTTAAAAGAGTTGTTTTTTATATATCTGGCTTAGATATATTGTTCTTTTGTGGTGTGGTACATGTATTTTTTGTATTGGTTAACATTTTTGAAATTTAGAAATAAATTTTGTATGTGATTAATGTTTTTCTAATTAGAATGTCTTATGAAAATATCACTGTAAATTTATTTAAGATAAAATAAAACTTATTTATTTATGAACAAGTAAAAGTGATACAAGACATGTTATTTCTTAGATTTTTAAAGAAATGTAAGAGCATGATTTATTTATTTATTATAAATATATGCTTATGAAATAATTAATCATATGTTGATCTATGTCCTACTTTTAAATGATTTAGACAATTATTTTTAGGTATTAGATTGTACTATAAATATAAACTTCAACTTATATTGTTAAAGATTTTTTCTTAAACTCAAGAGATTGAAGTATGGGCTGTACTCATAGAAATGATTTTATTTATGTTTTTGGGCAAAATTTATGTCTTAATGAAAGTATTGGTCGCTTAGGACTTGTCACTCTTTGCCTTTAATTTTGCCCGTACTTCATTTGATGAGATTGTGATTTAATAACACGTTCATTGCATTAAAATGCATGGTCCCTCATGACGTATAAAAGTATATGTTTGTTATTGATCCTATCTATGTATTTATTAATTAGTTGTGTTTTTAAACAGTTGGTTTATGCTTATATGTTATATATACAATTTTGAACATCCTTGACAGTCAAAGTTATATGAATAAAATTTATGCTGTTAATGTTAGAATTAATAGTGGAGCTATGATAACTTGGTTAAATTGTTACCCAATCACTTATTTAAACTTTGGTAGTTTATGTATTTTGATGTGATTGGTTAGTGGAAGTTGATAAAATTGTTATTGCATTGTATTTGTACAATTGAAACTCCTGTAAATATCATAAACTTTTCTATGTACACATGGCGGTAACTTCATGAGAAATTTGACTTTATCATGTTATAATATTATTTTGGTACCATTGATATATTTTGATATATTGATGTTTTATTCGAAAAACATTGGTCTTTCGTGAGAAAGATATTTTGTTCCCTTTGGGGAATGTTGTTTCGTAAGAAACATATTATGATCTCCTTGGGGAGATTAAGTTATGTTTTCTTAAGAAGACACAATGAAGATCCATACACGGTAGCATGAAAGAGATCACATACTATGCTATGAACATATACTACACCTACACACTTGTTTGTGATCATGCCAATGAGGTTATTAGTTACGTGGTCATGAGTGAACTAGACTCTAAATAGTTTATATTTGCCTATGGCTCTTAATAATTTTGTTGGTGAATATGATCATGTTTTGTGGTGATTATTACAAAGTTATGTTAGTGGACACAAAGTTATTTAACATAAGAGTCGTTTTCAAAATGATTTCGAAAACAATTGAAACCCAATTAATATTGTAGGAGAATGTTAGAATTTTCTGAGTTTGAACTTCTATTGATCGGTGCATTTTGTTTTATTAAAACATGTTGAATGGATAGCCTGATATTTTTTTTTGGAAGCTCATATTAATTATGTGATCCATTGTGAATTTGTGAGTCATCATATTTATTGTTATTGAGTTTGAGTCCAATGATAGGTGTGATAGATTGCAGTGTAAGCTAAGTAGTCTCTGTGTGATAAATAAATTAAGTTATTGATAAATTATATAAATGACAAGATCCCTACTCCAATCTTGACATGTCTTGATTTCGCACGACTCCATCAAAGTGACGGTTAAAAAGATAAAGGGATTAGAATGATAAATTATTCTGACATATACAAGTGTATACGCACTTTTACTAATGCAAATCGATGTGATCGCTTGTTTTCTAATGTCTTTAAGAGGTACGTGTGTAATATGATTCTTGAATTATGATTATGGTATTCTAATTCTTACTATAAATCCTGCAAAATATAACAAGGCACCCATCTTTTTTTTCTTGGGAAAAAAACTAATTTGAAATATTAACCAATTCTACTGGCCAACTCTCCACAAGTTTAATCGCATTGAATAATCGTGCGCTTCATCTGCAATTACTTGTAATATCCATATTGTCGTCTGATGAGGCTTGCCATCATTATCTACCTTATCCTTGCCATCCTCATCATTGGCATTATGCACAACTAACATGGCGTCTACACCATGAATTCTGAGGCCTATACAGAACGGTAAGGAAAGGGAAATGTGGATACATACACTTATTGGCTCATGAAATATGAAACAGGATCAAGAAAAGCATAATGAACCCAAAGAAAGTCAGATACATATTAATCTGTGATATATCTTTCAATACCATAATAATATTACGTAGTAAATGATAATTAACATACTAGGAACACTCCTTTCTGCAATACCGTTTAAAGAAAGGGATCAGATCTGAACGTTGCTAAGAAAACAAAACCACCCAATTTGTAAAATGCTAACATATCACCTTCTGCAAATTTTAGCTGACAGTCCAACAGCTGCTGCATGCTGTGAGTTTGAAAGGTCTTCATGGTTACGCATCCGACGCCTACGGTGAGATATTCTATGGCCCCGATTATGCGTTCCTGACAGTTTATTCGGGGTATTAGGATGAAGAATCTCCTCCACTGGAGCACCATAACCAAAAAGAGAATCAAGAGGGTCTAGCTCTGCCATGATATCAGGACCATCTTTTATCTGCAATGAAATATATGTCAAAAAGAAGAAGAAAAACATTAAATGCTGAAACCAAAAAACAATCCTACAAAAAGATCATCCGATTTTAATTTGATCATTTTGATTATAATCGCCCATAAGGTCATAAGACACATGTAGGTATAGCAACTTTTTATAGACTAAATTTAGGCACACTACATAATTGTTGTAGACACCAATCATATTACAGAAATCACCATTGACTGAAAGACTTATCAAAGGAATGTCCACCGATCACATTACTACTGCAAAAAGGAGTTAGTTTGTCCAAGATGATATAACATTCTTCTCACATAATTCAATAAGTAGGAAATCAAATGAATTCATAATTGACTAATTTATTAATATTACTTAAGCAATTGTAGGAGAAAACATGAAAGAAAAAGAAATAAGTTCTGTGGCTGTTTTAAGCAATTGCAGTCAAACAAAAAGTATCCTTAATTTCTTCTTTGATTATCATTAAAAAGTAATCTAATTTTTAATTTCTACTTTATTTTTATTTACATTTGGTTTCTTCCCCGAACTTTTTGAAGCAAAGAGTTGAAATGAAATAAGCTTCTCCAATTTATTTCTTACTACACTTAATGGATATGCTGTGCGTGTAATGAGTAATGACCAAACCAAATCTATAGTATCATTTTTATCATTCTCTCTTTAAACATTGGTGATGGTTGCACCTATGTCATTTAATTCAAGAACAAGGAAGTCTAAGAATACTTACAAAAATATGCTTGGTCTCAAGATTTGTTCTTTTGCCGTCAGTGACATTTTCGGAATCGCCTTGGGAATTATTATAGGAATCATTATGAGAATCGCCTTGGGTTTCATCATAAAAGTCATTATCATGTGTCCTATGATCATGGACTACATTATCGCTAAAGAAATTCCGGTATCGCCATCTTAATTTAGGATTATTAGAGGTTGTATCATCAAAAATCCTCTCTAAATATAAATGCTTGGATATAAGCTGCATTAGCGAAGGATCATTCTGGTACTTTGTCACCACTCTGTCATTTAACAACAACCATAACTCACAAATAAGAATATGTAATGGAATCAAATCATATATATAAATATAAGCATAAAATAGAAGAGAGTCAACAACAATAACAACCAAGTCTTTTCCCACTAAGTGAGGTCGGCTACATAGATCAAACGATGCCATTGTACCCTATCATAAACCAAGTCTTCAGAGATGCCAAAATAGAAGAGTCAACAGTAAATTAATTTATTTTCTCTTCCCTCATCACTCCCTTTTTTCTTTTCCAGACTAGGAATGTAGTCAGTGATAGAGCAATATGGAGCTACACAATGCCAAGGGGGTATGGGCAATTTCAACTGCAAAGATGATAATGTCTTATTTTGAAGCGAAGTAATCACTTAGTGAGAGGTTTGGAATTTTAACTGGTTACAAGTTACAACAATAAATTTGCTAAAACAGGTCTCATCTTTTATAATTAACTGACAAAAATTCAGGACTACTTGCATGCATATATCAGTCAAGTTAAAAGTGCTAGTGTGGGACCTAGTGCTTACTTTTGTTGTCGCTCTTGCTCTTGCTCCTGCTCTTTGTATACTATAGGCTTAATTAACAGAAATTACACTTTGTCCTGTCATTTTACAGTAATTATTGTATTTTGTACTACAATATATATGATAGCAAACTGGAAACAAATTAGATTTAAAAGCTCAAATAAAATGGGTTTTCATATCTGCCAGTCGGGCTGTCACTGAGGCAACAGCTAAAATGACAGTAGCTGAAAATGTTCCCTAGATTAATATGTTTATTTACATTGAAATACAAAAAAAGAATAAAACTTTATTCTTCTTTCTAGTAATGCCAAAGCTATGTTTGTCAAATGCCAATAGAGAAGTTGATTAAAAGCAAGAAGGCATGAAACTTGAAGAAGAAAGGAGTGATATTGGTCTTCAACAATTAGATTGTAAAAGAAAATGTGGAAAACTCAAGTGCGGAAAACAAATTTCCATTACATTACTGGGAATAACTTCAACTATATATAACATTGACAACTAGAACACAATAATATATCAGCTAAATCCCATAGCAATTTTGTTTGGATTAATAACAGTTGCATTTTCAACTTGAATGGGGATGGGGGGAAAATTTTGCAGTTAGAATGAATATAACAACCACCTCATTTTCAATTTACCTTGTATACTCCTCTACTAAGAAAGAATAACTCTTTCCTCGCTTCTAATAACTCTTCATTATCAATCTTATCAGGTACATCTAAGTTTTCTATGATCTTACTTGCAACAGGGTCCATATAATAAGCTTCTTTCCTACTTCTATAGACAGAATAAGTGACATTTGACATTGATCTTGTCACATACAAGATCTTGTAATTTTAATTCTCAAGCCACCAAGTGTACACTGCACAGTGAACCAAAGCCAAGCTGACTTGCTTCACTTAACTTAGGACAGAAAGCCTTTGTTTTAGCATACTCCGGAATACCAGAGAATGCAATATTAATTGGAGCATATTGCACAAACAAAAAAAGTTCATCAAGTGTGAGCAAACCTACATATTTGCTAACTCCTTCTGTAATATACTCCCATCCAGTTTAAGAATCTGCTCAGCAGAAGAATAAATGGATCTAACACATATCCAGTATCCAAAGAAAGTACCAGCTACTGCAAAAGGATAAGACAACAAACAAGGGGAAGGGAGAAATGCCTTAGTAGATATAAAGATACAACAAGTGATTTAAGTCAAAAGGGAGATAGATGGTTTCTCTTACCTGATAAAAGGCAGGTTCGAATTGGTGTACTGAGTTTCCAAGTTGCTGCCATAAAGGAATAATGATTATCAGCAAAGAAGTGTAAACCTCATGTTTCGAACACGTGATGGCTTTGAAAGTGGAAGTGCTAGAAGCAGCAGATACACTAGCAGTTCCTTTGAAAGTACCATGACATTATAAGATACAGAATGCTAAAACACAAAAATGTGATAACAGGTGAGGATACTAACACATAAGAGCAAAAAGAGAAAGAACTCTGCAGAAAACAACTAGCTTGGTCTAGTCACCAGCTAGACTAACATGAATAAGTTAAAGATATCATGTTCCAGAAACAAGAAATCCCACGTATAAAAGTAATATTCATTCTAAGTGAGCAACAGAATCATCAAAGAACTGAAGTCACAGACCTGCCCATCCGGCAGTAACCCCAGCAAGTGCACCAGCAGTGAAAACCCTCGCAGCTCTAGATTCGCATGATAGAAGAATATTTGCCTCCTGAGGTGCAAATTTTTCCTAAGAAAAAAGAGAGGAGACATTTGGTGATAATGCAGGTAACACCAACATCAAGTCCAGTTTCAATGAATTTTGAATGTATAAACAGCAGCCTTTTCAAAGCAATTTGACACATATCCTTCCATGATTATGGCCAACATTCCAATTAAGAGAAGAACCTAATTTAACTCAACATTGGCCAAAATGTAAAACTTCAAATTGCTAACACCAACTGAAATTGAGTGAAGAAACAATCAACATGATCAGGGAAAGCCATTGACATTAATTTGAGAAAAATGAATATATAGTAATTAAAAGAAATGATTTTCATATCTGAATCAATCAAATATTGGAAAAAGCCCTAGAGGAAGGGGGTAAGGAGAAAAAAAAGGAACCTTTTCGGACCTGAGAAGTTCTGTCAGATCGACGAAGGCGGAGAGGGCTTTGCGCACCATTGCTTGTGACTGTGTATAGATAATGATGATAGTTCAACAGACTACAATTCCTTTCCTCGCCCACTTCTTATTACGTTTCCTTTGCTATACTCTCTCTGCCTCCAGCCACCTCCCGAACAACTTTTTTTTTTTCTTAACAAAAAGGATAATAATATAATATTATAAATTATTATTACGATCTTTACTGTCATGTTTTTTATTTTTATATATATATATATATATATATATATATATTCAAAACAAATTCCCAATTAGTAATCTTTATTGCTAATAAAAATTGTCGTATTTTACATTGACACATTTTAAAATAATTATCAATTTGTTTATTTAATTTTAAAATTAAGTATAAAATATGTCATTTCATTATTTATTTATTTTTAAAAAATTAACTCACAAATAATAAACCTCATCATATTCTTTATTTAATTTCTTTGTCTTATTTATTTACTTTTCATTAAACACATACTCTTTATTTTTGTTATAATTTTCTAATAAGAAAAGGAATGGAGGAACTGAAATTGTGAGTTGAGTGACTTACTAATGATTCTAAATCCATCAATTGATTTTTTTAAATTATTAAAAGACCATCAATTGATTAAAATAAGAATCAATGTCCAATTGAAAAAGAATAATAATATTTTTGGTTAAAAAAGAAATTATATTTGTACATAATTTTTTTTTACATCAAACATTTTTAATTTCCTTTTGAGAAAAAAAAGGAAGTGAGAAAGAGTCAATGTTAAAAAATATGTTTTCTTCTTTTATTTTTTTACTTAAAGAAAAAAGTTGTAATGTCTTAATGAAAAGAAATGATGTGAAAAAAAAATAACTCTTAAAAAAAATCAATTTATGTCATCAGAATTTGATTAATACCAGCAAACATTAATAAATCATTTTGGCTGTGAGTTTGAAGCAGTTAGGGTAGGCATAAAGAATTAAGGCGAAACTCCTCCGTCAATTCTCTCGCTGCCCCAAACCCGAAAAGACCCTCTTCCTCTATCAGAAGCTGAGGACACATGGGTCCACTCTCGACAGGTTTAGCTTCCCCCCATTGTTGAAGGCGGTTGCAAAAGTCTCTGCCTTGAATGAAGGGTTGGAGATTCATGGGCTCGCATCCAAGTTGGGCTTCCATGCTGACCCTTTTATTCAAACGGGCTTGATTGATATGTATGCAGCATGCGGCCGCATCATGGATGCACGCTTGCTGTTTGATAAAATCTCTCAACGGGATGTCGTTACCTGGAACACTATGATTAATGGGTATGCTATCATTTTTGCCATAAATTATGAGCATACTGCTACTTTGATGCATAAAATTTTAGCCTATGATGTTTTGAAACAGGTACTGCCTGAGTGGTCATTATGATCATGTTTTAAAGCAATATGAAGAAATGAAGGGCTCTGGTATGGAGCCAGATGCTATAATTCTTTGTACTGTGCTTTCTGCTTATGGTCATGCTGGCAATTTAAGCTACGGCAAAGCAATTCATGAGTTCATTCAGGATAATGATCTTGCTCTTGACTCTCATTTACAGAGTGCTCTTGTTAACATGTATGCAACTTGTGGTGCAATGGATTTGACTCGGCATCTCTATGATAAACTCTCGTCTAAAAAAACATGTTTGTTTCAACTGCAATGCTTTCAGGGTATGCAAAACTTGGAATGGTTAAAGATGCTCGCTTCATATTTGACCAAATGATGGAGAAGGACTTGGTGTGTTGGAGTGCAATGATATCTGGTTATGCTGAGAGTGATCAGCCTCACGAGGCTCTTAAATTGTTCAATGAAATGCAACTGCAGAGAATAGTGCCTGATCAGATCACAATGCTGAGTGTCATTTCTGCTTGTGCTCATGTTGGTGCACTGGGTCAAGCAAAATGGATTCATGCGTATGCAGATAAAAATGGGTTTGGAAGAGCTCTATCTGTCAACAATGCCCTGATTAATATGTACGCCAAATGTGGGAACTTGGTTAGAGCAAGAGAGGTATTTGAGAATATGCCAAGAAAAAATGTGATATCTTGCTCCAGTATGATCAATGCTTTTGCCATGCATGGGGATGCTGATAGTGCAATAAACCTTTTCCAAAGGATGAAAGAAGAAAATATTGAGCCCAATGGGGTTACATTTATAGGTGTTTTTTATGCTTGCAGTCATGCAGGTTTGGTTGAGGAGGGCCAGAAATTCTTTTCGTCCATGCTTAATGAGTATGGAATCTCTCCCAAACTCGAGCACTATGGTTGCATGGTTGACCTGTATTGTAGAGCCAATCTCTTGAGAAAAGCTATTGAGCTTATTGAGACAATGCCTTTCGCGCCAAATGTTATCATTTGGGAATCCCTTATGTCTGCTTGTCAAGTTCATGGTGAGGTTGAATTAGGGGAATTTGCTGCCAAACGACTTCTTGACTTAGAGCCTGATCATGATGGAGCCCTTTTTGTCTTGTCAAACATTTATGCCAAAGAAAAAAGGTGGAATGATGTTAGACTGATCAGGGAATTAATGAGACATAAAGGTATCTCAAAGGAGATCGAGGGCATGTAGTAGGATTGAAATGAATAATGAGGTGCATGTGTTTTTTATGGCAGATAGATATCAGAAACAAACAGATGAAATATATGAGAAGTTAGATGAGGTAGTCAGTCAATTAAAGCTGGTTGGCTACACACCGAGTACCTCAGGCATTTTGATTGATTTAGAAGAGGAAGAAAAAAAGGAAGTAGTTCTCTGGCATAGTGAAAAGTTAGCACTTTGCTATGGGCTGATTAGTGGGAGGAAAGAATCATGCATTCGCATAGTTAAAAATCTTAGAATATGTGAGGATTGCCACACCTTTATGAAGTTGGTTTCGAAGGTCTATCAAATAGAGATTGTTGTGAGAGATAGGACCAGGTTTCACTATTGTGATGGTGGTATTTGTTCTAATAAAGACTATTGGTGATTTATTTCTATTAAATTGAATTACACTATCACATCCTCAATTTTGGGCCTGCCCTGTAGATGCAAACGCATGTAAGTGAAGGTTCACCGCTATAAATTGACCTTTATTTTTAGTTTTGATGAAAACTACCATAAATTGACTTGGAAGTAGATAGGTCTTTTTTTTTTTGGTTGGTAAACTAGCAGTAGATAGTTTCACTCATTGGAAATTTGACCACGTTATTTTATAGATGCCATACTAATTGGATTAACTTACTTTATATTAAAAACACTTTATAATTATAATTTTATTAAGATAATTTTAAAAATAATAATAATTTTTTATTAAAATTAATTAAAACCGAACATGCATTAGTTATTATAAACAATTTCTTTAAAGGATAGGAATTATTAGTTGACATTTTAACTTTTTTTTATTAAGTTTTGTTAACTTGTACCCTAATTGTATATATTATGGAATAAAAAATAGAAAGTATTAAATGAAAGTATAAGTATATATTATCTTGGAAATCGAAAAAATATTTAATAGTTTTTTTTAGGTAATTAATAAGGATTTTGCTAAAGTACTTGTTAAAGAAGTCAAAATAAAAAGTTTTTGATAAAACAAGGTATTCAATGCATTGGAAATTTAAAAAACTTTATTATTTATCTTGTTTTCATCAAAAGTTTTCTATTTTATTTTTTTAACAAGTGTAGCAAAATTCAATTAATAATAAATAATAAATATTTTTTTAATTCTTAACATGTGCCCTAATGGTACACGTTAACAAAATTCATTTTATTTACAAAAAATCAATGCACTTCAAGAATAGGACTCCATGCGTTGTTGACTAGTGGCAACTAAGTTCCTTAATGAGCACAAATCATAAACCATCTTTAGCCAAAACGAAACGAATTAGTGTCTTCGCTACTTGATGTTTCTTAGTTTAATGGAGATTTAGACTATTGCATGCCTCATAACCTCCACCTCAAGAAAACTATCATCAACCACATAACCTAGTAAAATAAAAAAGAAAAATTAGAAACTATCATTATCTAAGAGACGTTTAATATGCTTCTAAAATATTTTTGAACATAGATGCTCGACACTTGAGAGCCATTAATTTTGAGGAGATTTAGATCTACGACAAAGAATAAAGAAGAGGAACCATTTGTATTACTTTTTGATCAGTTCTGAATATTTATTAGAGCACTTATGTTATTTACTTTTTGACTCCTTATATTCTTTTCCTTTTAATTTCAACCCTTCAACCAAACATTCATCTCCATCTCTATACTTTCTCCACCCCACCGCACGTCACCGTCAAGCTGCATAGCACCACCTCCGTCGTCGACCCCCTCTCGCCGCCTCCTACCACCGTCACGAACCTCACCTACATTTTCTACCTGCATATTGTTGTGGGGAAGGTATTTATGAAGAAAGGTCTCGTCGAAGAACAAGTCGGCGACACTGTCCCATTTCCCAATTTTTGACCCATTTGAACTAACTTAATAGACCTAACATTCATTGTACTAGGAACATTCTCTCTCTTTTGACACTAAGATCACTAGGAAAGGAATGATTTTTCTGCAATCTCGCTTGAGATCAGATGACCCTTTTGTGGGTTTCTTCTCTCCCATCGGTGATTGTAGTTATAGACATGGTCTTATTCAAATTGCAAGCTTTTGAAACTTCGGAGATGTCTTCTTCTTCTGCTTTGTTAATGGGCAATGCCTTCTTCTCAACCTTGTTTTCTTCTTCTTCTTGGAACTTGTCAAAGGCCATGTTTCAAATAACCACCATATCCTTTAATTCACGAGTGTAAACGGTGGGATCTGGAGAACCGTTCTGTCTGATGGAGTGTTGACAACGATGGATGTTTCTGTGCTGGCGACGTACATGGAGGAGCACCTCGGTGGTCGGAGCACGGTGGTGTGGTTCAACATGTAGGGGCACCTCAGTGGCCGGAGCACGGTGGTGTGGCTTAACACAGAGGGGCACCTCAGTGGCCAAAGCACGGTAGTGTAGCTTGACACAGAGGGGCACCTCCCGCACCTGAGTGACGACGACCACACTGACGATGGGATTGAGCAAGAGGGGGAAGTGGTCAGAAGAATAAAGGTCAAAATCGTCATCGAAATCTACTTGCATGTTGTTGTAGGGAAGGTATTTCTAAAGAAGGGTCTCATTGGAGAACATGTCGGCGGCGCCATCGTGGGCGACGGGGAGGAGCTTGGTTGGTGCATGGGATGTCAATGTCCCTGAGAGATTTCTTGAGGGAGAAGAGTTGGTGGGGAGGATTAAAAAATAAATTATTAATTTTGACACTGTAACTTGTTGAACAGGTTGTAAGTGGTGATTCTCAGTCATATATGTAAAATTCTTGCAAATCAATAGACAAAAAGCATAAAACATCCATGCTCAAAAATATTTTAGGAGCATGTTAAACGTCTCCCATTACCTAAGGCAAATTGTGATGAAGACATTTTCTATAATAGGATAATAATAAAATTCACATTTTTTGTGTTTGAATATTGTGGGGTCACCACATAAACTAACTCGTCGCTTTATTCAAATTGAAAATATTGTGGGGTCACCTGTAACACCCTAAAATTTTCTATCTCTTAAACAGTAATTTTGACAGTTAATAGAATTTTACTGTTTAGTAATTTCTGGATATTGTAAAATTATTTTGATTATTCTGTCAGCGTATTTGATAGTTTTGAGTGATTTACTCCGTGTCAGGAAAATAAAAATTTTCGGGTCGAAGAAAACTTTACATAATTTAATTTTTACCGTTAGGTTTTAATTATTTTACGTGATCTGATTTGATATTTATGAATTTTCTAATTTTTATGATTTTATGTGTGATTATGAAAATTTTTACTGTTTGTGGGCTCGGGGGTGTATGTGGGCCCGTGTGCTATACGTGGGCCCAGTGGTCCTTGAAAAAATTTTCTACACATAAAAAATTTATACTTTTTAGACAGAGATAGTGATCTTACTAAACCGAATCTGAAAATAGTTTTTATAATTTTATTTTATCAGTAGTTTTTCTCGTATTTATTTATCAAACGATAAAAATACAAGCTAAATATATTCTTTCGTTTATAACAAATAAAAATAAAATTATATGTTAAGTCAACATTGGTGGTTTGGATATCCACCATTGATTTAATTAACGATGGAGACTTGATCTTGATTTAATCAATCGAGGAGATTTGATCTTAAAAGTGAATAAGATCATTTATAACCATTAGATGGAGATTAAATCAATGGTAGAGATTTAGTTTTATATAATGACTATGACCATTTACCATTGGATTTAGATGATCAGGGTAGAGATTTGGTCTCAAAAGTAACAAGGACCATTTATGATTGGATGAAGATTTAATCAATGGTGAAGATTTAGTCTTAAAAGTGAAAAGACTAATTATGACCCTTGGATTTAAAGTTTGAAGAAAGATCTTGTGCCCTTTATTTTGGAGACACATCTAATGGTAGAATTTAAAGGAGAAAGATCTAATGACCTCGATTAAGTTTCAGATCAAAAGTCTACCTAAATTCTAACCATTGAATTAATCAATGGCTAGAAAGGCTTCAAATAATGGCTTAAAAAAGATGACAAATCATTGCATGCAAAATAGAGGAATGGGACGGTTTTGGATTGTTTAGAAGACAAAAAAAAAAAAGCTTTATGACCATTATTACATGTCATGGTCAATATTACAACATCCTTGATTATGATTTCTTTGTTTGCATCCTTAGGAAATTTCTGAGGGAGGCCAAAATTATTTCATGCATTATCACCTTCATTTTTCATCACACTCCACGGCCATACACTTGAGAAAGAAGACATTTCATTTCATTGTCTTCACTTTGTGTCAAAAAGAAGCTATCATCTTTTAATGCAGTTTAGTCAATTTTAGTGACTTTACACATGTACCCTATAGTCATCATCCTACTCAATATCTATTAAAGCTATCAAATAATTCTTCACTTTCTCTTGGATATCCCACGGTCATACACTCAAAAGTAAGAGACAATACTCATTTATTGATTTCACTTATTCAATTGCTCATCATTCTATCCAAAGAACCAAGAACCAATACAAGAAATTCTCTTATTTTCTCTTCTCCAAGCAAGTTTCGGTCAAGCACCTTAGAACCATCATCTAAATTTCTATCATTTCATCCAACTTGATTTTCTAAACCTAAACATCATTCTAAGAACATATCTAGTTATGAGTTTTTCCAAAATCATTCATCTTGGGCTTCAAATCCAAGCTTCAAGTTTCTATCAAAAATAAAAAATTCCATCTTTGTGCTTCAAGAGAAACCATTTGGTCAAGACACTCAAAACCACCATCCAATCTCTTTTAATTTCATCCAACCATAGATCTTGAATCTACATGATATTCTAAACAACTTTCATATTGAAGATTTTTTCTAAATCATTCATCTTCATGGACTTTCTTCAATATCAAAGTTATTGAGTTTTTGAGGTGAAGTGTAAGGAAACTTCATTTCTTTTCTCTTTTTCATGTTCTAAACCATGTTTGATCCATGGTTCCTCTTAATCAAGCTTAGTATACTAATTTCTATGTATTTTGTTTTGTATTTGAGAAGCCTTTGGTGGTGAAGGACTTGGAAAAAGAAGCAAATCAAGAAGTTTTTGAGGATCTTCAAGAGGTAAGAGGAGATCCATCTCAAGCCAATCAAGCATGGTGGTGAGAGATGGTTTTATATTTGATGGATGGTGAATCCATGTGAGGATTCATATCCATGGTCATGTAATAATTTGTGTGTGTTATATGCTTTGATTATTTTTGTCTATACTTGATATGCTTTGCATGATTTACTTGTGTATGCATGCTTAGTATAATTTTTATTTGCTTATATAGTATGCTTATGATATGCATGATGAAGATATATTGAATATATTATGATGAAAATATGATAAAACAAGAAATTTTGGCTCCAAAGGCCATAGAGAAGGCTACGGTTTTGAACTCCCAAAAATTAGAGTTCATGTTGAAATTTTTCAAGAATAAAGGAATTAATTTTTGGTCCCTAGAACTTAGTGAATTTCGGCCAAGACACCTCTAAATAGGTGTTCATAAATTAATAATTTCATGAAGGATGAAAATGGATGATTTGAAGAGTATGAAAAATAAACAAAGGGTTTGTTTTTCAAGAGAACAAGAATACGATTTTTGAGGAATTTTTATTGATTTATTTTGTGTAAAAAGATCCTAAGTGTTTTTCTAAATATGAGTTTTGAATGAAACGGACAAACATTGATTTTAAGGATTTGCAAATAAAGTGAACAAGGATTTGTAAAGAAAGTGAAAAAGGATTTGAACAAATGTGTTTGGTTTTTATAACCATCGGTATTTCGGTTTTGAAAATAAAATTTTAATGATTTTGTTTGTGTAAAACCATATCAATTTAGAAGAAAAAATATTTTGATAATTTTCAATAGTCATGTCCACATTTTCGAAGGCTTGTAATGCATTGATTTTGATGAAACAAAGTGATTTTCTATGTGAAAATATAATTAATTTAATACAAGGAATTTGAAAAGGAATCGATTTTTAAGACTTGAGAAATAAATTTTTTATGTAAATGAAAAAGAGAGGTTGCAAGTGAGCCTCAATTTGTTTTAAAAAGAATTTATTAAAATCCCGTTGGATTTTGAAAAGCGTTAGTAATTTTTAAAGTTAGAAACATTGATTTAATTCAATGAAATTGTGAATTTGTGAAATATACTTGTGAAAAATGATTTTCTTGAATAAGAAGATATATTAAATGAAGTATAAAATTATATTATTTTGAAGAAGGTTGATTTGGAAATGATTTGGGAAAAATGGAGAATATAATGGTATTTTAAAAATTTACTAACGTATAACTTATTTTTGAGTACGTTAGAAAATGTTAAGTTTTGAAACGTTGATTTATATCAATGGAAAAGTGATTTTGTAAATTATATTTTGGAAAAGGATTTCTTGAGTAAAGAAATGTGAAAAAAGATTTTCTTGAGTAAAGAAAATGTGTTAAATAAAGTATAAAGTCATATTATTTTGAGAAAAGTGGAAATGAAATTTTTGAAGAAATGAGAAATATTTTCTGTAATGAAATTGTGGTAAAAAAAATTATTTACGTATCTTAAAAATATAATTTTTAAAGTATGTGGTTTGAAATACAAGAAAATATTTCTAAATGTTTGGAAATATAGTAAAATATTTTTACGCAATTTGAAATATGATAAAATATTACTACGCGATTGGAGATGCGTTGAAACATTTTAAGTGATTTGAATAACGTTTAAATATTTTATGTAATTTGAACTACTGTTGAAAAATCACTATATGATTTAAAAGTGATAGAATATTTTTACGTGATTGTGAAAATGATAGAAAATCATTATGTGATTTGGAAAGTGTTTTAAATATTTTGAGAATGATGGAAAATATTTTATGCAACTTAAAAGAATGATTTTTTTTAAGTTACGCGATTTTGAAAATGATGAAAAATTATTACGCGATTTGAGAAGCGTTTATTTTTATGCGATTGAGAAAAATGTTAAAAAATTTAATACGTGATTTAAAGGTGCAACAAAAGAGTTGCAGTATTGTGAAAACATAATAGAAACGTTTTGGAATTGTGAAAATGAAATGAAAATGTTGCGTAATTTTGTGAAAACACGATGAAAGAGTTTTATAACTATGAAAATGTGTTAATATGATTTTCCTGTTGAAAATACATTATAAATACTGTAGAACCAGTATATGGATGTTGTATGAGAAAATGACATGTTTTGCCTGTGATTGGCATTTGGTGCATTATACATGTATTAGAAAGATATGTCTGTGATTGGATTTGGTACATTATACGTGCATTGGAAAAATATGCGTTGAAGCATATGATTACATTGAACAAATAAAATTGAAAAAGATTTGGCCCTTTGGGGTTGGATTTGCTTTGATATATTTGTGCATTGTATAAAATATAGCTAATAGCTATTATGGCCCTTGTGGTTGAAGAGGGAATGAGAATTGATAGTGAGGTCTATGATGGATCTTGGGGCGTCGAGGCGTATGTCGGTCACCCGATGGACGATTAGCAGTACCATGTGCCACTTGACGCGATCCTTCTGTTACAACACACATTGACGATACCCGACAAGAACACGATTCTTTTCAATGACTGGGAGATTGTCTTTGGGCTAAGGCTGACAATTAACCAGAGCATTCTTCTTGAAATTGTGAAAACCTCCATAGAGTTATTTTTGATAAACTGAGTCTTTGTGCATATGCATAAATCTGAGCATTTATATCTATTTCATAAACAGACGTGGTCTTTGAAAATGGATTGGTTATTTTCCAATCATATCCAATGAGATTATTTCAAAAGAGTGTGAGTAATCCAGACAAAATTCATTTTTGAAAATCGAGTTACATCCAATTCTTTGCTGGATATGTTCGATAACATGTTCGATTCGTTTTGTTATCTTTCATGATGTTTTCTTTCATCTCCTGCAATTGAAGGAATATCTTGCAAGAAAGGATATTTCTATACTTGTATCTGTGTTAACGTATCGAAACACAATCTAAACTAATTCCTCAAAAGATTGGAACAATTCTTCTATGGGAAAATTTAAGATCGTAATGGAAAATCGTAGAAAAAAATTTACGAAAGTATCTGGTATCGTGCTGTGGAAAGGAGAATTCGGTTAGTGAGACAATTCCCGTTAAAAGCAAAAATCTAGAATATGTAGTGATACGAGGATAAGGAAATTTTAAGTAATACATTACATTAGTTGGTATCAGAGATATGAAAATTCTTTCTTTCTGGAGTAACATTCAACATCTTCAGTAATTATAGGAGTCTGAGATATTTATTTGATTAGAAGAAGTTGAACATCAGCAAAATGATTTTGTTGGCTAGAATAGTATAGCAAGATGTAAGAGAGGAAACTTCATGGGAATTAAAAAAATAAGATAAATGAGTAATGTTCATAATTATTCTGAACGTGTGAAATCATGGTTATTGAATTTCGAGGACGAAATTTCTTTTTAGAAGGGGAGTAATGTAACACCCCAAAATTTTTTATCTCTTAAACAGTAATTTTGCCGCTAATCAATTTTATTGTTTAGTAATTTCGGATCTTGTAAAATTATTTTGATTATTCCATCGTAGTATTTGATCGTTTTGAGTGATTTACTCCGTGTCAGGAAAATAAAAATTTTCAGGCCAGGGAAAACTTTACGTAATTTAATTTTTACCATTATGTTTTAATTATTTTACGTGATCTGATTTGATATTTGTGAATTTTCTAATTTTTGTGATTTTATGTGTGATTATGAAAATTTTTACTGTTTGTGAGTCCAAGGGGTGTATGTGGGCTCAGGTGGCCATATGTGGGCTCAAGTGGGTCCCGCAAAGTGCAACATTTTTCTACGCATAGAAAAATTTATACTATTTAGACAAAGACAGGGGATCTTACTAAACCTGAATCTGGAAACAATTTTTATAATTTTCTTTTATCATATTTTTATCTTTTATTTATCGACGATAAAAATACAAAAATATATTCTTTCGTGGGGTTATAACAGATAAAAATAAAATTCTATACTGTTAAGTCAACATTGGTGGTTTGGATATCCACCATTGATTTAATTAACGATGGAGACTTGATCTTGATTTAATCAACGGAGGAGATTTGATCTTAAAAGTGAATAAGATCATTTATAACCATTAGATGAAGATTAAATCAAGGGTAGAGATTTTGTTTTATATAATGGCTATGACCATTTACCATTGGATTTAGAAGTGATCAAGGGTGGAGATTTGGTCTTGTAAAGTAACAAGGACCATTTATAACCATTGGATGAAGATTTAATCAATGGTGAAGATTTAGTCTTAAAAAGTGACAAAGACTAATTATGACCCTTGGATTTAAAGTTTGAAGGAGCAATCTTGACCCTTTATTTTGGAAACACATGTAATGGCTAGAATTTAAAGGAGAAAGATCCAATGTCCTAGATTAAGTCTTCTAAATCAAAAGTCTACCTAAATCTTAACCATTAAATTAATCAATGACTAGAAAGGCTTCAAATAATGGCTTAAAAAAGATGATAAATTATTGCATGCAAAATGGAGGAATGGGACGATTTTAGATTGTTTAGAAGACAAAAAAAAAAAGCTTTATGGCCATTATTACATGTCATGGTCAATATTACATTATCCTTAATTATGATTTCTTTGTTTGCATCCTTAGGAAATTTCTTGGAGGGAGGCCAAAATTATTTCATGCATTATCACCTTCATTTTTCATCACACTCCACGGCCATACACTTGAGAAAGAAGACATTTCATTTCATTGTCTTCACTTTGTGACAAAAGGAAGCTATCATTTTTTAATGCAAAGCTTAGTCAATTTTAGTGACTTTTACATGTTTCTATAGTCATCATCCTACTCAATATCTATTAAGGCTATCAAATAATTCTTACTTTCTCTCTTCTTGATATCCCACGGTCATACACTCAAAAGTAGGAGACAATACTCATTTATTGATTTCACTTATTCAATTGCTCATCATTCTATCCAAAAAACCAAGAACCAATACAAGAAATTCTCTTATTTTCTCTTCTCCAAGCAAGTTTCGGTCAAGCACCTTAGAACCATCATCCAAATTTCTATCATTTCATCCAACTTGATTTTCTAAACCTAAACATCATTCTAAGAACATCTCTAGTTATGAGTTTTTCCAAAATCATTCATCTTGGGCTTCAAATCCAAGCTTCAAGTTTCTATCAAAAATAAAAAATTCCATCTTTGTGCTTCAAGAGAAACCATTTGGTCAAGACACTCAAAACCACCATCCAATCTCTTTTAATTTCATCCAACCATAAATCTTGAATTTACATGATATTCTAAACAATTTTCATGTTGAAGATTTTCTCTAAATCATTCATCTTCATGGACTTTCTTCAATATCAAAGTTATTGGGTTTTTAAGATGAAGTGTAAGGAAACTTCATTTCTTTTCTCTTTTTCATGTTCTAAACCATATTTGATCCATGGTTCCTCTTAATCAAGCTTAGTATACTAATTTCTATGTATTTTATTTTGTATTTGAGAAGCCTTTGGTGGTGAAGGACTTGGAAAAAGAAGCAAATCAAGAAGTTTTTGAGGATCTTCAAGAGGTAAGAGGGAGATCCATCTCACCAACCAAGCATGGTGGTGAGAGATAGTTTTATATTTGATGGATGGTGAATCCATGTGAGGATTCATATCCATGGTCATGTAATAATTTGTGTGTGTTATATGCTTTGATTATTTTTGTCTATGCTTGATATGCTTTGCATGATTTACTTGTGTATGCATGCTTAGTATGATTTTTATTTGCTTATATAGTATGCTTATGAATATGCATGATGAAGATATATTGAATATATTATGATGAAAGTATGATAAAATAAGAAATTTTGGCTCCAAAGGCCATAGAAAACTACGGTTTTGAGCTCCCAAAATTAGAGTTCATGTTGAAAATTTTCAAGAATAAAAGGAATTAATTTTTGGTCCCTAGAACTTAGTGAATTTCGCCAAGACACCTCTAAATAGGTGTTCATAAATTAATAATTTCATGAAGGATGAAAATGGATGATTTGAAGAGTATGAAAAATAAACAAAGGGTTTGTTTTTCAAGAAACAAGAATACTGATGTCTTTGAGGAATTTTTATTGATTTATTTTGTGTAAAAAGATCCTAAGTGTTTTTCTAAATATGAGTTTTGAATGAAACGGGCAAACATTGATTTTAAGGATTTGCAAATAAAGTGAACAAGGATTTGCAAAGAAAGTGAAAAAGGATTTGTAAAGAAAGTGAAAAAAGGATTTGAACAAATGGGTTTGGTTTTTATAACCATCGGTATTTCGGTTTTGAAAATAAAATTTTAATGATTTTGTTTGTATAAAACCATATCAATTTAGAAGGAAAAATATTTTGATAATTTTCAATAGTCATGTCCACATTTTCGAAGGCTTGTAATGCATTGATTTTGATGAAACAAAGTGATTTTTCAAGTGAAAATATAATTAATTTAATACAAGGAATTTGAAAAGGGAATCAGAATATTTTAGCACTTGATAAATAAATTTTTTTATGTAAATGAAAAAGAGAGGTTGCAAGTGAGTCTCAATTTGTTTTAAAAAGAATTTATTAAAATCTCGTTGGATTTTGGAAAGCGTTAGTAATTTTTAAAGTTAGAAACATTGATTTAATTCAATGGAATTGTGAATTTGTGAAATATACTATGAAAAAGGATTTTCTTGAATAAGAAGATATATTAAATGAAGTATAAAGTTATATTATTTTGAGGAAGGTTGATTTGGAAATGATTTGAAAAAAATGGAGAATATAATGGTATTTTAAAAATTTACTAACGTATAACTTATTTTTGAGTACGTTAGAAAATGTTAAGTTTTGAAACGTTGATTTATATCAATGGAAAAGTGATTTTGTGAATTATATTTTGGAAAATGATTTCTTGAACAAAGAAATGTGGAAAAAGATTTTCTTGAGTAAAGAAAATGTTAAATAAAGTATAAAGTCATATTATTTTTTAGAAAAATGGAAATAGAATTTTTAAAGAAATGAGAATATTTTCTGTAATGGAATTGTGGTAAAAAAATTATTTACGATATTAAAAACATAATTTTTAAAGTACGTGATTTGAAATACACCAAAATTTCTAAGTATTTGAAATATAGTAAAATATTTTCACGTAATTTAAAATATGATAAAATATTACTACACGATTGGAAATGCGTTGAAATATTTTAAGTGATTTGAATTACGTTTAAATATTTTATGTAATTTGAACTATTATTGAAAAATCACTATATGATTTAAAAGTGATAGAATATTTTTACGTGATTGTGAAAATGACAGAAAATCATTATGTGATTTGGAAAGTGTTTTAAATATTTTGAGAATGATGAAAAATGTTTTATGCAACTTAAAAGAATGATTTTTTTTAAGTTATGCGATTTTGAAAATGATGGAAAATCATTACGCGATTTGAGAAATGTATATTTTTATGCGATTGAGAAAAATGTCAAAAAATTTAATATGTGATTTAAAGGTGCAACAGAAGAGTTGCAGTATTGTGAAAACATAACAGAAACGTTTTGTAATTGTGAAAACAAAATGAAAATATTGCGCAATTTTGTGAAAACACGATGAAAGAGTTTTATAACTATGAAAATGTGATAATATGATTTTCCGTTGAAAATACATTATAAATACTTGAGAACCAAGATATGGATCCAGAAAATGACATGTTTTGCCAATGATTGGCATTTGGTGCATTATACATGCATTGGAAAGATATAAAATTGGATTTGGTGCATTATACTTGCATTGGAAAAATATGCGTTGAAGCATATGATTACATTGAACAAATAAAATTGAAAAAGATTTGGCCCTTAGGACTTGCAGATATATTCGCATTGTATAAAATATACATAATAGCTATTATGGCCCTTGTGGTTGAAGAGGAATGAGAATTGATAGTGAGGTCTATGATGGATCTTCATTAGTCAAAAGCTAGCGGTCGATCGTCTGGAGGTTAATCAACCCTAATTTCACTTGCGATGCAGATCCGTTGTAACGCATTGACGATACCCGACAAGAACACGATTTTTCAACGAGCCGAGAGATTGTGTTTAGGCTAAGGTCGACAATTAATCGAGCATTCTTCTCAAATTGTGAAAACCTCCATGGAGTTGTTTTTGATAAATCTAGTCTTTGTGCATATGCATAACTCATTTATATCTATATGATATATTTATTGAGGAATATTGGCTATGACAATTGTTTTGATTACTTAGATGATGATGATGATAATGTTGAGGGCATTATCATAATTATTGTTTATGATAATTGAATTGATAAATGATGGATGATGATAGTTGATTAATGTTGATGACATGATCATAATTGTGGTATGATCTATCCGTATGATATTGTTGTTTGTGTTATCTCCGTGTCGCCATGTATAATGTAGGTGATCTCACCTTTTGTTATATTGTTTTGTTGTAGTCAAAATCAAATAATAGAAGGATCGAGTTGTCTTAGACATAACTTACGATGATACTCTAAGATTGGTGACAACAATAAGGATGGACATTCAGACTCAAGGTGTACAATGTTGACAAAACATGTCTAATGCATCAAGATACGTAAAAAAGAATAAGTATGTTAAAGTTTCTCGTTAGTTTGTACCGTAATTAAGTAGGACCCACAAGGGTTTTGATTATGTCTCATTAATTTTATATTTCTCTTTAATTTGTGATATTAATTGGTGTCAATATAGTGTAATGAATAGTTGAAATATGATTTTCAATATCACCTAATATTTTCAGTAAATTTACTTTTCAGTAAAGAAGAAATTTTAAAACTCATCTTTTATAACTCAAACTTTGTGCAAATTTCTTTTCAGATTATGAGTCGGGAGTCAGAAATGTGATGCCCTAAGGAGGGTGTTACATCACCACCTTAACTTACTGTTGATTTGGTTGAAATAAGAATTAATGGTCTGAAAATAGGTAAAAGTTGAGGTATTTAAATAAAGAGTAGATTCATTATAAAATCACGCAACTTTTTCGATTTATGTTTCTTCTCCGAAAATCTCAACCTCTTTGCTCCCAAGCTACGCGCAAGCCTTTCCTTTTTTGGCAAGAATTGGCATTGCTCCGTCGAGTACTACACCATCATTTTCCAATACCTGATTGTCGAGGGGTCCCTCTCCCCAAATTCCAGAGCTCTCTGCATCGACATGCCTACTGACGAGGACGTTTTGGCATTGAAAGAAGTCGGCATCGTCGATAGTCCAAGGAGATGGCCGCCAGCAACCGTTTCTCGACAATAATTTTGATTTCAAGTTCTGTAGCAACGATGGCCTAGAGTGGTCCCCCAAGCCAGTGGAGTTTCCCACCGAGATTGGCCAGACGCTCAGACCGGGTAGGTTCCTGGCGATTCACACGACAGCGAGAGATGTGTACAACTTCAATTTTTTCCTTAAATTGTTCAATTGCAACGAATTGATCAGGCCCTGCGAAATCAACTGTGTTGATCCATCATCTTCATTCCTTGAGATTTTGATGAAGAAAAAAAGCCCTAAATTTCTTACGCCCTCTACGACCAAGTTTGTAGATTGGTTTTTTTTTTCAAAACTTATTATCATAGGAGTTTTTTTTTTTTTCTAAAAAAATATTTATCTTTGAAAAATGTTTAATTATGTTTTAACCAGTTGAAGAACATTTAACCTATGATTGTAGGTACTAGGTAAAGATAAGGTGCACGCATACACCTTTGTTGAGCAAGGTGCATGGCAGAAGCCTTCGTTGCTTTATTAATAAATTAAGATGCTCAAATATGTTTGTGGATTTTATTGGATTGGATATTATAAACCAATTGAGTCTAATCTGTGTCAAGTATGACACAATACGAAATATAGACTATAGAGTGCTCAAAACTGCACCTTAAACCTAATATTTCATACTTTGTACACCCCAAATCTCAATTTAGAGCGAATGAACTGAGTTTCATATAACATTGTCTTACAAAATTATGAGTGAATTGTATTTGAATATGATTTTGAATCTTCAACCATAATTTAAGTGAAAATGAAAGGAAAAACATTTACTTTTTTGTTGGGTCAAACCATGATTTACAAATTATAATCCAAACATACTATAACTTCATTCTTGCTAATTCATCAAATGTCACTTGACTTGCAAAGCACGTTAGCTTCTTTTAAATATTCTAAAAAGAAAATTGGATGCAAAATGTGTGTTTTCCTATAAATCATTTCAAGGTCACTATTGTAGAAGATGCCCTTTCTTTGAAGGAATTCAAAAGATGTAAAGCAAAATAGAAGACAACCCAAAAATACCTTTTTAGTATATGAAGTATGAACAAAAAAGGGAAATACTCATTACCTGAGAAGCATTGAAATTGTTTTTTCTTCTTCCTTTTTTTTTTTCCAATTTTTAGGGGTGTGCTACCAAACGCTCAAGTGCACAAGCGGTTGAGCTTTTTGTCGTGTAACATTTTTTTGTTTAAATTTGTTTACCTGAAACTTCACATATCCCTGTAGAAATTTTATCATCTAATGGACCAAACAACACTCAAGCATCTAACAACAATTTCCTTAATTTTATGCAGAAAATGTTGTGTTGTGTGAAGTACTCGAAGTTTGGTGGAGAATGGTTCTGTGGATCTATTTCATGCAGAATATAGTTGGAATTAACTTCTTTTCTAGAAAATTAGTTGTGTGTTGCCAAGAAAGGAAAACAAAGACAGGAGATAGGGATACCAAACTAAGGATCAGTTGAAAAGCAAAGAAAAATGAGAAGAAAATACCCTACATCTGCAATAGCACTTTATACAAGACAAAATGAAAAGCTTAGCCACAAAAGGCTAACTATAAATTTTATTCCAACCAAAACAGAGTCTTGTTTGCCTTGTTCCCACCTTCCACCCTGCTCTGTTTTCATCATCAGTGCTGTGAGATTCCAACCTAAAATCAATTGACATTAAGTGAAGTGACTCAATAAATATATAAACCGCACTCAAAATATTGAGGTAGGCGATATAGGACTCTTAATAGCTCCCTCCACAAATGACTGGATAATACAGGCGAGCCTATCGAAGTAGGCAAAAAAATAAACGAGCATAGCAAAGTAGACAGAGATGAGATATTATCTTTGATACCATGTGAGATTCCAACCTAAAACTAATTGGTATTAAGTAGAGCAGCCTAATAGATATATAAATTGCACCTGAAATATTGAGGCAGACAATGTGGAACTCTTAACAAGTGCAAGGAGAAACTGGATGAATCACCCACTTGAGAAGTGTTGGTTGACCTCGTATTATACTTGTTTGATGAAGCCGGCGATGAAGACAAGTCAGTTGACCTTCTCCTTAGCAACTGCCTCATGCCATCAGCCAAGCGAACTGCAGGATTCGACTTGATCTTACAACAGAATGACATGTGAGCTTTCACATCTTCTTCCATGGCAAATGGCTTTTTCCCTCTGGTAACTTCATCTCTGACTGCTTCTAAGCACAACCCACATAACCATTTTCCTTCAAATTTGGCCTTAACCTCACTAATATAATCTTGGGTGCAATCCTCTTTCAAGCCACAACACTCATACTTAGCTGACTCAATTTCCATATCTGTATAGTTCTTATCTCCCTTTGTAAGCTTTATAAGGATGAGAATCTTTCTCCATAAAACATGTAAAGGGATGACCAAGCAATGATTTCTTTTGGTTGGATTCGAGCGCAATGATGATAGAGCTGGTCCTGGTCTTATTTATTTACTTTATGTTGGCATGTTGCTGTGTTTTCTCGCTTGGGATTGATGGTATTGTTGCTTCAAAAACTAGTAAGTGTTTGTTGCTCAATGAGGGATTTTATGGTGTTTGAGATGAGAGAGAGAATACAAGTTTAAGTAGGGAAGACTACCATAATTTCCTCCATGTTCTAAGGGACATGGGGCAATGGAAAATAAGACGAGAGTGGTTGAAGGGGCCTTTACTCTTGCCTTTGTTGCCATTTAATACACAATTAATGTCAAATAAAATCAGCAATAATAAAATATGAATAATTCTATATCAGCAAACTGGGTTGACTCATCTTGTTGAACTTTCATTTATGACAAACACATGACTTATGTTTGAATCTTAAGTTTAGATAATCTATAATTTAACTGTAAATTCTCATTCATTGAAGTTAATGATTTATCCTATCTTTAAAATAAGAACAACCTTCTTTCACTCTAAACTTATATATATATATATAAGAATCCCTATTCTTCCATGGAGAAGACTCTACTCCCATAATTTGTTTCAAGTCTCCCGATAAACTTAATGCTTGTGATTTAGGATTGCTGAAAGGTATGTTTCGTTGATATTAGGAAGAAATAAAGGAAAAAGAAAAAGAAAATAATCAAAGGAAATATGGGAGATCAATATCAAAATAGTGATTTGGGAACCACAATTAGAAGAATCATGAGTTCGGCCACACCTCTAATTCTTCTATTGCTAAACACCCCTCCAATTCTTAAATATTATGTGTATTTGTCTAGGTTCGAACAAAGTATTTGTATTTTATTTTATGTATTAGATTAAATTAAAGTTTTGATTTTATAATTTATATTTATTTTTAATTTAATTTTTATAATTTTTTGAGAAAATTAATATTAACAACTATTAAAGAGTAATATTTAATATAAAGGGATAAAAAAATTAAAATTATTAAAAAGACTATTCAAGTTTCTATAATTAAAAAAAATAATCATCTAATTTTACTAAATGGCAAATAATATCCTTAATAAAATCTCCAATTTTCATCCCTTCTTTTGTATCCAACAACCAAAAAAAAAAAAAATGTTTCTCCCCTTTGTTGCCTCAAAAACCAAGATATGAGAAATGTACGCTTTCAAGGCAGCAAAATGACTTCATGTACCTTCTATTTATCTAGTTACAAGATGAATTGGGGTCTATACTTCATATTCATCCTAAAAATGCTTACAATAAATTGAATAAGATTTACTTTCGTTGGAAACAAGACATACCCAACAAATTGTTGTTCTACCACTATAAGATTATTGTCTCATACAATAATGTATACATAATCTATGAATTTCTCTCCCATCGATATTCAACAACGCCACATTATTAGCTACTTTTAAAGGTGGCCTATTAATCTTCTCGAGTAATCTACTAAATACTAAGAGGTTGCGATGGGGTTAAGGGCTTCAATTTGGATACATGTGGAGTGGGGGAGGCTGCAATAGCGTTAAGCTTCGTGCCTGGCTGCTACCTCCTTCAAAGTGGAGAAGCAGAACTAATTTTTTTTTTTTGGACAAAGAAAAATAGATAAAAGATTGGGAATTTTATAAAGGATAATATTGATCATTTAGCAAAATTTGATTATCACTCTCTTTAATTAAAATTTGAATGGTTTTTTAAATAATTTAAATTTTTTATCTCTTTAAATTAAATATTATATCTTACCTTAGCATTTATTTTTTTATTTTTAAATCAATCTTCACACTTATAAAAGTTTTTAAAATAGTTCATGCTATTAATTTTTGTTCTAACACTATTAATTTAGGAAAAAGGAACATTTAAAATAGCACATATATATTGGACAAAAAAATATCAACTCAGAAGAGATAAATACCTAATAGAATAAATGAGCATTTATTGGACAAAAAACCTACTAAAATGAAGGAATACATATTCAACATTTTAAAGAGAAAACAAGCATCTAATAGAGCCTCTATTGGATAAGAAACACTTATTTTGTTAAAACAATATTATAACAAATAATAAGAAAGATTATTTTAAAAATTTTACAAGTGTAAGGACTAATTTGAAAAAAAAAAATTTAAATTAAAATTGTGGGTAAAATATATGCACCAAAATTTTAATTTAACCTATAGATTATTATTGATTGATTGATCAAAATTGTTTTCTTTGTTAAATATTGTCATGTTCAATTATGAATATTTATTAAGGAATATTAGTAACACACCAACATTTTTTCTAACAATTATTTTACTATTAGTCTATTTTATATACTTAAAAGGATTATTAAAAAAATACTAATAAAATTTACTTTTAAACTAATAATAAAATAAATATTAAAAAAATTCAAAAGAGTGTTACTAATATTTCTCATACTTATTTATTAATGACTAGTGTCATAGTCCTTAGTCACACTTCCCAAGCTTCTATTTTCCTATAAACATCAAAAGTTTAAAGTAGGAAATCAGAGACATTATTTATTTCTTTATTTTGGTGATAATTATTATTCATTTTTTTTTTACCAAAGAAGGCTAAAGCCCCTAAACAGCTAAAACAATTCTAGGAAATGACACACCAACCATATCTTTAAGAAGAATCTTACAATAGTCATGAGGAGAAGCTTCCAAAACATGAGACCCTAAGCCAAACTCGTGAGAATGATTAGCTAGCCAATCTGCCACGCAATTGCCCTCCTTATAAACATGAGATATCCTAACAACCCAATTGGAATCTTACATCATCTATCAAATAGAAGCAACAATAGCAAAGCAAGGATGAGAAGGAAGGCATCCACCCTTGACAAGCAAGCTTCAAAGCAACTTGAGAGTCAGCTTCCAACCATAGGCGAGTGAATCCCTTCTTCTTGGCTAAATCAAGACTAGACCATATACCCCATAGCTCAGCTTGTGAAACAGATGAGGATCCAAGATTACACACAAAACCACTAACCCAAGATCTAGAGGCATCATGTAAAACACCACCACAACCACTAATATTACCACCATGCAAACAAGACCCATCAATATTAGCTTTGATTCAATCACTACTAGGAAATATCCAACTAAATGTTTGCTGCATATAAAGATTGCTACCCGTAAGAGCAGCTAAGCTAGAACTAGCATGAGACGTTTCCTCCACCCTCTGCTAAACAATGAAGAATATATTTTGAACATCACCATTCCCATCACCAAAAACCACTTGATTTCTATTAATCTAAACAAGCCACATTGTATTCCCAAAAATTAAATGTCAATTACCAATATCCTACCTGCCAAAGCGATTAATGAGACCAGCCTGAACCCAGTCCCTAATATTTAAATCAAAGAAAGAATTCCAGTAAGAAGGTCGAACCAGACTAAGCCACAAATCTTGAACTTTACCACAGTCCCTAAGAGCATGGAGAGAATTCTCAGGTAACTGCCTACATCTCGGGTAGAGATCAGAAGTAGTAAGGTGGTGACACATACAGTTAAGGTTAGTAAGCAAAGCATCTTTCACCAACAATCGAAAAAAGCATATGATTTTTTGCAGACTAGGAGGGACAATCCAGTCTCAACGTAGGTTTGGGGGGAAGAACACTTCAATTTCTGAGCAAAACTATGGGAGGAAAAGGTGTTGAAACAATCCAAACTTCTACTGCCCAGCATCATCAATGAAATTAGTTATAGTAGAATTTATCATATGACGAGGAATATCCAAAAGCACTACTGCCTTCAGATTAGTGCCTGAGATAAGTCATGTGTCTTCCCAAAACCTCACTAATTGACCATTACCGATGTTCTATATAATCCCTGCCTATACCTTATTCCACATAGCACAAATACCTCTTCATACTTGAGACGAATCTTTGTTAACGCTAACATGTGGTATAATACCATCACCACAATGATATTTGGCTTTTACAAGCTACACCCAAAGAGCATTAGGCCTATTAATCAACTACCACTCCAACTTCATGACCAAGGATTCATTAAAAAGCCTCAGGTTCCTCAGACCCACACCATCTAAGAGCTTGGGAACACAAAGCTCGTGCCAAGCCAATATATGACTCGTACACTCCCCATGGACTGAGCCCTAAACAAATTTCCTAGACAACTTTTTAAGCTCATCACAAATGCTTTTAAGAAGAAGAGTTGTCTGCATAGTATAAGTAGGGAGAACTGACAGAATAGTCTGAGTGAGAATAATTCTCCTAACCAAATTTAATAACTTTGCCTTCCAAGAACTCAACCGCTGTTGAGTTTTATCCACCAAATAGTGGTACATGTTCTTGTTCACCTGCCTATGTATAAGAGGCACACCCAAATACTTGCCAAGGTCCAAGGTTATTGTAAAACCAGAAGTCGAACACTACTCTGAAACTCTATTATGATTCATATTTTTAGAGAAGAATATTCTAGTTTTCTCACAATTGACTTTCTGATCAGAGCTTTACAAAAAACATCCAAGCATCTATTAATAACATCCATCTGTCTGACAGAAGCTTCTCCAAACAAAACCAAGTCATCAGCAAAAAATAAATGAGAGATTGAAGGACTATTCTTTGATAGCTTAATAAGCTTTCAGTACCCCTTCCTCACTGCTAAATCAATACAATGAGACAACCTTTCAATACACAACACAAACAGGTACAATGAGAGAGGGTCTCCTTGGCGAATACCTCTAGAAGGAATGAAAGAGGGAGTCTTCTCACCATTCCACAACACCTGGAAGGAAGAAAGGGAAACATACTTCATAATAATATTAATAAAATGAGTGGATAGACCCAAGCCAGCTAGTGTAGCCTCAAGGAAATCTCAATTGATCCTATCTTACGCCTTTTCTAGATCCACTTTAATGGCCAAGAAACTCTTCCTACCCTTCATCTTGCACATTGAGTGAATGCCTTCCTGTGCAACAACAACATTATCCGAGCTATGCCTTTTCAGAACAAAACTACACTGGTTCAAGGATACGAGATGATCCATACAAGTCTTCAAATGTGAGGAGATAATCTTCGTAATGATCTTATAAATCACGTTGCATAGACTAATAGGGCAAAAATCTTTCATTCTTTCAGGAGAATCAATTTTCAATATCAAAACCAGCAAAGTTTCATTCACATGTTTCACTTGATTTAGGTCTAGGTAGACACGCCTAACCATATTACACACTGAATGGCCAACCGTATCTCATTGGCTCTGAAAAAAGATTGGATGCAACTTGTCAGGGCTAGGTGCCTTAAGGGCACTCATACTAAAGATCGCATATTTCACCTCCTTGATAGAAAAAGGTGCTTGTAGTTCCTGCAGAACTGAGTCCTAAAGAGATGGAAAACACCCTTTTAAAGGGAGAGCAACACCACACTCTAAATTAGTATATAAATCATTGAAGAAGGAAAGAGCCATATTCCACAACATATCCTGATTCGTCAGCCAACCATTCTCAGGATCACAAAGAGCTTCAATTTTGTTGCATTTCCATCTAACAATGGTAGAAGAGTGAAAGAATTTGGTATTTCTGTCACCAAATTTAATCCAATCCATCCTTATCTTTTGTATCTAGAAAACATCCTCCTAAAGGAGGATAGAATCATATTCAGCCCAAAGCTTCTTTTGAAGTCTAACTAGATAAGCATTATACCCCATATTAAGCTTATTTCAGATTCCCTCTAGACGGGCCATCAAATGATGCTTCTTGTGAAAAATAAACCAAAACAAAAGCTATTCCAAGTTGCTGCCTGCTCCCTAAATCTCGACACAACATCAACCCAAGAAGTATCCTTTTTTCCATGCATCTTTCACCACTGCTGGGAATGTATTATCCTCTAACCAACTAGCCATAAAGCTGAAAGGACATTTGCTACTATTAGGTTGTACATTACCTTGGATTTGAAGAAGCAAAGAACTATGATTTGACTTCATAGGCTGGAGATAAAGAATAGAGGCTTCGAGAAAGAGTAACCTCCACCCAAAGTTACACACCCCCTATCAAGCCGCTCGCGCACACTCCCAAGTGAACATAAGACCCCGCAATCCAAGGTCAAGCAGCTGACAATGATTAAGACAACTACTAAACTTTTGTATAAATCTCCAATTCAGACTAGCACCACCACTTTTCTCAGTCGCAGATAAGTAGGCATTAAAATCACCCATAAGAATCTACGACTCGTTCTACCCAGCAGCAATGTTTAAAAGTTCACACCAAAGCTCTTCCCTCAACTGAGGCCTTGGGCTCCCATACACCATGGTTAGGAACCAATGATTACCACCAACAGAGCTACTGACCTCAACATGGATAAACTGAGTATGCTCTTTTACAATAGTCAAAGAATAAACCACTGTGTTCCAAAGAATCTAGATACCTTTAGAAAACCCAAAAGCCTTAACACGATGACAACCTTGTAACCCAATATTTCGACATATCTTGTCTGCTCGAACACCACTAATCCGAGTTTCTAATACACTAGCATCACATTTCTCTTTATCTCAAAAATAAATAAATAAAGTTGCAAGGATTTAATTAAAAAAATAGGGAGAAGTGGGGCTCGGGAAGGGCGATCCTTCCTATCATGCTGACCCAATCCATATCAATAGGTTACTTTTCAAAAAATTTCCCCCTGTCATTTTTTGTAGAAAGGAGTTGTGACATTCACGTATTGCATTTGAATTTAATTGATCATTTTTTTAAAGTTTTTTACAGTATTTATCCGTCTAATAAGTGAAAGATAAATCTTTCGAGATATGATTAAGTACTCAAGAGAAAATCTTTTTTAATAATGTTATTTTCTTTTATAAAAATTTAAAATCGATTTCAAAATTATATGTTTAAAAGACTCGAGTCCCTTCCACTTGAATTAATATATGTTAATATTCAATTAATTTATTTATAAGTTAATCATCATAAGCGTGGTTAAGTCCAAATATATAAATTAATTTAAAAGAAATTCATGTTAAAACATTTTATGTAATTAAGATTAATTAAACATTAACTCTACATTTAAATTTATGGGATTATAATAGTACAAATATACCTTCTCTTTTTTCTTTGTTAAAAAGATAGATAGGAGTTAATTAAAATATAAGTTTAATTTTTATATTTTGTAAGTGTAAATTTTTTTTATAATATCAACCAATTATATATTACTTCATGTGTGATTTTTAATATAATTATTGAGAGAATAAAATATTTATAATGATGTGACGATATATAATTAGATGATAATATAAATTATATTAATAATGCAGTCAAATTAAATCCTTAAAGTATACCTTCACCCTAATCCTTTCTCAATATTTTGATTTACTTAATCATTTTTTAGTCCCAATTACAAACATTTATACAATAATTTAATTTCAATGTACTGTGTTTATTAGTATAAAGTTTTTTATATCATATAAACAAGCATATATCATTACATTTGTAACTTTTAAAATAGTTATTATAAAAGTTAAATATTTTATATGATATGATAATATATAATTAAATAACAGTATAAGACAGTGCATTTAAATTAATTCCTTAATATAATTATGATCCCAATTTTAAAATATATAATTCTTGCTGTTTTTTTTTTGTATAAAAAATAATTCTTGCTGTTATTATGTTTTGGTAAAAATTTCGAGGTCGTGATAATTAAAATTCTAAACATTCGTACTTAAAAAGACGATAAGAAGAAAGATTTGCTTTAATCAAAATTGCGATAGAAAACGGAAAGTTGATAATAACTCGTTTGTGTGGATGGCTTGTCGTTATACCTACCTTTACGTAACCAAAAAAATAAAAAAGGGAAAGGTTACTCGCTAATTTTCATGCGATATCATGCGTTTGACGTTTCTTTCTTTTCATTTTAAATTTTGAGGGAAAAATATTAATTTAAAAAGAAGCATGTTGATGAAAAATGGTATAAAACATAGATTTTGTTAACGTATGACTTTATGCAAAGATTAAATAATTAAAACAAAAATTATTAAATAAAAATATTTAATACTATTTTTAAAATAATTGAATGATATAGTGAAAAGTAATAAATACTTTTTAACTTATGCTTTAAAGATACATATTAATAAAACTCAAAAAAATTATTAATTTTTATTTCTTCAATTTCAGAAAATAAGAATAACATAGATGATATAAAGTTTTCATGTGTAGAGACAGAAGACGAAGGCGCCGTGACCCTTCTCAGAATATATATATATATATATATATATATAGACACACACACACACAAAAAGGTGATCAATTTACATTGATGTATAAGTCTTTTTTTTCTTACACTTATTTTTAATTATTAATTTACTTTCATCTAATAATTATTTTTAATGAAATAATCTCAACTATTAAATGAAATGAAATTAATGATTAAAAATAAATGTAAAAAAAAAAGATTTATCTACAGAATTATTCATTCCACTATATATATATATATATAAAAGAGGCATCACAAACTATTTTTCACAGAGAAAAAATGAGACATAAATAGATAAATGAAAAGAAGATGTTTTTTATCTTGAGTTTGATTTCAAAATTTATATATATAAAAATTATATTATTGAGAGAGATTTTTGTTTAAATATTTGCAATACCGTTTGAAGAAAGGGATCAGATCTGAACGTTGCTAAGAAAACAAAACCACACAATTTGTATAATGCTAACATATCAACTTCTGCAAATTTTAGCTGACAGTCAAACAGCTGCTGCATGCTGTGAGTTTGAAAGGTCTTCATGATTACGCATCCGACGCCTACGGTGAGATCGTCTATGGCCCCGATTATGCGTTCCTGACAGTTTATTCGGGGTATTAGGATGAAGAATCTCCTCCACTGGAGCACCATAACCAAAAAGAGAATCAAGAGGGTCTAGCTCTGCCATGATATCAGGACCATCTTTTATCTGCAATGAAATATATGTCAAAAAGAAAGAAAAAAAAAACATTAAATGCTGAAACCAAAAAACAATCCTACAAAAAGATCATCCGATTTTAATTTGATCATTTTGATTATAATCGCCCATAAGGTCATAAGACACATGTGGGTATAGCAACTTTTTATAGACTAAATTTAGGCACACTACATATTTGTAGTAGACACCAATCAAGTTACAGAAATCACCATTGACTGAAAGACTTATCAAAGGAATGTCTACCGATCACATTACTACTGCAAAAAGGAGTTAGTTTGTCCAAGATGATATAACATTCTTCTCACATAATTCAATAAGTAGGAAATCAAATGAATTCATAATTGATTAATTTATTAATATTACTTAAGCAATTGTAGGAGAAAACATGACAGAAAAAGAAATAAGTTCTGTGGCTGTTTTAAGCAATTGCAGTCAAACAAAAGGTATCCTTAATTTCTTCTTTGATTATCATTAAAAAGTAATCTAATTTTTAATTTCTACTTTACTTTTATTTACATTTGGTTTCTTCCCCGAACTTTTTGAAGCAAAGAGTTGAAATGAAATATGCTTCTCCAATTTATTTCTTACTACACTTAATGGATATGCTGTGCGTGTAATGAGTAATGACCAAACCAAATCTATAGTATCATTTTTATCATTCTCTCTTTAAACATTGGTGATGGTTGCACCTATGTCATTTAATTCAAGAACAAGAACAAGGAAGTCTAAGAATACTTACAAAAATATGCTTGGTCTCAAGATTTGTTCTTTTGCTGTCAGTGACATTTTCGGAATCGCCTTGGGAATTATTATAGGAATCAATATGAGAATCGCCTTGGGTTTTATCATAAAAGTCATTATCATGTGTCCTATGATCATGGACTACATTATCGCTAAAGAAATTCCGGTATCGCCATCTTAATTTAGGATTATTAGAGGTTGAATCATCAAAAATCCTCTCTGAAAAGAAATGCTTGGATATAAGCTGCATTAGCGAAGGATCATTCTGGTACTTTGTCACCACTCTGTCATTTAACAACAACCATAACTCACAAGTAAGAATATGTAATGAAATCAAATCATATATATAAATATAAGCATAAAATAGAAGAGAGTCAACAGTAAATTAATTTATTTTCTCTTCCCTCATAACTCCCTTTTTTCTTTTCCAGACCAGGAATGTAGTCAGTGATAGAGCAATATGGAGCTACACAATGCCAAGGGGGTATGGGCAATTTCAACTGCAAAGATGATAATGTCTTATTTTGAAGCGAAGTAACCACTTAGTGAGAGGTTTGGAATTTTAACTGGTTACAAGTTACAACAATAAATTTGCTAAAACAGGTCTCATCTTTTATAATTAACTGATAAAAATTCAGGACTACTTGCATGCATATATCAGTCACGTTAAAAGTGCTAGTGTGAGACCTAGTGTTTACTTTTGCTGTCGCTCTTGCTCCTGCTCTTTGTATACTATAGGCTTAATTAACAGAAATTACACTTTTTGTCCTGTCATTTTACAGTAATTATTGTATTTTTACTACAATATATATGATAGCAAACTGGAATCAAATTAGATTTAAAAGCTCAAATAAAATGGGTTTTCATATCTGCCTGTCGGGCTGTCACTGAGGCAACAGCTAAAATGACAGTAGCTGAAAATGTTCCCTAGATTAATATGTTTATTTACATTGAAATACAAAAAAGGAATAAAACTTTATTCTTCTTTCTAGTAATGCCAAAGCTATGTTTGTCAAATGCCAATAGAGAAGTTGATTAAAAGCAAGAAGGCATGAAACTTGAAGAAGAAAGGAGTGATATTGGTCTTCAACAATTAGATTGTAAAAGAAAATGTGGAAAACTCAAGTGCGGAAAACAAATTTCCATTACATTACTGGGAATAACTTCAACTATATATAACATTGACAACTAGAACACAATAATATATCAGCCAAATCCCATAGCAATTTTGTTTGGATTAATAACAATTGCATTTTCAACTTGAATGGGGATGGGGGGGAAATTTTGCAGTTAGAATGAATATAACAACCACCTCATTTTCAATTTACCTTGTATACTCCTCTACTAAGAAAGAATAACACTTTCCTCACTTCTAATAACTCTTCATTATCACTCTTATCAGGTACATCTAAGTTTTCTATGATCTTACTTGCAACAGGGTCCATATAATAAGCTTCTTTCCTACTTCTATAGACAGAACAAGTGACACTTGACATTGATCTTGTCACAAACAAGATCTTTGTAAATTTAATTCTCAAGCCACCAAGGGTACACTGCACAGTGAACCAATGCCAAGCTGACTTGATTCACTTAACTAAGGCCAGAAAGCATTTGTTTTAATGCATACTCAGGAATACCAGAGAATGCAATATTAATTGGAGCATATTGCACAAACAAAAAAAGTTCATCAAGTGTGAGCAAACCTACATATTTGCTAACTCCTTCTGTAATATACTCCCATCCAGTTTAAGAATCTGCTCAGCAGAAGAATAAATGGATCTAAGAAATATCCAGCATCCAAAGAAAGTACCAGCTACTGCAAAAGGATAAGACAACAAACAAGGGGAAGGGAGAAATGCCTTAGTAGATATAAAGATACAACAAGTGATCTAAGTCAAAAGGGAGATAGATGGTTTCTCTTACCTGATAAAAGGTAGATTCGAATTGGTGTACTGAGTTTCCAAGTTGCTGCCATAAAGGAATAATGATTATCAGCAAAGAAGTGTAAACCTCATGTTTCAAACACGTGATGGCTTTGAAAGTGGAAGTACTAGAAGCAGCAGATACACTAGCAGTTCCTTTGAAAGTACCATGACATTATAAGATACAGAATGCTAAAACACAAAAATGTGATAACTGGTGAGGATACTAACACATAAGAGCAAAAAGAGAAAGAACTCTGCAAAAAACAGCTAGCTTGGCCTAGTCAACAGCTAGACTAACATGAACAAGTTAAAGATATCATGTTCCAGAAACAAGAAATCCCACGTATAAAAGTAATATTCATTGTAAGTGAGCAACAGAATCATCAAAGAACTGAGGTCACAGACCTGCCCATCCGGCAGTAACCCCAGCAAGTGCACCAGCATTGAAACCCCACGCAGCTCTATATTCGCATGATAGAAGAATATTTGCCTCCCGAGGTGCCAATTTTTCCTAAGAAAAAAGAGAGGAGACATTTGGTGATAATGCAGGTAACACCAACATCAAGTCCAGTTTCAATGAATTTTGAATGTATAAACAGCAGCCTTTTCAAAGCAATTTGACACATATCCTTCCATGATTATGGCCAACATTCCAATTAAGAGAAGAACCTAATTTAACTCAACATTGGCCAAAATGTAAAACTCCAAATTGCTAACACCAACTGAAATTAAGTGAAGAAACAATCAACTTGAGCTCTCAGAAGTGAGAATCAAGAAATACTAATAATTACTATGAAAAAAATATAACAGTAAAACTCCGAATCAACATGATCAGGGAAACCCATTGACATTAATTTGAGAAAAATGAATATATAGTAATTAAAAGAAATAATTTTCATATTGGAATCAATCAAATATTGGAAAAAGCGCTAGAGGAAGGGGGTAGGGAGAAAAAAAAAGGAACCTTTTTGGACCTGAGAAGTTCTCTCAGATCGGCGAAGGCGTAGAAGGCTTTGCGCGCCAATCCCATTGCTTGTGACTGTGTATAGATAATGATAGATAGATCAACAGACAACAATTCCTTTCCTCGACCACTTCTTATTACGTTTCCTTTGCTATATATACTCTCTCGGCCTCCTCCCACCTCCCGAACAACTTCTTTTTTTTCTTAACAAAAAATGATAATAATATAATATTATAAATTATTATTACCATCTTTACTATCATGTTTTTTATTTTTATAATATATATATATATATATATATATATATATTCAAAAGAAATTCCCAATTAGTAATCTTTATTGCTAATAAAAATTGTCGTATTTTACATTGACACATTTTAAAATAACTATTAATTTGTTTATTTAATTTTAAAATTAAGTATTAAATATGTCATTTCATTATTTATTTTTAAAAAAATTAACTCACAAATAATAAACCTCATCATATTCTTTATTTAATTTCTTTGTCTTATTTATTTACTTTTCATTTAACACATTCTCTTTATTTTTATTATAATTTTCTAATAAGAAAAGGAATGGAGGAGTTGAAATTGTGAGTTGAGTGACCAATGATTCTAAATCCATCAATTGATTTTTTTTAAATTATTAAAAAACCATCAATTGATTAAAATAGAGAATCAATGTCCAATTGAAAAAGAATAACAATATTTTTGGTTAAAAAAGAAATTATATTTGTACATAAATTTTTTTACATCAAACATTTACAATTTCCTTTTGTGAAAAAAGGAAGTGAGAAAGAGTTAGTGTTAAAAAATATGTTTTCCTCTTTCTTTTTTACTTAAAGAAAAAAGTTGTAATGTTTTAATGAAAAGAAATGATGTGAAAATAAAATAACTCTTAAAAGATTCAATTTATGTCATCAGAATTTGATTAATACCAGCAACCATTAATAAATCATTTTGGCTATGAGTTTGAAGCAGTTAGGCTAGGCATAAAGAATTAACGAAGTTTGAATAGCAAAACCTGTACATATCAGGGCATATATATTATAAAAAGAGTTTTATTACTATATAAGTAAATTTTAATTATATAATTATATATAAATAGTTAAAATTAAAATTTATTTAAATATTATATGATAATTTAAAAAATTATTTATATTTATATTTTAATTTTAATCATTTTTATAAAATTTAATAATCAAAATTTAATTCTCCAATTATTTCTAGCAATAAACATCTCACTCTGACCGAATATACTTCCATACATTACATATGGTGCATGTATATCCCACATATAAAATCATTTGTTACTTGCTCAATGGCAATCATGGGCATGGGCCCCACCTTAGCAGTTCCTCCTCCTCCTCATCAAATTCAAAACCCAAAGATGAATCCTTTGTTGGAAGCACTCGCATCATCCACAAGTCTTACCCATCTCAAACAAGTCCATGCTCAAATCCTCCGCACCAATTCCAACTCCAACTTCCTCCTTCTCCAACTGGCCCTCTCCTCCTCCTCCTCCTCCTCCTCCTCCTCCTCAGCCCTCGACTATGCCCTCTCCGTCTTCTTCCAAATTCGAAACCCAGACAGCCATTTCTCCAACAAACTCCTCCATCAATTCTCTCGCTGCCCCAAACCCGTAAAGACCCTCTTCCTCTATCAGAAGCTGAGGAGACATGGGTCCACTCTCGACAGGTTTAGCTTCCCCCCATTGTTGAAGGCGGTTGCAAAAGTCTCTGCCTTGAATGAAGGGTTGGAGATTCATGGGCTCGCATCCAAGTTGGGCTTCCATGCTGACCCCTTTATTCAAACGGGCTTGATTGGTATGTATGCAGCATGCGGCCGCATCATGGATGCACGCTTGCTGTTTGATAAAATGTCTCAACGGGATGTCGTTACCTGGAACATTATGATTGATGGGTATGCTATCATTTTTGCTGAATCCGGATTGTCTCTAGCGGGTGCTGTCCAGCAGCACCCTCTGCTGCAGCATCTGGACCCTTTATTTCTCATCCAATGCTCAGCATTAAAAAGTATTAATTTAATATTAAAAAATAAAAAATAAATATTGACCGTTGAATGAGAAATAAAGGGCCTAGATACTGCAGCAGGATGCTGCTGGACAGCACCCTGCTAGAGACAATTTGGATTCCATTTTTGCCATAAATTATGAGCATACTGCTACTTTGATGCATAAAATTTTAACCTATGATGTTTTGAAACAGGTACTGCCAGAGTGGTCATTATGATCATGTTTTAAAGCTCTATGAAGAGATGAAGAGCTCTGGTACGGAGCCAGATGCTATAATTCTTTGTACTGTGCTTTCTGCTTGTGGTCATGCTCGCAATTTAAGCTACGGCAAAGTAATTCGTGAGTTCATTCAGGATAATGGCCTTGCTCTTGACTTTCATTTACAGAGTGCTCTTGTTAACATGTATGCAAATTGTGGTGCAATGGATTTGGCTCGGCAACACTATGATAAACTCTCGCCGAAACGCTTGGTTGTTTCAACTGCAATGCTTTCAGGGTATGCAAAACTTGGAATGGTTAAAGATGCTCGCTTCATATTTGACCAAATGATGGAGAAGGACTTGGTGTGTTGGAGTGCAATGATATCTGGTTATGCTGAGAGTGATCAGCCTCTCGAGGCTCTTAAATTGTTCAATGAAATGCAACTGCAGAGAATAGTGCCTGATCAGATCACAATGCTGAGTGTCATTTCTGCTTGTGCTCACGTTGGTGCACTTGGTCAAGCAAAATGGATTCATACGTATGCAGATAAAAATGGGTTTGGAAGAGCTCTATCTGTCAACAATGCCCTGATTAATATGTACGCCAAATGTGGGAACTTGGTTAGAGCAAGAGAGGTATTTGAGAATATGCCAAGAAAAAATGTGATATCTTGCTCCAGTATGATCAATGCTTTTGCCATGCATGGGGATGCTGATAGTGCAATAAACCTTTTCCAAAGGATGAAAGAAGAAAATATTGAGCCCGATGGGGTTACATTTATAGGTGTTTTTTATGCTTGCAGTCATGCAGGTTTGGTTGAGGAGGGCCAGAAATTCTTTTCGTCCATGCTTAATGAGTATGGAATCTCTCCCAAACTCGAGCACTATGGTTGCATGGTTGACCTGTATTGTAGAGCCAATCTCTTGAGAAAAGCTATTGAGCTTATTGAGACAATGCCTTTCGCGCCAAATGTTATCATTTGGGGATCCCTTATGTCTGCTTGTCAAGTTCATGGTGAGGTTGAATTAGGGGAATTTGCTGCCAAACGACTTCTTGACTTAGAGCCTGATCATGATGGAGTTCTTGTTGTCTTGTCAAACATTTATGCCAAAGAAAAAAGGTGGAATGATGTTAGACTGATCAGGGAATTAATGAGACATAAAGGTATCTCAAAGGAGAGGGCATGTAGTAGGATTGAAATGAATAATGAGGTGCATGATGTTTTTTATGGCAGATAGATATCAGAAACAAACAGATGAAATATATGAGAAGTTAGATGAGGTAGTCAGTCAATTAAAGCTGGTTGGCTACACACCGAGTACCTCAGGCATTTTGATTGATTTAGAAGAGGAAGAAAAAAAGGAAGTAGTTCTCTGGCATAGTGAACAGTTAGCACTTTGCTATGGGCTGATTAGTGGGAGGAAAGGATCATGCATTCGCATAGTTAAAAATCTTAGAATATGTGAGGATTGCCACACCTTTATGAAGTTGGTTTCGAAGGTGTATCAAATAGAGATTGTTGTGAGAGATAGGACCAGGTTTCACTATTGTAATGGTGGTATTTGTTCTTGTAAAGACTATTGGTGATTTATTTCTATTAAATTGAATTATACTATCACAACCTCAATTTTGGGCCTGCCCTGTAGATGCAAACGCATGTAAGTGAAGGTTCACCGCTATAAATTGACCTTTATTTTTAGTTTTGATGAAAACTACCATAAATTGACTTGGAAGTAGATAGGTTTTTTTTTTTTGGTTGGTAAACTAGCAGTTGATAGTTTCACTCATTGGAAATTTGACCACGTTATTTTATAGATGCCATACTAATTGTATTAACTTATTTTATATTAAAAACAGTTTATAATTATAATTTTATTAAGATAATTTAAAAAAAATAATAATTTTTTTTAAAATTAATTAAAACCAAACATGCATTAGTTATTATAAACAATTTCTTTAAAGGATAGGAATTATTAGTTGACATTTTAACTTTTTTTTATTAAGTTTTGTTAACTTGTACCCTAATTGTATATATTAAGGAATAAAAAATAGAAAGTATTAAATGAAAGTATAAGTATATATTATCCTGAAATCGAAAAAATATTTAATAGTTTTTTTTTAGGTAATTAATAAGGGTTTTGCTAAGAATACTTGTTAAAGAAGTCAAAATAAAAAGTTTTTGATAAAACAAAGTATTCAATGCATTGGAAATTTAAAAAACTTTATTATTTATCTTGTTTTCATCAAAAGCTTTCAATTTTAATTTTCTTAAAAAGTGTAGCAAAATTCAATTAATAATAAATAATAAATGTTATTTTTAATTCTTAACATGTGCCCTAATGGTACACATTAACAAAATTCATTTTATTTACAAAAAATCAATGCATTTTAAGAATAGGATTCCATGCACCGTTGACTAGTGGTAGCTAAGTTCCTTAATGAGCACAAATCATAAACCATCTTTAGCCAAAACGAAATGAATTAGTGTCTTTCCCACTTGATGTTTCTTGGTTTAATGGAGATTTAGACTATTGCATGCCTCATAACCTCAACCTCAAGAAAATTATCATCAACCAAATAACCTAGTAAAATAAAAAAGAAAAATTGGAAACTATCATTATCTAGGAGACGTTTAATATGCTCCTAAAATACTTTTGAGCATAGATGCTCCACACTTGAGAGTCATTGATTTTGAGGAGATTTAGATCTATAGCTAAGAATAAAGAAGAGGAACCATTTGTGTTACTTTTTGATCAGTTCTGAATATTTATTAGAGCACTTCTGTTATTTACTTTTTGACTCCTTATATTCTTTTCCTTTTAATTTTAACCCTTTAACCAAACATTCATCCTCATCTCTATACTTTCTCCGCCCCACCGCAAGTCACCGTCAAGTTGCATAACACCACCTCCGCCACCAACCCCCTCTTGCCGCCTCTTACTACGGTCACAAACCGCACCTACACATTCTACCTGCATGTTGTTTTCTACCTGCATATTGTTGTGGGGAAGGTATTTATGAAGAAAGATCTCGTCGGAGAACATGTCGGCGGCGCTGTCCCATTTCCCAATTTTTGACCCATTTGAACTAACTTAACAGACCTAACATTCATTGTACTAGGAACATTCTCTCTCTTTTGACACCAAGATCACTAGGAAAGGAATGAGTTTTCTGTAATCTCACTTGAGATCTGATGACCCTTTTATGGGTTTCTTCTCCCCTATCGATGATTGTGGTTATGGAAATGGGCTTATTCAAATTGCAAGCTTTTGAAACTTCAGAAATATCTTCTTCTTTTGCTTTGTTAATGGGCAATGCCTTCTTCTCAACCTTGTTTTCTTCTTCTTCTTGGAACTTGTCAAAGGCCATGTTTCAAATAACCACCATATCCTCTAATTCGCGAGTGTAAATGGTGGGATCTGGAGAACCGTTCTGTCCAATGGAGTGTTGACAGCGATGGATGTTTCTGTGCTGGCGAAGTACATGGAGGAGCACCTTGGTGGTCGGAGCATGGTGGTGTGGCTCAACATGTAGGGGCACCTCGGTGGCCGGAGCACGGTGGTGTAGCTTGACACAGAGGGGCACCTCAGTGGCCGAAGCATAGTGGTGTGGCTTGACACAGAGGGGCACCTCCCGCACCTGAGTGACGACGACCACACTAACAATGGGGTTGAGCAAGAGGGGGAAGTGGTCAGAAGAATAAGGGTCAAAATCATCATCGAAATCTACTTGCATGTTGTTGTAGGGAAGGTATTTCTAAAGAAGGGTCTAGTTGGAGAACATGTCGGTGGCGCCATCGTGGGCAGCGGGTGAGGAGCTTGCTTGGTGCATGGGATGTCAATGTCCTTGAGAGATTTCTTGAGGGAGAAGGTTGGTGGGGAGGGTTAAAAAATAAACTATTAATTTTGACACTATAACTTGTTGAACAGGTTGTAAGTGGTGATTCTCAGTTATATATGTAAAATTCTTGCAAATCAGTAGACAAAAAGCATAAAACATCCATGCTCAAAAACATTTTAGGAGCATATTAAACGTCTCCCATTACCTAAGGCAAATTGTGATGAAGACATTCTCTATAATAAGATAATGATAAAATTCACATTTTTTGTGTTTGAATATTGTGGGGTCACCACATAAACTAACTCGTTGCTTTATTCAAATTGAAAATATTGTGGGGTCACCACCTTAACTTGCTGTTGATTTGGTTGAAATAAGAATTAATGGTCTGAAAATAGGTAAAAGTTGAGGTATTTAAATAAAGAGTAGATTCATTATAAAATCATGCAACTTTTTTGATTTATGTTTCTTCTCCGAAAATCTCAACCTCTTCACTCCCAAGCTACGTGCAAGCCTTTCCTTTTTTGGCAAGAATTGGCACTACTCCGTCGAGTACTACAACATCGTTTTCCAATACCTGATTGCCGAGGGGTCCCTCTACCCAAATTCCAGAGCTCTCTGCATCGACATGCCTACTGACGAAGATGTTTTGGCATTGAAAGAAGTCGGCATCGTCGATAGTCCAAGGAGATGGCAGCCAGTAACCATTTCTCGACAATAATTTTGATTTCAGGTTCTCTAGCAACGATGGCCTGGAGTGGTCCCCCAAGCCAGTGGAGTTTCCCACCGAGATTGGCCAGACGCTCAGACCGGGCAAGTTTCGTTGCTTTATTAATAAATTAAGATGCTCAAATATGTTTGTGGATTTTATTGGATTAGATATTATAAACTAATTGAGTCTAATCTATGTCAACTATGACACAATATAGAATATAGACTATAGAGTGCTCAAAACTGCACCTTAAACCTAATATTTCATACTTTGTACACCCCAAATCTCAATTTAGAGCGACTGAACTGAGTTTCATATAACATTGTCTTACAAAATTATGAGTGAATTGTATTTGAATATGATTTTGAATCTTAAACCATAATTTAAGTGAAAATGAAAGGAAAAACATTTACTTTTTTGTTGGGTCAAACCATGATTTACAAATTATAATCCAAACATACTATAACTTCATTCTTGCTAATTCATCAAATGTCACTTGACTTGCAAAGTACGTTAGCTTCTTTTAGATATTCTGAAAAGAAAAGTGGATGCAAAATATGTGTTTTCTTATGAATCATTTCAAGGTCACTATTATAGAATATGCCCTTTCTTTGAAGGAATTCAAAAGATGGAAAGCAAAATAGAAGACAACCCAAAAATACCTTTTTAGTATATGAAGTATGAACAAAAACGGGGAATACTCATTACCTGAGAAGCATTGAAATTGTTTTTTTCTTCTTCCTTTTTTTTTCTAATTTTTAGGGGTGTGCTACCAAACACTCAAGTGCACAAGCAGTTGAGCTTCTTGTCATGTAACATTTTTTTGTTTAAATTTGTTTACCTGAAACTTCACATATCCCTGTAGAAATTTTATCATCTAATGGACTAAACAACGCTCAAGCACCTAACAGCAATTTCCTTAATTTCTGCAGAAAATGTTGTGTTGTGTGAAGTACTCAAAGTTTAGTGGAGAATGGTTCTATGGATCTATTTCATGCAGAATATAGTTGGAATTAACTTCTTTTCTTGAAAATTAGTTGTGTGTTGCCAAGAAAGGAAAACAAAGAAAGGAGATAGGGATACCAAACTAAGGATCAGTTGAAAAGCAAAGAAAAATGAGAAGAAAAGACCCTTTTGTTTGCAATAGCACTTTATATAAGACAAAATGAAAGGCTTAGCCATAAAAGGCAAACTATAAATTTTATTCCAACCAAAACAGAGTCCTATTTGCCCTATTCCCACCTTCCACCCTGCTCTGTTTTCATCATCAGTGCTGTGAGATTCTAACTTAAAACCAATTGGCATTAAGTGGAGTGATTCAACAGATATATAAATCGCATTCAAAATATTGAGGTAGGTGATGTAAGACTCTTAACAGCCCCCTCCTCAAATGTCTGGATAATACAAGCGAGCCTATCGAAGTAGGAGAAAAAATAAGCGAGTCTAGCAAAGTAGACGGAGATGAGATCTTGTCTTTGATACCATGTGAGATTCCAACTTAAAATCAATTGGCATTAAGTAAAGTAACCCAACAGATATATAAACTACACCTGAAATATTGAGGTAAACGACGTGGGACTCTTAACAAGTGCAACGAGAAACTGGACGAATCACCCACTTGAGAAGTGTTGGTTAACCTCGTATTATACTTGTTTGATGAAGCCGATGATGAAGACAAGTCAGTTGACCTTCTCGTTAGCAACTGCCTCATGCCATCAGCCACACGAACTACAGGATTTGACTTGATCTTACGATAGAATGACATGTGAGCTTTCACATCTTCTTCCATGGCAAATGGCTTTTTCCCTCTACTAACTTCATCTCTGACTGCTTCTAAACACAACCCACATAACCATTTTCCTTCAAATTTGCCCTTAACCTCACTAATATAATCTTGGGTGCAATCCTCTTTCAAGCCACAACACTCACACTTGACTGACTCAATTTCCATATCTGTATAGTTCTTATCTCCCTTTGTAAGCTTTATAAGGATGAGAATCTTTCTCCTCAAAACATGTAAAGGGATGACCAAGCGATGATTTCTTTTGGTTGGATTCGAGCGCAATGATGATAGAGCTGGTCTTGGTCTTATTTATTTACTTTATGTTGGCATGTTGCTGTGTTTTCTCACTTAGGATTGACGGTATTGTTGCTTCAAGAACTAGTAAGTGTCTGTAGTTCAACGAGGGCTTTTATGGTGTTTGAGATGAGAGAGAGAATACAAGTTTAAGTAGGGAAGACTACCATAATTTCCTTCATGTTCTAAGGGACATGGGGCAGTGGAAAATAATACGAGAGTGACTGAAGGGGCCTTGACTCTTGCCTTTGTTGCCATTTAATACACAATTAATGTCAAATAAAATTAGCAACAATAAAATATGAATAATTCTATGTCAGCAAACTGGGTTGACTCATCTTGTTGAACTTTCATTTATGACAAACGGCGTGACTTATGTTTGAATCTTAAGTTTAGATAATCTATAATTTAATTGTAAATTCTCATTCATTAAAGTTAATGATTTATCCTATCTTTAAAATAAGAATAACCTTCCTTTACTCTAAATTTATATATATATATATATATATATATATAAGAATCCCTATTCTTCGATGGAGAAGACTCTACTCCCATAATTTGTTTCAAGTCTCCTAAACTTAATGCTTGTGATTTAGGATCGCTGAAAGGTATGTTTGGTTGATATTAGGAAGAAATAAAGGAAAAAGAAAAATAAAATAATTAAAGGAAATAGGGGAGATCAATATCAAAATGGTGATTTAGGAACCACAATTAGAAGAATCACGAGTTTAGCCACACCTCTAATTCTTCTATTGCTAAACACCCCCTCCAATTCTTAAATATTATGTGTATTTGTCTGGGTTCGAACAAAGTATTCGTATTTTTTTTTATGTATTAGATTAAATTAAAGTTTTGATTTTATAATTTACATTTATTTTTAATTTAATTTTTATAATTTTTTGAGAAAATTAATATTAAAAACTATTAAAGAGAAATATTTAATATAAAGAGATAAAAAAATTAAAATTATTAAAAAGATTATTCAAGTTTTTATAATTAAAAAAAATAATCATCTAATTTTACTAAATGGCAAATAATATCCTTAATAAAATCTCCAATCTTTCATCCCTTCTTTTCTATCCAACAACCAAAAAAAAAAAAAAAAATTGCTTCTCCCCTTTGTTGCCTCAAAAACCAAGATATGAGAAATGTGCGCTTTCAAGGCAGCAAAATGACTTCATGTACCTTCTATTTATCTAGTTACAAGATGAATTGGGGTTTATACTTCACATTCATCCTTAAAATGCTTACAATAAATTGAATAAGATTTACTTTCGTTAGAAACAAGACATACCCAATAAATTGTTGTTCTACCACTATAAGATTATTGTCTCATAATAATGTATACATAATCTATGAATTTCTCTCCCACCGATATTCAACAACGCCGCATTACTAGTTGCTTTTAAAGGTGGCCTATTAATCTTCTCGAGTAATCTACTAAATACTAAGAGGTTGCGATGGGGTTAAGGGCTTCAATTTGGATACATGTGGAGTGGGGGAAGCTGCAATAGCGTTAAGCCGTGCCTGGCTGCTACCTCCTTCAAAGTGGAGAAGCAGAATTAGTTTTTTTTTTGTTGTACAAAGAAAAATAGATAAAAGATTAGGAATTTTATAAAGGATAATATTGATCATTTAGCAAAATTTGATTATCACTCTCTTTAATTAAAATTTGAATGGTTTTTTTAAATAATTTAATTTTTTATCTCTTTAAATTAAATATTATATCTTACCTTAGCATTTATTTTAGGGTTTAGTTTATTTTTTTATTTTTTTATTTTTAAATCAATCTTCACACTTATAAAAAAATTTAAAATAGTTCATGCCATTAATTTTTGTTCTAACACTATTAATTTAGTAAAAAGGAACATTTAAAATAGCACATATATATTGGACAAAAAAATGTCAACTCAGAAGAGATAAATACCTAATAGAATAAATGAGCATTTATTGGACAAAAAACCTACTAAAATGAAGGAATACATATTCAACATGTTAAAGAGAAAACAAGCATCTAATGGAGCCTCTATTGGATAAAGAAACACTTATTTTGTTAAAACAATATTATAACAAAAGTTAATAAGAAAGACTATTTTGAAAAATTTTACAAGTGTAAGGACTAATTTGAAAAAAAAATATAAAATTAAATTAAAATTGTGGGTAAAATATATGCACCAAAATTTTAATTTAACCTATAGATTATTATTAATTGATTGATCAAAATTGTTTTTCTTTGTTAAATATTGTCATGTTCAATTATGAATATTTATTAAGGAATATTAGTAACACATCGATATTTTTTCTAACACTTATTTTACTATTAGTGTACTTTATATACTTAAAATGATTATTAAAAAATACTAATAAAATTTACTTTTAAACTAATAATAAAATAAATATTAAAAAAATTCAAAAGAGTGTTACTAATATTTCTCATACTTATTTATTAGGAAAAAGATGATCCTCATCCTACACCTCTTTTAGAGGTGTAGGTACTGTATACACCCTTTTTAAGGGTGTGTGATTGAGAGAGAGAAAGTGATAAGAAAAAGTAAGTATAATAAATAGTATTAGATGAGGTGTGAAAATGAGTGTATATACTATTTGTGATAAAAATATCAAAGTTGTATTTATTAATGACTAGTGTCATAGTCCTTAGTCACACTTCCCAAGCTTCTATTTTCCTATAAACATCAAAAGTTTAAAGTAGGAAATCAGAGGCATTATTTATTTCTTTATTTTGGTGATAATTATTATTCATTTTTTTTTTTACCAAAGAAGGCTAAAGCCCCTAAACAACTAAAACAATTCTAGGACATGACACACCAACCATATCTTTAAGAAGAATCTTGCAATAGTCATAAGGAGAAACTTCTAAAACATGAGACCCTGAGCCAAACTCGTGAGAATGATTAGCTAGCCAGTCTGCCACACAATTGCCCTCCTTATGAACATGAGATATCCAAACAACCTAATTGGAATCTTGCATCATCTATCGAATAGAAGCCAATAACAAAGCAGGGATAAGAAGGAAGGCATCCACCTTTGACAAGCATGTTTCAGAGCAACTTGAGAGTCAGCTTCCAACCATAGGCGAGTGAATCCCTTCTTCTTGGCTAAATCAAGACTAGACCACATACCCCATAGCTCAGCTTGTAAAATAGATGAGGATCCAAGATTACGCACAAAACCACCAACCCAAGATCTAGAGGCATTATGTAAAACACCACCACAACCACTAATATTACCACCATGCAAACAAGACCCATCAACATTAGCTTTGGTCCAATCATTACTAGAAAATGTCCAACCAAATGTTTGCTGCATATAAAGATTGATACCCGTAAGAGCAGTTAAGCTAAAACTAGCATGAGACGTTTCCTCCGCCCTCTGTTGAACAATGAAGAATATATTTTGAACATCACCATTCCTATCACCAAAAACCACTTAATTTCTATTAATCTAAACAAGCCACATTGTATTCCCAAAAATTAAATGTCAATTACCAATATCCTACCTGCCAAAGCGGTTAATGAGACTAGCCTGAACCTAGTCCCTAATATTTAAACCAAAGAAAGAATTCCAGCAAGAAGGCCGAACCAGACTAAGCCACAAATCCTGAACTTTACCACAGTCCCTAAGAGCATGGAGAGAATTCTCAGGTAACTGCCTACATCTCAGGCAGAGAGCAGAAGTAGTAAGGTGGTGACACATACGGTTAAGGTTAGTAAGCAAAGCATCTTTCACCAACAATCGAAAAAAGCATATGATTTTTTGCGGACTAGGCTAACGCCATATGGCCTTCCAAATGCTGTTCTGAGGGTACTGGGAATAGTTAGAAATTGAGATATAGGCTGACTTAGTAGTAAACCTACCATCACTCATATGCGCCTAAGAGGGACAATCCAGTCTCAATGTAGGTTTGGAGGGAAGAACACTTCAATTTCTGAGTAAAACTATAGGAAGAGAAGGTGTTGAAACAATCCAAACTTCCACTGCCTAGCATCATCAACGAAATTAGCTATAGTAGAATTTATCACATGACCAGGAATATCCAAAAGTGCTACTGCCTTCAGATTAGTGCCTGAGATAAGTCATGTGTCTTCCCAAAACCTCACTAATTGACCATTACTGATGTTCTATATAATCCTTGCCTATACCTTATTCCACACAGCACAAATACCTCTCTATACTTGAGACGAATCTTTGTTACTGCTAACATGTGGGATAGTACCATCACCATAATGATATTTGGCTTTTACAAGCTACACCCAAAGAGCATTAGGCCTATTAATAAATTACCACTCCAACTTCATGACCAAGGATTCATTAAAAAGCCTCAGGTTCCTCAAACCCACACCATCTAAGAGCTTGGGAACATAAAGCTCGTGCCAAGCCAGCAGATGACTCGTACGCTCCCCATGGACAGAGCCCCAAACAAATTTCCTAGATAACTTTTTAAGCTCATCACAAGTGCTCTTAAGAAGAAGAGTTGTCTCCATAGCATAAGTAAGGAGAGCTGACAGAACAGTCAAAGTGAGAATAATTCTCTTAGCCAAATTTAATAACTTTGCCTTCCAAGAACTCAACTGCTATTGAGTTTTATCCACCAAATAGTGGTACATGTTCTTGTTCACCCACCTATGTATAAGAGGCACACCTAAATACCTGCCAAGGTCCAAGGTTATTGTAAAACCAGAAGTCGAACACAACTCTAAAACTCTGTTGTGATTCATATTTTTAGAGAAGAATATCTTAGTTTTCTCACAATTGACTTTATGATTAGAAATTTTACAGAAAACATCCAAGCATCTATTAATAACATCCATCTGTCTGACAGAAGCTTCTCCAAAAAAAATGAAGTCATCCACAAAAAATAAGTGAGAGATTGAAAGACCATTCTTTAATAGCTTAATAAGCTTCCAGTACCCCTTCCTCACTGCTAAATCAATACAATGAGACAACCTTTCAATACACAACATAAACAGGTACGGTGAGAAAGGGTCTCCTTGGCGAATACCTCTAGAAGGAATGAAAGAGGGAGTTTTCTCACCATTCCACAACACCTGGAAAGAAGAAAGGGAAACACACTTTATAATAATATTAATAAAATGAGTGGATAGACCCAAGCCAACTAGTGTATCCTCAAGGAAATCTCAACTGATCCTATTATATGCCTTTTCTAGATCCACTTTAATGGCCAAGAAACTCTTCCTACCCTTCATCTTGCGCATTGAGTGAATGGCTTCGTGTGCAACAACAACATTATCCGAGCTATGCCTTCTCGGAACAAAATTACACTGATTCAGGGATACGAGATGATATATACAAGTCTTCAAACGTGAGGATATAATCTTCGTAATGATCTTATAAATCACATTGCATAGACTAATAGGGCAAAAATCTTTCATTCTTTCAGGAGAATCAATTTTTGGTATCAAAACCAGCAAAGTTTCATTCACATGTTTCACTTGATTTAGGTCTAGGTAGACACGCCTAACCATATTACACACTGAATGGCCAACTGTATCTCATTGGCTCTGAAAAAAGATTGGATGCAACATATCAAGGCCAGGTGCCTTAAAGGCACTCATACTAAAGATCGCATATTTCACCTCCTCGATAGAAAAAGGTGCCTATAGTTCCTACAGAATTGAGTCCTTAAGAGATGGAAAACACCCTTTTAAAGGGAGAGCAACACCACATTCTGAATTAGTATATAAATCATTGAAGAAGGAAAGAGCCATATTCCACAACATATCCTGATTCGTCACCCAACCATTCTCAGGATCATAAAGAGCTTCAATTTTGTTGCATTTCCATCTAACAATGGCAGAGGAGTGAAAGAATTTGGTATTTCTGTCACCAAATTTAATCCAATCCATCCTTGCCTTTTGCATCTAGAAAACTTCCTTCTGAAGGAAGATCAAATCATATTCAGCCAAAAGCCTCTTTTGAAGTCTAACTAGATAACAATTATACCCCATACTAAGCTTATTTCAAATTCCCTCCAGACGGGCCATCAAATGATGCTTCTTATGAAAAATAAACCAAAACAAAACCTATTCCAAGTTACTACCTGCTCCCTAAATCTCTACACAACATTAACCCAAGAAGTATCCTTTTTCCATGCATCTTTCACCACTGCTGGGAATGTATCATCTGCTAACCAACAAGCCATAAAGCTGAAAGGACATTTACTACTATTAGGTTGTACATTACCTTGGATTTGAAGAAGCAAAAAACTATGATTTGACTTCATAGGCAAAAAATGAAGAATGGAGGCTTCGGGAAAGAGTAACCTCCACCCAAAGTTACATATCCCCTATCAAGCCGCTTGCGCACACTCCCAAGTGAACATAAGACCCCGAAATCCAAGGTCAAGCAGCTGACAATGATTAAGACAACTACTAAACTTTTGTATAAATCTCCAATTCGGACTAACACCTCTACTTTTCTCAGTCGCAGATAAGTAGGCATTAAAATCACCTATGAGAATCCACGACTCACTCAACCCAGCAACAATGTTTAAAAATTCACACCAAAGCTCTTCCCTCAACTAAGGCCTTGGGCTCCCATACACCATGGTTAGGAACCAATGATTACCACCAACAGAGCTACTGACCTCAACATGGATAAACTGAGTATGCTCTTTTACAACTGTCAAAAAATAAACCGCTGTGTTCCAAAGAATCCAGATACCTTTAGAAAACCCAAAAGCCTCAACACAATGACAACCTTGTAACCCAATATTTCGACATATCTTGTTTGCTCGAACACCACTAATTCGAGTTTCTAATACACTAACACCACATTTCTCTTTATCTCAAAAATAAATAAATAAAAGTTTCAAGGATTTAATTTAAAAAAATAGGGAGAAGTGGGGCTCGGGAAGGGCGATCCTTCCTATCATGCCGACCCAATCCATATCAATAGGTTACTTTTCAAAAATTCCCCCCCGTCATTTTTTGTCGAAAGGAGTTGTGACATTCACGTATTGCATTTGAATTTAATTGATCATTTTTTTATAAATTTTTTACAGCATTTATCCGTCTAATAAGTGAAAGATAAATCTTTCGAGATATAATTAAGTACTCAAGGAAAAATCTTTTTTAGTGGTGTTATTTTCTTTTATAAAAATCTAAAATCGAATCCAAAATTATATGTTTTAAAAACTCGAGTCTTTTCCACTTGAATTAACATATGTTAATATTCAATTAATTAATTTATAAGTTAATCATCATAAGCATGGTTAAGTCCAAATATATAAATTAATTTGAAAGAAATTCATGTTAAAACATTTTATGTAATTAATATTAATTAAACATTAACTCTACATTTAAATTTATGGGATTATAATAGTACAAGTATACCTTCTCTTTTTTCTTTGTTAAAAAGATAGATAGGAGTTAATTAAAATATAAGTTTAATTTTTATATTTTGTAAATGTAATTTTTTTTTATAATATCAACCAATTATATATTACTTCATGTGTGAATTTTAATATAGTTATTGAGAGAGTAAAATATTTTTATTGATGTGATAATATATAATTAGATGATAATATAAATTATATTAACAATGCAGTCAAATTAAATCCTTAAAGTATACCTTCACACTAATCCTTTCTCAATATTTTGATTTACTTAATCATTTTTTAGTCCCAATTACAAACATTTATACAATAATTTAATTTCAATGTACTGTGTTTATTAGTATAAAGTTTTTTATATCATATAAACAAGCATATATCATTACATTTGTAACTTTTAAAATAGTTATTATAAAAGTCAAATATTTTATATGATATGATAATATATAATTAAATAACAGTATAAGACAGTGCATTTAAATTAATTCATTAATATAATTATGATCCCAATTTTAAAATATATAATTCTTGCTGTTTTTTTTTTTACCTTTACGTAACCAAAAAAAAAAAAAAAGGAAAGGTTACTCGCTAATTTTCATGCGATATCATGCGTTTGACGTTTCTTTCTTTTCATTTTAAATTTTGAGGGAAAAATATTAATTTAAAAAGAAGCATGTTGATGAAAAATGGTATAAAACATAGATTTTGTTAACGTATGACTTTATGGAAAGATTAAATAATTAAAACAAAAATTATTAAATAAAAATATTTAATAATATTTTTAAAATAATTGGAATGATATAGTGAAAAGTAATAAATACTTTTTAACTTATGCTTTAAAGATACATATTAATAAAATTCAAAAAAAATTATTAATTTTTATTTCTTCAATTTCAAAAAATAAGAATAACATAGATGATATAAAGTTTTCATGTGTAGAGACAGAAGACGAAGGCGCCGTGTGTTGGATCTTTAATCTAATATTGATATTATATGTGAATAATTATGTATTATAGACTGTCATTTAAGGTTGAGTCTAATTAAAAGTGATCTGATAAAATTTGGATTATTTGGACTTTAATGTATCTAATAAGACATGAGCCTTTAATATGTAGAGATTAAAGGGTAATTTTATTTTTGCGGTAGGTTAAAATAAAAACACCAATAGATAACCCTAGGGTTGTCTATAAAATAGGTGATGGTCCCCGGACCACACGTATCGTTCTCATCTTTCCTGACATCCCATCATCAGAAAGAAGCAAAGAAAAAGCCAAAGGTTCTATCAGGGAATACGTGTAGATCTGAAAGACCAAACCGCACGACTCTGAAGAATTATTGGTCATTATGAATTCAGGTACGCTTCCGCACAATTTCCTAATGATCAACATGATTATTTTCTAAGTTATAATGATTGTTTTCATCTAAGGGGTTTATTCCAGTTCCAACAGTTCGTATCAGAGCAGGTTATGTTTAATCATTAAGAAATTCTTTATTTTCTTTATGAATCTGGTTATGATTTATATGATTTAAAATTGAATTAAGCGATGGTTTTTTAGATATTTGCATGTTTTCCAATTGTATATCTGCGTGTTTTCCAATCTATATTATTTGGATTTGGATTAGAAATCAGAGTATCACATTGTTTCCAGCGTCTTTTGCCTACTTGCGTAATTGATTTTTTTCGATTTACGTGTATCATTGTAAATTTGAGTTGCGCATATATATCGATCATGAATTCAATTTCGAATACGTATGCTCTTATAGCAATGTATATTCCTTGGTCAAACGTGTTACAGCTCCTTTATTATATATGAGTTTATAATAAATAATTATTATTATATTAAAAGGAATATTAAAATTGCTTTAAAGTTATAGTATGATCAGGAACCAATAAAGGCAATAATCTGGTATTGATTGTATGCATATATTATTCTGAAAATCACACGCACAAATGTAGATTGATTTTATTAAATTGTATGTATTGTTTCTAGAAAATTACAAGTGTTATATGTTTATTTTGGGTATATCGGAGGCCATCCTAAATTCAAATATTGAAAAAGTTTATATATATTTTGGGATAAATTAATTGAAACAACATGTCACCAAAGTTACCTCTCTTGTGGAGATTAATTTATTTTAAAATATAAAAGCTTGTGTGCTTGTAATTTATGTAGATACTGATCAGCCCAAAGGAAGGTGAGTACTTTATAGAATTGCAAGTGCATTTATGGTGATAAATGCGTGATAATTATTCAGTTTTATATATGAATAATGAATCGGCCCAAAGGAAGATTTATTATTTTACATGTTCTTATTCAGTGTTTGATTACTACGCCAAGGTATCACTGAAAAGTTAATATTTTGTCCAAATATAAAATGTTAATGGATTCCCAGTATCTTGAGATGGGGTTTACCTTATTTGAATTTAGTATTACTTTGATTTTGAGACTTATCTGAGCATGTTTTATTTGTTTACTGTTCTCTATTCATCTATGAATGATCATACAAGTATTACTACCAACATTAACTCTATTCCTATGCTGAATGGCTCAAACTTTAAGTCTTGAAAAGAAAATATCTTGATAGCTCTTGGAGTAATAGACATCGACCTTACGTTAAGGGTTAACTCTCCCCCACCTCTTACGGATCAGAGTACCTCTGAAGATAAGAGGGAGATGGAAAGATGGGAGAGGTCAAATCGCATGAGTGTGATAATCATGAAGAAGGCCATTCTAGAAGCATTCAGGGACACAATATCTGAAAAGATAACTACAGCTAAGGAGCTCCTTGCATATATTGAAAAGAGGTTTGTCAAGAACGAAATGGCTGAAATAAGTACGCTCTTGGGAAAACTAATTTCAATAAAGCATATAGGTAAGGGCAACATCATGGAGTACATCATGGAGATGTCTCATATTGCTTCAAAGCTGAAAGCACTTAAGCTAGAACTCTCTAAGGACTTGCTGGTGCATATGGTTCTGATATCTCTTCCGACATAGTTTGGCCAGTTTAAGGTGAACTATAATTGTCAGAAAGAGACTTGGTCTCTGAATGAGCTCATCTCACATTGTGTTCAGGAAGAAGAAAGGTTGAAGCAAGACAAGACAGAAAATGCTTATTTTGTCTCTACCTCAAAGTATAAGGGCAAGGGACTGAAGAGGAAGATGGATAAGGAAGCTGCAGATACAGCGCCTCAAAAGAAACAACAAAAGAAACCAAATGAATCTGGAGGCAGTAGTTGTTTCTTTTGTGGAGCTGAAGGGCATGTGAAAAAGCATTACAGTAACTATCACGCATGGCGTGCTAAGAAAGGGTTGCCTGAATTACCAAAAATCAAGTGATGGTGAAAGATACATCTATGTAGGTGACGGCAAGACGGTTCAAATTGAGGCAATTGGAAAATTTAGATTATTGTTAAAGACTGGATTTTATTTGGATCTTGATGAAACATCTATTGTACCGTCTTTTAGATGAAATTTGATTTCTATTTCTGCTTTGGACAAATTTGGTTATTCTTGTTCATTTGGGAATGGAAAATTTAGTTTGTTTCATGATTCAAAATTGGTTGGTTCTGATTCTTTGTCAGGTTACAATAATATTTATTCGCTTGATACGATTGCTTTGTTTAATGAATCTCTGCAATTAAGTACACGAGGCATAAAGAGGAAATTAACGATGAGAATTCAGCTGCGTTATTACATAAGAGATTAGGTCACATCTCTAGACGGAGAAGCACTTAAAACTGCAACATATATCCTCAATAGAGTTTCAACTAAAGCAACTACAAAAAACCCTTACGAACTTTGGACAGGCAAAAAGCCTAGTTTAAAGTACTTGCATGTTTGGGTTTGTCCAGCTGAAGCAAGGCCTTATAGGCCAAATGAAAAGAAATTAGACTCAAGGACGGTCAGTTACTATTTTATTGGATACTCTGAAAAGTTCAGGGGTTACAAGTTTTATGATCCCACAACTAAGTCAATTTTTGAATCTGGAAATGCTCGGTTCTTTGAGGATGTCGAGTTTGCTGGGAGAGATATAGTTAGGGACATTGTCTTTGAAGAGGAATATGTTGATATTCCCACAGGTGTTATTGACATTGTTCAGGAACCTGTTCCTGACCCTATTGAAGACACAATGGATCAAGACAATGTCGAACCTCCCATGCAAGAAATTATTACAGAAGAACAAACTCTTCCACCTCAAGAACCTATGTTATTAAGGAGATCCACAAGAGAAAGGAGAAATGTAATACCAGATGATTACATTATATTTCTCCAAGAACATGAGGTTAACATTGGAGTGATGGAAGATGATTCGATCAACTTCCATCAAGCCATGGAAAGTTCTAACTCTCAAAAGTGGATTGATGCCATAAATGAAGAGATTAAGTCCATGAAGGACAATGATGTTTGGGATCTTGTCCCATTGCTTGAAGGTGCAAAACTTATTGGTTGCAAATGGATATTTAAGATCAAGAGGGATTCAAAAGGCGATGTTGAAAGATATAAAGCTCGTCTTGTCGCAAAGGGATTTACACAGAAAGAAGACATCGACTATAAATAGACTTTCTCTCCGGCGTCTTCGAAGGACTCTTTCAGGACTATAATGTCATTGGTGGCGCATTTCGATCTTGAGTTACATCAGATGGATGTAAAGACGACGTTTCTCAATGGTGACATTGATGAGATCATCTATATGGTGCAACCAGAAAACTTTGTTTCGGAAGACTCAAAGAATATGGTTTGCAAAGTTAAGAAATTCATCTATGGGCTCAAGCAAGCATCTCGACAATGGTATTTCAAGTTTCATCAAGTAATCATCTCATTTGGTTTTGAGGTGAATTTGGTAGATGACTGTATATATCATAACTTCTATGGGAACAAGTATATTTTTCTAGTTTTATATGTTGATGACATTTTGTTTGTCAGCAATAATATAGAATTATTGCATGAAACCAAGAGATTTCTAGCTAAGAATTTTGAGATGAAAGACCTTGGTAATGCATCTTTTGTATTGGGCATACAGATACACCGAGATCATTCTCGGGGTATTCTTGGATTGTCACAAAAAGGCTATATTGAAAAGGTTCTCAAGAGATATAGCATGCAAGAGTGTAAACCAGGTGATACCTCTGTGGCTAAGGGAGATAAGTTTAGTCTCAATCAGTATCTTAAGAATGGTTTTGAAGAAAAGGAAATGCAGAAGATTCCCTATGCATCAGCAGTAGGGAGTCTAATGTATGCTCAGGTTTGTACGCGTCCTGATATTACGTACATTACAGGGATGTTGGGCAGATACTTGAGTAATCCAGGATTAAGCCATTGGAAAGCAACCAAACGGGTCATGCGGTACTTATTGAGAACGAAAGACTACATGCTCACATATCGGAGGTCAGATAAGCTTGAGATCGTTGGGTATACTGACTCCGATTTTGCTGGATGCCAAGATAGTATGAAATCTACATCGGGTTATATATACCTGCTAGCTGGAGGTGTTATTTCTTGGAAGAGTGCTAAATAGTCTCTTATAGCCTCTTCTACTATGACAGCAGAGTTCATAGCATGTTATGAGGTGTCCAATCATAGAATTTGGCTGTGAAATTTTGTCACGGGGTTGCGCATAGTGGATGGTTTTGAAAGACCACTCAAGTTATTTTGTGACAATAAATCAGCAGTTCTATTTTCTAACAACAACAAAAGCTCGACAAAGTCAAAGTACATAAACATGAAGTTCCTTGTTGTTAAAGAAAGAGTTCAGAGTGGACAGTTGTCTATAGAGCATATCAGAACAAACTCCATGGTTGCGGATCCGCTTACTAAAGGGTTACCACCCAAAAATATTTCTTGAGCACACTGCTCATATGGGTGTTATGTCATTAAGTGATGTTCAGTTTTAGTGGGAGTTTATAACTTTTAAATACTTTTATGATATAGAATTTTTTGTTTATGAATGGTTTAAGAATATTTTCTGCAGAAATAGAGTTTTGGTGTATTGACACTCTAATTTTGTTATGTTTTGATCTCACTAATGTTTAAGGAGGACCAATTGGAATTAGGCATGTTAAGATCACATCACATGAAAATTTCATGCTACACATCCATGTCATTCATTTGTATCAGCATATGTGATCATTGATGGGTTGAGTTACGATAATTGTAGCGAAGACCGCTTTGATCCTATGTTGGTACAATTGATGGATCAGATTAGTTATAGATACTTTCAGTAATGACAATAACATTGAGCTCATATGGTTAATTTTGCAATACATAATTATAAGGTTACACATATAGTTCAAGTGGGAGATTGTTGGATCTTTAATCCAACATTGGCCTTATAGGTGAATAATTATGTATTGTAGGCTATCACTTAAGGTTGAACCCAATTAAAAGTGATCTGATAAAGTTTGGATTATTTGGGTTTTAATGTATCTAATAGGATATGGGCCTTTAATGTATAGAAACTAAAGAGTAATTCTATTTTTACGATGGACTAAAATAGAAACGCCAATAGATAACCCTAGGGTTGTCTATAAAATAGGTGATGGTCCCGGATCACATGTATCGTTCTTATCTTTCCTGATATCCCATCATCAGAAAGAAGTAGAGGGAAAGCTAAAGGGTTCTCTGTAACACCCTAGCTCTGATTACCAACTAATGTAACACCCTAGCTAAGGCATCACATTTCTGACTTCCGACTCATAATCTGAAAATAAGTTTGCACAAAGTTTGAGTTATAAAAAAATATGGGTTTCAAAATTTCTTTTCGCGAAAATATAAACTTACTAAAATTTATAGGCCATACTGCAAACAATATATTTAAAGAGCTTAATATACAATACTGACACTGATTAATAATTTGAAATTTCACAATTTAAAGAGAAATATAAAATTAACAGACTTTTTTTTTTTTTACAAGAGAGCAAACCCCATGACGGGTCCTACTTAATAACACTGCATTTACAACACTAACGAGAAATTTTAACATACTTATTCCTTTTTCTGTCCATCTTGATGCATCGGACATCCGTTCCTTTGTCAACACTTTACACATCTTCGAGTCTGAATGTCCACTCCTTATTATTATCACCAATCTCGGAGTATCCATCGCCTGTTATGTCTAAGACAACTCGATCCTTCTATTATTTGATTTTTAACAAGTACAAACACAACAAAATAACATAACAAAGAGGTGAGATCACCTACACCAATACCAATATGGCGGCACGAGAGATAACACACGACCAATAATATCATACGGATAGATCATACCATATTCATGCTATCGGCATTAATCAACTATCATCATTTAATTATTTATCGGTTCAATCATCATAAACAATAATTATAATAATGTCCTCAACAATTATCATCATCATCATCTAAGTATTCAAAACAATTGTCATAGCTCATTACCAATATTCCTCAATTAATATATCACACGATATAAATGTTCGATTATGCATGTGCACAAAGACTCGATTTTTCAAAAACAACTCCATGGAGGTTTTCCAAATTTCGAGAAGAATGTTACGGTCAATTCACCTTATTCCAAAGACAATCTTCCAAAGGTAGAAAAGAATCGTATTCTTGTCGGGTATCGTCAATGCGTTGCAACGGATGCATCGCCGATGTACACAGTGGTACTACGCCACCGTCCACTAGTCGACCGCTACGCCTCGACGCACCCCAAGATCCATCATAGATCTCACTATCAATTCTCATTCCTCTTCAACCACAAGGGCCATAATAGCTTTTAGATATCTTTTATACAATGCACGAATTTATCGAGTGCAAGTCCAACCCCAACGACCAAATCTTTTCATTTGTACAATGCACGAATATATCGATTGCAAGTCCAACCCCAACCCAAATCTTTTCAATTTCATTTATACAATGCACGACTATATCGTGCAAGTCCAACCCTAACGGGCCAAATCTTTTCAATGCATATATAATGCATTAATTTCAAATACAAGCATCTCTTTCCAATGCATATAAAATGCACCAAATATCAATCATAGGCAAAACACGTCATTCTCTCATACAGTGTCCATACACTGATTAAACAGTAATTATACTGTATTTTCAACACAAAATCATGTTATCATGTTTTCATAGTTATAAAACACTTTCACCGTGTTTTTCACAAAATTGTGCAACATTTCTATTTCATTCTCACAATTTCCAAAACATTTCTGTTACGTTTTCACAATTCCACAACACTTCTTTTACATTTTCTCAACACCGTAACACTCTTGTTGCGTTTTTAAAACTTCAAAACATTTTTATTACATTTTCAAAATACTGCATCCTTTCTGTTGCACCTTTTAATCACGTACTAATTTTTCAACATTTTTCTTAATCGCATAAAAATATACGTTTCTCAAATCGCGTAATGATTTTTCATCATTTTCAAAATCGCGTAACTAAAAAAAATCATTCTTTTAAGTTACATAAATCATTTTCTATCATTCTCAAAATATTTAAAACACTTTCCAAATCTCATTACAATTTTCCACCATTTTTTTCATAATCGCGTAAAAATATTTAATCACTTAGTGATTTTTCAACAGTAGTTCAAAATATTTCTCAATGTTCTAAACATTTTTTTTGGACTTTCAAATAAATTAATATCCTTTTCAATACGTTTTTAAGATACGTAAATAAATTTTCACCATAATTCTATTACGAAAATATTTCTCAATCTTCAAAAATTCCATTTCATCCTTTCTCAAAATATTATGACTTTGTATTTCATTTTTCACATTTTCTTACTCAAGAAAAGCTTTTTCCACGTTTCTTTACTTAAGAAATTCTTTTTCATCATCATTTCAAAACTTAATATTTTCTAACGTACTTCCAAACTTGGAAATAAGTCATACGTTAGTAAATTTTCAAAATACCATTATATTCTCCATTTTTCCAAATCATTTCCAATCACAACCTTCTTCAAAATAAATTGAAGTTCAAAAATATTTTCGTTTACAAAAACTTAATTTTTCAAGTGATAAATGCTCTAATTCCATTTCCAAATTCCTCAATATTCCAAACATTATTTTGGACTTAAATAAATCAATCTTAATTTCAAGAAATCCTTTTTCATAGTATATTTCACAAATTCACAATTCCATTGAATTAAATCAATGTTTCTAACTTTAAAAATTACTAATGCTTTCCAAAAATCTAACGGGATTTAATAAATTCTTTTTAAAACAAATTGAGGCTCACTTGCAACCTCTCTTTTCTATTTACATAAAAATTCATTTCTCAAGTGCTAAAATACTCTGATTCCCTTTTCAATTTTCTTATATTAAATTAATTATATTTCCACTTGGAGAATCACTTTGTTCATAAAAATCAAGGTTTTACAAGCCTTCAAAAACGTGGACATGACTATTGAAACCATCAAAACATTTTTCCTTCTAAATTGATATGGTTTTACACAAACAAAATCATTAAAAATCCTTTACAAAACTTAAGACTTATAGTCTTCGAAATCAAATCATTTGCCCATTTTTATTTTTCACTTTCTTTGCAAGTCCTTGAAATCAACATTGTCATTTTCATTTAAAACTCATGTTTAGTAAAACACTTAGGATCTTTTTTTTTTTTTTTACAAAATAAATTAATAAAATTCCTCAAAGACCGTATTCTTGTTTTTCTTGAAAAACAAACCCTTTGTTTATTTTTCTATACTCTTTAATTCATTTTCATTCTTCATATTAATTTAAAGATACGTAAAATATTTTTTAATTTATTAAAACCTTATAGATGGCCATTGGAACCATGAAATATTTTTCTTTTAACTTAAATAAATTCTATTTCTTGTTTCTACACAAAATGAATCAATAAAAATTCATTCTAAAATTTGTGTTCATGTTTTCTTAAAAAAATAAACCTTTAGTTTATTTTCCATACTTCTCAAATCCATCCAATTTTATTCTTCATAAGAATATTAATTTGTAAACACCTATTTTGAGGTGTCTTGATCAAAATTCTCATTGTTCTAGGGATCAAAATTTAATTTCTTTGTTCTTGAAAAATTTTAACATTAACCCTAATCAAGGGTAATCAAAACCGAATCCTTCCTTGGCCATTGGAACCAAGATTAATTTTCTTTCCATCCACATATCATGGCATACATATATATATTTCATCTTGAATATCACAAACATGCCATATACTCATCATGCATAATATAAGCATATCATCAAGATCATAAAATCATGCAAAGCATATTAAGCATAGACAAAAATAATCAAGGCATAGGAAAATAATCAAAGCTCACAAAACATACAATTAATTATTACATGACCATGGATTGGAATTCTCACATGAATTCACAATCCATCAAATATAAGACCATCTCCCACCACCATAATTGGTTGGTGAGATGGATCTCCTCTTACCTCTTGAAGATCCTCCAAGCTTCTTGATTTTGCTTCTTTTTCCAAGTCCTTCACCACCAATGGCTTCTCAAATTCAAAACAAAATACATAGAAATTAGTATACTAAGCTTGATTAAGAGGAACCATGGATCAAACATGGTTTAAAACTTTGAAAATCAAAAGAAAAGTGAAGATTAGTAAACTTCACCATAAATACCCAAGAACTTTGACCTTGAAGAAAATCCATGAAGATGGATGATTTAGAGAAAATCTCCAACATGAAAGTTGTTTAGAATATCATGTAGATTCAAGATCTATGGTTGGATGAAATTAAAAGATATTGGAGAGTGGTTTTTGGTAGGTTGACCGAATAGTTTCTCTTGTAGCACAAAGGTTGAATTTTTGATTTTTGATAGAAACTTGAAGCTTGGATTTGAAGCTCAAGATGAATGATTTTGGAAAAACTCATAACTAGAGATGTTCTTAGAATGGTGTTTAGGTTTAGAAAATCAAGTTGGATGAAATTAAAAGTGATGGATGGTGTTTTTGGGCTGCTTGACCCGAATCTATGGAGAGAAAAGGAAGAAAATGGTTGTTTTGTGTTCTTGGCTTGGTTAAGTGATGAAGATGAATGATTTAGAGAAAATTCCCAACATGAAAGTGTTTTGGATTGATGAGAGGATTCAAGATATGTAGCTAGATAAAATTATGGTAGATTAGAAATGGTTCCATGGGTGGTGACCGAATGGTTCAAGGAAGGAAAGAAAATGGTGTTGTTCTTGGTGTTCTTGACAAATTGGAAGAGAGAGAAGAGAGAAAATGAGTTAAGTGTGATAAAATGAAAAGAAGGATGCTGCATTTTGGGAGTGGTAGCCGTAGCTTGCATGGAGAAAAGAAGAAAATACATTTTTCTTTTGGAAAAACAATGAATGATGAAGATTGACCAAGATAGGCAAATAATGGTCTTCAACTTTTCTTTGGCCTAAAAAGCCTATGTTAGCTTTGTCTCCTCCTTGTCCAAGCATGCTCCAACCGTCCCCCCCATTATGCATGCAATAATATGGTCATCGTTTTCCATGCAATTATGTGAAGCATTCCTAGCCATTGATTAATTCAATGGTTAGGATTTTAGGTAGATTTTTTTTTATTTTATTTTAGAAGACTAAATCTAGGCCATTAGATCTTCCTACTTGAAATTCTAACCATTAGATGTATTTCCAAAAATTAAGGGTCAAGATTGCTTCTTCTTACTTTTAATCCAATGGTCATAATTAATCTTTGCTACTTTTTAAGACCAAATCTCCACCCTTGATTAATTCTTCATCCAATGGTCATAAATGGTCTCCTTCACTTTTTAAGACTAAATCTCCACCTTTGATTTAGTCTAAATCTAATGGTTGTAAATGGTCACCTTATATCATCAATTTTACACCATTGATTAAATCTACGATTGATATTGAAGCTTGCCTAATTTTATTCTAACACCATTAATTAAATTAATGATGATTATCTTATACTTCTTTATTAAATTTATTTCTTAACTATTAATTAAATTAATGGTGGATATCTAAACCACTAATGTTGACTTAACAATATAATTTCTATTGTTATCTACAAAAAATCTCACGAAAAGAATATATTTCTTGTATTTTTATCTTTCGATAAATAAATACATACAAAACAAATTTTCTAAAATCGTTTCCTGGATTCGGGTTTAGTAAGATCCTGTCTCCGTCTAAACAAGGTACAAATTTTTTTATACGTAGAAAATTTTTTCACTTTATGGGACCCACAGGGCCCACATATAGGCCACTGGGCCCACATACCTACTCGTGGGGCCCACAAACAGAAAGAAATTCAAAATCACACATAAAATCACAAAAATTAAAGAACGTGTGAAAATCAAGTCAGATTGTTAAAAATAATTAACAATCAAGAGAAATAAATACGTAGAAAAATTTTCCCACCGAAAATTATCATTTTCCTGACAAGGAGTAAATCACTCAAAACGATTAAATACGCTGATGGGATATTCAAAATAATTTTACAGCACTCAGAATTTACTAAACAAGTAAATTAATTAGTATCAAAATTACTTGTTTAAGATATAGGAAATTTGGGGTGTTACAATTCTCCCCTAAAAAGAAATTTCGTCCTCGAAATTTGATGAACATGATTTCACACCCACGAAATAAATATGGATATCCTTCTCCTATTCTTTTATTCCAAACTTTCACGTAGTTTCACCTCTTACGTCATTCCAAATGATTTTATCCAATGAAAGTCATTTATTTCTTGTTCCCTTCTACTGATCAAACAGACATCTCAATACTCTTATAATTACGGAAGATATTGTATGTTACTCCAGAAAGAAAGTATCTCCATAGCTTTGATACCAACAACTGTAACGTATCACGTAAAACTTCCTTATTCTTGTATCACTTCACTTTCTGATAAGCTAAGTGAGAAGTCTTATGATCCAAAAAATTTTCCATTACCGTTTCAACTTTTCCCATTGACAAACTTCTCCACAAGATGAAGAACCCACCACGCTTCATTGCGTCACTCCAATACTATGACATGGTTAGGAATATCCTTTCTTGCAACATATTCTTTCATGCAAATGCAATATATGAAAGAACATTTTGAAAGATAGCAAGACGATCAAATATGTTACCAAACATATTCAAAAAGAATTTGATTTTGTCGATTTTCGGGAATGAACTTTTACGGAATACTAACACTTTATTGAGACAATTTCATAGGATATGGTTGGAAAATAACCAATCCATTTTTCAAAGATCGTATCTGTTTATGAAAGAAATAAACAGTTAAACTAATACAAAAATTTGATCCATAACAATAATTTGAATAATACAAGTAGTTTGATAGGCTACGAATAGGTATAGAAGTAAACAACGTAAAGGATAACGAAGACACATGATACCAAATAATACAATTGATCTACACAATCATATGTCATAAAGAATTAGAAATAAATAAATCAGAGGATTACGAATAACTCTAACATATAATTGATCTACTCAATCATATGCCACAAAGAATAGGTTACTCCCAAAGTATACAGGATAGTTTATAGCATTAGCTCCAATGACACGATCTCCATTGTTTAAGTCTTCAGCTCGGAACACTCCCGTTCCATTCAGAGTAACAACTTTCCCCACTATCAGAGATTTTTATTAACAGAAAACTCTGTTTTCAAAGAAACACAATCTCTAAAAAAAAATGTGTCTAAACTTTTCATAAGTTGTTTTCCTGACATACTATACTTCATTAAACACTTTCTTTTACATCTTTTACTTCTTTTGGTTTCCTCAATGGTCCTTTCCACATCACTTACTGCTTCTGGTTTCTCAATGGTCGAAAATACATTTTTCATCAAAATCAATCACTTTCCCAATATTCCTAAGAAGAAATATCAGGTGCCAAAATTACAATTCTTCCAAGACTGATTCTTTTTCATCAGATTCTGAACTTCAACTTCCAATTCCCACCGTTCAGCGATCCTCTGTTCCTGTTGTATTGCAACGCCAATCATTCTTCCACAATGCTCTTGTAGCTGTAACTGCATTACTAGTAACATGTTCCACTTCCACACAGGTACAACTATCACGAGCCATTTTCTTTTTCTCAAGGCGTGCGGATCGAAATACAATGGATCTGATATCCATTATAAATAACATTGTTTCCTTTCAGAAAACAATATCACAGAAAACACAAGCAACATAGACCTAACCACAAACCCCAAAAGACTCAAACCGTGCTCTGATACCAACTAATGTAACACCCTAGCTCTGATTACCAACTAATGTAACACCCTAGCTAAGGCATCACATTTCGACTTAGACTCATAATCTGAAAATAAGTTTGCACAAAGTTTGAGTTATAAAAAAATATGGGTTTCAAAATTTCTTTTCGCGGAAATATAAACTTACTAAAATTTATAGGCCATACTGCAAACAATATATTTAAAGAGCTTAATATACAATACTGACACTGATTAATAATTTGAAATTTCACAATTTAAAGAGAAATATAAAATTAACAGACTTTTTTTTTGACAGTAGTAAACCCCATGACGGGTCCTACTTAATAGCACGGTACAACACTAGCGAGAAATTTTAACATACTTATTCCTTTTTCTGTCCATCTTGATGCATCAGACATCTGTTCCTTTGTCAACACTTTGCACATCTTGAGTCCGAATGTCCACTCCTTATTATTATCACCAATCTCGGAGTATCCATCGCCCGTTATGTCTAAGACAACTCGATCCTTCTATTATTTGATTTTTAACAGTACAAACACAACAAAATAACATAACAAAGAGGTGAGATCACCTACACCAATACCAATATGGCAGCACAAAGATAACACACAGCCAATAATATCATACAGATAGATCATACCATATTCATGCTATCAGCATTAATCAACTATCATCATTTAATTATTTATCAGTTCAATCATCATAAACAATAATTATAATAATGTCCTCAACAATTATCATCATCATCATCTAAGTATTCAAAACAATTATCATAACTCATTACCAATATTCCTCAATTAATATATCACACGAGATATAAATGTTCGGATTATGCATGTGCACAAAGACTCGCTTTTTCAAAAACAACTCCATGGAGGTTTTCCAAATTTCGAGAAGAATGCTCTGGTCAATTCACCTTATTCCAAAGACAATCTTCCAAAGTAGTAGAAAAGAATCGTGTTCTTGTCGGGTATCGTCAATGCATTGCAACGGATTTGCATCGCCGATGTACAGGGGTACTCGCCGTACCCCACTAGTCGACCGCCATAGCGCCTCGACGCACTTTTAAGATCCATCATAGATCTCACTATCAATTCTCATTCCCTCTTCAACCACAAGGGCCATAATAGCTTTTAGCTATCTTTTATACAATGCACGAATTTATCGGTGCAAGTCCAACCCCAACGGACCAAATCTTTTCATTTGTACAATGCCTAATATATCGGTGCAAGTCCAATCCCAACGGGTCAAATCTTTTCAATTTCATTTGTACAATGCACGACTATATCAGTGCAAGTCCAACCCCAACGGGCCAAATCTTTTCAATGCATATATAATGCATTAATTTCAAATACAAGCATCTCTTTCCAATGCATATAAAATGCACCAAATACCAATCATAGGCAAAACACGTCATTCTCTCATACAGTGTCCATACACTGATTAAACAGTAATTATACTGTATTTTCAACACAAAATCATGTTATCATATTTTCATAGTTATAAAACACTTTCGCCGTGTTTTTCACAAAATTGTGCAACATTTCTATTTCGTTCTCACAATTTTCAAAACGTTTCTGTTACATTTTCACAATTCCACAACACTTCTTTTACATTTTCTCAACACCGTAACACTCTTGTTACGTTTTTAAAACTTCAAAACATTTTTATTACATTTTCAAAATACTGCATCCTTTCTGTTGCACCTTTTAATCACGTACTAATTTTTCAACATTTTTCTTAATCGCATAAAAATATACGTTTCTCAAATCGCGTAATGATTTTTCATCATTTTCAAAATCGTGTAACTAAAAAAAATCATTCTTTTAAGTTACGTAAATCATTTTCTATCATTCTCAAAATATTTAAAACACTTTTCAAATCTCATAACAATTTTCCACCATTTTTTTCATAATCGCGTAAAAATATTTAATCACTTAGTGATTTTTCAACAAAGATAGTTCAAAATATTTCTCAATGTTCTAAACATTTTTTTGGACTTTCAAATAAATCAATATCCTTTTCAATACGTTTTAAGATACGTAAATAAATTTTCACCATAATTCTATTACGAAAATATTTCTCAATCTTCAAAAATTCCATTTCATCCTTTCTCAAAATATTATGACTTTGTATTTCATTTTTCACATTTTCTTACTCAAGAAAAGCTTTTTCCACGTTTCTTTACTTAAGAAATTCTTTTCATCATCATTTCAAAACTTAATATTTTCTAACGTACTTCCAAACTTGGAAATAAGTCATACGTTAGTAAATTTTCAAAATACCATTATATTCTCCATTTTTCCAAATCATTTCCAATCACAACCTTCTTCAAAATAAATTGAAGTTCAAAAATATTTTCGTTTACAAAAACTTAATTTTTCAAGTGATAAATGCTCTAATTCCATTTCCAAATTCCTCAATATTCCAAACATTATTTTGGACTTAAATAAATCAATCTTAATTTCAAGAAATCCTTTTTCATAGTATATTTCACAAATTCACAATTCCATTGAATTAAATCAATGTTTCTAACTTTAAAAATTACTAATGCTTTCCAAAAATCTAACGGGATTTAATAAATTCTTTTTAAAACAAATTGAGGCTCACTTGCAACCTCTCTTTTCTATTTACATAAAAATTCATTTCTCAAGTCTAAAATACTCGATTCCCTTTTCAATTTTCTTATATTAAATTAATTATATTTCCACTTGGAGAATCACTTTGTTCATAAAAATCAAGGTTTTACAAGCCTTCAAAAACGTGGACATGACTATTGAAACCATCAAAACATTTTTCCTTCTAAATTGATATGGTTTTACACAAACAAAATCATTAAAAATCCTTTACAAAACTTAAGACTTATAGTCTTCGAAATCAAATCATTTGCCCATTTTTATTTTTCACTTTCTTTGCAAGTCCTTGAAATCAACATTGTCATTTTCATTTAAAACTCATGCTTAGTAAAACACTTAGGATCTTTTTTTTTTTACAAAATAAATTAATAAAATTCCTCAAAGACCGTATTCTTGTTTTTCTTGAAAAACAAACCCTTTGTTTATTTTTCTATACTCTTCAATTCATTTTCATTCTTCATATTAATTTAAAGATACGTAAAATATTTTTTAATTTATTAAAACCTTATAGATGGCCATTGGAACCATGAAATATTTTTCTTTTAACTTAAATAAATTCTATTTCTTGTTTCTACACAAAATGAATCAATAAAAATTCATTCTAAAATTTGTGTTCATGTTTTCTTAAAAAAATAAACCTTTAGTTTATTTTCCATACTTCTCAAATCCATCCAATTTTATTCTTCATAAGAATATTAATTTGTAAACACCTATTTTGAGGTGTCTTGATCAAAATTCTCATTGTTCTAGGGATCAAAATTCAATTTCCTTGTTCTTGAAAAATTTCAACATTAACCCTAATCAAGGGTAATCAAAACCGAATCCTTCCTTGGCCATTGGAACCAAGATTAATTTTCTTTCCATCCACATATCATGGCATACATATATATATTTCATCTTGAATATCACAAACATGCCATATACTCATCATGCATAATATAAGCATATCATCAAGATCATAAAATCATGCAAAGCATATTAAGCATAGACAAAAATAATCAAGGCATAGGAAAATAATCAAAGCTCACAAAACATACAATTAATTATTACATGACCATGGATTGGAATTCTCACATGAATTCACAATCCATCAAATATAAGACCATCTCCCACCACCATAATTGGTTGGTGAGATGGATCTCCCTCTTACCTCTTGAAGATCCTCCAAGCTTCTTGATTTTGCTTCTTTTTCCAAGTCCTTCACCACCAATGGCTTCTCAAATTCAAAACAAAATACATAGAAATTAGTATACTAAGCTTGATTAAGAGGAACCATGGATCAAACATGGTTTAAAACTTTGAAAATCAAAAGAAAAGTGAAGATTAGTAAACTTCACCATAAATACCCAAGAACTTTGACCTTGAAGAAAATCCATGAAGATGGATGATTTAGAGAAAATCTCCAACATGAAAGTTGTTTAGAATATCATGTAGATTCAAGATCTATGGTTGGATGAAATTAAAAGATATTGGAGAGTGGTTTTTGGTAGGTTGACCGAATAGTTTCTCTTGTAGCACAAAGGTTGAATTTTTGATTTTTGATAGAAACTTGAAGCTTGGATTTGAAGCTCAAGATGAATGATTTTGGAAAAACTCATAACTAGAGATGTTCTTAGAATGGTGTTTAGGTTTAGAAAATCAAGTTGGATGAAATTAAAAGTGATGGATGGTGTTTTTGGGCTGCTTGACCGAATCTATGGAGAGAAAAGGAAGAAAATGGTTGTTTTGTGTTCTTGGCTTGGTTAAGTGATGAAGATGAATGATTTAGAGAAAATTCCCAACATGAAAGTGTTTTGGATTGATGAGAGGATTCAAGATATGTAGCTAGATAAAATTATGGTAGATTAGAAATGGTTCCATGGGTGGTGACCGAATGGTTCAAGGAAGGAAAGAAAATGATGTTGTTCTTGGTGTTCTTGGTGTTCTTGACAAATTGGAAGAGAGAGAAGAGAGAAAATGAGTTAAGTGTGATAAAATGAAAAGAAGGATGCTGCATTTTGGGAGTGGTAGCCGTAGCTTGCATGGAGAAAAGAAGAAAATACATTTTTCTTTTGGAAAAACAATGAATGATGAAGATTGACCAAGATAGGCAAATAATGGTCTTCAACTTTTCTTTGGCTAAAAAGCCTATGTTAGCTTTGTCTCTCCTTGTCCAAGCATGCTCCAACCGTCCCCCCATTATGCATGCAATAATATGGTCATCTTTTTTCATGCAATTATGTGAAGCATTCCTAGCCATTGATTAATTCAATGGTTAGGATTTTAGGTAGATTTTTTTTATTTTATTTTAGAAGACTAAATCTAGGCCATTAGATCTTCCTACTTGAAATTCTAACCATTAGATGTATTTCCAAAAATTAAGGGTCAAGATTGCTTCTTCTTACTTTTAATCCAATGGTCATAATTAGTCTTTGCTACTTTTTAAGACCAAATCTCCACCCTTGATTAATTCTTCATCCAATGGTCATAAATGGTCTCCTTCACTTTTTAAGACTAAATCTCCACATTTGATTTAGTCTAAATCTAATGGTTGTAAATGGTCACCTTATATCATCAATTTTACACCATTGATTAAATCTACGATTGATATTGAAGCTTGCCTAATTTTATTCTAACACCATTAATTAAATTAATGATGATTATCTTATACTTCTTTATTAAATTTATTTCTTAACTATTAATTAAATTAATGGTGGATATCTAAACCACTAATGTTGACTTAACAATATAATTTCTATTGTTATCTACTAAAAATTCCACGAAAAGAATATATTTACTTGTATTTTTATCTTTCGATAAATAAATACAAGATAAAACAAATTTTCTAAAACTGTTTCCTGATTCGGTTTAGTAAGATCCCCTGTCTCCGTCTAAACAAGATACAAATTTTTCTATACGTAAAATTTTTTTTCACTTTCATGGACCCACACAGGCCCACATATGGCCACACAGGCCCACATACCCCTCGTGGGGCTCACAAACAGAAAGAAATTCAAAATCACACATAAAATCACAAAATTAGAAAACGTATAAAAATCAAGTCGATTGTTAAAAATAATTAACAATCAAGAGAAATAAATACAAAGATTTTTTCCCACTCTGAAAATTATCATTTTCCGACACGAGTAAATCACTCAAAACGATTAAATACGCTGATGGGATATTCAAAATAATTTTACAGCGCTCAGAATTTACTAAACAGTAAAATTCTGTTAACTGTCAAAATTACTGTTTAAGATATAGGAAATTTGGGGTGTTACATTCTCTCAGAGAATACGTGTAGATCTGGAAGACCAAACCACACGACTCTGAAGAGTTAGTGGTCATTATGAATTCAGGTACGCTTCTGCATAATTTCTTAATAATCAACATGATTATTTTCTAAGTTATAGATGATAACTCTATAAAATGTAGTTATCTGTGCCCTAATTCTGTATTAGAATGAATGCTAAGTCCTTGTTTATAATGCATATTGGAGGGTTTTGTACTTATATTTGTCATATTCTGATTCTAAGCCTTTCTTGTATGTTTTATAGCAAATTGTGCTTTAATAATATGAATTGAGTAGATTTATATATTGTTACTGATTTGGTATATTCTCTATGATAGGAGAGGCTCCAAACAAGGTTAAATATGGAGCAATTGAGCTTAAAGAGGAAGAGGAAACCAAATTAGACATTTCAGTAGTCAACGCCGCAGCGCAAAGTGTTGCGCGCCGCGACGCAAAGAGCATTTTCAGCTTGCCATACTTGGACCCGAGGCAAGAGGGCCACGTCGCAGATTAAGTGGGTGTCGCGGCGTACGTAGACCGACCCATTGGGCTCCGCGGCACGCGTATGTGGGGGCCGCGGCGCTGAGACGGCAACTGAGCCTATAAATAGATTTTATGCGTTTTTCTCTTAGAGCTGGCCATTTTTGGGTCATTTCCATTTTCTACCCTTTTTAGGTTTTGTAGTTTAGGTTAGTTTAGTTTGACTAGATCTCCATTGATGGTGGATTGGAGGCCAGGATTAAGATTAAAGGAGGATTCAAGCTTCAGAGACAAATCAATGAGCTTCCTTTCTCTCTTCTCTTCCTTATATGTTGTATAGCTAAGCTATGTTTAGGAATACTTTGGATCCGTTGATATATATTAATGATGTGTTCTTCTCTGAGTTTGTGTGGATGTTTGATTATGGTTCAATCATTATCTGTGTTTAATGCTTATTCTTGGTTGGCCTCAATTGCATGATCCTAATATTGGCAAATGAACTAGACATAGGGATTTGTTGATATGAATATGGTATGGTTGATGCATGTTCAGCGAGTTCAATTGACTTAGATGAATTGATTCGTTAATATGATAGAAATATACCTATTGGTCATGTATAATGTGTGATTAAGAATAGATCGTTCATGAGTGGATGTTGGATCTACCAGGGTTGATTGACCTAGACATAGACTTTTGACTAATGAAGATTCTCAAGCTAACCTAATCAATATATTTGTGTTTATGAGGAGGATTGCATATTGTTGATAGATGTAGGGGGTGAAGGAGAATTTCCTGAAACCTAACCGCTCTTATGTTTATTGCTTTTGTAGATTAGATTAGTTTAGTTTATTATTTTTTCATTTTTATGTTCTTGTTTAGAATTGATTAAACTATTGGTTGGTACTTAACTTTATAATCGAATATCCTCGTGGGAACGAACTTTTACTCTATATATATATTACTTGAGCGATTTGTGCACTTGTGGTAGTAACCAATAGATAATTGTTTTCATCTAAAGAGTTTATTCTGCTTCCAACACCGTGATCCTTCCTAGAAATATATATATATATATATATATATATATATATATATATATATATATATATATATATATATATATATATATATATATATATATATATATATATAGGGATCACAAACTATTTTTCATAGATAAAATATGAGACATAAATAGATAAATAAAAAGAAGATGTTTTTTATTTTGAGTTTGATTTCAAAATTTATATATATAAAAATTATATTATTGAGAGAGATTTTTATTTAAATATTTTATCAAATTTAATAAATTAATCTCTCATTTATCAAATAAAAAAATACTCTAAAAAATATGGAAGACTTTTTCTTTCTTTTATGCTTTAGTCTGGTCTTGCAACGTCTTCAATTGGTATATTATCAAAGCGTGTCCTCTTAGTCATTAGGAAGCTGACAGAAACTACCTTCCATTGTCATGCAATGCAAGCAGACAGAACATATCGCTTATTCATGATTCCTCCTTCATTGTCCTTTTTTTTTAATGATGATTGAAAGTGACTCGTCTTTTTCATAGCAACCAGTAAGTAAATTACTTTGAAATTCAGATAAATTTTTACTTAAATTTTAAGCATTTAAGTTGAGTACATCAAATTAATTAAAATTTAATATTTTTATAAATTTTTATAAAATTAATTATGTGACTTAATAGTAGGTACACTAAATCAATTAGGACATAATATTTTTATAAAATTAATTATGTAATATAAAAATTTATAAAAATATTAAATTTTAATTAATTTGATACACTTATTTAAATGCCTAAAATTTAAATAAAAATTTCTCTAAAATTCAATACTTGAAATTATTGTAGCTATCAATTTTTGGTGTAATAATGGCACATACAAAACTCGTGGTTATAATTGTGTCCAAGTACAACTATACACGTGATTTTATAATGTAACATAAAATTACTTATATAGTTTCACTTAAAACTCAAACGGTATCTATATGGTTGTTTAATTATGTATTATTATGATATTAAAAATATTAAATTTTTATAATAATTATTTTAAAAGTAATATATGTGGTAATATATAGTTGATTAATAATATATAAAAAATTTAATACTGACAATAAATAAAAATTAACTTTTATAAAAAATGACATGAAAGAATAAGTTTACATTTTGAAATTATATTATTCAATTTTTTCTTTAAAATTTATTGTAGAGCATAAATGATTCGTTCAATACGGGGGGTAAAAATCTAAGTTTAGCTACTTAAACTCAGATATATCATCCTCACGTGCATGGTTACCGTTACAAAAGTTGTGCAAGTAACATCAACTTCTCATTGAACAGAGCTTTTGAAGTCAATCCTGAACTCGTCAGGGTCAAGATTCATTGATGAGAAGAAATTCTTACACGTGTAAAATAACGAAATGAGTGTCTATTAATAAACCATATTTATTTAAAAATTACTTATGTTCACAAAAAATTACTCAAATCAATATTTGAGTGATATTTGAGGGTCATATAGCCTCGTTGCAAGCCTTGTCAGTTGTCACACATACTGAAACTCAAATTTATGTTCAGATTGGGCTTGCAGCATAGTCCCACAAGGCGCCACAAGGGTCCGTTTAACATGGTCCTTCTGACACAGGAACCATTTATGGTCCTTGTGATTTAACCGTAGGATATATATATAATTAGATCAATCACTTAAATCACTTGTTACCTACATTTCAGGTAACTGCAGAAAAGTTTAAAATTACAAAATGGTCACTAGACCAAAAGTCATTGTCTCCAATCTTCCGTCCTCTCCTCCATTCGTCCATGCCAGTTGGAGGACACTTCTCTTAAAGTTTAAATTTTGCACTTATCTGTGTGTGTAGAACACTTCTCTTAAAGCACCTTCTTAGTTGTTTTGAGTGATGTAATCACCAACATGAATAAGTTTATGTGAGTCAAGCTTGTGGGCTTGTTATTGGAGGAAGACCAAAGATCTTGAAGTCAAGCTTGTAGACTTCTTGTTGTAGGACAATTCTTTTCAGTACTTACACAATGAGCTTCTCATTAAAGAACTGCTAAGTAAACATTGGCTGAGTTATCATTGGGACACCTGCAAAAACCACTTCTAGTGTAGAATTTCAATCACAATGAAATAAGAACCCACCAGTAGCAAGATGGAATAGTATCTGAACTTGTGGTGCCCATCATCTAACTATGACACCTCTTTTTTTATTTTCCTCAGCAAAGTTCTCATCTACCAATCATTTTTCTAACTCAGCAGAGCAATCTTTTTTTTCCAATTACCTAAATGAATGGATAGTTTGATACTTCTAAGCCTTTAGCAAGCAACTTCATTGATGCATGAGTGTAATAATGACAATTAACATTGGGATGGCGAAGAGATCAGAAAGATTAAAAGATCTGAATCATCTGCTACATATGAATTCACTTAAAAGTAGGAAAAAGGATTAATCAAAAAATACAAACACTTAAGGGTTTAGAAATCATAAAATATTTTCCATTTTTACAAAGTTTAAAAACCTAGAGTAAGAGATAAAGTCAAATGTTCATGGATAGAACTTTGACTGTAGGATTCATATTAAAACAACCCGCACCACAAAGACATGCTGGGACAACTACAAGCAACATAATTAGAAGCGAGCTTTATCCTACGACAGAGGCCATTCATCTTTGTCCCTTACCCCTATGTAATATTCTAGAGGCGAAGGCAAATCTTCTGACTACTTTGGATTCCTCGGCACAAGAAGCAGAGGAGGCAAAGATCATTATGGTTTCCAATCAATCAACTGGGCCATGGAAGCCAAGGTTGTGAAGTTTAGCTAATGAATCCAGTCTTATAAGCTTTAAATTGTTCTTGCTTAAGTTTTAAGGTGCAGAGTACTAAATGATGCAAGCAAAATAAATTGATAAAATATAATAAAGATATTGATATTAATATATCTTTTATATTGATATTTTGGCATGGATTGCAAGTTTTATAAACTTGATTGTGCAATTGAGAAATGCTTGGAACCTTTTTATTTTTTTTGGAAATTGTGAATGCTTGATAAAATAATTTTTTTTAGCAATTGTTTTATCTTATAGGGGTTTTGTTGATTGAGTAAGTGTTTACCATCAAAGTGAGTCATTTACAAAATTATTCTGTTGAATTTTTTTTAAACTATTGTCAATTGTATAATATATTCTCTACTCACAAGTGAATTTATATTATATGTATTGAATTTTTATGTATCTCGGTAATTAATAATTATTTTTTGGAATGATTAAACAAGAAAAATCATCCTATCCATAAGTGTTAGATTTTTTGGATTGTTGTTATTGTATAGAATATTCTCCACCTACAGGTGAGTTTATTTTTATATGAGCTCAATCCATAATTTTAGCAATTATTTTATTATTACTTATTGCACATGTTATTATTTTCTTGTCTATAATTTCTGTTTAAAAGGTTTATTTTCTTTAATAATGCAATTAATAATATCAATTTTTTGCCTGACGTGAAAATTTATTTTCTTGATCATGAGACTTGATCATATTTTGGAAATATAAGTCTTGTATTTATATAACTAAAATTTAACTTGTTACATAAACATAAGAGGGAATAAGCTAATAACTACTTGGGTAGATAGGTCGTATTTATATGGTAATATACTTGTATTAATATTTGGTTAAAAGATGCTAAATCTTTCTAAACTAAATAAAGTTATGTAAATCTCTTATATGATAAGTTCAAGGTTTATGATTGTCATGTTAATTTGACATGTTGATTTGAGTTGTATATGCAATAATTTTGTTTAAAGCACTATTAAATTTGTTATTGCTTTATATCTCTGTATATAAAATTTTATAAAAGTTAAATTCGTGGTGTCTTTTGAGGCATGTATATATATAGGGAAGTTTTTTTTTTTCAAAGATAAAATATCTTGGTATTTTCAATTAGTGTATAATTATTGCATTAATTTTTTAGCTATTCGCATGAAATGTGAGGGTTATGTTTACCAATGAAATTTATTTTTAATATATGCTTTCATGTTATAAAGACTTTGTCTGATTTAGGTGAAGTACATAATACTTTGGCTCTAACTCTTTGCATACTAAGTTGTATCGTATTGTTTGATATCCTTTAAGTAGATATTGAAGTTGCTTATATTATCAATGTTATAGGCAAGTGGTTGTCTATGAAAAATTATATATTAAATATAAAAGGTCTTTATGACGGGAAGAAATTCTTTCTAGAAATTGCTCAAATCATGAAAAGTAATATTATATGTTAAAATTTAGTACATAATTGCATGTTTAAGAGGCAAAGCATGATTATTGTTGTTTGCGATTGTGTGATAGTCGAGGGGGAGAGTTGTAACATAATCATGATTAATATATGTTATTTTTATATGCAATATGATAGGTAATTTTGCCTGATATTCAACTTGGTTGAATGAATTTTCTTTTATACCACATTTTATATTCTTAGTATGATGTTGCATGTTTTGTCATAAAAATCATTTATGAGAGATGTTATGTGCCTTGACAATGTACTTTGTTATTTGATAAATGCATTAGGAGAGCTACTTTTATTATGTTTGTTGACATAATGTTAATTTAAAAAGCATGAATAAATTATTATTGATATTAATTTTTATTATGGAAAATGAATTTTATTAGTCTAGTAAAAGATGACTACCACAATAGCTTGTTTATTAAACTAATGGAAAAAATTCATGAAACCTTCGCAAAGTGCTTTTACCTTGTTTGGATTAACTTGGTTGGTTCTCTGAATTTGTAGTCTAATACCGATTACTATGATTTGCATGCTATATCTATGAGATGTTGATTTTGTGCAAATTAATATTATTATCTTTTAACTTGAGTGATGTAATTATGTGAAGTGAACACTTCATGATGTGTTTCTTAGGAAACATGGCATAGGGAAGCTTATGTATGAAACTGAGAATCGTTCTTTGAACTGTAACTTCATCCTTATTTTGGAATCTTATTAACAGATATGAGTATTTGTCACCACAGTGACTCATTTTTGAAGTTAATGAAGCTACTTGTCTATTTAATTTTGGCATGATTGTGTTGCTTAAATCGATCAGTGCATTAGCCTATTCATAAAAAGTCTTTTGTACGAATTGGTTCAAAGTAGCATGGAAAGCTTGGGATAAATTTTGATAATGAAAGTTCTTCTACCTACATGCGTTGAATTTTCTGAAACTGTTGTATATGGTATATTCTCTACCTACAGCGGAATTTATATTCATATGTTTTGAATCTTGGTTATGGTGGTTGTTGTCACTAGTTATTGTCCATTTGATCAACAAAGGATTAATTGTATTTGTTTTCAACTTCATATCATATTTTCCCTTAACAAAGTAATTAGACTACAATGTGTTAAACTTTGACTGAAAATTTTATAAAGGATGAAATGTATATATTATAGCGACTTTAGTCATGATGGATATATATATATATATATATATATATATATATTTTATTTATTTATTTATTCATGAAAACATGCTTAAGTTCATACTTGTGTAATTTTTTCTTCTTCAAAAGAAAATGTTAATTGTTTTATAAGTGAGAGTTATGGTATGTGTTGTCCATTCTACCAACAGGTGATTGTACAATCATATGTTTAAACTCCTATAAACAATATGATTGTACCCAATTAAATGTTGTTAGATCATACTCTTGTAATTACTTTTATATATTGTGCAAGAAATACAATTGTATGTAAAATTGGGCGTGAGCCAATTGTTTTGGCTTTGACATTTTCTTTTTATTAAAAGAGTTGTTTTTGATATATCTGACTTAGATATATTGCTCTTTTGTGGTGTGGTACATGTATTTTTTGTACTTGTTAACATTTTTGAAATTTAAAAATAAATTTTGTATGTGGTTAATGTTTTTCTAATTAGAATGTCTTATGAAAACATCACTATAAATTTATTTAAGATAAAATAAAATAAATTTATTTATGAACAAGTAAAAATGATACTGAGACATGTTATTTCTTAGATTTTTAAAGAAATGTGAGAGCATGATTTATTTATTTATTATAAATATATGCTTATGAAATAATTAATCACATGTTGATCTATGTCTTACTTTTAAATGATTTAGACAAATTATTTTTACATATTAGATTGTACTATAAATATAAAGTTGAACTTATATTGTTAAAGTTTTTTCCTTAATCTTAGAAGAGATTGAAGTATGGCTGTACTTACAGAAATAATTTTATTTATATTTTTGGGAAAAAAATTGGCTTAATGAAAAGTATTGGCCACTTAGGATTTGTTGTCCTTCTTTGTCTTTAATTTTGCCCGTACTTCATTTGATGAGATTGTGATTTAATAACATGTTCATTGCATTAAAATGCATGGTCCCTCGGGATGTATAAAAGTATATATTTGTTATTGATCCTATCAGTGTATTTATTAATTAGTTGTGTTTTTAAACAACTGGTTTATGCTTATATATTATATATACGATTTTGAACATCCTTGACAGTCAAAGTTATATGGATAAAATTTATGTTGTTAATGTTAGAATTAACAGTGGAGCTATAATAGCTTGGTTAAATAGTTACCCAATCACTTATTTAAACTTTGGTAGTTTATGTCTTTTGATGTGATTGGTTAGTAGGAGTTGATAAAATTGTGATTATATTGAATTTGTACAATTGAAACTCCTATAAATATCATAAACTTTTCTATGTGCACATGGTGGTAATTTCATGAGAAATTTGACTTTAGCATGTTATAATATTATTTTGGTACCATTGATATATGTTGATATATGGATGTTTTATTCGAAAAACATTGGTCTTTCGTGAGAAAGATATTTTGTTCCCTTTGGGGAATGGTGTTTCGTAAGAAACATATCATGATCTTCTTGGAGAGATTGTGTTATGTTTTCTTAAGAAGACACAATGAGGTTCCATACATGGTAGCATGAAAGGGATCATACACTATGTTATGGACGTGTACTACTCATGCACACTTGTTTGTGATTATGCGAATGAGGTTTTTAGTTACGTGGTCATGAGTGAACTAAACTCTGAATAGTTTATCTTTACTTATGATTCTTAACTTATAGTTTTGTTAGTGGATATGATCATGTTTTGTGGTAATTATTATCAAGTTATGTTAGTGGGTACAAAGTTATTTAACCTAAGAGTCGTTTTCAAATGATTTCAAAAATAATTGAAACTCAATCAATATTGTCTATGTAGGAGAATGTTAGAATTTCTTGAGTTTGGACTTCTATTGATTGGTGCATTTTGTTTTAAAACATGTTGAATGAATAGCTTGATATTTTTCTTGGAAGCCCGTATTAATTATATGATCCATTGTAGATTTGTAAATCATCATATTTATTGTTATTGGACTTGAGCCCAGTGGTGGGTGTGTTGGATTGCAGTGTAGGCTAGGTAGCTTATCTGTGATAAATGAATTAAGTTATTGATAAATTATATAAATGACAAGATTCCCACTCCAATCTTAACATGTCTTGACTGTTCACGACTCCATTAAAGTGACAGTTAAAAAGACAAAAGAGTCGAAATGATAAATTGATCTGACATATACAAGTATGTACGCACTTCTACTAATGCAAATCAATGAGATTGCTTCTTTTCTAATGTCTTTAAGAGGTATGTGTGTAATATGACTCTTGAATTATGATTATGATATTCTAATTCTTACTATAAATCCTGCAAAATATAACAAGGCACCCATCTTTTTTTTCTTGGGAGAAAAACTAATTTGAAATATTAACCAATTCTACTGGCCAACTCTCCAAGTTTAATCGCATTGAATAATCGTGCGCTTCATCTGCAATTACTTGTACTATCCATATTGTCGTTTGATGAGTCTTGCCATCATTATCCACCTTATCCTTGCCATCCTCATCATTGGCATTATGCACAACTAACATGGCGTCTACACCATCAATTCTGAGGCCTATACAGAACGGTAAGGAAAGCGAAATGTGGATACATACACTTATTGGCTCATGAAATATGAAACCGGATCAAGAAAAGCATAATTAACCCAAAGAAAGTCATATACATATTAATCTGTGATATATCTTTCAATACCATAATAATATTACGTAGTAAATGATAATTAACATACTAGGAACCCTCCTTTCTGCAATACCGTTTGAAGAAAGGGATCAGATCTGAACGTCGCTAAGAAAACAAAACCACACAATTTGTATAATGCTAACATGTCAACTTCTGCAAATTTTAGCTGACAGTCAAACAGCTGCTGCATGCTGTGAGTTTGAAAGGTCTTCATGATTACGCATCCGGGGCCTACGGTGAGATCTTCTATGGCCCCGATTATGCGTTCCTGAGAGTTTATTCGGGGTATTAGGATGAAGAATCTCCTCCACTGGAGCACCATAACCAAAAAGAGAATCAAGAGGGTCTAGCTCTGCCATGATATCAGGACCATCTTTTATCTGCAATGAAATATATGTCAAAAAGAAAAAAAAAACATTAAATGCTGAAACCAAAAAACAATCCTACAAAAAGATCATCCGATTTTAATTTGATCATTTTGATTATAATCGCCCATAAGGTCATAAGACACATGTGGGTATAGCAACCTTTTATAGACTAAATTTAGGCACACTACATATTTGTAGTAGACACCAATCAAGTTACAGAAATCACCATTGACTGAAAGACTTATCAAAGGAATGTCCACCGATCACATTACTACTGCAAAAAGGAGTTAGTTTGTCCAAGATGATATAACATTCTTCTCACATAATTCAATAAGTAGGAAATCAAATGAATTCATAATTGATTAATTTATTAATATTACTTAAGCAATTGTAGGAGAAAACAAGACAGAAAAAGAAATAAGTTCTGTGGCTGTTTTAAGCAATTGCAGTCAAACAAAAAGTATCCTTAATTTCTTCTTTGATTATCATTAAAAAGTAATCTAATTTTTAATTTCTACTTTATTTTTATTTACATTTGGTTTCTTCCCCGAACTTTTTGAAGCAAAGAGTTGAAATGAAATAAGCTTCTCCAATTTATTTCTTACTACACTTAATGGATATGCTGTGCGTGTAATGAGTAATGACCAAACCAAATCCATAGTATCATTTTTATCATTCTCTCTTTAAACATTGGTGATGGTTGCACCTATGTCATTTAATTCAAGAACAAGAACAAGGAAGTCTACGAATACTTACAAAAATATTCTTGGTCTCAAGATTTGTTCTTTTGCTGTCAGTGACATTTTCGGAACCGCCTTGGGAATTATTATAGGAATCATTATGAGAATCGCCTTGGGTTTTATCATAAAAGCCAATATCATGTGTCCTATGATCATGGACTACATTATCGCTAAAGAAATTCCGGTATCACCATCTTAATTTAGGATTATTAGAGGTTGAATCATCAAAAATCCTCTCTGAAAAGAAATGCTTGGATATAAGCTGCATTAGCGAAGGATCATTCTGGTACTTTTTCACCACTCTGTCATTTAACAACAACCATAACTCACAAGTAAGAATATGTAATGGAATCAAATCATATATATAAATATAAGCATAAAATAGAAGAGAGTCAACAGTAAATTAATTTATTTTCTCTTCCCTCATCACTCCCTTTTTTCTTTTCCAGACTAGGAATGTAGTCAGTGATAGAGCAATATGGAGCTACACAATGCCAAGGGGGTATGGGCAATTTCAACTGCAAAGATGATAATGTCTCATTTTGAAGCGAAGTAACCACTTAGTGAGAGGTTTGGAATTTTAACTGGTTACAAGTTACAACAATAAATTTGCTAAAACAGGTCTCATCTTTTATAATTAACTGATAAAAATTCAGGACTACTTGCATGCATATATCAGTCAAGTTAAAAGAGCTAGTGTGGGACATAGTGTTTACTTTTGTTGTCGCTCTTGCTCCTGCTCTTTGTATACTCTAGGCTTAATTAACAGAAATTACACTTTGTCCTGTCATTTTACAGTAATTATTGTATTTTTTGCTACAATATATATGATAGCAAACTGGAAACAAATTAGATTTAAAAGCTCAAACAAAATGGGTTTTCATATCTGCCTGTCGGGCTGTCACTGAGGCAACAGCTAAAATGACAGTAGCTGAAAATGTTCCCTAGATTAATATGTTTATTTACATTGAAATACAAAAAAGGAATAAAAATTTATTCTTCTTTCTAGTAATGCCAAAGCTATGTTTGTCAAATGCCAATAGAGAAGTTGATTAAAAGCAAGAAGGCATGAAACTTGAAGAAGAAAGGAGTGATATTGGTCTTCAACAATTAGATTGTAAAAGAAAATGTGGAAAACTCAAGTGCGGAAAACAAATTTCCATTACATTACTGGGAATAACTTCAACTATATATAACATTGACAACTAGAACACAATAATATATCAGCTAAATCCCATAGCAATTTTGTTTGGATTAATAACAGTTGCATTTTCAACTTGAATGGGGATGGGGGGAAAATTTTGCAGTTAGAATGAATATAACAACCACCTCATTTTCAATTTACCTTGTATACTCCTCTACTAAGAAAGAATAACACTTTCCTCGCTTCTAATAACTCTTCATTATCACTCTTATCAGGTACATCTAAGTTTTCTATGATCTTACTTGCAACAGGGTCCATATAATAAGCTTCTGTCCTACTTCTATAGACAGAATAAGTGACACTTGACATTGATCTTGTCACATACAAGATCTTTGTAATTTTAATTCTCAAGCCACCAAGTGTACACTGCACAGTGAACCAAAGCCAAGCTGACTTGCTTCACTTAACTACGGCCAGAAAGCATTTGTTTTAATGCATAATCAGGAATATCAGAGAATGCAATATTAATTGGAGCATATTGCACAAACAAAAAAAGTTCATCAAGTGTGAGCAAACCTACATATTTGCTAACTCCTTCTGTAATATACTCCCATCCAGTTTAAGAATCTGCTCAGTAGAAGAATAAATGGATCTAAGAAATATCCAGCATCCAAAGAAAGTACCAGCTACTGCAAAAGGATAAGACAACAAACAAGGGGAAGGGAGAAATGCCTTAGTAGATATAAAGATACAACAAGTGATTTAAGTTAAAAGGGAGATAGATGGTTTCTCTTACCTGATAAAAGGTAGATTCGAATTGGTGTACTGAGTTTCCAAGTTGCTGCCATAAAGGAATAATGATTATCAGCAAAGAAGTGTACCTCATGTTTCGAACATGTGATGACTTTGAAAGTGGAAGTGCTAGAAGCAGCAGATACACTAGCAGTTCCTTTGAAAGTACCATGACATTATAAGATACGGAATGCTAAAAAACAAAAATGTGATAACTGGTGAGGATACTAACACATAAGAGCAAAAAGAGAAAGAACTCTGCAAAAAACAGCCAGCTTGGCCTAGTCAACAGCTAGACTAACATGAACAAGTTAAAGATATCATGTTCCAGAAACAAGAAATCCCACGTATAAAAGTAATATTCATTGTAAGTGAGCAACAGAATCATCAAAGAACTGAAGTCACAGACCTGCCCATCCGGCAGTAACCCCAGCAAGTGCACCAGCATTGAAACCCCACGCAGCTCTAGATTCGCATGATAGAAGAATATTTGCCTCCTGAGGTGCCAATTTTTCCTAAGAAAAAAGAGAGGAGACATTTGGTGATAATGCAGGTAACACCAACATCAAGTCCAGTTTCAATGAATTTTGAATGTATAAACAGCAGCCTTTTCAAAGCAATTTGACACATATCCTCCCATGATTATGGCCAACATTCCAATTAAGAGAAGAACCTAATTTAACTCAACATTGGCCAAAATGTAAAACTCCAAATTGCTAACACCAACTGAAATTGAGTGAAGAAACAATCAACTTGAGCTCTCAGAAGTGAGAATCAAGAAATACTAATAATTACTATGAAAAAAATATAACAGTAAAACTCCGAATCAACATGATCAGGGAAACCCATTGACATTAATTTGAGAAAAATGAATATATAGTAATTAAAAGAAATGATTTTCATATTGGAATCAATCAAATATTGGAAAAAGCGCTAGAGGAAGGGGGTAGGGAGAAAAAAAAAGGAACCTTTTTGGACCTGAGAAGTTCTCTCAGATCGGCGAAGGCGTAGAAGCCTTTGCTCGCCAATCCCATTGCTTGTGACTGTGTATAGATAATGATAGATAGATCAACAGACAACAATTCCTGTCCTCGCCCACTTCTTATTACGTTTCCTTTGCTATATATACTCTCTCGGCCTCCTCCTCCTCCTCCTCCCGAACAACTTCATTTTTTTCTTAACAACAAATTATAATAATATAATTTTATAAATTATTATTACCATCTTTACTATCATGTTTTTTATTTTTATAATATATATATATTCAAAACAAATTCCCAATTAGTAATCTTTATTGCTAATAAAAATTGTCGAATTTTACATTGACACATTTTAAAATAATTATTAATTTGTTTATTTAACTTTAAAATTAAGCATTAAATTTCATTTCATTATTTATTTATTTTTAAAAAAATTAACTCACAAACAATAAACCTCATCATATTCTTTATATAATTTCTTTGTCTTATTTATTTACTTTTCATTTAACACATTCTCTTTATTTTTGTTATAATTTTCTAATAAGAAAAAAGAATGGGGGAGTTGAAATTGTGAGTTGAGTGACCAATGATTCTAAATCCATCAATTGATTTTTTTAAATTATTAAAAAACCATCAATTGATTAAAATAAAGAATCAATGTCCAATTGAAAAAGAATAATAATATTTTTGGTTAAAAAAGAAATTATATTTGTACATAAATTTTTTTACATCAAACATTTCCAATTTACTTTTGTGAAAAAAAGTAAGTGAGAAAGAGTTAGTGACATAGTGTTAAAAAATATGTTTTCCTCTTTTTTTTTTACTTAAAGAAAAAAGTTGTAATGTTTTAATGAAAAGAAATGATGCGAAAAGAAAAACACTCTTAAAAAATTCAATTTATGTCATCAGAATTTGATTAATACCAGCAACCATTAATAAATCATTTTGGCTATGAGTTTGAAGCAGTTAGGCTAAGCATAAAGAATTAAGGAAGTTTGAATAGCAAAACCTGTACATATCATGCATATATGTATTAAGAATAGTTTTTATTACAAGAAAAATAAATTTTAATTATAAAATTATATATAAATGATTAAAATTAAAAATTATTTAAATATTATATAATTACTTTAAAAAATTATATATATTTATATTTTAATTTTAATTATTTATATAAAATTTAATAATTAAAATTCACTTCTCTAAATTCTTATATAAAATTTAATCTTGATCATTACATATGGTGTATGTACATCCCTCGTATAAAATCATTTGTTACTTGCTTATCAATGGCAACCATGGGCATGGGCACCACCTTAGCAGTTCCTCCTCCTCCTCATCAAATTCAAAACCCAAAGGTGAATCCTTTGTTGGCAGCACTCGCATCATCCACAAGTCTTACCCATCTCAAACAAGTCCATGCTCAAATCCTCCGCACCAATTCCAACTCCAACTTCCTCCTTCTCCAACTGGCCCTCTCCTCCTCCTCCTCCTCCTCAGCCCTCGACTATGCCCTCTCCGTCTTCTCCCAAATTCGAAACCCAGACACCCATTTCTCCAACAAACTGCTCCGTCAATTCTCTCGCTGCCCCAAACCCGTAAAGACCCTCTTCCTCTATCAGAAGCTGAGGACACATGGGTCCACTCTCGACAGGTTTAGCTTCCCCCCATTGTTGAAGGCGGTTGCAAAAGTCTCTGCCTTGAGTGAAGGGTTGGAGATTCATGGGCTCGCATCCAAGTTGGGCTTCCATGGTGACCCCTTTATTCAAACGGGCTTGATTGGTATGTATGCAACATGCGGCCGCATCATGGATGCACGCTTGCTGTTTGATAAAATGTCTCAACGGGATGTCGTTACCTGGAACATTATGATTAATGGGTATGCTATCATTTTTGCCATAAATTATGAGCATACTGCTACTTTGATGCATAAAATTTTAACCTATGATGTTTTGAAACAGGTACTGCCAGAGTGGTCATTATGATCATGTTTTAAAGCTCTATGAAGAGATGAAGAGCTCTGGTATGGAGCCAGATGCTATAATTCTTTGTACTGTGCTTTCTGCTTGTGGTCATGCTGGCAATTTAAGCTACGGCAAAGCAATTCATGAGTTCATTCAGGATAATGGCCTTGCTCTTGACTTTCATTTACAGAGTGCTCTTGTTAACATGTATGCAAATTGTGGTGCAATGGATTTGGCTCGGCAACTCTATGATAAACTCTCGCCGAAACACTTGGTTGTTTCAACTGCAATGCTTTCAGGGTATGCAAAACTTGGAATGGTTAAAGATGCTCGCTTCATATTTGACCAAATGATGGAGAAGGACTTGGTGTGTTGGAGTGCAATGATATCTGGTTATGCTGAGAGTGATCAGCCTCTCGAGGCTCTTAAATTGTTCAATGAAATGCAACTGCAGAGAATAGTGCCTGATCAGATCACAATGCTGAGTGTCATTTCTGCTTGTGCTCACGTTGGTGCACTTGGTCAAGCAAAATGGATTCATACGTATGCAGATAAAAATGGGTTTGGAAGAGCTCTATCTGTCAACAATGCCTTGATTAATATGTACGCCAAATGTGGGAACTTGGTTAGAGCAAGAGAGGTATTTGAGAATATGCCAAGAAAAAATGTGATATCTTGCTCCAGTATGATCAATGCTTTTGCCATGCATGGGGATGCTGATAGTGCAATAAACCTTTTCCAAAGGATGAAAGAAGAAAATATTGAGCCCAATGGGGTTACATTTATAGGTGTTCTTTATGCTTGCAGTCATGCAGGTTTGGTTGAGGAGGGCCAGAAATTCTTTTCGTCTATGATTAATGAGTGTAGAATCTCTCCCAAACTCGAGCACTATGGTTGCATGGTTGACCTGTATTGTAGAGCCAATCTCTTGAGAAAAGCTATTGAGCTTATTGAGACAATGCCTTTCGCGCCAAATGTTATCATTTGGGGATCCCTTATGTCTGCTTGTCAAGTTCATGGTGAGGTTGAATTAGGGGAATTTGCTGCCAAACGACTTCTTGAGTTAGAGCCTGATCATGATGGAGCCCTTGTTGTCTTGTCAAACATTTATGCCAAAGAAAAAAGGTGGAATGATGTTAGACTGATCAGGGAATTAATGAGACATAAAGGTATCTCAAAGGAGAGGGCATGTAGTAGGATTGAAATGAATAATGAGGTGCATGTGTTTTTTATGGCAGATAGATATCATAAACAAACAGATGAAATATATGAGAAGTTAGATGAGGTAGTCGGTCAATTAAAGCTGGTTGGCTACACACGGAGTACCTCAGGCATTTTGATTGATTTAGAAGAGGAAGAAAAAAAGGAAGTAGTTCTCTGGCATAGTGAAAAGTTAGCACTTTGCTATGGGCTGATTAGTGGGAGGAAAGAATCATGCATTCGCATAGTTAAAAATCTTAGAATATGTGAGGATTGCCACACCTTTATGAAGTTGGTTTCGAAGGTCTATCAAATAGAGATTGTTGTGAGAGATAGGACCAGGTTTCACTATTGTAATGGTGGTATTTGTTCTTGTAAAGACTATTGGTGATTTATTTCTATTAGTAAATTGAATTATACTATCACATCCTCAATTTTGGGCCTGCCCTGTAGATGCAAACGCATGTAAGTGAAGGTTTATAAATTGACCTTTATTTTTAGCTTTGATGAAAACTACCATAAATTGACTTGGCAGTAGTCAGTAGATAGGTTTTTTCTTTTTTTGGTTGGTAAACTGGCAGTAGATAGTTTCACTCATTGGACATTTGACCACGTTATTATATAGATGCCATACTAATTGGATTAACTTATTTTATATTAAAAACAGTTTATAATTATAATTTTATTAAGATAATTTTAAAAAATAATAATAATTTTTTTATTAAAATTAATTAAAACCAAACATGCACTAGTTATTATAAACAATTTCTTCAAAGGATAGGTATTATTGGTTGACATTTTAACTTTTTTTTATTAAGTTTTGTTAACTTGTACCCTAACTGTATATATTAAGGAATAAAAAATAAAAAGTATTAAATGAAAGTATAAGTATATATTATCCTGAAAATTGAAAAAATATTTAATAGTTTCTTTTTTAGGTAATTAATAAGGATTTTGTTAAGAGTACTTGTTAAAGAAGTCAAAATAAAATTTTTTTTTTTTATAAAAACAAGGTATTCAATATATTGGAAATTTAAAAAAAAACTTTATTATTTATCTTGTTTTCATCAAAAACTTTCTATTTTAATTTTCTTAACAAGTGTAGCAAAATTCAATAAATAATAAATATTATTTTTAATCCTTAACATGTGCCCTAACTATACATGTTAACAAAATCCATTTTATTTACAGAAAATCAATGCACTTCAAGAATAGGATTCCATGTGCCGTTGACTAGTGGCGGCTAAGTTCCTTAATGAGCACAAATCATAAACCATTTTTAGCCAAAATGAAACAAATTAGTGTCTTCACCACTTGATGTTTCTTGGTTTAATGGAGATTTAGACTATTGCATGCCTAATAACCTCAACCTCAAGAAAACTATCATCAACCACATAACCTAGTAAAAGAAAAAAGAAAAATTAGAAACTATCATTATCTAGGAGACGTTTAATATGCTCCTAAAATATTTTTGAACTTAGATGCTCCACACTTGAGAGCCATTGATTTTGAGGAGATTTAGATCTATGGCTAAGAATAAAGAAGATGAACCATTCGTGTTACTTTTTGATCAATTCTAAATATTTATTAGAAGCACTTCTGTTATTTACTTTTTGACTCCTTATATTCTTTTTCTTTTAATTTTAGCCCTTCAACCAAATATACATTCCCATCTCTATACTTTCTCCACCCCACTGCACGTCACCGTCAAGCTGCACAACACCACCTCTATCGCCGACCCCCTCTCGCCGCCTCCTACCACCGTCACGAACCGCACCTACACATTGTACCTGCATGTTGTTGTGGGGAAGGTATTTATGAAGAATGGTCTCGTCAGAGAACATGTAGGCGATGTTGTCCTATTTCCCATTTTTTGACCTATTTGAACCAACTTAACAAACCTAACATTTCTTGTACCAGGAACCATTCTCTCTCTCTTGACACCAAGATCACTAGGAAAGGAATGATTTTTCTGCAATCTCGCTTGAGATCTGATGACCCTTTTGTGGGTTTCTTCTCCCCCATCAGTGATTGTGGTTGTGGACATTGTCTCATTCAAACTACAAGCTTTTGAAACTTCAGAGATGTCTTCTTCTTCTGCTTTGTTAATGGGCAATGCCTTCTTCTCAACCTTGTTTTCTTCTTCTTCTTGGAACTTGTCATAGGCTATGTTTCAAATAATCACCATATCCTCTAATTCGCGTGTGTAAATTACGGGACCTGGAGAATCGTTCTGTCCGATAGAGTGTTGATGGCGATGGATGTTTTTGTGTTGGCGACGTACATGGAGGAGCACCTCGGTGGTCGGAGCACCATGGAGTGGCTTGACATGTAGGGGCACCTCGGTGGCCAGAGCTCAGTGGTGTGGCTTGACACAAAGGGGCAGCTCCCTCACCTGAGTGACGACGACCACACCAATAATGGGATTGAGCAAGAGGGGGAAGTGGTCAGATGAATAAGAGTCAAAATCATCATCGAAGTCTACCTGCATGTTGTTGTGGGGAAGGTATTTCTAAAGAAGGGTCTTGTCAGAGAACATGGCAGCGCCATCATGGGCGGTGGGTGAGGAGCTTCCTTGGTGCATGGGATGTCAATGTCCCTGAGAGATTTCTTGAGGGAGAAGAGTTGGTGGAGAAGGTTAAAAAATAAATTATTAATTTTGACACTGTAACTTGTTGAACAAGTTATAAGTAGTAATTCTTAGTCATATAAGTAAAATTCTTACAAATTAATAAAAAAAAACATAAAACATTCATGCTCAAAAACATTTTAGAAGTATATTAAACGTCTCCCATTACCAAATTGTGATGAAGACATTCTCTATAATAGGATAATGATAAAATTCACATTTTTTGTGTTTGAAAATTGTGGGGTCACCACATAAACCAACTCGTTATTTTGGAGTGGGAAATTGAAAATAGATGTTGCTTTATGGCTCATTCTTATGTACACCATCTATTAGTAGGGTGCATGGATACACCACCTTAACTTATTGTTGGTTTGGTTGAAATAAGAATCAATGGTCTGAAAATAGGTAAAAGTTGAGCAATAGTGTTAAATAAAGAGTAGATTCATTATAAAATCACGCGACTTTTTCGATTTCTGTTTCTTCTCTGAAAATCTCAACCTCTTTGCTCCCAAGCTACGAGCAAGCCTTTCCTTTTTCAGCAAGAATTGGCGCTACTCCATCAAGTACTACACCGTCGTTTTCTAATACCTAATTGCCGAGGGGTCCCTTTCCCCGAATTCCAGAGCTCTCTGCATCGACATGCCTGCTGACGAGGACGTTTTGGCGTTGAAAGAAGTCGGCATCGTCGATAGTCCAAGGAGATCACCGTCAGCAACCGTTTCTCGGCAACAATTTTGATTTCGGTTTCTCTAGCAATGGTGGCCTGGAGTGGTCCCCCAGGCCAGCAGAGTTTGCCGCCGAGATTGGCCAAACGCTCAGACCGGGCAAGTTCTTGACGGTTCACACGACAGCGAGAGATGCATACAACTTCATTTTTTTCCTTGAATTGTTCAATTGCTACGAATTGATCAGGCCCTGCAAAATCAATGGTGTTGATTCATCATCTTCATTTCTTGAGATTTTGATGAAGAAAAAAAGCCCTAAATTTCTTACGCCCTCTGCGACCAAGTCTATAGATTGGTTTTTTTCAAAACTTGCTATAAAGTGCTCAAAACTGCACCTTAAACCTAATATTTCATACTTTGTACACCCCAAATCTCAATTTAGAGCAAATGAACTGAGTTTCATATAACATTGTCTTATAAAATTATGAGTGAATTGTATTTGAATATGATTTCGAATCTTAAACCATAATTTAAGTGAAAATGAAAGGAAAAACATTTACTTTTCTGTTGGATCAAATCATGATTTACAAATTATAATCCAAACATACTATAACTTCATTCTTGCGAATTCATCAAATGTCACTTGACTTGCAAAGTACGTTAACTTCTTTTAGATATTCTGAAAAGAAAAGTGGATGCAAAATGTGTGGTTTTCTGTGAATCATTTCAAGGTCTCTATTGTAGAAGATGCCCTTTCTTTGAAGGAACTCAAAAGATGGAAAGCAAAATAGAAGACAACCCAAAAATACCTTTTTATTATATGAAGTATGAACAAAAAAGGGAATACTCATCAACTGAGAAGCATTGAAATTGGTTTTTTCTTCTTCCTTTTTTTTTTTTTTTCAATTTTAAGGGGTGTGCTACCAAACGCTCAAGCGCACAAGCGGTTGAGCTTTTTGCCGTGTAACCTTTTTTTGTTTATATTTGTTGACCTGAAACTTCACGTATCCCTGTAGAAATTTTATCATCCAATGGACCAAACAACGCTGGAGCGTCTAACAGCAATTTCCTTAATTTTATGCAGAAAATGTTGTGTTGTGTGGAGTACTCGAAGTTTGGTGGGGAATAGTTCTGTGGATCTATTTCATGCAGAATATAGTTGGAATTAACTTCTTTTTCTTGAAAATTAGTTGTGTGTTGCCAAGAAAGGAGATAGGGATACCAAACTAGGGATCAGTTGAAAAGCAAAGAAAAATGAGAAGAAAAGACCCTTCATCTGAAATAGCACTCTCTGTACAAGACAAAATGAAAAGCTTAGCCACAAAAGGCTAACTATAAGTTTTATTCCAACCAAAACACAGTCCTGTCTGCCCTGTTCCCACCTTCCACTCTGCTCTGTTTTCATCATCAGTGCAACGAGAAACTGGACGAATCACCCACTTGAGAAGTGCTGGTTGACCTCGTATTATACTTGTTTGATGAAGCCGGCGATGAAGACAAGTCAGTTGACCTTCTCCTTAGCATCTGCCTCATGCCATCAGCCACGCGAACTGCAGGATTCGACTTGATCTTACGACAGAATGACATGTGAGCTTTCACAGCTTCTTCCATAGCAAATGGCTTTTTCCCTCTGCTAACTTCATCTCTGACTGCTTCTGAGCACAACCCACATAACCATTTGCCTTCAAATTTGGCCTTAACCTCACTAATATAATCTTGGGTGCAATCCTCTTTCAAGCCACAACACTCACACTTGGCTGACTCAATTTCCATATCTGTATAGTTCTTATCTCTCTTTGTAAGCTTTATAAGGACGAGAATCTTTGTCCTCAAAACATGTAAAGGGATGACCAAGCGATGATTTCTTTTGGTTGGATTCGAGCGCAATGATGATAGAGCTGGTCCTGGTCTTATTTATTTACTTCATGTTGGCATGTTGCTGTGTTTTCTCACTTGGGATTGATGGTATTGTTGCTTCAAGAACTAGTATGTGTCTGTTGTTCAACGAGGGCTTTTATGGCGTTTGAGATGAGAGAGAGAATACAAGTTTAAGTAGGGAAGACTGCCATAATTTCCTCCATGTTCTAAGGGACATGGGGCAGTGGAAAATAAGACGAGAGTGGTCGGAGGGGCCTCTACTCTTGCCTTTGTTGCCATTTAATACACAAATAATGTCAAATAAAATCAGCAACAATAAAATATGAATAATTCTATATCAGTAAATTGGATTGACTCATCTAGTTGAACTTTCATTCATAACAATTGCATGACTTATGTTTGAATCTTAAGTTCTCTTTATGGTAGACAATTTGTAATGTAATTATAAATATTTATTGAGATTATTGATTTGTCCTATCTTTAAAATAAGAATAACCTTCCTTTACTCTAAACTTATATATATATATAAAAGAATAATTCTATATCATATTAAACAATCTTCCTAAACCTCTCTTAATTATTAAGAAATTCTAGTACAAATAATTCCCTAGGCCCATAAATTAAACCAAGTAAAGGTCAAGAACAAAAACAAGTGGGGTATGGAGTAGGGGCGTTAATAGTATGTGAATAGATTCTTTTATAGCATGTTTACTAAATTTATATTGTTTTACTGTCACTTTTGGTAGTTTGTCCAGTAGTTCAAATAATGCAACAAAAATCTCATTTTCACGATTCTATACATATCAGTTTAAGTGATAATTATAGATATAAGAGATTACTGGTGCATAATTATGGATGTAAAGAGTTTTACGACACATGTTATTCTTTATTTTTTACCTATGCTTTTGGTTAAAATGTTTTAAGCTTTGTATTTAGCTTCCCTTCACTTGGCTATGATCGTCCCTTTCTTCTTTCCCCCCCTCCTTTTTTAAAGAAGTAAAGGAGAGAAAACTCTGAGAAACTAAAAGCACATGGCAACATAGGCTAGGCTTGTCCGTTTGGTTAGCTTAATTCCATGAATGTTAAGTGCTGATTAATGATTTTCCCTACAATGGCCATGTGATGGTTCATGCGCATTAGGTTTTTCTTAGTAAGGTAAGACAGTCACAATCACAACTAAGAAAAAGCTTCAAGCTTTATTGACTAGACGGCTAGGTCCTCCCAGCTGGACTGTATCAACTCCAGTTTGATCAAATGGATGTGAATTTTTACATGTTTTTTGCAATGTCCTTATCTCAATTGATTACATTGATCTTATAAATAATGCTTATATTCATGGCCAATGTGGCTTTATAGGAGAATGTTGTGCATAAATTTTCATTAGCGAGCTATAAGGAATGTGCTAGTTGATTTAGCTGATAAACGGATTTCTACCTGAGATCAACATTTCATATTTATAAAGGAAAGAGGTAATTTTTAGGAGAAAAGCCATAAACAAGAAAATTAATATTATGATGAATCTGGAAATAATTGTGTTCCTAAAGGTTCTCCACTGATTGATAACCTCACCATATATTTTTTAAATCTCTCACCAAAAGTATTGCAATACTAAATTGGGATGAAAAGTAGTGATATAAGTGTGAAAACAAAAGTTTATTTAATACAAAACTTTTTTTTACTAATTCACTTTAAAATTAATTGACAGATGAATGTGACACAAAAAAAAAATTTTGACGACTTGACAACACAATGCCGGATGATATATGTGTGAATACAGTAAGTTTATTTGATACAAAACTTTATTCACTAATTCACTTTAAAATTAATTGACAGATAATGTGACAGGAAAATAAATTGACGACTTGACTACACAATGCCTGATTTTTCTATGGTGTTGCAAGTTGCAATAATATAACTACTTTACTTGCTTTATTTTTTTTGGCTTGAACAACTATGTGATCTTTTCGTTTCTTTTCCTGTGCACAACGAAGAAGGTATCTTCATGTGATTCTTGTAAAAAAACGTATATGCAATGCTGCTTAATTAGCCGCCAACACAAGGCAAATATACAGCGTTGCCTGTTAGTCTCGGCCAATCAAGTTTGCATTGCTAGCATGCAAGAATTTTAGCAATTGCTAGCTGGTTATCGACCTGTTAAATTAATCTATACATGGACTCATGGTACACAATTCAACCCCACTTCACAATGTTGCACCTCTTCTCCAATTTATTATTGGCTCACTTTCATGGATCTCCTTTTATATGACGCCACACTGACCATATCCAACCATCATTGAAAAGGAAGTAATCAATTATTGGAGGATTGTACTGTTAGAATTTCCCGGAATTTAAATCTTTGTGTGTGGCTTAGAGCAGTTTGCTATCCTCCCTTCAATGTTGCTTTCACCTACAATGTTGTATCTAATAATGTTGACTCAATTTCACAAGCAAATAGATATGGATTTTCTCGAATTCAGAGGCGTGGAAAATCACAACTTGTCTGTTATTGCCCTTGAACTCAAACCTTGAATATTTTTTGTATTTGATAACGCCTAGAATTCATCTTATGGACTCAGTGGAGGAACCTCTTAATGAGATTCTTAGATGACCCTCTAATGAAATCCGAAAAAAAGAATGGAGGATTGAAGAAGAGAAATTAGGATGCAGAGCATCTACGGGGAAAGAACCCGACTAACTCAAACCTTGAATTGTTTTTAGGACAAAAGGAAAGCAATTCAAAGTCAGAGTTGGCGTACATTGAAGAAGGATGGACGTAGGAAAGGAAACATGGCACGTGCATGTTCCGTTGAAAGTTTGAAACCCCCCAACTATCCCTTTAGATTTTGTCAAATTTGGGTTAGATGGTCATAAAAACATTTATTCATTACTTTCTCTTATTTTCCAAGTTTTTAGAAGATTTCTAGTATTATATACGCTTATCTCAACTCAACCAATCTATAAGGATAGCTTTCAGGCTTTCATCTGATCTTGAAGGCCCAGACACCAGATTATTATCAAACCACAGAAAATCAAAGTTAACTAGGTTCATGGCATACGAAGAATCATAATTGAGTGGGCTAACTTTACAACAATAATTCTAAACATAGGTAATTATTTTAGGATGACCACTTATGCTGGTGACCAAAGCCTAACTTGGAATCACATTTATTTTTAGATCAAATTAATCTCAACTCGGTATGTGTATCTTCAGTTGACAAGGTAAAATCACTTTAAGTAAAAATTATAAACATAAAAGGACACACAAATTTAAAGTAGCATCAAAACAAAATTTCAAAAATAAATTTCCATGTGAGACTTTTGATGAGCCCATATTTATCTCACTGTTATCCTTACATACGAAGGTCTATATTCAATTACAAGATACTCTTGGAATCTCTCATATATATTTTCTTTCTTATGAGTATATAACTCACAGGACTTAACAGTAAAAAATCTATATTCTTCTCAAACTAAGAATTTTGCTTTTGTCTGGGAAATCAAATGAGGAGGAGAAACAATGGAGCAATTAAAAATTAGTACTGTATTAAAACATATATCATGTCTAAATTCATTAATGATTTCATTCCTCCCATTTTCTTTCCCTCTTAACAAACAATCGGTTAATTACACATCAAGATAACTTGGAAACAGAAACAATCAAAATTTGCCAAATTTGAATTAAGGTCCGTCTCTAACATATATAACAAGCCCAAAAGGCTATTGGAACCCATGCAATTAAGACAAATCTCAGTAAATCACACCAATATCTGTTTCAAGCTGAAAATAGACACATAATACATGGACCATACAATAAGAACAAAAGTCTTTGCTTATGTGAACGAGCCTTGTGACAGGAGAGTTTGGTTTTCTTTGTTTTGAAACATCAATAAGTTGAAGAAGCAAGCATTGTCCTTCCTTATGAAAAGCTACAGTATCATTTTTATTCAGTCCAAATATGGGAGAGCTTGTCTGGTAGACTGGTACTGGTAGGTGTCCGGCAATTCCAGTAGCCTGTGTCCTTGTAATGTTTGGGAGCCACAAGCTAGTCCAGATTACAGCTGGTATCAGAAATTATTTTATATGACAGGATCAGGAAGATAACACTTCTGCTTTTGTGCAATTGCAAATGGATATGGTTTTAGGGAATCAGTGTACGTCTCAATTTTTTGTATGGAAGACAGTATTCAAAGCTTTCGATCCAATTTTCCAATTTTTTGTATAGGTGACAGATCAACATGGTAAGTTTAAAGTTCAACACTTGCCTTTAAAGACTTGTGTTATTTGGATAGTGATCAAATATCAATGAATCATATAGTGATTTATTTAAAAATCTATTAAAAGCTATTTTTGTAAACAAAAGCTGTAGTTATTGTTATAATGTCGCACTTTTTTGTTTAAGTTATTAGAGTGGGTTAATAGTAAAGAATTTAGGTAAATTTACATAAGTTCATATATTCAAACTTCCTATTCACCATTGTACTAAAGAAAAATAGTGTTAAACATTTTACTTTCACAATGAATCAAATTTAACCTCAAGCCACAATTGTACAAGTTTTATATCTAAATTAGGTAGTGTTGAATATTTTATGGTTACGCTTGGATGCATTTATCTGCGTACACTCTTATAACTGCAATAATTATTAAGTAGCAGTATTCCTTTATAAAAATCCGGCAGCCCTTTTAATCTACTTTTGTTTGTTTGTGCTATTACTTGTTTGCTGTCATATACAAACTATAACGTGAATCTAATTCTTCATGGTAAAAAAAATAAATCAAACAAAAAATGACACGTGTGGTCCTTTAACAGGCACTATATTGTCTTTAAACTGATTTTTTTTTTTGGTAACGAGTTTTTTTGTCGGTAAAGCTTTGTACTGATATTTTAATATGGAGGCCCTGTGTTTACTTAAAATTTAAAGTAATAAACTATCCTGTTGCGGAGTTTAAAATCCCCAACAACAGAGTTTTGTTCTCAATTAACTGTTTACTCTGCGAAGAAAGTGAAATTGAAAAATGAAATCCTTGTTACTAATTTTTGTATTAGTAATCACATGATGGCATCAACCTGTTTCATCTTAAATAGAATTTAGATTTCCCTGATATATGGATTATTCTATTATTTTTACCTGACTTTCTTCTGCTTAACTTTACCTAGATAAGCTGTAGCTCAGTAGCTCTATATCCATTGCTCAGACTTCATGGGTCAATCGTTTCTCACATGGGGTCTTGTAGTTGTTTGGAACTGGAAGTATGTTTTAGTATTTGTTGGGAGGTAGCCCCAGTTAAAAAATATAATTCCCTTTACATGCCAACTGACATGCAATCTGTTGCACTTACCTTCCAAATGTGAAATCTTTCTTCTCTTTCTACCCAACCACTCCTCAATTCCATTTCCGTGAGCAATCATTCAGTACATATTATCCTACTAAGCCTATCATACGTATTCCGTTCAACATTAAACGTGTGTAAAATTACGTGAGTCATAATAAAAACGCACTTATTTTTAAAAAATATCCTTAAACTTATCAATTGTTGAATGAATTAGCTATAGTAAACAGTGCGAATTTCTCCATCCCTATCTTTTGGCCTTAATTAATAACCTATCATTATCTTATAACACATCCTATTTGAAGGCCATGAATGGATTAGCTTTCACTTACAGATAGGTCATAACCACTATACTCCAAAGTCCAAATCAATCATCATTGCTGCTTCAATATCTTTCTCCATCATAATTAGCATTCTCATTGTCTCTAAAAAATTATAAAGGTAGCAACCACCACCAATTATCAAATTACAACTGTGCATGCATGTAACAAAATATTTATGTGTTTCAAACAGAAATTCGAAAGTGAAAATTTTGAAGTTCAAAAAAGGTTTGGTTGTAGAATTTTGTATAACACAAATCCGATCCCTAACGTTAGGGGAAATAATTTAAATAAAAAATGGCTATTGCTTTCCACTGACAAATAGATTTCTTGAACCAGTAGCTTCGTGGACCAAACATCTTTTAGACATTATTGGTCTGTAACTGCATGTGTATCTCTGCTATATTTTATTATGAGGAGCATCATAGATAGCCAATAACCTCTGGGAAATCACAATAATCAAATAAGCAGGATTTTGTATTGGTGATGAAACTGTGAAGTCTGAACATTTGCCTTATCTTAATTCTGTGGGACATATGTATTTTTTACCTACAAATAATTTATTAGGACATTAGTGAGCTTTTGGTATTGTATCAGCTTCAATCATTTTGACCAAAACAGCTAGGTTTCAAGTTTTCAACTTGATCCCTAGTGATATTTGTAGCCGTTCTGTCCTAAAGAGCGATATGCGAAGAATCTCAATCGGAAACATCAAATCAAGTTGCATCAACCCCCCAATAAAAGAGAGGAAGAAATATATACATATGCAAGCAATTGATGTGTTACCAAACTTGGGATTGAGTTCACATTGAATGATGAAATTATATTTTGTATCACAGATTATAGTCATATAGCATGATGAGATTATCTACATTTTAGATTGTTTATTGAGGAAAATGACAAAAATACTTACTGATTTTGTACCAGGAGGTTGAGGTAGCACTCTATGTATCAAAACACAAACTCAAGTCATTATGAACAACTGCAACTTAGCGGAACAACTTGCTTGTAAATATGTTGATATGATTCGGGGCAAGTGAATGACACCCTTTTGTGTTTCTTTTTTTGTCAATGAACAATAATGCTTATATGTGCAGTGCTTCAAGCAAGAAGGATATATGGGCCAAGCAAGCATGAGGTAAGTGCCTCTGCCGGGGAACACTGTCCTCGTTTCTGATTAATATTTTTGGAAGGGTTCAATTCACTTATCAGTCACATATACTTGAGTAATTGTTTGCCTTGGACCAGACCATGGGGGGCCCAAAGTTTTGAGTATGATCCTACTTGTCAGCTGACTACTATTGAGTCTGTGACCAAAAAACACTTGACAATGACGAAGCCTTGGGTGACCAAAAAACTACTATTGAGTCTGTGACCAAAAAACACTTGACACTTGACACTTGACATTAGAAGCCCCCATATCCCAAGCCACTTTAGGGTTAATTTCCCTTTCTTGCCTGTGAATTGGGATTGCCTTGTCTTGTTAATAGTTGAATTATCGTCAAGCTTTATTTTTCTTTTATGATGTGATTTATACATGACGAAGTACGATACCATTTCTTTAGGCCTAGCGTGGGTCCAGGAGATGGAGACAGAGAAAGGAAAAGTGGAATGGAGAAAATTTACAAAGATCCTAACACTAGATGAAACCTTACTTTTGTTTAGGGTTCACTTATTTTGCTTTCGTGTTTGGAGTAAACTCTTATTTTAATCCTTGAATAATAATTTTTTGACATCAAATAGTTCAAAATGACTGATTATTGAGTGTATGTTTGGGAATCCGTTTGTTGTTGCAAATGTGAATTTCTAATCCTCGAATGATGTGCATTTCTGTTTGGTAAATTTACGTTTTCATTTGGTTTAATAGGATTTTAATCTCCAAATTACGTTTAGAGCAAAGCAAAATTTTCTTACTTTTGAGTTATAAACTCACTTTTATTACCTATATTTATTTTGTCAAACTCACTTTTGAAATAGAAATTTCTAAACATAAATCGCATTATTACAAACACACTTTTAACCAAACTAAAGTTTGCAAACACACTTTCAACCAAACTTAAGTTTACCAACTGTAATCCAAACATACACTGAGACTTTTTCATATCATTCAACTATCAAAAATTATTATTTGAGGACCAATTTGATGTCAAGACAATTAAATATTTCAAAAATGTTACACATTGTTTGATTAGCACAAGAAATTCATGCTTAATAAAAGTGGAAATGAAAGCATGCATTATCAATCTTAAGATAACTTATATAGTATTAATATTTTAAAATGATCGCCGTACCGGTATATTTAAAATATATTATATTAGATATTTCAAACTTTTAAATACCATTTGTTTATATATTTTTTAATTATTTTTTAAATTTTTACTATATCTATGTATCTGCATCGTGTCATATTCATGTCTATCTATATCCATGACTGCTTCTAGAAACATAACGGGGGAGGAATTAAACCGACGAGGCTATAGGAATATACGAAAAGGAGAAACTAGACTACAAAGGAACCCCATGCATAAGAGTAGAGGAACTGCAGCCCTGCACTGCTTTGAGTCATTCTGGAGCATATGGTGTAGAAAAAGGTTTCATACCATTGTTTAGATAGTTAATGATGAAATTGAAGTAAGTTTACATTCCATTGTTTGGAATGACAATGGAATGAAATGGAAATGGAATAATAAGGATTAATAGAGTAAAAATCTCATTCCATCCTACCCCCAATTTGGAGGGGAAGAAAAAGTAGGATATGAAGTGGAATATGATGGAATGAGTTCCATCTAATACTATTCCATTTCATCCTTATTTTTAAAATCCAAACGATGGAATAATACACCATTCTATTTTTTACCATCAATCCAAACAAACCCTAGATCTCTCCAAATAGACACTAGATCTATCCATGTCTTCCTTCAACATGGGAACGATCTCGTCTTCCATATGGAAACGAACTCGCCTAGATGCCTAGATTATTCCCACCCAGTCCATCTTTTCATCGGAGACTATACCAGAAATGGAAGCAGCTGAACTTATAAGTAGTGAAATAGACAAGTTATGCTATAGGAACCGAAATGCAAAAATAGCAATCTTAGAGTTTAAAAATTAAATAGTACAAAATTCTTGAGATCCAGTCAGAATAACCTGTAATAACTGGTTTTTTCAGTGTAGTATGGATACTCCACAGCGTTGTTGGAGTATGTTAAACTCCTCCATTGTTGCGAGTGTGTGTAAATGATGTCCGTTGAATTTGTAAGCATTAAGAGAGCAAAACTTGGGTACAGCTTGGCAAAGACAGGCAACCCCAAGGAAGGCCATTGGCAAACAACCAGAATCAGTTAGACTTCATCTCAATATCGGAATTTTCCTCCAGATTAGCATCAGGATTGTCCCCGGGTAGAAGGCCAAGAAGTGGCAGAGGCAATAATGAGCTAAGATTGCAAAGGATTATCAAAGAGGCTAAGTTATCAAATTTGTCCTTGGTAATACCAAACAGTTGAGTCAGACCAGCACCTATCAATCCCCCCAAGAACACTCCCTCCATTAGATACAGACATAAGAGTTGCAAAAAGTGTTGCTCCATTCCCTCAGGACATAACCTTACTGCTTGCACAAGAACAGGCATGAAAGAAGCCTGAAATACACAAGTAATCAGATGCAAGACAAATTTTGCACAAACAAGTATAATAATAGTTGATTGGCAGAATTAGAGTACAAAGGGATATTCAAGTGGTGCATACTGATACTGATTATTTCATGGCATGCACTGATATTAATTATATCCTAAATCAAATAAAGGACCAATATAACCTAAACTGAAATCAAAACTACAATCACTAATACATTCCTCCTTCAAACTTACTTTTCATATGAAAGGTGTGAATTCTCAAAAACCAGTTATAAGGATTCCTTTATTTATCACAGAAAGGAAGCAAAAAGAATGATATTTCAGCATAAGTGCACTAAAAATCGCACAGGAACTATAAATCCCTACCAACAAGCAGCCTCCATAGAAGCCCTGACTAAGTTGGAAACTGCTTTCTATGAGTGATTTCTAAATAGTAGAAGTACAAATATTCAATTGAAGTGTTTAATACAAAGTTACAAACATAAAATTTAAGTGTGGCCAATTCCTCAAAAGCTACATTATAAAAATTGCAGGACGCCTGGTGCATTCTAAGAAGTCCTTCTAACAGCATGCTAGCAACGCTTTTAGAAGCTAATTGTGCTTTTGTTTTTTAAACATAAAACAATACCTGAACATTTTCACAAATTTACAATGAAATACTACTGAACTTTTTTTGCTTTTGTTGTAACTTCTATCATTTGCTTCTTAAAGCAGCTTCAAAATGACCAACAATACCAAACTTAGCCTGAATATCTAACGTTACAGTGAGAAAGTATTAGATTTCTACTGCAATGGCAAAAACATGAATGAGTTGCGAGCTTAAAGTGAGAGAGACGAACGAATACATGAGACCCAATTTGTAACAACTAAAGCAGAGAGGTGTAATGTTAGATCTGTTTCCAGAGCCAGTAGTACAATTGATGAATGAAATCAGATCACCTGACTCAAAACAGTGAGAATTAATGAATCCCCAATTGAAAACCACTCATCACTTATGCCAAACTTCCGGTTAGTCTAGCAACCAGGAAAACCTGACAATAGAAGGAAACTACAACAGAAATATATTTAGAAAGTCAGTTCAAAGTAAAGATATATATACTTAATTGAAACATACGACAAACCTAAGTCATTCCAAGAGCTGAACCTACAAGAGTAGTTGCAAGAAATATTTTCCGCAAAGGCACATTCTTCAGAAATCCATTGTAAAGTCCAATACCAAGCAGAGAAGCAATTGAGGTAACAAGCTTGACACGTCCTAAAAATTCTGGGGTAAAACCAAGGGCATTTGTGCTGAAATAGGTAACAAAGAGATTACGTAAGATTAAAGTTAATGCCATGTGCTGGCAAGAGAATACCAAGAGGACATGAAACTCAATCCAGATAGTAAAGGATAATTATAATTTTAACAGACTGGACATACATAAAGAAGAACATAGCAGAGTCAGAATGCGTAGTTGCTTGCCACAAGAAACTAAACAATGGGGGAAGAAAAATACTGCGCAGTTGCACTGCACCCCACAGCTCAATGATGTTCTGTTTTGAACTTTCCAAAAAATAAGGACTGATGAAAGCAAGATTTTGCCCCCTTACTGTATCAAGCACAGGTTGTTCTTTTACAAGAACAGCAACAGCAGATGTTATCAGTGGAAGCAATGCCGTGACTCTAAAAACAAACCTGGCACAGTAAGTTCTTATCAGGAAAACATAAAAAGAAAAAACAGGTACAGCTATTAATAATCAGAAGTATCTTGCTTCACAAACTTCTTGTTGTAGATTGTTGTCACCCGTGCAGCCTTAATCGAAACCTGCAAATAAATGAGACAGCAAAATCGTGAAACCTGTAGCGTGCAAAGCACTGCCCTCAAGGATTATTTCGGTATAGACGAAAATCCCCCAGGGTACTGCAGGTTCTTCCTGTTTGACAGGGCTTCAAGAACTACAAGAGATTTAAGTCACGTAACCCAGTAGAGAAAGAGAATAGAAGTAGAGAATAATGAAGAGGAAGTTCTCTCTATGTGTCTCTCAAACCACAAAACTTAATCAAGGATGGTATTTATAGAAAACAGTTTTTGGTCGTTGGAATATGACCGTTGGAATATGTCCGTTGGAATATGACCGTTGGAATATGTCCGTTGGAATATGACCGTTGGAATATGACCAGGTCAAAACTTGGATAAAACAAAATCATTTTTTAAACTTCTTCAAAAACTTATTTTCCAACTAATGTGAGACATTTATTCTTTTGAAATAAAGCATTTTTCACAACAATCCCCCACATATTTCAAAAGAATATTAAATAAAATCAATAATTTTTTAAAACAGAATCTGGGTTACATCATGAGTGCAAACGTTTGAATCTGTGTCTTTTGGACTATGAACCAGACCTAGATAAATAGGATTTTAACTTACAATGTAATTGGTGAAGTTTAAACTTCTATGAACCAAAACATTTTTCGTGTAAATTAGAATCCCACTTGATCACATTTACACCCTTATTTATCTCTTCTGTTAACGCAGTTTTGCACTTTTCGGCCATGTGCGTGCCTGGTTGTTCATGAGTGCTCTAGAGATTATGCCATTATCTCATAGGAGCGGCCCCACTCCACACTCATATAGGTGATTTCATCAAGTGTATACTGCACTTTATACACCACCCATAAGGGATATGAAATTCATTAAAAGCATATAGCTTATCCTCACAATAAATGCAGTCTAGCACTTCTCATGCTTCTCACACCATAGGAAGGGACAGACACAATGCTAGCAGTACTAACAAGTGACTTGTTATTACCCATATGAACTTTTTTCATGGGATCTCCACTCATAAAAGTTGGGTTACCATCACTGTTAGTTTCAAATTGGCTTAAGTCTCATTCCCCTCGATGTGGTATATATTAAATTTCTACACAAAGATTTTGTCAGAGGATTGGCCAAATTTCCTTATGACTTCACATAATTATGGATTTAATTCCATCTTTTAGCATATGCTTCACAGAATTGTGACGTATACATATATGTCACTTTTCATTATACACATTTTTTGTTTGCTCTTACTATTTGCCATTTTGGCAATCACAGACTCTGAAGAATCTATGTCTTGGTATTTTCCATAAAGGAATATTTGCTAAGAGATTTCTTAGCCACTCAAATTTCAGATCCTACCAAGTTAATAGTAATAAATTATGCCTCTATTATAGATCCGGCTATACAGGTCTACTTAGATGACTTCAAGCGACATCACTTCAATTGAGGCTAAAAATAAATCACTAGTGGATTTAATCTCATTTGAATCAATGATTTATTTAACATTATGATTATCATGTCCACACTTCAAATTCAACACCATGGCTCTTGGTCCATAGTCTCATCAATCTCAACTAATCTCATAGTGCAATAGGGACATGGAATTCATTTATGCAAACATTATCAAATACTTGATCATGTACATCTAGATCATAATTATCACACTCTATACATATATAACTATGCATGTCACATAACCAAGTTAAATAGTAACTCAAAGATAACAATGGTATATGAGATATAATGTAAGACATTATATGAAGCACTCAATGCTCTATTTTAATTTTTAAACTCTACACAAACCATTATAAAGATTATGTGTATGTATTTACTTAATCAATCAAATTATAACACATGCAAAATCAATTACATAACAGGTACCAATATTTGAGCATATTCATATTGTGATGCACCACATTATACATATTTGAGAAAATTCTCACTTGTTATACACACCACATCTAACAAAAGAAAATATCTTTCTAAAAATTATTTCACAAAATTAGAAGTATCACATTATCTCTTCCTTGGTTCAGGTGAAAGAATTTTAGATAGACACCCCCACACTTTAAGATATTTATACCAAGTCTACTACTATAATATCATTTTCTCATTAAAACTCCCACATATAGAGAGTACATCATATTGATGAAAAACATGTAATCACTTATAGCATCAATACATAATGAAGCTTCCTCTGGAACTAACAAAGAACTTAAACTAAGACTCATTATTCATATAGAGCACCCATGCATGAAACATTTCCACAAACATGTTCAACGCATACTTTCATTTTTGTCATCTAACAATAATTGTTAAAAATATAGCACCTAGCAACACTAAAGGATGATAGACATCCAGCATTCCATCAAACAAACCACATATCACAAAATTAGTGCATTACCTCACCTACACACAATCACTACACCATTGGATTGAGGAGAGTAAGGAGGTGTGATTTCATGAATTATTCCTTCTTTTTCACAATAGTCATTAAAGGTGTATTCACCACCTCTATCTGATCTAACTCTTTTAATTCTTTTATTTAATTGATTCTCTACTTCTGCTTTATACACTAGAAACATATCAAAAACCTCATCTTTATTTCTAAGTAAATATACTTTAGTGTATATAGAAAAAACATCAATAAAAGTTACATAATATTTTTACCACCTCTAGTCATAGTTTGTTTTAAGTCTCCTAAATCAGAATGAATTAATTCAAGAACTTCTGTTTTTCTTTCTACAGATAAGCATGGTTTTTTAGTTATTTTTGATTCAGCACATATTTCACATTTGTTTAAGCATGTATCACTAAAACTAGAAATTAATCCAAGATATTGCATTTTCTTAATATAAATAGTACTAACATGTCCTAATCTTGCATGCCACATATCAATAGAGTCAATCATATACACAGAAGAATTAGCATTTTCATTAATTTTAGCAATATTGAGTATAAACAGGCCTTGATTACAATAACCCTTTCCTACAAAGACATTATTTTTTGTCATCACTATTTTGTCAGACTCAAAAGATACTTTAACCCCAGCCTTTCCTAGCAAGGCCACAAAAATTAAATTTGCCCTTATGCTAGGTACATGAAGCACTTCGTTGAGAGCTAAGGTCTTACCAGATGTGAGTTTCAGAAGAACTTTTCCTTTCCCAAGAACTTCGGTGGTTCGGGAATCACCAAGATAAACTTGTTCTTCTCCATCCCCCACAGAATTGTAGGAGGTAAACATATTTCTGTTTGCACAAATATGTCTGGTAGCCCCAGAGTCTACCACCCAATCATTCACATTGGCCATCAATAAAACTTGAGAAATGACCGCAGCAATTATATCATCTCCTTCGACCAAATTTGCATTTGGCTTAGGAGGATTGTCATTTCTCTTCCTGAGTCTGCATTGAGCAGCCCGATGACCTGGCTTGCCACAAACATAACAGTTTCCTCCACTCTTTTTTTGAAAGTGGGATTATTCACTCTTGGCACGTAATTAGGTTTATTGTAATCAGTCCTTTTGTTGGGTTAATGTTCGTACCTTTTCTTATTGAATTGTACCATATTTGCCCTCGAAGCCAATGCCTTTGCCCTTGCAGTCTTGATCTCGTTTCTGTTTGTGTCCTCAATGATTATGTGCGTGATTAGATCAGCAAGGGATATCTGTTTGTTTTTATGCTTGAGTTGTTGTTTGTAGTCCTTCCAAGTTTGCGGCAGTTTTTCAATGAAGCAGATCCTCGCTACGAATTCATCAAGTAAGGTGATGTTCTCAGCCTTCAATTCTTCTAATAACTTGTGGTATTGATTGATTTGAGTCTTGATATCAATTTCATCCGTCATCTCCCATTGGTAGTAGTTCCCAATGACGAACTTTTGTTTGCCAGCATCCTCGGTAGTGTATTTGACAATCATAGACTCCCAAAATTTGTTGCTTTCCTTGTATGAGCAGTAGACATCGAACAATTCGTTAGATAATGTGGTTAGAATTGTGTGCCTACATACCTTATTGGCATAAGTCCAATTGTCAAGTGTTTTCTGATCAGTAGATGTGTCAGGCATTTGATCGGTGAGTGCAATAGTGACACCGTGCATGTCTAGAATAGAGTAGACACGCTCTTGCCATCTTTTGAAATTTTGTCCTCCGAACATTTCGATCTTGGAAACATCTGGGAATGGTTTGGCATATGTAAGCTATGCGCGACAAGAGGAGGTGGGTTTTGTGGGGTACCATTCTCGGACCGTTGTTGGTGAGAAAGCGGCCTTGTTAGCTGCGTTTTGTGGTTCCATAATCCTTGAGATTGTTGTAGATTGTTGTCACCGTGCAGCCTTAATCGAAACATGCAAATAAATGAGACAGCAAAATCGTGAAACTGTAGCGTGCAAAGCAACGCCTCAAGGATTATTTCGGTATAGACGAAAATCCCCAGTGCTGCAGGTTCTTCTGTTTGACAGGGCTTCAAGAACTACAAGAGATTTAAGTCACGTAACCCAGAGAAGAGAATAGAAGTAGAGAATAATGAAGAGGAAGTTTTCTCTATGTGTCTCTCCAACCACAAAACTTAATCAAGGATGGTATTTATAGAAAACAGTTTTTGGTCGTTGGAATATGACCGTTGGAATATGTCCGTTGGAATATGACCGTTGGAATATGTCCGTTGGAATATGACCGTTGGAATATGTCCGTTGGAATATGTCCGTTGGAATATGACCGTTGGAATATGACCAGGTCAAAACTTGGATAAAACAAAATCATTTTTTAAACTTCTTCAAAAACTTATTTTCCAACTAATGTGAGACATTTATTCTTTTGAAATAAAGCATTTTTCACAACACTTCTTTCAGTACCTTACTCCATAAGTATACACCAGAGACCCACTGAAGTAGGAGCTCACAATTCCACCGAAAGATAAAGAACCCCAACATAAGGACTGGAGAGATCCCGAGGTGCTTTGTGACTCCCCACGTGCCCTCTCCACAACCATTGAATCTACAACCTAAAACATGATTCAGTATCTGACATAGTTTTCTGAACAATTTCAATCAATTAAAGATGATAAAGCACTAAAGTCATAGTATTGGAGACAGATTGTAATGCTTCTAAAACCAAGTAGGAAGAGTTCGAAAAGGTATGGGATGTGAATTTGTATGTGTTCGTAAAGCACGGTAATGGAGAAGTACACCTACAACATAGTTAAATAATTTATGGGAAAAAAAATCAGAATAAACTAAGCAGGAGACACTCACAACATCTGAGAAGGCAACAGAAAGAGATTCAAGAAGTATCAAAAAGCAGCACTATATTTGCTGTCAACAAAGGTTGCCATCAAACTCCATGAGAGTGCACCAAGCAGCCCAGATAGAACTAGGTATGACCTTCTTTGATAACAAAAAAGTGGGAAAAAATCACTGCGTACCATATTAAAAACTGAGATGATAGAACTTTAGTCCATTGGAGAATAAAAGATGAAGAAGTAATGAACCTCCCAGTTAAGGAAGAGAGAAAAGAGATACAGTTAAGACTCCAACCTTATAAACCCATATAGAGGTTTGATAAGCCACGGCAATGCAGAAAAACCAGAAATCACAGCTGTCTGGTCAGTATATGTAACTAGTCAGTCCTTCAAATATTAGTGTAAATAAGCTTGAAAAATGGAGCACAACTTCAAGGAAATGCTATCATTTTTTTGGTTTCAACAGTTGGCCCAAGCAAAAAGGCTTACGCATAATTGATAACTAAAGCCTTCTCTCACAGCTGTCTAAATCCATGAGTGTGAAGAAGACATACCTCAGCAGGATCCAGATGTAAGTCATCTTTCAAATAAAAGTTGACAGCCAGCCTTGCAAGTCCTAAAACACCTTGAACAAAATATACCATCGCAACGGCAATATTATCTGGGGATAAATCCACACCAAACAATGTGACGGTGCTCATACGGTATCTATTTTTGCTAGGAGCAGTTTTACTAGCGGAGGACTCCTCTTCCTCTAGCACTGTTTCAGATGTTGTCAAATCCCCTTTTCCTACCTCAATCATGCACAAAATCCATCAATGCTAACACTAATTTCCTAAAAAAAATAAATGCATTAAATGTTTTACTTTGGGAACAAAAACAAGGAAGCAGCATCTGGATAGAATAAATAAAACTGGGGCCTGGCATTCAAATTGGAAAACAAATAATGATGTCAGCTAAATCTAACATATTGTATATACATTTATGAATTTAAAATATGAAAAAATTTTATTCAAGCTTATGCTAAATAGTATACTACTTAGGAAGATTGCACCAGGCATTCAACAACCGCATATAAACAGAGCTTAATTTTATGATGGAACTCTAAAACATCCAAACTTCTTCTACAATCTGTTTCAGAGACTCGCAATGGATAAAAAGCTACGGAATAAGCCAATTATCACAAACACCATCGAAAAGAAGCTTACCAGATATAGAACCCAAAAAAGGCTCGTCATCATCGTTAAGCCGGAGAAAGGACCCCGAGCTCGGAACGGTGACGGGAATTTCCGTTGCCGGCGACTTTCAACGCTTTCTCCGGCGGAATGACGCAATCGAAGGCCGGTGACTCGGAGTGCAGAGGGGAGAAGGAAAATACAGGGAAATGGGAGGGTAAGAATGGGATTTAAATAGAAAATAAATAGAGATACTTTTATTTTGTTTCTTATTATATTAATTTTGAGTAATTATTTTTATTAGTTTATTTTCTTAAATGACTTTAGTACCCACGAGGTGGACTGCGTATTGTACAGTTCAAAATTCAATGCCCACTTATACCTTTCGGGCTAATATGGGAAAAGTGTCAACTTCATTCATTATTAATTTCTTAACTGTCCAAAGGACAGTTAAAAATTCAAAGCCCACTCATACTTTTCGGGCTAATATGGGAAACGTGTCAACTTCATTCGTTACTAATTTGTCCAAATGATTAAGTACTCGTAGATATGTGATACATAAATATTTCAGATATTGTACAACTTAAATATGTTTAATTTGTTTAATTTAAGTATAAAATTATTTTGTATGTTATAAAAATATTACAATTACATATAAAATAATTTGATATTTTAAACAAATTAACTTAGTATATAGTGAATATATAATAGATATATTTAGTTCAACGAAAAACATCCTCTAAATATTAGTATCATGATATTAATTTTCAAGTGAAATCTAAACTTAAGTCACTAAATAAAAATATTTTCCTTCAATATATCTTTTTTTATTACAATCAAATAGTATTTGTACTAACTTCTTATAATTAAATTAATTCAACTTTTCAATTTGATCTATAAGCGTGCATTTATATCATAATAAGAGAATTTATAAGTTTAATAATTAGGATAAAACTTAAAATGCAGTATTGTAAGGACTGGTGATATTATTACTCAATTAAAAAGTATATTTGTACTAAATTTTTTACGTTATTTTTTATTCATTTTCCATTTTAATAATTTATTTTTCACATCATTTAATTTATTTTTTCTTTTGTTTAAACTTCTAACACTCTTCAATTTGCTATGGCAGAACCATGACCACCTCAACTCACCACCCTCACCATCAAACCCGCCACCCACACTCCAACAAACTCGCCTCGGCACACATCGTCCTCACCCAAAGAACCACCACCTTCCTCCACGTTGAGCAGCAGCAACCCATCCCAACTACCGTCGCGCCTCAATCACCACGAGCCCTTGTAAGCTGCCACCGCCACCACTAAACTCAAACAACTTCATCATCAACTCAGCCACCTTTAGCAGCCACCTTTAGCAACCACCATAACCACAGGCATTTGGAAGCCACTGAATCTGTATCAGCACTATAAGTCGGTGGCTTGCATTTGAAAAGTCAAAAAGAGAGGAAAGCAAATTGTTTCTGATTGGAGTGTGCTTTCAGTTGAAGCCTTATTTTTTAACAAAGGCTTGCAAATTGGAGACAAATTGAAAGATAAATTGGAGAAGCTTCTTTTCGGTGCCTTGATTGCTGGAAGTAAATGCATTTGTATGCATTGGCTCTCTATAAATAGAGAGCAGCTTCTCCATCCGAAAACATAACTAACAAATAGAAGAGAAGCAAATAAGCTCGTAAGCTTCTATGAGTGAGAGAAAAATAGAGAGTGTAAGAAAATTCTAAGAGTGTAGTGTGTGAGTATACACTGAGAATTTTTCGATTTATTCTCTAGTTTCTGTAATACTACAAATTGTAATAGGAGAGGGTCTCATTGGGAAATACTATATTTTGTACCTCTTGTGTGTAAGAGTATAAATAAGATATTGTAATTATTCTTGATATAGTGGAATATTTTCGGAGTTTGTCCCATGATTTTTTCCCTCAGTGTACAAGGGGATTTTCCACGTAAAATCAGGTGTGCAGTTCTTGATCTATTTTTCTTGTGCAAATAGTACTGATAAGTGGGTCCCACCATAAAATACTATTCACTTAGGCCCCACCACAAAAGTACTATTCACATACTTTACAAATTTATCAGTTCTTCTTCACGGATCTGAGTGCGCTTCCACTCACATCCATATAGTATTCAAGACACTTGGGGTGTATCCAACTTTGATTTCCTAACAAGTGGTATCAGAGCCACTTGATCAAATTTCAAATCGAAGATGTCGATGCCAAAATTTGATGTGGAGAAGTTCGATGAATCCAACGACTTAAGTTTATGGAAGCTGAAGCTGCAGGCATTGCTAGATCAACAAGGCTTGTCAAAGGCGTTGAAAGGTGAAAGCAAGTTGCCAGAAACATTGTCTTCTAATAAAAAGGAGGAGATAATAGCCAAGGCACATAGCACAATACAGTTGAGCCTGACAGATAATGTGCTGCGAGAGGTTATGAACGAGAAGACTATAGATGGATTCTGGAAAGCTTTAGAAGAAAAGTATTCTGTAAAGACTTTGTCAAACTAACTTTACCAGAGGAAACGATTGTATACATTCAAACTTTCAGGAGAAAAATCAATTCGAGACCATATTGACGACTTCAATTGGATGACCACCGATGTACAAGCGGCTAGAATTACAGTCGAAGATATTGATCAAGCTATGATCTTATTGACTTCACTATCTCCGTCCTATGATAATTTCTGTGATACCATGATGTATGGTAGGTCCACCATCTCCGTCAAAACTGTCAAGGAGGCGTTGATGATAAAGAAGCATCAGAAATTGGCATCAGGATCCAGTGCTGATAATACTGCAGATGGGTTGTTCGTGACGAGAGGGCGTAGTCAAGAAAGAGGATTGGGAAGTAAAAGCAAGGGAAGATCAAAGTCCAAAAATCACAAGTCCTTAAAGTGTTTTCATTGTCACCAACCAGGGCATAAACAAAAAAATTACCCTGGGAGAAAGGAGAAACAAGGAAATGCTACCAACATAGCAGTTGCAAGTTCTTATGGTAGTGATGTTGAATCTGTCCTGACAGTTTCCACTAGCGATTCAGGCAACGAGTGGATCCTGGATTTTGGCGCATCTTTTCACATAACATCTAATAAGAATTTTTTCTCTTCGTATCAAAAGCGAGAGGGAAAAGTTTGATTGGAAGACAACAGGATAATTGCTGTTGTAGGTGGAGGAGGGGTACGAATCAGATTAGATGATGGTACTGTAAGGACATTTCAAGCGTGGCATGTACCAGAGCTGGGTAAGAACTTGATCTCTTTGAGTGCCTTAGACAACCAGGGGTACAAGTTATCTGGAGATGGTGATTTTTTGAAGGTGACCAAAGGCTCGATGGTGGTGGTGAGAGGAAAGCTACAATGCGGGATCTATCTATTGCTGGGGAGCACAGTTAGTGGCATTGCTACTGTTCTATCCTCTGAAAGATCTAAAGATGATGTTATAAAGTTGTGGCACATGCGACTTGGTCATATAAGTGAGAAGGGAATGACAATACTTGCTGGAAGAGGACTGCTGAAAGGTGTAAAGAATTGTAAACTCGACTTCTGTGAAAATTGTGTATTTAGAAAGCAGAAATGAGTGAAGTTCAGTTCTACAAAACACACCAGTAAGGGCATTCTATAGTATGTCCACTCGGATGGTTGGGGTCCAGCCTCTGTTAACTCATTGGGTGGTGCTCGTTATTTTCTTACTCTGATAGATGACTATTTCAGGAAGGTCTGGATTTATTTCTTAAAGCAAAAGGATGAGGTGTTCGAAAAATTCAAGTAGTGAAATACCATGGTCGAAAAGCAAACCGGACAGTTAGTCAAGCGGCTGAGAACCGATAATGGCAGAGAATTTTGGAGCAAAGAATTTGAAGAGTTATGCAGGAATGCATGTATAGTGAGGCACCATACTGTACCTAGAATACCACAGCAAAATGGAGTTACAGAACGGATGAATAAAATACTTTTGGAGAGTGCACGATGCATGCAAATTAATGCTAAACTTCCTAAATCATTTTAGGCTGAGGCGGTCAATACAGCTGTATACTTAGTAAATGGATCTCCATCAACTGCAATTGATCTAAAAATTCCACAAGAGGTATGGTCCGGTCAACCTGTAAATTATTCTGATTTGAAGATATTTGGTTGTCCTGCGTATGCCCATGTGAGTGATGGTAAACTTGAGGCGATGGCAAGAAGGTGTATATTTTTAGGGTATACACGAGGGGTGAAGGGCTACAAACTGTGGTGTACAAAAAAGGCAAGTTTATCGAAGATCATTGTTAGCAGAGATGTTACGTTTAACGAGGTAATAATGGTGAATCAGAAGTGGGAATCTGAAGTAGATCAGGCAGAGACAAATCATGGTACTGAGAAACAGGTGGAGCTAGAGATTGACACTGGGAAGATGAAGTAGGAAGAAGACATAAGTCAGCCGAGTACTTCAGGTATTGCTCAACCTAAAGTAGAACAACAAGATAAATCTGGAGACAAGGATGCTGGTGAAGAAACCAGAGGAGCAGAACCATACAGTATTGCTATTGGCAGATAAAGGCGACAAATTCAGAAACCTCAGAGATATCTAAATTTTGTTGCTTGTACACTTGACTCGTCAGATGTAGATCCTATAACCTTTGCATTGGTTGTGGCGATGGAGCAGTAAGAGATGAACCATCTACCTACTGTGATGCAGTAGATAGCAATGAGTCAAAGGAATGGCTAATAGCAATGAATGAGGAGATTGAATCTCTTCAAAAAAATCAAATGTGGAAGCTGGTACAACTTCCAGAGGGGAAAAAATAGTTGGTTGCAAACAAGTCTTCAAAAGGAAATAGGGAATCCCTAGCATTAAACCTCCAATGTTTAAGGCAAGACTAGTAGCAAAGGGTTATACTCAAAAGGAGGGCATTGACTTCCATGAAGTATTCTCTCCTGTGGTGAAGCATAGTTTTATTCGGATCCTATTAGCTATTGTAAGTACGTTTGACTTGGAGCTGAAACAGCTTGATGTGAAGATGGCGTTCTTACATGGTGAGCTAGAGGAGCAAATCTACATGAGTCAACTGGAGGGGTTCGTAGTTCCTGAGAAGAGGGATCATGTTTGCCTGTTAAAAAAGTCTTTGCACGGCTTGAAGCAGTCCCCAAGGCAATGGTACAAGAGGTTTGATGCATTTATGATTGGTAATGGATTCAACAGAAACCAATATGATAATTGTATATACTCTAAAGAGCTTCCAGATGGTTCTCGCATTTATCTATTATTGTATATAGATGACATGCTAATTGCAGCTTGCAACAAGGCTGAAATTAGCATACTGAAAACTCAGTTGAGAAAAGAATTTGAGATGAAAGACTTGAGTGCAACAAAGAAGATTCTTGGTATGGAGATTCATAGGGAGAGGCATCGTGGCAGATTGTGTTTGTCAAAGCAAAATTACATTATGAAAGTGCTACAACGCTTCAATATGGATCAGTCTGAACCAGTTGGTACTCCTTTGGCTCCCCATTTTAAGCTATCTTCAAAGGAATGTCCAGAAATTGAGGAGGAGGTGGAACATATGACTCATATACCTTATTCCAGTACAGTTGGCAGTCTCATGTATGCCATGGAGTGCACAAGACCATATCTTTCATATACAGTAAGTGTGGTGAGCAGATTTATGAGCAAACCGGGAAAGGTACACTGGGAAGCTGTGAAATGGATCATGCGGTACTTAAGAGGTTCGTCCGATGTCTGTTTGGTGTTTGATGGTCAACAAACTCGTTGGGTTGTAGGCTATGTAAATTCTGATTATACAGAAGATTTGGACAAAAGGAGGTCATTAACATGCTATTTCTTTACAGTCTTTGGATGTACTATTAGTTGGAAGGCGACATTGCAATCCACAGTTGCATTGCCAACTACTGAAGCTGGGTATATGACATTGACTGAGGCTGTAAAAGAGAGCATATGGGTGCAAGGTCTTTTGAGTAGTTTTAGATTGGATGAAAAAAAACTAATCATACATTATGATAGCCAAAGCGCTATTCATCTGGCAAAGAATATTGTCTATCATGAAAGGACAAAGCACATTAATATTAGACTTCACTTTGTCAGAGAAAGTATCAATAATGGTACAGCTGCAATTCAGAAGATAGCCACAGCTTAGAATCCTGCAGACATGATGACAAAGTCATTGCCAGTTGACAAGTTCAAACATTACTTCGACTTAGTCAATATTTGCAGAGGTTGAAGACTCCTGAGATGCAAGCCAAGGTGGAGAATTGTAAGTCGGTGGCTTGCATTTGAAAAGTCAAAAAGGAAGGAAAGCAAATTGTTTCTGATTAGAGTGTGCTTTCGGTGGTAGCGTTATTTTTCAACAAAGGCTTGCAAATTGGAAGACAATTTGGAGAAGCTTCTTTTCGGTGCCTTGATTGCTGGAAGTAAATGCATTTGTATGCATTGGCTCTCTATAAATAGAGAGCAGCTTCTCCATCCGAAAACATAACTAACAAATAGAAGATAAGCAAATAAGCTTGTGAGCTTTTATAAGTGAGAGAAAAATAGAAAGTATGAGAAAATTCTAAGAATGTAGTGTGTGAGTATACACTGGAAATTTTTGGGTTTATTCTATAGTTTCTGTAATACTACAAATTGTAGTAGGAGAGGGTCTCACTGGAAAACACTATATTTTGTACTTCTTATGTGTAAGAGTGTAGATAGGATATTGTAATTGTCCTTGATATAGTGGAATATTTTTAGAGTTTGTCCCTTGATTTTTTCCCTTAGTGTATAAGGGGATTTTCCATGTTAAATCTGGTGTGCAGTTCTTAGTCTATTTTTCTTGTACAAATAGTACTGACAAGTAGGTCCTACCATAAAAGTATTATTCACATGGCCCTACCACAAAAGTACTATTCATGTGCTTTACAAATTTATCAGTTCTTCTTCACGGATCTGAGTGCGCTTCCGCTCACATCCATAAAATATTTAAGACACTTGGGGTGTATCTAACTTTGATTTCCTAATAAGCACAACTAGCAACAACCCGTCAACTTTCGCCATCGAAACACGTCGCTGACCTCCGCCATCCTCGAGATCTCAACCGCGCCACCCACCGAGCCCGGGACCTCCGCTGTCGTACCACCACGCCAACAACCACCACTCCTCATCCAAAACGTCCCCACCTCTGTCAAAGTCGAACCTCGCCGCCGCAGCACTTCCTCCCGAAATGAAACCAACCACCTCGTCAACAAACCGTCGCCAGAGCTGCTGCCAAGCCGCACGAAACCACCGTCCTCCGAACAGAGCCGCCACCAATACCAAGCTTCCACCGAGAACCTGCAACTCGCTGTCCAGCCAACAATTAAGGTGAGGTTGAGGTTGCTGGATTTGGGGTGCAGGTGCAATGGAGAAGAGGCATGGGGAAAAGGAGTCTGTGGGAGAAGAAGAATATAGGGGAAAATTTTGAGGAAGCAGTGTGCAGCGAACGGAGAACAGATTGGGAAAAAGAGGTGTGACGGAAAATAATTAAGTTAGGAAAAAAAAGTTAACATTAATGTTAACAAAAGAGAAAATTAAAATGTTGAATAGATAATTAAATAGTAATTATGTGAAAAAATAATTTTTATGTTATATTATAATTGAGAACAACACCACAAATATTTATAATACTTTACCTAAATTTTCTCTTAATAGTTAATTCTTTAACCTCAATAGCTAAACTAGTTTCTAAATAATAAATTTGCTTTTGAAGTCTTTAGATGCATTTCTCACACAATATTATTTAACTTGTTCAATTATAATGATATAGCGAAAAAAAATAGTTAATATTAATGTTAACAACAAAAAATTATGATGTTGAATAGATATTTAAATAGTAATGATGTCAAAAAAATAATCTTCATGTTATATTATAACTGGGAATAGTACCACAGATATTTGTAATACTTTACCTAAATTTTCTCTTAATAATTAATCCTTTAACCTCTCAGAAGTTAATGATAACCTCAATAGCTATAATGGTTTCTAAATAATAAATGGGACTACGAAATTTACAAGTTATTGATTAATTCTTTATCCTTAATAGCTATACTAGTTTCTAAATAATAAATTTGCTTTTGAAGTCCTTAGATGCATTTCTCACATAAGTTTATTTAACTTGTTCAATTATAATTATATAAGTTTATTAGTAAAAGATGTCAATAACTCAGGTGTTAAAATCTTTTGTAAGTGAATGCAAAGACTTGAAATCAAATTTTTATTAATTGAAATCTATAAAAAAAATTAAATTCAAACTATTTATGAAAAGAAAATGTTGGTAACAAAAATACGTACAAATATGTGCTTCACTTAAAAAATCTAAGGATTTCAATATGAATCCCTCTAAGCTCATGGGACAAATTTAGGCCTTAAAAAAAAAAACCTAATAAGGTAAACCACTTTAGTTGTTAATGTCTCTTTTTTTCTTTTTTTTTTAGGTTTCCCAGATAGTTGTTAATGTCTCCTTCTTTTTTTTTTCGTAAAAATTGCCACAAATTGGTGCCCTTCTAATTCCCCCTTTCGAAAATGGCACAGAATCATTCCTCAGAATCAGTCAGAGGACTGTTACATGATAAAACTTACAGCATGTGCTATATAGATTCTCAAAAGATATACGAATTTGCAGATTATCCGCAATCTAAATACGATACAACTACGGAACCTTTTTTTTACTATTCATTTTACTGTTTATTTGAACAGTTCAACATTTCAATTCATTTCAATCCGTTTTGTCCCTTTCGTATTGCAATTTTCCTTTTTTACCCTTTGCTTTAATTTGAAAATGACATCAAAGCCATATGACTAAGGGTGTCTTTGTCCAAAAATATTTGCAAACTGTTTTCCAAAACTATCAGCCACGCATGACGCCTTTTAGTATGCTATTTCTTCTTCTTCCTTTCAGCCTTTTCTCTTTTCGTCCTCACTTTCTCTCCGTATTCTGGAAGAATCCATTCTCTGTCCCTTTCTCACCTCCACCACCTGATGCTGTAGCAGCAGGAGCCCTACTCAAAAATGCCACAACTTGAGTGGGCTGAAGGTGAAATTGTACAATACTATCCAAAAAACCCTAATCTTAACTTTTAGAGTTAGGGGTGGGTGAGATCCCTCTTCATTTTATTTTTCAAATTTCAAATGCTTTGTTGTTTCCTCAATCGTGGTTAGCATGTAAGTCTCTAATTTTTGCCTCTACGCTGCCTCTTATGCTAAGTTTCTAATATTTTAGCTTGGGTTTAGGTGTGGTGGTTCGTGAAGGTTAGGGCGGTGGCTGGTCCCGTGGGTCTGGGTGGTGGTTGGTGCGGTGGTTGTTGAAGCTTCTAGCAGCAAATCCCACATAAAAGGCTCGTAAGCATCGATTGAGCTAGGTATCAACGTTATCTTCTTATGGGTCTGAATCTTTATATGTCTTTCCTTTCCTAATTGTGATTGGTAGCCTAAGTTGTTGTTTTTGGATTTGATAATAAGTGGCTGTTGTGTACACTGAGTCTGGAGTGGTTTGAGTAGTAGTATTTTTGTTAATGATAGATATTGTGGTAAATCCTATTCCCTGATGCATGCAAAGTGTTTGGAAAAGTGCTTGAATGAGCGCTTATTGTCTTAGTTAACCACTTGAGTGGTTAATTATTCCTAAACTGGTCTAGCGAGTACTATAATTACAAACTAATAAGAAATTTATAATCAAGTATTATAAGCATTACTGGAACACATTTTTAGACTAGAATATATGTATTCCCACAGTTAGATGTTTTTTTTTTCATATTCTCTGATGAAAATACTTTAAAAAAACACGATATTTATATGTTTTTCTCATATACAACTGCACAACATATAAATATAATTACCATAGCTTCAAAGCAACAAAATGATTCATTCAAGTAAAAGCCTACAATAATATGATATAGAAGCAAAGAATGACAATGACCATACAATATGAGATATACTTGGACATCCATCCAGTATGTAAAGAGAGACATAAGATTCCCATAAGTGAAATCAAACTCCACGTGCTTCATTCTATATAGATCTAAGAAAAAATATATATATATATATATAACCTGTGAAAGAGAAAATAGAATTATTGTGACAAATCCTAAACTTTCTGCATCAAGGCTATAAATTGGAGACTTGCATATTAAAATATTCTTATAGTCATTCAAAATTGAAATCACAATCATTTCATAGATATTTAAATTATAAGATTGTACAATATAGAAAAATAATTACCATGGCTTCGAGCTGGTGTCATAAAAATATCTAGAGTTTAGGGAAAACTAGCCATGATCAATCCGTGTCGAATCTAGAGTTTCAAACACTGTTGTAGACTATATTCAATCACTTGCCTCTAAGGTACATCAGTAGATTGCAGTAAATCATTGTGATTTTTCTTCTTTACATTATTAGTTTACTATTGATGACTAAGCGTGTTTGGCTTTTTGTACTATAGACTTAGGGGGTTCTCTGCATGCATTCATATGTGCCATTGCTTGCAGTTGCAGGTGAGTTGCCACGGCTTTAAATATCTACTTAAGCTAAGCTCAAGTTCATGGCAGATTATTATTTCTAAATATCAATTTCGTTTTACTAGCATATGGCATATAAGATAGTGGTTATTTAAAGTTTATGAAGACATTGACAATATTGGTTATTTTCTTTCTTATGTCTGGCAGAATTGTTGAAATGGCATGTTGATATTAGTAAAGATATACAATTTTTTTATTAGTGATGCATGGATTGGAAGTATGTCAAAATATGACATGTGTTTAAGTTAATTAATAGTTGCAGGGCATATAATTTTTGGTCAGATCCACAAAAAGGGGAAAAAAAGGCCTTAACATAAACATCCTCTTCTTTGAGTTTGGACTTCATTTTACTTCCAATAAATTTTAGCATATGGAACACACTGCCTTTTACATATTAAATTAGCTTCCATTTTTTACTATGTGATCGATTTTTTTCTCCAGTTTGTAGGGAAACATGGTTTTTTTGTATGCTATGATAACCCAACTTTGTGATTCCCTAAGAATTGCAGGGAGAAATTGAGATTATATTTCCCAACTTTGATAATTTTATTGCCATTTGATTCAATGGATTCAATTATCTTAACAAACACTATCACAATCATTACTTTGTTCATCTTAAAAAAAATGTAGTTGTACCTTACCTTTTGATTATATAACTATAATCTGTGTACTTAATCAGTTTATAAGTTAGATATGATACAATTATCTTCAAAATCCCTTGGCTTGCCAAGGGATTGCTTTAGTAGAAAACATGAGTTTTTTTTCCTTTTTAAAAAAGGAAAAAAATAAAAAAAGTTGTGTGGAAGTTTTTAAACTGTATTTGCTATTTAAATTGTGCCATGGATTGAGTTTTATGCTGTAAAATTGTTATATGGGCATCTTGAAGATAATAGCCTAAGCCTGCAAATGAAAATTCAAAGGAAATTGTTAGCTTCATAAACTACCATGTTACTTTAATTAAATATTGTTAGTGTTTTTATTTTGTTGACTAATCTAATGGATGGTCAATTATTTTTGGAGAGTGAAAGTGTATATGCATGAGAAAATATGTGCTAATTTGTTTTTGATTTTAATGAAAGTTTTGGTTAGTTTCAATCAAATTGGAAAAAGAAATTGCGTTCATTTTAATTTCAGTTTGTTAGTAGATTGTGACATCAATATATTTTGAATTTTGCAAGAGTTTGAGGGTTTCAATATGTGCAAAAAAATATTTTTAGGACTTTTTATTACTGGCCATTTAACTATTGATTTTATACATGTCAAATGCAGATTCATAGTTTCAATCCATTTCAGTTTATTGTTTTGAATAATTTCATTTTTTTATATTATTTTTTTAATTTTCTCTTTTTGCCCTTTAATTTTTTACCCTATATGAGCTGCATCTTTCCATTTTAATTTTGTATATCCTTGTCTTTTCTTTTCTACGTGACTCTGCCTATTAGTATTTATATGTAAAAAATGTGATTAATTAGATGTTGAAAATGGAGTCAAAGTGTGATTCAGTCTTTTGTGCGTGATGCAGTTGTTCTGCAGTAGCATTCTTTGCCAACATTTGTTACTAGCTTGCTATAAGAATAGGTGTAACTTTTCAGCCTTGTGTCAGTGTAATGTTTCAATGACAGATAGTAATAAATGTATTTGACTTGCTATGCAGAGTGTCCTAGACGTGGGGCATATTTACTTTTTCTTTTTTTCCTTTTTTAACCTTACCTTTAATTCGATGATGACATAATTGCCATAAAATTAGGGGTAGTGTTGTCTACACAAATTAGTTCCAGCTGTTAATGGTTTTAAATAATTTAATTTTTATGTAAATTTTTTTATTTCCTTTCGTACCCTTATGTGATCTAATTTGATGTTGATATCGTACCCATAAAATCAAGAATGTTTTTGGACTTTGAAGAATATTTGCCTTTTCCCTGATATAGTTTTTCTCCCTCATTCACTTCTTTCATTTCATGAATCACAGAATTACATCTCCCTATTTTTTTTCTCTCTACTTATTCCCTCCCCGCACTTCATCTCCCTTTTTTTTTTCAAAATTTAAATGTTCCTCTCCCTCTTTGCTTTGCTTTGTTTTTTTTTTCTTCATCTCCTATTTTTTTTTCTTTGCTTCTATTGACCCTTTGTGTGGACATTTTTTTGCGTTAGAGTGCTGGAAGTAGGTGATGGGTAGGCTTTCTCCCATCGGCAGTATGGCCTCTAATGTACATGGCCTTTTTCAATCAGTCTTCTAGCAGTATTTTTATGTTTTTCACTATTTTGAAATGAAGCAGGTAATCTATGCCATTCTTGATGATGTCACTTAACATGCAGTTTTTTCCCTCTCAACTTTTGTGATTTGAATTTCAAATTTGAGTCTATATATAGTTGCTGTTAGTGGGTTTTTTTGTGTGCTCCTCTTATTCTATTACTTCTTTTTCCACTAACCTTTTCATTGGTATTCTGCCATCTGTTGGTCCATAATCATCCGACAATGGCTCCAACCTTTGATCTACTGAGTAAGATCTACCCACAGCGAGAGGCATGGAGGTTGAAGGTGCGGGTCATCCAGTTATGGACTGTGCTAGGGTTCAACAATCCTAACTAGCCAATGTCTGTGGAAATGGTGTTCATGGATGAATATGTATGTGAAGGTTTTTTTTATGCTTTTATGTGAATTTGAACATGTATTTTTGTATATTCATCTTACGTGTTGTTGATTGGCTTGCTTGGTGTGCAATATAGGGTGGGAAGATTCAGGCATCTGTTAGGAAGACCTTAGTATACAAGTTTATGCTTTTTTTGGTTGAGGGAGGGGTCTATAAGATGTGCTACTTCAGTGTTGCCCCAAATGTTGGGTCATATCGGGCAACTACTCATGACTATCGTTTGGTTTTCACCTATAAGACCAATGTGGATCCATGTGAATCTGAAGTGATTCCAATGTATAGACTATCTCTGGTCCCTTTTACTGATATATTTAAATATGAGGATGATTCAGACTTTTTAGTAGGTGAGTAAACAATCTTTTTATATTTGTTTTCTATATTTTTATGACATTTTGATTCATTGGAGTTTGTATACAGTCAAATAATCTCTTGTGATTTTTATGAGTTAATTTGTCATGTGATTTTACTATACATTACTGATTTGTTGGTGGTGCCCAAATGTGATTGGGTTACTTATTGGGGTATCTAATGAGAGGGAATATGTAAGAGATAGGAAGCTGACCAAAATGGTGGTGATTGAGCTGACTGATTATGAGTATTTGTCTGAACTTTTTGCTTTCAGAGTTTCTTTATGTATTGTGTTTGATTTGATATCCATGGTTTTTCAATTATTCTATTGGTAAAATTTGTTTTCAAATAGGGGGAAGCTGGAATGCGCATTGTTTGGAGACTATGTGGATGAGCTGAATGTCTTTATGTCAAGTGGGGATTTGGATCAACCCATTGTCGTGTTGCAGTTTGCCAAAATCAAAATGTTTAGGGGTAAGATACAATTTAATCTTAACAATTTTAAAGTTTTGTTAATGTTAGTTACTCTATTAGTAATTAGTAATGCATATGGCCAGCTGAATGAAGTTTATGTGTTCACTAAGACAGAGTTGGTTTTTTTTTATAGGAAATATTGTTATTCAGAATGTGTTGCATGCATCCAGGATCCTTTTCAACCCTAATATCGCTGAAGCTGTGGAGTTCAAAAATGGGTGGGTATTTTTAATTATTTACAGCTTAGTTTTCAGTTATTTTCATCCCTTTTTTTGAAATTGATTTTTTTTTTGGTTGCATATGTAGTCTAGCAGTCCATGGTGTAGATGGATCTCAGTCCATGGGGTTGCTTTCTGATGGTCCGAGAGTATCTACTGAGGATGATTTTATGAGATTGTTTCCTAAAAAGACTATTAATCAGCTAAATGTGACCAATGAGGTTGGGTTGTTTATTTTTTTATTAATTTATTAATTACAGTTTATATTTATTACATTTGTTTGCAGTTGTGGTGGTTGACATTATTCCTTATCCAACTGTATTGCTAAGTTGAATCTAGCATATTGTGTGGAGGCAGTCGGGTGCTAATAATACTTATCAATTCAATCATCATATGTGATATTGCTTTGATTATATATTGATGACTGTTGTTAAATTGTTATTTTATTATTTTGACAATTTTGAAGTCACATGCCATGATCTTATCAGTTCATATTTACTTGGTTGAAAATGACTGCTATAATTTTAATGATTAGTAGTGAATTAGTAGAGTTTGATGTAGGTTAAACCCAAGTGCTATAAACTGAAAAAAGTATAAATATGTACATAGATCTTAAATTGTTGTTGTCCAGTTAATGCAATAGAAGATTCTGATTTACTATTATGAGTCCATGACTAATGGTTTATTTTTTTAAAGGATGGAACTTTTGTTGTCATGGCCACTGTTAATGGTATTTTGGATGATGGGGGGTGGTGGTATGCATCTTGCAAATGCCACAAGGCGGTAAAACCTGATTCGGGCATGTATTACTGTGATAATTGCTACCGTCACGTTCTCAATGTCATGCCAAGGTATGATCTGAGTTGTCTTAAAATTATTTATAGTTAGTGTTTACAAGTTATTTATACCCTTTCAGTTATTCTGATGTTCATTGTGTATGATTTGTGTTAAGCAATTAGATGGACATGCTAATTAATTTTAATTTCTATGACAGTTACCGAATCAAACTTGATGTGGTGGATGACAGTGGATCTGCAGTGTTTGTCCTTTTTTATGGAGATGGCCAGCATTTGCTGAAAAAACTATGCATTGAGTTGGTGTCTGAGGTCCAAAAGGTAAACTTATTCCATGCTATTAAATGAGTGTCATCCATAAGCACATCCAAACTATTATTACTGTGGTGGTTGGTTCTTAATTGTTTAATTGGTTATTTGTGAATATGGTAGGCTGGAGATTTTCTAACTTTCCCTACTGAGGTTTTAGAGTTGGTTGGTAAGACATTATTATTTAAAGTGGAAAAGAAGTCTGAGTCCAGTTCCAACTTTGATGGTTCTTATCGAGTGAAGAGGACATGTGATGATGAGACTATTATATCCATGTTTAAATTGGAAGGCACTGATGTGACCCCACCCAAGGTTTTGGCACCACCTATTTTCTAAATTTGTTACTATAATCATTTTCAAAATATATATTTTCAGTTTGAGGTTATAAGCTTCTGTTTTCTAAATTATGGACTTTACTGTTATGGTGGAATTGAAGGCTATTCTCAAGCCTGCTTTTAATGAGGTCTGTAATCTTGAGTCTGATGAGGAGGAATTGGAGTCTGTTAAGACTAAGGTACTTCCTCCTGTTATATCTCTGTCTTATCAATTTTTTATTGATTGTTTGGTTCATGACCATTTAATGTTTGCTTTTTAAGGAATTTCTGTCACAACTAATTGTGAGTCCTGTGTCCCTTGGATCTACCAAGCTTTCTGTGGATACAAATTCCAATCCATTGAAAAGGAAGTTAGATGTTGATTTTGAAGCTTCAGTTGAAGTTGGGAGTAGCCTTGTCCTGAAGGAAGTGAAGATAGAGAAGGAGTGAACTTTGAGGTTGTGGGTTTTTTTTTGGGTGTAAATAGCTGGGCTGAAGCTTAGTGTTTCGAATAGTTTTTTGTAATCATCAAATGACCCAGTTCATATGTGTAGTTTGTCAATGAATATAATACTTAGTGTCCCTTTTCTTTTGTTGGACTAGCAACTTTTGGGTGGTGTGTAGTAAACATTTTGGGATCTGAAGAATAATTGGATTAGGCTGCATTGTTGTAATCAATTGTATTCAAGGGAATATCATAATGCAACCTTTGTAAGATATTAATGGTTAGCTATAATTATATGTTTCGCTGAACATGTCTCTATTTTTTTTGTTGTTTTTTATTTACCTTGGTTGTTGTTTGTAATTCTACTTTAAGTCATATTTACCTTTTGAATTTTTGTTCTTATTATGTAATCTTAATATCACTAGATTTTATCATGAAAGGTTGACTAAGATATTACTTTTGAAAGTTAATAAATTGAAAATTGCAAAAGTTGTCCACAGTTGCATGGAAACACAACTTACGTCTACCATTGTTCCACCCTCTTCAAGAGCTGCACGGAAATGCTATAGTAGAGATAAAAGCAAAATAAAATTGCTCCATGTGGATGGCAAGTGGAATTTTTTATTACATTATTTTTACCAATGTAAATTATTATTTTTAGATGCATGATCAATATTGTTAACATCCAATTGTATCTGATACCCCTAAAAAGACAAAAAATTAATTTCCTTAAAAAAAGAAAAAATTTATGTTTGCATTAAAAAAAAGGGTCACTGTGAACCAATGGATAACAAACACCACAGCAAAACCACAAAAACTTCAAAGCTCCCATCATCAAACCAAACCACCTAAATCTTAGGCCCACAAGGCAAGTTAATCTGAACAAGAGACCTTAACCTAATGCAATTTGATTAACACAGTTCCCCTTCTAATATTGAACAACCACCAAATCTCTCACCACTATTTGTCACCTCCAAATCGGCATCAACTTCCCTACCGTGACTTAGAGCCAACCACCATTAACTTCAGACACCACATTTCCTGTCGACATTTTCCTTCTCCAAATCCACCACGTACCAAAAAATTACCAAAAAAAAAAAATTTGATTGTGAAGTATACCACAGTGAAAAAAATTTGAAAAAAATAACAAAATAACAAAAAAAGTTTAAAATCATAAATTTACCAAAAATAAATAAAAGAAAAAAACGTTGTACAAACTTATAAAAATTAGTAAAAAAACTACCACAAAGTAATGAAAATAAGTTTGTGAGTTTATTTGACTTGAATTTGGTCTATCTTTGTCACTTTGTTGATTTATTTAATTTGTTGCCTCACTATTATGTGATTTGACATGTTTGCTTGAATTAATCCATTGTTGACAATTTGATTTGAAAGCTTTAACTTCATTTTTTTAATTAAAATCAATTAACTCACTTTCATTTTCTACAGAACAATGTGACTTTGAGTTTCATATTGCACCTGTGGATATGTACGAGCGGAACTCCTATTTTGTCAAAGAAAAATTAATTTTTCATACTTTATTTGTCGATTTTGTTTATCTTTCAAGAAAAGAGACAAAACAAATATTTTTAAAACTTATCAATTCATATTCACCACTAACTTAGGATAATCGTCTCAGGACAAGTGTGTTATGGGTGAGGCGGAATTAAATTTTTACCCTTACCTACACATAATCGATTCTCGAATCTAGATTGGTTTTGGAGACTAATTTCTAAGAAAGGTTTTTAAAATTTTCCTAATTCAAATAAAATTGGGGGCAACTCTATACTTATTTTTTTTTAAAATCCCATTTTGTTCGCTATTCCTGTCGTGATATGGGTCGCAATATGCATAAATGTAATTATAAGTTGCCTAATATAATAATATTGATGGATCAACAGGTGAAGAAAAAATGGGAAGTATCATTTGTTGCTCTATACGGCCTTCTCAACGAATTTGCCAAAGTGAGTAATAATTTAACTAACGAGTTTGAACTTTTGTTGTCCTGCTTAGAAGTGTTTTAAAGACTAATTACTTGCTATGTAGTTTTGTTCCCTTTTTAAGGTCTGATTACTTGCTATGCAGTTTTAAAAGATTGTTTATAATGTGCAATGAAATCATGGAATGTTTTGAGTGAATCAAATTGTTTGGACACAACAACAAGTTTATCATTGTTACAACCTGGTATTTTACATTCATTGATGTACTACAATCAAGTTCTTTTAATGCGTGTTTGAAATTTATAGAGGCAATTGAGCATGCATCACTACTTTTTTATTTGGATACTTTGGTCACCATAGTTGTGCCCTCTTTTAGTTGTTGTTATTTTACAGATTTGATATAGTTACATATTTGGTTTTTTTCTTTTTTGGTATTCAATACCATTTGTATTTAACTTGGTCAAATAATGTCAAAGATTAGGAACAAAATGCTTTCCAGTTTCATGTTTATGTTGCTTTATGTTATATGTTTAAATTTCTTAATTATATGTTTTATATAGTTTGACAATTTTGTTGTGAAATATAGCAAATATCTTAATATTTATCAGAAGTCAATTACATTTTAAATTGTTCCACTAAATGTTTTTAGACTTTAAAAAATTAATGCGGAGCTGATTTTTTGTTTTGAATTCCCATATAGAATTATATTGTTTTTCATTACTAAAATGCGTTGATTATTTTTCCTTTAACAATTTTGTATGTGATATAACCATTTTATTAGAATGCTCAGAATTTACTTATCATTGATGTCTATTGGAATTCTTTAACTGTAGTAGTATTTTTAACAATATAGATAGTCAGAAGTCACCAATACTGCAGAAGCAGATTTGTTCTATAACTGAAAGAGTTAGGAGGGGCTCCAAAAAGAATTCAATATATTTTGGTATATGTTACTCAAGTTTTTTTATCTAGTCAATTCTTATTTTTGGGGTTTCTAAAGTGTTGAATTTTTTTATTTTTAATTTTATTTCTATTGGAAATGTCTAATATTATTAGGTTTTTTACACTGTCATTTTTTATGTTTAACTATTATTTATAGCTTCCAATAATAAAGCTAATTCGAGTGAAAAAAATGTTCGCTATTTGAAGAAATCAGACTCATCATTGATCCAAGAATTTCAAGCTGATAACGGAGAAGGCAACCTCTAATCTTTTTCCCTTTACTTTTTCTTTAATTAATAATTTTCTAATACAAGTTTTCCATTGGTCGATGTAATAAAAAATATGTTTGATTGACTTATTATATTTTTCCCAACTTTTGGTAGGCGTGATGTCATTTGTGCAAGTCCCTGTTGTGTTATCACATGATATGGAAATAATACACATATTGAGCATCCAATGTTTGCAGATAGTGAAAGAGAAGGTATTTTCAAGACACACATACACACACACACACACATACTTGGTTTGTTATTTACTTATTTATACATTCAAACTAAACCTTTTCAAATTTTTTAAATGTTGTCTAGATTTTGGGGATTGTTTATTCCAATGTCCAAGTTGTGGAGCATCTGTTTGGTACGAAGAACGTTCTGAGAAGTCAATCAAACCAACTAATCCAGAATTCTCCATTTGTTGTATGAAAGGAAAGGTTAAAATTCAATTTTTGGCTAAGCCTCCTGATTTGTTATGGAAGTTAATTAATGGGTTTGATCCAAGAGGAGGTCATTTCTTGGAGAATATTCGTTTATACAATAGTATGTTTGCATTTACCTCAATTGGAGGAAAGGTTGAAAATTCTTTGAATGATGGTCAAGGTCTTCCCCAGTTTATTTTGAGTGGTCAAAATTATCATAGAATAGGAAGTTTGTTGCCAGTTAAAGGAGGAAGACCAAAATTTGCGCAACTATATATTTATGATACTCAAAATGAGATCCTTAATCAGATGGCTCCATTCAGGTATTATTCATTAAATATTAATTGTTTAATATACTTTTAGTCATATAGAAGTTTAAATGTGAAAACTTTGGTTTGAGTATTTCTTATCCAGTGCTATATTATGTTTAGGTGAATATGTCCACTATTACTATACAATTATGTCATTATTTAGAGTGTTTGTAAATTAATGTATGTGTTTGTTTCTACAGTGGAAATGACAGTAGTAGTAGTATTGATGCATCATTAGTGGCAGATTTAATGTGCTTGGTTGATTCATATAATGTTCTAGCGAAGTCATTCAGACGAGTTAGGGATTGTTTTGATCATGGTTAAGTATCTCAATACACTTAGATTGTTTAGAAGTCAAGTTCCTGATACTCGGATGTATAACCTTCCAAATGTTGATGAAGTTGTTGCTTTGGTAGTTGGAGATTTTGATAGTTCAGATGCTGGAAGATATATTATCTTACAGTCTAGGATTGGAGATTTACAAAGAATTCATGAGACCCATACTGCGTATATTCCATTGCAATATCCATTATTGTTTCCTTACGGTGAGGATAGATATCAAGAGAATATTAGTAGAGAAGTTGTATCAACATCTGATTCAAAAAAGAAAAGGGTGCGAATATCACTAAGGGAGTTCATTGCGCTCAGGCTTCATGAGCGCATCATGGAAGGAGGTATTGTATTGAAAAGTCAAAGATTGTTCCAACAATTTGTGGTTGATTGCTATTCTATGATTGAAGCTCAAAGATTATCTTATATTCGACAGAACCAAGTAATGATTAGGGCGGACATTTTGAAAGGGTTAGAGGAGGCAGTTGATCGTGGTGATATCCAAGCATCATCAGTTGGCACACGTATTGTGTTGTCTTCTTCTTTTACAGGTGGCAAGCGTTACATGTTTAATAATTATCAAGATGTCATGGCATTGTGCAAGAGATTTGGATATCCAGACTTATTTTTGACTATCACTTGCAATCCCAATTGGCCAGCAATTGTTCGATATATTTTTGAAAGGGGACTTTCGGTAGATGATCGTCCAAACATAACATGTAGAATTTTTCGTATGAAGTTAGACGAGATGATGAATGATTTTAAGAAAGGTTCATTTTTTGGTAAAGTAATTGCAGGTAAGAAATCATTATGCCTTTTTCTTTGGATGGTTTTAAGGAATGTCTTTTATGAATTTCATAGATGCTTGCTTTTCCAAAATTGGCTTATTGTTTTATTTTTATTTTATATAGGTATGTATACCATAGAATTCCAAAAAAGAGGTTTACCCCATGCTCATATTTTGTTGTGGTTGGAAACAAAGGATAAATTACAATCTGTTGATTTGATTGATGTGGTGATATCTGATGAACTACCCAACAAAAATAATTTTCCAAAGTTATATAGGGTTGTTTCCAGTTTCATGATTCATGGACCTCGTGGGTATGCACGAATGAAATCTCCTTGCATGAAGGATGGTAGATGTACAAAGTTTTATCCTAAAAGTTTGTGGATAAGACATCGTTTGACGATGAAGGGTATCCAATATATCGTAGAAGAGATACTGGTGTTACTACTTTCAAGAAGGATGTTGAGCTAGATAATAGGTATGTAGTTCCTTACAATCCTAAATTATTGATGAAGTATCAAGCACATGTGAATATTGAATTTTGTAATAAATCTAACTCCATCAAGTACTTATTCAAGTATGTTAATAAAGGTCCTGATCGAGTTACTGTTGCCATGTCTTCTGCAAATGGTAATGGCACAGTGGTTGATGATGTCGATGAAATTAAGCAATATTATGATTGTCAGTATTTATCTCCTTGTGAGTCTGTATGGAGGATTTTTGCATTTGATATTCATCATAGATGGCCTCCTATTCAACGATTAACATTTCATCTTCCCTAAGAGCAAACAGTTGTTTTCAAAGATAATGATATCATTGTTGATGTTGTTGACAAGAATAGGTATAAACCGACGATGTTTTTATCATGGATGGAAGCCAATAAAAAATTTGTTGAAGGTAGAGAGTTGACATATGGTGAGTTTCCAATGCGATTTGTAGTTGTACCAAATAAGCAAGAATGGAATCTACGAAAGAAGGGACAGTCTATTGGTAGGTTAAATTTTGTGCCGCTGGGCACTGGTGAGTTATATTATATGAGGTTGCTTTTGAATATTCAGAAAGGATGCACAAGTTATGGAGATATACGAACTGTTAATGGTATTACCTATGACTCATTTCAAGATGCATGCCATGCATTGGGATTGTTAGCTGATGATAAGGAGTTTGTTGATTGCATAGAGGAGTCAGCGGTTTTGGCATCGGGTGCTTCCTTGAGGAGGTTGTTTGTGTCTTTGTTATTGTCAAACTCAATGAGTAAACCAGCCCATATGTGGGAGCAAATATAGATTCCATTATCAGATGACATTTTGTATGAAATGAGAAGATTTCTAAGATGTCCAGGTATTATCTTTTCATTTGTTGAATACTTTTATTTTCTTCTAAATCATATATTTTTGCACTCAATGAATGTGTTACAAATGAAATTTATTAATCGCTTTCATTTCAAAATAGGTCTGAATATGTCAGATGAAGATCTAAAACAGTTATGCTTGGTTGAAATTGAAATATTATTGTGATTGAATGGGAAGTCTTTGAAGGATTTTTCTGGGATGCCCTATCCTGTTAACTCTAACGTAAATGAGTTTCATAATGCTATGTTGTTTAATGAACTTAGTTACGATAAAGATGAGTTAAGAAGAGAACATTTAAAGTATTTTTCAACCCTCACGAATGAGCAGAGGCTTATTTATGATGAAGTTGTAGAAGCTGTTAATGGAGAAAAAGGAGATTTCTATTTTGTATATGGATTTGGTGGAACAGGAAAAACATTTGTTTGGTAAGCATTATCAAGTCGTTTAAGATCGGATGGTAAAATTGTTCTAAATGTTGCTTCCAGTGGTATTGCTTCTTTACTTTTACCCGGTGGGAGGACTGCACATTCTAGGTTTGCTATACCATTGTTATTAATAGAGGACTCATCATGTAATGTTAAACAAGGTAGTGCAAAAGCAGAGTTACTCCAACACACAAGTCTCATTATATGCGATGAAGCGCCAATGGTTAACAAATGGGCCTTTGAGGCGTTAGATAGAACATTAAGAGATATTATGAGGTTCTCAAATGTCAACAACATAAATGAACCTTTTGGTGGGAAGGTTGTTGTCTTAGGTGGTGACTTTAGGCAAATTTTACCAGTTATTCCCAAAGCAAGTCGGGCTGAAATTGTTATGGCGACTGTTAATTCATCCAAATTATGGAGTCACTGTAAAGTTATGAAGCTAACTAGGAATATGAGGCTGCAGTCTGGTTTGTCAAATTCCAGTCTAGATGAAATGGAATAGTTTGCTACTTGGATTCTTGCAATTGGAGATGGGGATTTGGGAGGGAATAACGATGGAGAGACTGATATTGATATTCCAGAAGATTTTTTAATTCTTGATTTCAATGATCATATCATTGACATTGTCTCTTTCACATATCCCAACTTACTTCAAAATATGAACGATTGTAAATTTTTTGAAGGGCGTGCAGTACTTGCCCCAACCTTAGAGGTTGTGAAAAAGGTTAATACTGTAGTTTTGTCATTGATTCCAGGTGAGGAAAAGAAATATTTAAGTTATGATTCAATTTGCAAATCAGATGAAGATGTTGGCATAAATGTAGAATGGTTTACCACTGAATTCCTTAATGACATTAAGTGTTCTGGGCTTCCTAATCATAGGCTACTATTGAAAAAAGGTGTTCTTGTAATGTTGTTGAGGAATATTAACCAATCTGCTGGTTTGTGCAACGGAACAAGGCTTATTGTGACCGAGTTGGGATTGAATGTTATTGGGGCAAAAGTAGCTAATGGTAAACATATCGGGGACAAGGTTTATATACCACGGATGAATTTGATCTCATCTGATCCGGGGTTGCCGTTGAAATTCCAACGAAGGCAATTCCCATTATCACTTTGCTTTGCTATGACAATAAACAAAAGTCAAGGTAAAACATTATCTCATGTGGGTTTATATTTGCCTCGGCCAATCTTTTCCCATGGGCAATTATATGTGGCTGTTTCTAGGGTCAAGTCTAGAAGAGGTTTAAAAATTTTGATTACCAATGACGATGGAAACTATGCACATCCACCAAGAATGTTGTTTTCAAAGAAGTTTTCCAAAAGATTTGATGTCAACGTTAATAAGCATATGCAAGTGTTTTCTTACTATTCTATTTCTAATTATTAACTTAGTATATAAGTTATCTACCTATATATGTTTATTTTGTTCATTACTTCGGTGAATACATGTTGTTGCTGGTACATTATTCAATAACGTGGTTACTATATAGTGAAGTAGTCATACAGCAACAATGTCAGTTGAATTGTTCATTTATTTTGGTGCAACTCGCCCATAGAAAATCATATTCAATGGGTATACCTTAATAACTTTGGTAGAATACTTGGGATAATATAATCTAAAGCAAACGGATTGTTAAATATCAATATTCTTTAACCTGTTATGTAATTTCATTGTACCTTATACTATCGTGTATTTTACAACTAAATATATACGTTGAAAGTTTTTAATGGATATCATTTGCACTTATAAAAGTAATATTCTCAAATTTAAATTCAATTATGATAATATATATGAATAAATAGATAAAATATAAATTGATAATGTTCATCCGTGCAATGCACGGGTGATTGCACTAGTATATATACATACACACATGCTAATAAGACAAACAATCAAACATATGAAAATAAAAGAATCTAGTTGAGATGACGTGATCGGTCCTGTGTGCGTAATTATTGTATTATTTAACTTGGTCCTATGAGGTGATTAGTCCAATGTGAGATGAGATGAGGTGATTGGTCCAATGTGAGATGAGATGAGGTGATTGTTTATCGACAATAAACAAAGATAATGTAAGCTTAAGTCATACATTATCTTTTACATTATCACTACCATCTTTGAATTGAGAGACAAAAGCAGTGGACAAATCCAACAGCATAGTCCTAATTCATCATTTCAACAAAAATCACCTCAACAGTATCTCGGCCTTTCATTTTCAATCTTTTCCACCTTCTACAGAACTATCACTGAGAAAGAGAGAAGCAAAAAGAAGAAAACCAGGTACAGTGATCCAGGATACTCAACGACCATTTTATGTCCCAGGAATTAACCTAGAAAACTAATAAAATTGAAAGTGTTATTCTAAGCTCTTTGAAGCAAAGCAAGACAGATTGACGTGAGGCTAAATAATAATATACTAACTCAACTATGTCCCATAAACATCCTCTGCTTCCAATTTGCTCATCCCTTCCTCCAAAAGCATCCCCTGGTAACGGCATTCACGGCTGCAAAATGCCCTCTCACCCCTGAAATACAATCACGCGAGTATATTGAAGAGCTATTTGGATTAATTAGCGAACATGTATATTTTCACTTAATTTGATTCATATTCTGTTATCCAAAATCAAAATCATTAACTTACAATACTAAATTCAAAATTTTCCAATATTTTGTCATCAGTTTATAAGTGATGGTTGTTTTTTGCGGGGCGGGGTAGTGGAATGGTTATTGGACATTGAGACATAAGCAAAAGATACAAGGACTGAGAAAATGATATCGAATTATGTATCCGTTATGTTATGATATCAAATTCAATTTCACAAACCTAGTAAAGCTGTACCCTTCGGTTGATCAGAGATTAAAGTCAGTAATTCACGTTCAAATTGTACATGCCAATCAGATTTGTACTTTGAATTTCTATTACCATAATATTAATACCGATCATGTTTATGCGGATAAAGAATAAGCGATTACCTGTACATGTAGATGTCTATACCCTGCCTAAGATTCTTCTTGCAGTAGTAACAAAGGCTCATGAAGCTCTCAGAGGGATAGGTCATGTGATCAGAGCATCCAACATCAAAGCAGCTACTGTCAATGATGCAGTTATCAAATATGTGAGTAGTTCTTGGGTTAGGCCCGTGGGAAATCACGCGAGTGTAGTCCTCAGAGAGCTCCATTTCAGTAGCAGAGAGACACCCAGTGAAAACTCTAGGTCTAGGATAATTGCAGGTTTGGAGGGCAGAGTTGACAGACCCAAATGCACATTTTCCCAACCTAGAATTTCGCACCTTGAAACCAAGATCAGCTGCGGATTTAAGGGATTGAGATGGAGAAAGTGTTTCATGAGGCAGGGGAGGAATCTGAATCTTGAGCTGGGATCCAAACAGAACCATTCGGGTTTGTGACTTTGATGTTATTTCACCACCAGGTTTGTCATCAACAAGAGCATCAACAAGGCCTTTGGAATCCAATTTATCCCAATAGCGCTTGTGTTCACTTACTGGGGTTCTGGGGCTGTTTGTTTCTGACCAAAAAGGGTTTTTGAAGCTAGAGAGTATGCAGGTTGGGCTCATCACAGCCTCGGTTTCATAGAACACTTTGGATGTCAAATTCGTGAATAGCCTTGGAGAAGTGAAGAAAGGTGATGTGGGTTTCTTGTGTTTTTCTGCTGGAGATGGTGAGGAACCAGAATCTGCCATCGGGATCAGAACTTATCAATAGCCGTTGTTCTGGATCTCTTCATCACCATAGTTTACTATGACGCTTCCAACTGAGAAAATTACTATGATGCTTTCATCACCATACTCTCTGTGTCTCTCTCTAGCTGCTTATACCTCTGTAACCTCCATTCCTAGAACACTGAGAAAATTAGAGAAACAATATAGGAGGGAAAAAAATAATAATAGGAGTTTTCAGTTCGTCCCCGACTTTCTCGCCCTCTCTTCCCCTGTTTCTGAGAGTAGGTAGAATCAGGCGGGGGTTCAAAAACGACATGCAAAGAGAGGCTTGGTAGTCATGATCAAAGGACCAGACGTGCATGCATCGGACAGCAGAAACAATGGAGAGTTTGTATTTTTGTTCCTTCTTTTTGCTACCTTTATTTCTCCCTTCCAAATTTGTCTTGGACTTCTATTTGAGCTAAAATTATTAGTTCCCAATACATGCTCAGGCCTAACAAATACAAAACCAAGACCCACAAGAGTGAAACCAAAACTGGTCTCTAAAATCCCATTTCACCTCGAAAACTTAAAAGGCCAAATAACAATTAATAATAAGAAAAAAAAGAAAAGAAGTAACGGTGATAAATGATAAGGTCCCTCTCTTCATCATTTTTATGACTAGTGGGGTTGTCTTTCCACTGTACTCTTCTCTTCCTTGCTCTTTATTTGCCCACTACTTCAGGCTTCTATCATGAACCCCTGAAAAGTTGGCATTAAGTTGCAGATAGATAGCACAAGACAGAAACAGAGAGAGAGAGAGGGATTCGGTTTGTCTCCAGCAAGCTGCACCTCCAGCAGCTGCTGGAGCAAATCTACACCGTTTATCTCTTATCCAACGGTTAATATTAATTTAAAATTAATAAATATTTTAAATATTAAAATATAAAATAAAAATCTTGACCGTTAGATAAAAAATCAATGGTTGAGATGCTCCAGCCGCACCTCCAGCGGCTGGAGACAATCCGAATCCGAGAGAGAGCGGTTTGTGGTGGAAAAGAGGGGGTTGGTGGGTTATCATAAAGACGCTTGTGTACATGAGAATCAGTGGTATTGATAAAACACAGACTCTGCTATCAGCAATGGCAGTTTGCAACATTACCTTACTATGTTTGGCTTGGCTTGGGTGTGAATGTGTCATATGATCAAATTAAAAGCAAAGGTTAGCAAGGTGGCGTCATATGAGTGGAATCTTTGATCGGCTCTCTCTGTCAACTCACACTCACCATCGCCGGGCGTCAACGTATCAGAGGCACACAGCTTAATGGCATGATCACATCACGCATTCATGCAATAACATTCATGTAATATCTCATACCGAGATATAGGTATTTTTTATCAAAAATGATTGTATTACATCATTTTATATGAAACAGCATTTTTTACATTTTTTTGGATAGAAAAATATAGTTTTACACTTTTTTTTAAAGATGTATTATTATTTACATCATTTTTGATAAATGTGATTAAGTGAAAAAAAGTGATAGAAAAAAATATGTATAATGAATGGTATTAAATGAGATGTAAAAAGAGGTGTATGCACTATTTGATATAAAAATATAAAAGTTATTTTTGGATAGATGTGATTAAGTGAGAGAAAGTGATAGAAAAAAGTAAGTATAATGAATGGTATTAGGAATGGTATGAAAAGAGGTGTATGCACTATTTGTGATAAGAATATCATTGTTATTTTTGTATACACATAAATGTAACACATTAAATTTACACATAAAAAATAAAAAAAAAATTGTTATATTTTCTTAAAATATCTTCCTAATAATATTCTTATTACCTAATAAATAAAGTATTAAAAAAAATTAAATGCAACTAATATCTTGAAAACACAAAAGTATTTAATACTTTCTTTATTTAGTAATTAGAAATATTATTAGGAGAATGTGTTAGGAGGATTAATCATTTTCCAAAATAAAAAGTTAGAGAGATAATATGATTTTGAGAAATGATTTATCCTCTTACTCAATCCTCTTACTAATCATCCTAATTGTGAAATAAAGAAAGTATTGAATACTTTTTATGTTTCTAAGATATTAGATGCATTTATTTTTTTATTTAATATTTTCTTCATTTAGTATTAGGAGAATTATTAGGAGGATTGAGTATAAGGATATAGAATTACTCTATGATTTTTTGTGATGAGTAGGTTTAATGAGACCTATTTTTCTTCTCTCTCTAACTTTTTGTTCATTATGTGTAAATTTAATATGTTATATTTGTGTGCATACAATAATATCTCATAACTTGAATGAAGTGCTTACAATGACACTAGACACAGTACAAATATAGAGATATACTAAATTTAAAAAATTATAAAAAATAGATACGATATATATATATATATGTGATATGAATGAATTTTGATCATTAAATCTTATATAAATGATTGAGATTAGAATATATATATATATTTCTAAAATTAAATTTATTAAATAATAATATAAAATTAAAAATTAAAAATATTACTCAACACAAGCATGTGGTCTAATAAAAAATATATTTCATTATAAATCTTTTAAGTACCACATTCAAATTTTTCAAATTATAATTTTTGAAACTTGAATAAATTTTTTTTTCAAAAAGGAGAAAAACACAGGCCAACCCAACTCAAATCACCTTAGCGGGTATGTGGATCACCTGTACTTGATTGAGTTGTTTAGAAAACTCATTGTAACTAATGACTCGATCAGCCTAGAGGTTAGGTAACATGTTTTTTTCAAATCAGTCAGTCAGTATAACTATAAAAAAAAATCATAATATCATACATACATATATATAAATATATATATATATATATATAAGTTTTAAGATTTATAATATCTTAATATATGTTATATGTATTAATATTTGTTATTTAATAATCATTTCTCAAAAAATATGAAGTATAATATTTATTAATTTTTTAAAAAAATCTCCCAAACCAATTTGTTTTAGTAAAATTAACTATGTGTGAATGCATGTATCTAAAAATTAAGTGGTAACTAAGTAATTAGGCTTGAGTAATGAATAGTTAGCAATTGAGTATATCATTGTTATTTACTTTTTTATTTTAAATGACAACTGAGTTTTTTATTAATAAATAAATAAAATTAGCCTTGTCACAAGTATGCTCCCATCAAGTCCTATCATATCTAAGCCAATTTTTTTTAATTAGATATATGAAAAATGTTAAAAATATATTTTTATTATATTTTTTAATATATTATTTTTTATTAGATCACATCACATACTAAAATATAAACTCAAATTTAATTATATACTAATTGTAAAATGTGATAAAAATATATTTTTAACACTCTTATTAAATACATAAGACATGTCGAATACGCATCTTATAATGTATCATTTTTGTGTTCATATTAGATATTTATCTGACACATAAATATGACACAAAAATAATGTGTCCATAATTCATATGTTACCTTCTAGACATGCCGATCATATAATTTTTCTTAATCATTAATTGAACTTATTTTTATCAAGCTATTTAAACAAGAATTTAGAGAGTGAAAGTGAAAATTGTCTCACTCTCAATTAGAACTACTAGCATAATTTTTTGAATTTTATACTTAACAAATAAATCCAGCACAATATTTAATATTTATACGGCTGCTGTAAATATAAAAGGTGAATTTAGTTTTGATTCATTATCATGGTAATTAGACATTGTAACATCATTAAATAAGTTTAGTCATAACATCGCAATAAGTTTAGTCATAACATCGCAATATTAATTTTTGTAGTAATTGTATAAATGAGCTTTTTATTATTTTGAGAGTAATAAATAATTAAGCAATAGGAATTTATGATATAATGTATGGTCTACCCTATGCAATTACTAAAATGCCAAAACCAGACAAGACTGAATCAGAACTGTTATTTGGGTAGTCAAATTCTGAGCGGAGACACAATAAATTATCAAGGAGGACCCGTTTTGGAATGATGGCTGGCCTACTAGCATAGGCTTAATTATGGTCCATAGTTCGGAGGCTGGAATGGATCGTCTATACAGGTGGCGTTTATGGTGTTGGGTGCACCGGTGGACCTCTAAAAATGACTTGATATAATAAGTTTTAAGTATTTGTAATACAATTCATTGATCTATTTACATTTTAATCTTATAAATATTTTAATTTTCATTGTAATTTTTTAATAACTTTTGACCAACTCCGTGTCTCCACTAGTGATAGTTATAGACACTATTAAATTATATTAATTTGTAAATTGATTTATTAAATTATTTGTAATATAAAGTACAATTAAATTAAATTTTTATATCATTTTAATTAAGTAATTAGATTAAAAATTTTAATAAATGAGAGAAAATTGAAGAACTAATTAAACAAAAGTAATTAAAAATTATAAACAAAATTAAATAAATAATCAATTCAAAAAAATTAATTAATCTTGAATTTAATTTATCTTTAATCACTAAGAATTCATTCAATTACTAACTAAGTTCTTAGTCTTATATTACATCAAGAAGCCTTAAGATGATCCATTAATTTTTAACTAGATAAGCATTCAGAATTTAATTAATTAAAGTTAAATAAATTAAGCACTTATCTAATCCTAAATTATTCTAAAACCCAGAATTCAATCAAGTTAAACAATCATTCAAACAACTTTGATGTATTATTTTGTTTCTGTAATCCTCATTAAACATATGGTAATTATACAATTATCATATCAACATTCAAATTAAATTAAGCAATTCAATTCAAATTTAACAAAATCAAAAGACGTAGAAGAAAAACTTGATTAACAAGTAAAAGAAAAATTTGATTAACAAGTAAAAGATAAACTTAATTTGTAATTAAATGTAAAATAATTAAAATAATATTTTAAAATTAAATATCAAGATTGTCAATTCCTATGAATGATTAAAAAGGGTTTAGCCCTTCATGGATGGAAGAGAATATAGAAAAGAAAGAGACTTAGAGAGAAACAAGAGAAAGAAAGATGAAGAGAGGAAGTGCAAATAAGAGCGGTTAAGAGAAAATTATGGTTGAGTTTTATAGATGTTGTTGCTTAAATAACTATCTCTAAAATAAAAAATCCAAGTTTGACCTCAGTTTAAGGTTAATCATCTTCCTCCTAACTTTAATTGAACACCTGATTTGTAAAATTTGGGCATAGGATGAGAGAATTGTGTTCAAAATATTTTTAACAGCTCTCTAAACCTGTCAACCGACTTCAAAGGGTAAAAACATCATCAAAACGTCACATATTTGATAAGTAGTCTCATAAGAATTGAAGATCTGTGTCTTAACTTTCAAATAACATCGGTTTCAACTCCATGTCACCTACAACCCAAATTATGGCTTAATATTTGCACATTGTCCAAGTTCTAATGACGATATCTTTGTTCTGACTTCGTGACCTAATCTAACCCACTAAATATCCGATTCAACATTCAATCTCTTCATCAAAGTTGTAGATATTTCTCTCAACTTTCCTACAAGGTAAAATTTATAATTTTTAGATGTCTAGAACTCAAGTTATACCCAAAATACAGAAATAATGTAAAATTTTTAATAATGCAAAAAAATATAATTAAGTTCAATTTGAACCCAAACTTATAAAATGTAACCAAAATCAATCAATTAAACATATAAAAAGTCTAAGAAACTAAATATAAGGGTTAACTAATATATAAAAATTGTGTTTATCAACCAATCACCACCGTAGTATAAGTTCCGCCAACGCATGACTGCCATCATCGACGGCAAGCCACTGCACCACAAAGTTGTTGCTCAACACCTTAATCAGCCACTGTTCTCAGTACAGCAACGTTGTTGACCTCATCAAGCCATCAAATAACCACCATTTGTGCCCGAATCATAACCTAAAATTGCACCACTGCCTCTGCCACATGCCAATTGTTGACCCCCCTGACGTGACCTACCGCACGACCCCTTTGTCGTCATTTGAACTACCATTCTCCCTTTGTGGAACCCAACCATCGTCCAGACTCTAGAGCACCTTTGCCCCTTGGCCACCATGCAATCGTCAGCAAACCCACCTGAATCCATCCGCACACCTCATAACCAAGCCATCTGTAACCCGCAGCCACCATGTGCTACATCATTGACAACCCACGAACCAAGATCAAACCTAACCGCGCACCTCACGGTCACGCCATCTATAAATCTGAACACATATGCCACTAACTTCTCCTCTGAGTCCCACCTAGTCATGCACCAACAATCCCCTTACCTGTTGTTCCAACCGTGACCCTCTGCCACGCGACCCACTACTAATGCCACCATTGTTCAAGCCCCACCGCTTTAGAAACAAAGACCTCTGCTGAAGCAACAACAGAAAGGCGAGTGGGATTTCGAGTATGGCCAGCAACAAGTTTTGAAGAATGGTTGCCAACCCCCAATGCAAATCCCCAACCAAAATTGTCGTCATCAGCCTAGTTTTTTATCGCTCAACCACAGCCATCCAAGCCTATCATTGATCAGGTGCCGACCAAATCCCATGACAAATTGAGTTGCTAAGGAAGGAGAGAGAATGAAATCTGATTTTGAATTTTTGAGGGATCAAAAAATAAATAAGTTAATAAGACTTTTAAATTTAGAAAAAGTTATAAAATTACCTTTTGTCCAAGTTGCAAGTTTAAATCCCTACCATTGATTTTTGTAATTAATAATCAATAGCTAAAAATTAAGGGACCATCAATGCAAACGCCACCCGTCTATACATTTATCATGAAAAAAAAAGTGAAAAAGTTAGAAAAAAGGGCATGTGAGGTTAGTTTGCACAATACAACCCTATAGGTCCACTCTAAACTACCATTGACAAGCTAGTTAAAACTCTTAAATGCCAAATTCATCAAATATGGCTATATTGTCCTCGTAGTTAAAAACTCAAACACAAAGTACTCACTAATCTACATTGTGTTAACTACTTTGAATCAACCAAATATGGTATGTTAATAAAAGTCTAACTTATTTCTTCCTAAAATTTTATCGCATTTTATCCAACAATATTTAAAACCACAATTTTAAAATAAGTCTCCTTATACTCACTATATTAATATTTTGTTATACTATATTTGTTTATGTATTTCTACTAATCTTCAATTCCTATAATATTCAATTTAGAAGGTAAAAATTAAACTTTGATATGCTTTAAATAATAATAATACTCACACATACTTGGATTTGGTAAGGTTTGCCTCTGATGAGGCTCTACTAGGGTACATTAGTGCCGTTACAGCCACTCCCTGTTATTGGTCGCCATCTCCTCTTTGAAGCCATTCTAGTATTTTTAGTTTTGTCCATTAAGCAAGAACCCCATTGTGGATCTTTGCTGCTAGCCCCTACTCGGTGGTCTATGGCTCTCTTAAGTGTTGTTCTAGTCCAGTCCTCTCCATCGAGATGCACTATCGTCGATCATTGTGAGTGAGCGCTCAGGTGGTGTTTCAGTTTTCTATCTAGTGGCGTTTGTTCATTATGGTGGCAAATCATAGATCTGTTATCTTTTCCTCTGGTCTTCCCATTATCCTCGAGCTAATGCATGCTAAGCTCTTTCCGAGGTTGTTGTTTTCGATCCAATCCGCTTTGTAGTGGTGTTGGTTCTACGCCACTTTGAGCTGCCTAGCACTAACCATTGCAACCATCCATCCTCATCGGCTTCTAATAGTTGTTGACCAGATCTAATAGTCGCCTAGCATTATCCCATTGGATTTTGTTGTGAGGAGATTGAGTCAAAATCCTACTCTTTCTATTTCATAGAGAAATAAAGGGGATTTATCAGTGGCCTAGTCATCGCTATAACTCAACGTTAGTAATTGACCATTACTCCACAAGAAGGGCATGTACTATCTGTTGGGTTGAACCCACAAATTCAAATTGTTAGAGACACTATCTAACATGTCAAAGGCAGGGGTAACCAGGAGGGTCGCACCCAGATCATTACAAATAATGAAGTCCAAGAGAGTGTTCAAAATTGGATAATGAAGAAGATGGGCAAAGAAATATATTTCCATATCATTATTTAGATGGTTTTGGTTGTGCCCAAGATCCAATTTTGCTATGCTTCTAAGCTAGTTGAAAGTTTTGGGCAAGTGCATGTCGCTATTGTACTTGGAATAAAGTTTCTCTCTTCATTTTCAATAATACATATTTTACCAAATAATTTATATAATTTTTACATATAATTTACAATTGATCCTGCTAAAACTTTTACATACCTATATTCTAATATTACCACCTCATGCTAATATGGAGAGATGTAACTAAATGTGTGTAACAAGCATTATTTTGCTTTAAAACTCAGGCATAGAGTTATCTTCTTCACCTTGCATAATGTTTCTTTTCATCTAATACCACCAAAACAATCAAGGACAATACTCCAGGATAGACTTTCCACTCTTCCAAAATAATAAACAAATCTTCTAGGGAATAAAATAAACTTGTTGAGATGACTAGAAAACAATAAAGTTGAAGTAGAGAGTAAGAGAAAACAAGTTGAATTATAATATGAATTTTGTTAAGGGTAATTATTAAGGAAGTTAAAAGAAGAATTTTTAATAAAAATAAAATATTTAATAAATTAAAAATTAAAAAAATATTTTATCATTTAAATTTTTTTATTTTGATGCAAAACCCTTATAATATTTAGATACTCAGCCAAAAAAATCAAGTACTACATTGATTGCGTACCACCACATAAATGGTGTAACTGTAAAAGAATTAACACCTATCGTTATTCATTCATTTTCAAAAAATAAATAAATGTCAAATTTAGTATTCCAAATGCTTATGTAGTTCACATTGACAGCTGACTTTGACAAAAGATAACCCATCTATTAATTATTTGGTGGAGTCACTGGTGCCTCATGGGCACCGTGTACCTAATAAGACAAAATAGTTAAAGAAGTTAAATAATAAAAGATAAAGTTAAATCAAAATAATGGGAATAATCAAGAAATTAAAATAATAAATAAAGAATTAATTAAAATGATGGAAGAAATTAATAAAAATATAATAATATTAATATAAAATATTAATAGAATTGTTGATTGTACATGTAATCGAATACAAAATAGAATAAATGAAATACATAATATAAGAAATACGCTTAATAATATAAATAAATGAAAAGAAATTGATGAAGATGAAAGTATTAAACAATTTGAAAAAAATCCTATTACAATTAGAAAATCTATTAGAAGATGAGCAAAATAATAAAACCATAACAAAAAAGGATTTAGAAGAATTAATAAAAATAAAACCAAAGGAATTAAAATTAGTAGAAAAACTAGAACAATAAACCCCAAAATTTCTAAAACCAATAATTTCATGGAGAGGATAAAAATGAATACATAGATCTATTAAAGAAATCAAATGATATTGAAGAAATTCAACAATTACTAGAACAATTAAAAATAATTGAAGATGAAAACAAACAAATTCAAGGAGCAAAACAAACAAAATAGGATGAATATTTGAAAGTAAACCAAAATATTAGAATAAACATGAAAATGAAACAATTATAGTACAATTTTACAAATTAGCTACCTAATCCGAAAAATCTTAGAATTCATTAGCTAATTTTAATTAGCTTACTTAAAACTTTTGTAATTAGCTACCAAAAATTTTTCGTAGCCTAATCCAATATTTTTAGAACTTCCTTCATTTCCTAGCTAGGTAATTAGCTAAATCCGTAGTTGAGGAGCAATTTTGTAGCTATTTTCTAGCTAAAATCAATCAAATGTGGAACAGCTTTAAAAATCTAAATTATCCGTAGCAATTCCTATAGCTATTCCCAAACAGTAATTACTCATAACTTCCGTAGCTAATCAGTAGCTAACCAAAAAATTAATTTTATAATAATAGTTGATATATTTTAAAAATCATACCAATATAAATATTTTAATCCAAACAGGAAAACCCGAAGAAATAAGTTGTACAAAGCAATCAAATATTATAATTACATTAATAAGATCAAAACATGTTCTACAAAGAAATGAAATATTAATACAAATAGTAGTACAAATTAGACTTAATCATAAAAATTCAAAATTAATTTTATAATAATAGTTGAAAATAATTTTATCGTCTTTAATGGTGTCTATTAGGATAAACATGAAAAAAAACTAAACAAAAATGGGATGAATATTTGAGTAAACAAAGGCAGGAACCACCAATAAGATGAACAAGGATAAACATGAAAACAATACTGAAACAATGTATAGGTCCACAAGCCGATTGAATTTGTTACTCGTGTAAACTTGGAAGAACTAGAAAGAATGGGAGATGGACTAAAATTCAAGAAGAATTTAGACCTAGATATGAAAGCTTTAGGATTGAAAATAAATTAAACATTGATTGTGTAAGGAATAAAGAAGAAGTAATACTCCAATGGACTAATGAAATGACATTATTAATTATAATAGATGAAAGATTTAGTGGATTAAGTCTACTAGATGTTAAAAATCTTCTAGTATATAAAATTAATAAGCTATTTAGAGAGAAATGTACAAAATAAGATTTCTCATAAGTATCAATGATGAAACCTGGTATCGTCCATGATGAAGCCATTTCGGAGAATAGACAAAACAGTTGGAACAAGAAAACTAAAATATAGAAAATAATCAAGAATTTGCTAGATTCACAATGCATTTAATTTATCAGAAATTTATAGGATATAATACTATAAAACATAGTAATGAAATAAACAGATTTCTACATAAAAAAGCTACAACACATCTAAATAAAATACAAATATGTAATATGTGTGATATAGATAGTTTTATATGTGAATATCAAAAATATTATTATCAATTAAATAATGATACTAAACCAATATATATAGACATCTTTATAGATAAATTACCATATCCATTCTATACTAAAATTAAAACTATTTAGCAAACTCAACTAATGGAAACAGTCCAAACATTAGGAGGAATTATACAAGTACTCTACCATACTTTAAGAGAACAATGCATTCAACGAGAAACAATTAAACAATTAAATAATGGAAGAAATTCAATTTGTTGTGATATACCAGAAATCAAAAATCTAGGAAATTATGGATGTAATCAGCTAACAAAAAGGAGAAGATATTATAAAAGAAAACCAAAACTACGAAAAAACTTATCCTAAAAAAAATTATAAAAATACTAAATTATATAAAAAGAAAATACTTTAGAAAAAGACGACAAATGCCAAGAAAATATTGTCCAAAAGGAAAAAAAAATGAAAGATGTGTGTTAGATATATAATGTAGAAGGATACTGTACAAATGAATGTCCACAACGCAAAGAAGTAGAATTCAAAGAAAAAACAAAACTAATAAAAAAGGTATATAAAATATATAACCTCGAATCATTAGAAGAATAACTAAGTATCTATTTAGAAGATAGTATATATGAATACTCCGAAAATGAATTATCTTGAAGAAATAAAAAATCTAGAAATTATGGATCCTAATAAAAAGGAGAATATATTATAAAAGAAAACCAAATAGAAAAACTAGTACTTATATCAAAATTAAGATTGAAAAAAGTAATAAAGAAACGGAAGTTTATATAGATACAGGAGCAAGTATTTGTTTAGCAATAAAAATATTATTTGAAAAATGAAAAAAATTAAAAAAATATTTAAAAATTCAGATTGCAGATGGATCAATACATTCTCTATATTTTGTAGCCAAACGAATTACTTTAACAATTCAACAAAAATTATTTATTATCGCAATTATATACCATCAAGAAACTGGTCTAGACATGATCCTAGGCAATAATTTCTTACGCTTATATTCTCCGTTTTGCCAATACTTAGAATATATATCACTTAAGACATCATACATCAAGAATAAACAATTACGTGAACTTATAGAAATTCCAATTATACACTTTTCTAAATGTATATATTCTAAAAAATAATCAGAGTTTAGCAAACTGAAACGTGGTGAGATTGTTGAGGTTGTATGTCGCAAAATTCACCATATATTAATTAATTTAGAACCAGAAAGAAAAATCTCAACTTATATTAAAGAACTTTTAGATAAAACATGTAGTGAAAATCCATTAGATCCAAACATTAATAATAAAAATACGGAACTAATTGAGTTAAAATTAAAAGATCTGACAAAATAAATAAAATGTAAACCTATGATTTATACAAAATAAGATAGAGATGAATTTGCCAAAGATATTAAAGAAATGGAAGATAAAAAATTAGTAAGACCGTCAAAAAGTAAATATTCTTCACCAGCATTTTATGTTGAAAATCATAATAAAATCAAAAGAGGAAAAAGATGAATGGTAATTAATTATAAGCAAATGAATGATGTTATGAAAGGATATGCATATTATTTGCCAAGAAAAGATTTAATTATTGAACAAATAAGAAATATGAATTGGTTCAGTACTTTTGATTGTAAGTCTGGATTTTATCAAATAAGGCTTACAGAAGAATCTAAAGCTCTAACAACATTTAGTTGTCCCAAGGACAATATGAATGGAACGTACTTCCAATAGGAATGAAACAATCTCCAGGTATTTTTCAACAAAGAATGGATTCAATACTTAAAGAATTTAAATATTTTTGTCTTATCTATATTGATGATATATTAATTTTTACTAACAAAGATTTAAATGATCATTTTAAAAATGTAGAATTGATACTTAATAAGTGCCACGAATATGGAGTAGTACTAAGTAAGAAAAAAGTTATTTTAGCTCAAAATAGAATTAATTATTTAGGATTAGAAATTGAAAAAGGAAAAATAATAATACAGAAACATGTATTAGAAAAACTTCAAAATTTTCTAACCAAGATAAAAGATAAAAAAGATTTACAGCGATTTCTTGGATTACTAACATATATTTCTAATGAATGTTTTATAAAGAATCTTGTTGTAGAAAGAAAAGTACTTCAGCAAAAATTAAAAAAAGGATATCCTCTGGTATTGGACAGAAGAAGACGAAGTAATTATTAACAAATTAAAGTACTTATGTCAAGATCTTCTTGAATTATATCATTCATCGGATGATAACTTAATTATTTTTGAGACTGATGCATCAAATAAATACTGGGGTGATGTTATGAAAGCAAAACCTCCCAGACAAAAGAAAGAATTATTATGTCGATACATGTATGGAACATTTTCAGATAGTGAAATTAATTATCCAACTCATGAAAAAGAAACTTTGGCACTAATTCATATATTGAAAAAACATCGAATTTATGTGCTCGATAAAGAATTTATTGTCTGAACGGACTCCACTTATGTTACAGGTTTTAAAAACATCAATCACAAAGGAACATACAAGCAAGGAAGATTGATCAGATGGCAAATGAAGCTTACTGAATACAATTACTCAATCTCACATATTAAAAGAGAAAAAAACGTTCTTATAGACATATTATCCAGAGAATAGAGCGAAGCACCTTAGAAATGATTTAGCAACAATTAGAATTAAAGGAAGCACTAAAAGCCCAAAAACTCAAGGAGTTAGAACTTATTGAAGCAAACATTAAAGTTCTGAATCTTCAACTTAAAGCAGAAGGATTTCTAGCGGAAGCATTTCAACAAGAAAAGAAAAAGATCAACAAGTGGTACGTAGTCTTCAACGGACAATTTCTAGGAATTTATGACGAATGGTTCAAAGCAGCACCATACTGCCAGAAGATCTCAGGAGTTCTACATAAGTCATATGCAACCAAGGAAGAAGCTGAAAAGGCATTGAAAGAATATTCAGAAAAAGGAAAAGAGAAAGAAATTTATCTCGGACCAAAAATTTTCTCAGAAGCTAATAAGAATCCACCAGTAAAGCATCACCACTTAAAATCTTAGGAAGAATCCGTTCTTCCTTAGATAAATTTCAAATTACTTCCAGGAAAGAACATGAATTACAAGTCAAATTCTCAGAAAATAATTTCTGGGAAAACTTCAAAAGACTAGTTAATTGGAACAACAAGGAAAAAGTCAACTATTTTTATATCGTTGATCGAAAGCTCTTCGGCATCAAAGCAATCATCCTTCCAGGAGCACCGCCAATACTGACATTTAATATGTTTCAGTTTGGTTTTATTGACTATCTTTATTTAAATTTGAATTTAGAATAAATTAATCTGTTTCCTCATAATTTCAAGGATGCAGTTCAGATGTTCAAAAGAATATAGCCAAGGAACGAAGTATATTCCTAGAATTCTACTCAGCTTATCCAGACTTCATCACAAAGTAGCAGGCCAAACACTTAGTCTATGTAGGAGTAAGTAACAATAATTTTTCACTCAAGGACGAACCACATGGAGTTGTCTATGAAGAAGACCAAAATACTCAGATACTGACAAACCAGGTTGCTAGTATTTACTCATAATGTCAAAGCGTCGGAAAGGAATCATTCATCAAGACCCTATACAAAGCACCGATAACTTTACTACTCAGCAAAATAAGTGGCAAAGCAATAAAGGAGAAAGATATGAATCTTTTGACAAGTTTTGAATTTCCTTTTTACGCATTCCAAGGCCCACTAATGGAGCATAGACCAGCTGTACTCAACGACCTTTGTGCTATGATAAGAACAAGTGGGAACCACGCATGTGAACGCTGTGTAAAAGACAAAGAAATGGCAGACAAAATGTCTGACACACTTAAAGAAGAAGGCTTATCAGACGAAGCGATAATAGAAGAGTGATGTAAGCCTTTACGTCACTATGTAAATTATTAAGTATCTGATGTAAGTACTTACGTTTGTAAAGATACTTTTGTAAATTAGTACTAGGCACTCTTGCCTATAAATAAGACCTCTTATGTTGAGGCAAGACAAAGTTTTTCATACTGAAAATTCTCAGGTTTTGAGAAGTGTTTTCTTTAAGAAAACCTTGTGCTAGTCTCTCATGAGATCTAGTCGGGCACTTGAGAGTGTGTCCATATCCTTGTACTTATAATCATTTATCAATAAAATTTTCCTGTTTCAACTCAGTTCTTTGAACTATTTTTCTTGACTCAAATTTTCAACAAACAATTCAATTAATTACGGAAGTAGCATTGGGCTTGTAGATTTTTTCAGAAGGATAATTTAAAGACAAAAGGAGAACAGTAGAAATTCATAATCCTTGAATAGGTATGTTTATCAAACTCATTTCTAATCATTATTCTCAATATCATATACTAGGAAGAGTAAATGGAATCATTCTACCTATACTCATTGATACTGGATCATGTATTAGCTATGTAAGTTATGATCTGACAAGTAAAATAGAAGAAACAAAACCTAGAACAATAGTAAATTTTAATCAAGAAAAAGAAATATTTAAAGAAAAAAATAATATAGAAATATATTTCAATTTAACTCGTAAAAATTCAAACCGAATTATATATTTCAAATCAAGAAAATACTAGTCTATTATTAGGAATAGATTTTTTAAAAGTAGTAAAACCATATGAAATTAAATCGAAGAACTAATTATATTTTTAGAAGAAAGAAAGCTAGTAATTCCAAGAATTAATCTAAGTATTTATGCTATAAAGGATTATTTAAATAAAATACTATAAATGGAAATCGAAAAGAATAGACGATATAGAACATATACATACTAATAATGAAGAAGGAAGTTACGAGGGAAGCATTTTAATAAATAAAACACTATTCAGAAAAATACAAAAAGAAGAACTTGGCTTGACAAAAAATGCGAATATGGAAGGAAAAGGAAAACTTAAAGGAATATTAAAAAACTTTAATTAGAGAAAAAATATTATATACTATGGAAAACTAAATAATGAAACACCCATTGATATAGCAAATGCTCAAGGAAATATGTGTTTACGGTTATTAAACAAGAAAAAACTTATGGAACTAAGAGGAAAAATAAAGAAAGAAGAAGATAGAAGAAAAATTGGATATATTCAAATAGGGCGCAGTACAAGTATTAATTAAATTACTTTTCAAGAATAAATTAATTCACCAATATAATTAATTTTAAAAGATGCTAGAATTATTGACCTAAAAGATAAAATATTAAGTATAATAGAAGGAAACTTAGCATATGAAAAACTAAAATTCGAAATCAGACCAAATATTGGAATACCATTAACAACTCAAAGATTAGAACAAACTCTAACTTTAGAACATAAATTTTTAAGAAAGAACTTAATGAAACCAAGAGATAAAATATTCTCAGTAACTTATTATGTTAGCTATAAGTTATGTTAGCTATGCATTAATAGATTCACATCATAATATTACATTCAAAGAAAATGATAAAATAGATATTCCATATTTATTTACAGATATTGAAAAAATTTATTACCCTAAGAAAAATGAAATAACAAATTAAATTTTTTTACTAATAAACCAAAACTATTAAGATTTAAAGAAGAACAAATTCCAAAACCAATTAGATTTAATAATTCCAAAAAAGTGAAGAAAATGAAATTAATAAATTAGCGAAAAGTCTGAAGTAAATGATTTATTACAATATTTAAAGCAAAAAATATGAATAAACTAATAAAATTTGGCAAAAAACTAAGGGGAACAAGAATTTGGTATTAGAGTTGGTATAAAAAAGTATAAAAAAAAAGTAAAATAGATAAAAAGAAGATTAAAATAAAGAAAATTAAAATTAAAATTAAAAGGAAAACAATAAAATAATGAATATAATAGATAGAAAAAGATAAAGGGAATTGGAAATACAGATCCAAATAACAATAGAAGCTTTCAAAGAATTAGCGAAAAGTTAAAATATTATATAAAAATAAAAAATCAAACCAAAAAGAAAGAGAGATAAAAAGAATAAATTATTATTTAGAAAAAATGGATAATAGATTATATCAACAAAAAGAAGAATTAAGATAATTAAAAATAAATAAAAATAATTATTAAAAAAAAAAGTCACCGATAAACACACACTTTATGTTCCACCAGAAAAATCACCTTATTATTTTGACATTTGTCGATGATGGTGCTTTATGTCTTGAGATGTGGATTTGGAGGTTAAGCCCAAGATCAGATGTATGATGAATAAATTGGAAATCATTCAAAGTTGGAAGAACATAAGAGGCCCACATTGACTTTATATCTGTTTGAATCCACGCCAGCATTGATGCAAATCAATTGAGTCTTTGACATTGAGTAGCACACATATCACACATGAAATTTGATGCGACAAAGAGTAGACACCACCCCAATAAAGAACTTTGGTATACAGTCCTTGGGTTTGGACTCGAAGTCCAAGCTGCTAAATTTTGATAGGCACGTCGAAATGATATGGGTTAGTGCTAAATTTTGATAGGCACGTCAAAATGATATGGGTCGGGGTGCAAATAATGTTTTGGTGCAATTCATTAAACTGATAGAAGTCCTCGGTTAGATATATGATGACATTTGGGTAAATGTAAATTATTAGTTCTCAATTCCCACTCACCAAAACAACCAATTTGATGACAATTGAGACTTCGCCTTCCAGATGCAGGGATGGCAATGGACTGATAGGGATAGGTTTTTTAGGAAATTTTTAAAATGTTTTTAAAAGAATTTGGAACTTGGATGTTTTATGATTCTATTTCATTGATTTACAAGAATTTTATATTAATGATTGAGAATTATCACTTGTAATCTATTCAACAAGTTATAATATTAAAATTATTAATTTGTTGATTTGTCATAAGAAAAATAGAAATTGTATGAGAAATATGTCTTTAAACACTTTCAAAGTTGCATATGGCCAATCATTATTCACATACCCAGAAATCAAACCAGTTCAAGCAACCACATTTCACGTAGTAATTTTATCAAACACCTTCAACCCATATTTCATATCTGTACATGACACATACATATGGAATAACCCAGTAGCAGCATAGGCATCTACCTTAAACCTAGATTTCATTATGCAATTATGAATGCATTTTTCCGCCGCTTCCTCCATCCTCAAGCTTCTCAAAGATGGCCACCTCACCAACAACAATACCCTCACCCTCACCGGCCAGCCCTCCATCCCTACCTCCGCTGCCGCTAGAGCCTTCTACTCCCCCTTTTCCGATAAGCTTCAACACTTTCTTCTCCTTCTCCGTCACCAACCTCAACCCCTCCTCTATCGGTGGCAACCTCGCCTTCCTCATCTCCTCCGATGCCGACACCCTCGGTAACTTCGACAACTACCTCTGTCTCGCTTGCGTCGATAACAATTTCCTCGTCGTGGAGTTCGACACCCTGATGGACGTGGAGTTCAACGACATAAACACGAACCTCGATGGGGCAGAGACAAATAGTTGGTTCAAAGGTTACAATTTTAAAAAATATATATAATGAGTTAAAAAGTAAATAGTAGAAGTGTTTTTAATAAATATTTAAAATTGCTAGAAAAGGTAACAGATTTTTTATTGAGTCATAGACTTAATCTCCTCAAAATCAATGATTCTTATACTTAGGCTATTAATATTCAAAAACTTTTTAAGAACATTATAAATGTCTCCTTTATTATCTGTTTTTATCTTTTTCACTCATGTTTTTTTATTTCCTGTCTTATTATTTAGTGGGTTTATTTTTTTTCTCATATCAAAATTCTTAGAAATTTATCTACCTCGTTTTTATCTCGTCCGATCTCAAATCACATTTTTTGTTATAAAATTTACAAAAAAAAGTTAAAAACAAATTTATTATAATTTAAATACAGTGCATATATATAATTTAATTTTAATTTTATATATATATATATATATATCAAACAAGACACCCTATACCCAACTCGTCACGTACCGAAAGATAATATAATCAAATTTTATTTGAATCTACTTTGAAACTTAGTCAACCATTAAATTATCTGACTTGGACTCGAGTCAGGACATATTGAGATAAGATGAGCCTACCGAATTACCATTCCGATATAGAAGCTCACGTTTGCCTATGATTTCATCACCAACTGTAGCATTTTAATTGATTAGTTTCTCTATCGTTTCCTTTCTAGAGAACTTTGGGTAGAATTTACTTCAACATCCTTATTCATTCACAACTATGGCCAAGGAAACACTGTCATTCACAATAATTAATATATTTATCATTAATTAAGAGAATAACAGATCATTTATTATTTTTGCAAATGAATAATGCTTCTTGTAAATTATCTAGGTACACATCTCCTCACATTAAAATAGGTGACAAAATCATTCATAAAAAAAAAAAAAAAGTGACAGAGTGAAGGAGAAATTATAGTATATTTTTAGATTACAATAAATGCATGTTTCATAAAGTATCTCTATCACTAGTTTTAAATAAATGTATATATATTTTAAGTCACTAATTTAAAATTAATAATAAAGATTTATTTTAAAGTATGCAATAATTTCTCTAGAATAAAAGGTGTAAGTATGCAAAAAAAAAATTGAATTAACTATAATTAAATAGTAAAAAGTATATATAACTTATAAATAAAAGATTAATTTTTTGAGATCTTGTCAATGCTTAAGTAAATATTTTTTAAAAATATTTTTTTATACACATAAATTTTGAGATTAAACTTAATATTATATACTTAAAAAACTTAAACTCTTTTTGCTTAAACTAACATACATTGATTATATATAAAATAATGTGTATGTAAATGTGTTATTACAAATATATTTTTGTTACATTCTTAATAAAAAATATTCAATCGTACGACTTAAAAATAGTAGTATGACAAATTTCTCCTATCAATTTCACTTCCTTCCAACGGCTACATATTAATTTTAATATATTAACTAATTGTTTTTGTTTTTAACAAATCTTACTTCGAAGTTAGCTAATAGCTTATGCGAAGAGGAGGATGCTAATATGGAGTTAATAAGCTTGAATCTATCAATAAGTTTTATTTGATTATATCTGTATATAAATTTGGATATATATATAAAAATTATTAATTAAAATTTCTAAATTTTTTATATTTACAATTATTCATTAAAAAAATTGTCTAAGTAAATTTATGTATAAATCTTAATACTACTAGTTAAAACCTTTAAAAAAATAACTTTTAATTTGAGCTATTGATTTATTTTAATGATAAATCAATGACAAAAAATTAATAGTCAATCTATTAACCTAAAAATTTTGAGTCCATTCTAAACTTTTCCATGCAAAGATATATCCAACCATAAGTAGAGAGTACATCAAGACCCGTATACTCATTGTTGCACCGCAAATGTTTCGTATGATTAAAAAAAGGAAAAAGAAAAAAATTTACCTTACAAATTTCAATCATAATCGGTAATCCAGATTCGGCATGGGGACGAACAAGCATCAATTGCATATTGCATTCAAACTCTTTAAAAGCACAAAAAACAGATAGCATATAATTTCTTATATATGTAGAAAATGACCTTAGAACTTAAAGATCCCTCAATAAAGCAGAAAATTTTATGAGCGCTAGTACACAAATCTATCCTCTCTAGGAGTAATCGATATGTACTGATGTAGACTGCTCACTTCGTTTGGTCTATAGATGTAACTTTTTTCAAGAGTTTTAGTAATTATCACTATGAACTTTTTCATGAGGATTAGTGATTATCATGAGTCTACCATTTTATTGGGGAATCTATCAATGTATCATAAGTATCAAATTTATTTATTAAATTATTATCTTTTTAAAATTATTTATCAAAATATCATTATTTTTGTCACGTTAGACTATTTTATTAATTACTGGATCACGTGGGATGCACCAGCGCATTCACGTGGGATGCGCCAGACGCGTTGACGCATCCCACGTGGATGCGCCAAGTGCATTGGCGCATCCGATGCGCCAGGCGCGTTGGCGCATCCCACGTGGTCTATGCCAGTGTTTAATATATCTATATCACACGATCGGGTCTACCAAAAAATTATATCTTTTCATGCTGAAAATGTTGTGTAGTGTTGTCATTTGATCGTATGAGCCTAGTGGATATGAAAAATAAACTGTTGTACCATCAAAATTGATACAAATGCGTTTATTATTAATTATGTAAAGTCTTCACCCAATTAAATGAAAAGTCAAGTCTAGGTTTAGAAAAGTGTTTCAATGAAATAATGAAACTAAACGTTGCAAATTAAATCTAATTATGAGCAACCATTAGCACTGTTAGCGTATTACAATCAATCAATTTGTACATTTTGGATAGATTTTAAAAATCGAAGTTGATCACACTCTTAACGTCATAACCGGTTCATTGGCAATAATATAATCCTATAGAACCTAACAAATTCAATTAACCTCATATATATGAAAAATGCAATCGTTTTGATTTTATGAAAAATTCAATCAATTCAATCGTTCTGATTCTATGAAAAATTCGACAGAATATCCCCTAAAAATTAGATAAAAAAATTATCAAAAGTATATCATCCTCGTATAATTTAAACATTTATATATATATATATATATAAAGTGCATTTATACATATACATACAAATCATCCCGCCTAAGAAAATGTAATAAAAGAATAAGAAATCCATACATAAAGTACAATGACTACATCAATGAGAAGGATCGGGATCGAATGTGGTGGTCTCCATGTGAGGGGATCGAAGAAGGTCCCGACATTTGTGAGGGGTGAAGAGGATATGGTGGGTAACACATATATGGTGGATATGGAAAAGACGGTGTCGGGGTAAAAGTCAAAGGATATGGTGGATAAGTGTAAGCGAGGTGGTGTGTATCTTTGTAGATGGTGGATAACCCGGACATGGTGGGCAAGATAGAAGTGGTGGCCGAGATGGTGGATAAGTAGCCAGTGAGAGAAAATATGACGGGGGACGAGTCCTAGGCACATCACGAAGAATCGAGTCCTCTATATCTCGAAGGTCGTAATCGAGATCAAGTACTCGCTAACCTTCTCCTTCTACGCGCGGTCTCTATATTTGATCATCGGATATATCATATCTTGATGGTCCCGGGGATGTCATCTGCAGGAGGAGCTGGATGAAGCTGAGATAAGGTAATGCGATCATGATCCCTCACTGAAGCTAATATGTCCTCCATGGACTGTAGAAGGCTAGCCGTACTAAAACCCGAACTAGGGTTCCTAGCCGAAGCATAGACGTTCTCCGCAATATCGTACCCTAACACACAGATCTCAGTATGTCATCATCAATATAAAATATATTTAGCAAATAGTATAACATATTGGTAAAAAACTAACCACGGATCCAATAGAAGTACCAAGTTATGCATTTTACAGAAATTCAACGTCTAAAATAATTCTTAAAATGGTACCAGAAATCGCATGTACTCGAGAAATGCGCGGTGAGGAAGCTCCCACTTTTGGTCGAGTCCAAGAACACATCTTTCCCTCTGACTGTCCCAGATGGTTATGTGTGGTAGGTGTGTAACTCGTCAATCCTCATCATGTCATCCGGCTAAAGTAATCGAGTGCAACTCATCAGGTTAGTGTGGTCTCCGCGGTATTGGTTGGTCCAAACCAAACTGACGCATCACCCTATCTGGCTGGTGCCACTCAACAATATGAAAAAAATGAATGAAACCACTTTATCCAATATAATGTCTCTACCAGGGACACAAAAATCTGGTAGTGAAACCACAATCTCATCCGTATAAGGTTGCCATGTTATCTGCAAAATGATGTGTTCAAAACATTAGAAAGCAAGTGAAAATAACATGCATAAATCAATGTAAAAAAATATTGACCTCATCACTCTTCAACTGGTCAAAGAATAGGCGATAGTACGAAAGCACCCCCATTAGGGTTTCATTCAACACCATGTGTTTATGCCACCTGTTTAAATGTCAGAGTAATATGATGTCAAAATAAGTATTGCATATAAAAAACTAATATAAACAAAAGATATTTTGAGAAACTTACTGAAATCCCAGTGGACGTTGGTGACCACGATCGCCAGAAAGTAGGTAGCCGCCAGTTCCTAACAGATCGGTATCATCTACAAGTGCGGGGACCGGGGTGGAAATCTATGCCAAACCCAAGATTATGACGCGCAAAAAAATGCAAGCACCTCCAATCTCATGCACGCCGTGGTCAATAAATGGCCTTGCACGCCTGTTGTCTGCTGTACAAGTACGCCAAGACCGCAGATCCCTAACTGTATGTAATGTCCAAGAGAAACCTCAAAGTCTTCCAAGAGTGGAAGGAACATTATATGCACGTATCTACCAGAATGGTCAGGAAATAGCAATCCCCCAATCAACCGAAGTATATATGCTCGTGTACAGTGCATCACATAAGCAGCTCCATCGGCCTCAGTCAATCGTCTACTGAATGCACTCCAAAGCCATGACATATCGATACGTCCACCCGATACGTGTGACTCAGGCAGCTGCGAACCTAACAAGTCCTCACATAGCTGCATCTAATCTCTACATGATGTACGACCAATAACGGCATCGCCGTCAATAGGAAGTCCTGAGATAATGGCTACGTCCTCCAATGTGATGGTGTACTTTCCAGTCGGCATATGAAATGTGTGTGTCTCGGGACGCCATCTCTCAACCAATGCCGTAATTAATGAGTGATCGATGGTGCAAGATCCCATGTGGCCAACCCCCATGAAACCAGCCTGATGTAGATATGGGAGCATCCACTCATCTGGGTCCATATGTCAAAATTTATGAGCACATCTAACACGTAGATGACGATCAGGTTAGCCTTGCCATATATGCTGTGAAACATGAAACTCCTGCAACTCCAGTACTGAAGGGTCCTCTAGGCCTGGGCGCAAGTGGAATGCCATGTCTACAACGGTAGATAGTAACAATAGATAAGTCTTCAAATAATAAGACATACTATAAAATGAATATACATAATAAACATGAGTGTATTAAACATAAAAGCAAAAGGAGGAATGATATTAAATAAACATAATCAAATCTGTGTCGATTAACAAAGTAGATGGTTCGTCAAACATAATCAAATGTAAACAAACATAATCAAGTCTCAATTACACACTAATAGTCATCAAATGTTACACTAATTATGAAATTATGTCCTAATCAAGTAGATGGCCCATCTTGGTCATTCCTCAAGGAAGTCGATCCATCACGACGACAACTACGAGAGTTATGCCCAGATTCACCACATTTTTTACATCTTTGTCCCGGTCCGAGCTCACATCAATCCATCTCATTTCTAAGTCGAGTTGATTTTGGCCGACCTTTAAATCGAAGCAATTGACGATCGGGTACCAATGTAATCGCTGGAGCTGGTGGCCACCATGGTTCATCCTTAATGACTCCCCAATCAATCTCATAAACCTTGTACAAAGTATGTATTCTGTAAATACTATGCACATATCGAAAAGTGTCAAGTGTCCTAGAAGAACATGCAGCTATTGCCTGAGAGCAAGGGAAATGCAACGCTTGAAACAGGCCATAGTCACACATGCGTTCATCAAGGTTTACAGAATATTTAACTTCACCCTGCTGTGTTATAGGGTTGAATGCCTCTTTGACTAAAAATCTGGTAGAATGTATATCAAATCGACGGACTTGATGAGAGCTTGCCTTGAGCATGTTGACATTCCAGCTCTTCATAAAATCATCAGTCCAATCAGTCCCATCAACAACTCTCTCGTTTGCCTCATCCTTTCGATTAACAAAGTACTCTACCAATTTATAATATGTCATCTGAACCAGTGCGGTTATTGGTAGGTTTCTGCCACCTTTCAACACTCCATTCATGCACTCAGACAAGTTCGTCGTCATATGACCAAACCTGTGGCCACCATCATATGCTAAACTCCATTGTTGTTTTAGAATCGAATTAATCCAATGTGCCATTTCGGGAGTAGCAGTCAACTTTTCCAACCTAACCTCAAATTTGTATGCCATTGGTTCATACCCTGTGTGTAGAATATTGAATGAGTTAATATTAACAACAAATCTTGTAGTATGATAAGTAGTACCCTAAACGCATAAGAATGCAAGAAATGTTTAATTACCTGTGTTAATCAAATATTTCTTTAGGGCCGGATTTAATTTCTAAGGCACCGTTTAGTAACTATTATCGTTAGTTGCTAGCAATATGTTACAAAAGACATGACATGATACGCATGCGGTGGGCGCCATCTCACCGATGTTTCGTCACGTACATTTGAGAAAAGAAAAGTTCGCCACTTATGTATGATGCCTTGATGTCGGTCAGATGTTAAGCACAAGTCTTGTTGTTGTGTGACATGTTTACGAATTAAGGCTAAGAACCAACTCCAAGCATCCTTTGTTTCTCCTTCAACAATGGCAAATGCAATTGACAAAGGTTTTCTATTACCATCTTGAGTTGTTGCAATCAATAGTTTATGACGATATTTACCATACAAATGAGTACCGTCAATCTGAATAATGGGATTGCAGTATTGGAATCCAACAACACATGGTTTGAATGTCCAAAATAAGCGATGCAATACAAGTTTTGAATGGTCAACTCTATTGCGCTCGACATAATCAACGGTTTTGAACATCTCCACCATCAACAAATGCTTGGTAATATGATGAAATCATGTCTCTTTGCATGGCAAATATCCATCTAGGCAACACCACATAAGATTTATCCCGTTTTAGGATTATGATAGTTTCCAAATACCTTCACAATGGCAATTTGTTTTGCCTTCCAAGCTTTCCGATAAGACACATCATATCTAAATTGACATCGAACCCTTTTAATAATCAAGCATACAGTAAAATCGGGTTTTTTCTTAACCATCTCCGTAATGCAAGAACATATCACAAAATTAGCGAGAATCTAACTTTTATGATCTTGTGACAGAAGCGGGGTTGACACAAGTGTGAGGTCCATCATATTTTCTAATTTCCCATATGTTTGATTTCTTGTCTTGAATGGCCCTGAGCCTCCACATACAACCATCAGCACATCTTGGACACTTAACAATTAGCCGTTGTGTATCAGAATCTTCAACCTTGTAATTCTGATGTCTAATAATCGAATAATGTTTTAAGGCCAACTTGACAAAGATCTTTAGAGGGAAATTGCAATCCAACATAAAATTCTTCATCTGGACTCCAAATACCACGAGAATCTAATTCAGGCAAATTATCATATGTATTCAACGCATCCCAATTGATTTCAAAAAATCGAGGGCATAGAGGCACAAATGTAGATTCAGGAGCAACTACCAATGGAGGAGCAAGTTGTTGTATATTTACATCAGGTCGATTGATCTTCTTCTAAGTCGAAGGATGTCGTATCTTCACCCTTAGGCATCTAACTCCTTCATCATCGCTTGTGTCGATAATGCATCCGTCATAAGCGGGTTATCTGACTCGAAATCCAACCTAAATGAGCTCCCTTCGTGCATTGCGGATGTACCAACTTCTTGAGATTGTACTAGGACAGGAGCATGTGTCATAGAGAATTGAGTATTGATAGGGTACAATGATTCAACAAGATTAGAAGGACCAGCTCACTTGTAATCCTGTTTTGTCATCTGGGAGGAGGACCTGCAACATGCTTCATGTCCTCATCGTGCTCACTGCGTTTAGGGTCTCCACATACAACTCCATGGAGGTTAAGTTAGCATGTTGATCAAAGCAATCAATCATGCAACCAACGTCTTCATCATCTTCTAATGGAAGACCTATCCATTTCAGTACATTGTTCCATTGTGGAAATCTATACACAATACAGGAGACAACTTGATTTTCTTGGAGCTTTAATTTTAAATGAATTCTCCTATTCAGAAGCTCAAAAGTCATATCACATTGAATTATGATAGACTTAGGACGAGGACCTTCAAACATTAAACCATCTTCACCTTCGTACATTCTCCCATTGTAGTAAATGGGAACAACAAGGTGTTTGGTCATCTTAAATTTCTGAATAATAACAACACAACATAGATGAAATCAATTAACACATTTGACAACTGAAACAAATATGTTTTATACCCAACTGATTTCAATCTCAATAAATCAATAATTTAAATCAATTCAAAATAATAAATAAAATTACAAAACACAACTAATAATCAAATTGTTATTTTTTGTACGAACAAATTTTAAAAACCTATTAGCTAACAAAACAACAAATATACAGGAGATAACAATAACCAATAATCCTACAAATAAACTACATATACAACACACAATAAATATACAAACTTAAAAATAAACACAATAATATATTTTTCAAAGAAACAAAATAAGTGACAGTGGTAAAAATACTTACATATATGTGTGAGCAATCGTGAAGTTATAAGCCAAAATGAGAGTTTCCAGAGAGTTTAGAGAAATAAAATTTTTAGAGAGAATCTCTCAGGTAGAAATTTGAGAAATGAAGGAAGTGGCTAACCCGTGAAAACCACTGATGTAGAGAGGGAGGGGGTTATCAATTTATGCACGTGTGGTGGGATTGCTTGCCAACATGCATGAAACTCCCGCATCCACGTGATCCTCTAGGCACGTGCAAGAATGCTTGCGACTGTTAACAGATAGCAACATCTCAAGTCTTCAAATAATAAGTAATAAAATGAATAAAATAATCGAATGTGTATTAAAATAAAAGCGATGACATTCAAACATAATCAAATCCGATAAATAGTTTCAAAATCATGATAATTTAGTAAATAAATTTGTGAAAAAGGGTATTTTGGTCAAAAAGCCCCATTTCATCAGCCTCCGAGCCTTCAGCTTCAATTGATCCATGATTGCTAATCTGATAAGCTCCCACAAACTAATGTTTCATTTATTGAGTTGATCAATGATCCATATTCAAAAGCTAGTAAACGCGCTTCGAGCTGTTTGTTTTTGTCTTCAGATCCTCCCCAACAATCAAAAGTCGCTACAGCAAGATGAGAATGATTATCATGGGATTTTTCGCTTGTATAAAAAGTCCTACACTTTCCGCGTTACCGTGTAGTGTCACAAAATTATACACACAAATATGATTCTTTGTTATTTATCAACGAAATACTTTATTAAAATTAATGACATATATTAAGAAGTATAGCTACTCTTTGTCCATATAAAAAGCAACAATTATATTTTTACATTAAACAATACATATACTTCTTTTCACATCTCATTTAATATTATTTATTATACATATTTTTTTTTATCACTTTCTCTCATTCAATCACATCTCTTAAAAATAATATAAACAATATTTATACTCTTTTTTAAAAGTATAAAATGATCATTATTGGCTAAAAAGTCGAAAGACAAATTGATATCGCATCTCTACACACGTCTTTGTACCCTGGCTAACATTTGTGTAGTGCTTGTTAGCAATACTTTATTTTCTGCCAACAACTCAAACTTTCATTTTCTGCCACAGAGATGGAGCAAACGATTAACTCAGGCCACACTCCACATAGCCCAGAAATAAAGCTTAACATAAAAAATATGGAGATGAAGTTAAGAACTAAATTTCATGCCAGAAAATAAAAAAATAAAAGCAACTAAATTTTGCATTTTGAACTGAACTTTTGGACTCCATGTTGCACCTGGTCCATGTTGCACCTGGTCCATGTTGCAGGGCACACTTTTGAGGACAAAGTAAAAGTAGTAGTTTTAGTGGGGCGAAATGTAATTTATTCATAAAAATATTTTTTTAACATTTAAAATATGACATTCATCTAAAATCATATCACATGTGAGTATGATTTATTGTTTTTGTATATCATATATTAAACTAAGATAAATGTATCATATACAAATATAAATAAAATATCATTAATTATTGTATTCTGTGTATTCAAATAATAAATCTATTTATTCATCAGTCTTTTAAGTTTTGAGGAATTAATAACAATTTTCAAAGGAATTATAACCAACAACTTATTGTCGTTTAGCCCATATATATAAGCTCTTTGACCATCTTTGAAAAAATATATAAATAAATTTAAAAAACAGAGGCTTTAAGAAATTAAGTCCTAGTAAAATCGTTAAACATGTAAAAATACTATTTGTGTGTTTCTTGTAGAAGTCATAGATGGTACCTTGTCTCACTTTAGCCTTAATATTTTTGGCATAATAATAAATCATTATATCATCTCTTACCTATGATCTCACCAAACAAAATCCCACCCTCTCCAACCACATGGCTAATGACAACGATGAATGAGATTAGCTTTAAGCATCTGTAGCCAAGAAGCTGTAGATAAGCAAATCCTTGATCTCCCCTTTACAAATTGCATACTTCCTTAGCAACCCTTCTTTGACAAACCCAACTTTGTGTAGCACCCTTTGAGACCCCTTATTCTCCAGCTCCACGAAAGCTTCAAGTCTCAGCAGTTGCGGGAATTGTTTGAAGACAGTAGGGATTGCCATCTTCAAAGCCTCCGTGACTATCCCTTGACCCCAATGCTCCGCAGCCAGCGCGTAGCTAACATGTGCCTTGAACCGGTAATCACCGGATTCGGGCTTGACGGAAACGTATCCGATGGAGCGGTCATCAAGGCATATAGACTGACGCCATGAGTGGGGCATAGCAATCTTCTCTATATACTCCAAAGCTTCTTCTTTGGATGTGATGGAGTCCCATCTCAGGTAGCGTGTCACTCTATCGTCACTAGCCCATTTAGGGAAGTCATCGGCATCAGATGGCTTGAATGGTCGGAGAGAGATTCGTGAGTGATCCATAGGAATTGGAATGAATAATACGGAGACTAGAATGGAGGAAGAGAGGAAGAGAGAGAGAGCTATATTTTATATATATGTTTGATGATGTAATAATAATACTATGTATGTTGCCACTTCCTCGAATTCATTGTATACATGCAGCCCCGTTCGATTCGGTCAACAAAGGCGGGCGCAGATTAATTACTGATCCTGTCTATAAGGGTGAGTATATGTTGTAACATCACAACCATCTAACGGCAGTAAGATCAGAAGCCATGACCTAAGAACAGGGCCTGGACCCCACATGCGGGCTTTTTTTTTTTAATAACACCAAATTATCGTTGATTTCAAAATTATTTATTAAAATATTATTTTTTTAATATATACCAATATATTATTTTTTTGTTTATCGTAATATTTTTATTTTTTTATCCACATAAATAATATTAAAATAGATGACATTTTTAGCATAAAAGTGTCATGTGTTATGACATAAAAAGCGCCATATGTATTGACACTTTTCACATAATACTGCTAACACATATGACGCTAGTATGTGTAAATCATGTGGCGCTTTCTATGTCCTAGCGTCATAACACATGGCATTTTTATTTTGAAAACAAGTGTGTTAATGTTTTTAAAGCGTCATGTTGTCATCAAGCAAGCCTAATTTTGGGTTAGGCCAAATCGGATCAGGTCGTGTCTAGTCAAATTTAATATGAACTTAAATTTTATTAGTCTAACTTATACTTTTTGTTGAGTTATTTGGGCTAACATATTAAACTATTATTATGTTACTTGATATAAAAAAAATTAATTTTGGTGCATTATTAATGTAAAAAGATTTTATACTATCATACAATTATGTATTGTCACATAATAAAAAATATTTAACTCTCAAAACAACTTTTAAAGTCATACATGTAATGATCTTTAATTGGTTAACAATATAAATTTTTTTACACAAACGATATATTAAAGAGTTTGAACTTTGAAGCAAGCTTATACTCTTTAGTCTCCTCCCTTGCTATCTCAAGCACGCTTCCACTGACTCCCACATACAACACTTATATGAAAAGTTTGACAGAATTTTTTCTAAATATTGGACCTCCCCAAAAGCACATAAACCTATTTGACATAGTTCAACCAAAATTTAATCATTCGGATTTTATGAAAATTTTGATAAAGTTTTCCCTAAATGTTAGACCTCCCTAAAGCACATAAACTTAGTTGACATAGTTCAACCAAAATTCAATTATTCAGATTCTATGAAAATTTTGACAGAATTTTCCTTTAATATTGGATCTCCCTAAAAGCACATAAATCTGTTTAATTCAACCAGGGTACTAAGATCATCAATAGAAAAGCGGCAAATGTGTTTAATTCAATAAGGGTACCAAAAATACAATAGAAAATCATCAATAGTAATATAACAAAAATCACTAAATATAACATTCTCAAAGCTCTAATGATATATAATATTGCACGTCAATGAGATGGGCCAACATCAGAATGTAGTGGGTAACCCTATGGTGGGTACCCCGGTGGCAAGTAAGGAGACAGTGGACAGGTAAAGATACGATAGGTAAGGGTATGGTGGGTAATATGTAGGTGGTAGCTGAGATGCCAAGTATGTAGCAGTTACAATTAGAGAGATAGTAGTGGTAGGTGACCGAGTCGTGTGCTGGCTTGTAGAAACGAAGTTTTCAGGATGTCGAAGTTATGTCTGAGTACTCGCTAATCCAGTCCTCCTTCTACATCGTGTCCCTTATTCATTGAACTCCTCGGGTGACTCTAGAATGTCATCTGCTGCTAGAGCTGGACGAAATTGTTCAATTGTAATGTGATCATGCTCCTATAATGAATGTAAGATTTGCTTAGTAGATTCTCGAAAGGTCTCCATACTAAAACCTGATGTAGCGTTAGTAGTCCAACCAAATTGTTGCTTTGCAATGCCAGCCCAAGAAACAGATATAACATATGTCATTACAATCAATACAAAATACATTCAGTAACAAGTGAATTAGTAAAGAGCTTACCATACACCAAAAAGATGCACTAGTGCGAGAAATCTAGCACCTGATAATTCTTTTATACCAAGGCATGCACTTAGAACGCAAAGTGAAGGGTGCTTGCAATGGGATTCTCGTAACAAGTTTCTTCCTTCGAATATCTCATGTGGCAATGTAAACAAAATGTGTGTTTAGTCAATTCTCTTCATTCCTGCCTGCTAGTGTAATTAATTGAAAACTGTCAGGCTAGTGCGGTCTCACTAGTATGGACTGGTCGAGACCAAACTAGCGCATCACCTTGTCTGGCTGGTGCCACTCAACAATGTGAAAAAATATGATGGACCATTGTATTATGTCCCTACCAGTCACACAAAAAGGTAGAAGTGATGCCACATTCTCATCTATGTATGACTACCATATAATCTGCAAAATAACATGTACATAGAATTAAGAAGCTATATACATAAGTAATTAATTCAAATGAATATAAAATAATACATACCTCATCATTCTTCAACTGATCAAAGAATCGGTGATAATAGTCAAGTACGCTGATCATAGTATCACTCAAAATCTTATGTTTACGCCACTTATTTATAAGTCAAAGTATTATATTGTGAATGAAATGAGGACAAAGTTAATTATGTTTGTACAAGTAAGCAATAGAGCAAAATAATATAAAGAAATGATATATTCAGAAACTTACTGTAATCCCAATGGACATAAGTGACCACGATCAGCATTATAGAACATATGATCAACATCCTTAACCAGTGTAGGGGCAAGTTGAGGGAATCTATATCATCCCCAATACTATAATAAGATGCAAGCACTTCCGATGTCGCACACCTTATAATCCATAACTTTGCAAAGCTCTTTATACAAGTACGCCAAGATTGCAGACCCCCAACTATATATCCTAACAACAGTAAAGTACTCCAACAGTAGAGGGAACATCAAGTGCACATACTTACCAGAATGATCAAGGCATAAGAAACCCCCAAGCAGCCTAAGTATGTAATTTCGTGCACATTGTTGCACGTAATCGTCATTATTATCCTCCCTGAGTGATCTAAAAGTTGGCTGCCACAAATGTCATATCAATATGTGCACCAGATAACTATGATGGAGTCAGCTCAATCCCTAACAACTGATCACATAAATCGATCCAATCAGTACAATGGGTAAGGCTAATAGCAACACCGTCAATAGGAAGACCTGATATGATACTGATGTCCTCCAATGTTATGATGCACTCTCTAGTAGGTATGTGAAATGTATGTGTCTCTAGACGTCATCTCTTAATCAACATAGTAATCAAGGAGTGATCAATACTTTAATAGCTCACATGGGCAACCCCCAAGAAGTCAGCCTGCTCTAAATATGGAAGAATCTGCGGAGGGGGTCCATATGCTTTATTTTCTGAGCACGTTTAACATGTAAATGTAGGTCCTCATGTCCTTACCATACATGCTGAGAAACATGATACTCCTGTAACTCCAAAATTGAGTCGTCCTCTAGGTCTGGGTTTACATGAAATGTCATCTGTCACGCTACATGCCAAACAACAACAATAATTGATAAGATAATATGAAAAATAATATACATATTAAACATGAGTTATCAAATATAGAAGATAAGACACAATTAAAAGTAATGTTAGAATCAAATTATATGGGAGTAATGAAATTGTTATGAAATCGGTAAGTGCACCGAATCGCAAAAGTAATAAAAAGTGAGTAAGAGTATCGTCCCACGAGGATTAAGTTATTAATTATTAAATTTGTTGAAAGTGACACTATTTAAGCTAACGAAGAAAAAGAGTTCTTGCAAATTCAATTAAAAAGAAATATAAATAAGTAAAATAATAAACCAAATAGGTGAAAAATAATGGTATTAAAGCATTAGGGTTCAGACTTCACTTGAACTCTTTAAATGCACATTCAAATATTATTTTAACTGTGTTTTATTTCAATGATCTATGGTCAATTCTCAAAATTAATTAATACCTAATCCTTTAGTATATTAATCATATTACACTATTTGAAATTAACTAATCCCTTAGTATAATCCTAAATAGAAAGGCATTATCAAGAACGAGAGAATTAAAAGAAAGATCACATAACTCATAACATCTATTCCTAGCGATTGCAGAAATTATGATATTTATTAAATGTTCTAGGTTCATGTAAATTTTTCCAAATCATACTTCAACCCAAAAGATCATTCCCAAATTGATCAGGTTTAAAAAAACATTAAGAATAGAGATAAACATGTAAATCATGAAATATAAACATAAATTAAACTCATAAAAGAAGTTACATCATCAAAGTTCAAGATTCATCATCACTCTAACAAGGGAAAATTGGTTACACATGGATGAAAAATGAAAATGAGATAAAGATTTGACAAACTCCATAGAAGATGAGTGGAAAGAATGAAGAAAATCCCTAATTTTTAAGCTTAATTGTGCCTACACCACTTTAGGGTATGTGTCATCGCTTCTCCCTTTGACGGCTATTGAAGTGTGTGTCCGAGTATGTTTAATTTGGCGTAACTTTTCTATTTATAATGGATTCAGCATGTTCTATTACGCATTCAGCGCTCAAGCACTCACTTTCCAACGCTCAGACACTAGATTTTTGAAATCACGGTGTGGTATTCACAACCAGTGTTCAAAAGCTCACTGTCCAACGCTCAGGCATTGGCTCACTTAAACAGAGATTCTCCAGCGCGCGTCGCGCGCTCAAGCGGTGGGTGTCTAGCACTCGGGCGTTGGACGTTGGACAAAAATTCTTCCTGTTCTTACTTGTTTAAACATCCAATCTTCTCCATGTGCAATTACCTATAAAAATACACAATAAGAACATAATTAAAATAATAAAAATATAATAAAACTTAAAAACAAAACTAAATCAAAAATATTAAAAGAGGATGAAAACTCAAGATTTTGAACCATAAAAATATGAATTTTTACAGGTTTATTAGAAATGCATACTGATAATTAACTAACATATATTAATAGTACTCAAATACACAATCATAGTGAACTAATACACAATAATAGTTCTCAAATATACATTGATGGTTAGCTAATACAAGAGTCTGATTATAAAATTATGTCCTAGCTCTACTAGATGACCCTTCTCCATTCCCTCAAGGAACTCGATTCACCAGCACGACAACTGCAAGAATTATGCCTAACTTGACTGCATGTTATACACCTTTGTCTCGGTCTTGTTTCATGCCAATCTATCTCATTTCTGAGTTGAGTTGATTTTAGTTAACTTTTAGATCTAAGCAATGTATAATCAGGCACCAATGTTATGTCAAGAGCTACTGGCCACCATGCACTACAAGAAATTTATGAATTAGCGACGGAATTTAGCGAGGGAAAAATTCCCTCGTAATTCCCTCTCTAATTAGCTATCAAATTGCGAGGGATAAGCGAGGCCAACACTTTCCCTCGCTAAAATTTAGAACAAAATCCAAACGTGGATGCAACCAGTAAATAGCGAAGCAATAGCGAGTAAATTGTTTCCCTCGTTAAATTTAGCGAGGGAAGTGAGACGGAATATTTCCCTCGCAAAAATTAGCGAGGGAATTGAGATGGAAGATGATAGCCTCGCTAAAATCAGTGAGGGATTTGTGATATAATAGTTTCCCTCCCTAAATTCAGAGGCATAATTGCGAGGGATTAGCGACTGGATTAATTTTCCTCGCAAAATTTAGAAATCCCGCCCACTCAGAAAAGGGCCAAAATGGCTCATTTAGGTTACAGATCTCATTTCTCCTCCCCAAATAAAATCTCTCCCCCCCAACAACCGTACGACCTTCGCCTCCACCACCCAAGCCCTTCCCCGGAGCTGAGCACGGCAGCCACACGACGCGAGTGAGTTCCCCTCCTTCTGCAGGTAAGCCCTTCCATCATTCTGCCTCCTTCTTCGTCTCCTTCTTCGTTTGTTCTATTTTCAATGTTCTAGTTATTGAGCTCAGTCATATTGTTTTTTATCTGTTTCTTTTTATTTTTTCTTTTAACAATTCTAACTTATTTTCTTGTTTCCTCCCTTTCAGAGTCCCAAAAATCTTCTCTGCTTGGACTGAGCTTCTTCCGAGGAAACATCTACTTCAGTAGATGCTAATGAGTTATTCACAGATTTGAAGGAAAAAGTAAGAAGTTTATTAATTGGCTACTTTCAATAATTGGGTCATTACGTGATTTTTAAAATAATCAAAGGTAATGTTTTTTTTAACTGTCAGATCTCTTAATTTTACGCACCTCTGTTGACTCCTTTTTTAATTTGTATTATATAATGTAGGTTGGTTTCTCTTTCGTCTTCATACTGATCACTGTGATTTGAATATATTTCATTTTAAATCAAATTTTTTGCAGAAAATGTATATAATGTCCTTGGCAATTATCATCTATCATCAATTTATGAATGGACAATTATATATTTTCATCCTTTGTATACCTTGTTTCTTCTGAGCGCCTTAGCTGCTGTGTTCTTGTTCTTCACTTAGGTTGCTCCATAGGAGATTTTGCTTCAATGCTAGAACCTCTTTTGAGAGGCGTAAAATTTTATGTCGTGACACTTGAACCTTAGTTAATATGCCAAATAAATTCACTGCTTTTGTCGATCATTAATTTGTGAATTCTTTTGTTTTGCGTAAGATCACATTCATTAATATTCAGTCGTTGATTTACAGTTTTACACTGTTGGATTTGATTCCTTTTATCCTAATTGTGACTTCTTAATCTAACTTATCATCCTTATGTGTGTTTGAATTAGCTTATTTTATATTTTAAATAGTTTATAATCAAAAGTTTCTTAAGAAAGTTTTTGAAAAATACACCATGAATACTTTACTACTTTAGAATCTAACACGTTTTGTTTTCTGCACATAAGTGGTGGTTGTGTATGTAAAAGCCTTCCTGAGATTGCATTGATATCAATGTTGCTGTATTAGTGTTTTGTTTTGTTTTCTTTTCTTCCTTCTAAAGTGAGTTTGTCTCTAAAGTGAGCAAGTAAGGATATATCTACCCTTAGATCATTAAGTGGGTTGAGATCTGTGTACACTTTATCAAATAAAGAGTGGATACACTCTTATTTACTCACTTTAGAGAGAAATTCATTTTAGAGGTGCCTTTTCCCAAACACTTTTTAAGATCAATTCTCAATACCACAACAAAGAACAATAAATAAGAAATCCTAACTTTATGTGAATTAACGGAACGAAGAGACCTTAAGTTTCAGATCGAAATCAAAGAGAGGTGAGTAATAATGAAAGGAACAAAAAAGGGGGTGTCTCTTTGAGATGGATGAAAGTAGGTGGTTTGAGAAAAAGGCCCCGGCCCCTGAGATCCAATCGCAACGGAAGAGAGATTTTGAAAGGGAAAGTGGGAAAGTTTCGGATAAAGGAAAGGGGGGGAATTGGGTCTAATTTCTAGGGTTTGGAGATTGAGATTTGAGAGAGTGAAAGAGGTGGTGCTGCTGCTGTTGATTCCGCCATTGGTTTTGGTTGGTTGGATTTGTGTGTTCAATTCATTATTATTGCGTGCGTATGATGTTTGTTGCTGCTATGGTATTGGTATAGGGCTACTTAACTGTCTATTTCTCTATGTGAAGTTGTGAACTGAAGGTTTACTTTCATGGTTTACTAAATAACAATATGTGCAGCACGTTATTGTGTGAACTTGCAAGAGCAAACAAAAACAACCTTTATAATTTAAGATATTGTGATTGATTTTTCTACTAATCCTTTTTTTGGTACATTCTACTAATCCTTTATTAATAAATCATTTGTTATAACCATTATAAGTTTTTGTTAAAATTTGTTACATACCTTAACTTTGAAATAAAATAAACTCTAACTTACTATGCTTAGACGTTATTTAAGCCGAAAGAATATCTGAAATAACATAAATTACATTTCTCTTTGTCTAACTTTTTTATTAAAACAAAAAGAAATTAGATAAAATGAATAAGTTGTGAAAATATTATATAGTCAAAATTAGTATGATGTATTACTGATGTTACAGGTTGGATTTTTTTTTTGACATGTAATTCTCAAACTGTAAAAATGTACCCTTAGTTTCGATGATAAGTGACATATTACAAAATGGCATATTAAATCATATATGGATGTCCTTAATTTTATAAATTAAAAATTTTGACAAAGATTAATTTTGGTAGAAAGTTTACTAACTAATTAGCAAAGACTTTTTTTTTTTTACTATAAACTAATCAGCAATGACTAATCCTAGTATCCTAGAGCTGGTGTAAGAAGCAAGAGAGATGGAATTCACCTGCCAGCTTCGGTGATGAAGTGTGAGAAGGGCTAGGCAAAAATGTATTTTTAACATAAGTTAAGACATAATTAGAAGATGGGAATGCAACAATTTACCCCTCACTAAGTTGAAAAGGGAAAAAAATTGTAGGAATATTTTTTTCTTGATGATGAAATATTAATATTGCATTCTTAATAACTGCAAACTACACTACTCGATCACAAAAGCTTTAATATCATGTTAAGAAATTTATAAAACTAATAAATCTTAAAAAAACTATGTTTAGGGGGAAATTTAAAGTAATTTTTATTTCTAACATACGTGATTGAATACATGTACTTCATTGATTTCAAGTGTGTTATTAGATATTCAGATACACTTATTTTCTAAACTCTCAAATGTTCATAATTATATTTAGGAATTTCAAATGGGTAAGGTGAAAGTTACGAATTCGTAGGTTTCAAACTAGCCCAACCTATAAAATGTGAGTTGTGTTTCTAAGCATTGGTATTTATCAATCCCGAGCACTTCAACAGGGAGTGTTATATTTAAATATAACAAAATTTAACCAATTAAAAATACGTGTCATATGTATGTATCATATATGCCATACTTAATCATGATATGTGACCCAATAGGAGTGAAGTCCACCTTTTGTCATTGACATGTAATTTACCAAACACTATTTTGTCCTAACTTGGATCCACCTTTGTTTTAGTTAGCAAAGAAAATTAATGTTAAAAAATTGTCTTCCTCTGAAATTGAGTTTTCAATATTGTAACTCAAGTGCTCAGTTCATTTCCAACTGAGTACACAACTGCACCAAACCCGTTAAGAATCACATTAGCATCATCGCTGGTATGCTCTTGAAAGGCATAAAGAATATCGTTAATCAGAAGATCTTTTAATCAGGCATCTATATCAGATGCTCCCAAGTTAGTGATCACCTTCTCAATAGTTTTCATAACCATTCGTGGAAAGGTTCACTCTCATCTTTAAGATCCTCAACAATTCTCCCGACAATATCAGCAACGCCAACTTTGTTTGCCTTCTCTACAGTAGTCTCCACAAGTTGCTTATAGTTTCTTCGATCCAAAGTCATCCTCCTAACCCGACGTTCTGAAAAAATAAGGAGAATATCATTTCTAATATAATAACTATGCACACCCTCAAGTAATTACACACTGTTTCACCACATTCAGAACAATTTTCTTCATTTCTTCCTCAGGCGACTGAAATTCACGAATCAAAATAATCATAACTTCCTTAGCATAGTAAGTACCATATAGGGCTTCCATCAACGGAATTGTAAAACCAATTGCCTTTAAGAAATGCTTTTGTCTCCTATCCCAGTACATTTAGGACTATCTAAATATGACATAAATTTTGGATGTTGAAAATAAAAGTCACGAATTTCTAGCGAATTATGTGTTAAGAATATTGGTTTGATTTAATTTTCAATGATTGTGCTTTAACATATGCTTAAAGTTTTATTTTGTTATTCGAGTAAAAGTTTAATTAAAACCTTAGTTTTCCATTTGAGATTCTATATTAATGAGTACGCATACCTTTTCAAGGTACTGCTCATTGTATTGAATTTTGAATTGTCCAAGTGGGACAATTTAGTAAGAAATTTTGTCTTCGCTTGGTTAATAGTTTTTCTTTAAATCTCATATGTTATATTTGTTGAAATTTCGGTTTGCAATATTTCTTTTTGTTCTCTGGGTGTATACTTAAACGCAGTAGATCTCACTGCGTTCAAGTCATGCACTTGGAGACCAATGGGAAATGCTGCCGAAATTTTGTGAAGTATAAAATATGAGATTTAAGGAATAACTATTAACCAAGTGTTGAAAATGTTTCTTATTGAATGGGATAGGGCCATACCATGTTAAGAAAGAGATGGGGATATAAGGATTGTGTTAATGTGCTAAATCAATTTCAGCAATGATGAGACCCGATCGAAGTTGGATGTCGTGAAGAATTGATCCTACTGGCTATGTAAGTGAAGAATTCAAAGATGGAGTTGATGATTTCATTAGGGTTGCTCAAGGAGACCCAACAGTTATTGATGCATTAAATCGCATCCTTTGTCCATGTGCTAGATGTAAGAATCGTGCTTGGAGGGAGGTATTTGGGGTAGAACAACATCTGTATAAGTACAGATTTGTAGATGGTTATGTAAATTGGATCATTCATGGTGAGGACAAATGAGGGGATAGCAGCTCAATATCCATTGTCCATGATGATGAAGTGCAGCCTAGGAATCCATACGTGGATATGGTTATGGATGCCGCAGGTGATAGGTTAAATCCAGAAGCTCAAGATTTAGAAAATGATCCAAATCCGTCAGCTGCGAAGTTTTATGATTTGCTCAGAGACGCTAACGAACCTTTATGGGATGGTTGCCACAAGCACACGAAATTGTCAGCTGTAACTCAACTTTTGAACTTGAAGTCGGAGTTTAACATGAGTGAGAGTTGTTATGATAGAATGATTGTCATAATTAAGAGCATGCTTCTAGAGCCTGAAAGGTTACCCGAAAACTTCTACAAATCAAAGAGAATGGTTCGTGAGTTGGGATTAGGATATGAGAAGATAGATGCGTGTCTTAATCAGTGCATGTTGTATTATAAAGAATACAGTGACAAGAGACTCTACTCAGTTTGCTTAGTATGTGGACACCCACGATTCAAACCGAAGGCGGGACGTTCATCGAATGAGAAGGATGTGCCGCATTCAGTGTTGCGATATTTTCCCATTATGCCAAGACTCCAACGTCTGTTTATGTCCAAAAACACTGCACAATATATGACTTGGCATGCGGATGGAGTGCGTCAAGATGAAACAGTGATCAGGCATCCAGCTGATGCTGAGGCTTGGAAACGATTTGATGATACCCATTCTACATTTGCGCTAGACGCTCGAAATGTTAGGCTTGGCCTGTGTACAGACGGTTTTAATCCATTCACGGTTCAGCTACACCATATTCATGTTGGCCTGTTTTTGTCACACCGTACAATCTACCTCCAAGTATGTGTATGAGAGGGGAATACATATTCCTCACTCTTGTAATTCCTGGACCAAAGTCACCAGGTAAAAGTTTAGATGTCTATCTTAGACCTCTAATTGACAATCTGAAGATATTGTGGGCTGATGGGGTGCAAACTTATGATGCTTGGAAGAAGTAAAATTTTGATATGAAGGCGGCTTTGTTGTGGACAATAAGTGACTTTCCAGCCTATGGAATGCTGTCTGGGTGGAGCACTCTTGGAAAACTTTCTTGTCCACTTTGTATGAATCACAGTAAGTCATTTGTGTTGAAGCACAGTAGGAAATGTTGTTGGTTTGATTGTCATCGCCAATTTTTGCCTTTTGATCATCCATTTCACCGTGATCGAAACTCTTTTAAGAGATCAACAGTTGAAAAATCTAATCCACCGCAACGGCTGAATGGGACAGATGTCTTGAATAGAGTGACTCAACTTAAGGAAGTCATTTTCGGCTTGAATTCAGGTAAACAAAAACAAGATGGCTTTGGTATACACCACAATTGGGTGAAGAAGAGCATATTCTAGGAATTGCCTTATTGGTCCACTAATCTAATACGACATAATTTAGATGTTATGCATGTCGAGAAGAACGTGTTTGACAATATCTTCAACACTGTCATGTGTAACACCCTTGTGGGGGTGTCACATTTGTTATTAAAAATAAAATAACGATTAACGAGAATATTTAAATTATAAGGTTTTGATATAAATAAATAATAAAACCTGTACACTTACTTTGTTTTGAAAACATAAAAATTGTATTATCAAGATATTATATCTATATAAATAACATCACACACAAAAATAACATCATCACTCCCAAGACACTATACATTATATTCACATGCATATTCATCGATACTAATATACAAAAGTTTACATAAGTTTTGTTTTGAAGTTATACGAATAATTTACACATAATTTACAAACCCAAATAAAAATACATACCAAAAGAAAAAGAAAGCATGAAAGGTTTATATTTACAACCCAGCATCAGAAGATAACAAACCCAAGTGCACGTCATACATTTTTTTTAGTCACTTGGAGAAATATTCCTGGATGATTCCTCCAAAGACAGAAATACATGACGCCTCCCAGAAGACCTGTGAGCAGGAACTCTGGGTGCTCTGTGGACCGGAATATAGTTAGGGGTCCGAACAGCAGGTGTTCTAGCAGAAGACACAACACTAAACTCATAGGGAGTCCGAAAAAGACCGTTCCAGTGACGGCGAACTCCTAATGGTAGTTCTAACTGAACATAGAAATCTAATACAAAAACTGGGACAGAAACAGACTCTGGTCGCAAAGACATAGTAATAATTCCTGTATAAGCAACAACATTACGTTCTCCATAGATGCGCCAATTCTCAGCTCCTCCGTGGAATTCCAAACTGATAAAACCCAAAAATCTGGGTGTCGACATCTCACCCTATCAGTACTAACACTAGAGATGATCTAAGGCTTCGGTCTTGGACTGAAAATCTGGATCATGGTTCTTCCTCTGCTATGTACTCACTGCCCAACTCTGGTTCTTCAACCCCTTCTTCATAGTCTAAATATATATATATATAAACATACAACAAACAAAACAAACAATATATACAACAAATAGAGAGGTAAGACAACTTAAAGTAACCAATAAATATCACATATGAAATAATAATACAACATTAACATAAATAAAATCCATAATGTACATAAATCCCATAACAGTTCAAAATACTCACCACACAATATAATGAATTTAAAATGAATATGACAAAGTATAAAATGACTCATTCCTACTCCATGGAGCTACAACACATACTCAGATATCAGAGAGAATGAGATGAGATTTCTAATAGTACTGCCCAGCCAATCCAGCTATTGCACTGTCCACCCTTTGTGTCTATAGCTTTGGCTACCCCGACCAGCTATTGCACTGTCAATACTTTGTGTCTATAGCTGACCATTGTGATTGCTATTGCACTGTCAATACTTTGTGTCTATAGCCCACGAAAAATAAATATAATGGCATAGTACACAACCCAGACACACAGTCAATTAATTGTGTACTACAGGCAGTCAGATAGTCCTCTCAAAACTTGATTAAGGATAGTGCTCGTTGAGAACATAAGTGTGTTATCACGCACCACGGCCCAGAAGGAGCTACCTCCTGTCCACATATGGAATAGTGCACACTATGAACTCCAAGTCCATATCAGAAAGTGAACACACTAAGCCTATCACATCGACAACACGATGTTATTCATCTCGTCAATCAAATCACCAATTTTTTTAATTTTGGCATGACTCAGTGCATGAACAAATGCGTAATTACCAAAATATCTTCAGGTTTCAATTATTTATATATGTGCCATCAATTTCCAATTATTTACAAAAATACCATCAAATCTCAAATAATGTCAAAAACGCCCTCAATAGCAAAAATAATTACATAAATGTCCTCAGTGGAAAAAAATCTCCAATTACAATACACTCCCACTTGGTTTACTCATACATTCCACACATCTGGGTCCACCACTTTGGCCCGACAGAAAAACTTGCTGTTTTCATCAATCGCGTAGAAATTTTATTTCATTCTCACTGTCTTGCCGTTTTCACAACATACATCACATTTCCAATTACTGTAAAATATTTTAAATTACTATATATTCTTTGTAAATACTAACAACACTTAAATTAGCTTCAAAAATTTATTTGGTTTTCGTTAACAACATTATAAAACATTTTAATTCCTTCCATTCAATAATGTGACCAAACCTAGGGTTTTGCATTCTTTGGAATGCTCATGCATTTCTAACATTAATTTAATATATACAATGTATAACACATACAATACATCAAAGCTTAAACAAGTAATAAAAACTATAAAAATCAACACATAGAGGAATTCTTATGGATTTTACAAATACAATCAAACCCGAATTTCTTAATAACACTTAAATTTAACTAAATTTTAGTCTTCCTCTTACCTAAAATGATGAAAATTTCTTCTTTTCCTCTCCCTTGTGATTTCGATTTTTCTCTTTAGAATTCTAGGAAAATAAATAAAATTTTCTAAAGGTTAATACAAGAAAATAGAACCATACCATGGTTCAATCATGGCTTGGAAGCTTAGAAATGAAAATGGAATTGAAAAATAAAGAATTTTACCTTTGAAGAAGGATTCTCAAAGGTGGTCTTCAAGCTTGAAAATGGAAGAAATGAAGGAAGTTGTCAACTAGAAATGGTCTTGTAATAAGGTCTTGAAGTAGGAAAGTGAGAAAATGGAATTTGTTTTTTTTTTTTTTTGGGTGAAAGGGTGGTATTTTATGGAGCTTGGCCGAATGGCCTCCTTGGGTTTTCTTTAATGGTGTTCGGTGAAAGGAAGGAGAAAAGGAAAGAATTATTTGGTGAATTGTTTAAGTGATAGCCGTATAAGTGAATGGAAAAAGTCTAAATGCATGTGCAAAATTTCAAGAACCAATCTAGGCCATCCAATGGTTCAAAGGCTAGGATTTTGTCTTACTTGATAAGCTTAATTCCTATTGGTTGCATGGTGATGAGTCATGACATGAATAAGCATTTGTCTAGAGCCTTCTCGGTTGCTCTCCTTGCTTGGCCGAAATCTCCACTTAAAAAGCCAACTAAATTTGTTTCTTCCAACTAGTTAGTTATATATTTAAGTGTAGGTTTAGTTACATATTAAATTAATTAGTTACTTCAAGTTACATTAGGTTAACTTAATTAGTTTAGGATTCTATTTAGTTAGGCCTAACTAGATTACTATCTAGTTATCACTATTTAGTTACACTAAGGTTGTAGTAATTAATTTAGTTAGATTCTAAGGTAACTATACTAACTAAATTAAATATTCTAGTTCTAATCTAACTAGCTTAGCCATTTTTGTTGACTTAGCTTTATTAATTAGACTTCTAGGTGTCTTGTTCCCATTGGTCCAAAATTCCTAATTTCTTTATTGTTTACTTTATTTATACGTGGGTCCCACACATATAGTATCGGGTCCACTGTCAAGTTTTATACTGAGTAATAAAATAATACTAAAAATTATTTTATCGCACGCTAAATTCTAAAAATTAAAACATTCGATCAGTTTTTTCAAATCGAGTTTACTAAACTCCTTCTCGCTCTAAAAAAAACAAAACAAAAATAACATTTTATACAGACAAGCATAAAACAGTACATTGGGGACATAATTGTCATTTACCCTAAAGTCAGAATTTTTAGGGTGTTACAACTCTCCCCAACAAACAAAAATTTCGTCCTCGAAATTTGTCATACCTTAAAATAATTGAGGATATTGTTCCCTCATTTTATCTTCCAATTCCCATGTAGCATCTCCAGTCACATCGTTCCATATAACTTTGACCAACTCAATCATCTTTCCTCGAAGCTGCTTCACTTTTCTGTCTTCAATCCTTACAGGGAATGTTTCGTACGTCAAATTTTCCTTCAACTGTACTTCATCAGGTTGTATCACATGTGTCGGATCTGGAATATATTTCTTTAATTGGGACACATGAAACACATTATGCAGATTAGACAAAAACGGCGGTAAGGCAACTTGATAAGCTACAGGACCTATTTTACGGATAATCTGATAAGGTCTAATAAACTTAGGCGTAAGCTTCTTGGATTTGATAACTCTTCCAATACCAGTCGTAGGAGTCACCCTCAAAAATACATGCTCGCCTTCTTCAAATTCCAATGGTCGCCTTCTTTTATCTGCATAACTCTTTTGCCTACTTTGGGTAGTTCGCATCTTCTCTTGAATCATTTTCACTTTCTCTGTAGTCTGTTGTACCAATTCTGATCCAATAGTCATACTTTCACCGTCTTGATACCAACACAAAGGTGTTCGGCATCGTCGTCCATACAATGCTTCATAGGGTGCCATCCCTATACTTGCGTGAAAACTATTATTGTAGGTGAATTCTATCAAAGATAAAAATTCATCCCAACTCCTTTGTTGCTCCAACACACAAGCACGCAACAAATCTTCCAAAGATTGTATAGTTCTTTCGGTCGACCATCATCCGTGGATGATAAGCGAGCTCAAATGTAGCTTAGTTCCCATCACTTTCTCGTAGATTTGGCCAAAACCTTGATGTAAACCTTGGATCTCTATCGAAACTATGGAAATAGGTACCCCATGTAATCTAACAATCTCATTGATATAGATTTGGGCTAATCTTTCCAACGAATACTTAATATTAATAGGCAAGAAATGAGTGACTTTGTGAGCCTATCAACAATAACCCATATTGAGTCATGACCTTTTCTCGTTCTTGGCGGTCCCAAGAACAAAATCCATAGAAATACTTGTCCCATTTCCATTCTCGAATAGAAAGCGGTTGTAACATTCCAAATTGGCCTCGATGTTCCACTTTCGCTTTCTGACAAACCAAACAAGATGCCACACGTTCGCTACGTCTCTTTTCATCCTTGGCCACCAAAACAATTTCTTCAAATCTTGATACATCTTGGTCATTCCTGGATGCAAACTTAAATTACTAGTATGGGCTTCATCCAATATTGCCGTCTTTAATTCAAATTGTCGGGTATACAAACTCTTCCTTGAAATCTTAAAATTCCATCCGATCCTCTTCCACTTTGTTGCCTTATGACCTTGCTTTAGCAGCTTCTCTTCGTTTTGCAAAAACGCATCCTCCTCCTGTTTATCTCGAATTATATTAAGCAAGTCATTTAAAATTACCATTCTACCCACACAAATCTTCCCAGGCACTAATTCCATCGATACTTCTAAATTTCTGAACTCATTGAGTAATTCCTCTTCCTTTATCATCATGGTAGAAACACTAAGTACTTTTCTACTCAGGGCATCTGCTACCACATTAGCTTTTCCTGGATGATATTGGAGTTGAAAATCATAATCTTTGAGAAATTCCAACCATCGCCTCTGCCTCATATTTAATTCTTTCTGATCAAACAAGTATTTCAAACTCTTATGATCACTAAAGACATTGAATATAGCCCCATACAGATAATGCCTCCATATCTTTAATGCAAACACCACCGCTGCTAATTCCAAATCATGAGTTGGGTAATTTCTCTCATGAACCTTCAATTGCCTCGAAGCATATGCCACCACATTCCGATCTTGCATTAGTACGCATCCTAACCCTTGATATGAAGCGTCGCAGTACACATCAAAAGATCTACTAGAATCTGGTAAGATCAACACTGGTGAGGTTGTTAGCTTTCTCTTCAACTCTTGAAAACTGGCTTCACGTTCATCCGTCCATTCGAAAGCTTGATTCTTTCTGGTAAGTTGTGTAAGTGGTCCAGCGATTTTGGAAAAACCTTCTATGAATCTTCGATAATACCCGGCCAATCCAACAAAACTTCGAACTTCTGTCACTTGTTTTAGGTCTTTCCCATTGCATAATTGTTTCTATCTTGGATGGATCCACCGCAATACCCTCCTTAGAAATTACGTGACCTAGAAATTGCACTTTTTCCAACCAAAATTCACATTTAGCCAACTTTGCATACAACTGCTTGTCCTTCAAAACCAAGAACTATACCGAGATGTTCGACATGCTCTTCTTTAGACCGAGAATAGATTAAAATGTCATCTATAAAGACAACAACAAATCTATCAAGGTACGGGCGAAAAATTCTATTCATATAATCCATGAATATAGCAGGAGCATTAGTCACTCCAAAAGGCATAACCTGATATTCATAATGCCCATATCGAGTTCGGAAGGCCATTTGTTTTAGGTATATCCTCCATCTTAACACGAATCTGATGGTAACCTGATCTCAGATCTATTTTAGAAAATACTTCTGCTCCCTTCAACTGATCCATCAAATCATCAATCCGTGGAAGTGGATATTTATTCTTTATAGTGACCTTATTCAACTGACGATAATCCACACAGAGTCGAGAAGTTCCATCCTTCTTCTTGACTAGAAGCACTGGTGCTCCCCATGGTGACACACTTGGTCGCACAAACTGCTTTTCCAATAATTCTTCTAATTGCTTTTTCAACTCCATCAATTCGGCTGGTGACATTCGATACGGGGCAATCGAGATAGGACCTGTTCCTGGTACCAAATCGATAGCAAATTCGATTTCTCTCTCTGGCGGCAAACCAGGTACGTCATCTGGAAAGACTTCCGGAAATTCATTAACAACGGGAATTGCACGTATATCTTTCTCATCCTCAACTTTTAGAGAAGATAATAATACAAATCCCTGCGCTCCATTTCTCAGCAACGACTTAGCTTTAACAGCAGTCAAAAATCCAGAGTTCTCTTCCTTTGGAAAAACTATGGCTTTAGTTGCACAATCTATCAAGATATGGTTAGAAGACAACCAATCCATTCCTAATATCACATCTATCTCCACTAGGGGTAAACAAATCAAATTGACTATAAACATACGGTCCTTCACAACAACAGGACAATCCAAACATATTTTGGATGTGACCACAGGCTTAGTAGTTGGTGTAGAAACAACCAATGGAAAATTCAAAGAAGACACAGGCAGTTTCAACTTCTTAACACAACTATAGGCAATAAAAGAATGCGTTGCGCCTGAATCATACAAGACAGTCAAAAGCTTACCTCCTATGATTCCTTCCCCTTGAATAAGATTGTCGATTGAGAAACTTCAGTTCTGTCATAGTATAGACTCGTCCTCCTGATCTTGGTGACTTGCCCGAATGTCTTCAAGGCGTGTTTCTTTTCCAACTGAGGACAATCCTTAGAAAAATGTCCAGGTTACCGACAATTAAAACAAATTGTTCCTTTAATTGGACAATCTGAAGAAACATGGCCTTTCTTCCCACACTTAAAACAGGTTGGTACAAACGCCGCTTTCTGACTAGGAGTAGTACTAGCAGAGCTTCCTCCAACAGGTGGTCGTTGTAATTGGTTTCCCTGTGGTCTCGAGTATGGCTTACGCTGGAACCGATTATTATGGCTGCTACCTCCCCTCTGAAACCTCATTGGTCCAAATTTACGAGTCTTGGGATCCTTTAACGATTCCAATTCCTCCAATTGTGCACATGTATCTACCAGAGCATGGAATTGAGTCATTCTCAAAGGCAATACTCCTTGTCTTAACTCCACTCGCAGTCCTGCTTCAAACTTCCTACATCGCCACTCATCATTTGGCCTGGTTTGAGCATAATCTGAGAATTGAGACAAACTCTCAAATTTAGATGCATACTCGGGAACTGTCATATTTCCTTGACGTAAACCAAGAAATTCTCTTTCCTTAGCATATCGAGCACTGGTAGGAAAATACTTGTCCATAAACCTAGTAGAAAACACTTCCCAAGTTATTACAGTGCCTTCAGCTTGCAACAACCGACGGGTTCCTCTCCACCAACTTTCTCCATCTCCTCTTAACATATAGGTAGCATACGTTACCTTTTTGTCATCTGGGCATCCCATCCCTTCGAATATCTTCTCCAGCTCCTGAATCCATAAACTTGCTTTCTTCGGATTGAGCTCGCCTCTAAACTGTGGCGGGTTACTACGCCTAAATTCAGATAAATTTAGGGCATCTGCAGTAGCTTCTTGCTGTTGAGCTGCTTCTCACGTTCTGTTGAATCATTGCTTCTGCCATCCGCTGCATAGCCTCTGCAGCCGCTACTATAGGATCCACTTCTCTAGGAATATCCGCATGTCTTCCTCTTCTTCCAGACATCTTCTTTCTTTAATCACATGAAACATAAAAGTTAGATTTTTTTTTTCTTTCAAAAATAAATCACAGAGAATTCACACAATACAAGCACAAACAGACCAAACCACAACTCCTAAAGATTCTAACTTGGGCTCTAGGTCAGAGATTCACACAGTACGAATAAGGCAAACCTACCCACAAACCCAAAAGACTCTAACTTGGGCTCTGATACCAACTAATGTAACACCCTTGTGGGGGTGTCACATTTGTTATTAAAAATAAAATAACGATTAACGAGAATATTTAAATTATAAGGTTTTGATATAAATAAATAATAAAACCTGTACACTTACTTTGTTTTGAAAACATAAAAATTGTATTATCAAGATATTATATCTATATAAATAATATCACACACAAAAATAACATCATTACTCCCCAGACACTATACATTATATTCACATGTATATTCATCGATATACTAATATACAAAAGTTTACATAAGTTTTGTTTTCGGAAGTTATACGAATAATTTACACATAATTTACAAACCCAAATAAAAATACATACCAAAAGAAAAAGAAAGCATGAAAGGTTTATATTTACAACCCAAAGATCGAAGATAACAAACCCAAGTGCACGTCATACATTTTTTTAGTCACTTGGAGAAATATTCCTGGATGATTCCTCCAAAGACAGAAATACATGACGCCTCCCGTAAGACCTCGTGAGCGGGAACTCGGGTGCTCACGTGGGACCGGAATATAGTTAGGGGTCCGAACAAAGGTGTTCTAGCAGAAGACACAACACTACACTCATAGGGAGTCCGAAAAGACCGTTCCAAAGACGGCGAACTCCTAATGGTAGTTCTAACCGAACATAGAAATCTAATACAAAAAGCGGGACGAAATGACTCGTCGCAAAGACATAGTAATAATTCCCGTATAAGCAACAACATTACGTTCTCCATAGATGCGCCAATTCTCGCCTCCTCCGTGGAATTCCAAACGATAAAACCCAAAAATCCGGTGTCGACATCTCACCCTATCAGTACTAACACTAGAGATGATCTAAGGCTCCGGGTCTTCGGACTGAAAATCTGTGGATCGTGGTTCTTCCTCTGCTATGTACTCACTGCCCAACTCTGGTTCTTCAACCCCTTCTTCATAGTCTAAATATATATATATATAAACATACAACAAACAAAACAAACAATATATACAACAAATAGAGAGGTAAGACAACTTAAAGTAACCAATAAATATCACATATGAAATAATAATACAACATTAACATAAATAAAATCCATAATGTACATAAATCCCATAACAATTAAAAATACTCACCACACAATATAATGAATTTAAAATGAATATGACAAAGTATAAAATGACTCATTCCTACTCCATGGAGCTACAACACATACTCGGATATCGAGAGAATGAGATGAGATTTCTAATAGTATCTTGCCTCACCAATCCAAATATTGACCGTCCACCCTTTGTGTCTATAGCTTTGGCTACCCCGACCAAATATTGTGACTTGTCAATACTTTGTGTCTATAGTGACCATTGTGATTGCTATTGCACTCACAATACTTTGTGTCTATAGCCCACGAAAAATAAATATAATGGCATAGTACACAACCCGGACACACGGTCAATTAATTGTGTACTACAGCGCAATCGATAGTCCTCTCAAAACTTGATTAAGGATAGTGCTTCGTCGAGAACATAAGTGTGTTATCACGCACCACGGCCCCATGAGCTACCTCCTCGTCCACATATGGAATAGTGCACACTATGAACTCCAAGTCCATATCGAGAAAGTGAACACACTAAGCCTATCACATCGACAACACGATGTTATTCATCTCGTCAATCAAATCACCAATTTTTTTAATTTTGGCATGACTCAAAGGCATGAACAAATGCGTAATTACCAAAATATCTTCAGGTTTCAATTATTTATATATGTGCCATCAATTTCCAATTATTTACAAAAATACCATCAAATCTCAAATAATGTCAAAAACGCCTCAATAGCAAAAATAATTACATAAATGTCCTCGGTGGAAAAAAATCTCCAATTACAATACACTCCCACTTGGTTTACTCATACATTCCACACATCCGGGTCCACCACTTTGGCCCGACAGAAAAACTTGATGTTTTCATCAATCGCGTAGAAATTTTATTTCATTCTCACTGCCTCTCTTCTGTTTTCACAACATACATCACATTTCCAATTATTGTAAAATATTTTAAATTACTATATATTCTTTGTAAATACTAACAACACTTAAATTAGCTTCAAAAATTTATTTGGTTTTCGTTAACAACATTATAAAACATTTTAATTCCTTCCATTCAATAATGTGACCAAACCTAGGATTTTGCATTCTTTGGAATGCTCATGCATTTCTAACATTAATTTAATATATACAATGTATAACACATACAATACATCAAAGCTTAAACAAGTAATAAAAACTATAAAAATCAACACATAGAGGAATTCTTATGGATTTTACAAATACAATCAAACCCGAATTTCTTAATAACACTTAAATTTAACTAAATTTTAGTCTTCCTCTTACCTAAAATGATGAAAATTTCTTCTTTTCCTCTCCCTTGTGATTTCGATTTTTCTCTTTAGAATTCTAGGAAAATAAATAAAATTTTCTAAAGGTTAATACAAGAAAATAGAACCATACCATGGTTCAATCATGGCTTGGAAGCTTAGAAATGAAAATGGAATTGAAAAATAAAGAATTTTACCTTTGAAGAAGGATTCTCAAAGGTGGTCTTCAAGCTTGAAAATGGAAGAAATGAAGGAAGTTGTCAACTAGAAATGGTCTTGTAATAAGGTCTTGAAGTAGGAAAGTGAGAAAATGGAATTTTTTTTTTTTTTTTTTTTGGTGAAAGGGTGGTATTTTATGGAGCTTGGCCGAATGGCCTCCTTGGGTTTTCTTTAATGGTGTTCGGTGAAAGGAAGGAGAAAAGGAAAGAATTATTTGGTGAATTGTTTAAGTGATAGCCGTATAAGTGAATGGAAAAAGTCTAAATGCATGTGCAAAATTTCAAGAACCAATCTAGGCCATCCAATGGTTCAAAGGCTAGGATTTTGTCTTACTTGATAAGCTTAATTCCTATTGGTTGCATGGTGATGAGTCATGACATGAATAAGCATTTGTCTAGAGCCTTCTCGGTTGCTCTCCTTGCTTGGCCGAAATCTCCACTTAAAAAGCCAACTAAATTTGTTTCTTCCAACTAGTTAGTTATATATTTAAGTGTAGGTTTAGTTACATATTAAATTAATTAGTTACTTCAAGTTACATTAGGTTAACTTAATTAGTTTAGGATTCTATTTAGTTAGGCCTAACTAGATTACTATCTAGTTATCACTATTTAGTTACACTAAGGTTGTAGTAATTAATTTAGTTAGATTCTAAGGTAACTATACTAACTAAATTAAATATTCTAGTTCTAATCTAACTAGCTTAGCCATTTTTGTTGACTTAGCTTTATTAATTAGACTTCTAGGTGTCTTGTTCCCATTGGTCCAAAATTCCTAATTTCTTTATTGTTTACTTTATTTATACGTGGGTCCCACACATATAGTATCGGGTCCACTGTCAAGTTTTATACTTGAGTAATAAAATAATACTAAAAATTATTTTATCGCACGCTTAAATTCTAAAAATTAAAACATTCGAATCAGCTTTCTTTCGAATTGAGTTTACTAAACTCCTTCGCTCTAAAAAAAAAAAACAAAAATAACATTTTATACAGACAAGCATAAAACAAGACATTGGGGACATAATTGTCATTTACCCTAAAGTCGAATTTTTAGGGTGTTACAACTCTCCCCCAACAAACAAAAATTTCGTCCTCGAAATTTGTCATACCTTAAAATAATTGAGGATATTGTTCCCTCATTTTATCTTCCAATTCCCATGTAGCATCTCCAAATCGCATCGTTCCATATAACTTTGACCAACTCAATCATCTTTCCTCGAAGTCGCTTCACTTTTCTCGTCTTCAATCCTTATAGGGAATGTTTGACGTCAAATTTTCCTTCAATCGTACTTCATCGGGTTGTATCACATGTGTCGGATCTGGAATATATTTCTTTAATTGGGACACATGAAACACATTATGCAGATTAGACAAAACGGCGGTAAGGCAACTTGATAAGCTACGGGACCTATTTTACGGATAATCGATAAGGTCTAATAAACTTAGGCGTAAGCTTCTTGGATTTGATAACTCTTCCAATACCAAATCGTAGGAGTCACCCTCAAAAATACATGCTCGCTTCTTCAAATTCCAATGGTCGCCTTCTTTTATCTGCATAACTCTTTTGCCTACTTTGGGTAGTTCGCATCTTCTCTTGAATCATTTTCACTTTCTCTGTAGTCTGTTGTACCAATTCTGATCCAATAGTCATACTTTCACCGTCTTGATACCAACACAAAGGTGTTCGGCATCGTCGTCCATACAATGCTTCATAGGGTGCCATCCCTATACTTGCGTGAAAACTATTATTGTAGGTGAATTCTATCAAAGATAAAAATTCATCCCAACTCCCTTGTTGCTCCAACACACAAGCACGCAACAAATCTTCCAAAGATTGTATAGTTCTTTCAGTCTGACCATCAGTCTGTGGATGATAAGCAGAGCTCAAATGTAGCTTAGTTCCCATCGCTTTCTGTAGATTTGGCCAAAACCTTGATGTAAACCTTGGATCTCTATCAGAAACTATGGAAATAGGTACCCCATGTAATCTAACAATCTCATTGATATAGATTTGGGCTAATCTTTCCAACGAATACTTAATATTAATAGGCAAGAAATGAGCTGACTTTGTGAGCCTATCAACAATAACCCATATTGAGTCATGACCTTTTCTCGTTCTCGGTAGTCCAGTAACAAAATCCATAGAAATACTGTCCCATTTCCATTCTGGAATAGAAAGCGGTTGTAACATTCCAACTTGGCCTCGATGTTCCACTTTCGCTTTCTGACAAACCAAACAAGATGCCACACGTTACGCTACGTCTCTTTTCATCCTTGGCCACCAAAACAATTTCTTCAAATCTTGATACATCTTGGTCATTCCTGGATGCAAACTTAAATTACTAGTATGGGCTTCATCCAATATTGCCGTCTTTAATTCAAAGATTGTCGGGTATACAAACTCTTCCTTGAAATCTTAAAATTCCATCCGATCCCTCTTCCACTTTGTTGCCTTATGACCTTGCTTTAGCTTCTTTCGTTTTGCAAAAACGCATCCTCCTCCTGTTTATCTCGAATTATATTAAGCAAGTCATTTAAAATTACCATTCTACCCACACAAATCTTCCCAGTGCACTAATTCCATCGATACTTCTAAATTTCTCAACTCATTGAGTAATTCCTCTTCCTTTATCATCATGGTAGAAACACTAAGTACTTTTCTACTCGGGCATCTCATACCACATTAGCTTTTCCTGGATGATATTGGAGTTGAAAATCATAATCTTTGAGAAATTCCAACCATCGCCTCTGCCTCATATTTAATTCTTTCTGATCAAACAAGTATTTCAAACTCTTATGATCACTAAAGACATTGAATATAGCCCCATACGATAATGCCTCCATATCTTTAATGCAAACACCACCGCTGCTAATTCCAAATCATGAGTTGGGTAATTTCTCTCATGAACCTTCAATTGCCTCGAAGCATATGCCACCACATTCCGATCTTGCATTAGTACGCATCCTAACCCTTGATATGAAGCGTCGCAGTACACATCAAAAGATCTACTAGAATCTGGTAAGATCAACACTTGGTGAGGTTGTTAGCTTTCTTCAACTCTTGAAAATCCGGCTTCACGTTCATCCGTCCATTCGAAAGCTTGATTCTTTCGGTAAGTTGTGTAAGTGGTCCAGCGATTTTGGAAAAACCTTCTATGAATCTTCGATAATACCCTACCAATCCAACAAAACTTCGAACTTCATCACTTTTTTAGGTCTTTCCCATTGCGTAATTGTTTCTATCTTGGATGGATCCACCGCAATACCCTCCTTAGAAATTACGTGACCTAGAAATTGCACTTTTTCCAACCAAAATTCACATTTAGCCAACTTTGCATACAATTGCTTGTCCTTCAAAACCTCGAAGAACTATACCGAGATGTTCGACATGCTCTTCTTTAGACCGAGAATAGATTAAAATGTCATCTATAAAGACAACAACAAATCTATCAAGGTACGGGCGAAAAATTCTATTCATATAATCCATGAATATAGCAGGAGCATTAGTCACTCCAAAAGGCATAACCTCGATATTCATAATGCCCATATCGAGTTCGGAAGGTCAAGTTTTTTTAGGTATATCCTCCATCTTAACACGGATCGATGGTAACCTCGATCTCAGATCTATTTTAGAAAATACTGCTCCCTTCAACCGATCCATCAAATCATCAATCCGTGGAAGTGGATATTTATTCTTTATAGTGACCTTATTCAACCGACGATAATCCACACAGAGTCGAGAAGTTCCATCCTTCTTCTTGACTAGAAGCACTGGTGCTCCCCATGGTGACACACTTGGTCACACAAACTGCTTTTCCAATAATTCTTCTAATTACTTTTTCAACTCCATCAATTCGGCTGGTGACATTCGATACGGGGCAATCGAGATAGGACCTGTTCCTGGTACCAAATCGATAGCAAATTCGATTTCTCTCTCAAGGCAAACCAGTGCACGCTATCCGGAAAGACTTCCTGGAATTCATTAACAACGGGAATTGCACGTATATCTTTCTCATCCTCAACTTTTAGAGAAGATAATAATACAAATCCTGCGCTCCATTTCTCAGAACGACTTAGCTTTAACAGCAGTCAAAAATCCAGAGTTCTCTTCCTTTGGAAAAACTATGGCTTTAGTTGCACAGTCTATCAGGATATGGTTAGAAGACAACCAATCCATTCCTAATATCACATCTATCTCCACTAGGGGTAAACAAATCAAATTGACTATAAACATACGGTCCTTCACAACAACAGGACAATCCAAACATATTTTGGATGTGACCACAGGCTTAGTAGTTGGTGTAGAAACAACCAATGGAAAATTCAAAGAAGACACAGCGCTTTCAACTTCTTAACACAACTATAGGCAATAAAAGAATGCGTTGCTTTGAATCATACAAGACAGTCAAAAGCTTACCTCCTATGATTCCTTCCCTTGAATAAGATTGTCGATTGAGAAACTTCGGTTCCTCATCATAGTATAGACTCGTCCTCCTGGATCTTGGCCGACTTGCCCGAATGTCTTCAAGGCAGGTTTCTTTTCCAACTGAGGACAATCCTTAGAAAAATGTCCAGGTTACCGACAATTAAAACAAATTGTTCCTTTAATTGGACAATCTGAAGAAACATGGCCTTTCTTCCCACACTTAAAACAGGTTGGTACAAACGCCGCTTTCTGACTAGGAGTAGTACTAGCAGAGCTTCCTCCAACAGGTGGTCGTTGTAATTGGTTTCCCTGTGGTCTCGAGTATGGCTTACGCTGGAACCGATTATTATGGCTGCTACCTCCCCTCTGAAACCTCATTGGTCCAAATTTACGAGTCTTGGGATCCTTTAACGATTCCAATTCCTCCAATTGTGCACATGTATCTACCAGAGCATGGAATTGAGTCATTCTCAAAGGCAATACTCCTTGTCTTAACTCCACTCGCAATCCTGCTTCAAACTTCCTACATCGCCACTCATCATTTGGCCTGGTTTGAGCATAATCTGAGAATTGAGACAAACTCTCAAATTTAGATGCATACTCGAACTCGTCATATTTCCTTGACGTAAACCAAGAAATTCTCTTTCCTTAGCATATCGAGCACTCGGTAGGAAAATACTTGTCCATAAACCTAGTAGAAAACACTTCCCAAGTTATTACAATGCCTTCAGCTTGCAACAACCGACGGGTTCCTTTCCACCAACTTTCTCCATCTCCTCTTAACATATAGGTAGCATACGTTACCTTTTTGTCATCTGGGCATCCCATCCCTTCGAATATCTTCTCCACTCTCCCGAATCCATAAACTTGCTTTCTTCGGATTGAGCTCGCCTCTAAACTGTGGCGGGTTACTACGCCTAAATTCAGATAAATTTAGGGCATCTGCAGTAGCTTCTTCATGAGTCTGCTTCTCTGTTCTGTGAATCATTGCTTACGCCATCCGCCGCATAGCCTCTGCAGCCTCGCTACTATAGGATCCACTTCTCTAGGAATATCCGCATGTCTTCCTCTTCTTCCAGACATCTTCTTTCTTTAATCACATGAAACATAAAAGTTAGATTTTTTTTTTCTTTCAAAAATAAATCACAGAGAATTCACACAATACAAGCACAAACAGACCAAACCACAACTCCTAAAGATTCTAACTTGGGCTCTAGGTCGAGATTCACACAAGATTTAATAAGGCAAACCTACCCACAAACCCAAAAGACTCTAACTTGGCTCGATACCAACTAATGTAACACCTTGTGGGGTGTCACATTTGTTATTAAAAATAAAATAACGATTAACGAGAATATTTAAATTATAAGGTTTTGATATAAATAAATAATAAAACCTGTACACTTACTTTGTTTTGAAAACATAAAAATTGTATTATCAAGATATTATATCTATATAAATAACATCACACACAAAAATAACATCATCACTCCCCAGTACACTATACATTATATTCACATGTATATTCATCAGATACTAATATACAAAAGTTTACATAAGTTTTGTTTTCAGAAGTTATACGAATAATTTACACATAATTTACAAACCCAAATAAAAATACATACCAAAAGAAAAAGAAAGCATGAAAGGTTTATATTTACAACCCAGCATCAGAAGATAACAAACCCAAGTGCACGTCATACATTTTTTTAGTCACTTGGAGAAATATTCCTGGATGATTCCTCCAAAGACAAATACATGACGCCTCCCGTAAGACCATGTGAGCGGGAACTCGGGTGCTCAGGGACCGGAATATAGTTAGGGGTCCGAACAAAGCGGGTGTTCTAGCGTAAGACACAACACTACACTCATAGGGAGTCCGAAAAGACCGTTCCAGTGACGGCGAACTCCTAATGGTAGTTCTAACTGAACATAGAAATCTAATACAAAAACTGGGACAGAAACAGACTCTGGTCGCAAAGACATAGTAATAATTCCTGTATAAGCAACAACATTACGTTTTCCATAGATGCGCCAATTCTCAGCTCCTCCGTGGAATTCCAAACTGATAAAACCCAAAAATCCGGGTGTCGACATCTCACCCTATCAGTACTAACACTAGAGATGATCTAAGGCTCCAGGTCTTCGGACTGAAAATCTGTGGATCGTGGTTCTTCCTCTGCTATGTACTCACTGCCCAACTCTGGTTCTTCAACCCTTCTTCATAGTCTAAATATATATATATATAAACATACAACAAACAAAACAAACAATATATACAACAAATAGAGAGGTAAGACAACTTAAAGTAACCAATAAATATCACATATGAAATAATAATACAACATTAACATAAATAAAATCCATAATGTACATAAATCCCATAACAAATTGCATTCAAAATACTCACCACACAATATAATGAATTTAAAATGAATATGACAAAGTATAAAATGACTCATTCCTACTCCATGGAGCTACAACACATACTCGGATATCGAGAGAATGAGATGAGATTTCTAATAGTATGCTTGCCACCAATCCAAATGCATTGACTGTCCACCCTTTGTGTCTATAGCTTTGGCTACCCCGACCACCTATCATTACCGTCAATACTTTGTGTCTATAGTCGACCATTGTGATTGCTATTGCACTTGTCAATACTTTGTGTCTATAGCCCACGAAAAATAAATATAATGGCATAGTACACAACCCGCACACACAATTAATTGTGTACTACAGCAATCGATAGTCCTCTCAAAACTTGATTAAGGATAGTGCTTGTCGAGAACATAAGTGTGTTATCACGCACCACGCCCGAAGAGCTACCTCCCGTCCACATATGGAATAGTGCACACTATGAACTCCAAGTCCATATCGAAAAGTGAACACACTAAGCCTATCACATCGACAACACGATGTTATTCATCTCGTCAATCAAATCACCAATTTTTTTAATTTTGGCATGACTCAGTGCATGAACAAATGCGTAATTACCAAAATATCTTCAGGTTTCAATTATTTATATATGTGCCATCAATTTCCAATTATTTACAAAAATACCATCAAATCTCAAATAATGTCAAAAACGCCCTCAATAGCAAAAATAATTACATAAATGTCCTCAGTGGAAAAAAATCTCCAATTACAATACACTCCCACTTGGTTTACTCATACATTCCACACATCTGGGTCCACCACTTTGGCCCGACAGAAAACTTGTTGTTTTCATTAATCGCGTAGAAATTTTATTTCATTCTCACTGTCTTGCCGTTTTCACAACATACATCACATTTCCAATTACTGTAAAATATTTTAAATTACTATATATTCTTTGTAAATACTAACAACACTTAAATTAGCTTCAAAAATTTATTTGGTTTTCGTTAACAACATTATAAAACATTTTAATTCCTTCCATTCAATAATGTGACCAAACCTAGGGTTTTGCATTCTTTGGAATGCTCATGCATTTCTAACATTAATTTAATATATACAATGTATAACACATACAATACATCAAAGCTTAAACAAGTAATAAAAACTATAAAAATCAACACATAGTAGGAATTCTTATGGATTTTACAAATACAATCAAACCCGAATTTCTTAATAACACTTAAATTTAACTAAATTTTAGTCTTCCTCTTACCTAAAATGATGAAAATTTCTTCTTTTCCTCTCCCTTGTGATTTCGGTTTTGCTCTTTAGAATTCTAGGAAAATAAATAAAATTTTCTAAAGGTTAATACAAGAAAATAGAACCATACCATGGTTCAATCATGGCTTGGAAGCTTAGAAATGAAAATGGAATTGAAAAATAAAGAATTTTACCTTTGAAGAAGGATTCTCAAAGGTGGTCTTCAAGCTTGAAAATGGAAGAAATGAAGGAAGTTGTCAACTAGAAATGGTCTTGTAATAAGGTCTTGAAGTAGGAAAGTGAGAAAATGGAAAAAAAAAATTTTTTTGGGTGAAAGGGTGGTATTTTATGGAGCTTGGCCAAATGGCCTCCTTGGGTTTTCTTTAATGGTGTTCGGTGAAAGGAAGGAGAAAAGGAAAGAATTATTTGGTGAATTGTTTAAGTGATAGCCGTATAAGTGAATGGAAAAAGTCTAAATGCATGTGCAAAATTTCAAGAACCAATCTAGGCCATCCAATGGTTCAAAGGCTAGGATTTTGTCTTACTTGATAAGCTTAATTCCTATTGGTTGCATGGTGATGAGTCATGACATGAATAAGCATTTGTCTAGAGCCTTCTCAGTTGCTCTCCTTGCTTGGCCGAAATCTCCACTTAAAAAGCCAACTAAATTTGTTTCTTCCAACTAGTTAGTTATATATTTAAGTGTAGGTTTAGTTACATATTAAATTAATTAGTTACTTCAAGTTACATTAGGTTAACTTAATTAGTTTAGGATTCTATTTAGTTAGGCCTAACTAGATTACTATCTAGTTATCACTATTTAGTTACACTAAGGTTGTAGTAATTAATTTAGTTAGATTCTAAGGTAACTATACTAACTAAATTAAATATTCTAGTTCTAATCTAACTAGCTTAGCCATTTTTGTTGACTTAGCTTTATTAATTTGACTTCTAGGTGTCTTGTTCCCATTGGTCCAAAATTCCTAATTTCCTTATTGTTTACTTTATTTATACGTGGGTCCCACACATATAGTATCGGGTCCACTGTCAAGTTTTATACTGAGTAATAAAATAATACTTGAAAATTATTTTATCGCACACTTAAATTCTAAAAATTAAAACATTCGAGCAATGTGTTTTTAATTGAGTTTACTAAACTCCTTCTGCTCTAAAAAAAACAAAACAAAAATAACATTTTATACAGACAAGCATAAAACAGTACATTGGGGACATAATTGTCATTTACCCTAAAGTCAGAATTTTTAGGGTGTTACATCATGGACATAAAGGGCAAGACAAAAGACAATGCAAATGCAAGAGAAGATTTGAAGATGGTATGCAAACGTCCTACCTTGGAGCTAATAGTTGAGAATGGCAAATGTAAAAAACCAAAGGCGACATATGTCTTGGATGCCAATCAAAGAAGGATGGTGAGTGAGTGGATAAAACAGTTAAAATTTCCTGATGGGTATGCCTCGAATATCGCACGTTGCATCAATGTAGACGGCGAGAAGATATATGGAATGAAAAGTCATGATTGTCATGTTTTTATGCAAAGATTAATGCCTCTGGCATTTCGTGATATCTTGTCAAAACGTATATGGGGACCGTTAACAGAATTAAGCTTGTTCTTTAAAGAAGTTTGTGCAACTGAAATTCGTGCTTCCATCATGGAGAATGCAGAGCTTTTTATCATTGAAACAATTTGCAAGTTAGAGAAGATTTTTCCTCCAGCATTCTTTGACGTGATGGAACATCTAGTCGTGCATATCCCTTATGAAGCTAAGGTTGGAGGCCCAGTGCATTACAGGTGGATGTACCCCTTTGAGAGGTGTATGCTGTACTTGAAAAGAAAGGTCCGAAATAAGGCGAAAGTTGAAGGATCTATTTGTGAAGCGTATATTTTAGAAGAAATTTCCAATTTTGCTTCCATGTATTTTGATCCCCACCTACGCACTGGGCCTACGCACTCAAGTTCCTCGGAATGACAACGGTGGGGAAGATACAATTACTGAACGATTGTCTATTTTTAAACATCCATGTCGTCCTATCGGGAGAGGTCGAAATAGATTCCTGACAGATGTGGAACTTCAAATTGTTGAGACATATGTGCTTGTAAATTGTGGAGAAGTAGAACCTTATCTCCAGTAAGTTTACTCTCTATCTAATGAATTTGTTACTAATGTGCTTAATTTATAGTTCCATATTAATTAATGTATTGATTAGACAATTCGAAGATTCGTTAAGGGGAATAGATCCCAATATCACTGATGATCAAATATTGGAAGCTCGAGATAAGGACTTTAGTAGGTGGCTAAAACATCTAGTGAGTCTTTTTATCCATAATTGTGATCTACCATATTAAATTCAACGTTCATTATGCTAGATGTTATAAAATTTCTACCGTCTATGTAATGATACAGGTTAATATAGGCCAAGTCGAGGATCAAATAATACGAGAGATAAGTTATGGTCCATCCAAGTCTGTGACTTCTTACTGTGGCTTAATAGTTAATGGGTACAGATTCCATACTAAGGTGTACGGACAAAATAAAGCTACTATGAATAGTGGCATATGTGTTAGAGGTAGTATATATGGTGAGAATGACTTCGACTATTACGGCATCGTTGAAGATATATTGGAATTGTCATATGTAGGAAATCAGAACAGAGTATTTCTCATCAAATGTCATTGGTTTGACCCGATAAATGGAGTCAATGTTGATGAGAGATATGGGTTGGTTGACATCAGGCATAAATCAAGACTTCACTCAAATGAGCCATTCGTCTTAGCCGAACAAGCACAACAAGTGTACTATACAAGATATTCACAAAGCGGGAATAGAGCTAATGGTGAATGGTGGGCAACTTGCAAGGTCAGAGCAAAACTCTTCGTGGCTGAGACATTGAATGACGAAGGTGATGAATTGAATGACCTAATCTTCTGGCGATTATTACCAAGTCCGATGGATCCCTTGGAACACACAATCCTGACATAGATGATGAAGCGCCTCCTTGTTTGATGCACATGCCCAAATGGAAGAAGTGAACATACGTGATATACATTATCCAACGGACGTTCTATTTGATGATGAGTTCATTGATGATAATGAAAATAATGAAATTAATGAATTCTCAGATGAAAATGATGAATCTTTTCCTTCAGACACAAGTAGTTAAAATTGAAGTTTGTTCAATAAATTTCGTTCATGGTATTTACACTGGAATATCATTATTCTCCAACGTCTATTTTTATTGACATATAGTTTCTTAACTCATGTTTCATTATGTTTCCTTATGCGGATATTCATCATGACCATTCGAGGTAGAGGTGCTGGACGCGGTCGTGGGAGAGGCCGTAATGTTTCATCTGCCCATGATTCTCCACCACTACAACATTCTCAGCCCTCTCCAGGTATATACCTGTAGGATGTTTCATTTTAATTATTGTTAACTCGTGGTTTATATAAATGTAATATACATGTATTTTGTTGTTTATGTATAATTATATTAGGTGCAACTTCAGCTATTAGCCCATCGACCAGTGCAGGCCTACCAGTGTCTAGTCCATTGACCATTGGAGGCGCATCACCCATGTCCCACCCTTTATTGACCCAAATGATTTCTATGCCACCTCCTGCTGACCCACCCACTAGTGGCCCGAATGTGGTGCCTTCATGTGGAAAATCCAACGTAGAAACAGATAGCAGGGAACTTATATATGTGGCGCCTGTCCCTGAACCGTAAGTAATAGTGATATCTCACCTTTTATTACATATATTTACTTTTAGATTACCAACATTACCTTCTTGTCCTTACAGGAGGAGGTTTCTCCCGTCGAGGGTGACACGTGACATTATGTACAATGTCATGACATGGATGCCTGTTCCGGCTAGTACGTGGCTAGGTTATCCAGCAGAGATGAAGGAAATACTATTTACCGACTTTATAGTAAGTAAATGTATTTATATAATTATATATTATACGCTTATTGAAAAATTAATATACATACATATCATTTGTGTAGGCTAAGTATCGGTTCACATCTGATGCTGATCGCGGCATGGTGAGAACTGTTTGGGAACGAACTATCTTGGACCGTTATCCAGACCATTTGAACAAAGCACGAGATAAGGCCTTTGAGAAGGCAAATTCAGACAACTTGGCTGATGTTAAGGGCCATGGGCCTAGAGGAATGAGGACAGAAGTGTGGGATGGCCTGGTCGACATTTGGCTGACAGATAAATGGATGACAAGGTCTGCAGCTGCCCGGAGGAACAGGGCAACCATGCCTGATGCCTTGAAGCATACTGGCGGGTCGATAAGTTTTGGTGAACACAAGAGCAAGATGGTAATATAACTTCCTCATTTAAAGTTTTAATGATAAGCATTTGTGTATTAACATGTTGTAATTACTTAAGTTATTTGTCTATCTTGAGTATGACATAGTATTTTAGAGGGATTGCCTTACTTTTGATATGTGTTTATTATATAATATTCTTCCATATGGGATTACAGGAGGCAGAGGTAAAGCATCCGATTTCTTACAGAGATCTGTATGCTAAAGTTCATAAGAAGAAAGACGGAAGCTATGTTTCTGAGCACTCGAGGAATTTCATTGTAGGTGTCTTGTTCTTATTCAAAAGTCATATATATTTTAGTTTATTTTTTTTTTGTTAATATTTTTCTTGTTTTGTTATTTTCAGGAGTCATATGACACCGCAATGACAGAAAAATATGGAGAAAACTCTTCCTCTCACCCTATGATTGACCTGGATGTCTGGTTGGATGCGGCGGGTCCCAACAAGAAGGGACGTGTGCATGGCATAGGTAACAGCTTGCACATTGGTAATAACACTATGCAAGCTTCAACCTCCTCAGTTGCAGGTCCTTCCCGCTCTACACCATTGACACAGGATATATCTGAAGCTGTAAATATAGCAGTGGCAGCAGCGATGAGTTCGTTTGTCCAAAGTCAACTTGTCCCTATGTTGGCGCCCTTCCAATCATTCCTATCTACAATCGGATCAACAAATGTTGCTCCACAACCACCATCGCAAGCTTTAGGCAGGGAGGGTCGAGAGGAAGAAGAAGAAGAGGAAGACGACGACTTAGACTGATTACCATTTTTCTTATTGTTTACTTTGTATAACTTTCAACTATATTGATTGATTATTTGTATAATAATTTTTCACTATATTATTACATTATTTGTACAAGTTTTTTTTATAGCAGTTTACAATTATTTGATTGTTTGGTGTTGGATTTCTGTTTGTTTCTGTTTGCTGTGGTTTGAAATGCAGGTTTTGAGAAAGTAATAATACATATAGGTTATTTAAAAAAAAACCTAATTACTGAGAGATTAGCGACGGATTAGCGATATAATAGCGACGAATATAACTAGCGAGAGAATAGCGAGGTATTAACGAGGGAAATATACCACTATGGTATATAATATTAGAGAGGGATTAGCGAGGGTTTGGCGAGGGAAAGTAGCGAGGGAATAGCGAGGCACTAGAGAGGGAAATTTAGAGAGGGAATAGCGAGGGAACAGAGATGGAAATTTACGCATATGGTATATCAGTTTAGAGAGAGAGTAGCGAGGGTTTAGCGAGGGAAATTAGCGAGGTAACAGCGAGGAAATAGAGAGGGAATAGCGAGGCAATAGCGAGGGAAGTTGACAGCGAGTCAATAGCGAGGGAACTTCCCTCGCAGAATAGCGACAGAATAATTTAGTACATTACCGAGGGATTAGAGAGCAGTTAGCGAGGGAAATGATTTATCTTGAGACGGATTAGAGAGGGAATTCATTCCCTCGCTAATTAACGATGAAAAAAAAGTGACTAACTTATCCCTCGCTAATCCCTCTCTAATCCCTCGCTAATTTCGAACTCTAATTTCCTGGTTTCTTGTAGTGATGGTTCATCATGAACAGGTTCAAAATCAACCTCGTAAGCTCTATAAATACTTTCCATCCTATAAATCCTATGCACATATTGGAATGAGTTAAATGCCCTAGAAGCACATGTAGCAATCGCATGAGAGCAGGGAAAATACAATGCTTAAAACATTTCATAGTCACATCGGCCTTCTAGTTGGTTTAAAGTATAAGAAATTCCACCTTATTGTGTTACAGAGTTAAAAGCCTCTTCAACCATGAATCTGGTGTGATGCATATCGCACCGATGAACTTTATGAGAGCTCGCCTTTCGCACATTGATTCTCAAGTCTTTCAAAAAATCATCACTTCATTCCTAGCTATTCATCACTTTATTGTTCACCTCATCTTTTTGGTTCACGAAGTATTCCACTAATTTGGTACGTGTCATCAGAACCAATGCACTTATTGTTAAATTTCTGCTACCCTTCAACACTCTGTTGATGCACTTTGACAAGTTAGTAGTCATATGATCGAATCTGCAGCCACCATCATATGTCAAACTCTATTTTTCTTTTAGTATCATATTAATCTAATTTGTCATATCTTAGTAGTAGCTATCTACTTCTCCAGCTTAGTATCAAACTTGTATATAATTAGTTCATATCCTGATACCACAAATTGATTGAGTTGGTATTAGGAACTGACTGTTAGTATAATAAATTTGAATAGAATTTGGAAATTTTAAATACCTATGTTAATCAGATATCTCTTCAACTCCTTATTCTGGAATTTAGAGTTAAAATTGCTACCAATATGCCTTATGCAGAAGACATGATACACATTTGGCGTATGCCATCCAAGATGTGGATTTGGCACTGAGTGTAAGATGCCTTGATGTCGATCAAATATCAAGCACAAGCCCTGTTGTTGTGTGACATGTAATTGAAGGTGGGCTAGGAGCCAACTCCAAACATCCTTTGTTTCCCCTTCTACAATGGTAAATGCAATTGACAAATGTTTTCTATCTCTATCTTGTGTTATTGTAATCAACAACATATGATGGTATTTACCATACAAATAAGTAGTGTCAATCTGAATAATAGGCTTGCAATATCGGAATCTAGCAATACATTGTCTAAATGTCTAGAATAACCAACAAAACACTCTTTTTGAACAATCAACTAGGTTATGCACAACGCATTCCATGTCTTGCAACTCTACCACTATGCCTTCCATGTCTCTTCTCATGACTACTAACCATCTGGGTAACACCACATAAGATTTGTCCCAATCCTTGAAAACCTTCACAATGGCCAATTGTTTTGCCTTCTAGGCTTTTTGATATGAAACTTTGTAACCGAATTGACTTTGAGTCCTTTCAACAATCAAGCATATAGGTACATCGGGTTTGATCTAACCATCTCCAAAATATAAGAGCAGATTACACGAGAGTCCAACTTGTGGTGATCTAATGACACAGCTGGGTTGACGCGGCTGTAAAGTCCATTATATTTTGTAATCTGTCATACATGCGACCTCTTGCTTTGTATGACCTTAACTCTCCAATTACAACTATCATCATATCTAAGGCACTTAGCAGTTAGTCTTCTTTAACCAGAATCTTCAACCTTGTACTCCTGATGTCTGCGAATCGAACAATGTTGGAGGGCAAACTTCACGAAATCTTTAAATGAAAATTACAACCCAACATATAATTAATCATCTAGGCTCCAAGTCCCATGACGATCTAATTTAGGCAAATTATCAAGATTACTCAATGCATCCTAATTGATATGAGAGAACTGAGGGCATGGTGGCACAAACACGAATTGAGGGCCTGAAGGCAAAAAACACAAATTGAGGGGCAACCAACAATGGATGCCTTTCTTCTTGTAAATTTTCTTCAGCATCAAACTTTTCTGCCTCTATATCAATGTCTGAATCACCAGCCTCAGGTACCTGTCTTTCATATTCACTTGTGTCAGATAATGCATCTTTGACAAGTGGGTTATCAATTTCAACCATTGCAGAACTAATAACATTCATATTGCACGACTCAACTAGATTAACTGAAGCAACATCTGTCATAGACATTTGAGTGTTAATAAGCTATGATATTTCAAGAATATTAGAAGGACCAGCTTGAAATTCTGTTTCAGCAGGAGCTTCAACATGTTCATCATGCTTACTTATTTTTGGTTTAACATACAACTTTTTCAAGCTCATGTTTGAATATTGACAAAAGCAATCTATCATGCATTTAATATCACCATCGTCTTCCAATGGAAGAGCTATCCATCTCCATGGATTGTTGAATTGTAGATATCGATACACAACCTTTGACACATATTGATTTGCTTGGAGTCTTAACTTTGAATGAATTTTATTTTTCAGGGCGTTCAAAGTCATATTACGTTTGATCACGATGAGCCTAGGAGGAGGACCTTAATACATTAAACCCTATTCACGATCATACATTGTTCCATTGAAGTAAATGAGTACAGTAAGGATTTTGCCATGTGAATCTCACTTCTGAACAATAACAATTTAACACATATGCAATCAATTTATATGTGTCAATTAAAACATAATTGCACCTCTAACAATGAATTCATGCTATTATTTTATATACAAATAATTTTTTAAGCCCTACTAATTTGAATTTAGTTAATTAAAATGTGTCAAGTACTCAAACAAAAAAAATTCTAAAAAATTGACACGTGCAAATGAATTCATATTATTATTTTATGTACAAATAATTCATACTATTCACATTTAGTATCCTATTAATTACACTATTAATTAGTCAAGTAAAAAAATTCTAAAACCTCTAAATACGTATAAACTAACAAAAATATATAATTAACATTAGTACAATAAAAATAATAATAAAAATAACCAGTAAATAATTAAAAAAATTCAATCATTATAATGAATACTTGCATATAAAGAATAATATCTAAATATGATCAAATATAAGATCTAGGCACCACCTCCACTAGCAACTGTCAATTCTATTATGTGGGAGAGAGTTGAGAGTCTTGAGAGAGTTTAGAGAGAGAAAATTTGTAGAAAGAGAGTGAAATTTGACAAAATGAAGAGTTGTACTTGTTTTATACCCGGAGCTATGTATATATAATGGGCCACAAGGAAAACATCAAACGTGATAGTGCTACTACACAGAAAACGTCAAACTATATGATGTTATTAGCCTTAAAATGTCATCTACGTTGGCGCTTGCATGTAAATAACACTATCTACGTGGAGAGAAAAAAATAAAAAATATGTTAGACAAAAATGTGACATTTTGATATATAATTTTAAAAGAGTGATATTTTTAATAAATAATTTTACCATCAAAGACGGTTTAGTTAAAAAACCCACATTCAAAGTTGTAGGTTAACTTTAATGTTTGAATTTCGTAAGGTTCTCACTTCTCAACTACAAAATACAAAATTTGATAAAAATACTACTAAAAGGAAAATAGTAAACACATCATATTGAGTAATGTTTGGCAACAATTATCGCAAAGAACACTAATACTTCCATACACTAGTTACAAGCAATAGTTTGCAATTGTCTCTCATCCTATAACATATTGAGTTGTTAACTCTTGAACCTTGAGTGCAGTATAATGAACAATATATCATCGACTTTGTTATTGTCTCACCTCACCTCTCTTACCCTTACTATTGTTGGAAAAAAAACTCAAACCATCCTCACATACCACCCTTTTCTCTTTCTCTCTTTTTTTTCTTTTTTTTTTAAAAAAAAGTGATAAGTGTAGAGAGGAGTGTAAGGATTTAGGTTAGAGTAACACATCTCATGTATCACAAGAATGAGCAACTAACCTGAATAAATAGTTTGGGGTGGCTTCATTGAAGACGAGCTACATACAAGATAAAAAAACAAAAACAAAAACAAAAACAGAACCAATAGGCCAGAGATCAACTTAAAGTAGGAATGCCAATGAAAGCAGGATACATAAGAGCCAACAAAATAGAAGGAGAAAGTTAGATATAAAAAATAAAAATATCATGATGATCTTGTATATTGAAAATGATATCAATTGAATAGGCAATCTATCTCATGATCAGAACTTTCAATTTAATGATTGGATTAGAAAAATTCAATATTTATAAAAAGTTATTAAACTGTATAAGTGTTCTAAGACTTATTTTGCAATAATCAATATTTTTTTTATGAAATTTAACATTTTAAGACTTTTTTTTTATAATAAATGAGGCTAACAGCCTAAAAACAAATAAAATTACATAACCATATGTAGGTGAGTTACATCTATAGAATATTGCCAAAGCAATGTGACTAAAACTTGAGGAGGATCTTCAATAGTAGTAGATGAGAAATGATTTGAGTGACCAAGTTTAGTAAGAAAGCTTGCACACATATTACTTTCCCTAGCTGCATGAGCCACAATTACCACCCAGTGATTCCATACTAGCAAACTTGATATCCTGAATAAGTGATGCACAATGGTGAGAAGCCGAGCAATAGTTAAGAAGAAGGTTCATAGCTATCACATAATTCATGTTGATTATCCTCTTTCGAATCCTTAGCTCTTGCTCAAGTATAAGGCCATGATACAAGCCCCATAATATTGCTTTGACAGTTGAACAGAAGCCTAAATTATAATAGAAACCCCTAACAAATGTTCCAACATCATCTCTCACCAAACCACCACATGTCATTTGCATGGAGCCTCGACACACAGACCCATCCCTATCAAGCTTATGAACGCCATATGGATAGGGATGGCAATGGGGCGGGGCGGGGCAAGGCGAGTAGTGCACGGGTCGACAAGTAATATAATGAGAGTTAAAGTATCGTGTCCTAAGGGATTAATAACTATAAAGGTGCTAAAACCTAACCAATTTCCACAAAGATCTTATCAAAGCAATCAAAATATAAGAGTAGTTTTTGATGAAAAATAACAATTTAAAATAAACAGGACAAGAGAAACACTAAAAACCAAGTTTGTAAGAAAAAGATAAGTATGATTAAGGTCTAGAGGTCCCTATTCACTTGCTACTTCAATAAATATTTGCAATTCAAGAGCAACTATTGATGAACCTTTAAAATCTCATATTTTTACAGTTCAATTTCTTAGTTTTTCATCATCTTCTGATATTTTTTATTGAACTTTATTATTAAGTTTCATTATGTTTTTTATTATTTTTAATTGTGTTCTTATTACGGGTTTTAATTGCTTTTGATAGGTAAATTTACATGGAAGAATACTAGACATTTTTATAAGGAGGAAAGACGCAAAATTTCTCTCTGGTGTCCCAGCGCTCAAAGCATATACAGCAACGTTATTTCAAAAATCAGCGTCTGAGCACTAGGAAGGCAGTACCTAAGCGCGTAACACGTTACACAATGCATTTTTGGATTAGTGACTGAGCGCTTGAGCGCCCAAAAGCCAGCAGCACACATTATTTTTCATAAATATGAGAGTTATGCCATAATTCAAAAAAAGAAAGCAGAAAATCCTTAATCCTGAGAGACATTTTTCGACGGCAGGCTTTGGGAGATAATTCAAAAGAAAGAATTGCCATGAATCCTTAGATGACTTGAAGGCTTGAAGATCATAATCACCGTAAAAGGAGTTTTGATTTCTCTTTCCCTCTAGTTTTCTTTTTTATTTGGGTTTCCTTTCCATGGATTTGTATTATGATTTGAGTTTGTTTAAATTGAACATGAGTAGCTAAACCCATAACTAAGGCTATGAGAGATCTTGTTTTCCTAATTAATTGGGTTTGATCTTGAATTTGATTAAGATAATTTCTTTTAGGATTTATTATATTGCATGTATTCTTGTCAAAACTCGATCTCTTTTGGCATGTATGTTTTAATTCATTATTTGATCAGTGACCATCTGCATCCAATGAGTGGACCTATATGATAAACCTAAGATTAGATTGATGAATGATCAAACATCAATTTATTATATCAATGGAATTAATGATTATGTTAGTTCATCTCTTGGATTGGGGCTTAATGCATTCCTAATTAATTTAACTAAATGACCAAATATGTAATTTAATTTAGGAATAGAATATTATTTCATCCATGACCATTGGGATTCAATAACAATTAAGAGAATATTTACAAAAGAATTATCTTACATCATAAATGAGTGAAAATCTGATTAATTTGATTCAAGTAAACCTTACGTCATAGTTTCTCCCTATTTGATTATCTCTACATTGTTTAACTGCCCATTATGCTTCTTAATTTGTTTTCTTATTTTACTTTGAATTTCTCTTATCATTTCGATTGTTTAAATAACCAAGAGTTTTACAAATCTAATAATTACCACTTATTCCTCGTGAGATCAATAACTGATACTCAAGTCCTTTATTACTTTGCGATAGAGTGCACTTACTTTTAGTGTATTTTACGTGTATCAACTACCAAAGAATTAATTTTGCTAGCAGAAATTGATTATAGATAAAAGCTTATATCTAGGTCAATTAACCATTTGAAACTTACCCAAACCACTATGTGTCCATATGAATTAGGCATTAGCATAAGAATCACTCATTAAGACCAAGTTTCAAACACTTGCTATACATGTCCAAAGGGTATGCGTCCATCCCATTAGCTAATCAACACACACAATTAACTTGAATTTAATTGAGCATATATCGACCATATCATATCTATATTTCTAAATCTTTATATCTAGTTTATTTGAAAATACTATAATCATGCAATTGATAGCCAATTAAGTATAAGCCTTAAGCATTAAAATTAAATTATTAAAATATTACTTGAACCTTGTGTCTGACAAACAATACAAAAATCTGATTAATTATCCTATAAAATGTTTTTTATTTTGATTATCTTATAAAAAGTTTTATCTACAAAACTCATTACAAAATCTCTGTCCCTTATAATAAATGGCAGTTTGTTTCCCACAATAAGCAGGAAAGGTATATACCAATTGCTATGGATTTCCAAGCAATTCGGGATTTGTGTTTGGCACAAGAACAATTAAAAGAAAAAAAAATGGTACAGAAATTAGTAAAAAAATACTATATATAGACATTACAAGTGAATAATTCTTGCGTAAATCATAAACTAAAAGTTAAAGGTCCAGAATTATGGATGCATATTAGTTTTAAGTTTTCGCAAGTGAATGAACCTTTTTTTTTTCAAGAATACATTATCATTTGATATATATCATATTCCATATTTCATATTTGCATTGATCAAGCATATATATGCATGCAGGTTATAGACCTAGAAATTGAAAGGGCTAAAGCAAGTCGTATCCAGAGATAAAATCATAAGATTTACGGAGTGAAACTCTAAAACTAGCACCACTATGTCCAGAATATATTATTATCATATACGGAGTTCTGAGTATGCATACAGCCCAATTCACCAAACTGAATATATCTACCAGCCTGTAAGTAGCTGTATAATAAAATAAGAACAAGTTTCCCCTATATCACCAGATCACCAGTTCCTTCCAAGTAAATGCTTGGATGATCGATAGCATATCTCTCACAGCAAAAAACGTTTAAGAGGTTTACTACTTTACTTACTTTAGGAATTAGTATAAGTAGGTAAATTAAAGCAGCAAGGCAAAATCTGGGAAACATTGAGGATGGGGAAAGTCTCCCTAGCACCTGCAGGCCGAATGGCCAATAATGGAAGAAGAAAATGAAACAAGGGTTTGAATGACTAAATTGAGCCAGTAAAGTTTATATATGATCAGTAACAAGGGGTACCTTTAGAAACTCCGTTTGGTTTCTGTTCTACTCCAGGAAGAAGGAGAATACCATCACAACTCGTCACCTGGTGACCTTACGGTTGCATAATATAACAACAATATTAGTTACAAAAATTAAAAAAAAAAAACAATATTATACATATAACTGACATAAGTTATAGAAGGGCCTGTTCTCCATGTTTCATTTTAGGGTTATACGATCAATGCTCCTTGCTTTTCTGTAACTCTTCATTCACTCGGAGAGGCTCAGATATATATATATATATATATATAAGACTGATTAAGGGAAACAGGAAACAGGGCAAGCTCCGAAAGAAATCATAAAGAGGAGAGTGGAGACGGTATAAGACCAAAGAATTATTGTTGTCTGAATTCATGCTACAGCTACACCGGGGGCAGTAGTGAATCCGAAAATTTAACAGAAAGAAAGTGAGAACTGTCAAGTGAGAAGAGAAAAAGAGAAATTAATTAACAGCAGAGGAAGAGAGGGGAAAGGTCCTAGAGAATACAGAAAGGAAGAGAAGGTTCAAGAGAAAGATGAAACACAGCAAAATGATCGGAGATTGACAGAAAGAGAAGAGAGCACGCACCGCAAAGGTATTTCCTCATACTATTGCTAGCATGTGCTCCCTTTCTTCTGTCAATCTCCTTTGAGTTGGTTTTTTAGTTGTAATTGTTGTTCAGCTGAGCATGCCCTATTAATACAAGTATATATTGTCTTCTTCACTACAAACCACGAACTTGGGTTGCTTTTTTCCTTTCTTTCTTCTCCCAAATGATTTCTTCCTCGCGTAATTTTGTTCACCTCCTTCTTCTCCCCTGCAAGTGATGATCACTTTGTCGTATGGAAGAAAATGATGGGGAGATGAGTCAGATGACGACGTACCTTGGTGTAAATGGGCTGCTTTTTCATGACATGACATATGAGAGGTTGGGGAAGAAAGAAAGAAAACCAACGGAGATAAACAGGTACGGATACAGTGAGCATCAGAGAAGGGGACAAAAAGTACGAGATAAGGTGTCGAGTGAGTATTGGTCCATATGAAGCATTTGGCAGGGTCTTGCTCTTATCCACCGAAGGAATTGAATTTCTCTTGAAATGAAATAGACCTGGAAACTGCAACTTACTGCCTTACTACTCAGGTACGGCTCGGGTTTGACTGCGCAAGCAGTAAATGCCCATTACCAAGGACTCATTTTTACCCATCTCGGACTCCTCTTGCGTGTCCTATGTGCATGTACAAGGCTATTCTAAATATTAATTTAAAATAATTTTATATGTAAAGTAAATAAATAAAATTATATTTATTGTTAAATTATTAGTGAATTAAATTTTTAATATATTTTAAATTAAATTAAAGATGAGAAGAATGATAGTAATATATTTTTTTATATTTATTTTATTTTAGTTCATCTTATATATTTAAAAAATTATTAAAAAATATTAATAATACTTATTTTTAAATTAATAATAAAATAAATATTTAAAAAATATATTACTAACATTCTAATAAAAAAGATAAATACATTTTTATTATTTATTTTATACACAAATTTAATTTAAATAAACTTTCTCTATATACAATAATATTAGAAAAATGATTGGTTAAACTGTATTTTATTCTAATTCTTATACCCCACAATTATTTTTAATTTGTCATCCGTAGTTGTAACATTGTCTGTTAAAGTTATAATATAATGAAGTATAGGAATTAGTTTGAAAAAAAATATAACGTATAGACAAAAAAAAAAGGTTAGAATATATTTTTTATCTCTATGACTTTTAATATACTTTGTAATAATTTAGTTCTTTTACTTCTGATTTTATAACAGCAATTGATCATAAAAACTAAATTAAAAATAAATGCATATATAAGGACTAAATAAAAGGTTTTTTTTAAATAAAAATTAAATTAAAAATGAGTATTATGTATAAAAATAAAAAATATATCGTAACTAAAATTATTTGGTGTGTTTAGAGTAAGATTTAGCTTATTTTATATTATTAGATTTATCTTTTTTTTTTTGCAAATGATTTATCTTGTTTTATATTATACATGTCATTATTATTATTTTTACTTTAATTATATTTTTAATAAGGCCTCGTTAATGAGTGTCTGATACTGATTAAGAAGTATGTAATAGTTTTTATTAAGTATTTTCAATTACTTTTATTTTGAGCTGAAAGTATTTTCAATTACTTAAAAATAGTATTAAATATTTTAAATTTAGCATAATAAATACTTTATCCTTTTCTCATTTTTTTCTATTTTCTATTTCTTTAATAGTACTCTAATAGCATTTATTAATAAATAATTTTTTTACACGAATTCTTTTTTTAATACTATAAGTGACGGACTATGCATTTAATAGGATAGGGTAAGAGAACTTCAATCTATATCTAATATATATATATATATATATATATATATATATATATATATATATATATATATAAAGTTAACTTAAAAATCATTAATGATATTTTTATTTATTAATCATTACTTGAAAAATACTTTGAAAATAATTAATGATACTATATATTATTAAATATTAATAATCAAACATAAACTTTTTACATAATTAAAATGACTCATGGCCTAAGTATATTTTACAATTTTAAAATAGTTTTGTTTAAAATTGAAGAGAGAAGTTTTCAAAATGTAAATAAGATTGAGTTTAAAACATTATTTAAAAATATATAAATAAAAAATTACAAAGAGTGAAAATCATATATATGTTTTCATGGCATAGAAAATATTCACATAATATGACAAAATAAATTAAAATGGACTTTTTTGTAGTTGCTCTATTTATAGAACTTACATGTAAGTTATAAAATTATAAAATAGAAATTTAAAAGAATAAATATTTTATGTTTTTAATGTCATAAAAAAATCCACATACCACGACAAAATAAATTAAAATCAATTTATTTATTTTATTTTACTTGTAAACTTGCATGTAATTATTATATTTTGATTAAGAATTTTTTAAAATTAAAATAAGTTAATTTAAATATGTATTAAATATTTATCTATTAAATTAAGAATTTAGAGTAAAGTATGAAACTTAAAATAACCAGTGTTACGCAATCGCATGGAGTAAAATAACTTATAACAGTTAAAAATTTCTGGTAATGTTAATGTTGTAATATTTTTTAGGCGACTTGTTATGGAATATTTGTCGCGAGCTGACGGGCTAATATCCGATGAAAACGAAAATGACATTCTCTTTACCAGAAAAAAAAACAAAAACAAAAGAAAGAAAACAAACATTCAAAAACCATATGACTACATTGCTATTTGATAGTGTCTCTTGCATAGTTATATAAACCGGATCAGTCAGACCAACTTTATTGAAAAACCTGTGATTTAACTTTTGAGTTGGTCTGATTTATAGTCACAATGAGTTTATTTTACAAATCAGGTCAAATCATTTGTCGTTAAATTATATGTTTTTATTAAGTAATATTTTTAATTTTTAATTTATATTATAATTTAACAAATACAATTTTAAAAAAAATTAATGTTAAATAATGATCTTTGTTAAATTGATTATATTATTAATAATTTTTTAATATAATATATTTTTTTGTAATATTTTTTATATATAATATTTTTAAAAAATATTTATTATTTATTTAAATTTTTCGATTCAATTATTTCACCTATGACCAAATCAGTGATATATTGACCTAACCTTCTAATTGGATCAACTTTCAATCTGAAATATACAATTATAAAATGTTGATTGTCTTGCTTCTCCCAAAAAATTGTGGTCATTTTCTGTTTGATCATCATTGTTCATCTCTTTATGAAAGCCGTGCCATGAATCATCATAATCGTTATACTTTCATATATAATTTCATTTCTTGTTCAATTAAAAAACTACTTTAAAAATCTTAGTGCAACTATTTTATCCGAAAATTTTAAGTACACATTCTTTAGTATTTTTAATATAGCTAATACAATCTTATACACTTTAAAATTTTATTTGACCTGATTATCACAAACGTTAATCACGACAGAATAGTAACTTAAATTAAAAAAAATTAATTATGAGTCATCATCAATTTTATTTCTTATCAGGAAAAATTAGAAAACTCAAGAAAAATAATCTTTGAAATCAGATTGAATTCGAGAGTCAATTATATATAAAGAATGGTAGAAACTTAATCATACAGCATCCCTATCACACCCGTTTTGGGATGGTACCTTAAGTTAATTGTGTAAAATTGATAATCTCTTAAAAATATTTATTTTACCTTTTTTGTTAAAAGATAAACAAAATAAACAAATAAATTATGAAAATTTAATTTTTGACTTGAGGGAATAAGTGCAAAATAAACAAAATAAACAAATAAATTATCAAAGTCATGTAGTTCTTTAGAAAATAATTGTGAGTTTGTTGTTTTTAATTTAAAAAATGAATCATCAAACTGTCGCAACTCAGATGATCATAAAAATTATAGGATCAACAAGCTGTCACAACTCAGTTAATCTCATTAAGATTCGAATAGGTGAAGCTCGGCGTCACGCTAGCGACGTCACCCATTGCTCATCAGTTTTATAAATAAATAAAAATTTTACAGCAAAAACTAACTATGCTAACCAATGATCTTCCATAATTTTCATTTTTATGTTTTTTTTACCTTTTTTTGTCACACACACATATATATAATAAAATGAAAAATAAAATAAAAACAAAACAAAAACTCACCTCTCATTTTTTTAAAAGAAAAAAAAGAAGACCAGAAGAACCAAATCCTCTGTGTTTCTTTGCAAAACAAACACACAACAAGAAGAGGCGTGGGTACGGAGCTCAATGGCGTGGTGGCTCAGGGAGGCTGGTCACGAGTTTGAGCAGGTGAAACTCCGGATCTGGGCTCGTGGAGGCACTGCACGAAGGATCTGGTAGTGCGGTGGTCAGCAGGGTGGAGGCGCGTGGAGGACGACGGTGGCACAGCTGCTGTGCGTGGGTGAGGACACTGCTCTGTTTTTCGGTGCTGAAGTCACAGTTTAGGGGGTTTTGGTGGGCGATGGGAAGAGATGATGAAAATGGGTTTGGAAGATGATTATGAGGGGAAGGTCACGGTTGGGTGATGACCTTGGTTGATGGTGGGTTTGGGTATTGATGATGAAGATGAATGTAGAGTGTTGCGGTCACGGTTGGGTGGGGGATTTGTGGCTCACGGTTGTTGCAGTGGGGGTAGTAGAGGTTTGAAGGTGGTGGGTCTTTCGTTGAGTTTGGGTGGACGATGGTGGTTGTGTGCTTTTGGTGGGGTTAAAGGTGAATGGGAAATCTATTGTAAGGAAAGCTACGTGAGTGAGAAAAAAAATATTAAGTTGAAAGTTCAAAAGTCAAGTTTCAAGTCCTCTTTTCTGTGTATGGGTTATGTGTTTTTATAAAAGGGGATTAAGTTAAAGTATTTGAGTTATAGTGTGATTAGAGTTTGTTTAAGATGATACGTTGTGGTCTATTTAGGATGAGTTTTGGTGAGTTTAGAATAAGTTTGTTTAGGATGAGTTATGGTCAGTTTAGGATAGATTTGTTTAGGATGAGCTTGAGGGTTAGGATAACTGATGGAGTTTGTTTAGAATAAGTGTTGGTATATGGGTTATGGGTTAACGGGTTGGATAATGAGTTATGGGTTAACGGGTTGGATCATGGGTTATGAGTTGGATAATGGGCCAATAGGTGAAAGTTAAGTCTTTTTCTTTATTTCCTCTTTTCTTTTCTTTTTTTTTCTTTTTTTACAAAATGTCCTGGATAAAATTGAGTGTTCATACTCATAGTCAATAAATCTAAGGCATTATGAAAAAACTACATAAGAAATTATAGCCACGGTCAGCAAATGAACTAATACTATTAAGTTTCACACACAATCTTCCCATAGTTTTTCATAAGAAATTAAAAATAAGGAAAAAGTTAGATCTTCGTGTATTGTTTGATTATGATTAGTTCTCTCTCTCTTGTGCTCCGTCTATTCACACACAAAAAAATCTCTCTCTCTTTTGTGATAAAATCCTATTACAATTGGAATTAGATTTAAAGTGACATCGAACTCGACTGTTAAAATCATTTATAAATAAACACAAATTTTGAATCAATTCTCGTCTTTATCATTCTTTCTTTCTATGTGTATGTTAGAAAACAAATCACTTAATAGTTGAAATTTTTAAATTTTTCAAGTTCAAACTATTTATGACCGAAAAAAAAGTGAGATTAGATTAAACTGGTTTCATGTAACAATAAATGACCACCTCAAAGAAAGTTTGTTTGGTTCAATCATACTTGAATAGACGTTGCAGCTATGCTTTCCCCTGTCCTGAAGCCTACCTACTATGTAAACGGTGTTGAGTCTAACTCATCATCTAGACTTGGTGCAATTTCACTGCCCGAAATAAATAAGATTTTACCAAATTTTTGTTAACTATACTACCGATAATTCCAATTTAATCACATAAAGTAATCATATTGAATATAACCAGGCAACTGATTTGGCAAATGCTACTCTAAATTGCAGGAGGAAGAAAATGAAAGGACTTGAAGATACTTGAATAAAAGGGACACATAGAATTGAAGAATGTTAATTGGACGTCAAATTGATGTTAGCTCTCGCTTTTCTGCTCATAGTTTTTGCTTTAAAACACAACAAAAACATTGTTGACTTCTGGTACATAATCTTGGAGATGTGTAATGTGTTGCAACTAAGACTTATGTAAGTATAAATGCTCCAAGTTTCAACTCTAAAAAAGGGCTGTATAAAGTATGTATTATAAAGAAAATACAGTAAGATTCGCATTTATAGTGAGATCAGCCCCAAATTTGGCAATTTCCTTCTAGCCATATATCTCATATACAAGAAACAAGCATAGAGAATAGGGAATATACCATCCTTATAGGCCAATTCTACTATGCATAAGGGTGCATCATGTACCACCAAAAAATACCTGCTATTTGGAAGTTATATTTTTTTTTCTTAAAAAAAAAAACTCCCAAATGCATAGTGCTGGAGCTACACGAGCCGCCGTGCAACTTTCGGTGAAGGCTTTGTGCGTGGGTGGTGACACGACGGAGCACCCTGCCCTCCACCCTCAGCCACCTCCAACGACGGTGTAGAGGGCGACGACGAGGGGCACGGCGGCCCACATCGCCTCCCCTCCACCACCTCCTCCCCCTCCTTCTCCCCCACTACCACCCCCACCAACCATTCTATAGATTCTCACCCAAATTAGAACCACCAACCTTCGCAAGTCGTCGCCTTCATGCCTGAATCGAGCTCCACCATCGAAAACGAACCTCAGACATCATAAACATGAAACTCGCCATAGATCTAAGCCAAGCCTCCACAACCATGGCCTAGCTCCTAAACCTCAACCACCACTGCCCAAAGACCCAAATATCACTCGTCGTCACATCCCCTCATCGCACCAGATCTGGCCTCCACAAACCTAGATCTGTGACCTATAATTAAACCCTTTGTTGCACCGTCGTTGCCACGCGAAGACATACTTCTATTGAGTCACTTGCAGGTAAATCAAGCTCCACCACACCAAGCACTTGAGCTACGCACACCGAATCGCCTCTGTCATGCTTCACTGTCATCCAAGCTCGGCACCAACTCACTCCACCATCTACGTCACCGGAGCCATCGACGTCACCCAAGCCCGAACCACCACACCGCTGTCCAGATCCCAACTATCATCTCCACTGGTTGTCACTAGGCTTGTTGACAGAGCTCTTGCTAGGTGGCGACAAGTTCCTGCTTGAGGGTAAGGTGTTCATGGGACGAGTTTATCTTGACTCAAACCTGATCTAATATTTTGATCGTGTCAATTCTTTGGACCTTGACCCGGCCCAATCATGGCCCGACAAATGGCCCGATCAAGACCGAGTTAACCCGATAATAAAATGAATTGTACAAATATAGATATTTGTATAGCTAAGTTATAAGATTTTAGAAGTAAGAAACTAAAAATATGTGATATTTTATAATATATATTTCAAAATAGTTCATATCAACACAAATATATTATAATGTTATGAAAAGTATCAATTTAAGTTATAAAGTTTTATTATTTATCACTAATTGTTTAAAAAAATTATAAGTTTTAAAATATTCAGTAATACCGAGTCAGGTTAAGACAGCACGAAGTAAGACCCTAACTCGACTCAAAGATACACCGGGTCCAATTCATATAACTCGAACTCATTCAAATTAACTTTGAATCAGGATGAGTCATTAGAACGGGTTAAATTCTGAACACCCCTACTTGAGGGCGGCTGAGAGAGAAGGGTTTGAGTTTGAGGTAAGGATTACCTGTTGAGAAGGTTCCATATCTTTAATCTCAACCTTTGAATTTTTTTTATTAATAAATCAAGGACTTAAAGCAATTGGTACATCATGCACCCTAACTTGGAGTGTAATTTAACTTAGGTTACGATTAGTGTAATTTTTTTATTATATATTTTCATTCAATTATGTGTAATCATACATAAGATTTTAGATTAATTTTAATGCATTAGTTGCGTTGTTGATGGTGTTGGCGGTGGGGGGTTGTAATTCGGGATGGGGAAGGAAACATCCTAGCGTGGCAACTCCAATCGCACCTCTCCCTACTGTGGCCGAGGCTCTTGCTACTTGGTTGGCCTTGCAATTCGTTGTTGATACATGCTTCCTGGAGGTGGAGCTTGAGGGTGATTCGTTCGAGGTTATCATAGCACTTTGGCCTTATTATGAGTGATTGTTCTTTTTCATTCATTCTCTTCGTTCTTTTACTTACAGTTCCAAACATGCTAAAAGAAAAGCCAACAGTGTGGCTCTTGCTCTTGCTCAATGAGCTCTCTCAAATCTGGACCACTCTTGGATTGAACGGCCCCTGACTTTGTGTGTAATTTGTGTTTTGGATTGAACTTGGCTCTAATTTTGGGAAGAATTATTTTTTTAATTTATTATTATGTGTCTATTTTATTATTTACTTATATCACTTAAATAAATTAATAAACACATGACAATAAATTAATAATAATAAGATGGAGATAACTCATTCTAGAGTTGAAGTGAATTTCAATCCTTTGCTTTTTAGGACCTCTTGGGTCTTAGTTAATGAAATTATCTTCCAAGCCAAAAGATTTTTTTTTAATTATAATAACATTTAAGTTTAATTTTAATTTAAAATGTCAATGTGAAATTTTTTATACTAGCATTAAATAACGAGTTAACACATAATTAAATCAATTTGACCTTTCAAGTAATTATTACAATAGTCAAACTCATTTAACACTGTAACAACAAATTATTAAATTATAATATAAAAAAATTTTACATTGACCATAAATCAAAATTTATAAAAATTTATGTGTTCAAACTTTTTTAAGTAATTAATATAACAATAAATAATTAGATGATACTGTGACAAAATCTTACATTCACTATAAATCTTACAAAGTTTATGGATTAAATATATGCTATGGATAATTACATAGTATTTAACAAAGTAAATAAAAAAAACTCATTTGAAGGTATGAAAAAATAGGATTTTAACTTTCAAATATAAAAAAATAAGTACAAAGACTACACAATTCTCATATTTTCGCAGTTAAATGAAGATCAGTCCTATGGACAGTTGTCAAACCTATGAAAATACTCATGGTCTCACTAAAAAAAGACATGATACAACGTATGTAAAATTAAGGTTAAATTTTAATTTAAGGTCATAATTCAATAAAAGAGGAGAAAAAGATCTGCAAGTCATCTTAGCTAAGAGTGAATTAAGTAGAAGCATTAAATTAAAAATGTGGTAATAATTTTTAATACCAAAGGAAAAAAAATGAACTGAAGTAAAAGAATAAATTAGAAGTGTTAATTAAAAGAGAAAAAGATGTACAAGTCATCACGTTATTTATTTTTTCGAGTAGTGTTAATTAAAAAAAAGTCTAATTATTTTCTTAATTATTTTAATAAAAAAATCATTTTTCTATTTGTCAACTCAAAAGTATTAAATACATATAGAATAAGATTTAGAATTACTCTTTCAAATACGGAGCCGTGTATACCAAAAGAAAAAAAGAATTACTCTTTCAAAAAGATAAACTTTAATTTTCAGAAAAAGATTCTAAATTCTTTTAATAAATTAGCCAAATAATTTTTTTAAAATTACTTAAATAAAAAAATTTTAAAAATACATTAAATACTTCCTTTTAACATTTTCTATAAAAAGTATGAGTTTTGTTAAAGAAAAAAATATTAAATACTTTAAAATATTAAATACTTGTATTTTTATCCAATAATTTTTCTTTTTAATTTAAAAATATTCAACAGATTATTTGTGGGTTAGTAATTCCTAGAAATTTATTTGTATTAAATAACACTGTTGATTATTTAATGGGAATAATTACACGTTATTTAATAAGAGAAAATATTAGTTATACACTCTTTTTTAGAGATATATGACTGTTTATATTCTTTTAAGATATGTAATTAAATAAAAAATAATAATAAAATATGTATAATAAATAATATTAAATAAAATATAAAAATAAATATATGTACTATTTAATATAATAATATAAGACTCCTTTTAACGAGAGTAATGACAATTGACGAGCTGCAGTGCACCAAAGTTCTAAAATTTATGTGTTTAGCTACCCAATTATACATACTCGAGAAGTTTTAACATCTTTCTTTCAGCAACAATGAATGTATATTTTAAGAAAATTTTTGTCATTAATTTAAGTTGGTCTGATTAAAGAAGAATGCTGGTAATAATTTTTTTATACACTTTTTTTAATACTTATTTTATTAAGAGTTTTGTTATATCATTTTAAAATTTATTCCTAATAATATTTTTAATATTAAATAAAAAATATTTAATAAAAAATAAATATATTTAATGTCTTGAAAATATAAAAAATATTTAATATTGAATTTTGCTATATCCTCTTAAAAGTTCTCCTATTAATCATCCTAATACTAAATAAAAAAATATTTAATAAAAAATTAAATATATTTAATGTCTTAAAAACATAAAAAACATTCAATACTTTCTTTATTTAATAATTAGGAGAATTAGTAGGAGGATTGTGTAGGAAGATTTAGAATTATTCTTTAATATTTTTTTCATTTAATAATTAAGAAGATTAGTAAGAGGATTGTGTAGGAGGATTTAAAATTATTCTTTTAGTATTGATTCATCTCATATACTTGAAAGGATAGAGGACTTAGAATTATTCTTTTATTATTAATTCATCTCATAGACTTGAAAGGATTATTAGGAGATAAATGTTAGCAATACTTGTTTTTAGACCAATAATAAAACAAGTATTAAAAGGAGTGTGTAAAAATAATATTTTGCTAACATTTCTTTTGTTTAAAACTTATGTGATTGTATTTAAAATCAAAGATGAATATTTTTTTATACACTCCTTTTAATATTTATTTTATTATTAATTCATCTCATATACTTAAAAGGATTATTATAAAATAAATGCTAACAACACTTATTTTAAATTAATAATAAAATAACTATTAAAAAGAGTGTAAAAAAATATTTTACTAGCATTTCTCTTGTTTAAAACTTATGTGATTGTATTTAAAATCAAATATGAATATTTTCCTTGAATGTGCTATCATTCTTCCACTTACATACATATCATCTCAAATTTATCTAATTTTTACTATCTACTTGGAGAAACCCTTACCTAAACTATTTTAATTCTATGCTCTAATTTTGTCAAATGTAAGGAGATATGTATCAAAGTATATACAATAAACATTTTTTAAAATGAATTTTTTCATGTGATTTTTTTATATAACAAGATCATGTGAAAGAGAAAAATAAACACAAAAATTATAATAATAAAATTTACAAATTTTAACTAAATCTACTAATAAAATATTTTGTATCTATCTCTATACTTCCTATTACCTTGTCATATGAAAAATCAATTGAGACTACGGACTTCCGCATTTTTCAACTTCTCAAACCCTCTGTATAGAATCTAGAGTCGCCATCACTCGAAATCAAAAATACAAGAAGCGAAAAACCAAACTTACCATTGATAGGCCTCTCATTCCCCGAAAACAGAACTCCCTCACCTTATTCTATCTGTTCTGAACGAATTCAGATGGATACCTATTGATGGTATGGTTTGGTGGTTTTCTCCCTTCTGCAGCTGCGTTCCACCGTCAAGGTCCGGCGGAGGTGGTACCTGCAAAAAGGACTTCGATGCTTAAGTCAGCTAGTGTGCTAAGGTGTTTGTTACTCAATAACCTTTGCCTGTTTAGGTTTACTTAGCTTGATCTTTATGGAGCGTGATTGGAGTCAGAGCATTCAATGCAGGTATTATTGTAATGTGGACGTTATAGTCATTTATTGAGAGGAGAGGTTATAGAATCAAAGAGATTCGTATTAGCAGTTACGAAGATCTGTTGATTCCCTGATCCTCATGAATTATGCATTCCAAGGTCCTACAGTACTTTTCGGAGTGTTGATGGAGGAGTAAGGTGGAGCGTGTGTCGGGTTGACCCTTCTGGGTAGGATCCCGGTCTACGGTCCAGAACACTATCATTTTGGCTCTCCTTCCTTGTCATTCTCATCTCTGTTAATCCCTCACACCAATCGGAGCCACCCTACCCTCTCCCCTAATTAAATCCTAGACTCTTGAAAGCTCACACAGCTCTTCAAGCATGGAAGCATTCAATCACCTATGACCCCAACAACATCACCTCCAATTGGTCTGGCCTCAATGTCTATAACTATACTGGCATCTACTGTGCAGCAGCCCCGGATGACCCTCACATCTTTACAGTGGCTGGAATAGACCTAAACCATGGCAACATAGCTGGTTCATTACCAGATGAGCTTGGCCTCTTAACTGACCTAGCCCGTTTCCACATGAACTCCAATCACTTCTGTGGTTCCCTTCCCAGGAGCTTTAGCAACCTTCACCATCTCTATGAGCTAGATATCAGTGGTAACCAATTCTCAGGACCATTTCCTGAAGTTGTTTTTGGCATTCCTTCACTAAAATACTTGGATATCGGATTCAATGAGTTCCAAGGTGACATTCTTTCGAGCCTTTTCTACCTCAAACTCGATGCCCTTTTCGTCAATAACAACAAATTCCAATTCTCCTTGCCTGAAAACTTTGGGAACTCCCCTGTTTCTGCGATTGTGTTAGCAAATAATGACATCAAGGGTGGTCTTCCATCAAGTTTGGCCAAAATGAAGGATACCCTTAATGAGATTATAATCAAGAATAGTGGTCTAATGGCTTGTTTGCCCCCGGAAATAGGATATTTGGACAAAGTCAGTGTGTTTGATGTGAGCTTCAATAAATTGGTTGGACAATTGCCTGAAACCATAGGAGGAATGAAGAGCTTGGAGCAGTTCAATATGGCGCATAACAATTTGTCAGGCATGATTCCTGCGAGTATATGTACGTTGCCTAAGTTGGAGAACTTCACGTATTCATACAATTACTTCATCAGCGAATTGTTGAAGTGTCTGAAGTTGCCAGAAAATTGTATTCCTGATAAGCCATTGCTGAGGAATGTGCATCTATTTACAAACACCCTATTGATTGTGCTGCCTTTGCCGGCTCCTATAGAAGTACTTCACCTCTTAACCCCGCCAGTCTACAACCAATATCCATGAAAAACAGTAGAATTAGTTATTTTCACCATTGAAGACTGTTTATGGAGGAATTAGTGTTATCATGTATTAAAGAATACCAGCCAAAAATAAGAAGATTATAGTATTTATCAAAAAAGTTGAATTTCAAATCATTTCACTCATGATTTGTAAGATTTCATCTTAAAATCAATTGACATAAAGTGTTCCACAGATGCATTGACAAAATAAGTAAGCCTACTGAAATAATAAAAATAAAATCTTAACCTTGATATCAGGTGAAATTTTAATATAAAATTAATTGACTTAATTGACATTAAATTGAGTAATTTAACATGTGAGACTCTAACATGTTGATATTTATTCTTCACAGTTAAATATCAAATCGAGAAGGACTACGCCATGCTTACACTTTTTTTTATTACAAAATAAAGAAAAAGATAAAGTGTATTTTAATGTATATTTTTCTTATTTTATTATTTTAAAAAAATATAAAAGTAGTGTAATTAAAATGGTGTGCTGATAAAATTATTGAGTTGAGAAAGGAAAACTAGTGAAAACGATGTAGAAGAAAATATTTGAGATTGTGAAACTAATTAGTGAAAATGGTGTTCTGGAACAGGATTTTGGGTTATCAATTATGAATAACTCGGTCCTACTAGAATAATACTCAGATATTATTACGCATTATTTTAATGAGTATACCAGCCTATTTATTAGGTATAAATCTCTCAAGTATCCTTGATGGATATGAAAGCTAATTATATTCCACATAAATAAAAAAAATTAGTTAAAAGGAATCACAATCCTTAACGGATTCTAATCCTAAATAAATGCATTTAATATAAATTACAATCATTCTAAGACGCTCCTATATATGCTATGTCAAGTCTCAAAGATAGGCATCTCCTCTAATATATAGACTGTCCTCATTGTGCATGGTCTAACTTGAATGTCAGAGTGCCTTTTGTAGGTATCCACCCCCTCGTACCACCACTGCCGCTGTTATGCCACGGAGGAGTCCATTACATACGTGCTTATCTCAGGTACCCTCTGAATCTACTTCAAAATATTAGCGCCGTCTGTGGAAAACGTTAAACTTCAAATCCCACCACTACCGTTTTGATGAAGTCACACAGACACATTCTGAGGAGATCTAGTCCCTCAGTAGAGGCAAAACTTTTCTGAGATCTGAAAAGTCAAATGGAGAACTCGTGAGGTCTGCTGTTGCGCTTTGATAACGGCACACCCACATTACCCAACGATGACACCCAACTAAGACCAAGGTTGCAGGATGCAGTATGGGGGCTTCACAATCTTATTCCCCCACTAGCCTCCTTACTGGAATCACATAAAGCTTCGCAAGGATGATAACACCCCAAATAACAATTTTCCTTCCTTCACGAGGCGACCAAGTTTAGTCACTGGGACCCACTTCTCTTCTTCTTCGCGATAGCCCGAGGCTCTACAGCAGCCACCGCGGCTCCTATCGCTATGCCCACGCCCGCTTAAGTCGCGACAGATGCTTCCACAACCTCTGCCACCATCACTGCCATAGTACACCAGTGCTCATCATCATCTCCACAAAAAAAGAGAGCTGCACGCATGCAGCCATGGCGAAGTGACTCAGGCAACCATAATCAACGGCGCAAACAATCGTGATTAGCGACTCAAGCGACCTCTCTGAGTTCGCGACCACAGCACCCATTGGTGAGCCAACGTCCTCCACCCACGAGTTGCAGATCTGGGACTTTGATGGTGGGGTTCGATGGTGACAAGCCACCACTCCGCAAACACTAGAGCTTCATCGTCCCCCACCCACGAATATGGGAGTTGATGAGGTAAGGTATGATGGCGTGGGCAGCGCGTGGAGGTCGCGGGTCATGGTGGTGGCAGATCGAAGCAATGGTTGGCCGGTAGACGCGCTACGTTGTGGTAGCCATGAACGCCGCCACTGCTTAGGAACGGTCGTAGGTCATCGTCCCTGCTGATGAACGGCACCGCCATGTCGCGTTGGCATCACCATCTTCTGCAACCTCATACGACCTCCACCATGGGTTGCGGGATCAGAGGAGTAATCGTTGCCGGCGTTGTCCTTAGCAGCTACGTCACCGCTATTAAAGCTGCTCAACCTAGTTTGAAGACCATTTGCATTGAGAACGCAGCATGCTTGGCGGTCAGGAAGTTAATCACCAAGTGGCTCCTGCAAGTGTTTTTCGTCCATGGCAACATCTGGATTTTGAGCGTGGATGATAGGGATTTGTTCAAAGTTCTTGCCTTCTCAGCAATGGGGCAGCTTTTGAAAATACACGAAGGCTTGAGGGGTGATAGGCTTGATTCAACTTCCTATGTACCTCCAGATCTCCTCTATCAAGCTATATCTCTGCTCTTCACACAACATTTTTTGGCAAAGAAAGAAGCTATTGCAAATTGCATTTCCTAGCGCAATGTCGTCGTGCCTAAATAGATAAAGACATATGTCCTCGTGTCATTCCGAAAAAATGGCGAGCCTGTAAAATCCATCGCTGTTGGCCTAGAAGACTCATTTGAAGGGAGCATCCTTTGCAAGTTAGGAACCAGTTTCGATGGAATAGATGAGAAAGCATCACTAGATAAGTAAGTCAAGGTATCCATGTGCATCTTCACATCATCGTGGCAGTCAAACAAAGACTTGCGAGCAATTAAATGATAAGCAAGGCATCCAAAATTGAAAATATCAGAATAGGACCTAGCTGAAGATGCAGTGCTCCTCACCAGCTCAGGAGCAGTGTAATTAGGTGATGGCTTAGCGGCAAAGTAGAATCCTCAACATCATGTTCAGCATAATGGAAGGCTGGCAGATTAGCTGAGCTGCCAGAGGCTGACCTTCCTCAAGTGTCACCATGACCTAATCACCATAATCAAACGTGTCAGGGAGGAGGGAAGAGAAATTGCAATGAGAAACATGCAACTGAAGTTGTACACTGACAATCCTAGCAATGGTTGGTATCGTTACAAACAGTCCAAGTGGACAAAGACTGAGTTTTTGAGCACCCTGCAATATTTGAAACATTGGTAATGGAGTCCATCATTGTTGATCCATCTTCGATAGTTTGGAGTGAGCTGGCACTTTTCAAATTTGGCAGTCAAGGATTCCATCCTGACTAAAAAATGCTAAGTATCTCGGACGTGACTTTGAGTCCACGAGTACTCCAGCCTAACACAACCCACAAGGTTACCACACATTGGCGAGGTTTGAGAAATACAAGGTCCGAAGAGGATCAGCTATACATGGCGGTAAATAGGGGAATCCACTTGACCACTCTCTGGGAGCAAGTAGCGCATTCAAGGATCTTAACTCGTGCCCATATGAGCCGCACCTTAGATGGCCAAACAGGGGAATCTACTTGACCACCCTCTGGGGGCAGGTAGCGCATTCAAGGGTCTTAACTCGTGTCCATGTGAGCCGCACCTTAGATGATCAATTAGGAAGCCACCAATGAGATCAGGGAACGCTTAACGTTCCGGGTTAAGAGGGCAACCCACCAAACCCTTCTCAGCCACAAAACCACGACACTTGGCTAAAACCATCACATGGTCATTGGCATCATGGATAGTGAAATCCATGCACAAGCCATTACGGTACCCACTGAGAGTTGTCTTACGTTAAACAAGTTGTGCAGTAGAAAAATCTCAAATCTTGAGAAGATTCGTGCACTAAATCGTAATCATAAAAGACCCCGGCAAGGACCACTTAAACCAAAGTCACAAAGGATCCCAAACGCCCAAATAATTGGTGACGGACCCTGAACAAGGTTTATTTTATGCCTAAGTCCTAAAAGGGATCCTAAACACCCAAATAGTTGGTGACAGACTCCGGACAATGTTTCTTTTATGCTTAAGTCCTAAGAGGGATCCTAAACACCCAAATAGTTGGTGACCGAACCTGGACAAGGTTTCTTTTATGCCTAAGTCCTAAGAGGGATCCTAAACACTCAAATAGTTAGTGACAGACCTCAGATAAGGTTTCTTTTATGCCTAAGTCCTAAGAGGGATCCTAAACGCCTAAATAGTTAGTGATGGACCCCGGACCATGGTTTTCCCTTGATTGAAAATATTCTCAAGTTCATAAAATAGTTGTGAAAAGCAACGCAATGAGTGTTGGACCTAGTACAGACCATGGAAAAAGAAGTAAATATGGTAACAATTCTAGCTCATTTTGCGAAACCCAGCCACTTATGGCCAATTAACGCATGGACCTTGTCCGGACTACGGCGCAAACGCCTCCAGATTAGAGCTCATAGCTCAACGGAGAAGCACGGATTATGGCTTCAAGTATAGCACGAATTTTGTTGCCCAGGGACATCGAGACTTGCTACTTCGCTATACTGGTCAAACGCCGAGCTGGGGGCAATTGTTCTAGACCATGATCTGGGATCTTATCCCACGGGTCAATTCGACACACACCTGACAGAAGTCCATTGTTGACACCTCGGCAAGAATGCACTCAACGTACGGTCGAGATCCCCCGAACACATGGGGGCAACATATGACACACCTCGGACGGCGGAATGACAACATAAGCAGAGCAATCCGACTCAGGCCCCGGCCTTACATGTCAACCACAGAGGAATACTATGATATATTACAAACCTTGGCATATCGAAAACATTGTGAGATTCGACATTAAGTCTGACTTGGATCCCTTTGTTCACTGCGTGCCGTATACTCCTACTAAACATAGGTACCTTAACACTTAGTTGTCTCATCTAAGCGCCAAGTTGGGGGCAACTATTCTGGATTGGAATTTTGGGTTATCAGTCAGGAGCAGTCCGGCCCCATTAGAATAATACCCAGATATTACTACGTGTTATCTTGATGAGTATATCAGCATATTTATTAGGCATAATTCTCTCAAGTATCCTTAATGGATATGAAAACTAATTATATCCCACATAAATAGAGAAATTAGTTAAAATAGATTATAATCCTTAATGGATTCTAATCCTAAATAACTACATTTAATACAAATTATACTCATTCTAAGACACTCCTATATATGCTATATCAGGTCTCAAAGGTAGGCATATCATCTAATATACAGATTGTCTTCATTGTGCACAGTCTAACTTGAGCGTCGAAGTGTCTTTTGCAAGTATCCTTTGAATAATTAGCTGCCGCTGCTGTGCCATGGAGGAGTCCATTACATACATGCCTATCTCAAGTACCCTTTGAATCTACTTCAGAACAGTAATATTTCATTTTAAAATCAATTGATATAAAGTGTTCCACATATGCATTGACAAAATAGGCAAGCCTAGCGGAATAACATAAATAAAATCTTAACTCTTATATCATGTGAGATTTTAATATAAAATTAATTGACTTAATTGACGTCAAATTGAGTAACTTAACATATGAGACTCTAAAATGTTGATATTTATTCTTCACAATTAAATATCAAATCGAGAAGGACTACGCCATGCTTACACTTTTTTTTATTACAAAATAAAGAAAAAGATAAAGTGTATTTTAATGTATATTTTTCTTATTTTAGTATTTTAAAAAAATATAAAAATAGAGTAATTAAAATGTTGTGCTGATAAAATTATTGAGTTGAGAAAGGAAAACTAGTGAAAACGATGCAGAAGAAAATATTTGAGATTGTGAAACTAGCATCAATATAATATGTCTCCTTCTCTCAAGCCAGAATGTTGACCTACCGGCAGAGACGGATTCAAGGGGGCCTTGCCCCCCGATTTTCATTAATTTTTTTACGTACTAATAATTTAATTGAGTTTATTAAAAAATAAAGAGATAATTATATTGATCTTTTATAAAATTAGTGTTTATTATATTGATATTTTTATTTAAAAATTATACTTACATTCCTGATTTTATATATTATTATTACATTTAAATATTTTTCTTTGTTTACTTAAATTACATATACTCCTTACTTTATGTATAAATATTATACATATTGAAAATATAAAGTAAGAAATGTATGAATAATTTCTCAAATAAAAAGAGTGTCAATATTATAAATCTTAATATCGGAGAGAAGTCAAGATAATTATAATAAAGATAAAAATGGTGAAATTAAAAGAGTTAATATTTAATATGTATTTGACATGTGATTCATTATTATTTTATATACATTGATATTATAATTTTAACTTATCTTTTTATTAATTTTTAATTTTTAAATAATAAACTTATTAGTTCTTCTCACTTTTAACTTCACTCTCTTTCATTTTTTAATATAATATATATATATATATATATATATATATATATATAAACTTTATTTTGCCTATGAATCGAATGTAAATGACAACTACTATTGTGATGCATTTAATATCCAATATAAATATTTTTTTCACTTTATTCATACATTTTCCTATATAATGAAAGGAAAAGACTCTTCTAAAGTGAGTAAATAAGAGTATATTTATCATTAATTTAAAATAATATATTTTTATCTTAACTTATCAATAATTTAAAGATAAATACATCTTTATTTATTAATTAATTTTTTTATATTTAATAATATAATTTATAATATTTCGTCCTTTTCATTGAATATTTTCTGAATCCATCCCAAATTTCACCACCTGTGAGTCGTAGTAATGATATATTTCTAACTTTTTTATTTTATATATATTACAGACGGAACTTAAGCTTTTCACTTAAAAAGTGTAAAAATCATTTTGGACCAAATTTTTCTTCAGGTTTTTTTACTTTTTGATGTGACACTTCAAGCAAGGTTGGTAGAATTAGTGTGTGTTTAGGATAATTGTGAAAATTTAATTATTTTAATAATTATTATTGTATAAAAACTTTTTATTATAACCAATTATAATCGATACATTTTTATGTTTGGATATGTTCACTAATCTATTTCGTTTAAATGGTATAAAAAATCATATTTATGCATTAAATTATTAAAATAAGTATATAATGATTAAAAAAGTTATTTGATTAAGAACAAAATGATATTTACATCTCAAAGGTGTAATAAATAATCTACAAGCTAAAATCATAAGTTTTAGTGTGTGTTTGGGATAACTGTGAAAACTTGATTATTTCAATAATCGATTATTGTATAATTTTTTTGTTATAATCAATTATAATCAATTTATTTTTAGGTTTGAATATATTAATTTGAAAAGTAATTTTAAGCTAATCTGCTTCATTTGATGATATAAAAAAATTACTTTTATGCATTAAATTACTAAAATAGATATAAAATGATTAAAAAATTATTTGATTGGGGATAAAATGATATTTACATATCAAAGTGTAAAAAATAATTTATAAGTCGAATCATAAGTTTCAAATGTGTGTTTGAGATAATTGTGAAATCTTAATTATTTCAAGAATTAATTATTATATAAAAGCTTTTTATTATAATCGATTATAATTGATTTATTTTTATGTTTGGATATGTCGTGTGAAAAGCGATTTTAATGTAATTTATTTCATTTGGATGATATAAAAAAGAATCATTTTTATAAATTAAATTAATTAAATAGATATATAATGATTAAAAAAATTATTTGATTGAGAACAAAATAGTATTTACATCTTAAAGTGTAAAGAATAATCTATAAACTAGAATCATAAGTTTCAATTTTCAGCATTATGAAAAAAAAATTATAATGTATTGAATTTCGTGTAAAAGCGAAAACTGATTTTGCCAAACATGTTATAACACTGTTGAAATAGTTTTTTTTCAAAAAAAAAATTATTTCAACAGTGAATTAAGTGTTGTCAAACATGCTCTCAATCTTCAGCATTATGAAAAAAAAATTTATAATACATTGAATTTCGTATAAAAGTTGAAGCTGATTTTGTCAAACATGTTATAACATTGTTGAAACATATTTTTTTTTAAAAAAAGTTGTTTCAATAGTGAAATAAGTGTTGCTAAACATGCTCTTAGTGTGTGTTTGAGATAACTGTAAAAATTTGATTATTTCAATAATCGATTATTGTATACAAGCTTTTTGTTATAACCGATTATAATCGATTCATTTTTATGTTTGGATATGTTAGCTGAAAAATGATTTTAAGTTAATCTGTTTCATTTTGATGGTATAAAAAATTATTTTTATATATTAAATTACTAAAATAGATATAAAATGATTAAAAAAGTTATTTGATTGAGGACAAAACGATATTTACATCTCAAAGTGTAAGGAATAATTTATAAGTTAGAATCATAAGCTTCAGTGTATGTTTGAGATAGCTGTGAAAATTTGATTATTTGAATAATCGATTATTGTATAAAAGTTTTTTGTTATAATTGATTCATTTTTATATTTGAATATGTTAGCTGAAAAATGATTTTAAACTAATCTGTTTTGTTTAAATGATATAAAAAAGAATATCTTTTATACATTAAATTATTAAAATAGGTAGAAAATGATTAAAAAATTTATTTGATTGAGGACAAAATAGTATTTACACCTCAAAGTGTAAGAAATAATATATAAGTTAGAATCATAAGTTTCAACGTGTGTTTGAGATAACTCATGAAAACTTGATTATTTTAATAATTGATTATTGTATAAAAACTTTTTATTATAATCGATTATAATCGATTCATTTTTATGTTTTGATATGTTAGTTGAAAAACAATTTTAAACTAATTTGTTTCGTTTAAATGATATAAAAAATTATTTTTATGCATTAAATTAGTAAAATATGTATAGAATGATTAAAAAAGTTATTTGATTAATGACAAAATGATATTTACATCTTAAAGTATAAGGAATAATTTATAAACTAGAATCATAAGTTTCAATTTTCAGCATTATGAAAAAAAGTTTTTATAATACATTAAATTTCGTAAAAAAACTAAAACTGATTTTGTCAAGCATGTTATAACACTGTTGAAATAACTTTTTTTTTTAAAAAAAAAGCTGTTTCAACAATGAATTAAGTGTTGCCAAACATGCTTTCAATTTTCATCATTATGAAAAAAAACTTTTATAATACATTGAATTTCGTATAAAAGTTAAAGTTGATTTTGTCAAATATGTTATAACATTATTGAAATATCTTTTTTTTTTAAAAAACTATTTCAATAGTGAAATAAGTGTTGCCAAACATGCTCTTATTGTTGACTAACAAAGAGGAGATTACAAAGCATAATTGAAGAATTAGTCGCTTGATGAATATATAATTAGTTGATTAGTTGTTTTAATCGAATAACCTTGGCTATGGGTTCAAATCTTACTCCCTATGAAGTACAGACACAAACACGAATACGGAATACGATACGAACACGAGTACGTACTAAATTCAAAAAATTGTAAGACATTACGACATATATATATATATATATATATATATATATATTAATATATATATAAAATTAAAGTAAATTAAAGAACTTGGTTATATATATATATATATTACAAAATTTAAGAAAAAATTTATAATTCACTAATATCATTTCTATAAGTTTGAAGATTTACAATATCTTAATATATGTCATATGTGTCAATATTTGTTACCTAGTAAACTCATCTTACAAAATATGGAGCATAATTTTTATTGACATTTTTAAAAAATCTCATAAACTAATTTTTTCTAATAGAATTAACCATGTACAAGTACATGTGCATAAAAAAAATTATAGGAAATATTGGTGTGAGACAAGCTTCAGTGACGATGAAGTGGACGACAAAGGGAGAAGGAGCAGATGAAAATAGTGATGAGTGAAAAGATAAAACTTAAAAATTTAATAGTGGCATGTGAAAAAATAAAAGTTAAAATACTAGTATGTAAAAATAATGGCTTGAGACGTCAATCATGTAATTGGGTTTGAGTGAGTTACGGGCTTACTAATTGAATGTTAGTCATAAAAATTATTTTTTTTTAAAAAAATATTATTGGGTCATGTATAAATCATGTCCTAAACATGTCCAAACGTGTCTAAGACGTATCCAATTGAAAAAAAATATTTTTAATTAGACACATTCGGACATATGTGTCGTACAGATGTTCCTATATGTCCGACACGAGCACATGTCTAACACGCAAACACGCCTCAAAAATAACGTGTCTGTCTTCATAACTTATTCCTAAGCTTCTTTATTTATTTATTTATTTATTTATTTCTTTTTTTATTTTATTTTATTTTTTACATGTAGTATTAAGATCAAATTGTACGTACTTCAATTAATTAATATATCCAATTTAATTAAAAGACAGACCTTCTATATCAAAACCAAAAAATTCACAAAGATATTTATTATGATTTGATCTCAAAAAATTGATGTGATTGAGATTCGAACGTGTAACTATACGCTTACTTGCATATCATATACTCGTTCACTACTAAACCAATATTTTAAAGTTTCCTAGGCTTCTTTCTACTGAAGGTTGACTTAATCATAGTGAAGCAAATAATCTAATTCTTATCCACATATCATAAGAAATGTTTGAGTAAATTCTCTAGAAAAATAAATTTAGAAAATTTAAAAAGAGAGAAAGCGAATAAGGAGCGTGCTAATAAAAAAATATTTTAATTATTTAATTACATTTATAGCTTTCCATGTTTTATTAATGTGTTCAACTAAAACACATACACAGAGAAAAATAAGTACTTATTTGAAAAAAAGAAAAGAAAATAGGAAGACACATATACTTTTTTTTTTATTAATAATATAAGAGATAAGAGATGTGTTAAAAAAAAAAAAAGTACTATCAACTGAACTTAATAGATAGTCCAATAACTAATTAAAGGCCAGGGGGAGTAATGTCAGAATAATATTGTAAAGGCCCATGAGCAAAAAACTAAGCCCAAGCTAAGATGAGCGGGTAGCCCAAGCAGGGTTTTAGGGAATAGCGTTGAGTTGTATATAAGACAAGAGAAGAGAGGGGCACTGACTAACACTGACAGAGGAAACTAGGGTTTCAAGTTTTGCTCTTACGGCCGTCGTCAAAGAAGAAGAGAAGCTTTGAGCCATGGCCGTTGGCAAAAATAAGCGCATCTCCAAGGGCAAGAAGGGTGGCAAGAAGAAGGCGTCTGTTCCCACTCCCTGCTCTTCCTAAGTTTCATTTTTTCTTTTTTATATTTGCATCCTCTTATTTTAACTATATATGCTTTCTTCTTCTATCAATCTACAGCTCTGATCCCTTTGCCAAGAAGGATTGGTACGATATCAAGGCCCCTTCTGTGTTCCAGGTCAAGAATGTTGGCAAGACCCTCGTCACTCGTACTCAGGGCACCAAGGTAATTATTTTTCCCATGTATTTTTTCTCTCAATTCACAACTACTAATTCTTATTTGAATCCAAAACCAACAAACACCTTAATGTTTTTCTTAATAAAAATTTAATATTTGTTTGTTTTTATATTGTGGGTCATGAGCATTTTTTTTTAATATATGACTTGGGCATGTTTAAATGTTATGATATTTGGGTATATGGTTGAATGATTGTTCACTTGGATCTACTGCACATATGTATAAATGTATGGTAGCTTTCTATGTATGGACTTAATTTCTTTTGGCTGTCTGCACTTCATCAATGACTGAATTTTTCCTTGCATTAAGAAGAATTGAATGATGTATTTGGATGTTCTGAAACTTGATAATATCTTTTTAGGTTTTTTACATGTATGTTCTTTTGATATTGTAGGTTAATAATATTAAAAACACATGACCATTGCCTTGTAGCTTGTTGATGTGCTCTGGTGTACTCATTTTATTGACTTTATTCAAATTGTGGAGACATGATGACATGTCTCCACTCTATTTTGCTAATTATGACAAGTGATTTGGTTTGCATACAATTTAAATTGATGAGACTTGTACATGCTGATTTAGATGATGATATGATGGTTATTTTAAATAACAGATTGCTTCAGAAGGACTCAAACATCGAGTGTTTGAGATCTCATTGGCTGATCTTCAGGGGGACGAGGACCATGCATTCAGGAAGATTCGGTTGAGAGCTGAAGATGTTCAGGGGAGGAATGTTCTGACAAACTTCTGGGTATGATAGGTGGCTGAACTTCTTTTGTTCACATTATTGTCTTGCTTGATTATAATCTAATTGAAACTTTATCTTTAATCTCTAGGGAATGGATTTTACAACTGACAAGTTGAGGTCATTGGTGCGGAAATGGCAAACTTTAATTGAAGCTCATGTGGATGTTAAGACCACTGATAATTATACTTTGAGGATCTTCTGCATTGGGTTTACTAAGAGGCGTGGTAACCAGATTAAAAGGACCTGTTATGCCCAATCAAGCCAGATTAGACAGGTATATTCACTGCAACGTTGTTAGCTGTTACACGCAATATTGGTTTGTTTTCAATCTATTTTTTAATATACAAGAGTATGTTCAACATTCATTATGTTAACTGGAACATGTTTGTAATTGTATTTCCCTTTTTTGAAGTACCTAAGATATAATAACAGAAATTTGAAGGGTGTGAGATATGTGATATCATTATTGTTATTTGTTCACTCTTGGTATTGCATTCTCACTGCTTTACTCCAAATTGTCCACCAATTTTCCGGATCTGCTTTCTGAACGTGACAATTGGAAAATGAGTTTTGGCTCTTGTTATGTCATGTTTTCTCTGATCTTCTATTGTTTGCTTTCTTTTCTTTTCTTTTCTTTTTGGTGGGGGAGGGGAATATTGCATATCTAATAACGTAAAATATGCCTTTGTCTTTTCAGATCCGCAGGAAGATGAGGGAGATCATGACCAACCAGGCAACATCTTGTGATCTGAAAGAGTTGGTACGCAAGTTCATCCCTGAGATGATTGGAAAAGAAATTGAGAAGGCAACATCTAGCATTTACCCTCTACAGAATGTGTTCATTCGAAAAGTTAAGATCCTGAAAGCTCCTAAGTTTGATCTTGGGAAACTGATGGAGGTATGTCCTTTTTTATTCGAACTTTTCCTTTCCTTTTGCCTTCTGGTTCTCATATCTAGTGAAAGATGTTTCAATGAGTTCATGATTCCTTTACTTGAATTAAACTGTTATTTTGTCAATCATACTGTTGCTGGATTTCATCATTGTATTCTTCGGTTGCTGATTGGTACTACTGAGCTGATTTTGGCAAAAGCTATTTTTTCTTTTTCTTTTTTCAAATAATCTTAAGACTCTTTAAGATAACCAAGTACCTTGTAATTCTTGCTATTTAAAACTAGTATTTACCAGTTACCATACTATTTGTTTCTTTCAATCATCTTTCTTTCTCTTTCTGTTGATTCATTGACTGATAATGACTCCTCTGGAGTGGAAACAATTCTTCAAGAAATTTTAGTGGAATTATTTTTTGCAAGCACACGGTTGGAAACCTGATCAGTAGACTGATGTGATACCTTTGTTTTTGGTCCTTCTAGGTTCATGGTGATTACTCAGAAGATGTTGGTACAAAGGTGGACAGACCTGCGGATGAAACAATGGCCGAGGGAGCCACTGAAGTTGTTGGAGCTTGATCCGAGTGATAAAATAATGCATTTTAGTTCGTTTTAAGGATTCCTGCTGCTTTTACTAATATTTATTTACCAGTTTTGTTTTGACATTGAGAAGCAGATTTTTGCCTACATTCTAAATCGGATTTTTCGTTTGGCAAATTTTAAGTATTGGTACACTGTAAGAACTTAGAACGTCATGAAGACCCAAGATTTTCTTTCATGTTCCGTGTTTTCATTTGTTAAAACGACGAGAATTCGTGCAATATTTGCATATTATTTCTATCCGTCAGGTTCTCTTGCTGCATTTTGAGATGTTGCATGGCAGCTTCTCGAATTGAACAACTTCTCGCAACCAGTAACTCTTTATGCTTAATTCTTGCACTAGCTGCCAGCATCCGACGGTACTGCTTTATATTTTATTCAGTTTGCGATTTTGTTTGCCGATTGCCACAGCTGTTGTGAACAAAGTAGGAAGACCCATTGACTCATTGTCTTAAAATTTTGGGGTCAAGATATGACGTCAGACCTATTTATGTAGTTCTTCGCTTAGTCCATTAATGGAGATTTCCCCTGCTGTTGGGCTTCCCCTATGCTTCAACAAGTAGTATCAGAGTCTGATTTACCTGGGTTGAGTATTTGGAGACGGTGGTTAGTGTTCGGGTTCAGCCCAAACCTATATTATGGAGCACATTGACAAGACTTGAGTCTTGGTTGGTAATTCCGTGAATACTCGGAATCGCTTCAGCTTGAGGGAGAGCATACTAATGTTGGAACTCACACTTGAGGGAGAGAATGTTAAAAATTTAAGTGTGAGTGTTGAAGTCTCGTATTGGTAAAGAATAAGTTAAGTAAAGACTATATAAATAGGAAGATCCATAGACTCATTACCTTAAGGTTTTGAGTCAAGATATGACGTCAAACTCATTTATGTGGTTCTTCGCTTAACTCATTAATGGAGATCTTCCCTGCTATTGGGCTTCTCATATGCTTCAACAAGTGAAGTTATTCACAGAACAAAGTGCTTATAGTCAAAAGCTGAGTGATAGCTGAGTGATATATATATATATATATATGGAATGACAAGTTGGCGTGTATTCATTCAATGTTAATTTTATAATAAACGTTTAAAATTTTATTTAAAATAATCATCAATTAATGAAATTAATTGAAAAGTATCGTACTGGGAAAAAAAAGGAAGGTATCGTAAAATTGCCTTACACATAACCCCAAAACTTAGGGCAGATGGATACGCAAGCTTGATTAACTATTAGCATTAATTTTCATCATATAAAAATATAAATTTCATATAGCACACCCAAATAATATCTGGCAAGCTCCAAACAAGCAAATCAAATTTGGAGATCAGTTGGAAGAAGACTATAAATGACCACATCTCTGCTTTTCCCCTTAATGAACATATATTTTCCTAGAACTCCCTCTCTTTGGAAACCAGCCTTCGTCAGGACCTTTAGAGAGCCCACATTTTCTCAGTCAGTCAGAGCTTCAAGCCTCTCCAAAAGAGGATACTCGCTAAATATAATCTTACCCACTTGCTTCAGAACCTCTGTAACAATCCTCCAAACAAACTAATCAAACTTGACATCAGTTAAAAGAACACTGAACATGACCCTATCTCTACTTTTTCCCTTAATGAACAGATATTTCCTTAGAATTCCCTCCCTTTGAAAACCAGCCTTCTCCAGCACTCTCTGAGAGCCAACATTTTCCACATCAACTAGAGCTTCAAGCCTTTCCAAATGTGGCAACTCATTGAATGCAGCCTTAACCACTTGTTTGACAACCTGTGTGACAATCCCTTTACCCCAGTATTTGGAGCCTATAACATAGCCAAGTTCCGCGGATTTGTTCCTGCATTTATCATGTGCTGAATGTGAGGTCAGAGAAATGCACCCAATAGCACGATCGTTAAGGCATATTGCTCTGCACCATAGAAACTTGCTTGTTATATTTTCAATGAAGTTAATGCCATCTTCTTTGCTGGTGTAAGGTTCCCAAGAGCAAAACCTTGCCACTTTTTCATCAGTGGTCCACACCATGAGATCATCAAGATCAGAAAGCTGAAGGGTTCGAAGAGAGATTTGGGTCAAATCAACACTCTCTTCTTTGGCATCTGGTTTGGAAGAAATAGCGGTTCCCTTCATCACAAGTGCTTCTTGGTTTGGATGCATGCAAGGGTTGATGAGGTTGTGACTTTGTGAGTTTTGGCCTATTTATTAAGTGATGGAAAAAGAAAAACTTGCAATAAAGCAATTCGCATGGAAGAAGCGTATACTTGGAGTAGGGATCAAGCGGTCAAGGGGATAAAGGGACAGTAAGGCTTCTGGCCGCCATGGTTGACTATGAACCAATAGGGTTCCAAACTTGCAACTGACCTCAAGTGGCAAATTAATTTATTTTATCCATTGTCATGTTAGAAAATTTTTTCTTATTCCTTTTTTTTTGTGACGATAATTTTTTCTTATTCTTAATGATAATCTAATGAGATTTTCTCTTGATAGATACAATTTAGTGAATTTAAATAAATATTATTATTCTAATACATAATTTATAATTATTCTTTTTAAAAAATTGTAATATATATTATATTATTATTATATTTAGCTAATTAAATTAAATTTGTAAAAAAATGTTATTTACGATTAAAATAATACAACATTTTTCTAACTCATGTATTGCAGGGAGTGATCACATTTAAATTTTAGTTTTTTTCTGATAAATTCTTGGTTTAAATAGTCATTTTGAATTTTTTCACTAAAAGATAGGTAAACTTCTATTAACACATAGCATAAGTGAGTAACTCTATCTTTAGATGTTTTTTTATTAATGAAATGGAACGAAATAGGTAGAAATAGAACGAAAATGAAAGAAAAGGAATGAAACATAAATTCTATTCTCTTTGTTTAAAAGTTTCATTAACGGAATAGAATAGAATTACTTATGTATTTCCTCTATTCTCCCTAATTTTGGGAGGAACAAAAGTTGAAGATTTGAGAAGAAGAGAGGAGAAATAATTCCTCATGTGTTCCATTTTCTTCTCATGTATTTTAAAACTCTTAAACAAAAAATATTATTTTTATTTTTCTCATTCCCTTTCCGATTCTCTCGTTATCTATCATCTAAATATAGGGTAAAACTGAAAAGAGGGAGAAAATTCCAGTACAAGTTCGGAAAAGGAGGAAAGAATACGGTGCAAATTAATTGAAGGGAGAATTTTATTGACTTTTACAGTGCAATTCTTTTTTTCTTTTTTTTTGGTACATACAGTGCAATTCTTTAACTATATATATGTCACCCAGTACAATTATTTCGGAAGCTAAAACATAACATACACGTGAAAGAAGTTGCTATGATCACATGAAGCCTATCCTGATAATCTCTCATTTCTTCTTATGATAAACCTCCCATTTCACTAGCTAAGTTAAGAATTGATACGCTACTAGTTGTAGAAACTAGAACATCCCAACTGAAGAAAAAAGTCAAAACATACAGTATCTAAATTTTCTGACTTACTCCTCATTCGTTGAAGGCCTTGAACATCCACAGAGACACACTTTACTGCGCCTTTTGCTATTTTTCTTCCCAATGTGAATAAAGTCCCTCAGCAAGACACCTGTTGGTCGTGATAATCTGCTTTTCCCTTTGTTGTTTTTCTCATCAGCTAATTTCAGCAAAACATGTTGTATGTTCTGCACCTCAAACTGCAACCTTCCTATCTGTTCAGAACCTCTTCGTGCCTGCTCTGTCACTCTTCTTCTTTGGATGTCTCCACCCTTTTCCAACTCCATTGAAGAAGAGGTGCTCTCTTCAATATCCTTTGTCAGTTGGCCATTAATATCTTCTAGTTGCATGACAGCTACCTCAACTTCTTCCATTTGTCTTTTAACTGTTTCATATTCAATGTCATTTCCCTTCTTGTTTTTCTTCTTTGTCTCAGGTTTCTTTTTCAAATATTGCACTGTCATCTTAAGAATGGCCAATTTCTGAGCATCTGAGGCAAGCCTCTCCAAGATCACATATGACCATTGCCTTGTAGCTTGTTGATGTGCTCTGGTGTACTCATTTTATTGACTTTATTCAAAGTGTGGAGACATGATGACATGTCTCCACTCTATTTTGCTAATTATGACAAGTGATTTGGTTTGCATACAATTTAAATTGATGAGACTTGTACATACTGATTTAGATGATGATATGATGGTTATTTTAAATAACAGATAGCTTCAGAAGGACTCAAACATCAAGTGTTTGAGATCTCATTGGCAGATCTTCAGGGGGACGAGGACCATGCATTCAGGAAGATTCGGTTGAGAGCTGAAGATGTTCAGGGGAGGAATGTTCTGACAAACTTCTGGTTATGATAGGTGGCTGAACTTCTTTTGTTCACATTATTGTCTTGCTTGATTATAATCTATTTGAAACTTTATCTTTAATCTCTCGGGAATGGATTTTACAACTGACAAGTTGAGGTCATTGGTGCGGAAATGGCAAACTTTAATTGAAGCTCATGTGGATGTTAAGACCACTGATAATTATACTTTGAGGATCTTCTGCATTGGGTTTACTAAGAGGCGTGGTAACCAGATTAAAAGGACCTGTTATGCCCAATCAAGCCAGATTAGACAGGTATATTCACTGCAACGTTGTTAGCTGTTACACGCAATATTGGTTTGTTTTCAATCTATTTTTTAATATACAAGAATATGTTCAACATTCATTATGTTAACTGGAACATGTTTGTAATTGTATTTCCCTTTTTTGAAGTACCTAAGATATAATAACAGAAATTTGAAGGGTGTGAGATATGTGATATCATTATTGTTATTTGTTCACTCTTGGTATTGCATTCTCACTGCTTTACTCCAAATTGTCCACCAATTTTCCGGATCTGCTTTCTGAACGTGACAATTGGAAAATGAGTTTTGGCTCTTGTTATGTCATGTTTTCTCTGCTTTTCTATTGTTTGCTTTCTTTTCTTTTCTTTTCTTTTTGGTGGGGGAGGGGAATATTGCATATCTAATAACGTAAAATATGCCTTTGTCTTTTCAGATCCGCAGGAAGATGAGGGAGATCATGACCAACCAGGCAACATCTTGTGATCTGAAAGAGTTGGTACGCAAGTTCATCCCTGAGATGATTGGAAAAGAAATTGAGAAGGCAACATCTAGCATTTACCCTCTACAGAATGTGTTCATTCGAAAAGTTAAGATCCTGAAAGCTCCTAAGTTTGATCTTGGGAAACTGATGGAGGTATGTCCTTTTTTATTCGAACTTTTCCTTTCCTTTTGCCTTCTGGTTCTCATATCTAGTGAAAGATGTTTCAATGAGTTCATGATTCCTTTACTTGAATTAAACTGTTATTTTGTCAATCATACTGTTGCTGGATTTCATCATTGTATTCTTCGGTTGCTGATTGGTACTACTGAGCTGATTTTGGCAAAAGCTATTTTTTCTTTTTCTTTTTCTTTTTTCAAATAATCTTAAGACTCTTTAAGAGAACCAAGTACCTTGTAATTCTTGCTATTTAAAATTAGTATTTACCAGTTACCATACTATTTGTTTCTTTCAATCATCTTTCTTTCTCTTTCTGTTGATTCATTGACTGTTAATGACTCCTCTGGAGTGGAAACAATTCTTCAAGAAATTTTAGTGGAATTTTTTTTTTTGCAAGCACACGGTTGGAAACCTGATCAGTAGACTGATGTGATGCCTTTGTTTTTGGTCCTTCTAGGTTCATGGTGATTACTCAGAAGATGTTGGTACTAAGGTGGACAGACCTGCGGATGAAACAATGGCCGAGGGAGCCACTGAAGTTGTTGGAGCTTGATCCGAGTGATAAAATAATGCATTTTTAGTTCGTTTTAAGGATTCCTACTGTTTTTACTAATATTTATTTTCCAGTTTTGTTTTGACAATGAGAAGCAGATTTTTGCCTACAATCTACATGGGATTTTTCGTTTGGCAAATTTTAAGTTTTGGTACACTCTTAAGAACTTAGAACGTCATGAAGACCCAAGATTTTCTTTCATGTTCCGTGTTTTCATTTGTTAAAACGACGAGAATTCGTGCAATATTTGCATATTATTTCTATCCGCCAGGTTCTCTTGCTGCATTTTGAGATGTTGCATGGCAGCTTCTCGAATTGAACAAGTTCTCGCAACCAGTAACTCTTTATGCTTTATTCTTGCACTAAGCATCCGACGGTACTGCATTATATTTTATTCAGTTTGCGATATTGTTTGCCGACGGTAACAAAGTGGGAAGACATTATATTTTATTCAGTTTGCGATATTGTTTGCCGATTGCCACAGCTGTAACCAACAGGTTATTCACAGAACAAAGTACTTCAGTCAAAAGCTGAGTGATATATATATATAGGTATATATGGAATGACAAGTTGGCGTGTATTCATTCAATGTTAATTTTATAATAAATGTTTAAAATTTTATTTAACATAATCAACAATTAATGAAATTAATTGAGAAGTATGATACTGGGAAAAAAAAAGGACGGTATGGTAAAATTGCCTTACATATAACCCCAAAACTTAGGGCAGATGGATAGCAAGCTTGATTAACTATTAGCATTAATTTTCATTATATAAAAATAGAAATTTCATATAGCACACCCAAATAATATATGGCAAGCTCCAAACAAGCAAATCAAATTTGGAGATCAGTTGGAAGAAGACTATAAATGACCACATCTCTGCTTTTCCCCTTAATGAACATATATTTTCCTAGAACTCCCTCTCTTTGGAAACCAGCCTTCATCAGGACCTTTTGAGAGCCCACATTTTCTCAGTCAGTTAGAGCTTCAAGCCTCTCCAAAAGAGGATACTCGCTAAATATAATCTTACCCACTTGCTTCAGAACCTCTGTAACAATCCTCCAAACAAACTAATCAAACTTGACATCAGTTAAAAGAACACTGAACATGACCATATCTCTACTTTTTCCCTTAATGAACAGATATTTCCTTAGAACTCCCTCCCTTTGAAAACCAGCCTTCTCCAGCACTCTCTGAGAGCCAACATTTTCCACATCAACTAGAGCTTCAAGCCTTTCCAAATGTGGCAACTCACTGAATGCAGCCTTAACCACTTGTTTGACAACCTGTGTGACAATCCCTTTACCCCAGTATTTGGAGCCTATAACATAGCCAAGTTCCGCGGATTTGTTCCTGCATTTATCATGTGCTGAATGTGAGGTCAGAGAAATGCACCCAATAGCACGATCGTTAAGGCATATTGCTCTGCACCATAGAAACTTGTTTGCTATATTTTCAATGAAGTTAATGCCATCTTCTTTGCTGGTGTAAGGTTCCCAAGAGCAAAACCTTGCCACTTTTTCATCAGTGGTCCACACCATGAGATCATCAAGATCAGAAAGCTGAAGGGTTCGAAGAGAGATTTGGGTCAAATCAACACTCTCTTCTTTGGCATCTGGTTTGGAAGAAATAGCAGTTCCCTCCATCACAAGTGCTTCTTGGTTTGGATGCATGCAAGGGTTGATGAGGTTGTGACTTTGTGAGTTTTGGCCTATTTATTAAGTGATGGAAAAAGAAAAACTTGCAATAAAGGAATTCGCATGGAAGAAGCGTAAACTTGGAGTAGGGATCAAGCGGCAAGGGGATAAAGGGACAGTAAGGCTGCTGGCCGCCAATGTTGACTATGAACCAATAGGGTTCCAAACTTGCAACTGATCTCAAGTGGCAAATTAATTTATTTTATCCATTGTCATGTTAGAAAATTTTTTCTTGTTCTTTTTTTTTTGTGACGATAATTTTTTCTTATTCTTAATGATAATCTAATGAGATTTTCTCTTGATAGATATAATTTAGTGAATTTAAATAAATATTATTATTCTAATACATAATTTATAATTATTCTTTTTAAAAAATTGTAATATATATTATATTATTATTATATTTAGCTAATTAAATTAAATTTGTAAAAAAATGTTATTTACGTTTAAAATAATACAATATTTTTCTAACTCATGTATTGCAGGGAATGATCACATTTAAATTTTAGTTTTTTCCTGATAAATTCTTGGTTTAAATAGTCATTTTGAATTTTTTCACTAAAAGATAGGGAAACTTTTATTAACACATAGCATAAGTCAGTAAAACTGAAAACAGGGAGAAAATTCCAGTACAAGCTCGGAAAAGAAGGAAAGTATACAGTGCAAATTAATTGAAGGGAGAATTTTATTGACTTTTACAGTGCAATTCTTTTTTTTTTTTTTGGTACATACAGTGCAATTCTTTAACTATATATATGTCACCCAGTACAATTATTTCGGAAGCTAAAACATAACATACACTTGAAAGAAGTTGCTATGATCACATGAAGCCTATCCTGATAATCTCTCATTTCTTCTTACCATTTCACTAGCCAAGTTAAGAATTGATATGCTACTAGTTGTAGAAACTAGAAACATCCCAACTGAAGAAAAAAGTCAAAACATACAGTATCTAAATTTTCTGACTTACTCCTCATTCGTTGAAGGCCTTGAACATCCACAGAGACACACTTTACTGCGCCTTTTGCTATTTTTCTTCCCAATGTGAATAAAGTCCCTCAGCAAGACACCTGTTGGTCGTGATAATCTGTTTTTCCCTTTGTTGTTTTTCTCATCAGCTAATTTCAGCAAAACATGTTGTACGTTCTGCACCTCAAACTGCAACCTTCCTATCTGTTCAGAACCTCTTCGTGCCTGCTCTGTCACTCTTCTTCTTTGGATGTCTCCACCCTTTTCCAGCTCCATTGAAGAAGAGGTGCTCTCTTCAATATCCTTTGTCAATTGGCCATTAATATCTTCTAGTTGCATGACAGCTTCCTCAACTTCTTCCATTTGTCTTTTAACTGTTTCATAATCAATGTCATTTCCCTTGTTTTTCTTCTTTGTCTCAGGTTTCTTTTTCAAATCTTGCACTGTCATCTTAAGAATGGCCAATTTCTGAGCATCTGAGGCAAGCCTCTCCAAGATCTTTCTCTTGCCATCATCTTGAGTTGTCTCTGTTGTAGTTTTCGACAACTCGAGCTTGTCAACACCCAATTCCTTTTCTACCTCCAATTCTGAAGAGAAATTTTGACGTTTTTCTGAATCATCTGACTGATGGCATGTAATAACATCCTCTGAAGGAGCAGAACTCTGTTGAGCAGTTTTACATAACTCAAGCATCTGATCATCAGTTCCACTATGCTCTCTCTTGCAATTCTTATAGTCTGGATCATCTGAGTTGTGATCAAGTGGAATATCTTTCATCAATAATCTGTTTTCAGAATTTGTTCTCCATGCATTGAGGTCACGTGTGCTGTCGTCCTTCAGTTCCATCATCACTTTTTTGTTGTCAATTTCTGGATATGTGGCAACTTCCAAATGTGAATCTTCAGTCACTTCTGTCAGAGCTCCTGTTTCAACGTTCGCACGTAGATTTTCCTCCTTGACACGTCTTTCAATTGCTTTCATCATCACCTTTTCAACTGCTCTAATCCTCGTCTGCATGCTCAGCAAATCTGAAACCCCGTCTGGTATCAACGTACTTTTATCTTCTCTTAAACTTTGACAGCTATTTTCCTGGGGACTAGTCTCAATTAATACATCCTGGACAAAGATCCATGATACACATGGATAATTGAACTGCATAAGCTCTTTTAACAAGAGAAAAGGAAGGAAAACACACAAAGTACACAATATGGAGTTAAAACTGAATGCTACCTTTTGTTCTCCGTTGCCTACAACATTAGTTTTATTGGTCCAAAGAAGGGAAGTGTGCTCTAGAGATGCAAAATCTTCTTTCAAAGAAGTAATGACTGGAATATATGCAGATATCTGCTCCTTCAGTCCTCCAATTTCACTTTCCAGTAAACTGACTCTTTCTGTCATCTTTTCAATCACCAAGCCTTTTGCAGCACTTTCATCATCAAGTCTCTTGCAAACTCCAGTAAGCTCATTAACCCTACTTTCCAACAGTGCTTCACTAATGGATGAAATCTGAAGGTCAAAATAGAATGCAGCAGCTTCAGCCTCCCAAACTTCAAATTCATTTGTTTTATCCAGTAACTCTGAATTCAGTGTTTCTTCCCTAGCCTTGTGCTGTTCAACTTCATGAAGTAATAGTCTCATCTCAGACAGAAAACTTCTATTTGCTTCATTAAGGTGTTCAATTTCTTTTTTGTGATTCATGCAATTTTCTGATAGTTCAAGAATCTGCCTGTCTAGATTTTCTTTGATCAGTCTTGATTCTTGTTGTTCCATCTTCAGCTCCTCAATATATCTGCAAAACTCTGCATTCAACGTCTCTGCAGCCTTTAGCCTTTTCTCCATTTCTAACAGCTCTGCTTCTTTCTTCTTAAGAAGATTCTTTGAGTTTTCAATTTGATGACTTAAATGGCCATTTGCGTTTTTGGCTTCCTGCAGCTCTTTGTCTAGCCTCTCTATTGACTTATTCAGATAAACATTCTCTGCTTCTATCACCTCAAACTTCTTCCTTAACACGCCAAGTTCCTGCTTGAGGTCACTGTTCATACAGTTGAGATTGTGGAGATGTCCAGAAAGTGCTTTTTGTTCGATGACTTTCTCAGTGACAAAGCTCTCATAAACCAAACTAAGGTTGCTTAGAGCTAGTACCTCATGGAGGATTACACTGTTCTCATCTTCAGCAGTGGACATTACATCTTTGAGGTCCAAAACACTCTTATGCAATGATTTTTTCTCCTCAAGCAACTTACTGTTTTCTTCCTCGAACATTTGATTTGTTCTCCGCAAATCTATCAACTCCACATGCAGAGATGCCAATTCGGACTTTAATGTATTCTCTTTTTGTTCTCCATTGGTCAATTCAGACCTTAGTTGCCTGTTCATCTCCAGAAGTTCAACCTTATCTTTCTGCATCATTTCATTCTGCTCTCTCATGTTCTCAAACTCTTGCTCCAGCATCTTTTTCTCTGACTTCAGTTTTTCTCCCTCAGATCGATGTTGCCAAAGTGAAATTAGGAGGACAGAATTCTCTACAAGCAGCTGCTGCTTCTTCTCTTGGCTTTTCTCAAGAGAACTTTTCAAGCCCTCAATGTTGTCCAAAATATGTGATATTGGTATTTCCTCTTGCTTGATCCCTTTGTCATGCCCACCATCTGGGTCAATCTGAAGAGCCCCACACACTTGATGAATACCCATTTTAAACTTTCTGATTTCATGTAACAATAACTCTACTTCCATCAGTTGCATAAGATTTTCAATCTCCAACTCAGAGATAACTTTATCAGAAAATTTTGATGCCTCAGCATGATTTTCACATTCAATTAGTAAGGCCAAGTTCTTCTGCTCCAAATCTTCTATACAACTTTGCAAAATGAACATCTCAACTTGAGCATTTACAGCTTTATCAAGTTCTTCTTCAAATTCTATCTTCCCCAATCGCTGTTCTTCCTGTAGTGCATGAACAAGATTCTCCAAATTTGCGAGTCGGGCTTCACTTGAATGTTTATGATTAGCATGCTTTTCTTTTTGCACCAAAATTGAAGCACGGAGTTCTTCTACTTGATTGCCTGTGCTTTCTTTGTCCTTCTCCACATCAGAATATTTTTCTCCTAATTTTGTAAACCTCTTTTCCAGGTTACCTAGTCTCGCTTCAACACTCTCCAACTGAGATACTAGGATGCTTCTTTCATTTAGAAGATTGTACTTCTCATCATTTAGCAATTTGCAGGATTCTTCCAAGCTACTTGATTTAGCCTTCAAACCTTCAAGCTCATTCTCTGCATCAGAAAGGGACTTCTCCAGCAAGGTATTCTTCTCCAATAGCTTCTGCATACTTTCAGTGATAATTTGTAACTGTGAAAGCAGAGTTGATTTCTCAGCAATAATAATGGATTTTTCTTCCTGGAGAACTTGGCAGGATTCTTGAAATTTCTTCACTGTTGCTTTTAATCCATCTAACTCATCATTCAATCTATACAAGGAAAATTCCATGAAGGCATTTTCTATCAAAAGTTTATCAATATCCTTTGACTTTTCACGAAGAGCTTCTTTCTCATTGCGATCCATTTTGCAGACCTCCTTTAGTTTTGAGTTCTCATTTTGTAAATCTTTCACAGATGCCACAAAACATTTAGGATTCAAGCCTAAAGTCTGTAGTTGTTCCAGCATAGCTTGATACCTATTGTTCAAGTCCTGGATATCATCCTTTATTTGATGAGTTTCCCGCTGGAGGGCATTGCTTTCTTCTGCGTTTACAGCAAACTCTCGTTCAAGCATGTCTTTGATCGCATTCAATTTAGAGATTTCCATTTGCTGTTTTTTTAATGACCTCGTGGAGGAGCAGTTAAGCTCATGCAGAGTCCTGTTTTCTTCCACAATCTCTTGCATTTCTTCCTTTAAACCTTGTTTGGAAAGCTCTAAGTCCTTCAACAGATGAAGCCCATATTTAAGCTCCAAAGCAAGAGTTCTTTGCTCCTGTTGTGATTGAGAGTATAACTTTTGCAGAGTCTGTAGAGTGGATTCAATTTGAAGAAAGTGATAATGCTCTTCATGCATCAGAGTCTGCAGCCTCTCTATCTCATTATGCTTCTCTAAAAGCTCTTGATCTTTCATAGCTATCTTCTGCACTAGATTTTCGGCCTCTAACTGAAGAGATTGATTTGATTTCTCCAACATATCACAATTTTTTTCAGCACTCCTAAGCTTTTCAGCCCCTTTCTCAATTTCTCTATTTAGTCGTTCAGAATTTTCTTGGGCGTGCAAAATTTCACTCTTCATTTTAGATATTTTCTCCAAGCACTGATGGTAATGGATAGCTACAGATTCTTTCTCTTCATTCAGTTCAGCAAGATTTTTCCTCAGTGCTTTGACTTCCAGTTCTGCTTTTTCAATTTGCTCGTTTAGCATCCTGGAATTCTCCTCAGCAACGGTTATCTTAGCCTCCAAAACTGATATCTTTTCAAGACACTGCTTATATTGAAGAAGACCAGCATCCTTCTCAGCTTCCAATCTGGTAAGTTCTTGCTTGAAATTGTTGGCCTCAATTTCTGCTTTAGCAGCTTTCTCATCAAGTCCCTTCGCATCCAGCTGGGCCATAGATAACATAGTCTCCAGGCTAGCTATACTTTCTAGACACTGGTTGTATTGAACTAGACCAGCATCCTTCTCAGCTTTTAGATCTTCCAGGGCTTCCTTCAATATTTTGATTTCAATTTCAGCTTTACTTGCTCGTTCATCAAGGCCTCCAGCATCCTTTTGTGCCTTAATAAGATCTCTTTCCATTTCGGATAACTTCTCCAAACTCTTCTGATACTGAAGAAAGATAGCATCCTTGTCAGACTGTATTTTGGCCAGGGCTTTCCTTAAGGTTTGAACTTCACTTTCTGCTCTTCCTGCATGCTCAGACTCAGAACAGTTCTGGGTTTTGACATTCTGCTTTAGACCCTTTCTGCATCCACCATCATCAGATTCTTCTAAACTCCTTCCATTCTTTTTTGACATGTTGTGGATGGAAGAAAGTTCAAATGCCTCTTTCTGTAGGTCATCTGGCTCCAAGGAAGCGCAAATTGGACGAGACACTCCTGGTGTGTGTGATTCAGCATCAGGGCCTGAATCATCAGCCAACATATAATGTGCTTGGTTGGGAAATGTTTCTGCCATGGTTTTATGGGCGTGGCGTAGCTCCACCGTTGCATGATCATACCTCTCTGCTAATGCACGGTATGCTCGGTAGAACTCCTCAACTAGTTTCATGAGTTCAGGGCGCTTCTTATAATACATTTCTGCCCTCCTGGCAAATGAATCTGCATCCTCTTCAATGAGCTTGATCATTGCTTTTACTTTGGCATCCATGTCTGTATAAACATAACATCACTTAAAAGTTATTGGACTAACAACAGAACCATGGACAAAAGTCAGCCACAATTTCCTTACATGTACAATTACACTTGCACACACCAATTGCAGTAACTCTTAAATGTGTTCGTCTTTCGTGATATGCATTTCTTCATATTCGCATGCTTCAATTCACTATGTATTCTTATTTCAATTTCACAAAGGGAGATTTAGAAGCATATTTAATCTCGTATCTCAGCTGCTGATCTGGAATTCCACTTCCTTTTCATCATTTTTTAAAAACAATTAAAAAGAAAATAAAAAAGTTAAGAACCATATTCTTAAATAATGGATCCTTATCAATTCAAAGTTTGAATCTCAATCTCCATCATAATTAAACATAATGAATTCCAATTTTATGATTGTGTTGGCATCGAAGCAACAACATGCAAAGTATATATATCATTCCTGCCGTGTAGAAGACTGATGATTTCAAATAGACATTATGACAAAATGAAAAAGGAAAATTGACTTCGGCACAAAAAAAGGATATTACGAACCAGGGATAGATTAGAAAGGATGGGCCAAAGGACGCGGTAGTGAAATTTGGTCATGCTAAGCTTGTGAGACAGAGAGACAATCATGTGAGGTAAAATTTATAAAATTATTAGATTAGGCAATATTGAAAACCACAATCAACATAGAGCATTACTCCACGATATGTCAGACTATGGGGATGCATACACTTAGTCTTTTCAAATCCACCAAATAAGTAACAGCTAGAAAGCAGACACCATAAATAATCTGATTGTGGTGAATAGACTAACAGCAAACTTCAGAACTCAAAAAAAATCTCATTTTGAAGGCAATTGGTGAACTTCAGTCAGCAATGAATATGATTTTCCATGAAAATTGTTACAACAAATTTTTATACGAGCAGCTTCAGCCTCTAAAATATTTCCCCTAGTCCCAGACAAACAAGCAGACATTGACATGACATTCTGATTCAAAAAGTGCTACAAACTACCGTATTATTACTCCCATGTAATAACTTTTATGATATTTTTTTTAGTGATTGATTTTTATTTATTTTGTTACAATGAATTATTGTATTTTGATGAAATTCGGCTAAAGAATGAGTCACAAGTTAGTGTGCATAAAGCATTAAATGTATGGACCTCCATTGTAGTCTCAAATTCTCCATTCCAGCAAAAGCTACCTAAATGATAATTTACGGGGCTTTTTATCTGTAGTCTCTTAATACGGATTTTTTTTTCTTTTTTTTTGTAGATCTTAATGTGGAAAGTTAGTTTCAGCTGAAATACAGCACTGGTTCTGTTATTCTAGTATAGCTGTTATGGCAGTAAATTTAACTAAAGTTGCAAACCAGATAATGTTACCACTTAAGCAAAATATTCAGATTCCTGTAGCACAGTAGTAGATATTCAAGATATAGAGGAAAAAGACACACCTGTAAGGTTTTCCTGAAGCCATTTTGAATTCTTTGGGCTAATGTGGCTATCCCACCACCAAGAATATAAGCGCCTGGACTCAGAATGTGACAAGGTTGCCATAATCCCAGCGAGGAACAACAGCACAGCTGGTTTTGATTTGGCAAAAGCCTGATAATGGATCCAGGCAAGACTATTAGTCTATAGATTTCCACCACCAGTGTTGTTCTAATTTGAGACTCTTCAGGTCTGTGTCTGTTTCTCCATTTCTTGTACCTATCATCAAATAAATGTATACGTAGTATACTTAATAAGAATAGCTTCAGATTGATGAGAAGTCCAACTTTACTCCTACGGCTTAATGTATAAGAAAGTTAGAAACTCTTTCAATTCAACATTGATGTTTTATTACCTGCCAAATTGGACACAGCTTCCACAATATGTTTATCAGTGGAGGGAACTTCTTGTTTCAGCTGCTCCCACAATTTGATATCAGGGGCCGCTGTCAGAAAGAAAGGAACAAGAAAGAGTTTTTTTAATTTATTTTTTAAAAAAATAATTACTTCTTTAAACTGCAGGGCAAGAGCATAGCATGAAATATCAAATACGCAGCAGAAGCATCCATCCTCCATCATTATGAATTTTTCCAGATAAAAGACCTCCAAATGCAAAACAGGGTTCCAAAATCAAAGGACAACCAGAAAATACATTTTCTATCTTGATTAATTTTTTATGTATGGATAGAATTAACTTGATGAAGAAAATTACCCTCAAGCAAGAGCAATTTCTATGATCAAATTAAACAATAGACCCTGAAGGTGAACTGAAAAAAAAAAAATTTGCACACGCAAAAAATGACCAACAAAAATGTTGGTGTGTACAGGAATATGTACTAAAGAACGTTTGTAGGATACTATGCAAAATGATTATTAATGATGAAGGGTTAAAGAAGAAGAGAGAAGTATACAAAAAGGCTATAGGGACGGAAAAGCAAGGGGACATCAAAAGCAACATAAGGCAGTGATCATGAACAAAACGACTGATGAGATCAAGTACTTTACCGTGTGAATGAACTTGGTGTTAAACAGTGATCAACTTCCACTTACAGGAACACAAGAAGCAAATGGGTGTCAAGAAAACCACAAAAAGCATCGTGCTTTGAACCAGGTTAATTGGATCAACCAGAATTATGGAATCTGACAATGGGATCCTCATCTCATCAGCAGCTGCAAATCTTCCATTCTATCCCATTTTCTCAATCTCTCAAACGCAAACTAGAAATGTTCTCTCACTGTCTCTGAAGTGTGTTATTGGCAATATAATATATTGTGTGGTGTCGGCTCTGACACTATGACTCATCAACTGTAAAAAAGGACAACAGACACAGACTGTGCACGGAAAAGTATGAATTGAATTATTCTGGTTTTGATAATTCTCTTTGTTTTGGAGAGATGATTATAATAATTACGTTACAGTATCCTTTAAGGAAGGGAATGCGTGTGAATGCATTGCAAGCTTTAGTCCCCATTCCAACAACATTAAGGGGATCCATAATTATTATTATGTTTTAATTACCTTGATTAATTTGGGGATGTTAATATTATATAAAACGGTCATATTCTTCAGGTTTTTGCGGTCTTTCGCTTCATCCATTATTAGTTTGAAAATGTGGAGTTTATTACGTTTTTTTCTGAGGAGGAAAGGGAATTGGTACCTTTTCTCACTCGTGTTTCTCGCTTCTGCTTCATCCATGGAATCCAAAAGTTAAAAAAAAAAAATGAAAAACACTATTTTCATTTTTCAATATCTAAATTACTAATAAATTAGAATATATATAGTGTTCATGTTCATTGAAAGCTCATTATCTCTTGGCTTCCAAAAAGTAAGTTAATTTACTTTATAAAATTTCTAATGAGATGCAGACATGGTATTGTTAAATTTAAATTAATTATATTTTTATTCAAATAAAAGTGTCCTTTACAGGAAAAAATAAAAAATTGAATGATTAGAAGTACAGTAATAATAATAATAATAATAATAATAATTTTTATAACTACTGTTTAATGCATCTCCAATTAGATATTATTGTTAAATTTATAGCATCAATCTTTGTTTTTCTACTGTGTTCAATGTCATGAAATAATCATTGGTTGGTTTCATGTCCCTCTTTTTTCCCCCTTTTGACAGATACTTTTACAAAACCGACGATTTGTGTAGTTATTGAAGGAAAGGACGAGAGCATATCAAATATTAAGTTTGCAATTGAATTATAAAGTTATCTGTTTGATATATTTATTTATTCCTTCCCACCATGCAAATAGAATGCCACTTTTATAATGACAATAATTGGAATAAGGTGAGATGCTAAAGCCAAAAGCAGTGGTGGATGGAAGAGTTTGTCTTTTGTAAAGTACAATGCATTAAACAAAATGTAAATCCCAATACTTGTCTTCAAAATATACCTTACAAATAATTCTCTGACTTTAGATTATAGGATATGATGAAATACATTTCCGCTTGTGTATTATTAGCGTTTAAAATCTTGACTCTACTAGTAATATGGATCACGCATGATGATAGTCAATGTGTCTGGTTAGAAAGAGAAGGTGTCCCACCACATAATTATTGATTCACAATACCAAACCAAAAGGAAATACTTATGGTGACGGGTCACTTGGCGGTGATGCCAAACTTGCCATCACTGAATACTGAGATTTTTGGTAGAGGTGAAACTCGCAAAAATAAAATACAGAAAAAAAAGAGAGGTTGATTTATGAGTTAAGGAGATTTTCTGTAAAGTGAATTTTCATCTTTATAAAATATATATTTCTCCAATTACATTATATTTAAGGATGTTAATAAAATAGAAAGTATTTGTTAAGATTAATAGAGTCAAATATTGTAAATATTTTCGTGCGTAAATTATAAAATAAGATTTAACAAGTTAACTTGGGTCAATATTTTCCTATTTCAATATTACTTTCGGTTTCTTAATCTCCTATTCAGCACAACTTTCGTTTATTATTAGTTGTTTATGTTTTCATATAAAAACAAAAAAACAAAAACTTCAAAATAGGCACACACTGAGCACGTGTATATATACAAAAAAAATGTTAGCATTATTTTTCAGCCACAAAATATTTACTTTTAAAATTACAAATGGTATAGTAAATATTTTTAAATAAAAAAGATAAAAATAAATGGAGTTAAATTATCTATTCTGTATTACAGTTAAATTCTGACAAATCCACCACTATATAACAAATTAAAATTAAACACAGGCTTGCTGGGTATGTAATTTCCTGTCAGCTTAATTAGCTCGCCGACGTCGTTGATTTTTTGTCACAACCCACGTGATGCGTTGACACTTGCCAGTCTTTTTAAATAGGTTGAATTAAAGTTTTAGTTTGCATATTTACAAAAAAAATTAAAATAATTTTATTATTAATTTTTGTTATAATATTATTAATATATTATCAGTTTGTTAATAAAATAAATATTTTTTTATTTAATAAAATTTTTTATATGTATTTATTTATTTTATAAAATGTTAAATAATGTATTATTTCATTGTAGTAAGTATTTATTTTTTTAAATAAATATTTTTTTGTTTAATAGACGTTCTTTTATATATATATTTTTAAAATATTTAATATGAATTAAATTAATAATATTAAAATAAAATTAATTGCAGTAATTATTTTAAAACCTTTTACAAATATGATAATTAATTTAAAAAATTATATGAATTAAATTAAAAATAAATATAAACTATAAGATCAAAATTTTAATTTAACCTTCTAAATAATATATAATATAAGAAAATTATCATATACCTATTATTATTTAAGAATTTCTCTATCAATACTTATTTAAATTGATAAAATATACATTTTTTGAAAAAAATAAAAATAAAATATACTTATATAAATTTTATCTTCATAAATTCGTCATTAAATGTGAGATGTGACCGGAAAAAAAATCATATAAGGAAAAAAATAAAAAAAATCATATAAGGATGTGCTAAGTTGACAAAGCGCATAAACTTTTTCAATTTTTCTTCTAGTTTCACGTTAAATATCAATTATCATTATTTGTTCAATAAAAATATATTTAATTTTATTTAATTTATTCTTAAAAATTATACTATATATTAAAAAATATTATAATCATATATAAAATAATTTAACATCTCTTTATATTAATATATAATATAAATATGATATATATATTTTAATTTACATAAAATATTTCTCATGATATATTGTAGAAGTGTTGGACTGTTATGTTCTTGTGAGCAAGTGTTAAATTCTAATAAACTAAATTCATAAATATGTAACTTCAAAAAATTAAATATAGAATTATGATTTTAATGGATGAACATCATGAAAATTTATAGTTTTTAAAAGAAAATTTTTTATCAGTCAAATACTCTTGTATACTTACTAATACGTCGAATTATTTTCCCATCGGTTCTAACCAGTTAAATTATATTAAAAATGGAAGAAAATATTGTTATAAAGTTCCAAAATCTCGAGATAGTAAATATTCATAATCTAATTAATTGAATGCATTGAATAAGCGAATGAATAGTTAAATAAATGATACCCCAAGGCAGTGGTCTAATAGTAAAGGAAAATAATTAATTTTTTAATTTATCCTCCTAATAATCTTTCTTAATTATTAAATAAAAAAAATATTAAATATTTTTATATTCTTAATATATTAGTTACATTTAAATTTTTATTTATGTATTTATGTTCTCAAGAAAATATTTAATATTTTTTTATTAGGTAATAAGAGAATTATTAGAGAATATTTTAGAGAATATAGTAAAACTCAATCGTAAATGAGTATGTGATGTGCAGATAAATTTATAATCACATGATTAAATTATAACTATATTATTTATTTGAGACAAAAAAAAAAAATTAAAATGGATTTGTTTGTAAAGTAAATAATCAATGACCAATTTATAAGGGATAAGCATCTCCATTATGCTAAATTTCTTTTAAGGTACTAATAATCTAATTTACTAAAAGATAAAATTAATAAAGGTGAAAGAGTTATATTTAATATATATTTGATAATTCATGACTTGAAATATATATATGTTGCTACCATAATTTTAGTTCTTCTTACTATTAATTTTTTAACTTCTATACAGTTCATCTACCAACTCCATCCATTTTCTGTTTTACTCTCTTTTTCTTTTTAAAATCTATAGTAAAAAGACTTTATTTTGCCAATGAGTCAGGATGTAGAGGAGACTCACTACTTGATGTATTTAATATTCAATATTTGTTTATTTGTTCTTTTTTCACCATTTTTATAAAGGTTCCAATAATGAAATTAAAATGTTCATTTTTCATGTTGTTAAGATGTAACTATTTTAATGAATGTAAGATGAAAATATAATGTTAATTGAATAAATTAAATTTAATCATTGGGTTAATTTTAAAATAAAATCTTGTTGAGTGTAAGAGACTTGTTAAGATTAAGAAATTCTCGTTAAAAGAGGAAAAAGAATTTGTTGCTATGCCTACAAAAAAAAAAGGTAGCGCTAATGTGAAATATAAATGTTATTATCCCAAAGTCATTTATTCGTATATATTATGATATATATTTGATAATATAGTTTATGACTTTTGATTCCTATACTAAACTTTTTTTGGATTCGTCAGTGTGAGTAAGTAAGCGTGCATCTACTTTTAAATTATTAATTAGTTAAGATCATGATACAATTTAAATAAAATTAAGAGTTGATACAATCTTACTTGTTCACTTTACAAATAATTTCACTTTGAATGAGTTTTTTTTTCAATTACTTGAGGTTATGCTATATGGAATATCATCGTAGATCCTTTGGTCCAAGTATGGATAGCCTGCTTTAATTGGACCAACGAAGTGAATTAATCTAAGTAAATGATTAGGTACTCTTAGGTTTTTTTTAATCTGTATCATTGAATGTGTATCACATTAACTTTATGAATCATTATTATTTTTTACTTTAACTACTTTTTTAATATTATAACTGATTTAAAACACAATGATAAAGAAAAAAATTTCTCATACTTTAGAAGCATGTAACTTCTCTTACACACAAGTCAATCTAAATATCACCTGCCGACAATTAAAAAGAAAAAGTTAACTAAATGATTGGATGTAGCTAGGAGGACAAAAATAGATATCATTGTTTACCATTAAATGGCTTAAATACAAAAAAGAATTAGTGGATATCTTGGTTATGTTAATGAGGAAATTACGGCTTTATTCATCTCTAAAAGAATGATCATAGTCTTAGAGGTAAATATGCTTATTGCTAGCAAGAATAATTGAGTACAGAAGCTGGTAACCATGTTGCTAATAATGGTCACATCGCTTCATTGACAACAATGGTATCACCTCCTCTACAAGGCAAAGACAATTTTGAGCCCAATGTAATCTTCCTTCTTTATTTTGCAGGTACTATTCGATGTTACTACCTAACAAAGCTGAGATGCTTTTACGATACAGTACTTGCAGAGGTTGCAAATCACCGACCCACATGATGTGATTTCACTCCATACTTTGTCCCCTCTCTCTAAGATTATTGGTTGTTGAAAAGATGAATGAGACATATATTCGTACACACGTATGTATATTGGTTTTCTTGTGAGAAACTGAAGTTATCTACCTCTCTAAATTCGCACTCACTAGACCAGCACAAACCCCACCAACCACAAGGACCACTACTTGTCTTTGAAATCTAGAAAGGCATTGTGGGAAAGGCACTCTATGGTCCCATCCCCATTTCAGAAAAGATAATGAATCAGAATGTGTTTTCGTTTTTTAGTAGCTTTGCAAGCCGTGGCAATGGCACCCCATCTCTCCCTCAAAATTCTGAAAAGTTAGTATAAACCGAAAAACTATTTAGCCAATTTTGCAGGGTTGTGTGCTAAAAGTTCAAGGAAAGGGAAGACAGACAGAGAGGGTGGTGTCGGCGAGAATGATGCTAAAATTTTTGGCCATGCAATTATAAACTGCCATACTGTAATGAGAGGAATTAACAAGAAAAGGGAGACTTTATTTCCCAATTCTTTTCATTACCACCCACTTGCAGCAACATACATTATCTGATAATAATAGTGTATAATAAGTCTGAACATATTCAAAAGTATTTTCCTCTACTATTAATAACGATATTATTGAAGTTAAACCAAGTTATTATATCAGTTGAATCAACTAATTATTAAGATTAACAATGCACATGAGGAAGAAAAGAAGAACAAGAGAGAAGAGAAAAGTGGCTAGGGTTCTCTATTGCAAAAGTAAATTAGTCAACCTTACAAGAATAGAAAAAAGGGTAAAAATATATATGTAACAAATAAAAGACTAAACTACCTTTAAGATAAATAAAATAAGTAAAACATAAATGTACCATATTATCTAACATCCACCTTCAAACTCACGACGCATCAACAGGAAGCATTGAGAGTTTGTTAATCAAGAAACGAAAGCGTGGAGTGGAATGCGACTTTGTAAACAAGTTAGCAATTTGCATAGAAGAAGATACGAAGGGTAAAGTGATGGTCCCATGCTGAAAGTGGTGTCGAGTGAAATAACAGTCAATCTCAATATGTTTGGTGCGTTCATGAAAGACTGAGTTTCGAGTGATTTGTATAAGCACTCATATAATCACAATACATAGGAGTGGGTCCAAGGGAAGTAACACCCATAGACTCAAGTAACCAACGAAACTAAACTATTTCAAGGCGAGTGGATGTCATGGCATGGTACTCAGCTTCGGTAGAAGAGCGAGAGACAACAGCTTGCTTCTTACTCTTCCAAGAAATGAGAGAATCCCCCAGAAAGATGCAAAACCCTGTGGTAGACTTACGATCGGTGGAGTCATCACCCCAATCAGCGTCTGAGTAAGCACGTAATTCCAAGGAAGATGATGAAGGAAAAAGAAGACTCTGAAATTGAGTACCTCGAAGATAACGAAGAATGCAAAGAACAGCTGCCCAATGAACTGTAGTAGGAAAAGCAACAAACTGACTAACAACCTGCACTGCATAAGCAATATCAGGTCTAGTGATGGTAAGATATACCAAACTGCCAACAAGAGTATGATACAAAGTGGGATCTGACAAAGGAACACCATCAGAAGAAGTATACCGAACATTATGCTCAAGAAGAGTATCCTTTGTTCTAGTGTCAGAGAGATGAGCTTGTTCAAGAATAGTACCAATGTACTTAGATTGAGAAATGAGGTAACCTCTAGGAGAGTAAGCAACTTCAATTCCCAAAAAGTAACGAAGAGTACCTAAGTCTTTCATCTCAAACTGATGGGCCAATTGGATTTTCAACTCCACAATCCCGTCAACATCATCCCCAGTAATGATCATGTCATCAACGTATAAGGAGAGCAGGATACGACCATGAGAAGTGCACTTGAGAAACAAAGCAGAATCATGCCAGCTAGAGTGGAAGCCAAGAGATGTAATTACAATGGAGAACTTCTCAAACCAAGCGCGGGGAGCTTGTTTGAGCCCGTAGAAAGCCTTCTTCAATTTACAAACTTCACCTGGATTATGAGAAACACCTGGTGGAGGAACCATATAAACCTCTTCTTGAAGATCACCATTCAAGAAGGCATTTTTAACATCCATTTGAGAAATATGCCACTGGCGGATAGATGCGAATGCAATAAGAGTACGAATAGTAGTCATTTTGGTAACAGGAGCAAAAGTTTCTTCATAATCCATACCATATTGTTGAGAAAAGCCTTTAGCAACTAAGCGAGCTTTGTATCTCTCAACAGACCCATCAGACTTGGTTTTGATCTTATATACCCAACGAGAACCAATTGCAGTTTTTCCTGGCGGAAGAGAGATAAGGTCCCAAGTATCTGTCTTGTGCAAACCAGAAAGTTCCTCCGCCATAGCCTGCTGTCAAAGGGGATCAAGAACAGCCTCTTTATAGGAAGATGGCTCAGAAAAACTGTGAATAGAGGTTAATAAGGAAGCAAAAGAAGTGGAATAACTAGAATGAACAAAATCTGGTAATTTAGTGGACTTACGATCACGATGAGGATAACGAGGAGGAGAAGGATCCACGATCACAGAAGGTTCTTAGGGAAGCGCGGGGACAGAGGAGGCATCTGGATCTGCAGAACTACTAGTGTCAACCTTGCAAAGCTCAACATCAGAATTATTTTGGTTATGGGTCACAGGAAGAGGAGCGGTGTCAGAATCTGTGTGAAAAGGATCAATGTGGGTGAGATCAGATTTGGTAGGGACATGTTGACTAGAAGGAATGGAATAAAAGGAAATATGCTCAAGAAACACAACATGACATGAGATATAAAGTTTTTGATTTGCAGGATCATAACAACGATAACCCTTCTGACCATCACCATAACCAAGAAAAACACAAATCGCTAATCGAGAAGATAACTTACTACGTTCTACATGAAGACAAAAAACAAAGCAAGTAGAACCAAAGACTCTCAAGGCTGAATAGTCAAGAACACAACCATATAATTTCTCAAAGGGAGACAAACCTGAAGTAACAGAAGAAGGAATTCTGTTAATGACATGTACTACAGTGAAGACAGCTTTCCCCCAAAACTCACTTGGGACAAAGGCAGATAGAAGAAGGGAACGAGCAGTTTCAACAATGTGGCGATATTTTCTTTCAGCAACTTCATTTTGTTCAGGAGTGTCAGTACACGAAGTTTGGTGAAAAGTCTCATCAGAAGCAAGTAATTCAGAGAATTTATTAGAAGTATATTCACCACCTAAATCACATCGAAAGCACTTGATAACAGCATTATGTTGAGTTTTAACAAAAGCACGAAACATATGATAAATGCCAAAAAATTCAGAACGATATTTCATAAGATAAACCCAATAATAATGAGTGCAATCATCAATAAACGATACATAATATCTAGAATCACCTTTGGTAGCAACTGGTGATGGTTCCCATACATCTGAATGAACTAAGTCAAAAGGTGCAACAGAAACTGAAATACTTTTAGAAAAAGGTAAAGCAGTAAACTTAGCAAGTTTGCAACCACAACAGTCAAAAATATCATTAGATTGTAACTTTCCTAAAGCCCCTGTAGAAGCTAAGTATTTCAGACGAGAAGAGGAAACATGTCCAAGACGAGAATGTCATAAATAAAAACTAGAAGACGAGGAATTCAAACGAAAAGTCGACAGGTCAACATTAGAAGCTACAACATCTGGAACTCTCAGTTCATCCAGAATATAAAGTCCCCCTGCCTACGGCCTATCCTAATCAGCCTCCTGGATTGCGGATCCTGCACAAAACAAGAGGTGGAAGAAAATAAAACGAGTAACTTAGAATCACATAATTGACTAACGAAACAAGACTCAAAGTGAGATTAGGAATGTAGTAAACATCTGAAATGGACAAATGAGATGTGGAAACAAACCCAATGCCTGCTAATGGCATAGGAGTGCTATCAGCAGTCATGACTGACACAGATGAGGTAGGATATAAAGACACAAATGATTTAAAATCAAATGACATATGATGAGAGGCTCCAGAGTCAAGGATCCATATGGGTGAAGATATACCTGATGAGCTAGAGAACGGCAAACCTATATTGGATTGGGCAGACATGGCATGTGGTTGTGTGGCAAGAAACCTCTGGAATTGCTTAGCAAGATCAGATACTGTAGGACTAGAAAATGATGTACTCTCAACTGACGGAGGAACAACTGTAGCAACATTTGATGTTGGAGGCTTGAAGTTTGATTGGCTAAACTGACTAAGAGGTCTCCATTGAGATGGCTGTTGTGCTTGCTGTGACTTATTTAACAATTTTGGACATTGGGCTTTTCAATGGCCCTTCTGCTTGCAAAAACTACATTCATCGTAACCAACCTTTCCATGAAATTTACCTTTGTTAGAAGGAACAGTAAAAACAGATGGGTTGGGGAGGATTCCTTTGTCTACATTCCATTTTTCTGATTAAGACTTCAGTCGAATCTCTTCAGCTAACAATTCATTAACAACTGAATCAACAGTTGGAAGAGGATTACGATGCAAAATTGTTCCACGAAGCCCTTCAAAATCATCTCGAAGAGCCATCAAAAACTGAACCAGACGCTGTTATTCTCTACGGTCAATGTACGACTTAAAAGCTTGTAATTCAGCAGATTCAGTAAGAGCCAACTGGTCCCAAAGATTGCTCATAGCAGAGTAAAATTCCTGTATGCTCATGTTGTTTTGTTGAAAAGCTCGAATATCTATCTCCAACTGATATTACTTTGCAAAATTAGACTGCACATATAACTTTTTCAAATGATCCCAAACCTCCTTGGCCATTTCATATTTTGCTAGTTGAACCCCTATAGACTGCGAAACAGAGTTGTTGATCCAAGTAATAATCTTCGAATTATTTACCTCCTAGGTTTCTAGCTCTATTGCATATTTCCCATCTTTTTCATCTTTTGGCTTAACAGAGGTTCCAGAAACATAACCCCACATTCTCTTGCCTTTCAAAAAATTCTTCAATACATAACTCCAATATGAATAATTCTGCTCATTCAACTGCACACTAATGGATTGAAGAGAATCATCCTTTTCTCCAATCATTGCAAACAATCACAAAACAGAGAAAAGAAAATCTCAATTTCTACAAATGGATCTCTATAAAACCCTAACAGAGAGAACCACAAAAGGAAGAACGAATTGCTAACAAAAATCACCTAGGTTGCTGTCGAAATGAACGGGATGGCGTCTGTGGCCAGAATCATCCTTACTCTTGATACCATATTAAGATTAACAATGCATATGAGGAAGAGAAGAAGAACAAGGGAGAAGAGAAAAGTGACTAGGGTTCTCTATTACAAAAGTAAATTAGTCAACCTTACAAGAATAGAAAAAAGGATAAAAATATATATGCAACAAATAAAAGACTAAACTATCCTTAAGATAAATAAAATAAGTAAAACATAAATGCACCATATTATCTAACACTAATATTTTCATTAAATATAAATTTTTCCGCATGCAAAAAAAGTATACTTATGTGTGATTTAAAAGAAAAATAAAATGTTGGTTTCGATTGAGTACCCCAAAACAAACGTATCGTGTGATTTCTCTATTTAGAGGGTAAAACCTTTAGAGTCTTTTTGAATAATCCGTATATACATACAACTTGTTTGGTTTCTATCATTCAATTCTTCTTATGTATTCTATAATTCAATTCTGTAATGCATAATGTATCAAGTTTCTCATCTCGTGTATTTATGTGTTCTCCCCCCCCCCCCCCCCCCCCCATTTACGGGTCTGTTCATCAATTCTTGGGAGATCATAGATTCGGATTTAGAACTCCGCAAAAACGTAGATATATCAACCAAGTCTAAAGAACAACATTGTCCGGTTTTTGAAGGCTAATAAACGAGTGCATTTCCTTAAGGGATCCAAATAAGTAAAAATTGCTTTTTAGAGATAATTCTCTGTTCATAATTCTCTGCTGATACATATGAAAGAATGAGGACATGGAATATATATTGTGGTCATGAGATTCCGTCAAGTCAATCGCTTTTTGTTGTCATATATGTTCTTGTTGTCGAATAGCCAAGCCCACATTCGAGGTCCATTATTATTGCTATCTTACAGTTGTTGATTGGCCTAGGGAAGTAACTAAGTTGGTTGGATCAAATCTTTATAGGGTATCATATCCACACCTTTTTTTTTTTAATACAATGATGTGAAATCTACTACCTCAAAAAACTTGTAATAAAATTTAACACAGCCAATTTGCGCCAATATTTTTATTGTGCCTATTTTCTTGAGGGAAAAAGCTTGCGTACACCACGTACACTGAACGAATGAAATCTCACCTCTCTGAATACCTTATTTTAACCAACTAATGAGAATAAAACTATTTTCGCTTGACCCCTACGTTATGCAGATTAAAACACGTAGAATTCACAAACAAAAATAAAATTATAATTTAGACGGGAGTAGAGGGTAGCACTTCACTTCAGCAGATCAAATCAAATGTATTTTCATGCGGCGATGCAGAATGATCAAAAGGACTCCATTTTCATAGTCCTTTCCCTGCTTATACCCGATCAGAACCAACAAGTAATACCTACAAGACTAGAATGATTTAAAAGAATTGGGGAGGGGGGGGAGGGGGAGAAAGGGTTCCATACTCAACATCTGATGTACCTCTACCTACATAAGTATTTCCTTTGTTCATAAACCATGATGGGTTGCAGCAATGAGGTTACACAGCAAGTGGTAGGTTCCATATAAGAAATTTGAGACCTTTTGGATTAGAAATGATTGATTTCTCTCCCAGCATCATTCTCTTCCAGCATTGGTTAAAACTATACATCTCGTTCGGTTGATGAAGTTGCAACATGAATACCATTCACATTTTGGGAACAAATCAACAGCTTAAATGAAGAAAATTCCAACATGGCCCAGTAGGAACTTAACCATAACGAAATGTCCAAAATCATAACAGAAAAGCGTAAAGATTAATCCCGGGAATGATTATAAAACCATTACTTAAATAGTACATTATGGAAGGAATGCAACATATTATTACCAAAGTAAAACAAAGCTCAATATACATAAACCTAAGCATAGCTTCTGTTGCAACAAACTAAAAACATGATTAAAAAGGGGGAACGGGATGAGGGGCTAACTTACAACGAAAACAATATCCTCGTTCTAATGGTGAGGAGTAAGAGTAGGAAATGAAGGGATGGATTGTAATATCAACTTCCTGACACCTCTGCGACTAGGAGATGATCCCAAGTCACAGTTAGGAGAGGAGATCCTCTTGCCATTTGGAGAAGAAGTTTTGATACAAGCGATAGGAGAGCTATCATCTCGGAGAACATCTGGTATTTCATCATCTGTAACAGTTTGAAAATGCTTAGGTTGAGACCAAAGAGAATTGAGTTTCCCTAGCTTTTGGCTGGCAAACAATCCAGAACCAGAGATGGTCGTAACAAAAGATCTTGGTGGCTTTCCCTTTGATGAAAAGGGCAATGGAAGCAATGGCCTGTCGCATAAAAATCAATTAAGATCAATACAGACATCAATTTCGTCATCTCAGCTGACAAAAAGTCAGGATATCAAACCTCGAAAGCCGTAATGGTGTTGAGACAAGAGCAGAATCTGGATGATCTTCAATATTCTGAATTTCAGTTTTCTGTAAAGCTTTTTCTGCCACACCCTTTTCACATACTTCCGTTTCTTCTTCTGCCTCAGCTTCTATTCCTACAGGAGCAGAACCTGAGCAAGAAAAAAGAAGGAATTGACAACAAACCAATTAACCAAAGGAATATTATTACCGCATGAAACAAACAAAATGTAAAAGATGGATATAGAGGTCAAATTGAAAGCCAATATGATGGTCTTGATTGCCAATGTCTTACTGCAATCATGTGCAATCTAAGGGAAAACTTACCATCCTTTCTACCATATGCATTCTTGCACCCTTCACATCTACAGCTAATGGAGCAACCAACACCACCCTTCAAAAGAAAACTACCATTTGTAACTCATATTATAACTGAAATTGGAGGCATACATGATATAGCCAGGGGTGAAAACCTGATAACATTCACAATATTTCTTTAGGCAGCCTGATTTCTTGCAGTTGCATCCTCTTTTATGTCGTGCTGAAGCTGGAGTTTTATTTGGGTCATCCTGCAAGAAGAAAATTATTAATAGACAATAAAATGTGGTTAAAATTTCAACAGTGAAAAACAAAGTTAAATTTTATTTTCTGACCCCAATTTCAGGTACAGAATCAGAACTTCTGATGACTTTAGGAGCAAATGCAAGAGGGTTACGAGACTCAATCTGCTTGCGAGTTTGAAGAACAGTATCTTCATGAATAGGTTTGTTGAAGCAATCCTGACAGGTGCAAGGTTCTATACAGTAGACACCAGCGGCAAAGCACTCGCAATAACTGATAAAAAAAGAAAAAGAAAAAATTAAGTAAAAAAGAAGTTTAGTTTCAAAGCCAGTAAGGTCATTTTCTTTCCCCTTTTTTCTGTTTGCAAGCTTTCACGTCATGAAAACATTACAAGTGCAACTGTGCAAGAGAATAAAATAAGCACAAAACCTGAAGGAAATTGACAATACTCTGTAGTCCATAAGCAGGACTTTAGCTTACATGGTTGTCAAGGTTTTAATCAAAGAGACTGGTTGAAGGATGTTTATCAGATAATATTATATGAGAATTTCAAGTTTAGACTTGCATTACTGCATTACAATTTAATAAACCTAACACATTAGAACTTACAGTTACAGCTAATTTAAAAAAATATATATAGATAAAGGTCATGTCACAACATATGCATAGTAAACTAATCTCATTGCTGCCAACCAAAAATAAATAAATAAATAAAAGAGCATTCAACTTACAGCTTCAAACACTTTGATTTCTTGCAATTACAACGCTTGCAGCCCTCAGTTTCTCCAGCTGGCTCTGACTTACGCCTGCAAATACAACTTGGTATCAAGCTAATGAAGAAAGGAAACACTCAAAATAATGGGATGGAGATTATCAAGCATAAGCATGGGTAATCTGCAACTACACTTGCCTTTTCTTTTTAGGGCTATTCTGATTGAAATCTTCACCAGCCATGTAAGCTGATGCCTGGGAACATTCTTCAGCAGGCTGAACCCCATTGTCTAACAGATCCAATTCTCTTTCAGATGATACAGATACCAATGATAGATGATGATGTTCTTGGCTTGTAGAGAGTTGCATGGAAGAAGTGGAGCTGGGCAGACTGAGTTGTCTTCCAGAAGACAACTTTTCACTTTTTATGCCTTTGCAATCTTTTAAGGTTGCAAGTGCATTCAAGTGTAAACCAATTCCTGGCAAAATGCATCTCCGTGAATCACCATTGCATTTTGTAGGAAGAGGTTGCTTTTCATTAGCAACATTCCTCTCATCAGACTGTGATGTACTGGAATCAGTGTTTGAATTATCATCTGAGTTCTTCCTTTGCACACTGGCCATCTCAAAGTCTAGACAGCGCCTCCGTATACAACGGTGCGTCACATAAACGAGCTTAACACAAAAGAAAAAAGTGCTTCTAGAGTGATTCATTTGTTGAACACATTCACAAAACAAGTAGAAAGAAAAAAAAATTATAGTCTCAAATATTTATAAACCACATAAGAATACAAAATGCCGAATAACATGCTACCTTACTGCAGCATATGCTAGGGAATGCAAAATACAGCAATATTTTATTTGAAAATATAATGATTCAGTTTTGCCACGATGTAATTACAAAGTAATGATTGACTACAAACCACAGTGATACAGTATTTTGCTAGAATTAGAAATGCTACTTCAATACAAACCATAACAAAAGGTGAATACTGACTACCAACAATAATATGCAATTATACACATAAAAAATGAGCAAAAGGATGCTTATATGATTTAATGTTGTACTAGTACTTGTACTGGACAATTCACCATTTACAATTGAATTTTTTGTTAAAAAATAAAGGTTTTGTATTCATACATCGTATGTATGAGTACAGATACTCATACCAATATCAAAGCAACATAGCCTAGAAAATCATGCCTCTGTCATAACTCATGGAAACATCTAATTACATGCACGAAAAAATATAATGCACATAATTCACCACAACGCTAACAGACTTCACTTTCCTACCTCATCATCTGCTTTCTCATTTGGATTGCTAGTCATCAAAGCAACATTTGCAAGATTGTCTTGTGTATGGTCTGTGTCTGTGGCTGCTATTGGCTCAGAATGATGATCTTCAATTTCAAGCTCAGAACCAGAAGCAACTGAATCAACAATGTGCACTTTCCGACCATTATTGATGGTAGATTGTGGTAACAGAGACATAGAATCGCTAAGTTGTATAGAAGAGTCCAATGGTTTATGCATTAGACCCTTAAAAGCTTCTGCTTCATTTGGGGAATTAAAAATTAACAGATCAGTGGCATCAGGAATTAAACTATCCCAATCATATCCTGGGCCTTTACTCTTTGGCTCAATTTGACAGATTCCCCGAAGATGCACTTCACCCTCAATTGAATCTGTTTTACAGTCTTCCTGAACATAGGCAACATCTGATGCTGCCTCACCAGGCAATGCCAAAAGCGAGTTAGCCTCATCACCACAAAGTGTTGGATCATAGCCAGGGCTACCGCAATTATATTTTAAGGCTTGTGGTAGCTCAACTGAGAATTTTGTGTGTTCACTAGATAGCTCAATTGAAGCATCTCCTACCGAAATCCCTTGATCAGTATTTTCCTGTAATTCACTTGAGTTATGATGTGCATGAGTTGAATCTACAAGAGCCTCTTCACTTGAGTAAATTCTATTTACATCTTGAGATGAAACCTTAGGCTTTGATGTGCCCAAAGGGATATGTCTGGAGATGAATAACAGGTAACCATCAGAAATGGGTCATTAAAGCATCTATATAGATAAATGTAACTCAAATTTATAAATGAATAGTAAACCGGGGGGAAAAATTACCTCCTATGGAATCTAGATTCCTTGAGACAGCTGACATGTGGTGATGTGAAAACAGATGGAGGGGATGAAAAGCTAAGTAAGTTGAAAGTCTGAGTAATGTGAACAGACTTAACGGGCTTTATAGGAGATAAACTATTGATATAGTTGAATACAGGTGAATCCTGCATATATATAGCGAAGCTTAAAAATATAATTAAACTGGATGAATTAAAGGATAATCTCACATAAAAACAGAAAAAGAAGTGCAACTTGTGTTGCATTAAGAAAAACCGTGTAGATAATCATTTCAAAGGCTACCATCAACCACAGCAAATCAGAAAATAATGTTAACAGACCATATCAGACAGGGATTGCTCATTGAACATTATAAATATTCACATTACAGATACAAGGTGGTAGAAGGGAAAGCCTAATATTAACGGCATGTGACTTCTTACTTCTTAGTAAGTTTGAGGGAAAATATTACACTTCAAACTTTAGAGCCAGTCGAATCGAGCCTTATAAAATTAACTGGCTCTCTGATATATATATATCCGTAGAAGTAAAAAAAATTGAGTGTAGGAAAAATTAAGCAAAAGAGGGGGGGGGGGGACTCAATTTTCTCAAGCAAATACAATTTTTTTTGACAGAAAGCAAGTATATATATTCGATTTAAAATATCAGTTGCAACCTGCAAAGTTTAAACTTCTCTAAACACTGTGTATCAAAAACAAAAACAAAAAATTATATAGACATCAAAGAAAAAATAAGAAGTGTAGAACAAACGAAAGTCGAAACACAAAGCAAAACAAACTATTAACAGGACTAGTAAATTGAACTTGGAGAGAGATCTACACCACTGAAGTAATTCACACGATGATTTACAAGATTTGTTCCAAAAATTTCCAAAATAGAATTATGCCCACAAAATGACTAAAACACTTCAACGGGAAACCATTTTTTTTTTTTTTTGCATAAAAAGTAGAAGAGAAATCTTTGACCTCAAAAAATAAAAATAATATTTGAGATTGAAAAAGAAAATATATAATCAAACACATGCAGGGACACGAGAAACCCAGAAACGAAGTCGACACATATGGCCATGAAATTGAAGAGCATAAACAGTGGAATCTGGGAAGTGGGTTGATGAAGCAAAGGCAAACCTCAAATTTAGAGAGGGGAGTAGTGTTGATCTGGTTCCTCTCTGGTGTGTCCATATCCAGTCCCAGACTACATTACTCTTCTCTCTACTTTCTCTCTCTAAATGCTTTTGGTTTGCAGATGAGATGAAGATTCAAGAAGAGGGAAGGCGGGAGAAGAAGATTTTCTAGTGGGGACAATCACAAGCCACGATCCTTCCACACCTGTCCCTCTAATGTTGTTTGTGTTTTTTGGTCCTCCTCAATTTCCTATTTATTCTTTTTCTTTCTTACGCTGCCAACTCCCACTGTCTCTCTCTCTCCTCCTTTTCATTTTTTTACGCAAAATTAACGTATAGTATATAGTATAATAGTAACAGTTATGAATCAAGATCCTCTATCTTACTGTATCTGGATTTTCTTGTGGTACTTTTCTGTTTCTTTTTCTTTTCTTTTTTTATTTTTTCTTTCAATACAAATAACATAAAAGGCTTTTCTTTTTGGTAGATTACATATAAATGACTTTTTTCTTATTTTACTCATTGGTAAGTATATTTTTCTGGTTTATTTGATATCTCCATAAAGTGGTCTTCACAAATATCGTTTAAGAATTTGAACCTTTCTTCTTCTCTAAGAGATTTACTTACCACTTCACCCAAGTTGTTAATTTTATTTTTCTGGTGAAATGCATTGTATGATTACCATCAAATTACATTTATCACTTGACATTAATAGCTGCATTAAATTATAGTAATCTCTGCCACTTAAAAACTATCAACAGTTTCTTCTATTATAACTTTCTTCTTTTAATTGCTTCCAATATTGGATGTGCTCAGAACTTTTTATATGATAAAAAGCAACTAAATAAGTGAGTTGGAGAATGGGGAATTTTGGATACTTTATTATAAATTTGAAATGAAATTGCATTCGTGCAATACATTAAAAAAAACAATTGGTTTGTTTTAGAGTATTATGTAAGTAAACTAATTCTAATAATATTTTGTTTCTAGTGACCAAATGCACTATAATTTTTCTACAAAACTTTTACCGAAAATTAAACCAATACAATATATTTCTATTTTTTTTTTAAGTGAGTAAAGACAGAGAGGTAGGTATAACAATTATGATCATATTCCAATCGCAATGAATAATATATTAATTTCTTCAACGTATTCGAAGACTGCAATTTAATTAACCCTAATATTTCTTCCTTCTTTCTACATCAAGCTGTTAGGAAATCCATATATTATCCTCAAAGTTTTAATACGTTTGAGAAGGGCTTGAAACCCAATATTTAATTTCAACCGATACTAAAAACCGTTTAGAAAATGTTTTCACCTCATGAAAATCATGATTAACTATGTCATAAAGTTAGAATTCATGGAGGTGTGAGTGAGGCAAATCTCGGCTTCAAATCAATGAGTAATGAACAAGAGGAACAAAGAATTTACACATATAACACCATATTTTTATTTTTTTTATTTTTATATTTTTTTACACGGTAGCATCCATTTATTTTAATTTTTTAATCATAATTATAAAAAATATAATTGAGATTTAAATCATTCAAAGGCTTGGTTTATCGGTTGGTGGTGTAGTTGAAAAAAAGTCAGGAATTGGCCAAAGAAAAGAATCTTAAGAAAATAACTTACAAAAATCGATAAATATTTTATTTTTATCGATTCGATTTGATTAAAAACGGTTAGCTTGTTTGACATACAAGGTGAGACATTGTACAATTACGGCCCAATAAATCATTATCACCAACGAAAATTATAACAATTAAATTATTATTTGCTTTTGATAATAATAAAAAACAAAGAAAAAGGAAAACGTGGGATTCGTAATCTCTCCTGGCCGCAGCCGTTAAGATAGGAAAGGATAAGAAGATGGCACCTAAGCCTTTGCGTTTTGGCGCGCGCATAATTCAAAAAGCTCGTGGTCTGGTGTTACTGTGGCACACGGAGACTCGTGAACACTCACGTATATGGTACGCTAATCATGCAGACCTGAATCAGAGACAAAACGAAGGACTCAAGTGTAGAGCGCAATCCCATAACACGCACTTCCACACACCCAATTTAATATCCTTTCATAACCTTTGCGCCGAGCAACAACAAACGTACGACGTTAATGAGCGTTTGTTGGGCCGTTCTCATCAAACTTTTACAATTAACAATTGTTATTTAGTACTTTTTTTCACCTCCAATGTGGGTCCCAACTCTTCTAATGGCTTGCATGCATCAAAAGTAAAACGTCCAAGTTTCATTGGATAAATTAAATTGAGTGATTTTACACGTCATTTGTTTAAATTATCTATTTATATAATAACATATTTCAAAACACGATAATTATATTAAATAGTAGGATTACTATATAAATTTGTCTAACAAATGTTTAAGGAATTAAAAAATAACAAGTATCAAATAAAAAGTAAAGTATTTATGTATTAAAAATTTTAAAAAATTTTATTCTTCATTTAATACTTATTATTTTTTCCTTAACACTTATCTTAAGAACATTTGTTAGTAATTTTTTTATTTTTTATTAAAAAAATTATATATAATTCTAAGAGTAGTAGTGATACTTATATACTTTTGAGTTATATTCATCTGAGTATATATCAAAATGATATTTATTTAAAAAACTCACCTTTTGGTAATTTTAGAAGTTTTAGAGATAAAAAAAGAAATGATTCAATTTGAATACATTGTTAATGTAAAAGTTTTTAACATTGTCATTCTTATTATGTCATAAAAAAGTTTGATTCTCTCAATAATTACTTTAAAAGTTATATATATATAATGATGTATAATTGGTTGTTGGTGTAAAAAAACTTTATATATCAAAATTAAGCTAAAAAAGAAATCATTAAATTTGGGATGTTTAAATTTCTTATTTATATGCTGGAAATATATTGAAAGAAAATATTGATATTAAACAAATCCAATACACAAAAAATTGTCTGTTAAAATTATTTAAATAAAGACTGACATTGTCTCTTATATATTTTGTAATTATTAATTTCCTTTTATAAAATTAAATAAATCAATTTCTGAACCACAAATATAATGAAAAAATTTAGGTGCTTTTAGAGTATAATTTTTTTTAACTACATTGTCTCCTATTTTAACTACAATTTTCGTAAACATTTTCACATAAATGTAGATTTTATTATTGTTATATTATATTTGAGAGATTTTTATGTGTTCCAAATCAAGAGACTTTTCTTGTTTTACACTATTAAGTATGATTACTGGTGCTTCATAACTAGAAGTTATTAATTTATTACTAAAATAAATTAACAGCCCTAATTTATTACCTCTAACCTTATTAATATGTAATAAATATGATTTTTATTGTGTACATACAATTTTTTTTATAAATTTTAACTGTTAATATTTATACATACACATACTCACACATAAAAAACTTAGATAAGACCTATTATAAATAATTATGCATACAAAATATTTTAAAAATTTTAACTAATAATATTTACATATATAATAATAATATAAAAAAAAAAACGATTAACTGGGCTATAAAAGGTAAATTTAATTGGAGTACTGTGTACCGTAAACGTCTGGTGAGGTAGAGATGCAAAATTAAGATGTTCATGATGAGTGCGTCTACCATATCCTTCTGTTCCCAAATTCCACCGTTCCCTCTTTTCCAGAGATTGGGTGCCAAACTAAGAGGTTCCCTTTAGAAGGGCACTGGTGGTCCCTAAGTCTTTAAGTCATAAAGGTAGGTGTTGGTCACGTGATTTATACCACCCACCTCAATACAATAAACATGAAAATAAAGAAATATAAATATATGTTTACCCAAAAGAAAAAAAGAAATAGAAATATATAATGTGAAAAAAAGGGGGAGGGGGGATAATGATGAAAGAGGTGGAGGGTCAAGGATGTGTAATGTCTTTTAATTTGGTTTATTTTCCAAGCTATTCCCCACATTCCCTGGGAGTGAAGTTCATGCGAAAATCATAGTGTTGACTATTTGAGTAACAAGCGTAATTTGTCTCTCACGTGCCATATGGCTGGCAGTGGCAGCTCAGTTTTTATACTATACATTCCCACAACTAATAATGCAGTCTTGGTCTTTTCAGATAAATTATCTGACAAATGGAGCAGATTCAACTTAACCTCGTAGTTTCTTTCCATTTATATAACATTAACACATGGCCTTTTGGGTGTTTCAGTTATAAAATATTGAACTTCGATCACTTCTTTTTGATCTTCGATTTGGAGAAGAATAAATAAGCCAAGAGTTGGAGAGCTTTTGAGGCACTCATGAGGGAAAGAGGGTGTCAGAGACTATATTATTATTATTAATATAAAAATCTCAGTTGACAAAAATTATAAATGGCCTACTTTGCTTCATAACTTCTTAATTTCTGGATGCTGTTTGCTACAAGGATATGACCAAAATATAGGCCAAAAGTCTTTTAAAAAATAGTTATACATAGGAGAAAGATCTAAGATCAAGGAGGGTGTAGTATACGTGCCAATCGTGAAAGACAGCACACAGATAATCAATTCGTGGTGTCAGGAGGATATAACCCATCAGAAATTCAGATGCGAGTCCCAGATGGGTTCGCCTCTAAATTAGGTGCGGATAATGCAAAGTTGACCTGAACGTTTCTTTTGTTTGATTACTTTTGTGTTGGCTTCGTGTACGTTTCTGGAGGAAGCCTCTTACATGGGCATGGCCATTCGAGAGAAGGCATGCAAATTTGGGTGCTTTTAATATCAACTCTAAAATCAGGGATATATATGAATTTTTTACTTTATCCGTTATAATAAGTAAAAATTTATTATTTTTAAATTTATTCAATTTTTTATATTTCTACCACAAATTCCTAAAGTCTCTTTTTTCTATTTTGATCTCTCACCTGCCCCTTCCACACCTCACCCCCACCGCCCACCACCCCACCGCTAGCCGCTGCCACCATCACCACCACCACCAAAAGCAGCCAATGTTTAAACCCCTCCAGCAACTGTGACCCCTCACCCTCAAACCAATTCACAAGCCACGCGCGACCATCAGATCCGTCGCCACCCACGCGCGAACCACCTGCAACTACCGTGCCACCCACGTGCAACCTCTGCCCTGATCTGTCGCCTAACCCACCGCGCAAACCACCTTTGCTCGGATCCGTGAGCCCCTACGCCAGATCCTCGTCCTCGAGCTCCATCGAACTAGATCCTCTGGTGGGGCAAAGGGTGGAGTTGGTGGCGAAGGGTGGAGGTGGTAAGGGCAGGAGACGATGAAGGTGGGTCGTGATATGGGATTCACGGTGGTTGGTGCGATGGTTTGGGGTTGAGGCATGTCTTGGGTTTGGGCGACGCTGGTGGCGCGTGGAGGATAGAGGTGGCGTGCGACATGAGGTGAGGGAGATGCGTGCTTGGTCGTACTCAGCGAGGTAGCATGGTGGAGCTTCAATTTAAGGTGGTTGACGGTCTGGGTTTGACAATTGTGGTAGCTGGATGGAGGAAGGCAGTGGTGTCCCTCATCGTCGTGAAGTCTCTATTTGGATGAATTAGCTTCTTTCTTCTACAACACTGTGAACAAACCACCACCACAAAAAAACCACAACCACCCAACAAACACCATAACTAGTCCCAAGAACCACCATTCTCCTCCAACGTCACCCCCACAACATGCTAGATTCAACACCAATTGTAACCACGAACCAGCAGCTCTGCCATACCCTCACCATGTCAGCAACCACCACCTTCCCCCACTCCTGAGACAACAGCACCCTGAGGTTGAGACTGACAAGCAATTTCATGAATAAAGGGTGTTTTTTACAATTTATTATCCCAAACAATTTCATTATTTATAAGAGTTAATGTCAATTTTTAACTTTTAATATTATCTAAATAATAAATAACTGATCAACAATCACAATCATTCATCTCATTTTATACAAATTCAACGTCTTCTATTACAGGGTCCATAATCAGACCTTTCACTGCATGTTCTATATTAAACACACCTTGCAAATTTTGTCAATCAATTAGCATGTCATTTTCTTGAAATCTTACTGTTTTCATTTTTCAATCTAAAAGTAGTACGTGTTAATATTGATATAAACAATTAGTAAGTGAAACTGTGAAAGAGTAATAGAAATCACATGATTGTCATCCTTTGGCTCTTAGAATCTACTTATAAACTTCGATTTTAAGTAAATTCTTAGTAGATTTGAATTTACTATATTTTTTTATAAGCGATTTGTATTAGTGGTTTACCATCAACTTTGAAAGGAAAAAACCTTCCTTTATCTTTAACTTTTATATATTATAAAAAAAGCTTTTAGAATATTAATCTTAGAATTTTTTGGGCATATAAAAGAAAATTGAGAGCAGTTTAGTAATTTAATCATATTTTTCCATCTAAATTGTCACTTAAAGTCACATGATTGTGTTTAAAGAAAAAATTTATAATATCCTTATAAGTAATATAAATATAAATAGTTCACAATAAAAATCTAAAGACTTTATAAGTTGCTTCGCATATAGTTTATTAAAATTTGGTACATAATGAAAGAAAAAATTGGCTAAAAAATTGGTTTCATGAGTCATGACAATGATCATACCAAACAAACCTGCTTACTTTTTTTACAGTGCACATGACCAAGTGCCTATTCCATTAAATTGTTGAACAAATTATAGGAGATTAGGCGATTAACGAAACTCGAGAGAAATGTCAATTTTTTTTGGTACATTGTCACTTTAAATTATAAGTGTGTCAAAATAAAACCAGATTAAATTACAACTGTAATTTATCTTGTATTAAATCACTGACGTTCAAAGGTTCAACTCTAATTTTGGGTTCAAGTGTTAAGCACCAAATTGTTTGAGTCATGTTTAGCAACAATTTTCACGGGTCCTATATAATCGAATTATCCAATCTGAAACGCAACGAAAAAGCATAATATTACAGAAACAGATAAAAAATAAATAAAAGAAAAGGCATAATATTAATTAAACTTACAAATTAAATGCCGTGGTGGCTTATTTTAGAATTTATTTATTAAGCTGCGAAAGATGAAGAGAACGAAAAGCCACATCCTTGTTCCACTCTCATTCTCAACTTTCTGATTCTGAAGAGTGAAGGCGGGCTAATATCAAACATGATCTTATTTACAAGCTCAACATCGATAAACCCAAATGAAAAATTACCAAAAAAAAAAAAAAAAAACTATCCAGAACCTCAACACCCTCTCATCTTACATTTTCGGATACTGAAAATTGAAGATGGAAGCCATCGGCATATATACGACACAATCGGCCACCACTTTTGATTAAGGAAAAAGCAAAGAGCCAATAGAACAGATCAACGCCTGTTGGGCTCAATTCCCACTGTCATCAATGTCTCAGCGGTTCGAGGACTACAACAGAGCACTTTCATTAGTCTTAAATCATAAATAAAATTACTATTCATGCGATTCTAGCAACGTAAATAAACACACTTCAAAATAAGTCTGGCACATAATTAAGTATAAGGGTGTTAATCATAAATATAAGAATAATGTTGTAGAGATTTCGCTTGATTGTATAATTTTGAGTATTAAATTATTAAAAAAATAAAAAGAATGAACTTACTGGGTGAAAGGATTAGGGTGGACAGGATCATGGAGTGTGGTCTTGTTTTCTTGAATGTGAGACACTTTCCTTAAGAAGGAGCCATTGATGAATTTGTTGGCAGAGTTGATGGTGGAATCAGGATCAGACAACTCTGGAATGGATTCTCTTTTTTTCTTGTTGACATGAACAGCTGGAGAGCGTGTCAGTTGTTGAAAGGCAGTGTGTGCTCCAATTAACAAAGCCACACACACCATTCCGCCCATAATATACCCTGGTGCTAAATCAGCCGCAAGAGTGCTCATCCTACCATCACAAATTACATATCAAAGTAAAAACACAGACCTAGCTGATTTGCTCATATCACTATTTCCTATGAATAGAAGTATATAGGATCACAATTCACAAACAAAAAAATATATGATAATATTACATTATAAATACATTTTGTTAGGAAAATAAAATTAAGGTAGAAACTATTGTTTTAAGTCCATCTCTGTGTTTTACCACATTGATACGCACACACCTCGATGTGGAATGAGCATCATGAGCAGCATCCATGGCTGGGGACATGGGCTTCAATTTTGGAGTGGTGGAGGTAGCAAATGATCGCCTTCCTCCTCCCAATTGAGTCAGCATCAATCGCCAATTTTTCTGTATGTACCAAAACCAATTACATAGCACACATGGTTTTTCTGATTCCAATCACATTCATTAAAAAAAAAAAAAACTGCAACCCATTTAATTTTTATAGCAAGTTTTGCATGAAATTGACCCATTAATTGATTTTGTTTTCTGTAAGAATAGGATTAATTATTATGTAAAAATTAAAATCATAATTGTGTGAAAATCATAACCAATTTTTTTAAAAAAATGGAAAAAGGCATTGATTTACCGCTGCCCTGGAAGCCATTTCCTGTTGTAGACAAATCAAAGACACAAATGATGTTGTAGATCATCATCTCCTCCGTGGAGATCCATTTATATAGAGTAGAGTAACATATGGCCCATCGGCACCAACCACGTGGCTGCCGCTGATGTGATTGTGAAGTCTCAGGACATGTGGTGGAATAGTATAGAGGCAATATTTGTGACCGCATAAGAACCTTCCCAAAGCCACACTTACCAATTCCATTTACGCAGTTGACAGTTGAAATCGCTATTCACCAAAAAGGAAGAGTTGGAATCGCTGATTCAGAAGAAGGTTGTGGATCATCCAATCCAGACGGCTATAGATGCGGTAAACCATTAACCAATAGGTAAAATATAAAGTGATCACCTCAAATCCCTCAATCCTCAAAGCCAGTTTTATAGTGTGTATGACTTTGAAGCTTGAATCCTTTAAACTCAAATTGATGATTGCAAATCCTACACACCATGTACGTCGGATATAGAAACTAACATTTTAAACGGAACTAACATTACTTATAAATAACCTCTTTAGACGATGACATAAGTTCAAATCTTATAGAAATAATATAAAAAAATCACATAATACTCATATTTTTATAGTTAAATAAAATTAGTCTCATAGACAATTTAAATTAGTAGAATTTATAGAGATATATTGTGATTTTTTTTTAAAAAAAACTAACATGAAACTAACATTTGATTAAACTTTGTGTATATTAAAAAAAAATTATTGCAAGTTAATTGCTATCTTATTACTTTTTGTGTATATTAAAAATTCTCTTTCTCAATTGTGTATATATATGATCTTAGCTATAGATTTGCAATTGGGTCCATAGCTCAGTGCTACAGCTAGAAATTTACAATTATTAATTTCCTTAAAAAAATTATATGTATAGTATGCTTCAACAAAGAAGATATACACTTGTAAGAACTAAAAAACTGTTTAATATGCAAAAAATTTCTATTATCCTAAGAACTTAAGTCGTAACTTCTAAAAGGAAACAGAAGACTTGTCCGATGTACATGGCATGTAGGATTTACGGCAACGTTAATGAAACCATAAAGCCGAAAACATTATCTCCGGCCATTGGCCAAGGCCCCTCGAACTATATGTAACAATAAGTAATGAATCGTTTTATATAAAGTTATCATGTAAAAAGAGATATAAACATAACTGTATTAAATAATAAGATTTTTTTTTTAAATTTGTGATATCTTATATTAAGATATTTTTATTTATCTTTCGTTTTACATCACTTTATTATATAAAAATCTCACATCGGAACAGCACCCATTTTGTTTTGTTAAATTCCGTTCAAATGACTTTGCTGGCCTTTGTGGATGTCTGGTTTCATTGATATATGATTGAAATCATCATTGAACCAGGAATAGTTGACTTGACCTCGTAATTTTTCCCCGTGAAACCCAACTATCCCTTATTTGTTATTTGAGGTCTATGAAAAGGCAACGCTCTTGAAAGTTGCAAATGGCCAAAAGTAAAAGTCAATATTTTAGTACAGAGAAAAATTGTCAGAACTCAGAACTAAAGAAATAAGGAGTGTACAATGTGGTTGCAAACTTAGGCTAATTCTTCTATCCACCACATAAATGAAGGGTGCATGGTACATTTTATATTAAAGTTATTGATTTATAGTTAAAATACATCAATTATTAGAGTTAATGACATGTAATTCACATAATCGATAACCTAAATACCCACTTACCCCAACGGAGCAGCTCCCATGAACCACCGAAGAACCATACCCTGTTTCCAAGCCCCTAAAACCCTGCCATTGGGTTTTGGTACAGTCATAATGTTGGTTTCAAGTTGCTGGGTTTTGTATTTCAAGACTTGCAGTTCTGATTTGTTGACCCTGCCATTAGGTTTTGTTTTCAAGCGGCTGGGGCCATGTCGTAGTGGAGGGGAATAGGAAGGAATAGAAGAAGTTGGCACCGAAAAAGAGGCAAAGGGCGGTGACAGAGCCAGTGAAACAGACGGTGAAGCAGGCGGAGCCGGCAGAGAGCCAACGACAGAGGCGTCAGTCCCAGATAGCGGTGGCAGATCGACGGCACATGTGCTTTGATTGTAATTTTAACCTCTTCACCAGGTAGCTTGTTTCTGAATCTTACCCTTGATTTTTTAAGTTAATTAATCAATGGCTGTCAATTTCTGGTGCATCGATGCACCACAATCATTTAGGTGCATCGTAGACAGCTTCTCTTTAACCGTCCAAACTCCTGAAGTACAAGTATTTTAATTTGTCCATACTTCATTTACAAAACGTTGCATTTTATGCCTCCAATTCAAATCCTGTTCAGCTATATAAGGGAACATTTAAGGGCATTTGACAATTGCGTCAGGATTTGATTGTCCCCCTTTGCAAGTAAGCTCCAAAATCATGTGCAAGTAAGCTGCAGTCGTCCATAATGCTTCCCAGGTAGGATAACGGTTTACTCTGCTTCTCTAACAGGTTTTTGACTTCAAGGCAATCTGTTTCAGCTGCTGCCTTCAAGCATGAAGAAACGTAAGTTCTTTGCCAACATAAGCCCCAACCTCAGACCTAAAGCCTCAGCCACAGTAGAGTCCGTGCCTGCTAGAATTTTCCATGCAGCAGCTGCTAGAATACTGCCCTTAAGAGTCTCTGAAAATAGCTCCAATACCCCATTCATCATCATTCGTCTTAGCTGCATCAACATTTCGCTTCATGAAGCCATTACCTGGAGGATGCCAGAAGACCCTATCCGTGGGAGAGCTTCTGTAATGTTGGTGATTGTTTTTAGATAAGGTCCCATTTACTTCCTTGAAACTATTAAGAGCAGAAAGAGCTATTGCAATTACCATATCAGCATCAATGAATTTGTCCTGGAAACATAGCAGATTCCGTGAGAGCTAGACGCCAAGCACCACTGTTGCCATTGTTTGGATATTTAACGAGCGATTAGAGTGAAATATGAAGGAAATTAATCACTAAAAACAGAATTAATCATGCTTAAGATAAATAATATAACATGTTCATACTAACAAGATTAAGATGAAATAGAATTTGGAGTTATGGTTGGATCCATGATCTTTCTCTTTTGTTATTGTTTGCTCTAAGAATTGAAAGAGAGATAGAGAGATGAGAGAATTGAGAGCAAACTTCTCTTATTACTGATTAGGGTTTTATTAGATGAGAGGTTGTCACCTCTTATAGAAACTAATGATGGGGATTAGTTTCTTTTCCCATCATCTAAGAGAAGAGACTTCTCAATGGACTTTACTATCAACAATCTAAATTTCATCATAGTCATTCATATTATTTACCCAATTATTATATCCATAAATTATAATGCTATAGATACATAATTGATATAATAATAATACACAGAGTATACTAAATAATTGATTAATGTTAATCTAATATTTAATTGTATTTAATAAATACAACATTCTCTCACTTGGATAACATTAGTCAATATCGGAAAAAAGTATTATTAAAATTATAATATCAATTATGACCCAAAGCATATATCATCAAATAATTTATGAAATATTAAGTTTTTTAACACTCTGCGGAAAAATAATATCCAATAGGGATATATATATTTATGTGCTTATATTTCATAGAAACTAAATATGGATAAAGAAAAAACATAATTAAATAAGACAAATATGCAATTACAAAAGATAGTCTCAAAGATTTTATTAATGCTTTAAGAGATATGATAATAAGAGTAACGTCATTTCATACATATCTCATAATAGAATACATAATTTCAGACTCCCACTAATCCAAAACATCAAAAGATTTAACTAAATCCATATGAGTTACATGATTCTGAAAAACTCTAATAGTTAAGCCTTTGGTTAGTGGATCTGCTAACATGTTTTCTGTAGCAAGATGCTCAATACGAGTTTGAAACTGTAGAATTTTCTCTCTAACAAACAGATATTTTATATCAAAATACTTTGAACGAGAAGAACTTCTGTTGTTTTGAGAGAAATGTACAGCAGCAGTATTGTCGCAATATATCACAAGTGGTCTAGATATACTTTCAACAATATGAAAGTCAGAGATTAAATTTTTTAGCCATATGGCTTGACAAGTGGCTTCATAGCAAGTGACATACTCTGCTTTCATGGTAGAAGTAGCTGTAAGAGTCTGTTTAACACTCTTCCAAGAAATAACTCCTTCTGCCATCATAAAAATAAAGCCGGAAGTAGATTTTCGGTCGTCAGGGCAACCTGCATAATCAGAATCAGAATAACCAATGACCTGAAGTTGATCAGACTTCTTATAGGTCAACATATAATCTTTAGTGCCCTGCAAATATCTCATGACCTTCTTTACGGCTTTCCAATGACCCAAACTTGGGTCGCTCAAGTATCTCCCTAAAGCATTAACAGCGAAAGCAATGTCGGGACGAGTACATACTTGAGCATACATTAAACTGCCAACAGCGGAAGCATATGGGACTTGCACCATTTCAATATTTTCTGTATCATTTTGAGGACACTAAGATTTGGAAAGTTTATCAGCCTTTTGAATAGGTACAACACATGAGGAGCAAGAATGCATGTTAAACCGTTTGAGGATCCTTTCAATATATCCTCTTTGAGACAATCCAAGAATACCACGTGACCTATCTCGATAAATTTGGATGCCTAGAACAACAGAAGCATCACCTAGGTCTTTCATATCAAAATGGCTACTCAACATCAATTTTATCTCAGTCAAAAGTTTAACACTACTGCTAGCAAGGAGAATATCATCAACATATAAAACAAGAATGATGAAATAACTTCCACTAGTTTTCAAGTAAATGCACTGATCTGAAGCATTTTCCTTGAAGTCAAGTGAAGTGACCACCTGATCAAATTTCAAATACCAACGTCTAGAGGCCTATTTTAGTCCATAAATGGACTTCTTCAGCTTGCAAACTAAGTGCTCTTTGCCCTTTTCAGCAAAACTATCAGGCTGAACCATGTAGACGTCCTCAACAAGATCTCCATTCAAAAAAGTCGTTTTAACATCCATCTGGTGAAGTTCTAAATCAAAATGAGCTACCAAAACCATAACAACTCGAAAAGCATTTTTAGTAGAGACCGGTGAGAATGTCTCCTTATAATCAATGCCCTCTCTTTGACTATAGCCTTTTGCTACTAGTCTAGCTTTGTACCTCTCAACTTTACCATCTGGACTACGCTTGGTCTTGAAGACCCATTTACACCCAACTGGTTTGCAACTAACTGGTAATTCTTCAAGATCCCAAACAACATTTTGAGACATGGAGACTAATTCATCATGCATAGCATCCAGCCACTTAGAAGCGCATGAGCTAGACATAGCTTCCTTAAAGGAGGTAGAATCATCAACATCATTGAGGTCAAACTCATGTTCTTGAAGATACACGATATAATCATAGGAGATGGTAGGCCTGCGTACTCTCTGAGACCTTCTTAATGGAATTTCTTCAATAACATCATCATGTTCCTGTTGATCTGTCAGTGGCTACATCATCATGTTCTGGAAGAATTTGATCATTATCATGAACATCAAGAAACATGACATCTGTGGGAAAAGAAACAACTGGTGCAGAGATAACAACACGATCTTCTCTAAGAATGACTGGTCGCGGTGTACTACTACTCCCACTATCAAAGTCATCCTCAAAGAATACAGCACGATCAGATTCGATAACTCGCATGGAGTAGGAAGGACAATAAAATCTGCTGCCTCGGGAACCCACACAGTAGCCAATAAAGAATCCACTAACAGTCTTAGGATCAAGCTTCTTTAACTGAGGATTGTAAGGCCTAACTTCTGCCTTACAACCCTATACATGGAAATGCCTCAAGGTTGGTTTCTTTCCAGACATCAACTCATAAGGAGTTTTTGGCACAGATTTGTTGGGCACTTGATTTAGAATATACACAGCAGTCCTTAAAGCATCACCCCAAAGAAAATCTGATAAGGTAGAATGACTCATCATACATCTCACCATATCCATAAGTGTGCGATTTCTTCTTTCTACAACACCATTCTGCTGAGGAGTACCTGGCATAGTATATTGAGCTTCAATTCCACATTCTTCAAGAAATTTAGCAAAAAGTCCTGGATTTCTTCCAGACTCATCATACCTGCCATAATACTCACCTCCTCTATCAGATCTCAAATATTTGATCTTTTTGCCTGTCTTCAATTCAATAGCCTTTTGAAAGGATTTAAAAGCATCCAAGGAACTAAATTTTTCATGGAGAAGATCTATCCAGCCGAATCTGGAAAAATCATCTATGAAGGTGATAAAATACCTATATCCACCCATAGCAGTAGGTGTAATAGGTCCACACATATCAGTGTGAATCAGCTCCAGCACTTCAACACATCTATTAGCTCCTTGATTTCTAACTTTGGCAGTAAGTTTTCCCTTAATACAATCAACACAAGTATCAAAATCAAAGAAATCTAGATCATGCAGAATGCCCTGTTTAACTAACCTCTCAATTCGAGGTCTAGAGATATGCCCCAAACGCCTATGCCATAACATAGAAGAATTCTCATCAGTCCTACTACATTTATTTCCAACAGTAGAATTAACAGACATATCATTCAGATTTAGCTTATATAGCCCATCACACAAAACTCCTAAACCAACTGCAACAGAATTAGAATAAACAACAAGTTTTCCATTGTCGAATTCAAAAGTGTAGCCATAATTATCCAAAGCTGAAACTGAAATCAAATTCCTTCTCATAGAAGGTACATAGACTACATCTTTCAACAACAAAACATATCCAGAAGGCAAATATAAAGATACCACTCCTATTTCTTCTACAGATGCTCTAGCTCCATCTCCCGTCACAATCTTGGATTCAATATCACTTGGTTTCCTCAGGCTTGTGAATCCCTGTAAAAAATTCACAATATGAATAGTTGCCCCTGAATCTAACCACCAAGTATTGGAAGGGACATCAACCACATTAGATTCAAAACAAGCTAGAGCTACGAGCGTACATTGTTTCTCATTCTTCTTCTTAAGGAAAAAACAAGTCTCCACTTTATGACCGTACTTCTTGCAATACTTGCAGGTTCCCTTAAAGAATTTCTTTTTAGGCTCCAATTGCAATGGTGCTTTCCCTGTCTTTTCCTTTTCATAATGAAGCTTACCTTTGTTACTAAACTTCTTCTTATTTTTGAAACCAGAAGAAGAAGCAGCAAATTGAACACTGTGCAGTTTTCACTTTTTAATTGACTCCTCTTATTGAGAAATGATTGCAATCATTTCATCAACTGTCCATTCCTTTTTCTGAGTATTATATGAGGTCTTCAACACATCAAACTAAGGAGGAAGAGATTCTAAGACTTACCAGATCAAGAAACTTTCACCAAGCTCGACCTTCAGAGACTTCAACTTGTTATAATAATGTACCAGTTTCATTATATGCTCACGAACTCCACCAACACCATCATATTTGGTTTTCTCAAGTAAGGATAGATATTGACCCTTTTGTGCTTTATCAAAAGTTTTGAATTTTTGACCAACAGATGTTAGAAAATCTTTGGCATTGTTATTCTCTGGAATGCTCTGTCTAATGAACTTCTCCATGGTGTATTTTATCACCATTAGGCACACTCGGTTAGAATGTTCCCACTTTTCATTAGAAGTCTTTTGAGCAGCAGTGAACTCAGGCGTAAGAGCTGGAGGCTCTTTCTCTCTCAAAGCTAGATCCATGTTAGTTATTGCCAGATATAGATCCAAAAATTCTTTCTAGTCCTCATAATTTGTCTCATTAAGTGTTTTAACTGAGGTAGGCAGAGAAGCTGATACCATAACAACAAGGAAACATTTAATATGCATGAAAATATAATTATCATGATATTATAGAATTAAATGATTCCGTATACTCAGCCAAACATGTCCTTTAAATAAATTTCTTAATTATTATGATCTCGCCTAAGGGTCCCAAATCATAATAAATAAGAAATATAATAATAATACAATACACAAATCTCATGTCACTAGAAAATTTCTCATACCGATAGGATACTCGAAACATGATTGACATAATTCAAGAATTAATATTGCATTATATCAGTAACTAATCACATTAGTAACAACATCTTCCGATAGGGTATAATTATCATTAATGCCATACATATATATATAATAAAAATAAACAAAATTTTGTATAGTTGCACTCACGATAGGTAAGATTACAATTATACAAAAAAAAACTTCACGAATATGATAAAATCATATCATTCATAAAAGCATATGAAATTAAACAAGAATATATTTTATTTAATTCATATAAAGACCCAAAAAAAAAATTATTCGATAACCACGACACTGTAATAGAGAGAGTATGATACATACAAGTGTTACAGGTAAGGTAATTAATGTGCATAAAAATTTTCAGGTCCATAATCCGAGAGTACAGTATTGAAAAATACTGATTATTCTGAAAATAATTAATATAAAAAAATAACAGTGTCAAAAAAAATTTCAAAAAAAAATTTCAAAATAAAAAATATTAAAATAATTTTTTTTTTCAGAGAAAAATGGCCTCGGGAAGTGGGCCCACGCGCCCTCACGCTCGTGCTACGCGACTGGGCTTCGCCATGGGTCAGGAAGTCATCTTCCTTACCCGTTTGCCTATAAATGGGTCGCGCAACCCGCGATTTGACCCGTTTTGTTCTCCCATAGGACGTGGCTTTAAGCCACGATTTTTCGGCCAAGGGGTCACCGCATCACGACGGATAGAAGCCCCAAAGAAATTTCGAGCTTCATCAAGTGAAAAAAGAGATCAATCAAGAATTTGAAAAATGGGTTTTTTTTTTTGGTTCGGTTTCTTAAAAAAACTAGGTTCTGGACAGTTTCTTTCTTTCAATTAAGCTTACAAATAAGCTTTATAATAATATATGATCAATAACCCTCAATCAATTTGAAAGATAAAGGTCGAATTCGAAGATTTCAAAAGTTAGGGTTCTTGAGTTAGTTTGTGCGAAAATAATTTCCAAAAAAACAGCCATATTAATATCTCAATTGGCTCTGATACCAATTGAAGGAAATTAATCACTAAAAACAGAATTAATCATGCTTAAGATAAATAATATAGCATGTTCATACTAACAAGATTAAGATGAAATAGAACCTAAAAACATGGACTCGGGTTTTGTTTTCTCTGCGGGTTTCATGAGAGATGCTGGCAACGGGAAGGAGCCACCTGACGACGGCGGAGGCAAGAGTAAGATTGCAACCAAAAAACCAGGATCTGATGTGTCTTTCAGAGACATCGTAATGGGGAGACGAGAGACACCTGCCCCCAGACAGAGGGTTGATTTGCTCAAAGAGAACCTGGCAAGGATTGAGTATATGGATGGGAATCATCTTAAACCTATGGTTCATATTGCTGATTCTGTGTTTGAAGGCCTGTGTGCTCCTTGGCAGGATGCTTTAGTCATAAAGCTGCTGGGCAAAAGCATTGGATATAATACAATGCGTGATCGACTAGTCAGAATATGGAGACCTGTGGCTGGGTTCGATATCATGGACATTGGGAATGGCTTCTTTATGGTGAAATTTGAGCAAGAAGGGGATCGAGCTAAGGTCATGGACGAGGGGCCATGGATGATTTTCGACCACTACCTAACGGTGCAGACTTGGACACCGAATTTCATCTCCCCAACGGCGAAAATAGACAAAACGATGGTATGGATTCGATTTCCTGGGTTGAATCTTTTCTACTATGATGAAAACATTCTTTTGGCTTTAGCTTCTGCTGTTGGCAAGCCTATCAAAGTGGATGCCAATACGCTGGACGTACGCCGTGGGAGATTCGCCAGAGTTTGTGTAGAGATTGACTTGAACAAACCTGTGGTTGGGAAAGTTTGGCTGAAGGATTTTTGGTACAGGGTAGAGTATGAAGGATTACATCGCATATGTACCCATTGTGGCTGTTACGGCCATCTCACAAGGGAGTGTAGGTCTGTCCCCTCCAATCCCGAAATGGTTCATGCAAATGAGGATGCTAACGCAAGTCTGCAGCCTCCAGACCCTCCCGTGACTGTGACCTCTTCGGCGTTGCCCACACCGGCGGTCAACCCTCAGCAGGGACAGTGCTTGGTGCAATCATTAGCAATCAATGATGCGAAAGTTACGGATGAACGTTTGCATGGGGAGTGGTTAATTGTGAAACGTAAATCACGTAAACAGCGGGTACCAAAACAAGCAGCTATTAATTCTGCCGTGAAGGGTAAGGCTGTCATTTCCAATCAAGGCAAAAAGCATAAATCCCATGCAATGAGGGATATGATGCCACATGTTACACCTACTCAAGTTATGGTGAATAACTCCAGGAAACCGAAGACTGGGATGGGAGTAGGTAAATCTGATTCTGTGGTCAATAATAAAAGACCCAGGAAAGAGGAGGACGCTTTGTTTAGGCCTTCATCTTCGGGGTCTCCTTTTCTTAAACACCCAGAAACAGCTGCGGACGTGACTAAACCAAAGCCTTTTAAACAGGTGGGGAATGCAGAACCGGTTACCTTTGATGTGGGCAACGGTGCTAAATCATCTGTTAGAATGAAGGCCTTATCTAACTCAAATTTTGTTTTGGTGGATGATGACGAGAAGGAGAACACACAAGGGGATATGGAAGTCAATGTGCATATGCCGCAGGATGAAGACAATCAATCTATGGTACCGGATACACCAATTACTCAACCGCATATGGAGTGCTAGACCACGGGGTCGCTTCTCTTGCTTCTCTTGGTTTTTATGGATTGTTTTAATGATTTTACCATTATTTCGTGGAACATTCGTGGTGCTATTAGCTGTAATGCTAGACGCCATGTTAGAGATATTGTACATCATTATCACCCTTCACTGTTTTTGATGTACGAAACTCATGGCCCCTTTGCAAGGGTGGAGCACATGTGGCTGGTTCTGGGGTATAAACTTATTTTCTCACAAGAAGCAAGAGGACATTCAGGTGGTATTTGGGTCTTGTCGAACAGAGATGATATATCCTTCGCTTTAGTGGATAGTATGTTCCAAGCAATCACTTTTACTATTACTAAGCGTAATGTGACATGGTCTTGCTCTGCGGTTTACGCCTCTCCTGTGTTTTCTGTTAGAAGCAATCTTTGGGACCACTTATGTGCACTCAGGTCAAGAATCACAGGGCCATGGGTCTTGTTGGGGGACCTTAATGAGATTTTATGTTCCACTGAAGTCTCTGGGGGTTCGTTTAGCTTAGTTAGAGCATCCTTGTTTAGACAAATGTTAGACCAGTGTGATTTTACTGACTTTCCTACAGTGGGTGGTCTCTTCACTTGGAGGAAAAATGTCCAAGGAGGTGGTCATGTCCGAAAAAAACTGGATAGATATGTAGCGGATGTTGACTGGCGCCTTAAGTTTCCCCATGCTCTAGTTGAGCTTCTCCCTACTCATGGGTCTGATCACAACCCATTGCTTTTAAGTTATAGGAAATCTCATACTATAAAGGACAAACTCTTTCATTTTCAGGCTGCTTGGATATCTCATCCAGATTATGAGTCGCTAGTTTCTGATACTTGGAGGGAGTACTGGGGTATGGTCCATACCAAACTCTACAAAGTGCAAGAGCAGTCTTTAAATTTCAATAACCAAGTCTTTGGGAATATCTTTCGAAGGAAGAAACGGTTGGAGGCTAGAATCAAGGGAGTGCATCGCCAACTGGATGTCTTTATTGATTCCAACCTAATCAGACTTGAGAGGGATCTTCAGATGGAATATAATAAAGTCTTATCTCAAGAGGAAATTCTCTGGTACCAGAAATCGCGGGAAAACTGGGTGAAATTTGGTAACAAAAATACCAAGTTTTTCCATACCCAAACTATCATTAGAAGGAGAAGAAATAAGGTGACAGGTATGCTTATTGATGGGAATTGGTGTAGTGATGAAAACTTGTTAAAGCAGGAAGCCCTTTCTTTTTTCAAGAATCTTTTTCAATCTATTGACCCCTGTTACCCAAATTGCTTAAAGCTTCGTGTTATCCCCCATATTGGTACTAATTTGACTGCACAGTTACTCATGCCTGTTTCTATGGAAGAGGTCAGAGATGCTTTATTTTCTATGAGTCCCTATAAGGCTCCCGGACCAGATGGTTTTCAACCAGTATTTTTTCGTACTTATTGGCATATTGTGGGTATGGATGTATGGCAATTTGTTTATAATGTTTTTCTTACTGGCTCTATGGATAGCAGCATTGCAGAAACTCTCATTGTTCCTATTCCTAAGGTGGATGATCCTACCAGTTTTCGTGATTTTAGACCAATAAGTCTTTGCAATGTGCTCTCCAAACTTGTGTCCAAGGTCTTGGTTAGACGCATTCGTCCTTATTTGAATGACTTTATTGGCCCTTTTCAAAGTAGCTTTATCCCTAGCCGGGGGACCGCTGATAATGCAATTATTGCTCAGGAATTGGTTCACCAGTTCCACAAAAAAAAGGGTAAGGCTGGATATCTTCTCTTTAAGATTGATTTTGAGAAAGCTTATGACAGAGTTAATTGGAATTTTCTTCGCCTAACCTTGACTGAGTTAGGCTTTCCTGATCAGATTGTTCAACTTATTTTAAATTGTGTTACCTCCTCTAATCTATCCTTGAAGTGGAATAACGAGAAGATGGAGAGTTTTGCTCCTAAAAGAGGTTTGAGACAGGGAGACCCTTTATCTCCTTATCTCTTTGTCTTATGTATGGAGAAATTAGCTCTGCATATCCAAGAAAGAATAAATGATAATCAGTGGAGGCCAATGAAGCTTTCCAAAAATGGTCCTGCTATTTCACATCTATTCTTTGCAGATGACTATCTTTTATGTGTCCAGGCAAAGAATTCACAGGTTAGGCTGGTTCAAGAAGTGCTTGATCTGTTTTGCAAGGCTTCGGGCTTAAAGGTGAATTGTGATAAATCTCGTTTTCTACCTTCTAAGAATATTCCCCGTACCAAGGTTACTAAATTGGCCTCTATTATTAATTATAAGCATACCTATAATCTGGGTAAATACCTCGGCTTCCCGATGTTGTCCGGTCAAGTAGGGAAGAATGATTTTGCTTATATTATTGATAGATTGCATGGTAGACTTGCTAGTTGGAAGGGGAAGCTTTTGAGTAGGCCTAGTCGAATAACTCTTGCTAAATCTGTTCTAGCTTCCATTCCGATATATTCTATGCAGAATCTTTGGCTACCTGAAGGTATTTGTGACTCAATCGATACTATCACTCGCTCTTTTATTTGGGGGGATAGGACATCTCACTGGGTGAAGTGGAATACTATTACTCAGCCCAGAAATAAAGGTGGCTTAGGTATCCGTTCTGCTAGAGAAACGAATACCTCTCTACTTGGAAAACATGTTTGGGATCTAATTCATCACAAGAATAAGTTGTGGGTGCAACTCTTATCTGACAAGTATGTTCCTACTTCTCATATTCTTAATGTGAAACCTAAGCAAGGGGACTCTTATTCTTGGCGATCTATCGTCAAAGCGGCTGCCATCCTCAAGCCAGGGTTCAGGTTTCGAGTTAGGAAGGGTGATATCTCTTTCTGGTTTGATAAATGGCTTGATGAAGATCCACTCTCTCAACTGGTTCCTTTTGTCCATACTCATGATACCAAGCTTACAGTTAAAGACGTTTTCTATGAAGGGAATTGGCATTTTGAAAGCTTGTATACTCATCTTTCGGCAGAGATTATTATGTCTATCAAAAGTCTTTTTATTGATGAGAATCCATCTGATGTCCTTATTTGGGGAAATGCCTCTACTGGTTTCTATTCTGCCAAGGCTGCCTACAATTGGCTCATTCAACAGCGCCCCTCTCATGTATCCCGCATTGAAAATTGGCTTTGGATCTGGAAGCTGAAATTACCAAAATATCATACACTTCCTCCTCGCTTTCTTTGCTAGGAAATTTACCCACTAACGGTTTTCGTGTCGATCATCATGTCTCGTATTGACTCTTCTTGTAACAGTGTGGAGTCAAGAGACTATTCTTCATGTGTTACGTGATTGTTATTTTTCTTCCAGGATTTGGGACCTTCTGCTATTCACGGATAGACAAGTTTTCAATGAGCAGGATACCCACAGTTGGATAGCTAACAATGTGAATGGTGCTTTTGGAATATTGTTTGCTATTACGTGTTGGTGGCTTTGGAGAGCAAGGAATGCTTTCAAGTTTTCTCTGATGATAGGTGGACCACTTGGTATATTATGAACCAGATTCGGACTCTAGTTGCTGTCATATCTCATGCTTTGCATTTGGATTCCCTCACCGTCAACCTCGCCAAGTCATGTGGAATCCTCCCTCCCTCCTTTCATCAAGATCAACGTGGACGGAAGCTCATTTGGGAACCCAGGCAAGTCTGGCTATGATGGTTTACTTAGAAATAGTCTTGGAGAATGGATCACTGGCTTTTCGGGTTTTTGTGGCCTTACCACAAACCTGAATGCAGAGCTCCGGGCGATTTATCATGGTACTCGTCTAGCATGGGATGCAGGCTTTACAAATGTCTGGTGTGAATCGATTCGAAACTTGAAATGATTAACATTGGGGTCCATAACCTCCATCCATATCCTATTATTAACATCGAAACTTTCTACTCGCCACCTTAATATCGCTTTCATCACGTGCTTCGCGAGGCCAACTCTTGTGCGAGACTTCTTAGCCAAACTTGGTGCTACCAAGGATTGCTCTTTTGTCACTTTGGATTCTTGTCCAGACAGCTCCCTATTGCTCGTAATGTTGGTGACATCGGATCTTAGTTTTTTTTTTTCCACTTGATAAAAAAAAAAAGATGAAATAGAACCTGGAGTTATGGTTGGATCCATGATCTTTCCCTTTTGTTATTGTTTACTCTAAGAATTGAAAGAGAGATAGAGAGATGAGAGAATTGAGAGCAAACTTCTCTTGTTACTAATTAGGGTTTTATTAGATGAGAGGTTGTCATCTCTTATAGAAACTAATGATGGGGATTAGTTTCTTTTCCCATCAGCTAAGAGAAAAGATTTCTCAATGAAGAGCTAGATATTGAGCCACCCCATCATAAGTCATTCATATTATTTACAATTACTATATACATAAATTATAATGTTATAGATACATAATTGATATAATAATAATACACAAAGTATACTAAATAATTGATTAATATTAATCTAATATTTAATTGTATTTAATAAATACAACAAAATATTCATACTATTAGCTTTACACTCCTGTGTAAATGCACGTGTTAATATAAAAGATTGTGTAATAAAATTATATAAATAATAAATTTACAAATTATACTATTTTTTGAAGAGAAGTAATTTAAATATCATATGACATGTTTAAATTCAAGATGGATTTTTTTATTAAATTAAAATGATAGAAATAATTTTTTTATTTTATTTTTATGTTAGCACAATTAAGTTTAATAATTATCATTAATTTAATTATTCACAACTTATTCAAATAGAAAAAAATGAGTCAGAACATATATATAAAAGTTTAATTTTGATGTATTATTATTGTAAAATAATTTTGCATTTATATTTAATATTGACACATCATTAAATGAATTTAACTATGTTAATAATATAATAAGTTTTATATTTATGAACCATAAAATTTTTCTTACATGTCTGACTCATTGCTTTAAAAAGTATTAATACTAATATATAAGTGTCAAATAAAAGTCATATTACAAAGTAACTTCCGAATAACTTATTATAAATTCACATAAAATATAAGTTTTATTTAAGCATGCTATAACTTAGTGCTGATTATAAACAAAGGAATATGATATCTCAAGTGAATATTATACAGTGAGTATTGAAGTAATCAATATTGATAAATTTCTTACCATAAATATGAAATTAATAAAGATTTAAACTTTGAATTTGTTTATTTAAATAACGAAACAAAACATATGTCACTCAATTAGCATGTCATTTGTTATAATTTTGTTGAATTATAAATGTCACAAAACAAAACTACCACTTAGTATAATTTTACAAATCAAGATTCGTTTTTTATATATTATAGTATTGATGATTGATTGATTCTTTCTTTCACTCTTAAATTAAGAGAACAAAAATTAGATACTTTAAGGGACAAAGAAAAAATTCTTTTAACTCTCATTTACCATTTCATTTTTCCTTTTTAAATAACTTTCAAATATATTTTTATTAAATTTTATTATTTCATTTTATGTCATTTTCTCCAATTCGTCTTATCATAAATGTGTCGGTCAAAGTTCCAGTAATAGACATTTGATTTTATCCATTAGTATAGGTTTTTTGGATTTGAATCTTAAAAAGTAATTTATGAGTAAATAAATTGATAGGTGAGTCCATTAATCAATAGTTGATAGATACTTACTTACTCATAAATTATTTTACACAATCCTCCTCCAAGTTTTTCAATTTTGCAACTATAATCCCTTGATGTATTTATATTTTCACATCAACTCTAATTTTTAATCATAAATAATACATATATCTCTTTTAATACCTCGTTTAATATTATTTATTATATTTTTTTCTATTTTCCTTTTTTAATCATTTTAAAAAAAAATATATAATCCTACACTTCTAAAAGATATGTAAAATCATTTTTTTTTTCTTTTCATATCTATTCAGCATTGCCGCTGATATAATGTTCTTTAATTAACATGTACACTTTTTCAGAGTGCACACTTTTGTTGATTAGTATATATACATTTGTCAGCTTATGAAAGTTGACCTCACTTCCTTGTTCATATCAAATTCGTAAAACACTGGAGCATGGAAGCAAGTAAGTGTAACTATAATTTAAATATTTATTATTCTATTATAATTTAATTATTTTATTATTATCAAATAAATTATTTTTTATTTTCAAATTTATTATTATTTTATTATTGAATTTAAATAATATTTAATAAAATTTAACTTTATTATTTAATTTTAAAAAAATTATCTCTTGGAATAAAATAAAAAGGACAATATGAGTGTGATCAAATTTTCATTACTATTGATGCACCATAAAATTATTTTTTGTGAATTTTAATTAATTTTCTAGACATTAAACATATTTAGTTGTATTTTTCAGATTTTAAAATAATGAAAAACATGTGATACTGTTCGATTTTGTTTGAGATTTTTTATGCATAATAACAATCAAATATAATTAATGACAAATATAAAAAAGAGGAAGGAAATTAAGAATATAACAAAAATATGTAATTTTATTAAGAAATTACATTTTATTTATTTAAATATAAAATATAATACACATAAAAAATAATTTAAACAAATATTTTAAATACAGAACTCATATTCCGTAATTTTGATTACATTGAATAACAAAGTTCATATTTTTTTAATAATAAAATGTATTTTTATGAATTAGTTTATAAGCATTCATAATTAAATTTTTATTCATTTTCTTAATAGTTATTTATCATTTTTTACCCATCATGTAACTATTACTCTGGTACAGATCATTAGATTTAGTAAAGTAATATACACCATCTAAAGTCTATTAACTTATGTCAAAAAAAAATCTATAAGTCTATTAACTGTTTTGTTTTAACGTGTGCTAATGGAGAAGTAAATTTTTGGATGCTGAATGATTGCATTTGCACATTGCTAATATATATTTTAGAATTTATTATACATGCAATCAATATTAATAAAGGGGTTCCAAAAATCTTCAGCATATGTTCCGTAATTTCACAAAGTTAGACAAACAGACAATTGCATATTCTTGCATTGTTGATGTCTCTTGCAATATAACAGATTTGTGTCAGAAATTCACGGCAGATTGACATTTTGCATGTTTGGAGTAACGGAGACTTATCCTCCTCTTCCATCCTCTGGTTCACAGCTGATAAACAAGTGTTCAGAGGGGAAAAAATATTGGTCAAACTGCTAGTTCAAGGCAAGGCAATATAACTGAACCAAGATCTACAGAATTACTAGCTAATCAAACTTCTCAGAAAACACTTAGCTGCAAGTCTTCAGTTCATTCCATGGCAAAATAGTACATTAAGCATATAAATGAAAAACATCATAACGCAAGAACATACATTCAATAGTTCATTCATTATGATAAAAGTATGCTTCAAGCTAACAAAAGAAAAAAATAAATAAAGCTTTGAGTTTGAACTATATGGTGTTTGAATTTGAAAACTCTGCGCTTATTAGCAACCAAACAAATCAGTACTGCAAGGATGACAAGGAGGGGAACCCTCAACCATTATACATTGAGAAGTAAAAATGGAGATAAACACCAATTTTGAAGGTTCTAAATTTAAAATACATTTTCATAGTAACTAAACTTCAGCATAGCATCATATAAACAATATTGGAGAGACAAAAAAAGGCAGAAGCAATAAAATTTTCAAGAACTGATGGAAAATATTTATCGGATCTATTAATCCCAATAATTTATGACATATATCAATTTCATATAAAAGATTTTAGGGTTACCTAGCATCAATGAAAAAGACATTGTCGAACAATCCTGAAAAGTAAAACACGATGAGGGAGAGATACCCTACTATTCATCTAGTTAATTTATTTCCCATATTAGATCAATATATGGAGTCCAAATTGTTTTTTTGAACCAATCCTCCCAGTGGTTCAAATAGTTCTGCCTCTACCACAAAGCAATATATAAAATAGTTAAAATGAGTTAAACCTACCCATTCTCAGAAACCTATATACTGAAGACCCATAAACAAAAATGACATTTTGATAACCTGGCAATCTTTAAACAAAGAGATATACCCATTAACAATACAATCACAATTTGGGATAAACAAAATGCAATAATTTTGACATCCAATTAATCTGGGTTCTATATAATATGATTTATGTTTGTCCAAAATAAAATTCTAACATTCTCCCAGTTGGACAACATAAGTCACATTATATCACTTTAACAAGAAAACAATTCTCCAGATTAATCAAACAATATGTGCTCGGATTTGATGTCAAAATCGACTAGACATCTCAACAAATGGTCCAAAATGAGACTACAAGTATCCACAATGCTAGAAAATCATACTCAAGAATCTTGATATATCAACAACATACTCTATATCTGTTGGACCCATCAAAATGTGTAAATGGGTAATGGAAAGCACATCCAAAATTTGCATGCCAATATTTGATCAAAGTGCATTTTCCACAAAGATGAGAGAACCAGCATAGATGCTTTCAGTTTAACATCTCACACCATTGACAACAACAATGAGATGGGTCCAAAATGTCTCCAATTTTCAATATGTCATATCATAAATAAACAAAGCTATAAAGTTAGATCAATAACAATAACAATATTATATGACAATGATAATAATAATATAATTGTCTCGAGACAAAATTACAAAATTAAACTCCCATAACCCAAAAAATATCAAAACAAAACAATAATAATAATCCCATTAGAGTCCAAAAGTTTCAAAAACTCTAATGGTAATATCATTATTAGTGGGGCTATCAACTAATAATTGGTAAAGTATTCAATGTAGTCTAAACTCACCATCTCTATTCAAAACACGATACCAAAATAGAGAGAAATACAATATTGCAGAGTTATCAAAATGTGGTCATAACAATAGAAACAATATTAAGCAAATCTATACAAAATTTATCAACCACAGAGTCTCACAAAATTAATTCATTATCAACCACAAGCTCTGCATTCATAATTGAGGAGATTGCAAGTATTTATATGAGACTTTACAACAAGTCAACTCCTCTTTGTCATCGCAAACACAAAACCACAAAAGAATTTTCACCAATAAGGTAATCTATACTTCACAAAACCATATATAATGATCACTTAAAAGATTTGACAACATACGAGTGAGTTTAAAATCCCAAATGTCTTACACATATTATGGAATCACTTGCAAATTTTCAACAACTCACTCAAAACTCAAGTGTCACAATGATAAAAAAAATAATAAGCACATGCACACTTGAGCACAATATTAGATTACCAGCAACGGAAGCACATGGGGCCTATACTTAACCACTATTGAGGACATAACCAAAAGACAGTCTCCAACTCCCACTATAGTAAACATTAATGTGCAATAAGAACATAAACACATTTCAAAATTTATAACAATATGTGCCTTATGAGACAATCTGTCAATATATTATGATTTAAAAGGTCTTTATGCCTTAGACATAAAATGACATCACCAAGATTTTTCACATGATAGAAACAATTTAATATAGAATATTGTCTCTCATTTAACAATAATAGCAATATTGGCCATCAATATACAACTATCACAAAACACATTAATAACAAATTTGTTCTCACTTACTTATGGTAACACCCATTGATGTAAACAACATCAAAATTAATATTAAACAATAATAAACGATTCTCGTATCAAGTCAATTTAACTTGCACCTAGACATTTAATTGCCTTTAATATTGGGCTTATAATAAAATTCAAAAATTTTCAACAAGTATTTCAAAAGAACAACAGTTACAAAATCGTTTTCTTATTATAAGAAACGAAGAGCTTTAATTGATATTGATTGTTAGGTAATTTACAAAATAAAAATATAAATACATAAGAATTAAATATACACATTCTTTTACTTCAACCCAAAAGAAAGGAAATTTCTCAAAGTGAATGCCAAAAAGTACAATAGGTTTAACTCAATGTATTCATAATAAATTTTGTATCATCGACAAAAGAATTTTATTTTTATCTTTATTTATTTATTTATTTATTTATATTCTAAAGTTGAACTAATCAACACAATAAATTGGACTTAAAAAAATAAATCCTCACAAAATGATTAAACCATAATTGGAAGAAACGCTTTCTTCACAACAATACTTGAATAATTTTAATCCCAATATTTTTCTTGAGAAAATTAGCAAACCTAAAAAAAAAAAATCCTTTGAAGATTTTGACATTTGAATAATATAAAAGAAATATTCAAATTTATCATTTTAAGATACTAAGCGAAAATAATTATCAATATCATATCGATAAAATAATATTTCCTAAATTACTACGATAATACTTATAACAAAATAAATTCAACAGGCTAGTGATTTAATACATGGAAACAATGGTACAAAATAGAAAAATTATTTATGCTTTCAACATGTCTTATTAAGATTAAAGCATATAAACACAACATGACAACTATAGGGAGTTCACTATATTACCAACATACTTTAGAGACTCAACAAATGTCCTCAATAGGTCCCAACGAAACAACAACAAAAAATGATGACAAATACAAAAGTTAGAGAAAACTATGCATTAAAACATTTATTATACTTAAGAAACAATAATTGTATTGGTTTTCCCTTGTTCAATTAATTGGGCAATTAATTGAACTAGAGCCCTTGCATCATTGCAATCCCGTCTAAGGGTCCCGAATTACAATATACAAGTCTCTCCCACTTGATGAGTAAAATAGTTAAAAGTGAATATTTTCATAGTTTATGCCATATATTAATATTTTTAAAGATTTTCAAAATAAAAATTAAACTATTTTCTAAATATCACAAAATGATTATGTCAAATAATGTCACACCAAAGGGTATGTCCATTACTTACACAACCCAACATTAATTGCAATTCATTCAACATTATTAATTTATTTTTTCATTTGACAAAATTACATATCCAAATAAATAAAAAATAAGAAAGATTGCTTTTTAAAATCTTATGGATTATCTCATTCGTCAAGTTTTACAAAACAATACAAATATTCAAGGTTGCTTAATTCAATTCGATAAAACACTTCACAATGAGTAACATAATATATATGTCACAACAATTTGAGCTGCTATGTCCTTATAATCCCGCCTAAGGGTCTCAGGTTACAATAAACAAGCAAATTCTCATAAATTATTAAATATCATGTCCCTAAAGCTAGTATCGAGAGGATAAAACTCTAAGGGCATAATCGTTTAATGCATTCAACAAGACATCAAAAATCAAATTAATAAAGACAAACCGATTTTAAGTGCATTATTAACATAATTTTCAATGAAAACACAACAACATTATTAACAATATAACATTTTGTCGTAATTATCACACTCTTATGATTGTGAAATTTATATCAAAATGTTCAAAACAATTATAAATATTATCGGTGGAACTCTTAGAGATAAGATCTCACAAGATTTACAAAACACAATATTGGTCTTATAATAGATGAACATGTGACCATAAGAAACTACAATAATCAATGACAAAATTGCTCATAAAGTTCCAAAATTTTCATACCACATCAATCAAATAATTTTCACACTCTCATACATAATTGCATATTAAAAAAAAAACAGGCATGAAGAGGGAGAAGAAGGCCATAAGAACAAATTTCTTCACTTATGCAATTATACAATATGCCAATAACCATATAAGTTTTATAACTAATCTCAGATAGTGTATTGCTTATCTTTGTGTGTAGAGCCAACAAAAGTGAATGCTAACTTAATAGGATTCAAATCACCATAACTTTATATAACTTTCAAAAGTGGCTCACAAAATAAACTTTTTATTAGATATATAAAACTTAGATAATAATGACTTAATATAAACTTGCCATTGCCTTAAATATTTTTCAATAATTAAAATTATTTTAAATAATATTCTCATAATGGCCACATTGAAAGTAATTTATTTAAATTTGCAATGCACAATATACAATAAAATTAATCACATACAATTGTACTTTAATTCTTAATAATATATATCAAAACACTTTAATATTGTCAATGAACAAACGTCAAAATTTGTTTTCAATACTAAAATAATTATATGCAACACATGATACATTATCATGCTCTTATAACGAAAAAATTATTTCAAAAATAACTCCCAATATTAGATTGCACAATTTACATCGGAGTTCAACAAGCTCAACTAATAAAATTGACATCAACAATTAAAGAAAGTAAAATATGTATAAATAAATAAATTTTAATATGCTCAAACTTATTTAAATAAGTCTTCCATAAAAATTTTTTTCAATAGCAATAAAGAGATACAATCAACATGAATTTCTTTGATCAAAATAATATATTTATCGATATCAATGCTTTTATCATACAAAATAAAATATCTAAAATTATCAATTTATTGAAGAGAGATTTTGTTAAGTATATCAACATGTACAACATTTGAGCAAAATATAATTGAGTTTTATGTGATTGCAATCCTACCAAGGGTCCCGAATCACAATACATGAGTAGATTCCCACAGACATCAAAATCATGTCCCTAAAGCTAGTACCGATAATTATAAATACCGAGAACTCTAAGGTCGAACTTTAATGTCTTTAACAAATCATTAGGAATCATATTAATAAAGGCAAATTATAAAAAGTATAAGCGCATTACCAATATAATCCTCAAAGCCACAATATAACGATATTTTATCAACAAAATAGCACCTTACAATAATTAGTCCATGGGGAGACGAGCTCACAATTATGAAAAGTGCCCAAAATAACATTACTCAACAAATCACTAGAAATTACATTAATAAAGGCAAACCGATAGGGTAAAAACAATGACGATTAATATAAATCTCAATGCAACATTATTAATGAAATATTAACAAAATTAATATCTCAACATAATTGGTCCCGCGAAGGTGAGATTACAATAATACAATAATACTTTAAATAGCAATTCTCAGAATTAATCGCATAAATAACAACAATACATATAATTTTCAAAACTTTATATATCAATTTATGCCAAAATAGCACCAAAATATTTGAGTGACCAAACAACATCAATTCTGAGAGTGTGCAATATATATCATGCCCAACAATATCACAATGATACACAAAAATTTTCAGAAGCAAAGGAGGACAGCACCATATATTTTTAATAATTTTAATCTCTGAAAATTTTAAAATAAATATTAAATGGGCATTAAAAAATAAATAAAAATTACCAAAAATACTACAGGGCGCGTGGAGCACAACCCAAAAAATAGAAGGTCAAAATCACTTTTCAAGAAGCCACACGTGCCTCCATTTTTCTACACCAAGTAGGGGCATCGTCGGAGGCCGGTCTCCTCTTCGCCCGTTTTTTTTTTTCTTGTAATGGGTCGCGCGAAGAAACTTGAACCGTCCCAGAACGGGTCACGCTGATTTTTTCCGATTCTCCACCAAAATTCAATTTCTTGGTGTCTATAGATTCTTGTTCGGGATCTACAATTCCCCTTGTTTAAATTCAAAAAAAAAAAATGACACAAAAATGGGTTTTCTCAGCAAAAGAAGAACAACGTGCGTACGGTTTGTTAGAGAATTTCCAGGTTTTTCACAACCAAAAGAAACGATCCATACGTGTTTAGATTCATGAAACAAGGCTCTACAATAGCCCTAAGTCAATTTGTTGAAAAAACTCCAAAAGAAAAACGAATCATAAAGAATTGCAACTTTAGGGTTTAATGGATTTGCATAAACTTATTTGTAAATTCACAATATCAAAATACAATAAATATGTTTCTGAATTCAGAACAATCCAATGTATAAAAGCCCTAATTTTATTCTTTGAAATCAATTATAAAATAAAATTAATTAAACATTAAATACGTTAAGATTTCGGGATTAAAACAAAATATTGATAGTCATAATCAAGATTAAAACATTGGCTCTGATACCAATTGATGAAAAATATTTATCGGATCTATTAATTCTAATAATTTATGACATATCAATTTCATATAAAAGATTTTAGGGTTACCTGGCATCAATGAAGAAGACATTGTCGAACAATTTTGAAAAGTAAAACACAATGAGGGAGAGATACTATCCTATCCCACAATACGCCACGCGTTAGTATCAATGGGACAATATGCAGACGCATACTAGAGTGGTTAGGAATAGTGGCCTCCACTGTGATATATAAAATAGTTAAAATGGGTTAAACTTACCCCACTATGCAAACCCATATACAAAAGAATAAGACCCATAAACAAAAACTCACATATATGAGCAAGGCACTTTAACAACAATAGACCCATTAACAATACTGATCACAATTTGGGCTAAACAAAATGTTCTAATAATTTTGACATCCAATTAATCTGGGTTCTATATAATATAATTTATGTTTGTCCACAAATAAAATTCTAACAAGAACTCCAATTTCCACTCATTCTCTTGCCTATTCTCTTTGGCTGACTCCTGCACATTTTCAGTGCTACCCTACTATTCATCTAGTTAATTTATTTCCCCATATTGATCAATATATGGAGTCCAAATTGTTTTTTTGAACCAATCCTCTCATCTCCCTCAAAGTTCTGCCTCTACCACAAAGCAATTTTCATTGCAAACTAGAAATGCCACGATTCTCAGAAATTGTCATTCTGAAGACTTTATGTAATGAATGAGATTAAAACCTGGCAATCCCAAAACAAAGAGATATACTCATATACACATACAACACAAGTGGATAAAACATATTGAGAGGAAGGGTCTTATTGTCTAAGATCCTCAAGTTGTTGAGCCCTAGTGCGGGGGGTTAATACCATTGTGAAGCACATTCTTGTGCGTATGAAGCCCATTTGCTCGGATTTGATCTTTCACCCACTCGACATCCTCCTTCCTTGTTGACAAAAGGAATATTACCACTGCTAGACTCAGACACACCAATATCAACACTCCTATTGTTGGAGACAGAGGTGTCCGAAGGTGGAGGGCGAAGCAAGAGGAGAGAGAGGACAACAGGGAGAACAGAAAAACAGCAGCCACTAAAGATGAGAGAACCAGAATAGGCACTGTTATCATTACACCATTCAACATCAATTCTGATAATCTTACTTGTTTTCAATCATATCATTTTTCACACCATATAAAGTTAGTTGATGAAGTATAAATTCATAATTAATGACATATAAAGAATGGATTAATGAGTATATAAAAAATTATTTAATAAAAAAAAAGATAATTAATGACGTATATAAGTTAATTAACGGGTAAGTTTAAAAAAGATTATTATAATTGTACATATTCATTAATCAATAATTTATAGTTCATTAACTAACTTTAATATGATATTAAAAAGAGTGAATACTATTAGCTAGGTAAGATGATCATTATTCATTCAACATAAGCTGCGAAGCTTAGAGTGCCACCTATGAATATAGCTGGAATGGAAACTTAGCAAACAAGCAATTCTTCATAGACTTATAATTATCTTATATTGGAACAGTAAATCATGAAGGCATTCAGTTACATACTTAAACAACCTATTTGTGAATTTAGAAAGTAACCCAGTTGGATAATCTAAGCAAGGAGCAAACAAATGAACTGGGGCAATTGATGCAATGGACAAAAACACAAAGTGGAAACCCAAAAAAAACCCTCCACCAATGCCAGTATCAACCGTTACTTCATCTGAATCCAATTTATTCGGCAGCTTGAGCAAAAATCATGAAATGGGGGAGAAGTAGAAACACTCTAAATAGGCAAAAGTGAAGAACTTGCATATTGTATTCAGAGATAAAAGACAACAAAAGAAGCAAATGGTTTAACATGAATAATGAAGAATGGAGAATGATGGTTTAACATACAAACCAAATGTAGCTTTAGAATGGAGAATGGAGAATGGACTAGAGCCGTAAACGGTCCTGAATAATGAAGGCGGTGTTAACTTTCCTGGATCTGGGCCTAATACCAAGTTACGAACACTGGCCTTAAACAAACAAGTTTTTTGACCCAAAAACATAAATAAATAAACAAACAAGTTTAAGCAAAACTTCAGCCGAAAATTTAAACTATTTTAAGCCCAAAAAAATGAAATAAAAACTAAGCAAAATATTTAAAGAATCCAAAACAAAAAGAATGACACAAAAGAGAATATTTTATTCTTCCCCATATATTAATATAATAATATAATAAGTTTCGTGAGAAACAAATAAATTCTAAATGTAAAAATGTATAAACCAATAATATTCTGTAGTATAGTCATTTTATGATTGTGAAATTTTATCTGCAGAATATTATCGGTTATCACGTTCTCAAGTAGATTCTGAAAATCACTTGTTTGGTCTTCCAACATTGTTTTTCCCTTCCATAATACCTTTCTAAACCGATTAAACATCAAAATTAACTTCCAATGCACATAGTTCGTATCATAGGTTTCATGGTCAAAACTCTAATGATTCACACCTATAGCCTCTCCACTTTTATTATAGATATCAATATTTTTATCAAGTAGTTGATGAGGAGTTATCATTTTGAGTTTTTTTTTTTAATCAATTATTCACATACAAGAACAACAACAATTACTAAGTCTTTTCCCACTAAGTGAGGTCGGCTATATGGATCAAACGACGCCATTATGCCTTATCATAAACTAAGTATTCAGATATGTTATTCAGATCTAAATCTTTTTTAATCATTTTACCTATAGTCTTTCTTGGTCTTCCTTTACTTCTAACTATTAGTTATTATCTACCTGATCTACTCTTCTTACAGGGGCTTCTAAAGGTCTTCTCCTTACATGTCAAAACCTAAGTAAATTAAAATTCATTTTTCATATAGGTGTATCCTTACTTTCTCTCTAATGCATTCATTTTTAATCCTATCTTATCTTGTATGGCTACACATCTAACGCAACATCCTCATCTCCGCAACACTGATCTTATGCTCTTGTTGACTTTTTACCGCCCAACATTCAAATTATACAACATCGCCGGCCTTATAATTAAAATTTACCCTTAAACTTGAGAGACATTTTTCTATCACAAATAACTCGTGAAGCACTTCTCCATTTCATCCATCCAGCTTGAATCCTATGATTTACATCTCCCTCTATCTCTCCATCATTTTGTATGATAGAACTAAGATACTTAAATTGTATGACTTGTGGTATTGTATGATCTCCAACTTTCACCGCTAAGCTAGCATTAACACGCCTCTTATTGAACTTACATTCCATATACTGTCTTACTCTTACTTAGACGAAGGCCATGTTCTTCCAAAGTTCGTCTCCATAACTTTAACTTCTCATTTATTTCCTCTTTCGACTCTCAAATTAAGACTATATTATCTGTAAAAAGTATGCATTGTGGCACCGACTCTTAATTTAATGATAAATAAATAAGCAAAATTTGTTTTCAAGATCGTACTAGTCAGCTCGTGAATTGTTTGGAGTTATTAGTGCCAGGCAGTGATTAAACAGTATTTGCTATGCAAAAGAAAAAACAAAGGAAAAGCTAGTCATCGTGAAACAAAACATCAAAGCTTCAGTAGAAAAGATAAAGAAAGAAACAAAGAGAAGTGATTTGACACGCTCAAGGGCAATCATAGTTAACCCATATTTCATTGATATAATCGATGAAGCAAACGGAGTGAGGTTGCCGTTGATAAAATCAAATGAGTTTAATTTTGATATATAATTAATGTAATGTTTTTCATGTTATTTATTAATCATATATTATTTATTAATTATATATTATTATATATGTAATTTTTAAGATAAATATTATAAAAATAAATATTTTTAATGATATAATATATAATTAGTTGATAATATAATTTTTACATTATCAATGTATATAAATTAAATTCAAATCAAATATAGACTATATATATATAGAGATAGTAAAATCTTTATGTATTTAGAGATTTCATGGGGACTACCCTATTTGAAAAATCTAAATTTAAAAAATTTTCTCATGCAGGATGCAAACGGGGATAAAAATCCCCTTGAGGCAGATGTAAAAACAATGACGAGAATTTGTATCTCTCATCTCACAATATTCTCGTTATTAAGAAATTATTAAATTATCCTTAATGATATATATTATATATATGTATTAATATTTTGTCTCTTTTAATAATGTCAAGTTATATTATTTTTATATTAACTTAAAATAAAAAATACCACTAAAAAGTAAATTTTTGTTTAAATTTATTAATATTATAAATTAAAATTAAAATTATTTACAATATATATTTATATTTAAAAAAATTAAAATTTTTAAAATAATTTTAGATTTCTACAAATCTTGCCTCCTAACAAGAAACAAAGACAAAGAGAATTTTTCTCCAAAGTAGGGATTAAAGGAAATTGTAAAAGCGGGAACAGGGAGCGCGAAGCCTGAACCGTCCAACGTGGTGCCATTCCTTATCCCGTAGAATATTTGGGTTTTAACCTTGTTTTGGATCGAGTGTAGGCCTATAAAACTAGAGCAACCTGACCCGCCAAGTTGGTCATCAGACGTGCAATGCGCGAGGAACCACTCGCTCACTAAGCTTGTCCACTCCCTGATAAAAAAGAGGAGACACCACTTCACTCGAATAGAGGGGACAAACCATACAGAATAACATTTTCTTGCACCACAAGGGGATAGTGCACGATATGCACTGAATTGCTCAGATTCCTTACACTTTTTACATGCCCATACGTCTCGATATAAAGGCTAAACAAGAGGATAAAGATACGCATTAGTTCCATTGCACATTATCCTCCTTGAGCAGCAACATCGGAGTGCTTTTTATAGGTACCCACCTCCTTGCTCCTCACATTGTTATAGCTACGTTATGGAGGAGTCTATCATTCCTTACCTTCTCAAGTAACTCTTAGAACCCAATTCTGAACATTGACGCTGACTGAGGGAAATCGCTGCCATTAATGGGGGCGGATACTTCGTTGCTCTGCAGATACGCCGTTTCAAAGTGGTCCATTATGACGATATGAAGCTCAAGCAATACACTTCAGCCACGTGTCACACCATTTTTGCACAAAGGCAACCAAAAGAATAAGACTCAGAATGCTCAAAACTGAAGCGACGCATGACACCATGAAGGGACACATAAGTCGAACACCTGACCTTCAATAAAATTCTGTGGTGAAACAACACCCCAAATCTCAGCCTAAGAGAGAACTGCAATAGACCTCTAACAGCATATGGGCAAACGACTGCACACCCCGAACCACCAGATGATAACATAAGCAGAATGATTCAACCTAAATCTCAACCTTACTCACATATCCTGGATTTTCACTATGGTACATCACGGACCTCGATCCCTTGAGAGAATATCGTGAAATCCAGCATAGAATACCATGACTCGGATCCCTTTGTCCATTGTGTGTTGAGTGCTCTAGTTGAACACGTACTTTGACACTTAACTGTCTCATCTAAACGTTAAGCTGGAGACAACTGTTCTAGATTGGGTATAGGCCCATAAAACTAAAATAACTTGACCCGTCAAACTAGTCCTTAGACGTGTAATGCGTAGGGTATCACTCACCTACAAAGCTTGTCCCCTCTTCGACAGAAAAGAGGAGACACCACTCCACTAGGGTAGAGGAGACAGTTCTTGCACCACAAGGGCATAGTGCATGATATGCACTAAATCACTCAGACCCCTTACACGTTTTACACGCTCATACGTCTTTATATAAAGGTTAAACGAGAGGATAAAAGTACACATTAATTCTATTACACACTATTCTCCTTAAGTAGTTACTAACTTAAGTGTCGGAATACCTTTTACAAATATCCACCCACTCGCTCCTCACATTGTTGCAGCTACATTACAGAAGAATCTTCCATTACTTGTCTTTTCAAGTAATTCTCATAATCCAATTATGAACAAACCCTACAATTTATCAAAATGTAAAAGTATATCCCATAGATATTGCATTGGGGACTTTGGGATTGCCATCACTCTTGACATTTTGTTATTATCTTACCCTTCAAATATTTCGTCATTTGTCGTCGTACTTTATCTTAATATCCTACTACTTTTTTTTAACATAAATAAAAAATATTAAAAAATATAAAAATATATATTTAACCTAGAGATGTGACATTTTTAAATAATTTAGATATATTTGATTAAGTTATATTTAGTAAAATTTATAGTGAAACCTACTCAAAATTATTTTTTTTATTTTCATTAATCAACTTTTCCCATGCTATAATAATTGAACTATGTAATTTCTCTCAATAAATATTTTTTTATGACCTCTCAATAAATAATTAGTTTATATAATTTTCATATAATTTTAATTTTTGATTCTATAGTTTTTTTAATATTAATTTTTAATGTTTATTTATTTGAATATTTTATCAATTTATTATTAAGAGTATACTAAGTTAGCCTCTAATGTCAAATTATATTAATAAAATAATTTTAGATTGATAGATATTACAATGACAAACAAAAAAAAAATTACTAAAAATTGAAATGGTCAATAACAATATAATCAAATGATATTCAATGCATTCATACCTTAACATTTTATAACATATGCATTTAGTTTACACAATTTAAGTAAATTAAATAAAATAATACATTAGTTAAACCAATCAATTGACATATGATTTATTAGGTTCTTTAATCTTATTCTCTTTCACAAATCTAATATATTTTAATATAATACAGAACTATAACTTTACATATGCTTTACCAATGCTCCCATTGAAGTTAATTTCTTCAATTATTTGTCTACAAAAACTATCTTAACTCTTTCAAATAATTTTACACAAAACATCAATGAAACCTCAATATTGTATAATGTGAGTTTTCAATTGCATTTAAATAATCTTATTAAACAAACTTTATTATAAATCTGAATTTTTTAATTAATTTTATCATGTCTTATTGTGAGGTTTTTATTTCATATATGTAAATATTAATATATTTTTATTTAAAGTTTTTAATATCAAGAAATATAAATATAAAATATTTATATATTATATATTATATATATGAATGAAAAATTAAAAAAACTTAATAATTTCTTAGTTTTCTTATAATAAATTATATTTAATTAATTTTATTATATTTTAAGGTAAAATTTTTTACTCTTGTGTGATGTATATATTGAAGTTTTCTAAATAATATAGAATAAATATAATAATTAAAAATATAATTAATTATTTTTAGGGTGACATACATATATAATAGAGATAGTATTATATTCCTACAAAATTTTTGAGATTTTATGATCAATCACCAATGAAAACAATTAATAACGTGATCAACTAAAGATAGATGAATTTTTTTAAATTTTTTTAATATGAATAAATATGCCAAAGTATATATATCAACGTAATTAATATGAGATTATAATTTTTGTATTTATATGTATGGAAATAAATTTAATTTAGATCTAATGACATATATACACATTCCTTTTAAATTATAATATGAGATGTTGCATAATAGTTATTAAGATAATATATTTGTGATATAAGAGATTTTTAAACATATTATTCCATATTAAAATAATACATATCATAATATAAAGACATCTATCTACTTTTTTTATCTTATATCGCATCATTCCGAAGGCCGCTTGAAAAAAAAAAGAATAAGGCGAGATAGGACCTGACGTTTGTTGGGAGTCGCCACCAATCGCTTTATCCATTAAATGGAATGGTTTCCACACCTAAAAGATGGTCTACGTTTAAGAATTTAAGGTGTTGATTACGGGTTTAGGGAAGGTGTTAGATGTACACCGTCCGTTTTAAAACGATTACCTTTATTTAATCTAATGTTATTTGCAAGATTAATTAAATTGGTCATTTTTAAAAAGGATTATTTTTGTTGTTATTTTGATATGTCTCATTTTGTCAAGTATAATATCAAGAATGATAAATGATAAGACAAGCAATGGGTGGCAAAATAGCCATTATTTTGAAACAAATTCTAAGTCTACAACATATTGTGTAAAAGTGGTGAATTAAAATTTTATCTTTTGAAGAGAAGTAATTTTTAAAATAAATGGCCAAATAAAAAAAAATATTTCAATGAATAATTTTAATTCAAAGAAATTGTTTAAGGTAGGAAAATGTTTCTTTAAGTAAATGGCCAAATAAAAACTCGTTTATAATAAAAAAAAAACATTTTTTGGCACAATGAGATTTTTGTAGTAATTTAAAAAAAAATAACTTCATAAAAATAAAACTTTAATTCAACAACCATGATGTTGAATAAATTGTTCACTTTTATTTGTGGATTTTTTATTTTACAAAATGATTTTTATTTTGTGTTTTTTTAAATGTAATTTAATTTATAAAATTATTTAATTTAGTGTGAAACTTAGACCACATCTTCTTGGAAAATCAATATAAAATGCTTACTATCGGGAAGAGTGTATCACGATCCCTCCCTCACCTCTCTCAATTTTTTCGTCATCGGCAAGTTTTAAATAACTAATTAATACATTAATACAAAGTAAGAGTGTGTTAAATTAAATTTAAGCAATATTAACCTCAAATTAATGAACACATGTCAATCCAAAAGAATAAATAGATGAATAAAAAAAATTGATGAAAAGAGGAGGAAAAAAAATAGGGCCCCATTTAGGCCCAAATAAAAGTTTAAAAGAGGAAAAAAAAAAGGACGAATAGGATATTAAAGAGACTTTTAAGTCTCAGAAAAGCATCAAACCAAAAACTAAAAGAAAGAAGAAAAGGGAAGGGGGAGACGAAAACTCACAAAGGTGCACGGTGTGGATTGACGTGAATGGTGCCGATGGAGGGAGCCAACGCGCCGTTGACCAATGCCGGCGGAAAGGGTTCGCCGGCGCGGGATCTAGGGGTCCTGGATCCACGCAGTCGACGGTTCACTGCCGGGGAGCGGCACTTGTTTGAGCTCGAGCGAGATCGCCGCAACGCGCGGTGAGTTCCTGGATCCGGGTGCGGGGATCCTGCTTTTGAAGCTTCGAGGTGGCGGCTCCCGGCAGACAACGGTGTTCGTGCGGGGCCGGTGTCGCGGAGGGACGGGTATGGACCGAGCTTGGGTTCGAGCCGTGGGGTGCGGCTTCGTGGTGGTGGAGATTCACAAGGGTGGTGGATGGATCCGCGAGATGGTGGCTGATTCGTGCGGCAGCATGGAGCGGCGGCTCAAAACGGTGACTCGGTGGTGCAATAAGCAGGTCCGTGTGGTGGTTGGGGAGAAGGTGACGGTGTTTTTCAATTTGTGGGTGGTGTTTATTTACCGATGGTGGCTTGTGGTGGTCATCAAATGGTGAGCTTGAAGAAGGGTGGTGCAGGAAGTGATGAAGATGGTGGGTGGCGACTCCTTTTATTTATTTATTGGGTTGAAGGTTATGGAAGTTAGGAGGAAATGAGAATGGTGGTTCAATTTTGGGGTGGCGAGAGAAGAGGTTAGCCATGAATTCAAAATTTTTTTTTCTGTTTTGCTCAAGATTAAACTTGATCCTTCGATTAATCTACATTTTTGATCTCTCTTTTGATCCGAGAAATTTTTCTAAAATCCAATGTAGCTCTCTGTTTGTATATTTCTCGAACGATTGAATCCCCTCCTTCTCCCTTTGTGTGTGATTCTTATAAGGAATAAAAAGACATGCCAAAACAAAACTCTTCCATTTCTGACGATTGGAATGCAAAACGGTCTCAACTTTCAATTTCTGAATGAATGCAACAAAACTTGATGATTGAAAAACAAAACTATCTGAAGCTTTTAATTCAAATCAATGCAAACTATTGATGGCTCGGTCTATGGCAAATCGTGAGGAAGGGGAAAGGGAAGAGTTGAGATGAAAAAAATGGGTCATGGGTTAAAAACGAAAATGAATTAACATTGAGATGGAAATTGGGTTGGATTGACCCACAGTGATAATTTTTTTCTTTTTTTTTTCCTCTTTTTTTTCTTCTCTTTTTTATTGTAAAGAAAGAAATTAAATAAAATAAAATAAAAATAAAAATAAATTAAAAAATGGATAAAATTGAGTATTAACATATACATTATATGATACATTATGGGTCACATTTAAAACAAGTTGACTTATAAAATAGACGCATCAAAGCATGCCAAATGACACAATCGTGCAAGTTAGCCTGAAACAATTTATTACTGTCAAGTTTGGCTTCATATTCAAATAAATAATTTTAAGTATGGAATACTTCAGGAGAACATACTTATGACGAGGAACAATTTTAATATTTTAAGTGAGGATTAGTCTACCCCTAGATTTAGGGTAAATCTTGTAAGTATAAAAATATCTATAGGAAGTTGTCGTACAAGTTTTGAAAAGAGATATAATTTAATGTTTATAAAAAGATTTAATTTTAACGGTGAGATGATTACTTTAATTTTTTTTACAGCTAAAATTAAGTTTAAATCATATGGTGAATATTAAAAAACTATCATTTGAAAAAATTAAAAAATTATAAAATAAATGAGTGATAACCAAATTTGAAATTACTCCATTAAAGGAGTTACAGGATGACAATTTGTTATTTTACATTAAAGTATGGTCCAAGGAAATAAGTATTAAACAGAAGACCAAGAATGCATGAAATGAAAGAGACCAAAAAGAAACAAGTTAAACAAAACTTGTCACTTGAGTAATCTCCTTCGGTCTTTTCAAGTTGGTAAGCTGGAGCACTACGATACTCAAAAGAACAAGCCCAAAGCTTAAGAGGCTAACTCGAGCAATAGCTAAGGGAAGCAGTTTTGTCAAAAACTGCTTTGTCGATTAAAGTCTTTGTGCTGATGAGGCACCTGTCATTAGTTTCATGTTCACTAGGTTTACTTGTGTTGCTAAGCCAAATTGATGCCCTGCATCTTCTCTCTTGTATCAGTGGTTTATCTAGTTTAATAAAATCATTTTTTGATTTTGAAAAAATATTGTTTTATATATATATATATATATATATATATATATATATATTAAAGATTCATCATCACATTTTGGGAAGCACCATTATATAATTCTCTTAATGTTATAACTTATAAGTTATAACTCTATAATAAGAGTTTATTATATGTTCTTGAACCACAATAAATACATGCTTCATCAGGATAAATCTCTATCACTAATTTTAAATTAGACACTTAAAATTCATGTAAATTTATTTAAAATTAATAATAAAAATCTATCGTGAGTATGCATTTATTTTTCTCTAAAATCATGTAATAATTTTTCAAATAAGGCAATATACATTTCTTATGTGAGCTGTTTAATTTTTCATAAATATTGTTGTACAGGAAATCTATATTTACATTACATAAAAGAAAGTATATACTGCAGAAATTTTTGTTTGTTAAATTATTTTTTCTCAATTTTTTTGAGCTGATATTTTTCTATATTTCAAGGTTTTTTTATATTAAAGAAATATAATAATATTTAAAAATTTCTATTGTAATAAAATGTTTTTTTTGGTACATTGGAGGATAGAATTTTGTTTTATTGTAATCGAATAGGATCTATGTTATACTATTCTTCACAATTTTATGGTTTATTTTCCTTCTATTTGTACAGTGCATTCCATTTATTGTCATTAGCTTTATCGGGAAATAAGCGAAACGACAGAAATTATTTGTGACCGTCAATTTGTCATTGTAAACAAAACAATGTGCTAGAGTGTATATTTGTCCTTGTTTAGTTGTTTTGGAACAAGTACAAACTCTGTGTTGCCGCAAACCACAACTATATCAGAATTAGGAATCGTAGGGAAGAAAGGACCTGTCCTTGCCAACCGAAAATTAAGAAGGCAGAAAAGACTTGTCGTCAACAAACGAACCGTATCAAATTTTTAGGCTATATTTACATATATATTACCTGAACAGAAGCAAGGTACGGTAGTTTGCGTTTTGCTTCATACACACCCTGAAGTGTTTGTTGTTTCAGCTATTTTGATTTTTGAAACAGTCTCTCTCTCTCTCTCTCTCTCTTTCCTCCACCACATTTTATGGAACACCCGCGCTTCTCTCTGTGACCCTCACCGCTGGTTTTTTCATTTTTGGGGTTGTTTGCTTGCTGGTAATTCGTTTTGTTTTTGTAGTTTTCCCCTTCAAAATCGCTCCTTTACCAATTCCAGAATTTAAAAAAAAAGAAAAGAAAAACTAACAGCTTTACCATCTGAAAAACCAGTTTCATTTGAGCAATGTATTGTTCGGATCCGGTTCCTTTTGGCATCTCAAAGTTGGTGATGACAACCTCTGCAATGCTCAGTTTGTCTCTTGTATCAAAAGCCAAAGCCTTTGATTCTTAAAAAAGCTAAAAGGTATATCTATCCTTCGCGCACCGACTCTTTTATTTCCCCCCTTAAAAAAAGTCAATTTTTTCGTCTATGGCTTATCTGCCTCTCTCTTATTTAGCGTAATTTTTAATCTGTTTTGCTTTGTGTGGGGCTCCTTGTGGTTGTGGGTTTTCCTTGCTCGCTTGATGCTTCTGCTGCCCGTTTAGTGGTTCTTGCTTTCAAGGTTTGTGCTTTGGCAGATACTTTAAAAAAAAAAAAAAAATTCACCTTAAAAAAATTTGATTTTTCTGGGTCATTACTCTTGGTCATAGAATAGTGCGAATTGGGTCGTTTTCTGATAGCTTACTTTTCTTTATTCTGCTACTATTTTTTTCAAAGTTAAAATAGTCAATAAAACAAATAATTGGCGAGGAAAAAATTTTGGGTTTGAATCACGGAGAGTCAATTTTCTAGGCAGGATATATAGAAGAGAAGGGAGGTTCTGTTGGGGGTGTCCTTATCAGTTTTTATATATACATATATTTCAATTTTTTATTTTTAACAAATTTGCTACTGAAAAATTGTTTTTATCTTTCATTTATTTTATCATCGTGCGGGTTTCTCAAATACGTTTTAGAATTTGAGGTTGTCAAATTTGAGTGTTCAAAATGGATTCGGAAGGTGAGGGCGTTAGGACACCAAAGATGGAATTGGAAGCAGAAGGAGCTCTGAATTCAAAGATGAAGGGTGTTGGAAACCAAAGCAGTAAAGATATGATTTTCAGAGCTGATAGAATTGATCTCAAGAGTTTGGATGCCCAGCTGGAAAAGCACTTAAGCAGGGTTTGGTCGAGAAGCATTGAGACAAAAAGGCCTAAAGAAGAGTGGGAGGTTGATTTGGCCAAATTGGATTTACGATATGCTGTAGCTCATGGAGCCTATGGTACTGTTTACAGGGGCACATATGATAGCCAAGATGTTGCAGGTATTTGCACTTTATTTTTTTATTTAATTTTTATATGTTGTGCATTTTTATTCTGGCTGGTTGTCTTTGTTGCTGAAAAATGAGTGAAGAGAAATTGAAATGTGTTTTTCAATATCTTTAAATATTGAAACGTTCTGCATTCTTTCTACCAGAATTGGCAGGTTTACTCAGAGTCTGTTAGTCTGGAGCTTAATTTTTTTTCTTTTTGGGTTTAATCGGTTATATACTTATATTATATAGGCTGTGCAGTAATATTATTATCTAAATCTTTGCCTCAGTTTGATGATATTGTGAGTGAAAGAACATGGCCTCAATGTAGTGTTGGAAATAACTTATGATTTGTGATGTCCCTCTCTTATGATTTGAGTTAAAACTGTTCTGGCCATTTTTTTTTTCCGAAAAAAAGGGCATGTTTTACGAAATTTCCTTCTCCATGCCATTATCTTTTGGTCTAATGACACATCAACATTTTTAGTAATGAAGTGAAATGGTGAGATGATGTATTCTAACCCACTGGCTGGCCGGCTGCAGATATCCTACTTACTAATAAAACTACAGCTTAAATAATTTTTAAAATTAGTGGATTTGCTTAGATTTTATCAAACAAAAATATTTAATCCTGATATTCACTTTATATCAAACTATATTTTTATGGATGATTATAATAAATTTATGAGAAAAATAAGTGACATTTGTCTTGTTTTGCTGAGAAAAGACAAAAGTTAGTATACTAATTTTATTATCCTTTTGGGTCTGTAAGAATAGTTCAGAATGAATTCTATAACTACTGTATTTTCATATTGAATTTTATAGTGAAAGTATTGGACTGGGGTGAGGATGGTGTTGCCACTGCTGCTGAAACTGCTGCTTTACGGGCATCTTTTAGGCAGGAGGTTGCTGTATGGCACAAACTTGACCATCCAAATGTCACAAGAGTAAAAACTCATAGTCTTCATTCTCATTTATTTAAATTAATGAATGCTACTTGATAGTTAACAAAGTAGATGAAAGAAGTGGCTGCCACAAATACTTTTTAAGAGGCGATATGAATTAATTTAATGGTTCTCCACAAAAACTTTGTTTTATTAAATAAATTTTCAGTTTAGTAATTGTTTTGTATTCATTTCTGAAACAGTTTATTGGAGCTTCAATGGGCACTTCAAATCTTAAGATTCCCTCGAAAAACCCTTCGAATGGTGGTCAAGATTCTCTTCCTTCTAGGGCATGTTGTGTTATTGTTGAGTTTCTCCCTGGTGGTACACTAAAACAATACTTGATAAAAAATAGGCGGAAGAAACTTGCTTATAAGAATGTGGTTCAGTTGGCTTTGGACCTCTCTAGGGGGTGTGTCTCATTTTCTATACATATACCATTAGAAACTGTTAATCCTTTACTGAAATAAAATATGTCTTCCTCAATCTGCAGTCTTAGCTATCTACATTCAAAGAAGATTGTTCATCGCGATGTGAAAACAGAGAATATGTTGCTAGATGCTAATCGGAATCTGAAAATAGCTGATTTCGGAGTTGCTCGTGTTGAAGCTATGAATCCGAGTGACATGACTGGCGAAACTGGAACCCTTGGATATATGGCACCTGAGGTATTCATGATGTTTTGGAAAATAATAAATTCATATGTGATTAGCTTGTATGTTTCCACGGGATTGCCTAAATATTGACATGGTATTCTCTATGATTTCAAATACATATACAAGTTACAACTTACAAGTTACTCGCATGGTGTCCCTTTGATTCTATTACTATTTGCATGCAGACACTTAGATATGTGATTGTAAAATAGGCCCTTCTCGTAGTTAGCTTTAATCTTGCATTGTACCGTGTGTAGGTTCTGGATGGTAAGCCTTACAACAGGAGATGTGATGTCTATAGCTTTGGCATTTGCTTGTGGGAAATTTATTGCTGTGATATGCCTTATCCAGATCTAAGCTTTGCCGATGTGTCATCTGCAGTTGTTCGTCAGGTAAGTTCATTTGACGAACTATTTTTGGAGCATTCTACCATAGCATGTTTGCTTAATTTAATGTTGCCTATGATACATGCATGGATTTCATATTGCATGTATTCTTTCACAGAATTTACGACCAGAAATTCCGAGGTGTTGTCCAAGTGTCTTAGCAAATATCATGCGGAAATGCTGGGATGGGAATCCAAACAAACGTCCTGAAATGGACGAGGTGGTGAGAATGCTAGAAGCACTTGATACGAGCAAAGGTGGTGGAATGATACCGGAAGATCAGGCTAAAGGTTGCTTTTGTTTTACCCCAAGCCGTGGTCCCTAATTTTTGAATCTTGATCATTATTATGTGTTTAAGAGATGAGGTGAAGCATTGCAACTGGCGATTGGTATTTTATGGTTTTGCCAGATTACAGCTCAACATCCTTTCATGATGGAGGAGATTGTGAAAAGAAATGAAGGGAATTGTTTTTTTAGTATCTTTTTTGAATTTTTGGCTGAAGCGGCAAATTCATTGCATCTTAGATATTGTATTTAGTACTGAATACTGGTTTCATTTATGCATTAACAAGGACTATAATCTCTAATCAAAATTTCCTCTACTAATGGTGCTTGGCTTCTTACGCTTCTTCGATAGACTTAGTTTACTCAAGTTGTATGTCTCTGTTTTTGTGAGGAACTCCATCTGACAAGTTTTGTTTTTGTGAGGAACTAAGTGAGTTTAGATTGGGACAAAGCTAATATTTTCTAAACAAAAAATATGCAATACATGTATAAGTTATTGAATTATATAGAAATTTGTTGAAAAGAAAAATAATAGGACAATTTATAAATTGAGAAGTAACTTCAATAAGGTGAAATTTTACGTATTTTTTTTATATACATTATTTATACAGGATTAGCCATAACTGTGTCTCGAACTCTTTTGACATATTGTGTCACAAATCGATGGGAGTCTTAAAATTGTGTTACCGTCATTAATCATTTGAATGCAGGTATTAATATTTGGTTGTGTTAGAAGTGAGGAGTGAAAATGATAATGTTTGATTGGTAATGGTATAAGATTGAGTTTTCAAAATGATAATGTTTGCCCATTGATGGTTTCAAAGAGAGGGGGAATAAATGGAAAATGTAGGGATTATGGTTTTGATTATGTTCATAACCATATTTTGTGTTGGAAACAGAATGTTGTCCTTATTATAATAGAATGTGGTATAAATAAATAACAGAAAATGCTGTTCATCATGAAATGTTTTTCGTGAAGTCTCACACGAATACAATGTAGCTATTTGTTACTCACATGAATTCCCAAATGGTTTTTCACTCTTATCACCATTTCTATCTCCAATGATGATTGGTTATAAACTCCTTCATAACTCTTTCGTGAATTATATTGCAAGAAATGTATTGCTCATAAATAAATCATCCCAATTTCCATCTATATATATCGGATAACTTTTGCAATTTCTTAATAAATAAACAAATTAAGTCAATAACGTGGTATAGATATTATGTAAAAATGTATTTTGTGTTAAAATACAAGACTACAAGTGGGAACCAAATAGTCTAGCTACTTTTTTTATGGAAAAAAAATTAATTATTCACAAAGTTAGAAAGCTAAACTCAGGAAATCAAGAAGATTTGAGAATATGAACGAATTTATCACAAATTGTGCATGGCATTGTCTATGAAGATTTTCACTCCATTATACCTGAAACATTGCGTAATTACAATATCCAAGCATCGTACTAACCGTTCCTATACTTGAAGTATGATGGGAATAGGCAATATCTCCAAGAAAACAATGGCAGGAAAAACAAAGCTAGTATGAAAGTGAGAAAACAAAAAGGGGTGAAGAAAGGAGCGTGCGGGAATTAATCCCATAAGTCTCTCATAATAAACCTCATCGATCAAGATGTCAATTGATAATGTCCAATAGCTGACAATCAGTCCAAGTCCATTAAATAATAACAAAAGACCGGAAGGCGACTAAAATCCAATAGAAGATAATTGGATTCCAACAAAGTCCAACTAAGCACTAGATGACTTACTGATCTAAAGCAAGAGCCCATTAAGATTGTTGTGTTGTTTATGTATGCCCGCTACTCATAATCTCATATAATTGAATAAAACTTTGATAAAGTTTTTTAAGTATCAATGGTATTATTCTTTAATAAAAATATAATAAGTGTATTAATTTTATGTCTTATATATGAAAATCTTAAAAGGAAGAATATATATATATATATATATATATATATATATATATATGTATGAGAAAATGATCAATTTATACCAATATAAAACTTGATCATATGTTTACATCACTTAATAACTTTTTAAAAAATACGATTTTTATCGATCCAACTATTGAATTATAACTATTCAATACTGTTGAGTTTTATGTTTTGATGATGCATTTAAGTTCTTTTGAGCATGTGAGTCTTTTATATGATTTGATTTACTTCTCTATTTATTTGTTGATATATGTTTGATTATGAGTAAAAACTTTCTATTTAAAGAGCAAATATCTCTTTTCAAATATATATAATGATTTTATTGGTCTTTATTAGGATTAAATGACGTTACATACTCATCTCTAACAGTCAAGCACGTTTTTAGGAGAGTTCTTTAGCTTCAACGACTAAAAGATTGTAAAATGTTAATCATACTCAAACCAGAGAAGAATAGCAACTAAAATAGCACGTACGAGACGAACTAGTACCTATTGGGAGCTAAAATAATAACTACTTAAAAACGTACGAGCTGCATATCCCATAGGTTTTAAAGTCTTTTAGCTGATTTTTGCAACCTCCAACTGCTAGCAAATGTTAAGGGAATCCCTCCACTATATATAGAAGGCCTTGGAAAGGATCAAATAGATACTTGCTCAAAGAAAAAGAAGTCCAACTATGTTTCTATATATTTCTCTATTTCTTTACTTTCTGATTGTTCTGAAAATTGTTTATTCATTCTTGAGAGAGTCTCGAAATCTATTGTAGCTCATTAATAAGAGCAAATCATTTCTTGTTGATAAGATCATTGTTTTAGAGAGAAGAAAAAGAGTGTGGGTAGCTTTCCTTCAATCTAAGTACTCTATCTTGAGTTAAGGTAGAGGGAAGTTGGGTGGTATCCTTAAGTGTTAGAAACTATTGTAACTCTACTTTGGAGATAAGGTAGAGGAAGGTTTGTTGGAGTCCTTGTAAGAGAAAATTCGACAAATAAACAAATACTGGGACAATTGTTTGAGGACTGGACGTAGGTCATGCATTGTGACTGAACCAATATAAATTTGTTTGTGCACTCTTCTTAATTTTTTCCTCTTTATCTTCAAGTTTTTAATTGTGCTTCTATTGCAATTGTTTTTTAATATTTTAAATTTTCTGTTATTGAACCTCTTAGAACCAATTCACCCCCTCTTGATTCTATTAAATACCTTGATCATTTGTGTCAATTTTTAAAAAAAATTAAACATCAATAAGAATGTAATCAAGTGATTCTTATTTTCATATATTTCAAAAGTATATATTATGTTAATTTTCACATATGTCAATGAAGTATTAAACAATTTTGTATTAATGTAAAATTTTATAAAAATGATCAGTATGATAGAAAATTTTCAATCCAATAGTAGATTTTGTGAGAAAATTATTTAATAAAAAGTTATTCAATGGTGTAAGAGTAGTTTTGATTTACATTGGTATAAGATGTAACTCTTATATATATATATAAGAAACGTATTTAGTGAGAGAAATGTTCATTATAAGATGTAAAATGAGTGAATCTTGACTATTAGATCATACATAAATAGTTAAAATTATAATATAAATATATATAATTTTTTAAGTGATCACATGATCTTTAAATAACTTTTAATCTTGACTATTAATGTATAATTATATAGTCAATAATTACTCTTCTCACATTCTCATAATAATAACTCCTTAGATATACTTATATATATATATATATAACTTTTCTAAAGTTTTGTCTAATATAATAACCCAATACTGGAATAATTCACTGATTGTCCATTCTCTCGTGAGCCTATCAAAAGTGAGACTTGACTCACGAGACAGCCCCATAAAGATAAGTTTAAAAACACATATTCTATTATGTTCTTTTTAAAGATAGTGGTGACACCACTTCTTCCAAACCAAAAGCTGTCATTACTCATTCTCTAGAGGTGGATGCTCGTTTCATCTTTTCCTGAGAAACTAGTCCTATAGCTTAAACATAACGGAAATGAACGAATCTAGACGGTTTAATGGAGAGGTACTATTACTGTTAAAGGAAAATTTTCAATAGCAAGCAAGGTGTGGTTATTAAACTGGTTAATTGTCTTCTTTTTACGCCTCTTCATATCAAAGACTTGTGGACATTGGCGTTAGTCCAACCAGGTACATGGTCCTAAATAAGAATCTCTCCTTAAGAATAAGAATCTCTAGCTCCCTAAATAATCGTCTTTCATATTGGGCAGTGATCTTTTTCCTGCCTTTGGATATGCTTGCCCTCCTAGATAATTAGCAATCACGAGCTTGTTTGTTTTACAATTTTTGCAAGGTGCAAAGAAGCAAGGAACTTTTTACTTTTTTACAAAAGTGCCCATATTATTTGTTTTCTTCTTTTTTTAATCAAAAGTTTAAACAAACAAACTCCAAAACAAAATGACAGAGCAATTCCAAAGTGAGCAGACACGGTTTAGTGTACTAGTAATGTGAGATACTAACATTATGGAAATTGGAGATGATGGAGGTTCAAACTCATTGAAGGTATTAGACATGCATGAGACCAAAATCTTTTATATAAAAGAGGAATATATTAGTATTGCTTTAGGGTTGTCTTAGAGTTTTATCTTTCCTCTTAAATTGAGGGTATTTTAGACATATTATTTGTAATTACTCTACTGCTTTGAATTAATTTTTTATTTAATTGGTTATTAATTTTTGACAATTCCTATTTCACTAATATTATTTTTTCAATGATTTTAATTGACTTTCAATTTTCATTTGACCAATCAGATAATGACTCTCAATTTCCTAATCAATCAGATACCAAAATATTATTCATGGGTTTCAGCTTTCTATCACCATTTTCTCTAAAAGCCATCTTCTCTCTCCTTTCTTGAAACTTTGCAAATCATTATTCCATGTGTTGGTGCCAAAAGTCCTATTTATTTTTATTCTCTTTTCTTATTAGTAATTAAGTGTATCTTTTAATTTGATATTTAACCTTTTGTCTCAATTCTTTAAATGGTTTATTTAATACTCTTACCAGGTTAAGTTGCACAAAAATTCTAAGCAACACATTATGGGGTAGAGAAAGTAATAAAGTATTCTGAAGTAAGAGTACGTTCATTTGAAAGGTTTTTGTGACCTAAGAGTCGATTTCTGAAATATTATTAGATATTGAGAAAAGTAAATAAGCTGGGAACGAGTTTAGTTGATAAGAATTCTTTTTATTAAACTATATATTGATTACTTGGAGGATTACTGAAGACATAGAAATTAACTTTTTATATAAAATGTATCATATTTCTCAAGGGGTTAGAGGGATTTTATTTTGTGTTTGATAGCATAACTTGATCTTTTTCACAGGCAAGGGATTGGTCTCTTAGTTTTAAAATGTGAAGTTGTTATTCATAATTTTAAATTTGCCTTTTAAGCTCCTATCATTTTTGTGATTCTGCGTCTGACGTTTACTATTCCACTTATATATGATTTTTATAACCATGGATCCAGCAAGCCTAAATATACTTTATTGTTGAATTATTTAATGCAGGTTTGTCCAAACTTTTTTTATTTGTTGTGTTTTTAGATGATGGTTTCATATATGTGAGAACTTGATATATTGTGGTCATTTCTGATGACATAACACAAGTACACAACACATGTATGCATATGTTTGTATATTATTTCTTTTAGAAAAACAAAGGAAAATTACTTTTTAGAATGTGAGAGTGAACAATTAGGAGACAAATAAGAAAACTGACATGCAGATATTAAAGAATGAAAAAAAAATGATTATAAGTGGACATTAGTGCATGGAAGTTAGATATTATATTGGTATAGCTTTTAATAGCATTTATTATTATAATATTTTTTTCTTATCACAGGAAGTGGTAATAATCATGTTAATACTTATATTATTTATATAAGATTTGTTGGATGGTAAATTATTAAGATTTAAATTAATTTTTTATCTCAAATTGATATTATTAACTGTATCTTTTAGATAAAATAAGAAAAAAAAATTATTTTTAATTTTTTGATATTTTCTTCTTTTATTACCTCGATGCATTGCTTTAAAAATTCTTTTAATTAACCAATGCACTGGAAGCGAAAAATGATAAGCAAAAAATCATTACTGGGAATCTTAATTTTTTTTTAGTATTTTCCCTTACAAAATTGAATAAGAAAATGGCAAAATTGAATAAGAAATATGGCACTATGTTTAACATTTTTTTATTAAATATACCCTATTACAAATATATGATGTTCTATTGGTAGTCCTTTCGTATGTTGATAGTTGGGTGCAAAATTAAGGGATTGATTTTTAATATAATTTCATATATAAATGTCACTAATGAATTTTTTATGATCTTTTAAACGTATACAATATTAATATTAATTATAAAAAAAGATAGAATTTTGGCTTTTAGAGTTAATTTAATATACTATTTAAAAATGGGGGTGTAAAATTACGGGATAATTGTCAGTATAATTTTGTATGAATGTTATCAATGGAATTTTTATTTAAAAATGCTAAAGTGACTACAAATAATAATAGATTTTTTACATTAGTTATAAGTTAGATATAACTTTAAAAAGAAGGTGAAATTTTAAGAAATGAATATTTATTTTTATGATAGTATACATTTCTTATTTATTGGTGTATATATAGTTTTTATATACATACTTTTTATTGTTAAATAATTCTTTTCATATCACAAAAGAAGTACAAAGTCACTACTTACATTATTTATGTAAGGTTTGTTCAATGATAAATTTTGAAGACTTAAATTATATTATTATGTTTCAAGTTGATATAATTGACTGTCTCTTTTAATCAAAATAAAAAAGATTATAATCGGAAGTTGTTAATAATTGAGTAAGGTGATAAAGTTGTGTAATTAAGCATTCGATTAGTTAGATAAATTTTAAAAAATGAAACTTCACTACACTATTAATATTTATAATTTATAATATAATAAAAAAGGGAATTTGAAAAAGTAAGAACTAAGAATTAAAGAAAAACTTGATAATAGCAATGTTTACTTTTATATATATACTTAAAATGCAAAAGGTTTAATAACGATTAAATAATTATTTAAACTTAATTTCCAAATCTAAAAATTGTTTTAACTTAATTTAGTTATACAATGAAATAAATAAAGTTATTTCGTGCAAAGTATGAGTAATTACACTAGTTTTTATAAAATCATGATAGAAGAAAGAATTGAAACAAATTTCTTTAAAATTAAAGGTTCCGTAAAATGTTTTGGAAGGTCTTTAAGAGGTAATGGCAACAAGAAAGAGGATGTAAACAGTAAACGAAGCTTTTACATTTGGGTAAAAGTTTTGTTTTTTATAAAGCTTTTGGTTTGGTTTCTATTTGTTGGGCATGGACATGAGACATCCTTCTTTCGTGCACGGCACAGTTTACCGGAAGACACGAGGTGTTCGATGATAAGCATAAACGCAATTACGCAAGCGATGTCTATCTATCTTAATCTTTTGTACCTCATCTTCACAAGTCACGACTAATATCCATGTTTCGTCCAACCCCAGATTCGCTTTTTCTTGAGTAGCTCATACGTAACGTAACTAATATTCACCCTGGATTTACTACATTAAACCTAAATAGTCTTATTTATGATCTGTCTCATTTATCTTGTTCTCCTTGAAACAAGAACTTACATCAAATTATTTGTGGTTGAGATTGCAAGGGTTTTCTTTTTAAATTTTTTAATCTCAAATTTTGATACGAGTTAGACATTATTATGGGTATATAGTAATTTTCATTATAAGGCACAAATTAATGAAGACATATTGACAATAATTAAAACGGAATTTATTTAATAGTGGGAATCAATAGCCTGTTAGGGGCTTATAGTAATTTCACAAATTCATTTTCCCTTTGTTTATGTTATGGACAATGCTATGCTATAAATATAGAGTCGGCAACTCCGTGTTCATCAACAGTGCAACCATATAGACAATACAACTGAGCGCAAAACTAAAAACTTTGCTCCTCAAAAAGGTTAGCACTTACAAGGTAGCAGAGATGGAGTTAGGAAAAGGGAAGGAGACGTCGTCGTTTATAAGGGATTTCGTGGAGAAATGTGGTGGCTGCGCTGTCGTAGACGGTGGTTTCGCCACTGAGCTTGAACGACATGGAGCGGACCTGAACGATCCACTTTGGAGCGCCAAATGCCTTATCAGTTCCCCACATCTCGTCAAAAGGGTACTTTTTTGTCCCTGTATTTTCTTTCCCTTGCTTTGCTTTTGTGGCAAATTTTTTATGATTATAGAACTTGGTTATTTTCGGTCATCACTATATCAGTATATAAAATCCCCTTTCTGTTTAATTTGTCCAATTTTGCTCCTGTTTCCCATTTTTGTTTTTTGTTTAAGATTTGTTTGAATCTATTAGAAGCTCGCAAGAATAGTATATCAGATGAATAATAATTTAATAATTAGAAGTAGAATAAGATTAAAAAAATATATAACAAAAACCATTAAAAAACACTTAAAACTAAATATCTTTTTTTAAAGACATAATTTATTATAAAATACAGTGACGTCTTTAATTCATATCGCCAACCTCTCTTAATGAGATAAGATGTTTTTGTGTTTGTTCGAATCCATGCTAGATAGATATAAAGACAATAGTAAATCTCACCTGAAAGTAAGTTTAATAAGTGCGTCTATCTAAAATGCATTGTAGTCAAGGAAAATGCAGAATGTTATAAGAAGGATTTTGTTAGGAGCATTTTTTTCGTTCTCTCTCTCTCTTTTTTTAACTGCATTATCTTTTTCTCTTTCACTTAATTAGTGCCTACAGTATCAAATCTTGTGAAAAATCTTAAATACCAAATAGATTGTTGAGTTAAAAGTTTTCTTATTTAAACACAATAAATAGTCTCCCTCCACTGCACAGCTGTTATGGGCTGAGGGTTGCAAGTAGAGCTCAGAAAATGAGTTGGGTTAAGTCTGAATAAGTATGTTTTGAGTTAAAATTTTGTTAGTTTAATTTAACTCATTACAGGTTATGGATTGGGTGGGTTAGTCCAATTCTTTTTTAAAAAAAATAAATTTAATCTTTAAAAAAATTAAATTAATAAAAAATAAGAAATTTGTATTACTTAATTTTAAGTTAATGATAAATAACTTAGATAATTAGTTTAATTTTCAATTGAGTTTTAGTTTTTCAAGTAAAAATAATAATAATTTCCTTTTAGGTGTATATTATTAGATTAAAAAAAATTAAAATTCAGGTCAATTGGCGGCCTAGCTCGAAGTGGGCCAACCCGATTTCAAGTTGAATCACATAGGGTCAAATTAATTTTGGGTTTGAATTTTTCTAACTCACCCCGCACTTTTTGTCGGATATTTGAGTCAATCCATTGCATTTGACTTATTTTAATAACTCTAATTGTAAGTGTATTGTGGTTTTGTACATGCAAGAAATGGCTTATATATGAGGCTCGAGAATTGATACCCATGTGTTACTAATGTCTTATATGTAGTAAGGGGTGTCAAAACGAGTTGGCCACTGTGAGCTAAAACGAATTTGAGGTCGGATTAGATCAAACTTGTTACGGGCTGGCAAAAATGCTAGCTCAGCCCGACCTTAATGTGGGTCGCCAGTTGGGCCGAGCTGCGAGTTGGCTCGAAAATCTTTTTTTTTTAATTATCTTATATTTTTAATACTAAAAAAATTTATTCTTATGTTTCAGTATTATATTTTTCTTTTACATACTTCAAATATTACTAAACATTAAATAAAATTATTTTTGTGATACAAATATTAATTTATATTAGAAAGTAAAGGCAAAACTATTTATATATCATAAAAATTATTAATTAAATAATTAAATATTGGGTCTTTTCTCATGGTTCGACATGTGACAAGTTTTACATTTTTTTAAAAGCTAGTGATGTGATTAAAGTAACAATTTATAGTTTTTCTTTTTTCAAGATTTGACACTTCACAAGTTTTGGTTTTTTCTTTGAAAAGTTGGCGATGTGATAGTACCTAAGAAAAAATAATTTGCAGTTATTCCTTTTTATAGGATTCGACACGTGACAATTCTGCTAAGCTTTTTAGCAAGTTTATCAAGAAATGCATAATGTAGTTGGGCCTTTCACCCTTTAATAACACATGGTACAACATGATATGACAAAAAATATAATAAAATATGGGATCCCTTACTAATGTTGTAAAAAAGACTATAAACTAAGAATTTGTTTCAAAAGTAACCCAAACTAAGAATTAATTTATAAATTAACATTATTTTAGCCAAAAAGCCCAATAATAGCCAGTGAGCCGAGCCTTGGCTCAAATGGGTGGGCATCTTGGTGTTGCAGAGAATATGGGTTTAATCTTTCAAATTGTTCTCTCACCTCATACCATTCTCTATTTTCCTTTCTCCTTTAAAATATTAAATAGTTCTTTTTTTTAACATTTTGTTTTAATTTCTTGTTAACAAATGAATTTTCTCACACAGCACTGATTCATTTTAGGATGGTTTAATTTAGGATAGTTTAATACAAACTAATACTTAAAAAAGATATAAAATGATAGTTATGTCAAATTATTACAATTCATATGGATTTATGTAATTCCACAAAAAAAAAACATAGATTTATGTAATTTTTTACGTGATATTATATAAAAGTAAAGAATAAATCTTATATTTAGTGTGAAGTGATATTTGTTCTGCTTATATGGATACAATAAACTCATAAAAGTAATAGAACTCGCAAAATCAAATTGTTGTGATTGATATAAAGAAAAACTCTTACCTTACACTAGAGAAAGTAATAATGCCTGGGTCACTGATATTTCACTCATTATGATAATCAATATTTTAATGCACACATCAAAATCAGATTTACATTTTTTATATTTTAAAAAAACATGGGCATAATTAACCTATAAATTTAGAGTTTTTTTGATATAATAGAGGGTAAATGAAAAGAAAGGAATACTATAAAAAAAGAAAGAGGAATAAATAGTCTCCCTCCACTGCACAGCTGTTATGGGCTGAGGGTTGCAGGTAGAGTTGGGAAAATGGGTTAGGTTAAATTTGGTTAAGTATGTTTTGGAGTTAGAATTTTGTTAGTCTAATTTAACTCATTGTAGGCTATGAGTTGGACAAGCTAGTCTGAATTTAAAAAAATAAAAATAAATTTAATCTTTAAAAATATTAAATCAGTAAAAAATAAGAAATATGTATTATTTAATTTTGTGTTAATGATAAATAAATTAGATAATTAGTTTAATTTTTAATTGAGTTTTAATTTTTCAAGCAAAAAAATAATAGTTTCCTTTTAGGTGTATATTATTAGATTAAAAAAATTAAAATTCGAGCCAACTGGCGGCTTTGCTCGACGTGGGCCAGCCCGATTTCAAGCTGAGTCACATCGGATCAAATTAATTTTGGGTTTGAATTTTTCTAACTCATTCCGCACTTTTTGTTGGGTTATTTGGGCCGATCCATCGCATTCGACCCATTTTAACAGCTCTAATTGTAAGTGTATTATGGTTTTGTACATGCAAGAAATGGCTTATATACGAGGCTCGAAAATTGATACCCATGTGTTACTAATGTCTTGTATGTAGTAAGGGGTGTCAAAACGAGTTGACCAATGTGGGCCAAAACGAATTTGGGGTTGGATTGGGTCAAACTTGTTACGGGCTAGCAAAAATGTTAGCTCAGCCCGACCTTAATGCAGGCTGCGAGTTGGGTCGGGCCGCGAGTTGGCTCAAAAATCTTATTTTTTTTATTCTCTTATATTTTTAATACTAAAAAAATTTATTCCTATGTTTTAGCATTAAATTTTCTTTTGCATACTTCAAATATTAACAAACATCAAATAAAATTATTTTTGTGATACAAATATTAATTTATATTAGAAAATAGAGACAAAACTCTTTATATATCATAAAAATTATTAATTAAATAATTAAATATCGGGTCTTTTCTCATGTTTCGACACGTGACAAGTTTTACTTTTTTTGAAAAGTTCGTGATGTGATTGAAATAGCAATTTGCAGTTGTTCTTTTCTCGAGATTTGACACGTTGCAAGTTTTTTTTTTTTAAATTGGTGATGTGATAGTACTTAGGAAGAAACAATTTACTTCTTTTATTCAAGATTCGACACGTGTCAATTCTGCTAAACTTTTTAGCAAGTTTATCAAAAAAAGCAAAATGTAGTTGCGCCTTTCACCCTTTAATAACACGTGGCACAACATGACATGACAAAAAATATAATAAAATATGAGATCCCAGCCAATGTGACAAAAATGACTCTAAACTAAGAATTTGTTTCAAAAGTAACCCAAACTAAAAATTAATTTATAAATTAACATTATTTTAGCCAAAAAGCTCAATAATAGCCGGTGAGCCGAGCCTTGGCTCAAATGGATGGGCATCTTGGTGTTGCAGAGAATATGGGTTTAATCTTTCAAATTGTTCTCTCACCTCATATGGTAAAAATATCAAAACTGTTCTCCATTTTCCTTTCTTCTTTAAAATATGAGTTTTTAAAATATTAAATAGTTCTATTTTTTTAACATTTTGTTTTAATTTCTTGTTAACAAATGAATTTTCTCACACAGCACTGATTCATTTTAGGATAGTTTAATTTAGGATAGTTTTATACAAAATAATACTTAAAAAAGATATAAAATGATAGTTATGTCAAATTATTACAATTCATATGGATTTATGTAATTCCACAAAAAATATAGATTTATGTAATTTTTTACGTGATATTATATAAATGTAAAGAAAAAATCTTATATTTAGTGTGAAATGATATTTGTTCTGCTTATATGGATACAATAAACTCTAAAATAATAGAACTCAAATTGTTGTGATTGATATAAAGAAAAACTCTTACATTACACTAGAGAAAGTAAAAAAGCCAGGGTCACTGATATTTCACTCATTATGAAAATCAATATTTTAATGCACACATCAAAATCAGATTTACATTTTTTATATTTTAAAAAAATATGGGCATAATTAACCTATAAATTTAGAGTTTGTTTGATATAATAGAGGGGAAATGAAAAGAAAGGAATACTATAAAAAAAGAAAAGAAAAGAAGAGAGAAGGATTATCACTCCGCACGTTTGGTATCATCCAATGGAAAAGAAGAGATGTTTCCCATCCTTTATTTGGTTTCATAAGAAAAAGAATGAAAATGCACGTAAATAAATGAAAATGTACATAAATATATGATAGGGTCCACAAGAGGAAGATGATAGAAAAATGATGAGATCTATGAAAATATTATCCCACCAAATTCTTTCATTTTTATCCTAAAATGTTGTACCAAACAAACGATGGGGTTAATCTTTAGGCCAATCGTTTCCTTTCCACCCTAAAATTTCATACCAAACAAAGCATTAGTGAAACAAAAGGAAAATAAATGCATGTTATTAATTGTGAATGTGAAATTGCTAAAGCGTCCTTTATAATCAATCAATTTGATTTTCAAAACAAAATTAATCTAATTATAAGCATATGATGCTACTGAAAAGGACGGGAAGTGGAAAGTAATGAAAAGAGGAGGAGAAAACTGATTCTAAGAATTTTGCTAGTTCTTCCTCTGTTGAGTAGTTTGCATTTTGTCGAAGTTTCTCTGTAGAAAACGCTAGGAGCAAAATGATTGATAATAAAGGATAACCATCACTTTAATCAGGAGAAAATTCTTGTGTTTTTTTTTATTTGGTTGAACTGAAATTTATTCTTCTTATACTAGAAAGTCTGACATTTTGGATATGTATAACCAATCATGCTGCTATTAATTATTTGATTATAATACTTTAGAGTTTAGATGGACAGCTCAGACAAGAAGTTCCACACATCAGGGCTAAAGAAAGAGGAAGAAATTAGTTAAACCTTAAAAAGCATATATATTTTGGTGATCAATTAATAACTGAATCATTTCACTTTTGTCATTTGACATTGGTTAATTTGTAACAGGTTCACCTAGACTACCTAGACGCAGGAGCAAACATTATAATAACAGCATCTTATCAGGTAGTTATTTAAACTTTTGCCTCCTTACAACCCTAATCAAAATGAGGCTAGCCACCTATCAGTTAACATAATGTTTTTTCTTCCTCCAAATTTTGGTTCTATTTGGGGTTTGGGATGCAGGCCACCATTCAGGGTTTTGTGGCCAAAGGGTTCTCTAGAGAAGAAGGTGAAGCTCTGCTTAGAAGAAGTGTAGAGCTTGCATGTGAGGCTCGAGAAATTTATTATGATAGGTGTACCAAAGATTCTTCTGACTTTCTGAGAGATGAAAGATATTGGAGACGTCCGATTTTAGTTGCTGGTTCTGTTGGAAGCTACGGGGCTTATTTGGCTGACGGCTCTGAATATAGGTGAGTGAATTAAATCAATTATGTGAAAATAGTGAACACTGTTTGGACTTTCATTGATTTCAATTACTGCTTTGTGCCATATAATTTTACCAACTACTAAATTGCAAGCATACTTTACTAATCATCCATCTCTATATATTAAATTTAAGTGTCTTATTTAATGGTAACTTAATTTCTTATTTTACTCTCCCTTAAAAAAATAACACTTGTCATTCTTAACTTGTCTTTATTTTGAATTTTAAACTCTTTTTCAATCTAACTATGCATAATCATATCCTCCTTTTTAGTTTCAAACATCTTCTCTCTTTTAATTTATGTTTTTGTAAATTCTAGTTAATTTTTTTTTAAAAAAAAACCATCAAGGCATGGGATACTGTATAAATTAAAGATGAGAACTGTCATACTTGAATAGGTAAAACTAGGTGATCATAATGTTTAGTCTATAATTCCAATTTAAAGGGACAAATGGAAGAAACTCCTTGAGAATTTTGCAGCAATATATAATGTGATGCAAGTTTTAGAGAAGCTATTAACAGTTTTGGAGCTTTGATATCAATAAGCATTAATGTTGGAAGATGGTTCTCAGTATCATGAAATAACCCTTAGTACATAGATGTTTGGCCTTGATTTGTGGTTATTTGTGTTCAAGTTTTAGTTTTATGAAGTTAAGGGCCATGACTTAAAAGTTTATGTGTTGGTGTCTCTCCAAAGAGGGGACTATGGTGATGCAGTCACTGTCGAGACACTGAAAGATTTCCACAGGGAAAGGGTAAAGATTCTTGCTGACTCGGGAGCTGACTTAATTGCCTTTGAGACAATTCCAAATAAGCTGGAGGCAAAGGTATTTATAAAATCCCTGGAGGGTCTGTAACTATCAAACAGACTTTACCTGTTACTTGCATTTTGTGTCTGCGTATTGTTGGAAATCTTGTGTGCAAAATACAGTATCAATTATCATTTACAAATATCTTGCTGTTTACATTTTTATCTGCAACCTAGACAGCCAGCAGGTCCAGAAATTATCCACTTGAGAATGCCATTGTTATGGAAAGTTGGAAACTTCCATTGCAAATTTGTCCTAGTTTTACCTTAATTCCGAGCTATCTTTCTGATTTTGCTTATGATTTAACGCAGGCTTATGCTGAACTTCTCGAGGAAGAAGGCATAGAAATTCCTGCATGGTTTTCATTTAGTTGTAAGGATGAAAGTAATGTGGCTAGTGGTGATTCTATCGTAGAGTGTGCTTCAATAGCTGATTCAAGCAGACAGGTCACTGCAGTTGGAGTCAACTGTACTGCTCCTAGATTTATTCATGGATTGATTTCATCTATTTCGAAGGTGCGACTTCTATATAAGACTCTGTATGCTATACACTACATTCTTAAGATGTGTTAATTTGTTCTACTACTTTGGATAACTTGTGAAAGACATACACTTGGTGGCCTTTTAAGTCATTGACAAAGATTCATTGTGAAAATGGCATCCTTGGCCTTTGTAGTTACTCAAATTCTATAGTTCGCAATTCCATCAACAATTTTAGTACCGTGGTTCCTACTTCCAAGGTTCATACGTTGCCTGATACTACAAATATTCTTGTCTTCAAATTAAACAGTATACGTTGCCTGATACTACAAATATTCTTGTCTTCAAATTAAACGGTTATATGAACTACTAAATGTTATGATGATAATTATAACATAAATCTCATACTTGTTCTGTGAATTGTTAAATAGCAGGTAACAAGTAAACCCGTACTTGTATATCCCAACAGTGGAGAGACTTATGTTGCTGAGAGAAGCCAATGGGTGGTGAGTTCCAGATTTTCTCTCTTTGTAAGGCAACAGCTCCTTCATGTTCAAATAACTTCAATCTAATTGCTCTTTTGATAAACTATACTTCTTCACCATTTAAATCTAGCTGAGGCAATTTTTTCTGTTCCCTCTTCCCAAATTATGTATCTTATATTTGACAGTTGACAGTCTATAATTCGTAAAGCAAGTTTCAAAATATAATCTGAATGGGGTAAATGAAAGCAAATTGGCATGTATTACACACTAACCAGAAAATACTTGCCATCTTAGTGCTGTGGACAGCACTTTTTTTGTCATGCCACAATTTGCTACGTACTTGGACAATTCAGCAATGTATGAATTCATCTTTGGTCTCCCTGTAGGACAGTTGACAGTTTCAAGGATGTTAAAATCCGTAGATAAAATTATTGTTTAGTGTCATCAAAATGATGAACTGAAAGTTATGTTGCAGAAATCAAGTGGGATGGCAGAGGAAGATTTTGTCCCATATATAGGCAAATGGCGTGACGCTGGGGCTTCTCTCTTTGGTGGCTGCTGCAGGACTACTCCCAATACTATCAGAGGCATAACTGAGGCAATATGCGGAAAAACTTCTGTACTTGATATTTATCTTCAAGACAAACGCAAATAATTGTCAAAGCATTTTTTTTTAACTATAATGGAGGAAATAAAAATAATGTGCAGGAAATGAGTATCTTTCTGTCTTTCTCTCTCATAGTCTTAGCCGATTGCACAATTTCCACACCACACCATGGCTACCAACACACACACAAACTTCACGGTTTCAGATGACAACCCCAATTTCACCTCCTTCATCTCCCAGCATTGCAGCATCAACATTAACCAGAAGAAAAGATGGAACGGGTTTTTTCCATGCTGTGACGCCTACGTAGTTTGGTTTATATAATACCAAATGTCATAGTTAACCAACGAGAATAGAGCAAATAATTCCTCATTCTATGAATGTAGGACACGACCAACCCAAGCAATGAAAGATTCCCCTTGTTACACAGCAATCCCTCCATATTGACTTTAGAGCTCTGGCATTCACAGAAGAGATGGGAAGTGGTTTCAAATAATTTGTTGCCGCATAAGAATAAAGGGATGTCGGAAGATAAAAGCAGCTTTTTCCTTCAACATGCTTTGCCAAATATCAAATATGTTATAAGGGTATGCTTGGTTCATCTCAAAATGAGAATATTATAAACGAGGCTTGTAAAATTTAGAATACAGGTTAAATCAAACAATTAATTCCTATATTGGATTTTGGTCCTTACGTTTGTTTTTTATATATTAGTCTTTAAAATTTTATTTTTTTAGATTTTAGTTCATTAAAGATCAATACTTTAATAATTTGAAATTGTAAGGGTCAATTCTTACTGAAAAATAGATATCAATATCTTAATAAATAAAAACTATAAGAATTAAATTTAAAATGAGTAGAAAATATAGAGATTGACATTTTAATGGTAGGGAGTAAAATTCACAAAAATAAAAAAAATCAGAATTAATATTAAAAAAATACACTATAAAGATCAAAATCAAAATCAAGTGTTTGTTAAAAAAAATTAAATCAAGTGAAACTATAAGAAATATTTATTTAATTTAATTTAGAATAAAAAAAGAAATATATTTATTTGACTAAAAAAATGCAGAATGATTGAAATGGAGAATAATAACTATTTTTCACTAAGCATGAAATCAACTGAAAATAATGAGTAAATAGTTTTAGTTATGAATATGATTACCCCACAATATTTTTCACATTAGCCTACTTTTTTTCCCCAAACACAGTAGCCTAATTATATTTACACCAAGAGAAAAGTAAATAATATACATTTTTTTATTTCTCACACTTCTTACCAAGCATCAATGAGGAAAAAAAAAAGAAAATTATTATTAAAGACTTGAATTGAAACGTTTTTAAATTATAAAAGATTATTGGAGTTATATTATACAATTTTTTTTTACTTGAATTGAACGATTAGGCTCTTTTTATAAAGGAGATCTCTAATATTCGAACTTTTATCCTACTTTAAAAGTAAATTTTATTTATAATTAAGTTTAACTTTTAATAAATATATGACATAGGTTATAGGGAATTACTCCTTAACACTCAAGCGTATCAGTGCTGGAGTTTATAGCACTGTTTATGTTTTTTTTTTCTTTTTATTAAAACTTCACCTCTACACATCCATAACAAAATTAGCTCAATTAATGGATGGGAGCCTCGAGCGTTCCATAACAAAATCGTAAGATATTAGAGTTTAATCATATGAAAAAATAATTTTAAATAACGCCATAGCTATTGTTTCAATGACCAAAGTAAACACAAAAAATTCAAAATTTCACAGTGCTTAAAATTAACTAATTATTAACAAACGCAACAGCACCTTACATATATATTTGAGGTGGAGTTGGCAGTTGCATCACCCACCAATGCAATGGCGGCGACCCTTCATATTCATATGCTTACTACATGTCCCACATCCCAAAAGGAAGCTAAACCCGTGACCACAAACTCAAACTCATCACCTAAGCTACTCGTAAACTGCAAAACCCTGAAAGAACTCAAGCAGTTACACTGTGACATGATGAAGAAAGGGCGCTGTCACAATGCTCCTGACGTTAACAAGATCATTGGCGCCTGTGTCCAAATAGGCACCGATGAAAGCTTGGATTACGCTCGAAATGCTTTCGACAACTTCAAGGAGGAGGAGGGAACCATGGGTTCCTTGTTCATGTGCAACTGCCTGTTGAGAGGTTATGCTTCAGCTGGGCTAGGTCACCAAGCAATCTTGCTTTACGTTCACATGGTAGTGATGGGCATTATGCCTGATAAGTTCACCTTCCCTTTTTTGCTGAGTGCCTGCTCCAAGATTATGGCATTTTCTGAGGGTGTTCAAGTTCATGGGGTGGTTGTCAAGATGGGTTCGGACAAAGATACCTTTGTTAGCAACTCTTTGATACATTTCTATGCGGAGTGTGGGAAGGTTGACTTGGGACGAAAGGTGTTTGGCAGAATGCTTCACAGAAATGTTGTGTCTTGGACTAGTTTGATCAATGGGTATGCCGGGAGGGACTTGGCAAATGAGGCTGTTTCTCTATTCTTTGACATGGTTGAGGCTGGTGTTGAACCCAATCCAGTGACCTTGGTTTGTGTTATATCTGCTTGTGCCAAGTTGAAGGATCTTGAATTGGGGGAAAAAATATGTGCTTATATCACTGAGTTGGGTGTGAAGCTTAATACGTTCATGGTGAATGCACTTGTTGATATGTACATGAAATGTGGAGATATATGTACTGCAAGACAAATTTTTGATGAATGTGTTGATAAGAATTTGGTTATGTACAATACTATCATGTCGAATTATGTGCATCATGGGCTGGCCAGTGAAGTGCTAGTAATTTTGGATGAAATGCTGCAACAGGGACCACGACCAGATAAGGTAACCATGTTGTCTACAATTGCAGCCTGTGCACAGTTAGGTGATCTTTCTTTTGGGAAGTCATCCCATGCTTATGTCTTCAGGAATGGACTTGAAGGTTGGGATAACATTTCCAATGCCATCATTGACATGTACATGAAATGTGGCAAAAGAGAAACAGCTTGCAAAGTTTTTGAGCATACGTCAAACAAGACGGTGGTGACATGGAATTCGTTAATTGCAGGCTTGGTTAGAGATGGTGACGTGGAATTAGCTTGGAGAATCTTTGATGATATGCCAGAGAGTGATCTTGTATCTTGGAACACTATGATTGCGGCCTTGGTTCAAGAGAGCATGTTTGAGGAAGCAATTGATCTATTCAGGGAGATGCAAAACCAGGGGATTAAAGCAGATAGAGTGACAATGGTGGGTATTGCTTCTGCCTGCGGATATTTAGGAGCTTCTGATCTTGCTAAGTGGGTCTATACTTACATTGAGAAAAATGACATTCACATTGACATGCAGCTTGGCACAGCTTTAGTTGATATGTTTTCTAGGTGTGGCGATCCCCCAAGTGCTATGCATGTTTTCAAAAAAATGGAAAAACGGGATGTGTCTGCCTGGACTGCTGCCATTGGAGTTATGGCAATGGAGGGAAATACAAAAGGGGCTATTGAGCTTTTTAATGAGATGCTCAAACAGGAGGTGAAACCAGATGATGTTGTTTTTGTGGCATTATTGACGGCATGTAGCCATGGTGGCTCTGTGGACCAAGGGAGGCAACTTTTTAAGTCAATGAAAAAAACCCATGGAATCAGTCCTCAGATTGTCCACTATGGATGTATGGTTGATTTGCTTGGTCGAGCTGGGTTGTTGGAAGAAGCTCTTGATCTCATACAAAGCATGCCAATGGAACCTAATGATATTATGTGGGGCTCTCTTCTAGCAGCTTGTCGGAAACACAAAAATGTTGAATTGGCACATTATGCAGCTGAAAAGATAATTCAATTGGCCCCAGGAAGAGTTGGCATTCATGTGCTGTTATCCAATATATATGCATCAGCTGGAAAATGGACTGACGTTGCAAGAGTGAGGCTGCAGATGAAGGAGAAAGGGGTCCAGAAAGTTCCTGGATCAAGCTCAATAGAGTTCCATGGATTGATTCATGAGTTCACCTCGGGTGATGAATCACACGCAGAGAATACCCAAATTGGATTAATGCTACAGGAAATAAACTGCAGGCTTGGCGAGGCAGGGTATGTTCCTGATACAACCAATGTCTTACTTGATGTTGACGAGCAGGAGAAAGAGCATTTGCTCAGCAGACATAGTGAGAAACTAGCCATGGCTTATGGATTAATCACTACTGGTCAAGGTATACCCATACGGGTAGTAAAAAATCTTCGAATGTGTTCTGATTGTCACTCATTTGCAAAATTAGTGTCAAAGCAATACAATAGGGAAATTACTGTTAGAGATAATAACAGGTATCATTTTTTTAAGGAAGGATTCTGTTCTTGTAGAGATTATTGGTAATAGAATTACAAAGATACATCTGGTTTATAAATCAACTTCACTCTTGCCAATTGAAGTTAAATATTTACTAATTGACATTTTTTTTTGGTTAAAGGAAGGGGCTCAAACAGAAGGGGGGAAAAGGAACAATGCAGAAATTGCACGGGAAACAAAAGTCAGAAAGGGATTTGTTATAGAAAGCTCAAACACAAAGGGATTTGTTATAGAAAGCTCAAGCCCTCTTCTATCAAGATACATGTATATTTTTATTAAATAAAATAAAAAAATAAAAAGGCTCGAGCATATAAACGCTCGAGCTCCCTATCACAGCCCAATCCCAAAAGCATCAGCAGAAAGCAAATGCCTAATTTGAGGTGGCTCATGTAAAATTCAGTCCAGGATTGTGGCCAAGACTGGAACATCATTTGTCATGTCTTGAGAGACAAATAATGAAGTGCAGCCATGTAATAAAATAGAAAATAGTCAGACACAGTAAAGAGAGGAGGAAAGGATCAAGGAAGTGGTTCAATTTTGCTTTACCAAAAGGAAAATACAACTGTGAAACAATTTGCATGATACAGTACAAAGCCCCTAAGCTAAATGGCTTCATGATGCGTGCTCTAATGTTGGCAAAATGGAATCAACAAAACCATTGTACATTGAGTCCACCTTCCAGAGTTTAGCGATATGAACATGAGATGAGGTTTGCCGATGGACTTCTTCAATGAGCCAGATGGTGGCTTCAGCTTTGCATGGATGAATTATGTTGTCTAACGGCTTATATTCATCCTCGCTGCCGATTCTCAACTGGTCCCACTGCATGAGGAGAATATTTGTGAGGTAATGAAGGGGCTGCCCATATAACTGCTTAATGGATCTGCCTAATCCCATCCATGAGGTAAACGGGATGACAGAGCCTCGATGACTTGGGATTGGGATCTGCTTCATGTAATCCTGATACATTTCTGCCCGTCTAATGAGTACATCTGCATACAAACATGAGCTTCAAAATAAGTGCATTCACAAGAATGCCAAGCAGCCTAAGTTAAAAAATAAATTATGAAAGCTGTGTACAAGTTATCTGGAAAACAAAAGACTGAGGAATTTAGGGTGAAGAACGGTATTAAGAACTAACTCAAGTTTTTTTAAAATGGTAACAGCAACGAGTAATGAGCCAAAAATCTTGAAAGAGAATGTGACGAAGGTCTTCAAAGTAGAAATGAAAAATTTCTATTCACATTGAAACTATTTTGAAAGCAATCGTCAAGATTACATTTAAAAAAAATAAAATAAAAACAAAAAAAAACTCATTCTCATTTAAGATGCAATGCATGTTATTGACATTGAAAGCAGCATAAAAACATTATAAAGTAAAATTAACTTCTCAATAATAATAAAAATCAAATAAGAAAGTAATAACATGCCATAAAACAGAACTATAAATCACAGTTATAATTTAACATTCTGACTATTTATCCCTTTAACATCACAGTTAGCACTTGGCAGGATAGATGGCTGTGCTTTGACTACACTGGTCTGACCATGGAAAAGAAATAACATGCCATAAAACAGAACTATAAATCCATATGGATACACTTTTGTCATAAATCATTATATCTTGGATTCGATGCTTGTTTAAGTAGGAGAGAAATACAGAAAGAAGTAAAAATAGAGTGAGGTATAAATGTTTTGATTTTCACCCATTGTTGGTGTTGGTTGGTAGAGGGTGCAAAATAAGTTGCATGGCTTTGAGTGGGCAAAAATTGATGGGATGGAGTGTAAATGAGCTGCACTTCACTATCTAGTTCAACCGTCCTAGTGTTTGTGGCTCCGGGGCAGACAATTGTGAAGTGATTTTCATTCATTGTCCAATTTTCACCTACTCAAACAAGCACAGCACATATGATCTATCCCTATGGGGAGTAGCATTAGCATACCAAGTGATTAATCATATTATCATAGTATTTATAAGTAATTCAAGTGAAATTCATTATAATAGAAAAAAAAAACAGAAAGGCATGGATCCTCTTTACAGTACACTACAGTAGTGAGAGCATGCAAAGATAATTATGTTATGGCTTTTAAAAAAAGAAGGAGGCAGATCCGAATTAAGAGTTAAAAGGAAATACCTTGGGAGGTGATATAAATGGGGAGATTAGGGAGAGGAATGTCATTAGGTGGATGGTTGGGAAGGGAATGAGGACCATTACTGGAGTTTGAGGAAGAAGAGTCATTCGATGATACATCAACTTGCTCGTCCCATGGAAATGACCTCTTCATCGCTAAATACACAGACATGCATATGAATATGAGTGGGCGATTGGCATACATCAAATAGCAAAACCCTATAACAGAACACAACTCACCAAGCAATTAGCAAACTAACCAATTGCCAAATTGTGTCCAAGAAAGTGCGTTATACTTATGGATGGAGAAAGCACAGCATTTTGATTTTGGAGCTCACCTCCTGCCTATGCATCGAAGTGCAAACTGCAAACCCTCACGCGACTGTACCCAAGTCACGCGCATCGCATCTACTTCTAAACTTCTTTAAGCGCATCGTTGCGACCCTCTGCAATTTTCCTTTTTTTTTTCTCCCCTTTTCATTTTACTAAATGTTTAATTTTATTTTCATAAAACACATTTCTAAAATTTAAAGTACTTTATTGTATAAAAAATTATTGTTTTGTAATGTTTACAACTTTTTAATATTCTTTTACAAGATAAGTTTAATTAAGATTAAAGCCTAGTTAAATATTTTAAGAGTTTTGTTAAGTTTAAGAATGTAAAAACAAAAAGTTTTAAATGATTTTTTTAAATTTCTAATATATTACATACTTTGTTTTTATCTAAAGTTAAGTACTTTAATTTTCTTAATAAGTTTCTATCAAAACTCATATTATTTTTAAAATAAATCCCCAACTGGTCTTTAAAAAAGTTATTGACTAACATACTAATCTTTAACAAATAAAAATTCTCAATTTAGTCTCTAACATCTTAAATGTCAATTAAATTAGTTATTTTTAAAAATTAATTTGTCAGACACATTAGTTCTGATCAGCGACTAATTTCACTTATATTTCAAATTTTTATATACCAAATTAGGAGTTTTATATCTCATAAACTAATGTATTAGTGACTAATTTTTTTAATTACGAATTTGGGGTTTACTCATGTTTTTATTTTCCCTATTTTTCATTATATTATATTCTCATTTTCATTACTCTTTCATATTGTGATATTGGTGTAGCAAACTTGTCATTAGGTTTCGAGTAAAAATGGTGTCCATGTCGCGAATATTAACCCACCTTTGGCCTCACACTGAGACCTCTCTCTTCCATATTCAAGGTCGCCCCAAAATGCTGTCCAAGTTCCGAATCCTGAATCTCTTCACTCATCTTCTTTCTCCAACAATCAACACTGCCAATGGGTCGCATCGCTTCATCTATAGCAACCCGCTTTGCACTATGATGAGGTCCCAACCAACCCCGGAGCCGGAGTCACCTGAACTCCCAGCTTGGGTTAAGTTCTCCGACAACCCAACCCCTTCAAACACAGACTCAGACGACGACTTCGTTATCCCTTCTCTTGCTCCATGGGTCGATGCCCACGTGTACGATGCCAAGCCCAAAGTTCTGAGGCATAATTTCAAGGAAAACAAGCATGACAATGTCGAAGCAATCAGCATTGTTCTAAAAGAACGATACCCATCTCCTGAGGAAGTTGCTCAATCACTTGATGGACGTGGTTTTCAGTTATCAAACAGTCTGGTCGAGCAGATTCTCAAGAGATTCAGCAATGATTGGATCCCAGCTTTCGGGTTTTTCAAATGGGCAAAAGCTCAAACGGGTTATCAGCATTCTCCGGAACTGTACAACTTCATGGTTGACATCTTGGGAAAATCAAAAGAATTTGATCTTGTTTGGGAGTTGGTGGAGGAAATGGCACAACTTGAAGGGTATGTTACGTTGGACACAATGGTTAAGGTAATGAGGAGGCTTACAAAGGCTCGCAAGCATCAAGATGCTATAGAAGCATTTCGCAGAATGGGGGAGTTTGGTGTCAACAAGGACACCACTGCATTGAATGTGCTCATGGATGCTTTGGTGAAAGGAGATAGTGTTGAGCATGCCCACAATGTTCTTTTGGAATTTAAGAGTTGGGTTCCCTTGAATTCTCATTCTTTCAATGTTTTGATACATGGGTGGTGCAAAGTTAGAAACTTTGACCAAGCCCAGAAGGCAATGGAGGATATGAAGGAACATGGGTTTGACCCAGATGTTTTCTCATATACTAATTTCATTGAAGCATATTGCCATGACAAAGATTTCCGCAAAGTGTATCAAGTTTTGGAGGAGATGAGGGGAAATGGTTGCACCCCTAATGCTGTGACTTATACTATTGTGATGCTTGCTCTAGGGAAGGCGGGGCAGCTAAGTGAAGCTTTGGAAATCTATGAGAAAATGAAGAGCGATGGCTGTGTACCTGACACTCCATTTTATAGCTCATTGATATTCATTCTTGGCAAAGCTGGTAGGCTTAAAGATGCTCGTGATGTGTTTGAGGATATGCCAAAGCAGGATGTGGTGACATACAATACTATGATTTCTACTGCTTGTGCACACTCACGGGAAGAGACTGCTCTTAGGTTGCTTAAGGAAATGGAAGACAGGTCATGCAAGCCGGAGCTTGAGACTTATCATCCATTGTTGAAGATGTGCTGCAAGAAGAAGAGAATGAAGGTGCTCAAGTTTTTGTTGGATCACATGTTCAAAAACGATTTAAGCCCTGACGTGGGAACTTATTCGCTTTTGGTACATGGTCTGTGTAAAAGTGGAAAACTCGAGCGTGCTTGTTCATTCTTTGAGGAAATGGTCTTGCAGGGATTAACTCCAAAGGACATCACACTAAGGCTATTGGTGGGAGCGCTTGAGTCCAAGAGCATGTTAAAAGAGAAAGAACGTGTTGAGAATTTGATGGCACGCGTCTCACAGAAACAAAATGTTTAGTGGTTTTGGCATAGGTAAGTCAGCTAAATCTGCTTGTGATTGGTCCCTCATTTCATCCCCTGCCATGAATTAAAATAGAACTTCCTTGGTCTTATGTTTCTCAGTCCGCCTCATTCTAAATAGCCTGGAATCTGCATGAATATCAATTTTATTTGCTCATTTAACTGATAGCAGTGTCCATGCGTTTTGTAACGGGATTTATCCATGTTCTCTTCATACTCAAAATATATGATTACTGATTACAGCGAAGTCAGGGTTGTAGCGCTTATTTTACACTAGGTACAACGTATGTGAATATTGCAAGTAGGGCTGTCCAAAGTTCAGGCAAACCTATGATTTTTTTTTAAAAAGGTCAAACCTGAGGAGCACCACTCAAGTTTACACTTGGGTTGGGACCTGAGTTGTAATAACTAATAGAACTTTGTTATTTGCACACTAATATTAATTCACCAACCTTGCACTTTTCATGATTGAGAAAATAAAGTTAGAGAGAGGATGTTATTATTATTTTTTATTATAAAAAGTTAGTATAATAAAAACGATATACAAATAACATTATTGCAACTGATAAGCCCAAGTGGATTCGAGTTTCTAAATCTCCCCCCCCCCCTCCCCTTCTTTTCTAAATGTTATATTTAAAAATTTATATTATAGAACATTTTTTGTATCGAGGTAATGAGGTTTTATAAAACTCTGGGTTGGTAGTGTCAAATCGTATAGACTTCAGTTATCTTCCCCCGTTACAGCTCTAATTGCGATGGTTCATGCTGATTGCAGAATGGAAGTAACACAGCAGACTTGTAATACTGATTGAGCCTCCAAACAGCCACCGTGATAGCTATCCTACGTGGACTCTTGTAACAAACCTGTCGTTATTCTGTTAGTAGTCACAGTTAGTTAGACATTCACCTTTCTTCATTTCATTTCAGTGCATTCGATGTTAATTTCATGTGTATTTATGACTGTATACAAGCACATAATGTGCTCATTATCAATGTGAGAATCATTTTTACATCAGAGATACGGGTCTTAATAGGAAGGAAACCAGCCCCCCACAACAAAATAAAGTCTAAAGATTGACAAGCATTTCACTTCGCTTCCAGTCTTGCTTGAAAATAAACAAAAACAATTTAAATATTTAAAAAAAAAAGAACCAATAATCATTTTCTTTCATCATTGAGATGAAGCATTGCATAATGAGAATAAATACATGTAAAAAAAAAAAGAAGCCCAAGACGTAGAAATGAACCTAGAAATATACTACAGATTTGATCTTATTTTGTGAAACCCGTACAATGCTGAGCATACTAGGGTAGGCAGGGGCTGTGGTGATGGCATGGGAAGTGAATAACTTATAAATATTGCCTCATGTGTTGGGATAATAGAGAACTTGACACTTTACGCGAAGATAATCTTCTAGCCATTGGCTTCTGCCACCCAAGTCTTTCTAGGAATTCCTCAATCAACCTATCAATTCAAAATGCTAAATATATAGTACAGGGATAAATTGGGAAAAAGCAGTAAATCACATAAAAACTATGCAACACTCACAAGCTGCAAATGGCCTTTTGGGATGAAGCCAGCTCGCGGTCTGGGAAAGATTCTTCCAACCGAAAACTCAACCAAACGTAGAGATCCAAGACCTGCAGTTTTGGCACCAATTAAAAATCGTAAATAAATTCAGAATCTAATTGGTTCAACATCAGTTAAAAAATGGATTTATTAACATTTTCCACCAAACTAAATGAAGGAAAATATTCCCAACTCTGTACAGTTCTCATGGTTGTTAAAATGGTGGTTGAAGTCATGAAATTGTACATGACCATGACCGTTGATTGACCCCTGACCACTAGATCATAAGGCAGCAACCTTATCATTGGGCCAATGCTCACCCGCTTGCTAGACAATTCAAGTGAACCCAAAAAAAAAATTTTTTAAAAAAAAAACCTTCACCTTGTGGATGGATTCAAGCTCCTTAAGAGCAGACGGTGTCTTGGGCACAGTAAGTGTCCCTGGCGTAAATATTTCTCGAAGCCGAACAATGCCTTTCTTTGCATAATTCTCTGCAAACTGGTTCATCATAAGTTCCATCATTTTTATGCCCATTCAAACTAACATCAACATATTTCATACTAACTATATGTTAATTACCTGTGTCAGGCCTTGAGATGAAATCTCATCATCCATGTCAACTGGACTGAATATTATAAGTATCAGTTAAAAAGTGATTGAAAAGTAAGCAATATAAAATACAGACACCCTAATTTGTTCATTCTGCTAGGTTTTCAATTCAACGAATTGTCCTCTGGACTGGGGTATTGCATTCTAAAAACTTGTTTTCTGAAAAGATAAGAATGTACCTGATACAAAAAATGTATTTCTCATGCAATCCAAGGGGAAACTCATCAATAACAGCAGCCACTTTCTAATGCCAGCATGTACAAACAACACCCACATAACAATTAAGAAGGAAGCCAGTAAACAACAATCAAATAATGGAAGTATTTGATAGTTGATATTACTAATGAATAACAAGATAACATTGATGTAAAATGTCCATGATTCAATGGCAGGGCAGCTATTAAAAGACATACCAATAATTGTTCACAATTAACAATGAAATAATTTGCAGATAATTTGGCATTGTCAAGAAAATGCTCCTGCAATATAAAAGAAAAATCAGTAATTATGTAGTTTTGGGAAATAATAAGATAATGCATTTGCATGTTAACATATCTAGGGATTCCCAATTTTAATAATTTGACAGATGAAGGGATGCGGACAAAGACACTTGTTCTCTTAGTAAGTAATTATCAATCAGAAAATTCTCTTTGTACTTGCATTGGACAACAGTTAGAAATATGTACGTCGCATAGTCTCCACCCAATAAAAACTAAAAAGATTGTTTAGAACTAAAATAACAAAGCCAAAAAAGAAGTGTTTATTCCTATTGAATCCTGTGACCTTAATTGACTATGATGTTCCATAGAAAATCAACAATCTACTCTAACCTTTGGTTAGGTGCAAAATCCAGAAGCACAAATGTCTAACCACATAGTTTAGAAACTGTCTCTTACAACTTAAAATGATTAGAAACTAAGATATTGATTTTCCGCAACCATTTTTTCTTTTGTTAATAATTCCCTCGAACTCTGTGTGCCACCTTCTAGTATGGGTAGGTCTGTGACTGTTAGGGACGGTGTGTTTATAAACTGCCTGCTAACTACTAATTGTGATAAATAACCTCAAAACATAATTCAGATTTGTCATTTTCAAAACGACATTTCTCGGATATATACAATCAAGTAATAAATAGTGACATACAATTTATAGACTACCATACCACTGGATGACAAAATGGAAGATAGGGCTGGCAGCAACACGCAGATATAACTTACCAGTACTTGATAGAAACCATTTTTGGGGTGTAATCGTGAATACATATACATTAGGTCAAAGGTAGGAAGTAATCCAGCATGCTGCATCAGATTAAGTATTATTCACAAATCATCAATAAAAGATTTAAAATAAAAGTAAACTAAGTTTATATCAACGTTCATACTTTGTAGAAGCTTTCTATTTTTCATTTTCACCCGGGCTACATACTTAGTATAGAGTGATTAGAAGTCAGTTTACCTCTAAAGTGGGTGATGGAGAGTTCAAAGACGAATGGAGCAAGGGTAGATCATCTGCATGTATGCATGTTACTTCTCCTACAGGAAAATTTGACCCATATCTACCAGCTCTCCCTGCAAGCATATGCATTCAAGGCAACCCAAGAATAACATAAGATCCAAATAGACGGGACATATTACTCCAAGCCTCCAAATTTTAATAAAATATAAAAATAAAACCTGAGTTATATGCTTACTTAGAAGTAATAATACATCTTCTTATTGACAAAAAGATTTAAAACAACATCAAATAGCAGTGTTAATATATATCAGCCACAATCCTTTAATCAAATTATGGAACAAGGTCAATCTGCTTATATGAACTTCTTGCTACCTGCAATCTGTTTGATTTCAGGTACAGTCAGCTCCCGCATCTCAAAACCATCAAACTTCTTCATGGTTGAAAATATGATCCTAGAGATGTTTAGATTAAGACCCATTCCAATGGCATCACTGGCCACAAGAACATCAAACTCGCTACTTGCATCGTTGAACATGCTTGCCTGCAGACCTAATGAAAATTTCAACTCAGCAAATCGTTGAGTGTTGGCATACAGGAACAATACAAAGGAAAAGGGAAACATTTATCAACATATGCCAATAAGTATGGCAGTAAACTAAGGTAAACCTAGAAAAAGTAAAAGAAAGAAGAGAAAGAATTTCCAAACAGAGCCACGAAGTAACACTGAAACCACATAAACTGGTTATGGTCAGCATGAAATTTTTTGTCAATGAATGAGAAACACAAAGTTCAACAAAGAACAAAACAAATGGCATAAATTTTTGTATAGTAATGTAAAATTTAATATTTAAAGATCCCATTCCCATGAAACAAGTGTAATTCAAAAAGGAAACCTAAAACTTCTGAGAGGTAGGAGCTCACACCTGCCTTGTTCGAGTCTCTGGTGGCAGTGAACCATAAACTACTGAACAAAGATGCTTTCCATGATTCTCAATTCTCTTCTGAGCAATATGAATGTCAACTTTTACTAGTTAGTCCACTGTGTAAAAACTAAACCATGAAACATGCAATTGAATTGGCAGAATTCACAATAAAATTAGCAGTCTGCCTTTTTTCTGAGATAAAATATCATTATAAGAGTCACTCCCTTCTTTTGCTAACCAAAGTGGAGAAAAAAATATATGTAACGGGTGAAAAATGTTTAATTGATTAAAGCCTACCTAGTTTAAGTGAACTCTGGCAATGTATCTATTGTTTGTCTACATTCCATTTATTTCTTAATGAAAATAGCACTGGGTACATGATTAAAAACATTTTAAACTCTAATATTCAATTAGAATGATAAAAGATTGGAGTCAATTTAAGATCTGATTCAAGTTGTGAATTTGTTAGTAGGCCTCTGGTTAAGAGGGAGTACGCTAGAAAAAAAAAAGGAGAAAAGTAGTACATCAAACTCCCTATTAACAGAATTAGGAGGGAAATAAAAGGGTACAGTTGGGGAACCATGGGGGTTATGTGGATTTTCAGGAGAAATTGGGGAGTGGTTTCTATCTTTGGATCTTGCATCCTCTTGTCATTGAGTTGTTCTGCTATCACATTGGTAACAGAACCATTTTCTGAATAAAATTCCTATTGTTCTACCCCATTATTTTCTCATTTCTCTGGTCCAGTTCTATCAGAATTATATCATAGTGGAGATAACACGCTTACAATCCAGTTCTTAACTGCCAAATAAAAAAAAATGCATAGGGCATAAAGAAATTTATAATCAAAGATACAAACTCAATATTGTTATAAATTCAGAAGGAAAAAAGTAAAAGAAAATTCATTGTTTCATTGAATTACCGACCTATCTCTCAGTATCTCATACCAAAGCTAAAATCAGATTATCTATCTATCATATAAAATGACGGAAAGATAGAGAGATATGTAAATCATAAAATTCAAGCTGAATGGATAAAATGGAGGAGTGTTTCATGAGTTATTTGTGATAGAAAAGAGCCTCTCAAGCTTAAGGGTAAATTTTACCGCACAGTTATAAGACCCGTAATGTTGTATGGTACTGAATGTTGGGCGATAAAAAGCCAGTAATAGCATAAGATCAGTGTTACTAAGATGAGAATGTTGCGCTGGATGTGTGGCCATACAAGACAATATAGGATTAGGAATGAATACATTAGAGAGAAAGTAGGGGTAGCATCTATTGTGGAAAAGATAGGAGAATCTCGCTGTAGGTGGTTTGGACATGTAAGAAGAAGACCCTTAGAAGCCCTTGTAAGAAGAGTAGATCAAGTAAAGGATAGCCCAATAGCTAGAGGTAGAGGGAGATCAAGAAAGACTATAGGTGAAACGATAAAAAAAGATTTAAATTTGTACGGCATTTCTGAAGACCTGGTTTATAACAGGATACAATGACGTTGTTTGATCTATGTAACCGACCCCACCTAATGGGAAAAAGCTTGGTTGTTGTTGTTGCTTTTTGCTCACTTTTGTTTATGTTGCAAACCTGAAAGTTAGTATAAAAAGAGTTCAAGCACCTTTTTCAGACACATCTGTTGCTTCAAACCAGGTACCACACCTTAGTTTTTTGCTTGATTTAGCAAAAGACTAATGGTCAATCTACATACAAATTTATCCAAGCAAAAAAATCGATCTCCATAAAATAGAGAGAACTAATGAAGCAATCGAGTCACAGGTATCTAACATATTGATACCTAACGATTTTTCGCAAAGTGGTGACGAAGGGTATAACTTGTATAAATCTTTCCATTTTCCAATTCGATCCGATCCATTAATTCGTAGAGTTATTTACTCAATCGCAGACATTTTTCGAACACCTCTAACAGAGGGACAAATAGTCAATTTTGAAAGAACTTAAAAAACCTCGAGAATTGACTTGGGTTACGGGTATAGTTTTGGCTTTATTGACCACATCTTTTGGTGTAACTGGTTATTCCTTACCTTAGGACCAAATTGGTTATTGGGTAGTAAATATTGTAACAGGTGTACCTGAAGTTATTCCTATAATAAGATCGTCTTTGGTAGAGTTATTACGCGGAAGTAATTATTGAAACTAGTTACATCCTATGCTAAATTGATGATGTTTAATATATCTATTCATTAAAATTCAAATAGACTTTTATCCACACAAAAAATGATGACGTCATCCACTAGAACTATTCAGCATGACTAATGGAAGGGATCAATAATGATAACAGTGATAATGAGTCACATTAGTTTGAGCATTAAACAAAAAATGAAATCATGCAAGTTAAATTGAAAACAAAAACGTAAAGGCTCACCTTCAATCTGTATATATCCTGACGTGAAAAGGTTACAATGCAATCACCTTTTCTTACATTAGAGAAGGATCCAAGAGGAACCTTCAGCGGGACTAAAGGTGACAGTCTCTCATAAAATTGAACCTGCAGCTCGCATGAAGAAGAAAATTTTGTCAAAGAGATTCAAACACCATTTTAATAAAAATGTGATGAATAAGCAGAGGACCTAGTCAATTCTTACGACGATGGCAAATTCACAGGAATGAAATTACTATAAGAACTAAGAAATTATTTGTCTAATCTATATATCCCCTTTCCCATCCCCCCAAAAAAAGATTGTTCAAGGTGACTGTTTAGATACTCAAAGAAAAACATGGGGAGTTTCATTACCTCAACCTCATCACCAGTAACTTTCAATATCTCCTGAATAAGGGGAACAGCAGCTGGATCGCCACAAAGGTGAAGTTCATCAGCAGCAATTCCTAATAAAGCACGTGTAAATGAATAGCCCCTTGTATCACACCCCAACATCTGGATGCAGAAAGAAAGATAAAGGTTTGAAAGGAAAAGAAGTCACAATAAAAAGCATACTAATGAAAAGATTATAAACTTGTATTTTCATAAAATTACAAGATATGGAATAATGACTAACAAAGCCCACAAAGCCATCCTTCAATCATAGAAAAAATCTTTTTATTCTAAATTAGTAATACTACTAAGATTGAATCACTGACATGACATGATTAAGATAAGACCAAGACCTTTAGAAAAGAAAACCTAAAAGCAATCTTGGCTCATATGAAACCAAAATATTCCTAGAAGCTATTTTATATATAATACGAAAAAGGAATCTCAAAATGAAAAATTGACTTGCCTGAATTTCATCAATAACAGCACATTGATAATCAGCTGATACATCAGCCATTTCAACTGTAACAGCCTTATGTTTTGCACCGTCAACTTCCTCTCTCTCCTGACCTGTAATGAGATCACAAGGAACTTTTGCCTTGTTCAAACGTTTTGCTATCTCCCATGCCAACAATCTTAAAGGACTACAATATAAGCCTGCAAAGTACAAAAATACTTAACACGTTGACAAAGTTTTCATCCTCACTCATTATTGTTTACCTTTACCATCATAAAAGATGAAGAAGCAATTTACCAGAAGCACTTGACTCAAGTCGCTTCAGAGCATGATGAGTTTTACCACTATTTGTGGGACCAACATGCAGGATAACCTTGCGATGTTTCATCCGGGCCTGTGGATACCATGTATGAGGGCAACTAAAACAACCAATGAATAATCATCAGGATTCAGGACCATTAAATGAAAACTAATATGACATAATTATGACCATTTCCATAGCAGCTTTGACACAAAAAATCACAGGAGAACTTAATTTTGGGGTTGAGGGGGGGGGGGGGGGAGGAGTTTGAAAGCATAAAACAATAATATAGGAAAGTCATACTTGGGAAATAAAGTTCACATTAACGAATGCAAAAAAGCATTATCACAAAATACAGCATAAATAGGTGAGACGTTATTTGAGAAGAAAGATGACTATCTTAAATGGAAATGAAACTTACATAAAGATTTATAATTAAATCTCAGTTTATTTAACAACTTTTGAGAGCAAAAGCAAACAACTTTCCTTCCAAACTAATATAAGATAGCACATCCAATAGCTGCGAGAGATGTATACTTACGTCAAGTCGGTAAAATCATTTCTGATGGCACCATTATAGCTGCTATATGGATGTACCTTGTTTGAAGCACTACCTAAACATTCAAACTTGAATTGAAAGTATAGACGAAAAGGCTCCTTATTACCTGGATAAGCAGTTTGAATGATGAGATATCATAAACACCATAGAAACAACAAAGTAAGTATCTTTTGGAATTCAAACGAGAAGAAAATCGCATGAGGTTATCAAATTGGGTTTAAAGGCACCAAGAAAATGAACAGCAATCAAAAACATTCATGAGGACATGACATGAGCAAACATGGGCATCTTGAAGTTGGCATCATAATACAAAAAGGAACAAACTAATTGTACCAAGACCGAGTTTAAGGAAAAAAATCATAGGAATGCTGACATACGAAATGAATTGAATTATTCCTTAAACCATTAGTTAGCAGTCCGGTCATACAGCTAGCTATTGCTTCTTCTCAAGGTACCAAGAGTAATAAAATGAAAAACATGTGTTATTAAAACCAAGTAAAGTGAAAATTGTAACGATTCATTCATTAAGCCAAATATGCATAAAAGTAATAGAGGATTTGACAGTGGAAGGAACGAACCGAGTAGAGCGCGAGAGAACATTTTGCGGCGAAGAAAAAAGGAAGCCATTGCTGTCTGTTGGGAAAGAGAGAAGAAAGTGAGTTGAGAGGAAAGTGAAGTCAAATAGAATAAGAATAGGGTAACGAAAACAATAACATGCGATTCCGGTGGCGGTGGCAATGGATGGATCGAAAAGGTTAACGTTGCTTGGCCACAAAACCTGCGAGGCTCACTCCGCCTCCTCTACTCTCAACACAACATTATATGGATCTGGTTCAGTTTAGGTGATTCAATTCAAGTTACGATTACGATACGAATATGCTTGGCTTTGCTTTGCTAATTTTTCGGGATAGCTAGCGGGATAGGACATAAACAGCAAACAATAATATTTTCATTTTTTTTATATCACTTTTTATATTATTTTTTATAATTATTTTTTAATTATTTCTTCTCACTTAATTATAATTATAAAAAATATATATAATAAAAATATAATAAAATAAACATTTTTCTATAAACAAACATATTATTGCGTGGTATAATTAGTATTTAAAAAAATCAATATTTAAAAATAATTTTTAATTTATCTTAGAAAAAATTAGTACTCTAAATCGTAGTTGTAAAAAATGACCTGGTATGATTTGGCCGAAACACTGGATTATTGGGTCATTGGTAAAATCGATCAACTCAGATATAATTAAATAAATATAAAATTTATATAAAAATAAGACTATAATTTTATTTTAACGATGAAGTAGGCCTTTTTTTAGGTGAATTGATGAAGTAGGCTTTTGATTCAATACCATTTTAAATCCGATGATCCATCTTAAATACTAAATCTTTGGCCCCATGTAATAAAAAAATAAAAAATTTATTAAAATTAAAAAGCTTTATAAAAAGTTAGGGTTTTTTAAAAAGGAAAATGTTGTCTTTCTTACTTTTCTTTTCAGGTTTTTTTACCAAATTGTCTTTGTTAGTAAAATTATTTATCAAAGTATCATTTTTTAAAATTATTTATCAAATTATCATTTTTTGACTTTTTTATTAATATATGGTCATCCTAGGATGAACTTTTTTAAATATATGGTTGTCAGTCAGCGTGTTGGTCTGGCCTGCGTGGATCTTGCGACAACTATGTCTCCTACTTAGATCTTGATTAGCAACACTGAAAAAAGCGTCGCGTCATTGTTGACACAACCCTTGTAATTTTATTTTATTTAATTAAGAGAAATTTTGATATTTATTATAATAAATTATATTTTTAATGAATTTATTTATACCAACATATTTTATTAAAAATATTATAATTAGCATCATATTACTTCATTAATTTATCTAAATAATTATAATTATAACACTTAAAGTATTTAATAAAATTATATTACATAAATTCAAAATCTAAATATTAACAAATGAATTATTTAATGAATATTATTTAATGAATATTATAATTCTCATAATTCTCAACTCATTCATTGTATACATGTCCCAACTATCTATGATATGTTACTAAATATTATTTGAAAAAACATTATGCTTGTAATGTATAGGCCTTTTTTTCGTATGTTACTACACGTTTATGTTAGTAAAAAAATAACATTATTTGAAACGTTTATTTAGTGAGTAGGATTCGGATTCCAATAATCCCTCTCTCAATTTTTTAGTAATTCGAATTAGTGAAAATTTTGACAGAGTTTTCCTTAAATGTTGGACCTCCCCAAAAGCATATGATCCTGTTTAATGCAACAAGTTACCAAGATCTTTAATAAAAACTAAAACTGAGCAGAAAACATATATAATCTAATTTAATAAGTGTACTAAACTCACAATAAGATATTAGTAATAGTCTTTTACACAAAATCAGTAAATATAATTACATGTCAATGTCAATGAGATGGACCCGCATCAGAATGCAGTGGCCTATGAGATGGATCGGAAGAGGGACTTGGCTGTGATGAGTATGGTGGGTAACCTGGTGATGGGTAAGTATATGGTGGGTAACCATGTGGTGGGTAATGATATGAGGGGTAAGCCGGTGGCGGGTATGGATACGGTGTGTAAGGGTATGGTGGGTATGGTGGGTAATATGCAGGTGGTGGCTGAGTGGGGGTATGTAGCAGTGGTAGGAGGCTGAGTCGTATGCTGGCTGGTAGAGCTGGAGTCCTCGGGATGTCGAAGTCGTGTCCGAGTGCTCGCTAATCCTCTCCTCCGTCTACGCCGCGTTCCCTGTTGACTAGACTCCTCGGGCGGCCCTGTAATGTCATCTGCTGCTGGAGCTGGACGCAGCTGTTCCATCGTAATGCGGTCATGCTCCCGCAATGAGTGTAGGATCTGTGTAGCAGCCTCTCGAGCGGCAGTGTCAGTTGTTGAACTGAACAAATACTCTGCAATATCCGCCTAATAAATAAATATAATTTATGTCATTATACTGAATACAAAATATATATAATCACTAACAAATTGGTAAAGAGCTTACCACATTTTCAATAGATGTGCTAATGGGAGCAATCCAGCGTCTGGTAATTATTTTATACCAACGCATGTACTCAGAACGTGAACTGAGGGGTGCGACCAATGGGATTCCCCTAACAAGCTTCTCCCTACGACTATCCCAGGTGGCTATATAAACAACATGTGTAGGTGGTCAATCCTCATCATGTCTACCTGCCAGTGTAACTGAGTGCAATCTGTCTGGCTGGAGCGGTCTCCGTGGAATGAGCTGGTCAAGACCAAACTGGCGCATGACGCGGTCTGACTGGTGCTACTCAACAATATGAAAACATATGAGAGGGACCACTGCCAGTGCTATGTCCCTACCAGCCACACAAAAAGGTGGCAGTGTTGCCACCTGCTCATCCGTGTATGATTGTCATATAAACTAAAAAAATGAGATGCACAAAACATTAAGACGGCATATGCATAAGTAAATAATTCAAAGGAATGTAAACGAAGACATACCTCATCGTTCTTCAACTGATCAAAGAACTAGCGATAATATGCAAGGACGCCAATCACAGTATCACTCAATACTTTATGCTTGCACCACCTATTTGATAAATGAAAGCATTACAAACGTAAGTTACAAATATTAACAAAGTATGTCAAGAAAGTAATGTAAAAATATGAAATGAAATAGAAACTTACTCTCATCTTAAGGGACGTAATTGATCATGATTAGCAGCGTAAAACACATCAGGCTCAACATGGTCAGCTAGTGTAGGGGCAAGCCGAGGGAATCTGTACCATGCCTAGTACTGTAATAAGATGCATGCCCCTCCGATCTCGCGTGCATCATAGTCCATAGCTTTACAAAGCTCTCTATACAGGTACGCCAAAACTACAGACCCCCAGCTATATATCCCGGCAACAGCAAAGTCCTCCAATAATGGAAGGAACATCAAGTGCACGAGCTTACCCGAATGATCAGGGCATAATAAACCTCTAAGCAACCGAAGTATGTAATGTCATGCACGCTGTTGCATGTACTCATCATCATCATCCTCAGTGATTACAGTAACACTCGGCTGCCACAGGTATGTCATGTCAATGTGTGCCCCAGCTATGAGCGGGGGAGTCTCATCAATCCCTAACAACTGAACACACAAACTGAGCCAATCATCCCTATAGGTAACGCCAGTGACTGCAGCGCCGTCAATGGGAAGACCCGATATTATATCGATATCCTCCAATGTAATGGTGCACTCCCCGATAGGCATGTGAAATATATGTATCTCTGGGTGTCATCTCTCGACCAACGCAGAGATCAAGGAGTGATCAATGCTGCAATAGCTCATATGGGCAACTCCCAAGAAGCCAGCCTACTGTAAATACAGAAGAATCGGAGCAGGGGGGTTTATATGTTTCGTCTTCTGAGCACGTCTAACACGCAGGTGCCGATCCTCATGTCCCTGCCATTCATGTTGGGAAACATGGTACTCCTGCAACTCCAAAATCGAGTCGTCCTCTGGTCCGGAGTTTACACGAAATGTCCAGAATAATCGACAAAAGACTCTTTTTAAACGATCGAGTCAGTTATTCACAAAACATTCCTCATCTTGCAACTCCACCATTGTGCCTTCCATGTCTCTCCTCATAGCTGCTAGCCATCTGGGCAACACCTCGTAAGATTTGTCTCAATCCCCAAAAACATTCACAATAGCCAGTTGTTTTGCCTTCCAAGCTTTTCGATATGAAACTTGATAACCAAATTGGCTTCGAATCCGTTCAACAATTAAGGATACAGGCGCATCGGGTTTTGTTCTAACTAACTTCAAAATGCAAGAGCAGATCAAATGAGAGTCCAACTTTCGGTGATCTAATGACATAGATGGGTTTACGCAACTGTGAGGCCCATTATATTTTATAATCTGCCACGTATTCGACCTCTTACTTTGTATGACCCTAACTCTTTAATTACAACTTTCATCAAAATCAGGGCACTTAGCAGTCAATCTTCGTGAATCAAAGTCTTCAATCTTGTACTCTTGATGCCTGTGAATCGAATATTGTTTGAGGGTTAACTTCGCGACATCTTTTGATGGAAATTACAAGCCAACATAGAATTCATCATTGATAGTCCAACTCCCACGATTATCTAATTCAGGCAAGTTATCAGGATTACTCAATGCATCCCAATTGATTTGAGAAAATTGAGGGCATGGTGGCACAAATAAAGATTCATGGCTTGGAGGCATAAACATGGATTCAGGAGCAATCGACGATGGAACTTGTAAATTTTCTTTGGCATCAAAGTTTTCTGCCTCTATGTCAGTGTCTGAATCATCACCCTCAGCTGCCTGTTCTTCATCTTCACTTGTCTCCCATACTGCATCTCTGACAAGTGGGTTATCAGCTTCAACTATTGCACCACCAATAACAATTATATTACATGGCTGAACTTGATTAGAAGGACCAACTTGGGCTTCGGTTTCACCAAGAGCTTCAACATGCTCTTCCTGCCCACTTGTTTCTACTTCAACATGTAACTCCATCGAGGCCATGTTCAGAGTTTGACAGAAGGAATCTATCATATACTTTACATCATTATCGTCTTCTAATGGAAGACCTACCCATCTCCATGGATTGAAGCATTGCGAACACCGATAGACAACCTTTGACACATGTTGGTTTGCTTGGAGCCTCAACTTTGAATGGATCTTATTTTTCAACTCATCCAAAGTTATATTGGCTGTGATCACAATAGGCCTAGAATGAGGACCTTGATACATGATACCCTCTTCACCATCATACATTGTTCCATTGAAATAAATGTGCACATTCAGCGGTTTTGTCATGTTAACTTCACTTCTGAATAATAACAATTCAACACATATTTATTTAATATATTAAAAATCAATTACAATATTAATTGGACATATAAAAATGTATAAATATATTTATTTAATATAACAATGTCTAACAATGTATAACAATATATTACACATATTTATTCAATATATTAAAAATCAATTAAAGTCATTCAATATAGTTACTTATGTATAAAAAACTTTCCTACACTCGGTTATTTTGAATTAACCTACATTTACTAATTTAATTCATGTCAAATACTCAAGGAAAAAAAATATCCTATTCGATTACATACAAAATAATAATCTATACAATTCGGACTATATATCTTACCACTCTATTATTTACTAGACAATGAAAATATTAATGTATCCCTAAACCCTAACATAATGTATAATAACATTAATTTATAATTAACACTAATATAATAAAAAATTAATCAACAAATAATAAATAAACTATTTAAATATTGAAAGAGATACTTACAGTGTTAAGGAATACGATCTAAATTTGATTACAAATAATGATCTAGACACCACTTTTAGTAAGAATTGAGTTCGTTGAGAGAGTTTAGAGATTTTAGAGAGAAGAAATTTGTAGAGAGATAATGAGAATTGAGAAAATGGTTTGAATGTAACGGCTGGGGGAGAGGTTTGGGAATATATACTGAGGTTACGCCACCATTGTTGGCTTATTCTGCCTGGTTGCACCAACAAGGGTGGCGCTTTCAGTGTTAAGGCAAACCAGGATGCACAAAGTAGGATGACACATCCACGTAGGTTGCGCCAAGCGTGTTGGCGCAACCTACGTGGATGCGTCATCCTACTTGGCGCATCTTAATTAGCCAGATATTAATAAAAAAAGCCACGTAGGACAAAAAAGTGACAGTTTAGTATATAGTTTCAAAAGAGTGACATTCTGGTAAATTGTTAAAAAAATGATAATTTGATAAATAATTTAAAAAATGACACTTTGGTAAATAATTTTACCAACAACAGTTTGGTAAAAAAACTTTTTTTTCATGCGCTGTTGACCACCCCTTCCCTATTCCTTTTTCCCCTTCTTTTTTTCCCTCCCATGTCCCCCTTGTTCTTTCTAATAGCTGCCAAGAAGATGGACGAGACGAGATCCACACTGATGAGAACCACTCGCTGATGAACTAATTGTGACAATGGGCACAAACTATGGCACATCAGCAACAAGATAGGGTTGCGGCATACTTGGCGGTTCATCTCTCAGTCCATCATCTCAATCATCACCCATAATAATCTCTCACTCCATTCATCTCTTAGTCGTCTATCGTATGATGCGTTGTAATTTTTTTAAAAATTTTCTTCAACTCGACCGGTTCATGAAAATCAGCCAGTTCGCATCAAGTTTGCTCTGAACTGGCTAAGTCGAACCAGTTTTAGCAGTTTGATTACATATCTGATCTATAAAAGGAACTCATACCAACCAAGTGATCTATTCAGCGGTCAAATCCGCCGGTACGGTTTGAGTTCAACAACTATGTTCTATTAAGTTTTATCACTTTAATTTTTTAAATAACTATATTTGTATCCATGCATTGCACACACAAAAATGTTATCATTTTTACTAATATTTATATTTTTTAATTTGTTATATAATTATTTTGAAAGCAATTTGGTTGAATCTTATAAAATAAATAAACAAATGTATTCACATTATTTAAATTAAACAGGATAATGTAAAAAAATGTATTTTGATAACTCCCATTGAAATAAAAAAAATTGTGCTTGAAAAAATATAAATAAATAAAATAATAAGTTTGTTCGTCTCAAACTTTTAAGCAATATTCAACCTAGCCTATTGTTTTGTTTAACGCAAAGTTTCCTTACTTAATAAGGTGTTTAGAATCAATGCATCACTAAATCCCACATTTAAAAAATCACACTCTTACCATTTTTTCATCTTATATAAAAAATTAATTTTCAAGTGTTTAAATCATCTAAAAAATAACATTACTATTTAACACGTAACAAATTCATCTACGAATTACGTGACAGGGTTCTACCATATGGTTTTTTTTGGCTTTTGTTTAACATAAATTAAAAAGGGGGAAAAAGCCACCATTCAACGGTGGTTGATAATTCGTTAAAGGATTCATAGATTTTACTTCGCGATGTTCAGCATTATCATCCAAGAAATTATATAATTGAACTTAATACTAAGTATTTTAGTTTGATGTTCTTTAATGTTTTATTTATGATAGTACATGGGACTTTGTGTACCAAACACATTAAGCGTAGTATTTCTACGCGATTTGAAGGTAAATTTATTTATTCTTTTTTTTGTTATGTGATAATTTTTCTATATATTTAAGTAGTTCATTTTAGCTTATTTATTTATTAACTTGGTTTTGCATATTTGTGTCATTTTAACTTATTTATTTGTTAGCTTGGTGTCGCGATCGGTATCGTAGCAAAATAGTAACTTACGAGATTTTAAAAAATAGAAATGGAGTCGCTACTAATTTTATTTGAATTAAAAAAAATTAAAAAATATTTTTTTGAAAATAGTCTTTGAAAATCAGATTGAATTCGGGAATTAGTTATAAATAGGGAAGGGTGAAAACTTAATCTTACAACACTTCTAACACACCCTTATGAGGCGACACCTTAAGTCAATTGTGTAAAAATTTGATAATTTCAAATATATTTATTTTACTCCTCTTTAAAAAAAAAAGTAATGTAACTATTTTTTATTTTTTTAATTATTTTTTTTAGAAAAGGGAAAGAAAGAAAAGAAACAACTAAATGACAAAAAGTTAATTTTTGGTTTGACAGAATATATGTTATACTTCTACGTATCTTTAGGTGCAATAAGAAACTCAAAGTCACATAGTTCTCTAGAAAATGATTATGGGTTAGTTGATTTTAATCATGAAAATATTTTTGGAATGAGATTTTGTTTGAAAACAAATTCATTCTTACACAAGGTTCAAGTCAGCACCAGACTCTTAATAAATCATTATGATCCAAATGACATTGAAAACAGTAGCTGCTATTCAATCATCATTACTGGTTATTGCATTGATTAAATTTTTTTTAATTTTTAATTTAGAAAAAAAGCACAAGAACAAACAAGTAAATGCAATTTTCCATCAGTCAAGTAAATAAAATAAAATAAAATAAAAATCAAATTAAACACAACAACACAAAACAAATTTTTTTTAATCTTTTAACATTTTTAAATTTTTTAAATTTTTCATTTTATTTTTCATTTTTTAATTTTCTTCATTTTTTTTTGCTTCCTATTAATCACAAGACACGCCATAAAACATACTATTAAATTAAATAAACACTATCAAACAAGAACAAATCTTAAATAACACTAACAATTAAGCTCAAAGTATTTTTTGTTTTTTTATTCCATTTTCATTTTTTTACCATTTTTTGTATTTTTTTCTTTTTTTCATATTTTTTAGATTTTTTTTTTTCACCTTAAAAGGACCAATTACAAATTTCAAAACCCTCCTTTTTTTCTTTAGAAAAGCTAGTATCTCAAGCCCAAACAACACATAAAAAAAACAAGGTTGGCTCAAAATATTATAAGAAACAGCCGCCCAATTTCTTTGTCACTTTTTCCTTTTTTATTTTTTTATTTTTTTTACTGCAAATTTAAAAAAAGAAAAAAAAGAAGAATCACAAATCGACATAAACTTAAGGCAACAGGGAAGACAGTAGAAATATCAAACCAAATAGAGAAAGAAACAAAGGGGAACATGCCACATTGAAAGGGACTGAGGTTGTGCACCTCGCCAGTGGTGGCAGAGGTGGGGCTCGACGACGGCTTCAGGTGGACGAAAGGCTGGGCGTGGGTGGAGCAGTGTGGATGGGGTGCAATGCGATTGGCACAGCGAGGCGATACGACGGCTCGCGGGTCAGGCAGACACCTAGATCTAGACGGGATATGGTGTTTTCGGATCTGGCCAATTGTGATGGGCTCCACAGCGCAGTTCCGGTTCCCTGGTGGAACAGGATACGACGGGCTCGGTCACGCTGGTAGAGGTGGCTCTATTTCTGGCAATGGGGTCACGGTGGAGGAAAGGCTGGGCAGAGGGGCGAAGTTGTGGTGGTTTCACATTGGCTGAAGCCGCTGGGGATGAAGATGGTGGTGATCAGTCACCATGGGCACGGACTTGCAGCTTTAGTTCCAGATCTGAGTAGAAATAGAGGAGAGAGGACAGTGACTGCAGCTATGGTGGCAGTATCCGATTTGGATATGCGTTGTAGGGGTTGAAAGGGTGGGAGAATGATCTACAATGGTAGCCTTAGTGCGCGGGTGAGCATGGATGGGATGGTGGTCGAGTAGTTGGACTCAGTTTGGTGCATGGAGGGCTGCGTGGGTCGTGCGTTGGACTCGGTTGTACGACAACTGGACTCACGGATCTAATTGTGGAATGGACGTGGTCGTGGCTGTTTATGGTGGGGTGTGGTTGGAGAATGGTGGTCTCAGTTTGATGGTGGTTGTGTGAGTAGGTGAGTCATGATTGGCAGAGAAAGATGGAGGGGGTCTATTTGGTGATGAAAGGGTTGTTATGGTGGACTGTGATGGTTACGGGGTGGAGGTTTGGTTTGTGTATGGGTGGCAGCAAGGGATAATGAAGTTCTAGAAGAAGATGGTTCAAGGGGCAAAGAGTGTTTTCTTTGCTCCAAAATCGTTCTCCAAAAAAGTTACTTTCCTCCTCTCATCCTAGCTAGGCATTTGTATATAGATTTTTGCTTATCAGAGGGTTCTCTATCTCTCTCTCTGTTGTCCAACTGCACTCCCTGCATGAGATAGAGAGATTGTCAAGGTTGACCAAGCTTGGGTCTCACTTCGATTTCCTCTTTTATGCCTTGTTCCTCTACTCCACGTCTTCTCCTTCTTCCAGCTCTGTTGCACTCCCTTTTCATGTCAAGCAATTCATCCAAGGTGCAAAGCTGCTGAGTAGAGTATTGAGCTTTGTGTGGAGAGCAACTTGGCAGAAAGCTATCATTGGTTGCTTGGTTGCTACACTGTTGAGACTCCTGCGGTTGCACTGCTGAGGCTCCTGCAAAGATTAGAGGGCTACGGTGGCTATATCTGTGCAAGTTTTTTTTTTTTTTATTATCATTATTTTTAATTTTCTCTTTTTATTTTTTTTTCTTTTGTTTTTTTTTCTTTTTTTTTTTTTTTAATTTTTGTTTAACAAAAAAATTGTAATGTCCCAGGACAAAATTGAATGTTCATACTTGGTTTATTTATTTATTTGTTAGGAGTGTTTAGTTTGTTTTATGTTTTCATTTTAAGAAGAAATTCTTATATGGACTCTGCCTATTACATCATCTTTTAGACATGTCATTCAAATATTAACATGTATATAAATGATGGCCTACAAGTCTCTCATTAATTTCTCCTCTCTCTCTCTCTCTTTCTCTTTGTTTGGAGTTACTTTTTTTTTTTATTGGAGTTCACTTCATAAAAAATGAATCACGTTTGTCTTTTCAACCATATAATGATATAAATAATCCTACAGTATACTTAATTGATAATTATAAATAAATAAATAAATAAAGTCGAAAACCCTTTGTAGTTTTTTTGTCATAAATATATTTACATTAATTATTACAAATCGTTATTTTTTTTGGGAGTTACATATTACAAACGTTATTTCAACACATTAATAATATATAATCACATTTGTTATAATAATAACCTAAACAGTTGATTTAGTGGTAAATAAATATATAATATGTGGAATAAAAGTTCTAACTAAGCTAATTACTTGAGAAATAAAAATAGCATATGAGCGTAATACAAAAATTTGTTATAATAATAATTTTATATTATAATTGATTACATAAGTCTATGTCAAGTAATTAAGAATGAGCTAATGATAAAAATTTAAAATGATTTACAAAGTGTTATAGTTTCAAACATTGGTATTGTGAGACTTAAAAAACGACTATCATATTATATGGATGAAGTAATAAGAAGGTAAATTACAAATAACCCTTGTTGTTACACTATCATATGTCTTTTTTTTTTTTAATTACGCACAATCAATTGAGGGACTTAATATCTACTTTGAGAGTAACTTTGAACGGGCTCAAATCATTTGGAAAAATATCAATTTTATTGCAAACAATTGACAATATATAATTTTTTTTCACCAGTTGCATGTTACGTTGTTTAAATAATAGTGTTAAAAATATATAAATTTAAGATAAACTTAATATTTCAACCATTTTAATCCTACCCAACAAATAATTTTTTTATACACCTCAAACACCAAATATTATAAAACAAACATAAGAAATTAAAAAAAAATATGTTTTATCAATGATGATATATGATAAATAAATATAGGATGTAACATTTACAACAAAATAAGACATTCACGTTAATGTTTGCAATAATTTCATATTCAAAATTCCAAATAAAGTAGAAAGTCTTAGTAATATTTACTAACAAAATTCAATGTAAATACAAACATGTTAATCTATAACTGATCAAAATAAAATCTCTTTTCACAGTTTATCAAACTACACACTTATAAAATTGATCATTGCATATCTTTAGATTGGTTTGATAGCCTCTGACCAGTTGAGCACGACTCCTAATTGCCAAGCAGGAAAAAAGTTATAACAAGTAGCAATAAATTGACAAGAAACAGCAGAACATGAGTAAATAAAAACAAACAAACAAAACTGAGTAAAATGATTATTAATAAAGTTCACTCCTTGTAACAAGCTAGTGAAAGGGATGTTTGGAGCATTAATACTTAAATTGGTATAATACATTTGTAAGTGAAACATGCTAGTGGCTGGATACACAAAACTTGTAGAAAGTCTCTAAAACTCAATAAAACAAATTACAAACATAACATTCAAATTTTTTTTTTTCTAGAATTAAGAAGTAATATAGGCAGTCTTACTTGTGACGATGTATATGACAATGACTGGGGAAATGAGTTAATCTTGGGCTGATTGACCATGTTATTTTCCACTTGTTTTTATTTTTGCTTAGGTGGGTTGGCCACATTACTATTTTTCCTTATAGTAGAAAAATATATTAAGACAAATTAAAATGCTATATAACATAATGTAATCAAAATAAAACAAGACCATCAAAATATAATCAAACCTATACCTGGATGTCTCTTTGAATCAGAGGTTGTTTTCTTTCTCTTCTCAAAGTGACATTTGAAGTGAGCATTGGACATTCCTTTTGTTTTAGCATGTGAAGGATTTGAAAATTGGAGTTTGCCTGATTTCATCATCCTCAACCACCTCATTTTCCTTATATATTTACTTTCCACTCAAATTCAACCTTGTTAAGCATTCTTGAACACGTTGATTGCTTCTTCTATCATATTCCACAAAATATCTTATGTTTCCTTGTGGTCTTGGGACTTAAAAATAAGGTAATAACAAAACTGCATAACTGCATTGCAGTATACTAGTCTAGAATCATCATTAGTTTTTCTAACCTCAACATTAACAATTTCACTAAGTTGTGAATAATCACCATCTTTCTTTTCGTGTATATTTGACCATGCATTCTTAGACCAACGCCTCAAGATATATTGTTATGATATTCTTGTGATTCTCTGTGCGTCATAGATTCTCAATGCATGTGAACAAGGCACTCCCATGGATTCAAACTTTTTACAGCTACAACTAATTGTCTTGTTATGACAATTAAGCTTCACAATTGCTTTTTTGAAGTTCCTTCTTCCATAAACTTGAAATGAAGAAACATCACCATTTATTTCAATCTCCTCATGAGACCCACCTAAAATATTTAGATACTATTTTTCAAAAACTTTGTACATTTTGTGGGTATAAATCTTACTTGCTTGACATAGCACCTCACTAGTCTCTACTGCACGAGGAGGCACACTTTGGTTGCATTTGTAGTCTTCTTCATTTTTAGATTGGCGTCATCTTCCAACTATTTTCTCAGATGACAAAAAAAATCCATGAGGGAAGTTGTTTTATTACCTATATCCCCTAAGACATTGTTTGTGCTCTCACTTCTTTATGATGATTTAAAGCCGCCAGAGAATGTATATTTACTAAATGCAGTAGACCATTTAAAACGCAAAATGTGCATCTTATTCAACCAAACATGAGTATGAAGATCGTAATCATTCATCACTGTCTCCTATGTTTGATCAAACTCTTCTTCTAAATTGCACGCACTCATGCATTTGTACCACAATGAAAGAAAACCAGGTTGAGAGTTCAGACTGCCAAAATGAGATGAGGCATTTTTTTTTATATATGCCATAAGCATAGGCGATGACGAGTATTAGGCATCACTCTTTCAATTGCAATGGCCATAGCACCATCTTGATTTGTCATTATTGTTTTTGGTGCTATGTTCCCTATAGACTCTAGAAATTTTTCAAACAACCATATAAATGATTTGCTCGATTCATGCAACAAGAATGCCACCCAAACATGACATTTTGCCAATGATTATTTACTCTAACAAAAGGTGCACATACCAAGTCATATTTGTTAGTACAATAAGTAGTGTCAAACACTACTACGTCTCCAAAGCAATCGTAGTCAAGTCTTGATCTACCATCTCTTCAAAACACGTTAGTTAAACGCAATTCTTCATCAAATTGAATATCGTAGTAAAATAAGGGATCTTCTGCTTGGCAGCTTTTGTAGGTGATTGACTAGACTTTGACCATCACCAGCTTCTATCAATTTAGTCTTTCGTTGTTGATGAAATTATAAAAATGCTTAGGTATACCACCAACTTTGTCATAACCACCAGCCTCTTCACTCAAATAGCCATACACTTGATTAGTGCTTATACCTGTATTAACCATTGACTTTATAAGGTCACCCTTGGCCTTTGAAATATTCCTCATTGAGGGCATTAAGTGTTTGTGTTCTGGCTTTACTAACTCATGATTGTGCTCTTTAACCAAAAGTGTGATTTTTCGTAAGCCATCAATGTCTACCATGAATTGAATCATTGCTTTACATCCTGTTCGCGAATCTGTCCTAGAGTAAGATGTTTCAACATATGGCTCATTATTCTTATATCCTTCCTTTGAGCAATAAAAACACTTCATGCGGATATTTTTAGTCCCGAAATAAAAAAACTTATTTTCCTATCCTGACATTGAAATCCATTGATAAGCATGTGCTTGATATAAGGTGCGAGCTTCTTCCTTATTGTTCACTACTTATCCTATGTAAATGTTTTTTGGCTTGTCTATCATATTGTCCAACAAGCTTAAGATTTAAACCCACTTCTGTAGATTTCATGCCTTCATTTTTCCCATCAATGGATTCATTAACTACAAATGGTTGATTCCATTTTTTTCCATCTCCTGCAACCCCAAGAAACACATCAAGAACAAGGACAAAAGTCTCACTAGAGAAATGATTGTAAGAAATTATAATTATCATCGTACTGCGTACAATATACCAAATTCGCTATATCGCATACTGCGTACCAGATTTGTCATAAAAAAAAGTCTTGTAATATAATTGAAATAAGTGACGAATCATGTATTGTACCCGTATTGTGCTTCTGGTAACTATGGTCAGGAAGCATCTCATTATCAGTTACATTGCTCGCATAAATATGTTAATTTAGGACTTTTTCATAGCATTAAAATAATTGTCTAAAATTTCCAAACAAAAATTCACAAGAAATTAAAAAGCAATCATATTGGGAAAGTTTTAACTAGACTAAGCTAGTTATTTGTTACCCATGTATTAAAAAATCCTAACTTCCGAACAAGCAGTAAGTAACCGAGCTAAATACACTCTGCACATAGTTCCTCATCAAATTCAACACTTAACAAGGAAAATAAACCAACAATGCCAAACTCAATTTTCTTCACTCCTTTCGCAACATTTTCAAGGAAACTAACACAGACACACATCAAACTAAAATGCATCACAGTTCAAGTAATAAACAACTACTTTAAAAATCACAACTTTTTCCTCAAACTCAAATTTTGAATTTTCATTAACTGTTATCTGCATTAACTCAAAATTAGATTTAAAATAAAAACTCTACAACTTATTGATTCCCTACAGAGGAAAACAGAGCAAGACGAAAAGAAAACACACCATATTGGAAGCCCCAAGTCGATGTCACTCGAAGGTCGCTAAAGAAGCAAACAATGGTTGTGGAGGTAATGTGTATAATATTTTTTTTGGGGTTGTATTTTTTCTGTCACTTTCTGGGTGATTTTTCTCACAGTTTCCGATTGGATTAGGTGGGAGGGAGGAGGCAACAGTGGTTGTGGTGGTAATGTGAAAAATCTAAAGACAAGGGTTCCTTGTTTTTCACCTACTTTTGCTGTCTCAGAGTGTTTTGGAAGGTGGAGAGAAAAAGAGAATGAAAAGGCAAACATGATTCATTTTTTATGAAGTGGATCCTAATTAGAGAAAACTAACTCCAAACAAAGAGAAAGAGAAAGCGAAAGAGAAAGAGAGAGAGAGGAGAAATTAATTAGAGAGACGTATAAGTCATTATTTATACACATGTCAATATTTGAATGACATGCCTAAAAGATGACGTGGTAGGCAGAGTCCATACATGAATTTTTTCTTTTTTGGTTGATATATTTTCATTAATAATTATAAAAATGTCAATTTGTTTTAACTTTATTTCTTATTTTAAAAGTATTTTCACCATTTCTTAGGTCTAAAATGATTATAACTAATGTTTTAAAAATTGATTTAACCTATGAACCCATGATTCAACTAGTTTAATCAGTTAAACTGATGGTTGAACCTAGGTATGTTATGAAATATTTAAAATAAATTATATAATTATACTTAATTATTTATATATATAAAAAATATTTAAGCTTTAAAATAAAATAAAAATTATTTGCAAGTATATATGATTATATATAAATTTAGAATAAATTATATAACTAGACATAATTTTAAAAATAAACAAATAATACTAATCGTCACCTATATAAAATTTTAAGTACGATGGATATATATGAAAAAAAAATTGTAATTGTAAAAGTAAATAATTATTAGTAATTTATTATTTAATAATATGAAAATAAGAGAACACCAGAAGTCAAATCCTCATTTTATAAACTAAATTCTAGAAGGACAATTGGGTTCCAGGTGTGGGGCCTCTTCATCAAATCTTCCTTGTTCTAGTTCATATGTCTGAATTGAAAATTAATGTTACCTTTGGTGTATTATATAAGATGGATCTAATAGTATAAATTAATACTATCAGATTTTATGAAGTATTTGATATGTTCACTTGATAAGATAATCAAATATGGTCAAAATTTTTTATATTACTTTAATAATATAACAATATCTTCTCAATGATCCCCTGATATAACTTGATAGGATTTTGCTTCCATTATTACCCTATGCTTTTATATCCAAAAATCAAATAATGATAGATATTAAACAATGGCTACATGCTAAAAAGGTAATACCATTGTGACTGGGAACTGTGCAATGGGTTATCTTCCTGTTCCTCTTCCTGTTCCTCGCTGTATTTGAGTCTAAGAACCAGAGCAAGAGAAAAAGCACCTTTAATTCGAATCTTCCATAATCAATTATCAATCCAAAGAGACAACCAAAATCATAAAACACCAAGACCCATGTCGTGACCATCATAATCACGGCGGAATAGCAACTTAAAATTAATTAATATCAAATTAGGAGTCGCCACCAATTTTATTTTTTATTAGGAAAAATTGAAAAACCCAAGAAGAATAGTATTTGAAACCAGATTGAATTCGGAAGTCGGTTATGTGTAGGGAAGGGTGGAAACTTAATCCCACAGCACCCCTAACACACTCGTCCTAAGACGATACCTTAAGTTAATTGTGAAAATTCTTAATAATCATTGAAAATATTTATTTTACCCCTAAACAAAAATAAAATAATGAAATCGACAAATAAATTATAAAAAATTAAATTTTGGCTTGACGGAATAAGAGTCTCGCTCCTACGTATCCTCAGGTGCAATGAGGAACTCAAAGTCACGTAATTCTTTAGAAAATAATTGTGGGTTGGTTGATTTTAATTAAAATAATTTTGAAATTTTGAATTAACAAGCCATCGCAACTCAGATGATTACAAATGTTACAAGGATTAGCAAGCTGTCGCAACTCAAGTAACCCATGTTATTCTTTTTAAAAAAATATTTAATTATCTTATTTTTATATTTTATTTTTATCAATTTTTTTTCTTTTTTTTGTTTTTTTAGCTCATTAAGTTAAAGTCCACTACTCAAAATCCATTTCTCTCAAAAAAAATATAACAAAAAATACAGAAGCTTTTAAAAAAAATGTAGTAACTTTATGAAAGAAAAAAAAAAGAGAGACAATTTAGCAACTTCACGAGAAAAGAAGAAAAAAAAAGACAAGATAACAACTTTACGAAAAAGTCTGTTTCTTTTTTTCTCTTTAATTAAACTAAATAAAAAAATAAAGAAAGCAAATAATAAATAAAAAAGAAAGAGAAAACGGATAAAGCGAGAAAAAATAATAAAAAGAATAATATAATCAAAATAAGTAAAAGAAAACAGTAAGTGACTTACTTGGCTTACGAAAAAGAATGAAAAAAACAAAAGGGTCTGTTTCTTTTCTTCTTGATGTTTGTGGAAAGAACAGAGGAAGAAGATGAAGGCAGATTAGGCGGCGGCGGCCAAGTAGGTAGTGGCTCGGATGGAAGTGAGTCACGACGGTGGCTTGCTATTAGTGGGATGAAGGAGTTGGTTGAAGATGGAAGATGAAGGCTATGTAAGTGAGAAAATATGGTTGCAGTGTTGGTAACCGTGTAGGCAAAAGTCTGTGTGTATGAAGGTCAAGTAAGTCCGTTTACGAGTGTGTGGGTGATGGGTATTTATAAGAGGGGATTAGGTTGAATAGTTTGAGTTAAAATATGATTAGAAGTTTATTTAAGATAAATGATGGGGTTTGTTTAGAATGAGTTATTGTTGGTTTAGGATAGGTTTGCTTAGGATGAATGTTGGGTTTAAGATAAGTGTTGAGTTTAGGATAAGTGATGAAGTCTATTGAGGATGAGTTATGGTTGGTTTAGAATAGTTAGGATAAGTGTTTAAGAATTAGGATGATTGATGAAGTTTGTTTAGGATAAGTATTGGCATATGAGTTGTGGGTTAATGAGTTGGATCATGGATTATGGGTTAATGGGTTGGTTTAGGGGTTAATGGGCCAATGAGTTGAAAGATAAGTCTTTTTATTATTTTTTTTATTTTTTTATTTTATTTTATTTACAAAATATCCCGGACAAAATTAAGTGTTCACAACCCATAAAAATCAAACATACACATTCAATTAAAAAACATGGGTTCAGGTTTAAATTCAAAAAGCTTGAGACTTTCAAACTCAAATCCCAAAATCCAACCCACAATTATTGAACCCAAATCTAGTCTTGCTTCTGCAAATCAACGTCACAATCAACATCTTCTGCTTCAGCAAATTTGGTCCTTGCCATCAATGGTGCAACCAACAGAAACACAACTGCTGTGGATCTCCTTGTCGCAGTTCCGTGGAGGGCTCGGGGCTGAGGAGAGGAAATGGGTCACGGTATTCTACAGTGGAGAAGAAGGTGAAGGGTAGTATAGTCAGAGTAGATAATTACATATACTATCAAGTTCCTTATACTATGTACACCAAATGTTTAATAGTGTAAGATCTTAGTAGTTTATTTATATTATCAGACCTTATTCTATTATTTTATACTATCATATCTTATACTATCAAGTGTACCAAACGTAATCTAATGTGGTTGGTTATGCTACGGAGAATGGTGCTTGGAATTAGGAAGCATTATCTTCTCTCTTTTATCATGAAATGTGTGTGCTCGTAATATTGCTAGTATCAAGCCCCCTGTATGGGCCCTTAGTCATGATGGTAAGTTCTCAATCAGCACTGCCTATCATAATACAATCATAATTTTTTTATATCACTTTTTTTTACATTACCTTTTACACTATTCTTTATACTTTAAATTACATAATTTTTTTCTCATCACTTTCTTTCACTTAATCATAACCATTAAAAAATGTGATAAAAATTAATATAAAACATCATTTTTCATCATAATATAGCTAGTCTAGACTTATCTACTTCTAATTCATTGTTCTGTTTAATTTGGATATGGAAAAGCCCAGAACGAGTTAAAATCGTTCTTTGGCTAGAGGCTAAGAATGGCTTGCTAACAAATGATCATAGGTTTACTCGTCATATGACTCAAAGTCCCATTTGCCAACGTTGTAATTCTGGGTATCATGAAATTGTGCTTCACTCTTTACGTGATTGTACAGTTTCAAAAAACATGTGGCTATCTTTGGTGAATCCTTCAGCTTAGGAGAGATTTTTTTTTATGTTGATTTGATTACTTGGCTAGTTTAGAATCTAAAAAAGGGTATCCATTGGTCCAATAGAGTAACTGGTGACTGGAGTACCAACTTTGCTATTGCAGCTCATCTCATATGGCAAGTTCACAATGAGATGATCTTTGATCACTCTTCTTTTGAACCAACTAATGTGTTGTTCAGATTATGGTCAAGGGTTAGGAGCATGATTTTAAATTGTGGTTGCAGTTATATTATGTGTATCATAATTGTGTATAATTATAGAAAAATGTGGTCAATGTGATCGCAATTGTAATGACAATGCGATTGCGAAAATCACTAAAATCATAATATTGCGACTGCAATTACAATTGCGAACCATAATTTAAAATCATGCTAAGGAGTTATTTAGTGGCATACCCCATCATGCAGTACTTTAACAAGGCTATGCCTCTACGACAATCTCTTATTGCTTGGACTTTTCCACCTGAAATGTGGTGTACGGTGAACAGTGATGGTTCCATCTTGGCCATGCAGAAGGCAATCTGGTTTGAGATGCTACAGGAGCTGCTCCGAGTAGCTTTTCTTCAAATTTACGAGTGGCATCCATAACTATAGCTGAGGTTTGGGGGGTCTCTTATGTTTTCCATCTTGCTTGGACCTTAGGTTGTAGGAGGATTCAAATGGAGCTTGATTCTAAGAGAGCTTTGCAACTTATCAAGCACTATTCGAATCAAATTCATCTTGTGTTTCCTATAATTTGGAGTGTTCGTAATATGATGAAAAGGAAGTGGCAGGTGGAGCTTGTGCATATATATATATATATATATCGCGAAGCAAATAGAGCTGCGGACGCTTTGGCAAAATAGGGTCATACTCTTGATTTTGGGGTTTGCTGGTTTCAGGACCCTCCTCTTTGTGTTGCTAATATACTCAAGGAGGACTTAGCAGGGGTTTCTTTTGAGGGAATGGTTGTGTAGTTTATTGTTTTGGTTTTTTGAGCGTTTGTTGTCCCATTCATCCACCAAAGAAGTCAAATCCTCATTAATATAGTACACAACTTTTACTTTCTTTAGTTTTGCAAGATGTTACCACCTCTCAAGCTCTCTCAACTCCCGAGTTAAAAATAGGCCAAACACCTTTTAAAATAAATCACAAAAACAAACAGCTTTATGCCTATGAAGCTTTTGTTTTGAATATACATGAACAGTATTGAGGCTTTACGCCTTTACTACTAGATGCGTTTAATATGGATCGCCTGGTCAAAGGTCCTACCATGGACCCTACAATATGGGATGTTGGATCTATGTAAAATGAGATGGACGAGTGTAATTGTTAATCGATTACCTGCTATTTGGTTAACGCTAAAAGTTAAAAATTGATATTGGTCCTTATAAATAATGAAATTGCTTAGGACAACAAATTGTAAAGAACACCCTTAACCACTCGTTTCTCTGTCCTGCCGTGGCAATGGGCGGTGGTTCGAAGCTCCAGCCTCGCCGGACATAGAGCAAGATCTGTGTGATGAAAGTATAGATTTGCAGCATAAAAAATATCTGATGAACATTTGCAACGTTTGTTGGTGGTTGGGCACAAGTGAAGAACATATGCGTGTTGCTGGCGCTGATTCGCGATTTTTGGCAATTGTTGGTGGTTCGTGGAGGAAACGTCAATGGTAACATGGCCATGACTGTGAGGCGCGCGACTAAGGTTGTGACTTGGTGGAGGTGGGTCGTTTGGGTGGCGTTGCTGGCAGTGGGAAGGGTGGCGTGACAGTGATGAGGAGCGATGGCTGAACGGTAGTTTGTGGGCGCTGGTTCTGGTTTAGGAGGCAATGGAGGTCACTGGCGATTGGGTTGCTCGGCGGCTGTGGAAGCACCGTGGTTTCGCGATGGTGCGAGGTTGGAGGGGCGTGGTGCCATGGATCTGGGTATCGTTGCTAATGTACAGGGAGTTCCTGTAGTTTTTTTTTTTTTTTAAAATTTAATTACTTGAAAGGTACAGAAATAATAAAAAATTGTTTCTTCTAGCAAAATTATAAAACTTATTGGAATGAGTAAAGTCAAAGGTTCATCTATGAACCTTTAACTGGAAGGTCCATTTTAAAACAACCCTTTACTAGTAACCTCAAAGGAAGTTGCTCGCCTAAAACAAGAACCTTGCGTTTAAGAAGTGGAGGGCCAAACAATGAACATGCCAAAATGAAAAAGGAAGAGCCAGAAACCCACTATCTTATCTTTTTAATCAGTTGGACCAGGTTTTTAAAACATTGGTTATCCCTAATGACTTGGACATGTGAACTCAATTAAAAAAAAAACCCAACTTAACTCATAAAATTATATCTTAAGAGAGATTCTTAGTTGTTCTTTATAATATATGTCACATTAATTATAATATTTAAAATAATTTAAAATAAAAAAATAATAACTCACAAATTGATTTAATAAATATTGAATGACTTTAAATTATTAATTATTCCAAGAACATATGATTTTTTTTCCATATTATTATCTTATACCCATGTTTGATGTAAGTGAAGAATTTTGAATCTAGATTATTATTAGATAGGCAAAAGAGGTCAAAGCTGAGAGAAATTTTTAGGTAAGTACGATTATTTAAATATTTAAATTATTATTTAATATATATAAAAATATTATTAATAATTAATATAATTTTATGATAATTTTTATTACCTTACACATGTTAAATAATAAATCGTATTCACTCAAGAATTACTTCAAAGCTGAAGCGTATTTCACAGTATTTCACAGTCACTGTAATGCAAACGCAATGCCACAAGTCATCAGCATAATCCACGTGTTAAAAAACAACCATTTGACTTGCTAATTTCTTCTTTCTTGTATAAATAGTAACTAGTGTTGGGTAATTGTGCAACGCACAACGTTAAAATAAATAATATATTTTTATATAATAAATAATAATTTAGAGTATATTATTTTAAGAGTAGTTTAATCTTTTAAGTTATTTTCTTTTAAAATAACATACGTCATTTTTATTTATTTTTTTGAATTTCAAAGTTAAATATTTTTTAATTTATTATGCATATGTTTTATATTTTTAATAATTTTAAATATTTTTTATTTTTTAATTTATTTCTTCAAGATTTTATATGAATAAATTAATTATGAATATCATTTTAATATTTTTAAATATTTTTCTTTTAATATATATTTATTTAAATTTTAACTGAATTTAAAAAAATTCGTATAATGCATGAAATACTTGCTAGTTAATCTATATAGTTTTAGCCGATTTGGATTTTAGATTTTTGATGCAGAATGGATTGAGATAATTTATGATTTTTAATATTTAAGAACTTTATACATAATTATGTTATTTTTGGGAATTTTATTTTTTAAATATATTTGTTCCTTATTTTTAGGTATTTTAAATTCTAGTGATAGGAAATATTATCATATTTTGATTTTGTATTTAATTTGGATTTTGATAACTTTTGGTTATAAATAAATACCTTTAAGTACCTATGTTATTCAGACTTTGGCATTAATAATAAATTATTGAGTTGAATCTCAAGGATTATGTGTTTGGAATGAATTCTTTATTGTTAGAACCTCTAAAGTTCCTCGTTCTCTTACATATGCTTTCTACATCAATTTTATATGGTTTTTTTAATATCAATTCCTATGTTTTATTTTTTAGAATTTTTTGGGTGAATCACTTATTTAGATTTCAGTTTTTACCATTGAGATATCAATCTTTATAAATTTTATTTTTTTGGATTTTAATTCCTATAATTTATATTCATTAAGGTATTGATCCTTATTTTTCATGAAAGATTTGTTTTTATAGTTTTCAATTATTAAGGTATTACTCCTCAAGTATTACTCCTCGACTCCATAGGCTAAAATTCAAATAAGTGAAACTATGGGGGATTATATAAAAAAATGTGGGGATTGATATAAAAAAACATATATGTGAGGACTAAAATCTGAATAAGATGAAACTATAGAGACTAATTATTTATTTTAACATAGAAGAAAAAAATTATCAAAGATTTAGGTAAAAATCTATCTATTAATTCTAAGGCATCAATATAAAAAGAAAGAAAACATAACAAAACAATTTTAAAATAAGAAATAATAATTACACTAACAATTTGTCATTTAACAAATTCTATATATAAAGGATGTAAGCATTAATAGGACCACTACTTCATGTAATAAGAAAAGAATTAGATAATAATAAAAAATATGTATATATCCGAAAAATAAGAATCTTATAATATTATGAAAATAAATATTCATCTCTTAAATTTTTAACCCTTTCTTAAGCCTATTCCAAGCTTATCCCTAATGTAAAATTTCAATTTTTATTAATAGTCATTTTAATGTATATTCGAAAAAAACTTCCCAAATTAAATTTATATAAAATTATACTAAAATTTAATGTCTTTATTCTTCACCTCTATTTTGAAAAGTATATCAAATTGAACCCTAATTAATGCAAAAGCTCAATCTTCTTTTATAATCATTATTGTATACTCATAAAAGATATGATGAAAAGTCCATTAATGACACTCACATGTAAAATTATATGGAAAATTAATTCCTTAATTTTCACTATCAAGGGTATACCAATTGATCCCTAATGCCAAATTCAATGAAAAAATAAAAATCTTAAATTGATAGATATTATAATGACAAATAAAAAATATTTAAAAAAATGGTCAATAATAATATAATCGAATGATACTCTACGCATTTAAGTACCTTAGCATTTTGTAAGCTAAACATTATTTTTACAAAATTTAGTAGACTAAATTAAAATAATACTTTAATTAAGTTAATTAATTAATATATGACTTCTTAAATTCTTTAATCTCTTTATATTTCTCAAATTCAATATATTTTAAGATGACATACAACCATAACTTGCCCATTATAACTACTTGATCAATGTCCTCGTTGAGGTCAATTTTATCTTACTTGTCCAAAAAAACTTCTCAATTCTAACAAATAATTTCATTCAAAAAATCAAAGAAACGTTAATGCTATATAATATGGGTTTTGTTTCTTGAAATAAAATCTCATTTGTAGTTAACCATTCTTACTAAATAAATTTTATTATAAATCTAAACTTTTTAATTGATTTTATCATATTTTTATGTAAAATTTTTATTCTATTAATGTAAATATTAATATATTTTTATATAAATTTTCAATTCCGTAAAGTATAAATATAAAAATATTTAAATATTATATATACACATATAATATACTTATAATATTGAATAATACTACCTCTAATTAAGTATACGTGTAAAACTTTAAAATCCGTAATTTATGTGTAGAAAATAAACAAGCTTTTATAATTAAAATAATGCAGCTCATGATAAAGATATCAATTATGTAACTGTTGCTCCAAATGATAGTTTTGTATGTTGTGATTCTCAGGTTGGTATTATATCTGAATTGCAGATTTCTTTGGCCTTTTAAATTAATTAATCTAATTGTTTACAGAAAATGACTATCCCGTAGTTATTTAATATTTATTGCTTATTACTATTGCTTATTACTCTTATGGTTTTTTGTTCTAAGAGAAGAAAAGAAAAGACAATAAACAGTTAACAAATGACTAAAATCAAAGGGTAATATAATTAGAAAATGATATTTACATTAAGGGTATGTTTAGGTGGAGAGTTTCAGATAAAATAAAAATAAATGTTTATTTTTTTAAAATTAATAAAATTATAAATATTTATAAAAACAAATAAAAAATAATTAAAAACTTATATAATCTCTTTCATTTTATTCATTTATTTTAAAAAATTAAAATATAAAAAATATTTACTTAAAATAAAGAATAAATTATTATTCCTTTTTCCCACCAAAATTCTTTAAAATCCCAACTCCAGCACATATCTTAAAAGTATTACATCATTTTTATACTTTATTATTTTGTGAAATAAAAGTAGAGAAAGATTGTGTTTGAAATAAAAAAATAAAAAATTAATGTGTAAATATTATTTCACAATTTAATATGTCTTGTAATGGATTTGGCTGTACAGACTAACGTTGAATTATCCAACTTTGAGGCTGGTCATACGGTACTCCCACCTTCCATTTCTCTGGTTTTGGGTCTTAATAATAGATTTTTGGTTTCATATATTCATCAATTGTGTCTTCGGTATTTGTTACATGTGCAATTTGTCTTTTGACTTCAATTAATGCCTAGTAACGTGCACAATTTGTCTTTTGCCTTGTAATGTTCACTTATAAAAGAAATAAAAAAATTAAGTAAATGGAGAAAAACTAAGGAAAAGACGCATGAAACTATACTGTAGATGCTATAGTAGATATTTTAGTGGTAAAATTTTCTCATTTGTAATGTTTATAAATAGACAGATAGATATGGTCGTATAGTCTAACTTGAGTTAGCTAACTTTCTATTCTAAAAAAATTTAGATGTGAATTTTTTATCTTAAATATATAAATCACTTTTTAACAAATATAAAATTATATTAATTGTAATATTGCTCACATAATTTTATACATATAAAAAAATAATTTGTATAACTAAGTTTTCTACTCTCTTAAGTCTGTAATTAGGTGTCAAACTTGTGAATGCAAAGCTGTTAAATGACTAAAAAGTCCACTTATGAGAGAAGAAAAAAGCGAAGAAAATGGTAAAAAGCCATGGCAGCAACACATGGACATGCAAGTATAGATGCTACAGTAGAGAAACTTCTTCAGTTTTGCATTGCATAGGTAGATAGATGAGGGAGAGAAGGGAATAAAACAATAAACAATATCATAAATAATAAAATAAGCTGGTCCATTAGTCCATTACAATGAAATATTTGAGAATGGCTCATTTACTTAAAATTTCCTGTTTGTTTAAAAATTTATTGTTTTGAATTTTGAGGCTGGTCCCACGGTACTCCGACCTTTCATTACTCTAGTTTTGAGTCTTAATAATAGATTATTATTATTATTATATTTATTTCATATATTACTTTGAATTGTCTCTTCTATTTGTAACGTGTGCAATTTGCCTTTTGACTACAAACATTTGCCTTGTAATGTTCACATATGAAAGAAATAAAAAAAATTAAGAAAATGGTGAAAGATCAAAGAAAAGATGCATGAAACTAGGCTGTAGATGCCTCTCCTCTGTATTATTTATAGATAGATAGATACCCAATGGAAGTTGAATTGGGTCTGGCCTTATTCTTCACTACCGGTATAACGCAAATGGCTTCTGCAGATTCTGTTATTCCTCTTTTTACTCCTTACAAGATGGGCAACTTCAATTTATCCCATAGGTATTCTCGCATTTCTTGCTCATCTTTTTCTCATAGGTCATACATACTCATAGTTAGTTCTAAGTGCTTTTTACTATAACCATTTTCTTTTGTAATTTCAGAGTTGTTTTGGCACCACTCACCAGAACCAGATCTTACAACAATGTTCCTCAACCCCATGCTATCTTGTATTACTCTCAGAGAACTTCTAAGGGAGGTCTTCTCATAGCTGAAGCTACTGGCGTCTCTGACACTGCTCAAGGGTAATTTAGCCTAATTTCATTCATTTCTATACTTCACTTCATCATTCTTCATGTTTACTCAACTTTGCTTCATAAATAAATAATTAAAAAAACATGTTTTTATTATATATATGTGATGTGAAGGTATCCAAACACACCAGGCATATGGACAAAAGAGCAAGTCGAAGCATGGAAACCCATAGTGGATGCTGTTCATGCCAAAGGTGGTATTTTCTTTTGTCAGATTTGGCATGTTGGAAGGGTTTCAGATCCAGGTATTTTTTGACTCGGTTGATTCCTCATCAAATGAAAATAGCTATTAATTGAGTTTTCTTTACACTTAGCCAAGTTTAATTTTCACATGTTTCGATAGACTAAAACATAAATGGCGGGGAATTCTGTGGAAAGAATTACTGCAAGACATTGGTTATCAAAATATGACATATGCTAGGACATGTTAAGTGAGGGAACTTGATTGATCTAGTTATTATGCTTAACTAACTCAAGCCAAGTCATTGATAGATAATGTGTCATATTGCCTTTGCTGTCAACCTGTCACTAACATAATTCTTTGACACCAATCAAATTACCTGATCTAAACATCACTGACAGTAAAGTGGAGATTGTTGTTATTGAGTATTGTCAGGGGGTAACCACATTTACATTCTGATTTTTAAGTAATATACATCTATGCACACGATGTACAAGCTCAATGTATGCCCGTTTTCCATATTATTTTGAGCAGGTTATCAGCCAAATGGGCAAGCCCCAATATCTTCTACAGACAAGCCACTCACACCACAAAATGGAAGTTATGGCGCTGATGTAGTACCACCAAGGCGGCTAAGGACGGATGAAATTCCTCATATTGTCAATGACTTCAGACTTGCTGCAAGGAATGCTATTGAAGCTGGTAACTACACTGACTTTTTAATGTACAAATGTTTCCAAAATTGAAATTGCTTCGATCATAATACAATCTGGTTTCAAATTGCTTCGAGGGGCACTAAGACGTTTTACAAATCATGTAACATACCCGTGGTGGTGCAAATTGTATAGGTTTTGATGGGGTTGAGATCCATGGGGCTCATGGCTACCTACTTGAGCAATTTATGAAAGATAAAGTGAATGACCGAACAGATGAATATGGTGGATCCCTTGAGAACCGTTGTCGATTTAGTTTGGAAGTTGTTGAAGCTGTTGTGAATGAGATAGGGGCAGAAAGAGTTGGAATTAGATTATCACCTTTTGCAGAATATTCAGAATGTGGAGACTCCAATCCCGAAGCGTTGGGGCTTTATATGGTTAATGCCCTCAATAAATATGGTATTGTGTATTGTCACATGGTGGAACCAAGAATGAAAAATGTTGCAGAAAAAGTTGAAACCACTGACAGCCTGGAGCCAATGAGAAAGGCCTTCAATGGCACCTTTATAGTTGCAGGAGGTTATGACCGAAAAGATGGGATCAAAGCAGTAGCTGAAAACAGGACAGATCTTGTTGCTTATGGTCGTTTATTCTTGGCTAATCCAGATTTGCCAAAGAGATTTGCGCTTGATGCTCCTCCCAACAAGTACAACCGGGATGCATTCTACATTTCTGATCCGATTCTTGGTTATACTGACTACCCATTTCTTGAAGGATGAAGAAACCCTGGTTTTGCAATGACATATGAGCTTTGTCCTAATATTATGCCCATGTGATGTGTGATGATTTTATTATAATAATATATGTCTATTTATACTATATATATATATATATATAAACATTATTTTTTTTTTGTTTTTGCTTAACATACAACTTTAATCATGATTTTACCGATATTAGATTATATTTAATTTTAATATATATTTTTTATCGCACGCAATGTACAATGATATCTTTCTAAATTTGTCTCATTTACTTCAATACATTAAGCCAATATTTTTTTTATTGTTTAATTTGCAACCTCCTCGTCTGATGCAACCAAATGATTTAAAACCATTTACAAACAGTTAAAAGTAAGGTTTTATAAATTGATTTGACCAAATTAGTTGGACTGTCCACCGAACACCATATTCATCAAAATTCAAACTTAACAGTTTAAATGGTTCAACTAATTAAAACTAATAAGAGGATCATTTTAGTAATCATATATCTGTGCTACACGAGGTAAGTTGTCAAAGAAGTAAATATGTATTAGAATTTTAAATATTTATTATAAAATTAATCATTAACAAATATTTGATAAGTTACCTAACGCATTAGGTATATAAATCTTTTTATTTATAAAAAATGTTTCTCGTTTAACGTTATACTCTAACTTATTTTTACCATATACCACGTGACCGTATACTACTTCCATTTTCTCTGCCTCCTTTCTCTGCGCGCGTTCCTCGTTTATTTTTTTTTCTGAAATTTTAAACGTTTCTGTGTTTCCTTCTCTCATTCTCGGTTTCTCCTATTTCTCTTGCTCTAGGTGCCAGCTTCTCCCCCACCACCGTCCACATCTGCCTCTATCACCACCAAAACATCACCTAGCCACCAAGACACCACCAGCCAGTTTCAACCTAGTTTGCCCCAACCACGACCCAGACAACCCACATCCTAGCACCAAACCTCGCACGCACCAGGCCTACCAGCTTCTTATGACCTAGTACCAAGAACCACCATGCACCGCGCACCGCTCGCTCCACCGTCCGAGCCGGTTCCCCATCCTAGCTTTTTCTTCCTCAGGTTCGTGGGAAAGGTGAAGACAAATCTTCTCGTGCAGTGCTAGCCCTCTATTTCAGAACAAACTTTGGGTAAAATTTCATTTCTTATTAGTGGTATAATGACTGTAATTTGAGTTAAAATCATAGCTTGGTGTTAGTTTGTAATAACTACTGTTGCTCTTGAATTTGAGACTTGTGAAATACAAATAAGTGTGTGTGCTTATAATCTATTTGAGAAAATGCCTATTTAAATGGAGTGAATTGAAATAGAGATAATGATGTATGTGATTTTTTTCTTAGAGTCAGTGTTGATATGCTATAACAGTAGTGTGTATTTTGTTGAATGAAAAAGAGATATTGTGGTATGCAAGTGTTTGAAGAATGAATGATGTGTTGCGAAGTATTTAGATGGAATGATTTGTGGTGCTTGATGATTTGAAAAATTTTGCTGGTTTGTAGTGTGTCAATGTGATTTGAAATGAATTTTTTTTGTGTCTATGTTTTGGGGAATAGGTTAATTATGGAAAATTAGTTCTTTCAGGGTTTTCGAAAACTAGTGAGTGAAAGTAGAAATGAATTTATCATATTACAGATGTCCATATTCATCATTGATGACAACTGTAGGAATGTTTCATATTCAACTCCTGTAACTTGTTTCTTATGGCTTATACCAGTAAATAAGAAAGGTCATACTTTCGATCTTCCTTTTGAGATTCTCCCCTGCAAAGCCTTACTCTGAAATTTCAAGGGAAAACATTTGGTATCCAACTAAATACACCAACTTTCATCCACCGTATGTATATTTCATGACTCGTTCGTATGCCTCATTTTCCATTTCATTTCTTGCTTCTCATTTAGTTTTTTCTTTTCCATTTCACTCTCAATCTCGTCTCCAGAAATCTCCTTCGTCTCCACCCTCACCAACTGGAAGCAAGACTCTTCCTTTCTTCATTAACCTTATGCTACTTTCCCACTCTAGTCAACCGCGTCTTCTCAAGGTAGGAGGAGATAAAAACACTTTTATTTTCTTCTTATTTCATCTCTTATAACTTATGACTATGGAGTTGCTTCATCTTTTGATTCTTAAGAATCTTTTCTTTTGAAAAATCAATGATGAATACAAACTCTAGTTTCACATGTATGCCCTTTTACGTTTTTGAGTTTCTGCTTCTCAAAAGATTGTACAAATTACCTATGATGGAGTTTTGTTCTCTGAGATTTTCGGAACTTAGGATTTCAAGGAGGCTGTAAGGGGAAACTTCCATTGAATGTGTCATCTAATATTTTTTTTATTCTTCTTTATTTTTCTATATTTGGAAGAACCCGAAATGTGAGTTTAAAGGGTGAACAGAGACTACCTAAATGTGTTGTATTGCGGACTAGGGATTGTTCTTCTAATCCCTTTTGTTTCGGTGGAGTCCGTAGCTTAAAGCACTAGCTTTTACTGTGATTAGGTATCCAACCTATTCAGTAGGACACTTGCAGGATTTATAATTCTTTTCATTTTTTGGTTTCCACAAGGAAAAGCCTTGGAACTGAGATTAATGCATCTTGAAAATTATGTAGGGATGAGAGTTTGGTTGAGATATGTGAATAAACTTTTTTTCTTTGATTCTGGAAATACGTATTAAGGGTTGACTTTCAATTTGATTATAGGGCTATGACTAAAAATTATGCTTTGAGATTATTTTAAAATATAATTAATAGTTGAGTTGTGAGAAAGTTAGACAACAAAAAGTAGATACTTTGACTGTTTTGTTCAATTTTCATTGTATAGAACCTCATAAAGGACACTTTTCTTTCTTCAGGGACCTTTCATATAATAATTTCTTAGGAGATCTACGAAGGTCATTTGGTTCCTTAGCAAACCTTGCTAGATTGTAAGTATCTTCTTTCACATGCATTTTTTTCTCCATAAACTTGATTTTTTCATTTGGGTCATTTGAGAAGAAATATATTTCTTGTGCTGCCGTGTTCATGGATAATATAGTCAACATGAGAGGATACAAGCTTGTAAAGACACACAAGGAGGAGGGTGATAGAATAACTAATATAGTTATTCAAGTATCATTTTCACCCATAACTAATATAGTTATTCAAGTATCATTTATTTCCTTCCCAATTCTAAATTCACGTATTCAAGCTTCAACCATATATAACTATACACATATGGATTTCATGAAATTTTATGCAAAAAATTCCATACAAAGATCATACTAACAACCTCCAAAAAACAAGTTTCCCCTTACTTTACTTCTACTAGCTTGTTGTAGCTTGTTTTCCTTTTCTTTCCTTCTTCCTCTTGCTTCCTTCCTTTACTTGCGTTTTGTTTTTGTCTTCCTTTACTTTCTTTCTTCTTGCCTTCTGTTATGTCTCACGTGTAATGCAGAAAATGGATAATCTGTATGTGCGTCAAATACTTTAATTTTATCCATTGTGTTGTAATTATATACACAAATAAACATATCATGTGCTCCAGCAACAACCCACTGTTTGCGTGCAATAAACTTGGCTGACCTAACAGTAAAATCATATTGTATAAGAACCCCATAGTGGTCTTGTAAGTAAGAAATATACAAAGAAAAGTATGCCTTTAGGCAAATGCATCAAGAAGTACATATGCAAACAAATGGACCAGAAATGGTTAATGTACCTGGTAACTCAGTAACCTCAAAAGATTTGGCCATGGTTTGAAATAGCACAGAAGAAATTAGTATTAATTACACAAGCAAATCTCCATAGAAATTAATAATTACACAAGATATTCTGTCTACAATTACATAAAATTGTAGTAGTCTATAGTGTGTTTTCTACTATAGGCTTATTACATGTCTTATCTTCAAGTACTTGCATATCCACTTCTATCATGTTTTGCCATTATATATCTTTAACAAATTTTACAACTTGTTTAACTAAGAATTGTAGATTGCTAGGCACAAGTTCTAAGTCTCGTTTTGAAAATTCTTTATATTTCTTAACTTTGTTGTTTATTCAAGTTTGTAGCCTGCTAAGGACTTGGCAATGGTAAAATGAGGGAACCTTACATTACCAACATCATAAATTGTGGAAAATTCTTCAGCAAATAAGAGTCTCCCAAAAATTTAAATGATTTGGTTGAAATAATGTGTTCCCCATTTAAATGATTTGTGTAAGTTTCTAATTTGTTGTTCCTTAGACTTATGAAATTTTAAATGACACAATTAGTTCAAAATGATAAAGTTGGTGCATGTTTATAAGTTGTGACCAATACGATTGATTATTCATTTGTGCTTTAATCTTACTGAACTGGTGAAAATTCATACTTGGTCTTCTGTATATGTAGAATACTTACATGGACAGCTCACGGGCAAGACGAATGTGTGATTTGTCCAACATGAATCAGGTAACCAACTTGGTTAATATAGAAAAAAATCTGTTATACGTGTTTGGCTATGCACATATGTTGACTAATTTGTTCTCATAATGCAGAAGGTGCGATTAAGGCATGTTTGCACACCGAGGTTGTTGACTGAGGTGAATAGCTCATTGACGGATTCCCAGAAGTCCCGAATTGAGTCTACCCCATTCAAGTCACTGTTATATATGCCGAACAATTTAGAAATCAATTGTGTCTTGTTATGGGAGTTAGCATCTAGATGGGTTGAAAGAGATGAGGGATTTAGAGTTAGGGGTAGGGTAATCCCATTCAGTCCGTTAGACATATGCTTGGCACTATGATTGCAGATTGACGAGGAAAGAGCAACCCGATGTGACGATGGAGTGGGTCGAACTTTGTCCTTATTTAAGGGGGATGATGTAACTATTGACATAGTTTATCTTGAGCTGTATCAGCACGTAGGGAACAATGATATGGATAACTTTTGTCGACTTTATATCCTACTTGCTTTTGGGGAGTTCTATTTTCCCGTTATAGGTGTCAACGTGCATTCTGCCTTCATACACCTGTTGGATGAGTTGGACTCCCTAGATAATTATAGTTGGGGTTTGGAGGTATATGATTTTTTGGTTGATGACTTGACCCGAGTTACACGTGCATTGAACGAGGGTAAGAATATCCGTTAAATCCATTTAATAGGATATGCTGCACTTCTGTAGGTACATGTTTTGTTATTTACTATGCTTCCTGGTTGTTATAATTGTTTCATGCAATATTATAGTTTTTTTCTGTTCTTTTCCTGTTGCATCATTTTGATACCATACATGTGATTTTCTACAAGGTTTAGGCTTTTGATCACCTGTCATTGCACCCCACATCAACTGTGATAAGTGGTCAATCCTTCCTACGTTACTTGAACTGGCATGTGTTTAGGGCGAGGGAGGAGAAAGTACACGCGATATTTGAAAAAAAATAAGGTAACATACAACTTTTAAATGGTGTGTGTAGTGTTGTGACATTTGTATGAAAATGATTTTGTATAAAAAAATTATGGTCTTTAGCCGTAGTAGTCCACCTTCACTATACTTCTTAACTACATATCTATTGGTTATTGACATGTAGGTAACTGAAAATCTGGTTGCATTGAGAGATGAGAATCAGGTTGATATAGTCAGGGATGCAATGGCACCTAAGCAGCAACATGGTGTTGGACATCGGCGGCCGAGGCCGTTTGATGTGAAGGACCTTGCCATTGATATTTCTCAGGTGGTTGCTGAGAACGTGCAAATAAAGAAAATGATTGCTATTCTGAAAATAGAAGTAAGCACATTGAAACAACTATTATTACACCGTTCAGTGTCTCCACCTTCACGTTGTCCTATAGGCAGTTCAGTATGTGACCAGGGTACTCAACCATTAAATTGCGTGAGCACTCCTTTCTACGAATTCGATGAAGGTGGTGAGCCGAGCGAGCAACAACCGCCTGCACGTGGCATCCCTTCAGTTGCACCTATTGGCTACTCTGATACACACCCGAATCCAGTCATAGACAACCCCAACTCCAACATTTACACTCGGGTTAAGGCTCAGCCCAGGAAGCATGCGCTTACCAAAAACACCTGAACTCCTTACACCAAACTGCAAAAGAATAATAAGAAAATGAATCTGCATACCCAACTTTTTACCTACTGCACCAGAGTGCTTAAGAAAGAGGACCACGATTCCACGTAAGCTTTTGAATTACTGATCTGATAATAATTTCAGCTTTTTAATGTTCTTTGTTTGATCTAATTGGATTCCATATGAGTTTAATTGTTAACATTTAGCTAAGTTTCTGATTTAGAATTATCTTTGGATGTTTATTGTGAAACTTTGCTAAAATGTGATTATAAACACTCATAAACGTATTGTGATTTTCAGGAGATTCAGGAGTGATGGAGTCCATTGGTTTTGAACTATTGAGAAGAGAGTTGAAGGACTTTAAAGGAATCAGTATCAACCCCTAGAAGCAAAGGGAGAAGGGTATGCACGAAGAATCAAGGCTGATCTTGATTATATTGAATAACACGGCCCGTGTCAATTGACACGGGGTAGGCCGTGTGCTATTCTGAGTTTGAAGATTTGAAGAATTTGAACAACACGGCCCGTGTCAAATGACACGGGGAAGGCCGTGTACTCCTCTGACTTCACGAGGAAGAGCCAATATCAGGCCTTGACCGAAAACACGGCCCGTGTCAAATGACACGGGGTGGGCCGTGTTCCTCTCTGACTTGGAATGTTTGGAAATCTGCCACCAGAATAAGACACGGGTTGGGCCGTGTAGAAGGACACGGCCCGTGTCTTCGCATCAGGAGGTTAAGTTCGTGCTTTAATGTTAAATTAGGTTCCAAAACCTATAAATAGGGGGACTTAGAGCCCTTTAAGGTATTCTGGACAGAGAGAGTCGTCAAGGAGACTAAGAAAACACGAAGACCAAGAAAGAGGAGGATTCGATTGAAGATTGGAGACTCGGATTCGAGCGATCAAAGATCAATCATTCTCAAGCCTTGGAAACTAGTTTGATTTTTAGTTTTTCTTTTCTTCTTCTGTTCTGAACAATGTTTTCCTTTAACTTTTATTGTGATTTTGAATTTGCCATGTGTGGCTAAACTCTTTGATTGGTTAAGGGAAGATGAAACTCTAGTTTTGATTATGTGAATCTTGCATACTTCTTTATATCAATACAATTATGTTTTTATTCATATGTTTCTGTTCTTAAATCAATATAAAGGTTTTTATATTCTTGCCAAACTTCGAGAGTGGTGAAACTAGGATTGCTATGCGCGGTTGCGGTGGTATGATTAGTGAAATATATGTTCTAAGTAATTTAATCCCGGTGTGTGATTAGATCTTAGTGTGTTTGGTTTTCTAATTCTTAATGCAATCATTAGGTAGGTGTAAGAGCGGTTGCTTTACAAATAACTAATGGTTAGGGTTTGATTTGAACGATTGCTGAATTGAGTGAAACTTAAGGAAGACATGGGATTTATCTCACAATCACATAAGAACATAATTGATCATGTTGGTATAAAGGGTATGTAAGTTAGCATAATCATATAAATCTAGTGGTGGATTCTATCTCTTAACCAATATCTTTAATTTGATAATTCAGTTTGCGTTTACTGTTTTAATTTTAGTTCAATTTCTCTTTTCAGTTTTAATCAACAAAACCCCCTTTTACTTTTTACTGTTTTAATGTTCACCAGAGTTTAATTTAGGAATTGGATTAATAGTGTTAATTGAATTGGTTCTCTGTGGATCGACCCTTGCTTACTACAACTGGTTGCAAGGTTTTTATATTTTTGGTGGAACTTAGCAACTGTTTTTGATATTATATTTAATCACATTCCACACCACACCAAATTTTGGCGCCGCTTCTTGGAACTGATCTTCTAATTGCGCTATTAATTTGTTTCCTATTTTTCTTTCTGTTTTTGTTTTAATTTTAATAGTTTATTTGTTCTTTTCAACTATCTTGCAGGTGTTCATGTCCGGTGAAGAGGTAAACGAGCAATTGAGGAATCTGAGGGATTACTTTGAACAAATCAGCTCGCAATTCACACCTGCTGACGTTGAAGCTGCCCGTCACGTAGATCTTTCCAGCTCTGCGGCATCTGAGATATCTGAGCCGCCTGAAGAAGTGATGGCAGAAAATACATTGAGGATGTTGGGTGCTCCGGACTTAGACCAACAACCTTTGTGCATAGAAATTCCTGAGAATGAAGAGGCATTTGAATTGAAATCTGGATGATTCATCTGTTGCCATCTTTCAATGGACTAGCCGGAGAGGACCCTAACAAGCATCTGAAGGAAATTCATGTTGTATGTTCTAGCATGAAGCCCGCGGGAATTTCAGTTGAGCAAGTCAAGCTGAGAGCTTTTCCGTTTTCCCTAAAGGACTCTGCAAAGGAGTGGTTGTACTACTTGCCACCCGGGTCGATTCAGACATGGCAGGATATGGCTCGAGCTTTCCTAGACAGATACTTCCCTGCATCAAAGGCCGCAACAATCAGAAAAGAAATTTGCGGCATCCAACAAAGACATGGGGAATCACTTCATGAGTACTGGGAGAGATTCAAGAGATTGTGTGCTAGCTGCCCTCAGCACCAAATTAGTGAACAACTTCTGATACAGTATTTCTATGAAGGTTTGCTAGGAATGGACCGCAACATGATTGATGCTGCTAGTGGAGGAGCCTTGGTTGATAAGACTCCTCGAGAAGCCAGAAATCTGATATCTAGAATGGCTGCAAACACTCAACAATTCTCTACTCGGAATGATACAGGAGTGAGAGCAGTTAAAGAGGCTGACACTACTAGTCTGCAGAATCAAATGACACAGTTGACTGCCATGATTCAGAAACTGATGGACACTGGGAAGGCACCAACGACATGTGGGATTTGTTGCTCTTCGGACATCCCACGATATGTGTCCCACTTTGCAAGAAGACTCAATGAAGAAGCCAAGGCGGTGGGGGATTTTCTCGCTCTATCTAAGAACTACAACCCCTACTCCAACGCATATAATCCGGGGGTGGAGAGATCATCCCAACTTTAGCTATGCAAAACGCCTCAAGCTCAAGCGCCACCCCAAGCCTATGGTCCTCCGGGGTTTCAAAGAAGGCAAGCACCCTTTCCTCCAAGGCAACCTCAAGTTCAGGCCCCTAGACAACCTGAGCCTTCGTTGGAAGATCTAGTGAGGTAAATGGCCACCAGCAATATTCAGTTTCAGCAAGAAACAAGGGCCACTATCAGTACTTTGCAGAACCAAGTGGGACAGTTGGCTACTGAGATAAACAAGGTGCAGAGTCAGACTTCAGGGAAACTTCCTCGCAGCCGAATGTAAGTGAACCCAAGAGAAAATGCTAGTGTTGTCACTTTGCGCAGTGGGAAGACACTTGACGGACCCACATCTGAAGATAAAACTCATAATTCGAAGGAGGTAGATGAGGAGGGGCTCAATTCTAAGACCCCTAAGGTAAGTGTTTCTGACCCATGTCCTAAATATGTCACTAAGGCCCCTTTTCCGAGCAGGTTGGTTAAAAACAAGAAAGAAGAAGCGGATAAAGAGATCTTAGAGACTTTTAAGAAAGTTGAAGTCAACATTCCTCTGTTAGATGCCATAAAGCAAGTGCCTAGGTATGCTAAATTCTTAAAAGAGTTATGCACTAACAAAAGGAAGTTGAAAGGTAATGAACGGGTCCAAGTGGGAGCTAATGTTTCAGCTGTTTTTAATAAGAAACTCCCAACTAAATGTAAGGATCCTGGCACATTCACTATACCTTGCACCATCGGTAATGCCAGGTTTGAGAGGGCCATGCTAGATTTAGGTGCATCCATTAATGTTATGCCTTTTTCTATTTATGCATCTTTACATCTAGGACCTTTAGAACCTACTGGAGTTATCATTCAACTGGCAGACAGGTCTAATGCATACCCTAAGGGGGTTGTTGAGGATGTTTTGGTGCAGGTCAATGAGCTGGTGTTTCCAGCAGATTTCTATGTGCTGGATATGGAGGAAGACAAATCTCCCAACTCGCCCCATTCTGTTGGGGAGGCCTTTCCTCAAGACTGCTCGAACTAAAATTGATGTGCATTCGGGAACATTGACTATGGAATTTGATGGCGAGTTGATTAGATTCAACATCTTCGAAGCCATGAGATACCCGAGTGATGTCCATTCTGCTTGTGTTATTGATTCTTTTGATAATTTTGAATCTTTAATTTCTACTATTTTTGAGTCTAATCCATTTGATGTTCTTGATACAGTTATGACTCGCAGATTTAGATTTTCAGGATTCAAAGAAGGATGGCCGGAGCGAGGAGGTTGATGAAGTGGTGGCGACCTTACATACACTCTCTTCCACCTCGGAAGGGCATGAGGTATCATATGTTGAATTACCCTTTACTACTTTGATGTACCCAAACCTTCATTTGTGCAGGGCACCGAGCTAGAGTTGAAGGAACTACCCTCCCATCCGAAATATATTTTCCGGGCGAGAAGGAGACACTTCCGTAATAATTGCTAAATCACTCACCAAAGAGCAAGAGGAGAGCTTGATTTACGTGTTGAAAGAACACAAGACAGCCATTGGGTGGACTATTGCGGACATCGAGGTATTAGCCCCTCCATTTGCATGCATCGAATCTTAATGGAGGAGGGGGCTAAACCAAAGGAGAGAACCACAGAGGAGGTTGAATCCCCAATGATGGATGTTGTGAAGAAGGAGATACCGAAGCTCCTAAGTGTGGGGTTATCTACCCCATTTCGACAAGTAAGTGGGTAAGCCATCCAGGTAGTACCAAAGAAATCGGCATTACCGTGGTAAGAAATGCCGATAATGAGCTTATTCCCACTAGATTACGAGACGGTGGCGTGTTTGTATAGACTATAGAAAATTGAATGTCGCCACCGAAAAGACCACTTTCCTTTACCTTTTATTGATCAAATGTTAGAAAGGTTAGTGGTCATTCTCATTATTGTTTCTTAGATGGGTTTTCGTGTTATAACCAGAGCTATTGCTCCGGAAGATCAGACAAGACCACTTTCACTTGTCCTTTTGGCACCTTTGCTTATAGGCGAATGCCTTTTGGATATGTAATGCACCGGGACCTTTCGTGAGATGTATGGTGAGTCTTTTTCTCGATTACATAGAAAACATCATTGAGGTCTTCATGGATGATTTTAGTGTATTTGGGAATGGCTTTGAAAAATGTTTGGAACATTTAACTTTGGTTTTAAAGAGATGCATTGACATTAACCTGGTTTTAAATTGGGAAAAATGCCATTTCATGGTAGAAGAAGGTATTGTGTTAGGTCATGTAATCTCTGCTAGGGGCATTGAAGTTGATAAAGCTAAGGTAGAGCTTGTGCGTTCCTTACCCGCCACAAGTGTGCGGGATATTCGTTCTTTTCTTGGTCATGCGGTGTTTCTATCGGCGCTTCATCAAGGATTTCTCCAAGATATCGACACCCTCGCACACTTCTCCAAAAAGATGTGTCATTTCAATTTAATGAGAAGTGTATGAAGGCTTTCACCACACTTAAGGAGTTGATGACCGAGGCACCTATCATTAGGCCACCGAATTGGGAGCTTCCATTCGAATTAATGTGTGATGCTAGTGACTTTGCGGTAGGGGCTGTCTTAGGACAACGAGTTGATAGGATTCCTTATGCTATTTACTATGCATCAAGGACCCTAAATGATGCTCAATCAATTACTCTACAACCGAGAAAGAACTTCTTCTGTTGTTTTTGCTTTAGAGAAATTTCGATCATATTTAATTGGCTCTAAAGTGATTGTTTTTTCGATCATGCAAAGCATTGAAGTATCTATCAGCAAAGAAGGAAGCGAAGCCAAGATTGCTCGATGGATTCTGTTGCTCCAAGAGTTTGACTTGGAAATTAAAGACAAAAAGGGGAGCGAAAACTTGGTGGCAGACTATTTGAGCAGATTGGTGATCAAGAGGAGGACTTACCTATACCGAAAAGCTTTCCTGGATGAGCACTTAATGGCTATCGCGACCACTATTCCGTGGTATGCGATATTGCCAATTACTTAGCCACCAAGGACTTTCCGACAGACTGAACAAAGCACGGCCTGAGATAAGTCGAGGAGTGATTGCAAGTACTACATTTGGGATGATCCTTACCTTTGGAAGCATTGCGCGGATCAAGTGATTCGGAGATGTATCCGGATTCGAGACTCACTCCGTTCTATCTTTTGCCATACTTATGCCCGTGTGGAGGACATTTCGGTATGAAGAGGACAAACCAACAAAGTGCTTGACATGGGTTTCTATCGGCCTACCATCTTTAAAGATGCTTATGATTTTTGTAAGTCATGTGACCGCTTAGAGAACAGGTAATATTGGTCCACGAAATCAAATGCCTCAAACTCCCATAATCTTTGTGGAAGTTTTTGATGTTTGGGGCATTGACTTCATGGGGCCGTTTCCTCCTTCTTTTGGTTTCTCCTATATTCTTTTAGCTGTGGATTATGTTTCCAAATGGGTGGAAGCTAAAGCCACCAAATCTGATGATTCTAAAACTGTTGTGGATTTTGTGAGGTCCTTTATTTTTTCCAGGTTTGGCACTCCAAGAGCCATCATTAGTGATCAAGGAACACATTTTTGCAACAGAATTTTTGAAGCCCTGTTAAAAAATATGGTGTGGTGCACCGGATCTCTACTCCTTATCATCCTCGACTAATGGCCGATCCGAGGTATCCAATCGGGAGATCAAGTCCATCCTCGAAAAAGCGTGAATCCCTACGCGCAAGGATTGGAGTACTAGACTTGCGATGCCTTGTGGGCTTATCGGACCGCATACAAGACCCCTATTGGCATGTCCCCATTCCGATTGGTTTATGGAAGCCCTGTCACTTGCCGGTGGAGCTAGAACACCGGTCTTACTTGGGCTATCGTGCAAGTTAACTTGCACTTGGAAGGTGTTTGGCAAACAGAGAAAACTCCAACTTCAGGAGTTGGAAGAATTGAGGAGTGAAGCCTTTGAGAGTGCCTTCATTTACAAGGCCAAAACCAAAGCATTTCATGATCAAATGATCTCAAGGAAAAGTTTCCACCAAGGCCAAAAAGTGTTGCTATACCAATCCGGACTCAAATTATTTCCGGTAAATTACGTTCTAAATGGATTGGCCCATTTGTAGTAACTATCGTTTTTCCTTCCGTGCGGTGGAGATCATGAACGAGGCCTCTGCAAGGCATTCAAGGTTAATGGGCACCGTCTCAAGCCTTACCACGAACTTCCTGAGAATGCGAGGTTGAAGACATGCCTCTTCTCCATCCATCTTATGAAGCATAATGAGGAGCATCACAATGTCCAGGCCGAGGACAATAAACCAAGCGCTCTTTGGGAGGCAACCCAATCGATTTGCTTTCTTTTCCTTTCTTTTGTTTTGCGTTGTTTAGCTTTTTAGTTTAGCTTATTTTTAAGTGTTACTTGCTTACTTGCGATATCTGTTTCCTTCTTTGCTATGTGTGTTTTGATTCGCTCGCTTGTTAGTTTGATTGCTTGAGTTCCCGGTTTGCTAAGTGTTTGTGGTTTTGAGGAGAATTTAGAGTGCCTCAGTAAGTCGAAGAAAGTACACGGGGTGGGCCGTGTCCCATGACACGGCCCGTGTCCCTATCACAGCAATCCCATTATTGCAGAAATTCACACGGGGTGGGCCGTGTCCTATGACACGGCCCGTGTTTTCGAGGTAAGCACGTTTGGTAATCTTCCAGAGAAGTACACGGGTGTGGCCGTGTCCCATGACACGGCCCGTGTTGTATGGACACCAGAACCATTGTTTTCCAGAGCAGTACACGGGGTTGGCCGTGTCCCATGACACGGCCCGTGTACTCGTTGCCCGGCCTCCCATGCGAGACGAGCAAGACACGGGGTGGGCCGTGTCATATGACACGGCCGTGTACTCACCAAATACCCAGTGGCGTTTTAAACCCCGAGTTAGGGTTTCTTGCCCCAAATTCCCCTTTTCTTCTTCCCTTCACGCCCCTCACACCCATTCCTTCCAATCTTCACCATTACCTTCACTACCCTCAAATTTCCACCACATTCCATCATCCCCCTTAGATTTATCTCAATTTCCACCATCTCTCGCACAACTCCTCTCCTCCTATCCACCATCTCTACGCCACTTCTCTCCTCTCCATCCCTTTTCTCGATTTCACGTTCCACATTCTTCATTTTTCTGTTTCCTCCGATAATGGGGCCTAAGAAGCGCGTCAAAACCACTGCCGCGTCCCGCTCGCTCCATCCCCATCGCGCCGGCTCCCGTACGTGCTCGGTCCCCTCACCCCCACGTGAGCCCTCACCCCTCGTACCTATTCATCCTATCGATAGAAAGGTAGTGGTTCCCACTCGTTTTTAGATGTCGATACTCTTAGGGCCATAGGATTGTATGATGAGGTGTTTGCTCTTTTAGGTAGAATTGGTTGGGTTGATTTTGCTTTGTTACGAAGCCTACTTATGCCGTTTGACTAGGGAGTTTGTTTCTAGTTTCAATCGTAAGCTTTACCCTCTCGTCTGATCAAACTAGATGGCCTGGGAAATCACCTTTAGGTTGCTAGGTAACTCCCATTCCATTGATATTCATATGTTTAGAGTTATTTTTGGTTTTCCCGAGGGGGAAAATATGTTACCCGTGATTTTAATGCCGATCATGTGTGGTCCGCCCTCACCGTACACGGGTCCGATAACTATGATCCTAAGATGTCGAAAGCTTCTCGCCTTCGGTCCCCCGCCCATCGCTATATTCGAAAATGGTTAGCTAATACTCTGTGTGGTCTGGGGGAAAGTCAAGGACCATTAGCCGTTCTGAGTTGTTTTTCTTACACTGCATGATTGAGGGTGTACCTGTTAATGGGGGGTATTGGCTCTGTAACCAGTTTCACCATGTCGGGACCACTACAGCTGGTCGCATCGTGTTAGGAGGGTATGTCACCGCTATTGCGGATCACTTTGATTATTTGGATCTGTTGGAGGAGACGCCGGTTCATGGTTCCAGTGCTATTGATGGGGCCATTTTGGTGTCCATGAAGCTCTGTACTCGTATTAATGGTGCTCTCGTCTTGCTTGGCGCTGATGGAGCTGCCTTGCCTAGAGCTGATCCGGCTCCTGAACCCCATGAGGATATTGCTGTCTCCCCTCCTCCTGATTTTGCAGATGATGCGGGTCCTTCTACTCAGCCAGGTGCAGCTTCATATGATACTCTTTTGGCCCGTCTTGACTGCTTGGAGGTGGATCAGGCAGCCCGTTTCCAGCGCTTAGAGGATCGCTTTCAGGCTCTGGAGGTTGCGCAGATCGGCGGATGGATGCCATTGATGGCAAACTTGACCTTTGCTCCGGATTTTTCATCTCCCCTCCCCTTCCCGATGTATTCTTTTGAGGTCATGTCCTTCATTTTGATGGTTTATTGTACATTGTTCTCGATTACTATTGTTACTCTTTTGTATTGAACCGAGTTTCATGATGCAATACTTCATTTCTTCGCATATACTTTGTCTATTTACTTGCATTCATTTTCTCTCATTGTGTCCGCTTTGACATTGAGGACACTTGTCTGTTTTAAGTGTGGGGGGGAAGTTGGGTTTGAGCCTCATTGCACATCCCGATCTTAATGGCATATCCGTGGTGCATGTTTTTTCTAACCGGTTTTTAGAGTATATTGAGCAATGAGCAAGTGATTGATTTTTAATTGGACAAAGTTTTTAAGCCTAAAGGAGTTGACTTTCTTGCTTCTAAATTTGCACTAAGAGGTTTTGAAAATTGAAAGGGTTTTGAGAATTTGATAAAATTTGAACCTAGTGAGTTTTTGGGCCTAAATATGAATGACTAATTTTAAGTCACTTCTTCTTTGTTGTGTGATTCCACTTGTGATTATATGTTTTTCTAACTTGATTTGACTCTCTTTAAAGTTGCAAATGATCACTGCACATTTTTGAGATGATAAAGGCATTTCTTTCTTTCAGCCACTGGCCAAATAGCTAACCTGGTATTTTGATCCATTGTTTCACCCTTTTGAGCCTGAATGTTATCCTTTCTTTTTATTATAGCTCAATACAAGCCTAATAATGAAAAACCATTGCTACCCTACCTTAGGGAGTAGAAGAGCTTAATAATTATGTTGGGAATTGTGTTTGAATAAGTGTGGGGGTGATTACAATGTTTTACCTAAAAAAAAAAAAAAAAAAAAAGCTCTCAAATAAATAAAAAAAAAAAGAAAAGAAGAAGAAAAAGAAAAGAAAAGATTGGTTGTTGAAAAGAGAAAATCAAGCGAAAGATGAAGATGGATTGAAAAGTCTGGGGTAATTGTGTAAAAATGTTTGATCTTTATATTTCCCTATGCTCTTCTATTTCCGATGGTTTAACTTGATTTATCCTTGATATATCTTACCTTGACCTTGACCCCATTACAACCTTGATCAAAGACCTTTTGATCTTTGCGTGCATGTGATTTAAGTGGTGGAGAAGTAGAGGCTTGTCAAGCCTATGGTAAGGCATGTTTTCATGAGTTGGTTGAGAGTGAATACAAGCCAAAATACTTGAGTGAAAGAGAGTACATCTGTGAGGATTTATCATGTTGGCTTAACCCTGATTTTGGATTGACCTGTCTTGCGGATTTGGATTGCTGAGAGAGAAAATTTCTGAATACTTAGATTCCTTTAAAGGATTGATGTGTGTAGATCTTTGCTTATTGTTCAGCACTTTCATTACTTTTTGGGAAGCATGTGCTTGATTTTATGTTTTTGCCCAGGAGTGCAAAAGGATAAGTGTGGGGGTATTTGATCTGATAATAATTTCAGCTTTTTAATGTTCTTTGTTTGATCTAATTGGATTCCATATGAGTTTAATTGTTAACATTTAGCTAAGTTTCTGATTTAGAATTATCTTTGGATGTTTATTGTGAAACTTTGCTAAAATGTGATTATAAACACTCATAAACGTATTGTGATTTTCAGGAGATTCAGGAGTGATGGAGTCCATTGGTTTTGAACTATTGAGAAGAGAGTTGAAGGACTTTAAAGGAATCAGTATCAACCCCTAGAAGCAAAGGGAGAAGGGTATGCACGAAGAATCAAGGCTGATCTTGATTATATTGAATAACACGGCCCGTGTCAATTGACACGGGGTAGGCCGTGTGCTATTCTGAGTTTGAAGATTTGAAGAATTTGAACAACACGGCCCGTGTCAAATGACACGGGAAGGCCGTGTACTCCTCTGACTTCACGAGGAAGAGCCAATATCAGGCCTTGACCGAAAACACGGCCCGTGTCAAATGACACGGGGTGGGCCGTGTTCCTCTCTGACTTGGAATGTTTGGAAATCTGCCACCAGAATAAGACACGGGTTGGGCCGTGTAGAAGGACACGGCCCGTGTCTTCGCATCAGGAGGTTAAGTTCGTGCTTTAATGTTAAATTAGGTTCCAAAACCTATAAATAGGGGGACTTAGAGCCCTTTAAGGTATTCTGGACAGAGAGAGTCGTCAAGGAGACTAAGAAAACACGAAGACCAAGAAAGAGGAGGATTCGATTGAAGATTGGAGACTCGGATTCGAGCGATCAAAGATCAATCATTCTCAAGCCTTGGAAACTAGTTTGATTTTTAGTTTTTCTTTTCTTCTTCTGTTCTGAACAATGTTTTCCTTTAACTTTTATTGTGATTTTGAATTTGCCATGTGTGGCTAAACTCTTTGATTGGTTAAGGGAAGATGAAACTCTAGTTTTGATTATGTGAATCTTGCATACTTCTTTATATCAATACAATTATGTTTTTATTCATATGTTTCTGTTCTTAAATCAATATAAAGGTTTTTATATTCTTGCCAAACTTCGAGAGTGGTGAAACTAGGATTGCTATGCGCGGTTGCGGTGGTATGATTAGTGAAATATATGTTCTAAGTAATTTAATCCCGGTGTGTGATTAGATCTTAGTGTGTTTGGTTTTCTAATTCTTAATGCAATCATTAGGTAGGTGTAAGAGCGGTTGCTTTACAAATAACTAATGGTTAGGGTTTGATTTGAGCGGTTGCTGAATTGAGTGAAACTTAAGGAAGACATGGGATTTATCTCACAATCACATAAGAACATAATTGATCATGTTGGTATAAAGGGTATGTAAGTTAGCATAATCATATAAATCTAGTGGTGGATTCTATCTCTTAACCAATATCTTTAATTTGATAATTCAATTTGCGTTTATTGTTTTAATTTTAGTTCAATTTCTCTTTTCAGTTTTAATCAACAAAACCCCCTTTTACTTTTTACTGTTTTAATGTTCACCAGAGTTTAATTTAGGAATTGGATTAATAGTGTTAATTGAATTGGTTCTCTGTGGATCGACCCTTGCTTACTACAACTGGTTGCAAGGTTTTTATATTTTTGGTGGAACTTAGCAACTGTTTTTGATATTATATTTAATCACATTCCACACCACACCAATTACCAACATAACATGCTTGATAAGTATAATACTGATTTTACTTGGGCTAACATTTGTCATTTGCATATTGTACAATTTCAGCATTAGATGTATTATTTTGTGATTGTTTTTAGACCATTTGTTTTGGGTTATGGTATAGGGCGGTATTGAGACTGTACGATCAGTTCCTTACCATTGCAGATACCTCTTGCATGAAATCAAGAGGGTGGGTCAACAATATAGTAAGAACGAATTATGTTTAACTCATAATTTAGATTATGTATATCACACCTACTTATTGCGCCGGTTCACATATAAGGACTTTTTTTAATTCACTCTTTCAGGTTATTATGCTGGCTACAATGGTTTTTGTGGGAGATGAAATGGAGCGAGCACGAAGAATGACCCATCACATGTTTTATCCCACGTTTATGGTAACAACAATATGCTTAATTAACTTAATACTGTATGCCCATTGACAATGAAACCTTGAATTATTGTTGGTTATTTATAAAATGTAGGATTTTGGAAAAAGTGGACTGCAGTGTTTCAAATCAGATCGCCACAGGCCCTGGCGAAGTATTAACGACTTCATGCCTCATGCTGAAGTGAGATATGACATCATCCAATGCAACTTGGTAACTTTTACGCATTATATGTAAAAAATGATATGTGTTTGGCTGCATACACTTTATTGGGTAACATCTGGGGTTTAACCCATCATTTACCTAGTTGGATTGTGTATAGTGTTTTATTTTCTTAATACCGCATAAGAAAAGCATTTGAGGAATGATAATACTATTTATGTATGGATATTACAAGGAACACATTCAATGAACTTGGATACATTTCTTCATGTAGATATTCGCTCCAGTGGTGTTTGACTACCATTGGTGATGTTATGCGTTAGATCCGAGAATTAAAATGTTGTATATGTTGGATTCAATGGGCAGTCACAATGACACTGAAAAAGCTAGGCTAAACCTTTTAACAATATCACACTCCTCTAATGCTATTGTAATGATAATGTATTAGTTGTGTTGTACAATTTGACTTTGAACTTTACTTTGAACTTGTAGAAGCTTCGGTTTGAAGAATTGTTGCATATACTTAGTCTAACCTTGATGAATGACCATCCTTTAGAGCTAATGGAGGTTGACTTACCCCGGTAGCACACCTCGTGAGCACGGTTGCACTTATTTAAAAATATTAATTGTTATGTTGAGGCATAGGTGTTTAATTTTTCCCCTTGTGCTTGCTTGTATGTTATTGAAATAGGGATGATTGTGGAATATACGTTATCAAGTACATGGAGTTCTGGGATGGACACAAGATGTTCGAGGAGAAGACTATGCCCGAATGGAAAGAGGTGAGGGAGCATGAGCGTTTTCTGATTTAACAGTTACATTCTTTTCAGGTTATTTATTTATTCGTACTATACTGGTACAGGTTGAAGTCACACAAATGCGACGTGACTTATTATGTGGCTAGGTCTTGCATCCAAAGAACGAGTGCAGAGAAGAAGTTTTGAGAACTGCAAATGTTATGGAGTTGTTGTCTTAGTTTACAAATTTTATTCCACACACTTTAAGTTGGCCCTATATATAGTTATTGCTATGCCCTATGTATAGTTACCCCCACATTTGGGAACTCTTTAGTGGATTCACCAGGAACATATACTAATTAACCACTTATATGTAATGAATTAACCATTTAGTAATAGATTCGGTGTTGGGTTTTATATTATAGACTTATTTGGAACTTATCCAGAAACTTATCGATATTAGCCACTTTTTCATACTATATTCACCAGTTATATTGGACCTCACCAAGTAATGAGATTCACCAGAAACAGACATACATTGACCATTTATTTATAATGAATTAACCAGTTACTCATGAACTCACCAAATAATGAGATTGATCACGGTTAGCCATGGTATTCTGACCATATACTCTGAAATTTTTGGGATTCACCTGAAACATATACTTATTAATCACTTAGATGTAACTGATTAACCACTTAATTTGGAACTCACCAAGCAATGAGATTCACCACTTTTTCCATGATTTTGTGTTCAAAACAACATTACACATGTAAAGGAATGCTAGTGCTTCATTTCTAACTAATTTGCCCTATTATTGGGAAATCTTTTTTGGATTCACCAGAAACTTATATTGATTAACCACTTAGATGCAACTGATTAACCACTTATTTTGGAACTCACCAAGTAATAAGATTCACCACTTTTTCATGATTTTGTGTCCATCTACAACATTACACATGTAAAGGAATGCTAGTGCTTCATTTCTAGCTAGTTTGCCCCATTATTGGGAACTCTTTTTTGGATTCACCAGAAACCTATACTGATTAACCACTTAGACGCAATTGATTAACCACTTATTTTGGAACTCACCAAGCAATGAGATTCACCACTTTTTCTATGATTTTGTACCCATCTACTCCCAATGTGTTCAAATCAACCTTACACATGTAAACTCCAGCTAATACTTTATTTTTAACTAGATTGCCCCTTTATTGGGAAAACTTTTTAAGATTCACCAGAAACCTTTACTGATTAACCACTTAGATGTAACTGATTAACCAGTTATTTTGAAACTCACCAAATAATGAGATTCACCACTTTTTCCATGATTTTGTGTTCAAAACAATATTACACATGTAAACTCCAGCTAGTGCTTCATTTCTAACTAGTTTGCCCCCATTATTGTGAACACTCTTTGGGATTCACTAGAAACCTTTACTGATTAACCACTTAGACGTAACTGATTAACCAGTTATTTTAGAACTCACCAAGTAATGAGATTCACCACTTTTTCTATGATTGTGTTCAAAATAACATTACATATGTAAACTCCAGCTAGTGCTTCATTTCTAAGTAGTTTGCCCCCATTATTGTGAACACTTTTTGGGATTCACCACAAACCTATACTGATTAACCGGTTATTTTAGAATTCAACAAGCAATGAGATTCACCACTTTTTCCATGATTTTGTGTTCAAAACAACATTACACATGTAAAAGAATGCTAATGCTTCATTTCTAACTAGTTTGCCCCATTATTGGGAACTCACTTTTGGATTCACCAGAAACCTATATTGTTTAACCACTTAGACGCAACTGATTAATCACTTATTTTGGAACTCATTAAGCTATGAGGTTCACCACTTTTTTCATGATTTTGTGTTCAAAACAACATTACACATGTAAAGGAATGCCAAGTGTTAATGGTCTTAAGAAGTTGAATTCTTGAAGACTTGATCTGGTATTGTCTGAGAAATAAAGAGTTGGGAGATGAACATGATCTATTATGGAAAGGATATAATCTGCTATTGGTGTTTGAAAATGATTTGGCAAGTTAAATTTGGTCTCTGTCAAGTGGTGTTAAGATAACTATGGTCTCACATAATCAGTTATGGGCTAGTATTATGTCTCTGGGAATTAAGTCAGCTCGTGGAAATGGTCATTGGAAGTGCAATAAACTATCAAGAAAAGGAAAAGTAACTATGCCCTGTGTGATTTAGAAATTTGGCTGATAATAAATTTGTTTTCTACCACAACTCAATAACTAGTTAGGACAACTATATAGCCGGTTATTTCAACTCACAGGGCCACAAATTTTAATTTTTCATACATAGCTAACCGATTAGACAGACACTCTAATCAGTTATTTGACCAAACCGTGAGCTCCATTTTTATTCCTATAATGCACTAATCGGTTAGACCTAACACGCTAACAGGTTATTTCCATTTACAGAGAGCTCCTCTTTCATTCTCACAATGCACTAATCAGTAGACCCAACACGCTAACCGGTTATTTGCTCAAACAGAGAGCTCCTCTTTTATTCTCACAATGCACTAATCGATTAGACCCAATACGCTAACCAGTTATTTGCTGAAACAGAGAGCTCCTCTTTCACAATGCTCTAATCGGTTACACATAACCTCTAATCGGTTATTTTCCCAAACAATGAGCTCTTTTCTCGTGCTAATCGGTTAGCCATCATGCTCTAATCGGTTAGCCCAATCCTTCTAACCGATTATTAAGCCCCTCAAAACACCAAAACAGTAGCATCCCTTTCATTTTTTATAGCGGTCCTCATACCTCCATTCTCATCTTCTTCTTCTTCCCTCAAACGCCCACTACTCTCCACTCACACCCATCTCAAATTTACCATAAATCCACCATTTAAATCCTATTTCCCTCACATTCCACCACTTTCCATCACTCTTCTCTGATTAAATTCCATTGTTCTTCAAAAGTTGTCATCTCCCCTCACACTTTCTCTCTCTTCAAACGTGCCATAACCACCATTTTCATCCACCATAGCTAGCAACTCTTCCTTCCCAAAAGGTCACGCTCCAAAAATCTAAATGTCCCAAAGGAAACACCTCCTACAGAAAATGACCCGGATTTCTCCATAACCTTGAACCTTAGAAGATTTTTCTCTCAACCTACTCAAATGAAGAAATTCCAGTTGAAATTTCATGCTCGACGCATCATTTCACTAAAATGGATAGACTGAGAATTTTTCGTCAATGAAGGATTCACTTCTTTTACAGAACTCATTGAATTCCATGGATTGAGAACACTTGTTACTATCAATCCTGGGTATTTCTATCTTGAACCTACTAAAGCTTTTTCTGCAATTTAACTATTGTGGGTGGAAATTTGGTTTCTGAAATCAAAAGGCATAAAATTATTGTGAATCCAAGTAAGTGGGTTCTTCTGTTTGGTCTTCCTCACTTTGGATAGAAGCTTAAATTGGAAAATCATAGCTTATGGGGAAATTATAGTAGAGATCAAGCTGTCATGGGCATGCTTTAGCCTGACATTCAAATGCCAAATGGGACTTTTACTACAGGCCTTTTGAAGTTACAGGATCGTCTTCTCCATTTTATTGTAACTCATATCCTAGCACCAAGGGCAAGTAACTATGCCTTGGTTGAAGAGGAAGATATCTTCATGGAGTGGCTGCTCAAAGAACGCATAAAGATCAACTGGCCTTATTACATCATGCATTACATGATGAAAACTAAGGGAAAGGCAGTTATGGATCTTCCTTATGCCCTATTGGTTGCTCGAATTCTAAACCACTACAATGTCCCCCTAATGGATGATGGAATCATAAAAACTGCAGGTCTCCATAAGTTTGGACTTGCCTCTCTCAATCGAATGCAAGTGAAAAAAAAATGGCGAATGGACTTATGGTCATGCGGCAGCAGCACTATAAGAAGAAATTCTTGCTGCTCCGGCTGATGTTCCTATAGAAGAGGCACCAGCGACAAGTAGCATCGCAGAAGCTATAAGTGAATCATGCATTCTTGCTGCCATTGCGGATCTCAGAACTTACCAGGAGCACACCATGTTGCCAATTTGACTTTGATTCTATCCACAAAAGGCTGTAAATGAAATTTTCTAGGCTTTCCTCTAAAGATTGGTACCCCAAGATAGGTAAAAGGAGGTTGCCCTGTACCAAATCCAAGAGTAGACTTTATTTCAGTAAATCTGGAAGCTGAAATACCACCTGAGAATAATTTAGACTTTTCTGAGCTAACCAACTGACCAGAAGCCTCACTATACTGAGCAAGGAGTTGCATAATAGCCTGAATATTAGATTTAGAACCTCTACAGAAGATCATAATATCATCTGCAAATAAAACATGGCTAGGTGTTTGGAAACTTCTAGGACTGGCCATTGGTAACAACTAACCACTTTGAATGAGCTTAGAGATTCCTCTACTTAGAACATCCTCTGCAATGCAAAATAACAAGGGGGAGAGAGGATCTCCTTGCCTTACTCCCCTCTTGCAATAGAAGAAACCAATAGAGTGACTATTCACAGCAACAGATAGTTTAGCAGAATATAAAATTACCTTGATCCAATTGCAAAAGAGAGGATTAAAACCAAAAGAAGATAGGGCTTTCAGGAGGAAATTCCAGTCCAAAGTATCAAAAGCCTTCTTGATATCAATCTTCAAAGCAATATTACCCCCAAAAGCCTTTTTATCTAACAAATTGATAGCTTCTGAAGCAATGCAGATACACTCATGAATATGTCTGCCTTTGATGAAACCCCTTTGCTGATCAGAAATGATTTTTGGAGCCACTATTGCTAGCCTGTCCGCAAGCACTTTAGTGATAATCTTAAATTGAAAATTTGCAAGGGCAATAGGTCTAAATTGATCAATTCTATCAGCACCTTTAAATTTAGGAATAAGGACCACCATGTTAGAATTCAAATTTGGAAGGAGCCACCCTTACTGGAAAAATTACAAAACAGCATTGAAGACATCTTTACCAATTATTTCCCAATAGGTTTGGTAGAAGATGCTTTCAAATCCATCAGGTCCCGGGGCCCCATTGGCATTCAAAGCAAAAACTGCACTCTTTACTTCCTCAGGAGAAGGCAAAATGGTAAGCATCAAGTTATCATCTGCTGACACCATAGGACTGATCACTTGATCAATTAAATCATTCTCTACACAAGAGTTTTCTGTTGCAAACAGATTGGTGTAAAAATCAAGCACATGAGACTCAATATCAGCAGGGCAGTCCAATACATCAGCATCCTTTTTGAGATTAAACATTCTTTGAGTCGCATTTCTAATCTTGGTAATCTTGTGAAAAAAAGAAGTATTTCTGTCACCAAAAGATAACCAATCTAACCTGGATTTCTCCCTCCAAAAAGACTCCTGGAAGTTCAAAGCTTGGCAAAGATCCTGTTGAGCCTTATTTTCCTGATCTGCCAAATCATCCGAATAGCCAAACCTGTTTGCATGGTTCTGAAAAGCATCAACAGCTTGCAAAGCTTCCTCAACTTTAATATGAACATTACCAAAACAATCTCTGTTCCAAACCTTGAGCTTGGCTTTCAAGTTCCTTAATTTTTGAGACAAGATAAACATAGGGCAGCCATGGACTTCTTGATTCCAAGATTCAGCAATTAAATTCCTGCAACCCTCATGATCAATCCACATTTTCATAAACTTGATGGAGGAACCATGAGAAATAACATTTTCCCCCAAAGTAAGAAGAATAGGATAGTGATCAGATTTGCTCCTAGTCAAAGTACTACAAATCGAACTATCCCAGTAAGACAAACAGTCATCATTGCATATGACCGCCAAGTCTTCTTTCTCAAAAGCTAGGCCCTCCTTCTATTAGACCATGTGTAGTCGACCCTATTGTATCTAAATGAATTAGACTCGCAAGTTTCGAACAAGCCCGAAATTCCTCACAAGAGATTCTCTCGAGGTAAACCTGACCCTCTTTGCTCATGAGCCCCTAAAATTACATTAAAATCCCCTATGAAGCACCAAGGGCCCTGATGGCTATTCTGCAACCCTGCAAGATCAGTCCACAGTTGCCTTCTGCCTATATAAGATATAGCAGCGTATATAGCAGAAAAGTATAGAATTTGATTTAGATCCTGGACAGAAAAAGAGACATGCTGACTAGACACAGTTAGGACAGTAGGAGATAAAGACTCCTTACAAACACACCATATATTAGGAACCAAAGTGTTTCTGTCATTGACTGCAAACACCTTAAAATGTTGTTTACTCCAAAACCTTTGAGGAAACTGAGATAGTTCAATCCAAGGTTCAGCAATAAAAATAAAGTCAGGACAATTATTAACAATTAATTTTTTTAAAACCAACCTTGTATCAAGGTTTCCAACACCTCTTGCATTCCAAAATAGGACTTTCATCTTGAACTGAGAGAGGACTCTGCCCTAGAACGGGTGAAATGAATCTTGGAATTTACTTCTTTCTTTTTGTTTTGCCTTCTCTTTTTCTTTTGAGACTTGGAAAGCACTGGAGTGAAGCCGTCATCCTTTTCTGGTTTTTCTACTGCAGTCTCCAATGTGTCCTCATCCTCATTATCATCTGCCCAGAACTTTGAAAAGACCCTGCAATCCTGTTGCACCTGAGTGGGAAATTTTGAAATTGGCATAGAAACAACTTGCTGAGAAGCCTGAAGACCCTCCACATCCTGAACATATTGGCCTGATTTGAAAACAGTTCTTTGAGCTGGAGAAGTTACATGGTGATCACTATTTGTACTGCCTTGTAAAGAATCTGGAACCATAAAATCATTTGATGCAGATCCATTTAAATTCCCTTTAAGAGGAGAATTAAAGACGGAGACTCATCATAGATGTTTTCTGCTGATTCATCATCGAGCCTAAAACTGTCCCAGCTACATTAGCATCATGGGAGGTTTCTGTTTCTAACTGCTGCAACACATAAGTCTTAGAAACTAAGGCATCACCTCCCACCACTTCAAATCTTGAATCATTATGAGCAGATTTTTCCTTCCACAGATCAGGCTTGGGCTCAGATTCAGCAGGAACTTCGATTTGTTCTCTAATTGCAGAGTTTACCACTTTATATGGACCTTGAAAACCTTCATCAGCCTAAAAGACTTTTTCTTGATTACCAAAAGTAACTTCTGGACATAAATGACCTGGATCAGAAGAGACATCTACCATGACTTGCTTCCCTTTATTAGCCGCTTCTTTTCCTTTATCAGTAACAATTTTTTCTTTTGGCTCATTCTGAATAACAGGATTAGCATTCCTTTTTGGAACAAAGATTATTCTTTCTTTATTCTTCTGAACAGTCTTTGGCACTTGTTTAGAATCTGATTTTTCCTCCAACTCAGAAATCTTGATTTTGTTGCAATTCATAATAGAGTGACCAATAATCTTGCAATGGTTACAAAACAAAGGAAGATTTTCATATTCAATTCTTACCAAAAAAGCAAAGTCTTCCCTTTCTACCAAGATCTTATCTTGCAGCTGCTTTGTTAAATCTAGATCAACCAAGACTCTTGCAAAATGACCCAGATTCTTGTTGATAGTGGCGTCATCGAGGGATAAAGGGACTCCAAATCCTCGAGCAATTACAAAAAGTATTCTAGGTCTCTAATACTCTTGTGGTAATCCCACAATTCGAATCCAACATTGAGTGTTGGTCAGTTTCACAAATTCTGGGCGAAAATCAGGAGACCAAGAGAATAATCTGAGACTACCCGAGGATAAAGACCAGACACCAACAGCCAAAACCTTCCGCAAATCCTCTATCGAAGTAAAAGAGAATTCAAAGAAGCCTCTACCGATGGGAATCATCTTCCAGTTCTTCACAAGTTTCCACAAATTCAAAAGCTTGCATCGCAAGTCATCAAGCTTATAGGGTTTATCTCCCTTCACCAAAATCAGTCTACTATGAAGATGGTTCTTGCAACTCTCAACACCAGTTTTTTATATTCATCTTCTGGAATTTTAACAGCAATAGCATCACCCTTAACGCAAGGAATTGGCAATTGACTAAGAGGGATATCACATGCATTAGACAAAGCCTGCGCAAAGGTCCTTTGAGAAACATGAGGAACGGTTGTTGAAGAGGGAACTCGCACGTCCAACAAAGCATCTCGAAGAGAAGAAGGAGGAGGAGTGGAATTAGAAGAGGAAAGGGCTGCTGCCTTGGCCAAGAAACCCCAAGGGCAGATAGCAGCCATGGAAGCCATGCAAACCCTAGAGGCAAACCCTAGCAGAGCATCTCAAGGAAATCAATTATGCCCCCATTATTGCGAACACCTTTTGGGATTCACCACAAACCTATACTAATTAACCAGTTATTTTAGAACTCACAAAGCACTGAGATTCACCACTTTTTCCATGATTTTGTATTCACAACAACATTACACATGTAAACTCTAGCTAGTGCTTCATTTCTAACTAGTTTGGCCCCTATTATTGTGAACACTTTTGGGATTCACCCGAAACATATACTTATTAACCACTTAGACATAACTGATTAACCATTTATTTTGGAACTCACTAAGCAATGAGATTCACTACTTTTGCCATGATTGTGTGTTCAAAACAACATTACACATGTAAAGGAATGCTAGTACTTCATTTCTAACTAGTTTGCCCCATTATTGAGAACTTATTTTTGGATTCACCAGAAACCTATACTGATTAACCACTTAGACGCAACTGATTAACCACTTATTTTGGCTCTCACTAAGCAATGAGATTCACTACTTTTTTTTCATGATTTTGTGTTCAAAACAACATTACACATGTAAAGGAATGCTAGTGCTTCATTTCTAACTAGTTTGCCCCATTATTGGGAGCTCTTTTTTGGATTCACCAGAAACCTATACTTATTAACCACTTAGACGTAACTGATTAACCAATTATTTTGGAACTCACCAAGCAATAAGATTCACCACTTTTCCCATGATTTTGTGTTCAAAACAACATAACACATGTAAACTTCAGCTAGTGCTTCATTTCTAACTAGTTTGCCCCTTTATTGGGAACACTTTTTAGAATTCATTAGAAACCATTACTGATTAACCACTTAGATGTAACTGATTAACCAGTTATTTTGGAACTCATCAAGTAATGAGATTCACCACTTTTTCCATGATTTTGTGTTCAAAACAATATTACACATGTAAAGGAATACTAGTGCTTCATTTCTAACTAGTTTGCCCCCATTATTGTGAACACTTTTTGGGATTTACCAGAAACCTATACTGATTAACCACTTAGACGCAACTGATTAAACAGTTATTTTGGAACTCACCAAGCAATGAGATTCACCACTTTTTCCATAATTTTGTTTTCAAAACAACATTACACATGTAAACTCCAGCTAATGCTTCATTTCTAACTAGTTTGCCCTCATTATTGCGAACACTTTTTGGGATTCACCACAAACCTATACTGATTAACCAGTTAGATGTAACTGATTAACCAGTTATTTTGGAACTCAACAAGCAATGAGATTCACCACTTTTTCCATAGTTTTCTGCCTATCTACGTCCAACGTGTTCAGAACAACATTACACATGTAAACTCCAGCTAGTACTTCATTTCTAACTAGTTTGCCCCCATTATTGGGATCACTTTTTGGCATTCACCAAAAACCTATACTGATTAATCACTTACACATAACTGATTAACCACTTATTTTAAAACTCACTAAGTAATGAGATTTACTACTTTTTCCATGATTTTCTGCTCATCTACTCCCAACATGTTCAAATCAACATTCCATATATAAACTCTATCTAGTACTTCATTTCTAACTAGATTGCCAGAAACCTATATTGATTAACCAAAATATGCAACATTTCACCCCTCATATAGCCAAACTAGAAAAAGGTAGAAACTTCAAGTACCCATTACAAGAAAAACGAAAGATTTTGAACAAAAAGTGGACAAAACTCACTTGAAATGCAGAAAACCTTGGATGTGTTGAAACCCATGCATGCTTTTGAGGGTGAGGGTGAGGCAACGATAGTGAAAATCCAAATAGGGGAGTATCAAAGTGAGTGTGAAACTAAAAGCAAGGAGATGAGACCAATATTTGAGGGTGGGAGACGAAAGCTTTAAGAGGAACAAATGCAAGGTGGAAGGATGGAGGAACAGGAAAGGGAGGGAACGAGGAAAAGGGAGGGAGCGAGGAAAGTTGAAAATGAAAGAGATATTGAAACTGATAGAGAAAGACAAAGAGAAAGGGAGGGAACTAGGAAAAAGGGGCCGATTCAGTAAAATATGGTAACATGGCATACGGTGGACATACGTTGGAGTATAAACGTTAGACATATAGCGCGATTGTTTATTTATAGTATATTGGTCTTTTTTATTTATATAACCTTTAAGTTGTTCATTTCTTTGATCTATTTTTGATAAGCGAAGAATCATATACGTGAATTTAACATCATATCTTAATTTAAAACCTATTAAGTATATAAATTTTTTTCACTTATATAACTTTAAACTTATTAATTTTTTTAATATAAAACTTTTTCATCTACATCTCACTCATATTTAAATTTTTAATACAACATATTATAACAATTCCCTAACTAAAAAAATTAGAGAATTGGGCCAATTTTCTTGTTCTCTGAAGCTCAAAGGTCAAAAGTAAGGAATACTTGTTCCTCTTTATTTCTCTATTTCACTCTATTTTAACTAGATAACATGATTAAATATTAAATATGATTAGATCTTTTTATGTGAACTTTTCATGTGACCATGTTATGTTAAAAAAGAGAAAAATACAAAAGCAATTATAGTAGGACTCATTATTATTCATGTAAGGTCCATTAATTTTAATTTTGTACATTTCTCTTTCTTAACGTGATATAATCATGTAAAAAGTTCACAAGAAATCATCTAAACCACATTCTTTTCTCGGTGTCCGATTAAACTAGATATTAGAACATTAATTGTGGTCTTATATTACAATGCCAAGCCAAATAAAATATGGGCAAAATACCAATGCGAAGCGAAAAATAAGAAACTATTATATTCCTAACCAGCTGTAAAGGCAAGAGAAATGATTTATCATCCAGTCTAATTTTTTATTAATTTTTTTAATTATTAAATAAAATAAATATTAAATATTTGTTATATTTTTAAGATATTAAATATATTTTTTATTTAATATTTTTTTATTTAATATTTTTTATTTAATATTAAAAAGATTATTAAAAAGAATTTATAAAAAGATATAAGTGTGTTTAAGAAAGCTAAAAAAATAAATTATATTGATAATCGATTATATGTATAATCTATTATAATCAGAATCTATTTTTGTTTAGATATTTCATTGAAAAGTGATTTTAAGATAATCTATTTTATTTGAATGATACGTAAAAAATTATTTTTTCATAGCAAATTACAAAAAAAAATATAAAATTATTTTGTTTATAATATTTAGTGAAAAACTATTGGGATCATTATGAGAAATAATTTTTTCATTAAAACATAGTTAAAAAAATTTATCTAAAAATAATTTTTTTTATGAAAATAGTTCATATTATGAACTTGTACTAAAATAATATTTTTATGAAAATAAATTTTTTTTTATAAATGAATCTAGATACTCAAACATAACTGATTTTTTATAAAATAATTTTTTTTCAAAAATATAATTGAATAAGAAAGAATAAACCTTTCTCAAATAAGCTAATAAAATTAGTGTGTGTTTGAAACCAGTTTCCAAGTGCAAACGTGATTTTAGTTTCCTGGAACGGTATGATATTTTGTTTGGATTTTTTACTTTTCATTTGTTTTAACACATTTTCTCTTCCAAACTTACGTTTGGGTCAAAACAAGTTTTTCTTACTTTTGTGTTCAGTTAAAAAATTTGGATGAGAAAATCTTGCTTTAATAATAAACTTTTATCTTCTCAATTAATTTTATCCAAACAATATTTATTTTATTAAATTTATTTTTATGATAAAAATTTCTAAATATAAATCAAATTATTATAAATTCACTTTTAATTATACTTAAATTTATAAATACATTTTCAATCAAATTTAAGTTTATTAATTATAATCCAAACATACAATTACTCGTCTGACAAATCACTACACTAAGAGAATTAATTCAACTCAAAGGCAATTTATGCTTAGGTCTTACATTTATTAGAAAACAATCATTTGCACGGCGCATGATGTTGCAAAAATTTCCACGATGGCTGTTAATTACCTGACAAGGGCACCCCTAATCCAATACACCCCTTCACCATTTAATCCTATTTACAAGTTCCTCCAAGTTCAAAATTGCGGCATCTATCGTATTGGAAGACATGGAATTCAGACAACGGCTTCTGTTGCTTCTCATCTTTGAGAGGTATTCATCATTTTATCCACCATTTTATAGCACTCCTTTCAAAATTCTCAATTGATGCATCCATAATACGTGAACTTGAAACACTATATGAAAAACAACTTTTTCCAGTTTTAGTGTCAGACTCGTCAATCACCATACCATTTCTGACAGTGTTGCAGTGCTTTCCCATCGCCATGGATCCATCTGGAGAGTCCAAGAAACCCTCAGAATGTTGCGAAGAATGTGAAGAATATGTTCTTACTGTAGGCTAACCAACCATCACTGCTTCATCTGTAGCATTGATGTTCACAAGCAATAGCAAACGGGTTAAGGTGAAAGCAGAAAATTACTAAAATAAGATTGAAATACATTTCAAAAAAATGAACTTTCCCTAAATTTTGTCCAGATTAAAGAGGGCAAAAGCAAAAGGGAAAAGGGGTTGAAGGTGATGGACATTTGACGGTGACTGCGATGCGAACGCAATGGCACACGTCATCCATATTCAATGTTAAAAAATAACAACCATGTGACTTGTTTCTTCCTTCTTGTATAAATTGAAATTGAATTGCATCTTGGATCTTACCATATTTTTCACTACCAGTACACAAGTGCACACAACACCACACAACTTTCATCACACAAATGGCTGCTCCAGATATCGTTAATCCTCTTCTTACTCCTTACAAGATGGGCAACTTCAATCTATCCCATAGGTATTCAATTCATATTCATTTATTTATTGCTCATCTTTTTCTCTACAACCATTTTTAGTTTTCCAATTTCAAATTGTTTTACCTTGTTTAAATTTGTGATTTCAGAGTTGTTTTGGCACCACTCACCAGACAGAGATCTTACAACAATGTTCCTCAACCCCATGCTATCTTGTATTACTCTCAGAGAGCTTCTAAGGGAGGTCTTCTCATAGCTGAAGCTACGGGTGTCTCTGACACTGCTCAAGGGTAATTAAGCCTAATTTCATTCATTTCTACACTACACCTTCATCATTCTTCATCTTTACTCACTCAATTTTGCTTCATAAATAAATAATTAAAAAAAAAACAACTTTTTTTTATTATATTGTATATAATTATATATGTCATGTGAAGGTGTCCGCACACACCGGGCATATGGACAAAAGAACAAGTCGAAGCATGGAAACCCATTGTGGAGGCTGTTCATGCCAAAGGCGGTATATTCTTTTGTCAGATTTGGCATGTTGGAAGGGTTTCAAATTCAGGTATTTCCTGACTTGGTTTATTCCTCATCAAATGAAAATAGCTTTTAAATGAATTTTCATTACATTTTGGCCAAGTTTAATTTTGACATCTTTGGATAATCGATAGATAAAAACATAAATGGGGGAATTCTGTTGAACTGAACATATTCCTTTGATTTGCCTGCCTCTGTTTAAACTCCGCGTCCTGCCTGTCCACCACCTTTTGTCAAAATGTAAATTTGGAAGGAATTACTGCAAGAAATTGGTTATCAAAATATGATATATGCTAGGACATGTTAAATGAGGAAACTTGATTGATGAAGTTATTATGTTTAGCTAACTCAAGCTATATCATTGGTAGATAATGTATCATATTGCCTTTTCTGTCAAGTGTTAACCTTTCACTGACATATTTCTTTTACATAAATCAATTTACTTGGTCGGAAATGATTGGAGATTGTTGTTATTGAGTATTATCAGGGAGTAACTACATTCTGATTTTCAAGTAATATACATCTATGCATTTTACATGTTCAATGTATGCCCATTTTCCATATTATTTTGAACAGATTATCAGCCAAATGGGCAGGCCCCAATATCTTCTACAGACAAGCCACTCGCACCAAAAATTCGTAGTAATGGCATTGATATAGCACAATTCACACCACCAAGGCGGCTAAGGACGGATGAAATTCCTCATGTTGTCAATGACTTCAGACTTGCAGCAAGGAATGCTATCGAAGCTGGTAAGTTCACTGACTTTTTCGTGTACAAATGTTTCCAAAATTCAAATTGCTTCAATCATAATACAATTTGGTTTCAGAAACTAGACTGTTTGTTGCTTTAAGGGGCACTCAGACGTTTTACAAATCATGTAACCCTTGGTGATGCAAATTGTAGGTTTTGATGGGGTTGAGATCCATGGGGCTCATGGTTACCTACTTGAGCAATTTATGAAAGATAAAGTGAATGACCGGACAGATGAATATGGTGGATCCCTTGAGAACCGGTGTCGATTTACTTTGGAAGTTCTTGAAGCTGTTGTGAATGAGATAGGGGCAGAAAGAGTTGGAATTAGATTATCACCTTTTGCAGAATATTCAGAATGTGGAGACTCCAATCCCGAAGCGTTGGGGCTTTATATGGTTAATGCCCTCAATAAATATGGTATTGTATACTGTCACATGGTGGAACCAAGAATGAAAACTGTTGGAGAAAAAGTTGAATGCCCTCACAGCCTGGTGCCAATGAGAAAGGCCTTCAATGGCACTTTTATAGTTGCAGGAGGTTATGACCGAAAAGATGGGATCAACGCCGTAGCTAAAAACAGGGCAGATCTTGTTGCTTATGGTCGTTTGTTCTTAGCTAATCCAGATTTGCCAAAGAGATTTGCGCTTGATGCTTCTCTCAACAAGTACAACCGGGAGACGTTCTACAGTCCTGACCCGGTTCTTGGTTATACCGACTATTCATTTCTTGAATGAAGAAACCAATGGTTTAGCATCCAAGGGTAGAACCTCCTTATTTAATAAGCTTGTCTTCCCTTGCAATGTGGTTAGTTAATGCAATAAGAATAATGGTGCTTACTCATATTTTTATCTACATATTCTTCACATGCTTCTTTGTTAACGCTTTGAATCCATTTGATACTTTTTATGACTGGTTCAAGGTTGTGCACATAGTATGTAAAACATTTTTTTTTGTGTGCGTGTGTAATAATGTCAATATATGCCAACAAGAAGTGTTGAAGCTATGTACCTCATTTTGCAATGCCATATGAGCTTTGTGCTAATATGATACCCACGTGACGTATGATGGTTTATTTATAATATATATTTATAATATACACCCCCTCCCTTCCACAAGTATGCGCGACAATCTTATGGGATATTTGTGATATGTTGTCGAAGGACTGAGAAGTTGTTCTCTTGCACATTTATCGGAAGGAAATACATGTGCTGATTATATTGCTAAGGGGTTGTTTTAATATGGACCCAGCAATTTAGGGTCTATTCATGGTCCTTGTTATATTAGGCGTTGGATGCATATAAATTAAAATAGACGGTCAAGATCAATGACCAATAACCTGATAAGAAAGTTAATGTGTAATGTTGATAATTACAAAATTAGTCTTTTAATAAAAAAAATTATGCAACAACCACAACATCAGATCAGAAAACACCTAGAAATCTGTTGTGATTCAGAACCAACCACCGCCTTGACTCAGAGCCAGCCACTAGAAACTCTAGCCACCACGCACCACCATAAACCTCCGTCGTTGCCCATGCCCAGATCTGCAACCCATGCGCCGCCATCACCGATGTCACCCTTCACCTCCACCATGCTGCCATGCCCAAACTAAGTCGCCTGTCATAGAAATCCACCCAAACCTTTCAGATCAGACTCAAACCTCAACCCAGAAAACGACCACTGGACCATTGTTATTCTGTTGTCGGAAAACACTGAGGGTCACCAAAAAATTGAGCCCAAAACGCCACCACCATCAAACTCGCCCCCAGCCTATTCTATGTGCACCACTGCGCGAGCCACTGTCCATATTTGCATGATGCCCCTTGCGTTGCTCATCCCCACCACCAGAACCTAGCCGTTAAGAACCGCGTGCAACCATATCCACCACCGGGAACAAGCAGCACTGTGAGGCGTGAGCAAGCAGTAGTAACGACCAAAACCCAGAGATACACTGTGAGCAAGTAGCAGTCGTCGTCCACGAGCCACTGGACCACCACATTGCACCTTCATCGGTGAGCCAGATCCACTGCACGTCGTCATCCTCCACGCCACTGGATCCGTGAGTCAAACCACCGTGGACAGTCAGATTGTCGCCGCTCGGATTCTATCGTTCGAAGCTCCATCATCCGGAACCCCGTAGCAGAAATCCAGATCTGCCCCTCTCCGGTCCAGATCCGCGAGCCCAACTCGAAACCTCCACCGTGCCACACGCAATCCTACCCAAGTCGTCAACCGCAACCCAAATTTGTTCCTCCACGAGCCACTCCGCACACCCACCAGACCCGCGAACCATTGTCAATCGGCAACACTGGTGCCAGTGCCGACACTGACAGTGTTGGGTGTGTTAGGAATTTTGGAGTTTTATGTAAAAATATCAATAGTTGAAGGTTTTCAAAATAATAAAAATGACCCTTTACTGCAAATTTTATAAACTTATTATTATAAGTAAAGTCAAAGTCCATCACTGGACCTTTGACCAAAGGGTCCATATTAAAACGACACATTGCTAAGCTTAGTGCCAGTAGTAATGAGCATCTTTAGAGTACATGTTATGAACTCCCCTCGAGCTAGTCTGCCTCCTTTGCTGTTGGCTGACTGCCATCTCACTTTTGAGACCTTAGTTTTGTATCTGCTTTGTTTGTCTTTTCTACTGTACCCAAAAAACAAGAAAAACATAAATTACAATTGTGTTTACTTAACATACAACTTTAATTATAACTATACCGATATTAAATTTAATTTTAATTAATTTTTATTTTTTACCACTTTTTTTTTCTGTCCCTGCAATAATTCTTGAGAGAATAATACAAACACCGATGGCACTACAAGGAGCTCCACTAATATTTTGACACCTACACAATAAGTCAAATTGCTGACTCCATGTCACAGGGACTGAGCTTAAAATTATATTTATTGCACTTCCCTCCTATAAGGATTAATTTGCAAAATTACAAAAGTTTATACATGTTACCCTGACTGCCTCAACGTTAGAAAGTGCATAACTCCCAAAATGAAAAAACCCTAAAGGTGAAATCGTTGAAGGTGAGCCCCAATCTCGGAAGAACAGTAAGGTCGATCTTCCTCCAAAAGTCATCTGTTGTGACATTTACTTCTTCATCGTGGAAGGTCGGTCTTCCCCCAAAGTCGTAAGAATCAAATCCCAACCCTAAACCCCAAATTGAAAGAAGCTTAAACCTCTATTTGTTGAATGTTTGCAGTGAGCTTCGAACGGAAAGTACCAATCGAAAGCAAGACGCGAAAAAGTGAGGTTTGAACGGCTAGCTGAGCGGTGGAGCTTTGAACGACGGCTAGCGGTGGAGTTTGGAAGTGGTCGTAGCTTCAAACGGTAAGCTGAGCAGGTTTTTTTATGATTGATTAAAGTAGTTTTCCCCCTCTGCACGATGTTTGGCGAAAACAACTTCAATCTTTTACATAGGTGCTCCGTAAGCACGATGCCTGAGGTTTCTGTCACCATTTTCATTTTGCATTTTGTTCTTGCAGAAGTTTGAAAGTAAGAATAATCGGTATTCTTCACTATCTCATCTCCCAAATCAACCTTCCATAGGTGCATCACTGTTTAATTTTTTTATTTTATTTTCTATTTTTGTATTCATTTTTTCTCAAGTATGCGTTTCAGTTCAGCTCCTATGTTTTGGTTAGATTTCTGAGTATATTTCTTTTTTTGAGTGATAATTATTAGTGGCTCATGTTATGTTATGATTAGAGTCAGAATAGCATACATCGTTAGCCTAAGAACAGAGGGTGGAATTGGGGTTGCACCCCCAAATCTTGATGCTGCACTAAATGTCCCAGTTGACTATCCTCAGAATGAAAAGGACAAAGATTATATCAAAGTATATCCATATAGAAACAACCTTATTCATATACTCTCTAATTAGAAATTGCCAGATTACAAGAGAATATAAAAAAGAACAGGGGTAGTGCAAAATATTGCTAGCGTTAGCATTTGTAATCAATTCAAGAGCTATAGCAACCATATGGGAATGTTTTGAACAATGTTTTTTTTTTTGTTTTACTTAGTTAGGTGGTGGTTTTCCAAATCAGAAAACCTTTTATTATCTTGAGCTATTCTGAGAACTTTATCAAACTCTTTCTTCTCATTGGGAAGTAGAACAAGCAAATTGTTTTGATTCTCATTCACACGACCTACAAAAACTATATGGGTAAACAATGACATCCAATTTCCAAAGAATGCCTGTTTCATTTTCTCTACCCCAACAGAAGTAACAAATAGTATTGTTAGTTCATAAACTAGCAGCTTCAGAGACTACCACTTTATGAATGGTTTAAGCTTTGGATATCAGCTGAAGGGGATGGATTAGTGACATTTGGGCTGAAGCGAAACAGTGGTGGAATCCTGGGAGATGGAGTAGTAGTTCTTATCCTTAGAGACAAATTTTGATGCTCCAGTATTCAAAACTGAACCTCTGGAGGGTAGTCTCTTAAGCAACCAATCTGTGGACCAGCACCTGTTGTCTATCTGGTACTTGAGTGATAGGCCAACTGATATGACTTTATTCCTTTGTGTGAATGTATCATCTTCATTATTTTTCCTTTTGGAATAGGAATTTTATCTTCTTCTTCTTGATATTCAATAAACAAGTTTGATTTGGGAACCATAAAATCCTCGTCATCAATAAATGAATCTTCTGCTGTCTCATAAGGACATTCTGATATTGAATCTGGAGAAGGAAAATGGCAACTTGGCGGATATGCTTCTTGCTCTCCAAAAATGGCAGACACATTATCTCTTCTTGGTATTTCAAGTCTTGCTATTTTTAGTCCTAGTCCTTTGGACAATCTTGACAAAGGTGGATTAGAATTTGACTCAGCATTAGAATCCTCATTTCCAGAGTCAGGTAGCTCTTGGGCTAATGTGATGGAACTTTTGGTTTCAATATTTTCAGGTAACTCTGCCTCTGAAGGATTGCCTCGGAAGAGAAGATCCTTGTTCATTTTGGCTATATTTTCTTCTCCATCTTCCCTTGGGCTCTTCTAGATATAATGAGAATTGACTATTAGCATTTTAGAAAGAACTGGGGAAAAATTTATGCTGATAGGTCAAGCAAATTTTCTATGCATGATGACATGGCTAATAGTTAGCAGTTATCTGTAAGACTGTAATTCTATGTCCTCAGTAAGCTAGTATGGGATAATAATAATGTTGTATGAGACCATGGGTTTATGCTAATCTACCTGTTTAATTGTCTCCTGCCATGTAATATGTGAATGAAACTTTGTATTACATTGACAAATGTTATCTTATACTAAAGCAGTGTTTTGCATATGTTACCTTGACATCTGTAAGATTCACATTATGCTCCTTAAGGAATGACATGAATTCTTGGAAATTTTCTTCTGTTGGGAGATAGTGCCCACTATGAGGCCAAACTGCCTGTAGAGTTGAAAAAGACTACTGTCAGTATGCCTAACAAAGGCAAATGGAAAGCATAGGAAAACAATGTATTAATCTAATAAGGAAATTTTGGGTTTTCTTTCATTTTTATACCTTAAGAACACCACCTTCAACCACTAATCGACCAGCAGACAATGTGGCTCCACCCGCCAAGAAGCTTGAATTTTGAAATGTACCCTTGTTCTTCTGGCCTTCTCATAAATTAGTATTTGACCAACAATCTATCTCTCGCCTTTGTCGAGTGTAAGATGAGATTGATACTTATGGTTATGGACAAAAAGTTAAAGGGATATTATTAAAAGGAACAAGAAAACTCACTGGACCCAGATACTTGATGCACTGCTGCTGAAGCTTTGATGTAGGACATCCCTCATGACTGATTTCCTTGCCTTCCCCAGTATCAAGCCTACAATTAAGCACATTGATAAATATCCATTAGTTTGATGGAAGGTTAATTAGCTGTCAAACAGAAACATATTTCTTTATTGTGCTTTTAATCTTACCAATAGAAGAAAGGTTGATTGTTGTCACAGTGGAGCCATTTAATATAAAAAAATTGAAGATTATGGCCATAGCGATGCCGAGGGTCAATCTGTTCAAATAGACAACCAGTTAGAGAGACTAGCAGTTTAATTTAAACTGCATCACTTTAGCTATGATACTTACTGCCTCTAGCCAGTGCTACAAAGCAAGTTTACATGCTTTATCATCCTTAGATAAACCCTTCCCAACCTATCAAATTAAAAAACAAATAACCAGTTTTTGAAGTTCAAACCACAACAGTAACATATTATAGTACAAATTATACTGCTCTAGTTCTTGCCCTTGACCAACGTGGAAGGGCAGTCTTTGGCTTTTCAATGTCAAAAAATGATATAGAACTCTGCTTTAGTTCAGCATAATCCAAAACCTTCCACCTATAAGAGTTTTATATGAATTTTTTAGATACATACACGAGATATAAAACCCATTTCTCCTTCCTTTGTTTTCCACCTCAGAATTTTCCAGTTAATTTAAGTTTTATAAGATCATTGAAAGTAAGACTCTTAATCCTGAAGTGTAACAATTATCTTCATACCAAAGATGATTAATTGTTTTAAAATGATAGAGGACTAAGCAAATAAATTGGGTAAAGTTTTACATAAACTCCAATATTTGGTTCTGTAGTTCCTTATTTCTCAGTTGAAATTGGATTTATAAAGAGGGCTGTATGGTACAATGGGGGCGAGCTGCCAATTAGGTGCATTGCAAGTGACTGTGGCAAGTGATTCAGTGGTCATTGTTCCTTATTCTTGTCACTTTTAGGAGGAACCCTTGTTGTTTTACCTTGAAATTGGTCTTTCCTGGGCACTGCTCGAGTAAGACCGAAGGTTGCAGTTCTTTCAGCACAAGATCTTATATCAGTTTCTATAGAACATCTTCTATAGATTTAGAAATTATTTCCTTGAAAGCACCTGCTTTTTTGTAGTGAACAGTAAAGCTTAGTTGATCACCAATTAGCTTGTGCAGGACACTGAAGGTTTAACAAAGTACTTTACAAAGGAATAAAAAAAAAATTAGTGGCATGTGGGGCAAACAGTGAATCCTACATTAGGAGCTAATATTTATTCCTTGAATTTGAAACATATTTGGTTAAGAATTATTTCCTAAGTAGTAAATAGATCAAAATCCATTTATCAGCATTTGATAAATAATAGTTGAGCTACCTTCGATCTCTATTGACGAGGTGTTTGACATAGTATTGTTATCTTTCTTCTGATAAAATGAAATCCAAAATCGTTGAAAGAATGTAACTCATCACAACCTCTTTCATAGATTGATTGTTTTCAGCAGGGATGCATAAAAACATTAACTGAACCTCAGACAAGTTTAGTATTCTAAATTTTATTTACAAGTTGTGTACTAATGGTTGCACACTTTGGTGCCTTTTTAACGGATGTCTCTGTTAATTATTATTAACGAAAGGGGCTGGAAACCAAATGAAAAGGGCATTATTTATTATAGAGTAACATTACTCCCATTAAATAGTCAAATACAGGAATATACATCCTTCATCCTTCTATAAGCTCCTTTTTTTTTGTCCCTATATGTTACGCATCGTACACCTTGCTTAATTAAGTTAATCAATGTGATTAGTTAAGTTAGATATAGTTAGTTTCAGATTAGCTAGAAACAGTTACTTTTGTCTCATGTATAAATACTCAGTGATGTTTATATATTGGTGAAGAATATGGGAAGACCAATGTATCATCTCTCCCTCTTGCATTGCCTTTTACCTAAGGATGCCTCATTGTTGGTGAGAAACCATGGTGCAGTAAAAAGTGTGTCTTTATCCCTAGGGACCTGAAAGAACCAAGCAGAGGGAGAGGTGCTACACTGGCATACTTCTCAAAAAAAATTCCCATTTGTATAGCCCTTTTTGCTAATGTTCTTTCTCTCTTATGTGCATTCTGGTGTCCACGAAGAGCTTGAGAGCTAAAAAACTTGCGCGGATAGTAATTGCATGACAAAAATCATGGAATAGTTGCTACTGCAGTTTTAGAGGCAGGTTCATTGCTGCTCTCACTAGTGCTTGAGAATGAGAACCCTATTAAATATATTATTCTTGAAGTTGAGAGTTAAGTCAAGTGAAATAACATGTGGATATCACATAATGAAACAAGGATATAAATGTAGGAAGAGATATGGGAGGATCTATTCTACTGAAGGTCAAAATACCAAATAAAAGTATCTTAATGAACTAAATGTATATTAGTGAACCAAGTATTGTCATCACTTGGCCATAAAAAAGTTGTTCATAAAATTCTTCTTTTCCTTTATGCTGCAAGTAAGCTGGTATAATAAGACTCATCAATCTAAGAAGAGTTGATCATTGGTTGATCAAAATAAAGTCTGATGTTAGATATTGTTCTTCAGCAACACAATTAGTTAACCATTGATGAACCGTCAATATGTCCTATTTTTACGATTCAATTACTTAGTTTTTCATATTCTTTTTATTTATTTTTAATGAATTTTGTTTGTTAGTTTTGTTATATTTTAGTTTTATTTAATTATGTTTTTATTAAGTGTTCTGTGTATTTTTATCAGGTAATTGTACAAAAAGAAAAAATTCCTGAAGATAAATATGTGAATGATTCTTATCCTATTCTTAGATGCTAATTAGAGTTCTAATTGGATACAAAATCTTAGAATGGAGATTGGATAAGGATTCTCAAAGAGATTTGATTTGGAGCAAAATTTGGATTCCCACACTATCCTGATCATTCCTCATTAATTAAGCCATATCTTAAGCTACAGAGATCAGATCGATGCGCCGTTTACGGTGTTGGAAAGCTAACAAAAAATCCTACAACTTCTCTGTTGAGATAAAGGGCAAAATCGGTCGAGTTTAGCAAGAAAAATTTTCTTTGATTGAGCACATTGCATAGAAAATCCCTAATCTTGAGAGAGTTATTTTACGGTAGTAGACCTTGGAGGGCAAATTCAAAGGAAGATTCTAGAAGGCTTGAAGATCTTAATCTCCATTAAAGGGGTTTTGATTTCTCTTTCTTTTTAGTTTTCCTTTTTCTTTGAGTTTTCTTTCTATGGGTTTGTATTCTGATATGGGTTTGTTTTTATTGAACATGAGTAGCTAAACCCATAGCTAGGGTTATGGGGGATCTTGTTTTCCTTATTATTTGGATTTGATTTCTAATTTAATTATGGTAATTTCTTTTTAGATTTATCATATTGCTTATATTCTTGTCAGAATTTGATCACTTTTAGCATGTGTTAATTCATTGTTTGACCGGTGACCATCCGCATTCAATGAGTGAATCTATATGGTAAGCCTAGGATTAGATTAGTGAATGACCAAATATCAATTTATTCTACCAATAGAATTGACGGTATGTTAGTTCATCTCTTGAATTGAAGCTTAATGCATTCTTGATTAATTCAACTAAATGACCAAATAGGTGAATTAAATTAGGAATGAAATATTGTTTCATCCATGACCATTGGGATTCAATAGTAAATAAGAGAATATTGGCAAAAGAATTACCTTAATCATAATTGAAAGAAAATCTGAATAATTGGATTCAAGTGAATCTTGCGCCCTAGTATCTTACTCTTATGGTTCTTTATCTCTTTTGTTGCAGCTCGAGAGCCATAAGAGCCAAACCCAGCAGCAAAACTGTGTTTGCTGCTAAATTTAGCAGCTTAGGTAACTGCACCGCGGCGCAAGGTAGTGCGTACCGCGGCGCAAGGGGCGTTTTTCTCCAGAATTCTGTAGTTTTTTGTGAGCGCCGCGGGCCAGGCATAGGGGCGCCGCGGCGCTTAACCCCTATTTTTACTTTTTCTGTTATTTTTTCTATTTGTATGTATATAGTAATGCTCAGTACTAGTCTCAGGTTCCCTATAGGCCATATTCTTTAAAGATACATTTCATTTTAGGTTTGGGGGAATATCTTTATATGTTTAATTCCTTTGTGCTTAATGTTAACATGTATTGGTATTTTGAGTATGCAGTGGTGTTAGTCATCATATTTTCATGATTATATCTTATTTTGACTATCACTGATGTGCTGATGACAAGATTTTCAATTTTTCACTTTATGCAAAAGATGTTGTGCATGCTTGAACTTAGAAAGTGAATCCATTTGAATGCATGACATGTTGCAAGAATGCTGGTATTGTTTTTGGTTGTCCATGATTTGAAAGGTTACTATTTGCCCCCTTTTCAGTGAAACCTTATGTGATCTTGATGCATGTGAAACAATTTAGTTGCTTTTGATGCATGATTTACATCTCACTTAGATGCAAGTGTAACTTTGAAAATGATAAGAGTGCATGTCTTGAAAATGTTTATGTATATACATGTAGAGTTTTGATTATCCTAGAAATTGTTTTTGAACTCTCTTGAGGCGAAATCCTAGGTTGTGCATGATTGAAGAAATGATTAGGACATTGTTTGGACCGATTGAGCCTTAAAAAGCTTACCCTGATATGATGATATCCTTAGGTCCCTTTTTGAAGCCTTAAACTATTTGGCCTTATTTGTTTTTCATAACCATTGTGTTCGTTAACCTGTTATCCATTCTAATGCATGTGAAAATATGTCATTTTCTTCCTACCCTTATTGTTTGTTGAGTATATGATGTGTTATTTCTTGAAATGAGTCTGATGATTAGGGATATGAATATTTAATACAAAATGAGCCTGAAGGAACCAGATGCAAAACAAAGAAAAGAAAAAGCATTGCTTTGCAAAAAAATAGAAGAGAAAAGAAAGAGAAAATAAAAAGAAAAATAACAATGAAAAGAAAAGCAAAAGCTTAAGAAAAGTAAAGTTCTCAAAGCATCGAAAATGGTTCTGGCAAATTTTATGATCTCACAATTGAATACCTGCTAATATCATGTTTTGGCTCATGCCTTGGAATATCATGTTTATGTGACTCAATATTTGTATTGTATCTTTCCCGTTCATTTCTTTCGCCCATACCATTGGCCTAACAATATAAGCTGCTAAAGTCCCTTTTGATCCTTAATCTTGTGTGATTTACATTAGAGGAGAGAGAGTTGATTTTCAATCTTGTGGATTCTGTGAATCATATGCATGTATGTTTGTAAACTTATCTGGATATGTATGACTTGATTAGAAGAAGTTTGTCTTGCATGTTTGTGATAAATGTGAATTACATGGAGAGTTTTCTGGCTTGTTAGCATGTTTAGGATTGTATATGTGTGGAACTATTTACGGGCATTTGTACTTTTTGAGGATTGATGTAGTCATTACACACTAGTATTTGTTTTTAATTGAAAATAAGAAGATTGAAATACATTTGCTGAATGAAAAATTGATTTGAATGTTTAAGTAATTTACTTAGTTCTATTTTGTTTTGCTCGAGGACTAGCAAAATGTAGGTTTGGGGGTGTGATAGTTACATAGAATGCAGTTATTTGGACCATATCCTTGTGCTAGAATGAATGGTATGTCCTTGTTTAAATGCATATTTGGAGGGTTTTTTATACACAAAGTAAAAGCAGTAATTAAACATAAACATGGGGTACCCTCCCACGAAGGGCCTGAGTTATAGTCCCAGCAGGACTTTGTCACCAAAATTGAAGTATTGCGGATGAGTAGTCTTCAAGAACTTGATCCAAGGGTAATCCTTTCAGGAGTCGCGAATTCCCTCAAGGGCCTCGTATGAATGAAATCACCCGGCTTCTTATTTGAAACTAAAACAAAACAGAAACAAAACATAGATTATATACAACTTATATACAACTTGAATTAGAACTAATCAAACTCATTGTTGATATTAGCAATATAAAAACTATCCCCGGCAACGGCGCCAAAAACTTGTTAGGGTCAAAACGTGTTGCCCATTTGCTAACCGCAAGTGCACAGGTCGCACAAGTAATACAGATATAGAGTAAAAGTTCGTTCCCACGAGGATATTACGATATAAAGCTAAGTACCAACCAATAGCTTAATCAATTCTAGACAAGGACATAAAAATAGAAAATAATAATCTAAACTAAACTAATCTATAAAAACAATAAACCTAAAAGCGGTTAGGTTTCAGGAAATCCTCCTTCACCCCCTACATCTATCAACAACATGCAATTCCCCTCATAAACACAAATGCATTGATTAGGTTAGCTTGAGAATCTTCATTAGTCAAAAGCCTATGTCTAGGTCAATCAACCCTGGTTTCAATTGCTCAACTCACTAAGTTTCCTTGAGAGCCAGTGTAACTTTCACTCATGAATGATCTATTCTCAATCACACACTATACATGGTTAATAGGTATATTTCTATCCTATTAACGAATCAACTCATCCAAGTCAATTGAACTCGCCGAACATGTATCAATCATACCATATCCATATCAACAAATCCCTATGTCTAGTTCATTTGCCAATATTAGGATCATGCAATTGAGGCCAACCAAGAACAAGCATTAAACACAGATAATGATTGAACCATAATCAAACATCCACACAAACTTAGAGAAAAACACATCATTAGTATATATAAAAGGATCCAAAATATTCCTAAAACATAGCTCAGCTATACAAAAGATAAGGAAGAGAAGAGAGAAAGGGAAAAGAGAGAAAGAAGCTCATTGATTTGTCTCTGAAGCTTGAATCCTCCTTCAATTCTTTGATCTTGGCCTCCAATCCACCAGCAATGAAGATCCAGCCAAGCTATCTAACCTAAAACTAATCTAAACTAACTAAACTAACAAAACCTAAAAAGAGAGAGATGGCCAAATGGCCAAAACTCAGAAAAACAGAGAGAAAACGGAGAGAGCTTAAGAGAAAAACATGTAAAATCTTATTTATAAGCTCAGCAGCCGCCTCCATGCCGCGGCGCCCACATATGCACGCCGCGGCGCGTAATGGGTCGGTCTAAATACGTTGCGGCGCCCACTTCACTAAGTCGCGGCGCTCTTGCCCCGGGTCCAAGTATGACCAGGCTGAAAATCCTCTTTGCGCCGCGGCGTGCTCTTCATTGCGCCGTGGCGTTGCTTGCTGGAATGCCAATTTGGCTTCCTCTTCCTCTTTAAGCTTAATTGCTCCATATTTAACATTGTTTGGAGCCCCTCCTATCATGGAGAAAACACCAAATCAATAACATATATAAATATACTCAATCCATGATCATTAAAGCTCAGTTTTACAGAATAACACATCAGAAAGGCTTAGATTCTGAATATATCAAATATAAGCACAAAACCCTCCAAATATGCATTTAAACAAGGATATACCATTCATTCTAGCACAAGGATAGGGTCCAAATAACTGTATTCTATGTAGCTATCACACCCCCAAACCTACATTTTACTAGTCCTCGAGTAAAACAAAATAGAACTAAGTAAATTACTTAAACATTCAAATCAATTTTTCATTCAGCAAATATATTTCAATCTTCTTATTTTCAATTAAAAACAAATACTAGTGTGTAATGACTGCATCAATCCTCAAAAAGTGCAAATGCCCGTAAATAGTTCCACACATATACAATCCTAAACATGCTAACAAGCCAGAAAACTCTCCATGCAATTCACATTTATCATAAACATGCAAGACAAACTTCTTTTAATCAAGTCATACATATCCAGATAAATTTACAAACATACATGCATATGATTCACAGAATCCACAAGATTGGAAATCAAATCTCTCTCCACTAATGTAAATCACACAAGATTAAGGATCAAAAGGGACTTTAGCAGCTTATATTGTTAGGCCAATGGTATGGGCGAAAGAAATGAACGGGAAAGATACAATACAAATATTGAGACACATAAACATGATATTCCAAGACATGAGCCAAAACATGATATTAGCAGGGTATTCAATTGTGAGATCATAAAATTTGCCAGAACCATTTTCGATGCTTTGAGAACTTTACTTTTCTTAAGCTTTTGCTTTTCTTTTCATTGTTATTTTTCTTTTTATTTTCTCTTTCTTTTCTCTTCTATTTTTTTGCAAAGCAATGCTTTTTCTTTTCTTTGTTTTGCATCTGGTTCCTTCAGGCTCATTTTGTATTGAATATTCATATCCCTAATCATCAGACTCATTTCAAGAAATAATACATCATATACTCAACAAACAATAAGGGTAGGAAGAAAATGACATATTTTCACATGCATTAGAACGGATAACAGGTTAACGAACACAATGGTTATGAAAAACAAATAAGGCCAAATAGTTTAAGGCTTCAAAAAGGGACCTAAGGATATCATCATATCAGGGTAAGCTTTTTAAGGCTCAATCGGTCCAAACAATGTCCTAATCATTTCCTCAATCATGCACAACCTAGGATTTCACCTCAAGAGAGTTCAAAAACAATTTCCAGGATAATCAAAACTCTACATGTACATCCATAAACATTCTCAAAACATGCACTCTTATCATTTTCAAAGTTACACTTACATCTAAGTGAGATGTAAATCATGCAACAAAAGCAACTAAATTGTTTCACATACATCAAGATCACATAAGGTTTCACTGAAAAGGGGGCAAATAGCAACCTTTCACATCATGGACAATCAAAAACAACACCAGCATTCTTGCAACATGTCATGCATTCAAATAGATTTAACTTTCTAAGTTCAAGCATGCACAACATCGTTTGCATAAAGTGAAAATTGAAAATCTTGTCATCAGCACATCAGTGATAGTCAAAACAAAATATAATCATGAAAATATGTTGACTAAAACACTGCATACTCAAAATACCAATACATGTTAACATTAAGCATAAAAGTAACAAAACATGTAAAGATATTCCCCTAAACCTAAAATGAAATGTATCATTAATGAACATGGTCTATAGGGAACCTGAGACAAGTACTAAGCATTACTAAATATTTAAAAATAGAAGAAATAACAAAAATAAAAACAAAAATAGCAAAAACAGGGGATCACGCCGCGGCGCACCCATGCTTAGGTCGTGGCGCTCACAAAAAGCTGCAGAATTATGCAGAAATGCCCCTTGCGCCGCGGTGCGTACTACCCTACGCCGCGGCGTGACTACACAAGCTGCTGAATTTAGCAGCAAACACAGTTTTGCTGCTGGTTTTGGCTCTTATGGGTCTTTAGCTGCAACAAAAGTTGTTCAAAAAGCTAAATTATAAAAATATACAACACACACAAATTAACACATATAAACAACTTACTAACCTATATACAAACCTAAACAAACTTAAAACTTTAAAAACAAACAAACACAATAAACTAACCTAATTAACATATTAACCTATATACTAACTAACACAAACAACACTTAAAACCATAAACTACAAAAACTAACAGAATTAACACATATATTTACTAACATACTAACAAAAACATATTAACAACTAACAAAACACAACATCCTAATATGCTAACATATTTAACATAAACACATTAACATACTACCTATTTATACACAAAGTAAAAGCAGTAATTAAACATAAACATGGGGTACCCTCCCACGAAGGGCCTGAGTTATAGTCCCAGCAGGACTTTGTCACCAAAATTGAAGTATTGCGGATGAGTAGTCTTCAAGAACTTGATCCAAGGGTAATCCTTTCAGGAGTCGCGAATTCCCTCAAGGGCCTCGTATGAATGAAATCACCCGGCTTCTTATTTGAAACTAAAACAAAACAAAAACAAAACATAGATTATATACAACTTATATACAACTTAAATTAGAACTAATCAAACTCATTGTTGATATTAGCAATATAAAAACTATCCCCGGCAACGGCGCCAAAAACTTGTTAGGGTCAAAACGTGTTGCCCATTTGCTAACCGCAAGTGCACGGGTCGCACAAGTAATACAGATATAGAGTAAAAGTTCGTTCCCACGAGGATATTACGATATAAAGCTAAGTACCAACCAATAGCTTAATCAATTCTAGACAAGGACATAAAAATAGAAAATAATAATCTAAACTAAACTAATCTATAAAAACAATAAACCTAAAAGCGGTTAGGTTTCAGGAAATCCTCCTTCACCCCCTACATCTATCAACAACATGTAATTCCCCTCATAAACACAAATGCATTGATTAGGTTAGCTTGAGAATCTTCATTAGTCAAAAGCCTATGTCTAGGTCAATCAACCCTGGTTTCAATTGCCCAACTCACTAAGTTTCCTTGAGAGCCAGTGCAACTTCCACTCATGAATGATCTATTCTCAATCACACACTATACATGGTTAATAGGTATATTTCTATCCTATTAACGAATCAACTCATCCAAGCCAATTGAACTCGCCGAACATGTATCAATCATACCATATCCATATCAACAAATCCCTATGTCTAGTTCATTTGCCAATATTAGGATCATGCAATTGAGGCCAACCAAGAACAAGCATTAAACACAGATAATGATTGAACCATAATCAAACATCCACACAAACTTAGAGAAAAACACATCATTAGTATATATAAAAGGATCCAAAATATTCCTAAAACATAGCTCAGCTATACAAAAGATAAGGAAGAGAAGAAAGAAAGGGAAAAGAGAGAAAGAAGCTCATTGATTTGTCTCTGAAGCTTGAATCCTCCTTCAATTCTTTGATCCTGGCCTCCAATCCACCAGTAATGAAGATCCAGCCAAGCTATCTAACCTAAAACTAATCTAAACTAACTAAACTAACAAAACCTAAAAAGAGAGAGATGGCCAAATGGCCAAAACTCAGAAAAACAGAGAGAAAACGGAGAGAGCTTGAGAGAAAAACATGTAAAATCTTATTTATAAGCTCAGCAGCTGCCTCCACGCCGCGACGCCCACATATGCGCGCCGCGGTGCGTAATGGGTCGGTCTAAATACGTTGCGGCGCCCACTTCACTAAGTCGCGGCGCTCTTGCCCCGGGTCCAAGTATGACCAGGCTGAAAATCCTCTTTGTGCCGCGGCGTGCTCTTCATTGCGCCGCGGCGTTGCTTGCTGGAATGCCAATTTGGCTTCCTCTTCCTCTTTAAGCTTAATTGCTCCATATTTAACATTGTTTGGAGCCCCTCCTATCATGGAGAAAACACTAAATCAATAACATATATAAATCTACTCAATCCATGATCATTAAAGCTCAGTTTTACAGAATAACACATCAGAAAAGCTTAGATTCTAAATATATCAAATATAAGCACAAAACCCTCAAAATATGCATTTAAACAAGGACATACCATTCATTCTAGCACAAGGATAGGGTCCAAATAACTGCATTCTATTTAGCTATCAGTATATGATGTGTTATTTCTTGAAATGAGTCTGATGATTAGGGGTATGAATATTCAATTCAAAATGAGCCTGAAGGAACCAGATGCAAAACAAAGAAAAGAAAAAGCATTGCTTTACAAAAATAGAAGAGAAAAGAAAGAGAAAATAAAAAGGAAAATGAAAATGAAAAAAAAAGCAAAAGCTTAAGAAAAGTAAAGTTCAAAAAGCATCGAAAATGGTTCTGACAAGTTTTATGATCTCACTTTTGAATACCCTGCTAATGTCAGTTGTGACTCATATCTTGAAGTAGTATATTATGTGTCTCAATGTTTGTATTGTATCTTTCCTTTTCATTTCTTTCGCCCATACCATTGGCCTAACAATATAAGCTGATAAAGTCCCTTTTGATCCTCAATCTTGTGTGATTTACATTAGTGGAGAGAGAGTTGATTTACAATCTTGTGGATTCTTTGAATCATATGCATGTATGTTTGTAAACTTATCTGGATTTGTATGACTTGATTAGGATAAGTTTATCTTGCATGTTTGTGAAAATGTGAATTGCATGAAGAGTTGTGTGGATTGATAGCATGTTAAGGATTGTGTATGTGTGAAACTGTTTATGGGACATTTGCACTTTTTGGGGATTGATGCAGCCCTTACACACTAGTATTTGTTTTTAAATGAGAAAAGAAAATTGAAATGTAGTTGCTGAATGAAAAATTGATTTTAATGTTTAAGTGATTTACTTAGTTCTATTTGGTTTTGCTCGAGGACTAGCAAAATGTAGGTTTGGGGGTGTGATAACTACATGGAATGCAGTTATTTGGACCCTACCTCTATTCTAAAATGAATGCTATTTTCTTGTTTAAATGCATATTTGGAGGGTTTTGTACTTATATTTGTCATATTCTGATTCTAAGCCTTTCTGATGTGTTAATGTGCAAAACTGTGTTTAATTGTCATTTATTAAGTAGATTTATATATGATACTGATTTGGTGTTTTCTTTATGTTAGGAAGGGCTCCAAACAAGGTTAAATATGGAGCAATTGAGCTTAAAGAGGAAGAGAAAGCCAAATTGGCATTTCAGTGGTCACCGCTGCGACGCAAGCATGTGAGCGCCGCGGCACAGAGAGCATGCCATACTTAGACCTGAGGCAAGAGCGCTGCGACCCAGATGAAATGGGCGTCGCGACGTAAGTAGACTAACCCATTGGGTGCCGCTGCTTGATTATATGGGCGCCGCAGCATGGAGGCGGCCAGCTAAGCCTATAAATAGATTTTTCACATTTTTCTTTGTGTTCTGGCCGTTTTGGCCATTTCCATTTCTAGTTTCTCTCTTTTAGTTTAGTTTAGGTTAGTTTTAGGTTAGATAGCTTGGCAAGATCTTCATTTCTGGTGGATTGAAGGCCAGGACAAAGGATTGAAGGAGGATTTAAGCTTCAGAGACAAATCAATGAGCTTTTTTCTCTCTTTTCCCTTTCTCTCTTCTCTTCCTTATCTGTTGTATAGCTAAGCTTTGTTTAGGAATACTTTGAATCCTTTTATTTATATTAATGATGTGTTCTTCTCTGAGTTTGTGTGGATGTTTGATTATGATTCAATCATTATCTGTGTTTAATGCTTGTGGTTGGTTGATCACTGATTTTCATGATTCTAATATTGCAAATGAACTAGACTTTGAGCTGTCATGTCAATATGGAATGCTTATTTTGGTTGGCCTTAATTGCATGATGTTAGTATTGACAAATGAACTAAACATAGGGATTTGTTGATATGGATATGGTGTGGTTGATACATGTTCGGCGATGAGTTGATTCGTTAATAAGATAGAAATATACCTATTGGCCATGTATAGTAGGAGATTGAGAATAGATCATTCATGAGTGGAAGTTGTACTAGCTCTCAAGGAAACTTAGTGAGTTAGGCAAGTAGAAACCAGGGTTGATTGACCTAGACATAGGCTTTTGACTACATCAGATTCTCAAGCTAACCTAATCAATGCATTTGTATTTATGAGAGAGATTGCATGTTGTTGATAGATGTAGGGGGTGAAAAAGGATTTCCTGAAACCTAAACACTTTTATGTTTATTGCTTTTGCAGATTAGATTAGTTTAGATTATTGTCTTCCTATTTTTATGTCCTTATCTAGAATTGATTAAGCTATTGGTTGGTACTTAGCTTTATAATCAAATATCCTCGTGGGAACGAACTTTTACTCTGTATCTGTATTACTTGAGCGATCCGTGCACTTGCGGTAGCAATCAAGTCTCTTTCTCATTGATTATCTTTTCTTTGTTTAATTGTTCATTACTTTTCTTTAATTGTTTATTTTGATTTTAATTTGAATTTCTTTATATACTTTCGATTGTCTGGATAACAAAGGGTTTTGCGAATCTAGTAATTACCATTTATTCCTCGTGGGATCGATAACTGGGACTCAAATCCTATATTACTTGGCGACAGAGTACACTTGCTCTTACTGTATTTTACGCGCAACAAGTTTTTGGCGCCGTTGTCGGAGAATAAATTTGGTAATATTAGAAGCGAAAAATTCTAATTAATTCAGACGCTTTTTCTTTTATTCTTTATTTTATTTTTATTTTTATTTCTTATTTTATTTTATTTTATTTTTCATTTTTTGTTTATATCTTATTTTAATTTTTATTTCTTATTTTATTTTATTTTTATTTATTTATTTTATTTTTTATTTAATTTCTTCTCTTCTTATTTTTGTTTATGCTTACTCGATCTCAGTGTCTTGATTTAACTTTTGATCTTGAAATTGAGAAAACAGCTCGCAAGTTAAAGAAGCAGACTTTTATTGCAGCTGTGATAGAAGACATAAACAGGATGGAGAGGCAACCAGTTGTTGAGGCTAACCGTGAAGAAAGAGCTATCCCAGCAGAGCGGACCATGTTTGAGTACTCTATGCCCACTGCTGAAGGGTATGGAGGAAGTATTATAAGACCAGCTGTAGTGGCAAATAATTTTGAGATCAAACCAGCACTGATCTCCATGATTCAGAATTCAGTTCAGTTTGGTGGATTGCCTTCGGATGATCCAAATCAACATTTGGCCAGGTTCTTGCAGTTGTGTGATACTATCAAGTATAATGGAGTGACAGATGATGCGATCCGATTGCAACTCTTTCCTTTCTCTTTTAGGGACAGAGCAAGTCAGTGGTTAACGTCACTACTAAGGAGTTCCATCACTACATGGGATCAACTGACACAATAGTTTCTGGCTAAGTATTTTCCTCCTTCTAAATCTGCTAAGTAAAGGAATGACATATCTTTTTTTGAGCAGTTTGAAATGGACACTCTTTATGAAGCTTGGGAGCGCTTTCAGGAGTTGTTGAGGAGATGTCCACATCATGGATTTCCTGTATGGCAGCAGATTCAGACTTTTTATAATGGTTTGTCACCTGCAAACTGTTCACTCATTGATGCTGCTGCAGGAGGTACTATATGGAGGAAAACACCTACTGAGAGCCAAGCTTTGATTGAAGAAATGGCGCTGAACAGTTATCAGTGGCAGAATGAGCGCCAGGCTCGTAAGAAACAAGCATATATACATGCTGTTGATTCTTCTACTGCAATTCTGAGTCAGTTGGAAGCTTTGGCCAAGAAGGTGGAGACTTTGATGGTGACAAATAGTGCAGCCCCACCTATCATTTGTGAGGCATGTGGAGGACAGGGTCATTCAAGTGTAAATTATCAAGTTGGTAGTCCTTTTGCCCCCGAACCTGAAGCAGTAAATTTTGTTGGTAATTCCATCCGGCAACAGTACAATCCATATTCAAATATGTACAATCCTGGTTGGAAGGACCACCCAAATTTTAAATGGGGAAATCAGCAAGGCTATCAGCAGAATCAGCAGAGAGTTCCACCACCACCTCCTGGTTTCCAAGCTCCTACAGAGAAGCCGAGTTTTGAAGATCTGGTCATGAAGTACATGCGGCATTCTGATGCCAGAATGAAGAACATGGAGACTCAGATCAGTCAGCTGACTACATTGATGACAGCGAGGGCACCAGGGACATTGCCTAACACTACTGAGACTAATCCTAGGGAACAGGCCCATGCAATTTTCCTGAGAAGTGGTAAGGAACTTGGGGAGTCTCCGCAGAAGAAGGAAATGTTAGAGCCTAGAGATACTCTTGTTCAGTCAGTGCAAGAAGATGAGAAGGCAACTGATGATGTCCTTGCTGAAGATGTCAATCAAGAAAGAGAGGTTGAGAAGAAAGCACCGAAGTGGCAGAGAGCGAAGAAGGATCATGAGCAAAGTGTAGTTTATGAACCATCCCCATATGCTAAGATCCCATTCCCTCAGAGGCTCAAGAGCAATCAGCCAGATTCGCAATTTGCCAAATTCTTGGAGATATTCAAGAAATTACAAATTAATATTCCGTTCGTTGAAGTCATATCTCAAATGCCCAAGTATGCGAAGTTTCTGAAGGAAATAGTTACAAAGAAACACAAGCTTGAGGAATTTGAGACTGCATGTCTTACTGAGGAATGTTCTGCCATTCTTTTGAAGAAGTTACCTCTAAAATTGAAAGATCCAAGGAGTTTTACTATTCCTTGCACTATTGGTAACTCTTATTTTGATAAGACATTATGTGATTTAGGTGCTAGTATTAATTTGATGCCTTTTTCTGCATTTAAGAAATTGGGAATGCAGGAACCGAAACCCACCAACATTTCACTACAGTTGGCTGATAGATCCTTCGCTTACTTGCGCGGTGTGGTGGAGGATGTTTTAGTGAAGGTGGATAAATTCATTTTCCCAGTTGATTTTGTGGTGCTAGATATGGAAGAGGATGCTGATATTCCTCTCATTCTTGGAAGACCATTTTTGGCTACTTCTGGAGCTGTGATTGATGTACCTCGGGGTGAGCTCATCTTGAGAGTGGATGGAGATTATGTGTTCATTAATGTCTTTAGGGAGGCTAAATCTTCCCCAATGTCAAATCTCCACGCTCCTATTAATTTTGTTCAAGCTAAGAAGCAGGAAATCTTAACTATTAAAGACCCCCCCGCCATCATACAGTGTTGATATTGATCTGTTGGAATATCGAGCTGCTGAGACAGATAAGGGTCCTCCTACGATTCATGTTTCTTCACAGAGTGGTCCTTCATCTGTTGATCGAATGCAACCACCTTGGCCTAGTGGAGTTAAGGCGCAATTGGGACAGTTAAATTCTTTTCTAATTCAGAATTCTGTTAGAAGCAGTCCCAAGGCCATTGTTAAAAGGAGGAAGAACTGTTTTAAAAAGAAAAAGACATCCTCCTATTTCTCTTGCTTTAAGCCACCTTGATTCTTCTGAAAAGGCAACGTCGAGCTAATGACGTTAAACAAGCGCTTCACAGGAGACAACCTATGTTTCTTCTTTCTTTCTTTCATTTTAGTTGTTTTGTTATTTTTGTTTTTCTTTTAGATTCTACTCATGTGTTTTAAGATTTTATTTTTCAGATTATGTTGCTGCGCTGACTCTTGTGCTTCTCCTTTGCTTGACATTATGTCACTGTCCATCAAGTTGTGTTGTTCTTTTTTTTACCCTCTTTATTTCTTTTTCTTCCACATTAAGGACAATGTTTATCTTAAGTGTAGGGGAGTGGTACTTTTATGATTTATTTTGTCAAAATTTTTTTTGAAGCACTTGAGTATTGCTAGTAATTAAGCTGAAATTGTGTTTTGATGTCTTGATTTATTCTGAGCTGATGGTGATATGTTTTGAAGGGAATTCCATTGATCATGAGCTGATAATGTGTGAAGCAATCTTTTTCATTGAAGTAAAGTGAAATTTAGCATCTTAGTTAGAAATTAGCCATGTCTGCTTACTTTTGTTCTCTTTATCAACTTAGCCAGAAAGTGAGTTTTGAGCCTTAATGATTAGATTTTTCTTCTGGAGTAAGTTTTCTCTTAATTGATGTACGCTATAACTTGCTTTGATATCTTGTTGAGGCTTTAATGATTCACATGCATACTTGAATATGATTAAGGCAATTAGGCTTAATTCTTTCTTGACTTCCAGAGTTGCATTGATTAAATAACCCCTTAGTTGCCCTATTTGAGCCTGAAATTGATTTCTTTGAATACCCAATTGAATAATCAAGTTAAATTTTTTGGAACAATTGATGTGTTGATTGAAAAGTCTTGAAAGGTTGCTTTTGTCTTCAAGGGTTAAAAAAAATAGAAAAAAATAGAAAAAAAAGGGTTTGAAAATGGAAAAAAGGAAAAAAAATGAAAAAGAAAGAAAAGAAAAGAATTGTTGGTGAAGAATAATGAAAATATTAGGTTGAAAGTGAGAAGTTGTTATATTCTTGTGCATCATGCTCTATCTGTCATCTTTTCAGCCTGGTTTTGCTTTGTATTGATTTATTCATGAGCATTCTTTATCCTATTTTATCCTTTCTTCCTACCTTCCATTTTACCCTTAACCCCGTTACAACCAAAGGAAAGTCCTTTTGATTCTTGTGTTGTATGTGAACTTGAAAGTGGAGATGGGATTGATAAGCAAGCCTATGGTATTGCATTTTTCAATAGAAATTTGAGTGATCTCTTTGAACTTAAAACACTTGAGCGATGGAAAGTTGAGTGATCTCAGATGTTTGATGAAGAGAACAGTTGCAAGTTAGACTCAAGCCTTTAATTGTTTAAGTGTTAAATGATCTTACTTGATTGGATTAGATTGCTGAACTTGAATTTCTTTTAATTGTGGAATTTTCCTTTGATTCATGTTTCTTGATGTTGAGTTTGATCTTGTTGTTGATTCCTATTCTTTGCTTGAGGACAAGCAAAGCTCAAGTGTGGGGGGGTTGATGAATCGTCAATATGTCCTATTTTTACGGTTCAATTACTTAGTTTTTCATATTCTTTTATTTATTTTTAATGAATTTTGTTTGTTAGTTTTGTTATATTTTAGTTTTGTTTAATTGTGTTTTTATTAAGTGTTCTGTGTATTTTTATCAGGTAATTATACAAAAAGAAGAAATTCCTAAAGATAAATATGTGAAGGATTCTTATCCTATTCTTAGATGGTAATTAGAGTTCTAATTAGATACAAAATCTTAGAATGAAGATTGGATAAGGATTCTCAAAGAGATTTGATTTGGAGCAAAATTCGGATTCCCACACTATCCTAACCATTCCTCATTAATTAAGTCATATCTTGAGCTATAGAGATCAGATCGACGCGCCGTTTGTGGTGTTGGAAAGCTAACAGAAAATTCTACGACTTTCTGTTGAGATAAAGGGCAAAATCAATCATCTAAAGGGTGAGAAAAATCATGCAAGTGAGATACGAAAATCTGTCAGCTTTTCTATAAAAGGGGGAAAACGAGTTTAGCAAGAAAACTTTTCTTTGATTGAGCACATTGCATAGCAAATCCCTAATCCTGAGAGAGTTGTTTTGCGGTAGCAGACCTTGGAGGGCGAATTCAAAGGAGGATTCTTGAAGGCTTGAAGATCTTAATCTCCATTAAAGGGGTTTTGATTTCTCTTTCTTTTTAGTTTTCCTTTTTTTTTGTTTTCTTTCTATGGGTTTGTATTCTGATATGAGTTTGTTTTTATTGAACATGAGTAGCTAAACCCATAGCTAGGACTATGGGGGATCTTGTTTTCCTTATTATTTGGATTTGATTTCTAATTTAATTATGGTAATTTCTTTTTGGGTTTATCATATTGCTTGTATTCTTGTCAGAATTTGATCACTTTTGACATGTGTTAATTCATTGTTTGACCAGTAACCATCCGCATTCAATGAGTGGATCTATATGGTAAGCCTAGGATTACATTGGTGAATGACCAAACATCAATTTATCCTACCAATGGAATTGACGGTATGTTAGTTCATCTCTTGAATTGAAGCTTAATGCATTCTTGATTAATTCAACTAAATGACCAAATAGGTGAATTAAATTAGGAATGAAATATTGTTTCATCCATGACCATTGGGATTCAATAGCAAATAAGAGAATATTGGCAAAAGAATTACCTTAATCATAATTGAAAGAAAATCTGAATAATTGGATTCAAGTGAACCTTGCGCCCTAGTCTCTTTCTCATTGATTATCTTTTCTTTGTTTAATTGTTCATTACTTTTCTTTAATTGTTTATTTTGATTTTAATTTGAATTTCTTTATATACTTTCGATTGTCTGGATAACAAAGGGTTTTGTGAATCTAGTAATTACCATTTATTCCTCGTGGGATCAATAACTGGGACTCAAGTCCTATATTACTTGGCGATAGAGTACACTTGCTCGTAGTATATATTACGCGCAACAACTATTTACCAAATTCCAATGCTGATACATAAAACTATGCAGTTGTCAGAAATTTCAACTAAAATGATCATTATACAAATTGTAAAAGGAGATATTAAGGAGCTGACCAAGTATGATATCTAACATGAGATGATAATAAACATACATCAAAGCTAAAACTTGGGGGCAACACTGTGGCAGTTTTGGATATTCTATTTTGACATGTTCTTATTGCATAAGTTGGTTAAAATATGGTTGAGTGAATTGAAATAAAATGCCAAAACATTGAGGAAAAACACAATAGACTAACTTTGACACAAGGAATAACACATAATTTTTTGCTATGACCGTAAAATGCTCTTCTAAGGACTCTTGAAGTTGTAACAAAAATTAGCTAAAAATAATATATTACAAAATTGACATTGACTCATAACAATGCAGGAAATACTAAACATATACTTAATATGAAAAAGCCTGAAAAATCGCGATTCAATTCTAGACTGATATTAATATTAGTAATCCAAGTACGACATATGGACTTCTCTGTCCTACTTCAGATAAACATAGTTATGCAAGTGCAGGAGCTGTGAGCATTCAATTTAAGTGTACCTTCTCAGCAGAGAGGAGTAGGTCAGTAGGTACATAAGATTGTATGAAAACTAGTTATATATAATAGTTTAAAGTATAGAGCTTAGTAGACAACCAAGGACATCCTAGCTATCTCCTCTTTGCTCTTAGCATTTCATTTCGCTATACCTATCCCATAACGCAGCTTCTCTACTTTAACTTCTACTAAACATGGTGCCATGAGCAAGAACAACATGGTAGTTGCTACTTCTGCAAAATTAAGAAAAGACGTACACAAAATTCTAAGATGAATATGACACCACAAGAAACCAACAAAGGCATCAAAGTTCCTGATCATCCTTCATTAAAAAAAAAAATCCTCTGCGCCCTCTTTGCCTCACACCACATAAACTTGTGAACAAACCAACCCAAATTAATACCCAATAACCACTACCTATATGAACACAATGTGAGGAATGTAAGCACAAACTTAGAGGCAAATGCTACAAAATGAAAGAAGATCCATTACCTAATAGAGTCCACGTTATATGCTTCTCTCCTCTGTGATAGTCATTAACTTCATTTGCACTTTTCCCCTCCTTTTAACCAATATTCCTCGCCTCTAGAGCTCCAACAACTTAGAAAACCATTCTAGCATTTGTAAATACATGATTTCATATGATATATATAATCGATAATTTAACGACCTACATAAATAGAGGTTTATTTGTGAATGTGATAGAAATCAGACAATGGTACCATATAGTCATTTACGTAAGTTAGAAGATATGGAATATCACAGAAATGACAACCAAAGTTGATCATAAAGGAATTACCAAATAAAACACGAGGATGAATCCCTATTGGATTTGTGACATTGGAAGAGTTAGTGAGGTTGTCACTACAAGGACCTGCAGAGGTTTCTTGAATAGATACATTACAAGCAACCTGGATGCTAACTTCAGATTCATATTCTGCAGAGGCCTCCACTTCAAGATAAAACTTTGGTTTCATGATTTATCTGTGCTTTAGTTTGAAGCTAGTTTACAACATAGGTGCAGCAATCAACCATCAGAATAGTCAGTGTAAGATCTATTTCAGAGATTGCAGTGAAAGATATATTTTACCCTGCAATAGGGTATGTAATGAAAACACATGAGCTCATATTTAGCAAGCATCATATCAAGACATTCTTTAGTCAATGAACTATATTAGTATTTGAAATGGTGAAGTATTACCAGACACAAACATAAGTAAATGCGAAATAGGATGTATATGCAGTAAAAGCTATAGTTATCAACAAATGCAATGCATTGCAGTGGTCACAAGGCCATATTGAAAAGTAGTAAAGAGTAACAAAAAAAAAATTCTTGTATGTTTTCAGTTCTTCCCCTAACATTGCTGAAGTGGGATTAATATATAGGTGGCCAGATTAAGTCAAACAGTCCAGTTTAAGTCAAATAGTCATTGGTTTGGCTGAGTTTCAGTTTACTTTGCAAAGTTTGGTGATATTTTTATTGAGTCTGTGCAAATTATGAGTTAATTTTTGGTGTTTGGCTTTGCTTTGGGTTTCTTTTTTGGGATTGTGATCATATTTCCTATTGAACTTGCTAGTATTAAGTTGGGTTTGTTTACTTGTTTGTGATAATGAAGTGATTGACATGGAATTTGTTAGTATTATATTGAGCATATTTTGACTTATGCTTGGTGATATAATCTACCATGTTGTGTGTTTTATAAGATACCTGTTTTGATAATTTGTGTTCTTTTATTATGACGTTCAGACATTGCGTTAGAGTCAATGGTACTTAGTAAATGCAAGGTTGGACCTCTAAGCCACCCAATTATCGAATAGACATGCATTTAACATGCATTTTTTTGTTCTTTTAGCCTAAGGTTATCCGTGGGAATGTCTTCCTAGTCATCCACGTATCAAACTCGTACCTATGGACAAATTGGTGCGAGGGTATGCTTTTGTGGTCAGATGGCAACTCTTACAACCTCTTGGTCTGACAGAAATCCTGGTAGACAATATTACCAGTGCCCCATATCGAATGGAAGGGAGCGTGTAAGTATCAGTTGTTTTCTTTATGTTTTGTCTGAGATTTCTTCTACAAGTTATTAGCACTGCTTTTGTGTGAAATGGTCCCTAGACCAAATGTAGACAAATTTGATCTGGTAGTCTGAAGAAATTGACATTCTGCCAAGTATTTTACCTTTCGTGTTTTATTATTAAATAATATTTTGGTTGGCTTAGTGACTGCTCCCGTGCAAATATTTTTATTGTTGCACTTATTTCTGTGTTGGCATATATTGTTGCCCCATTTGTATCTTTTTTTTTTTTTGCTTCATAGGTAGCGTTTAAGCAATTTATTTGTTTGTATGTATGTGTATATTTTGGCAGGGCTGTGCCTATTTTGACTGGGCTGAACCCCCTAAGGAGCATTCAATGCCCCCAGTATCACTCGTTGGGAAAAATATTGGCAGCAATGAGAATGGGACACAGATAACTGACTTAGTACAACAAATGTGCCGAATTAAGAATGAGATTGGAAGGTTGTAAGTGATAGCAGTTGAATGCATGAAAAAGGATGAGCTGCATTTGAAGTTGCTGGTAGGAACATGGATTTTGTTAGCCTTATTTATTGCTGTAGTAGTTATGAGAATGTAATGGCCTGGTTCATGATGAGACAGTTAATGAATTAGCAACAATAGTAGACATCTTTAGTTTAAGCTTAAGTTTGTGATTTAAACAATGTTGCATTAATGAACTACTTTTTATTATATATATGTAGTGACAGTTTGTTTAAGTTATATGCAAAAAAATTGTGGTGGAGGTTCTTGACTATCTATACAATGGGCGAATGGGCTATATGCTGGGTCGTTTTAATGTTTTTTGTTAGTATTTTCTGAAACAAACGATAAGTTAGCGAAGTACTTCCTAATGCTTTTTTTCCACTTCATATAAACAAGCACTCTGCCATTGATTTCTTTCTTCCGTATCTGGCAATGAAAGCAAAAGCATATGATATCTATATACTCATTATTAAACTTGGACCTCAACTTTTCTGGCATTCCATTTTCCCAAAAAAAAAGGGTGTATAATTAAACACATTTACCAATTATATGTAAATATGTTGAAAGTGCTATCCTGTCAATAAGATGTCATGACTTTAAATTGTATTTCCCCTAACCCGTTTAATATACCATGTCATTCTTTAAAATTCATCTTTATTTAGCAATTTATTGGAATTCATTTGTACATTACTCATCATGTCTATCATTTATAAATTATTCCCCCTTTGAGTCTTATTCACTGGATATGTTTTTTGTGTTATGTTTGTGCATGCCTCGTCAAGTTCAGAAAAAGCACGAGCACCATAGTCTTCATCATCGAAAACTATTCAGTCCAAAAGGTGTGTTTTCTCCTTTTACGTAAATAAAGGCAATGTATGTGCATCATGGTCTCATATGGTTGATGTGTGATATAAATATGACCTTATGTGAAGAGTTATTTTACTAAATTTTTTTTAAATTTTTTACATGTAAGTAGTAGTAAGATTTTTGCATGTTTGTTAAGTGCTATATATTGCCATGATTATTACCATGTGTGTGCATTTAATTGTGCTAGTCTTGTTAAAGCAAAAATGGCTTACCACATGCATGTTGGTTATTTTTTGGAGAATATGTTAATATACTAAATGAAACAATAGGTTGAGCATTGCTATGGCCGTTCATACTATTCAACGGCTAAGGGCACACGTGCCACTAATAGTTATGTAGACCATATTGGTAAATACTAGTTGCACTGTGGTTTAGAAATTTAGCTACTTGTACCAAAAGAATAAGTTAGATATGTCCAATTACATTCCATAGAAAATCAATTCTTTTGTATCAATTGATCTGTGTTACTTCATTCATTTTCTGTATGGCCAAGTTGATAACTTGTTCGTGGTTGCGATTATATTTGCCCATAACTAAGTCCAACGCAATCCTCATCCTCGTTTCATCATCAACCTGACATAGACGAACAAGTGTGTTATATTATCTTTATTGCTATTAAACAAAAATTGTTTAAAAATTAAAATGAATTAACTTCACTTACCTTGGTGTTGTACTTGTTTCGTACATTCCTCTTAGAAATCTGCATCATCCAGGCTGCAACCCAAACTCCGCAGTCATTCCTGTTAAAGTGGTTGACGCATTATTGGTGTTACCACTCTAACTGCACTGATTATTTTTTATCTTGATTAAAAAATAACACAAATTGGCCTTGTCCGTACGAGCCATCTCTCTGCTGTCCGAATCCAACAGGTTCAGTAATCTCAAATTCAGAAAGAATAGGTTTCTTTGGATGACGGGAGTCGTAGAACGAATCATCATGCAACATTTGTTCTATAAATAGTCTCTAAACCAGCCCATCTAATTATCATGAATAGCAGATGTTAAATTATAAAGTTGTTGTGGAGGAGTCAAGTATAAGTGTAACATTACCAGACCAGTTAAGCTTCTTAACTTAGATTCGTATTTCTCTGGAGATGGATTGGAATCCAACAGAATTAGGTGTGATTCACATAAGTCGATGACAAGTAGAAACTAGTGATTATTCTCCTCATTGATTGGTACTAAGATTTGAAAAATTGATAATTAGTAATGATAACATCTTACTATACACATTTTGTTATTGTAATAATGTCTAATTTTTTCATGTACCTGAGACAAATAGTCAACTGTCCCCATAAATTCTTGCTGATAGTAAGCCATGATTCTTTTTGGATCTTTATGCCAATTCAAGACATAATGCTATAGTATTATTGGCACGTATGTTTTATATAGTTAGTGATAGTTATAATTTAATATTAAATTTACATCAAAATAGATGGCTTACAGAGAACATGGTTGGAAGGAACCAAATTGTGGAATGGTTATAGACTGATCTATGATCATATGTAAGCATATAGATAAGCAGATTGAGTACCTGTTTGTAATAATAAAGCGAATAAGTGAGATACTTCCAAAAGATATTTAACATTTACATTAACAAGTACCATGTACTAGGTCTTACATCTTGGTCAACTCTTTGGTTAGACATTAGCGTTCTAAATGTATGTCTAGAACCATCACAAAATAGGGTTGTACTTAAAATCTCAGTCCTATGATATGATAAATAGAAATAATGGATGAATAAGATTGTTGCCTAAAAGAATATTAACACGTATTGGTGGAAAATTGTGACTTACTCATGACTAACATTGCTTTGAAATATATAAGCTGCTACTGCAGCCTCTACTGTGCTCAACCCCATTTCTTTTGTAGGCTAACACTTACATTTGGAAGGACAACTCGTGGACGTTGTTGGCCTTTTTGAGTCAATTCAGAATAAGTTAGGTTGTTGTCTACGAAATCTAGGCTTACTTCTCTTTGGGAGTTCATTGTTGTTTTGGTGATCTTGTTGGTATTATTTGTTTGACTTTGACTGGGCCCCTTAAGTTTGTTCATTACCATTTCAATGCCGCTAACCTTAGTTGATAATGGGCTGTGTTCTGGTACAATGTTGTTGTGCGTTTGGTTGACAATCATTGAAATCAGTTCTTGGACAGCTTGCTTCATGTCTTCCACAGCTGACTCTAACATGTCAACCTTTGCCAAAATAGTCTATGCAAATAGGAAGGTGCACCCATGTGTAATTTACTATGATAACCTTCAAAAAATAACAAAAATCTTTGATACAAATGTACATTTACCTCATTGTTGTCCTTCAATACTTCTCCTTTCAAATTTGGAATGCACATTGCACTTAGATTCCTCATACAGTCATTGTGTCTGATAAATATTTTCATAGCAATACACCTCCCACTGTTGCCTGTGTAATGGATTGTTTTTGGATGAACACAAGTGTATGATTTAGTAGTACAATATGATATTATTCTATTAAAATATGAAGTTTAAGATTTCTGGTTCTTAGTTTTATTTGTAAGTTTATTATTGGTTATACTACAGATGTTAGAATTATTGTTCAGACAGAGGGCTTAGCTACCTTTACAATGGCCACATAATTCCACTCACATAACAGACCAGGAGATGGTTAGCACTGTTGTTTGTTAAATAAGAATGTAGATTAATATTGTTTTACTTCTACAAATTAGAAATCTTTGATATTCAAAATCAAACTTGCATTACAATGTGCTGAACTAACCCATAACAAAACCAAAAAAACCTTTATAGTAAACCAAAATAAGGCTTCTATGTTACAAAACAAGACTTATAATATACTATTGCCATAGTTCTAGTTTCAAGGTCTAGGAAATCTAACTAGTATGAAGGCGTTTGTTTTTCATTTGAATGTTGTTCAAATTTTGGAATGCTAGTCTTGTGATCTCATCTTTTTATTGGTTATAGGGTTTCAAAACTAAGTCCAGCGCAATCGTCATCCTTATCTCATCTTCAACCTGTCACAAAATAACAACATAAGGTCAAATTCTGGTATTCCAAAGGGTTATTCTATAATGTCTATTGCTTCATATATTATAATTTGTTACTCTAGTCATTGATGTTAAATTTTTTGTCAATTATATTTGTTAGCCTTTTATTTGAAATAAAGAACACAGTGGTCAATCTATTCGTATAAAACAGAATTAGTAACTTAACGAAATTTCATAAGTGACTTACATGTATGTTGTAGTAATCTTGATAATAGTCACTATTGAAAGCTTGCATCATCCAAGTGGCTACAAATACTCCACAATCATTCCTAAAATAACAATTAGGGAGTTACAATAATTATTAACATATTGTAATAGTAAACTTTTAAAACAAATCAATAACTCCTACGAGTCAAGTCTCTGTGTTTGAACCCCATAGGCTCAAAAACTGCGAAAGAAGAAATATTTGGTTTTTCAGTACAATGGTAATCATAGAATCTCTCATCCATCGGCATCTCCTCTAGGAACAATCCCTACAGATGGAAAAATTATAAGATGTTATAGTTTGGGGAAAAAATAGGCTTGAAACCTATATCAGGGTTATATTACATTACCAGTATCTTAACAGATCTCTTTCTTGAAGAATGATTTGATGGATTAAGCATTGAATCCAGCATAATAAGTCATTTCTTGAAGAGGTTGACTATAAGTAAATACCAATGCATGTTCCCTTCATTGATGGGAACACAAACCTTGAAACATATACACGACATAACTTGTTAGTTATTACAGTTTCATTCAAAATTGATTAACCTAACATTGAAATAGAGTGTTCCCATTTCTCACCAATCTCAGGTAATCAACTTTACCCATGAAATAGGGGTGAAAGTGGTCCACAACACTAGTTGGATGTGTGTTCCAACTCAACCCAAATTGCTGCAGTTACCATCAAAAGTTACATTGTTAATCAGATTTTATTTAACTTATTTTCCATAATGACTGCTATGCTACGTTCTATTTTTAGGTGAAGAAGATACTAACTTTTGAAGGCATGCTTGGAAAGGGCACAAATGCTTGTAGTAGCTGTACAATATTGTTTTGCAGTCTGAATTTTAATTAAACTACATATTTTATTGTTACTAAATTTGATGATGTGGGTTCTGTAATGTGGCAAGGTGAGTACCACATACCTTATAGCGAGATCGAGAAGTATAAAAGATCAAGTATGTGGTTAAATTTATATCAAAATTGTATTGGGTAAATATATACTTTTATTAATATACTGAATTGTTAGGTGCTGCATCTTTGCATGGATACACCTAAATCCAGGATGTTGTTATCATCATGACAGTGGCATTACGCATTACTTCTCATATCAACCTTTCTGAGATTCATTACTTTTTGAGTTAAACTGTTATCCTATACATAAGAAGGAAAAACATATAGCCTGATAACGTAAGTACAGAAAAATCAGGATATATGAATGGATAGATAGAGACAACATGATCATCAAGGTTTTGGAATAACCATTACTACTATTGCATATTGATTACTTTCAGATACTAGTTTTACATGTATATTGATATATATTTTTGTAAGTATTACCGAGAAGCTTGTTGGTAAGAACCAAACTGATGATAATCTAGACCTTGCTCACTCTTCATATGTCAACATACATGCCATTAGATTAAGAATCTGTTTATTTAAAAAACATTTGCTGTTAATAATGCCAGTACAGTTACAACATGAAATACATGTATATGATGTAATGTATATTGAGCTTACCTCATTGTCCACTATCCCCTTAGGCACTAGAGTTTTGAAAGCCTCTCTACGGCCGTGACAGAGTCCATTGGTGGCTATAATCTCCCTACTGTAGGAAAATTTTATTGATATAACATAATTTGGTTTTAGTACTTTATATTCCTTTTCATTAATAAAATTCATCCAATGACTGATTATGAAACATATTTACTCACTCATTATTATTGTTATCTGCAAAAATATAAGCACACACAGCGACCAGAACTTCGTCAAATTTCATCTCTTCAGTTGGCCTAAACAACAAAGGCACCCACTGCATTACGATAGACAGGTTAGTGTTATGATGATTTGTATAAAAAATAATATCATCATTACATGAATTTGCATCAATCATATAAGACTTACACTAGGAGGCTCTATTCCTGATGTTCTGATTGGGTTATGCAAAGTTGTGGATAAGTGTTGTGCCTGAGACACAATGTAGTAACCATTGTGGTTGGGACTGAACTTGCCTTGGAATTTTGTGTCCGAGGTAAAAATTATTTTGCGATGGTTGAATACTTTATTTCCCACAGACGAACCATTCTCCTTTCCACCCTCCTTATCTGCGTCGTTTGGTTCACTTGATATTACGGAATTGTACTTATTCGCTATTTTTGTAACAGGCTTTGGTTGAATTTTTGAAGCCCCCAAATCCCCAATAGGCGTTTGGGACAGTACAGTTGCTTTGGTTGCAGTAGACTTCGATGGAGTCATGAAAGAGGTCTTTGTGAGTTCCAGTGTTGTTCCTGTGGGACATTTATTCCCTGATTCAGGTACGGGAATTTGGGTCAACATAGGTATCATTTGGATGGGGTTGTGGGTCGCAAATATTGCTGCCAGATTTTGAACTACTTGCTTCACTTCCTCAACAGCAAACCCTAGCTGGTCCACCCTTTCCAATACAACCTACCAAAACACATAAAGGCTTTATTGAAGTGTGAAATAACTAAATGGTTTATGTGACAATTAAAGTAAGTGATAGATATTTATTTACCTCATCATTAACCTTTACTTCCTTAGCAATTTCGTTCTCTGCAGTCTTCCTTTCCCCAATGCTTGTCTATTTTAAGCTTTCCTGACGACTAAATATAAACACGAATAAGTTAGACATTAATCATGCACCTATATTGCCTTTGTTTGGTCATCTACTCATTATTATGCACTTAATTTTCAGATAGGGGGCTTGTGATGGTTTTATGGATAGGTGGGATACATTTATGGGTCTGGTATGTTAAAATGGTAAATGATTAACCCATTCATTGAATATGCATTTATTATATACTGTTGTAGAGAAATCTAAACAGGTTAAATCTAAAAAACTAACCTTGATGATATTTGAATAATAGGTTTCATCTGTGGATCCATATTCATAGGAGTATGTGATAGTTCATCTCTGCATTTGATTGTTACCTCTATCTTCATCCTCTTTGTGCTATGTCTGCCTCGGCGTGTTGAAGGTCTTCTTCCACCAGCCATTTTTGGATGCTCCAATATGTGACTGTATGTTGTATTTTGTTGAAGGCAATGTTTTGTGTAACGTGAGAAGAGAACCGTGAAAGTGTATTCAAATATTAAGTTGTACTATATTATACGTGGGGTTGTTTACAATATACTGTCACTACTATGTCATTCAGTAACAGCATCATTATGTCCCAGGGTAGGGGCAAGCATTGGTTGACAATTTGAAGCACCAGTCAAATCCGCAACAGGCATTTGGGGAATTTATAAATGGCCCACCTTTGACATTCGTTGACAACTCTCTACATATACAATAAACTGAATAAAGTGTTAACATAAATATATTTTAATTGACACCACTATAATAATCTTATTTAAAAAACATGCTTATTATAAGCACTTGAGTTGTAAATATTTTATGCTAATTATGAACTGGTGTACGACAACAAAAATTTAGACCTAATAATTAGAATTTGGACACTAAACATGTGAAAATAAAAAAAAAAGTGACTTCTCCGGTGACACACAAAATGTGTGTTCATCGATAGTTTTTTATTTTGTTTTTATTAGTTACTTTAGCTTTTTCTTGGATTTTCATATATTAATTCATCCAATCTTGCTTTATTGTGTTTTTCTATTTTGAGTAGATCACCTATTCATACAAGATATTTACTTAATTTTTTTATTTCTCTTTCTTTTTGTTCTTTATTTTTTATTCTATTTAATAACTCGTAAACATATTTTTCCTTGTCTATCAAATATATTCATTGGAGTTTCATTACTTAATTTTTTATAATAAATAATATTTTTTCGTAAATAAAATCATTTAAGTATTCCCCCAAGTTTTTCTTTTTCATGCATATTTACATTTTTAATTAAGTCTAGTTCTTCTTTTTGTATTTTCTTGAAAAGAGATTTGTTGATTAGAATGTTTCCTTCATAATTTCCTTTTTCTTTGGCAGTATTTAAATATTCTATATCATCGGTCTTTTATCTTTCCATTTAAACTAGCTTGTTTTTGCAATTTTTTTTGTATACGTACTTAAATTAATTCTTGAAATTTTTTTATGTTTTCTTTTATAGATATGACTAATTCTTCAGATCTTCTTTTTAAGGCTTTACTACTTCAAGAAAGTTTATTCCTAATAATAGACTAGTATTTTCTTGGTTTGAAACATATAATTCAGTCTGAATTTTTACAAATGAGTTAAAATAAATTGCTATACTACTTTTTGTTGTTAAATAAATATTTTTATTGATTAAAAATTATTATTGTTGTAGGAGTTGTTTCTTCTATTTTTCAAGTTAAATATTTACTTATACAACTAATACATGATCCAGTGTCAATAAGTACAGGTATTAAAATTCCATTTACTATTCGTAGTACATGATATTAAGAATGATTCTTTGGAATGAGTGTTATAAACATACCAAATCTGATATTATAAAATTCTACTGATATCCTTCCTTTTAGTTCTTTGCTTTGTTCTTCTGAGTGTTCTGCAAGCCCACTGCAGCTTCCGCCATTTAAATAAAATAAATTTGTTTAAGTTGGGTAGAATGAAAGAAATTGAGTAGGAACGAAACTTTGTTTTTTATTGATAAGTGGTTATAAGTACAAGGGTTTGGCCATACTCTCAAGTGCCCGACTAGCGCTCGTAAGAGCTAGCACAAAGTTTTCCTGAGGAAAACACTCTCAAGGTTTGAGAATTTTCAGAATGAAAAACTCTGTCTTGCCTCAGCATAATAGGTCTTATTTATAAGCTAGTTTGCCGAAGGCTAATTTACATAAGTATCCTTAAAGACGTAAATGTTTACATCAGATGTCTGAATAATTTACATAGTGATGTAAGAGCTTACATCTTTTTTATGCTTTCACATTGTCAGTAAATGCTTGCAAGCTAGTTTATCAGTATCTGAGTAATTGTGTCTTCTTTGTAGACAACTCCATGTTGTTCATCATTGAGTGGAAAATTATTGTTACTAATTCCCACAAAGACCAAGTGCTTAGCTTGTTGATTGGTTCTGAAGTCTGGATAGGCGAAGTAGAATTTTAAGAAGATAATTCGTTCGTTGGCTATATTTTTGTTGAACATCTGGACTGCATCCTTAAAATTACGAGGAAATAGTACCCCATTCTTCAAAATTCATACTTAAATGAAGACAATCAATAAATCCAAATTAATTTGCTTGTAATTAATACGCATCACCTTCCATGGCTTCATTCATTTGGTTGTAACTAATTACCATTCGTCTTTCTTCTCTTTTAATTTCGTTATGATTTTGCAACATAGAATGCTGATGAAGGTTGTTTCATTTACATATGGTTTTATTAATCCTTTGTTTTCCACTTCTTCAATATCCGTAGCATATTCATCTCTGTCCTATTTTGTGTAAATCATAGGTCTACACTTTATTTCTTTTGTTGGGTCTTTTAATTTTAGTTCAATTAATTCCTTATTTTTATTATTAATATTTGGGTCAAGGGGATTTTTTTAGTGCATGTTTTTTTCTAAATGTTCGTCAATATAGGCCGATATTCTTCATTCTGGTTCTAAATTAAGTAATATTTGGTGAATTTTTCAACGTACTTCTTTAACTATCTCATCATGTTTCAGTTTGCTAAACTCTGATTATTTTTTCTAATAGATACATTCAGAAAAATGAATAATTGGTATTTCTAGTATTTCCCATAATTGTTGTTGTTGAATATATGGTGTTTTAAGGGATATATATTCCAAATATTGACAAAAAGGATAATATAATCGTAAGATGTTATTTCCTAAGATCATATCTAGACCAGTTTCTTGTTGGTATATAGTAGGAATAATAACTAGTTTTTGTTGGATTGTTAAAGTAAATCTTTTGGCTACAATGTGTAGAGGATGTATAGCTCCATGTGCAATTTGATTTTTTAAAGGTTTTTCTAATTTCCTCGATTTTTCAAGTAGTAATGTTGTTGCTAAACAAATACTTACTCCCGTGTCTACGTCGGCTTTTGTATCTTTATTAATTTGTTCAATTTTGATTTTAATATAAGTACTATTCAGATTCTGTTTCTTCTGAAGATAATTCATTTTCTCAACATTCATAGATACTGTCTTCAATATTACTTAGTTCTTCTTATAATGGTTTTAGATTATATATTTTATATACCTTTTTTAGTAATTTTGTTTGAATTCTATTTCTTTTCATTGCGGACATTCAATTGCATAGTATCATTCTACATTACATATCCAACACACTTTCTTCTCTTTGGACAATATTTTCTTATCGTTTATATTCTTTTCGTAAAATATTTTCTTTTATTATTTTTGTAAGCTCTTTTTCTAGGATAATGAAAGAAGCCTTTTACCTTATAATTACACAATAGTTGCTATTGGAAATTCATTTTGTTGAACATGGTCTTCAACTATTTATAAATTGGACGTCGTGGAGTTAAGATATGAGAATATAGTACAAGTAAAGTAATCTAGTGCTATTTAAAATGTTAAAAAGTTTACCTAAAAAAGAAACTATGGTTACAATTTTAAAATTTTCAATATAAATGTCAAGGTTTAATGTATGCCTAAATTGGCTCACTTTCACAACTACTTAGTGTAACATCCGAACTGCAGCCTATCACTGATAGTACTTTTTAACGTGGTTTCATATATTTCTCAATTTTTTTTCTGTCACGAGCCTCGTTATATTGTCACAAGAAGCTTCTTCTAAATGCTTAAATTGTTTGAGTCTACATGGATATATCACTTATCTTTTAATTAAACATATATATATATATATATGTGTGTGTGTGTGTTATCAATAAAGTGTATTACTTTTAATGTATATTTATTGTTGACAAAATAATTTAATTAAATATTTATATTAATATACATGTAACTAATTAAATTTAACATTTTATTCTCAATTAGGAAAATAATGTTTTTTCAAGGGCCACGTTAATTTGTTATACTTGTCAATTTGGATTCATATCTTTTTAATTTGAGTAAATTACACTCCCCTTCCTCCAGATTTGATGATATAATACTTAATCCCATTCTTTTTCAAAAAGAGACTCACCCACAATTAATTGAGAAAGTTGCATAATTGTGTAAATATTACAAAATAAAAGTTTACAAGATTTTCAGCATGCATAGTTATGTAACTTGATCAATTAATTAGGGGTGAGTGTTATTTTTAAAAAATAATGGGGTTAAGTTTTATATCATCAAACCTGGAGGGAGTGACCGTAATTGTTGGTTCCAAGTTTTCATAGTCCTTGTCACATTGATATCAGAATTCATACAAAGGCCAGATTATCAAAATCCTTAACATTTACTTGGTTTTTGTGATTTTAATCTCATACGTTTGCTAAGTAGGCATAATCACATTGCACAACGCAAGAATTCAAATCAAAAAATAAATTTACCTTCTAATAAATATGAAATTTATCTTTTCCCCAAGCAAATGTGTATAAAAGGTTACAACACATAAGTGGAATATTTGTAGAAAAATAAACAAACATTGGTGATTAGGTATAACTTATTTGTATCTTTTTTTTAAGAAAAAACTTCAACTATCATTTGGAGGTCTACCCATTAATATTCAATCATGTAATTTTTACAAAATAAATGAGAAAGAATTTCGTGAAGCTATGTTTTGTAAAGAGTATAAGGTAGAAAGATTTGATGATAGAAAGTCCTTTCTACTCTGCACCTGCCTTCTTTGGAAATTGGAGTCTTGAAATTCATGAAGTAGGTGGGCACAAATATTTTCATGTTTCAGAATGACAAGACATATTACCATGTATAGAATTGCAAAGTGAATAGTGTTATACTAATCTACAATAAGTAGGTTGACAACATCACACATTTTTTACGCTTCATCTCACGTTCTATCACATCCTCCACACTATGCAACCACCCATTAGCATCATTGCATCCAGCCTAAACCACAATAAATAAATGGTTGTACGTTCTCCTCAAATACGCTACCATGTTGGTTAAGGCCAATAAATTCACTTTCATTGTAGGTAATTTTTTTAGCCAAACTTGAAATGTAGTTGATGGTAAATAATATGTTAGTAGATCATTACAAGTTTTTAACTATAATAAGAAGTGAACAAAATTTGTGCCAATACTGTATGGATCTATTGGAATCGCCTGACTCACAACACTATTTGATAGAGTTAGAAATGGTTTAGTGTTTACATTAAATTAAACATTTAAGATAGACTCACTATTGGACCGAGTTGGGTATGGTGTAGTGTTGGTAGCTGCCAAACCACTGGGCTGAAAAGTGGCCGTTGGGTGGCGATGTGAAATTAAAAAGGAGGAGCCTTAGCTGGGATGAGGACGCCAGGCAGCCATTGTGTCGCTGGGCAGTGGAATTGCCACAACAAAGGGTCATCTCTTACTTAATATCGCTAAGCGGTCTACATACCGCCGGGCGTTAAGTCACAAAAAAAAAAGCCACTGACTATGTGCCGCCAGGCAGCCATAGTGTCGCTGGGCGGTGGAATTGCCAGAACAAAGGGGCATCTCTGACGTAATATCGCTAAGCGGGCGACATACTGCTGGGTGGTCAGGCACCAATCAAAAGAACAGGCCACTGACTATGCACCGCTAGGTGGCCATAGTGTCGCTGGGCAGTGGAAGTGAAGAACATAGGGTCATGTCTGACTTAATATCGCTAAGCGGTCTATATACCACCTGGCGGTCACTCCCCAAAGGCGGAGAAGGATATTTTGTCATACTCGAAAGACCAACGATTTTTTTTGGGTACAAAACCAACGAATATTCTTTATTTGGTAAGTCAAAGACAGGATGATAGTTTGTGGCCAAAGAATTAATACTATCGAAAGCGATGAGCTAACTTCCCACAATGATGGGTTGATATGATTTGGATCTGTGGTAAAATCACACTTACCTTACTTGCAAAACCAATATTACGAACTATAATAGGTTTCCCGTTCTTTCCTTAGTCTGTTAGTTTGTTGTATTCCACTTCAATTATGAGAGGGACATACAAAGTATCACATGAATACTATTTTTTTTAAATAAAAGGTGGTTGCTTCATTTCCATTTCTTTTTCTATATTTTCGTTAACAAATAAGTGTATTGTGATATTCGCATAGCAGTTTTAACTGTTATACTTCCATTTTTATGGAGATCATCCCCGCTGAATGAGTAATATGGAAAACAAAGAAGTAGTGGTGATTATCATTTTTTTTTGGTTTTCGGCAAACGAAATAGTGGTGATTATCACCAGAAGATAGTGTAAAAAAATAGTGGTAATTGTTGAGCCCATCTTCTGGATTGGGGTTGGGCTGTTGGAGATTTGCGAATGTGAAGTGCGTAAGGAAGTAAATGGGCCGGTATAAAGTGAAAATCAAGAACATTTGTTACTAACGAATAGAGTTTTCATATATGTAAGTTTTTTGATGGGTTCTAAAACATTGAAAAATACTAATTTCACATCAATTTCACATTTCTCTTAATTGTGCAGAAATATGCTATTACATGCCATGTGTACCCATGAAATCAGTGGAGCTTGGAAGAGGCGTCTTTAATGGTTGGAATTTGAAGCACAAAAGGCTATCTCATGGCTCATGGCTGGTGTTCATCATTCATCAATCATCAATCATCCTTTGAAGCATTCCTTTAGCCTTTAGTATGTGGTTCAGAAATTCTTCCAGTCCCTCAATTGCAAAGGCCATTAATAGCTTCACATGGATTATTTAGTAGCTGCTTACCTAAATAGCCACAGACCTCTCATTCAGCTACACAAATATTGCATACAGGAGAAACTTTCCTCTCGGCACTTGAAGAATAGATACTGGCAGTCAGCCAAGAAAGTAAAGTAACATGGCTAATTAATTTAGTTTAAGTATCTTTCTACATGACTAATTTAGTTTAAGTATCTTTCTTTTATGGTATATTTTGATTAAACATGTTCTATTAGTTACCATATTACCTCTCAGTCATGTTAGTAGGCACATCGTTCTTGATGTGAAATTTTTATGATATACCAACTGAAAGAATTTTTACTGAGATAAGTAGTGTCATCTATTAACATGTTTCAGTATAACATGAATTTTTTGAGTTGTAACATAAACTTTAATTACTGAGAAATTATCCGAAGAAATTATAAATATTGTTGAAATATTTTAAATAATATGAACGTTCAATTATTCCATCATCCTAAATATTTCACAGAAATATGTTGCAAACTCTTGTTTGAACTCAATTTAGATTTTATAAACCATGTTTACATTTACATACTTAAGTCAAAAAATAGCAGACAGATTTGCTTGTAACCAATTTATATCAAATTAAAGAAGGCATAGCTTATAAGTTATAACTTATTACACGCATGGCTGATCTATACTTCATCTGTACTTCTTTTCTTTGACAGGTCCCCTTGGAATCTTGTTGGGAACTTTAGAATCTAATGTCTTGAACAATCTATTCACGTCTTGGTTGCCTTTGCTTGCTAGATAATCGACCTCATATTCATACCGCTCATACATGACCGGAAGGGTCACCAGGCAGAGAAACACTGTAGAAGAAAATGTAGCAGATCAATAATTAAAAAGGCTCAACTCAACTAAGAAACTTGATAACTAGGAAATAGCAAAATGAATTTGTTCTGGATCTCACTCATATATAGAAGATTCAACGTGGTGAAATAACTCCCAATAGCTGTCATGATCTAGAGACCAGCGATGGTCTGAAATTCAAGCACTTGATGTCAACTAACAAATTAATTAAGAAAATGGTCTGATATGAGATGTGAGAGTAATTGAAAATGGTTCCTCAATACCACAAAGAAGAGTTTCATGTCTTTCCCAGTTGAAATATCATAAAATTTACTCAATAGAATCAAGAATTTGCAGTTGCATGACGTGGTTCTAGTAAAGTCATATTGCAATGATTAACAAAGAATGATAGATTTCTATTACAGTTAAATAACTGTCACTCATGAATGCTGCCTTCAAAAAAGTCCAATAAAATGATGCATCATCAAATTATAGTCCCAGTTAAAATATTATATGATGAGGTTGGCATGAAATCAATAAGAACAGAAGCATAGTTGCACTAACTTAGAATGAACACAGACAATCACAGTGATACAGGTGTAAAAGGAATAGAAATAGTCAGTTACATTTCTTTCAAATCAAAGAGACTTGTGGCAGTCCATAAGTGAATTCAATATCCATAGAAGTACCATATAGAGCAAAGCCACCATGCACATATGAAACAATACATTCTTATCCATGCTGCAAGGGTGTCAATACATTATAGAAGAAATAGCTTAAGATATGAGCAATATTTCCTAACATGATATTAAGCAGCAAAGAAACATGAGTTCACAGGCATTTTTTTGTCCAATTCTCACACAAATACAATTACAACATTATAATAGGTCATTATACTTGTCCAATTTGCATTAGCATTTACATTACAACCCTTTAAGTAGCTCTTCCTAACTCACAATATTCACATCCATAAATAATAATAAGAAGGGGGAAGGACCAAAATTAATTATTTCAAACCATAAACCTTTTTGCCAGTTTTGTCTTTTTTGGTCAACCTGTAAAGTTAATTACAACACGTGAATCTACCCTTCAGGTCCAATAATTCCCAAGTAACCCTCCCAGACAATTTGACAGCTATTCACACTGCAATAAAGACGAGCCTAAATAACTAACAGGACCAACATCCTGCTGGCTTGCAAGGCTCACTCATTTTAACCACAAGTCAGAAGTATTTCCCACAAGCAACTACAACGAGCCAAAATTAACATAGAGCATTAACACACAGAACGGAACAAGACCTTGACTAACGTTGGTAATAAAATGGTGATGTAGGCAGGTTTAGATTAAAAAATATACAGAAAAAAAGTCAGATAAGTCCATGATAGTTTGACCCATCAGAATTTTATAAGTGTCATTCTACCACCCAGTGAACAAGTACGTTATTGCTACACCCCTTCACCCCTTCCAATCAATCAAATTAAATAATAAAATAAGGATGGCTGGGAATGAATGGTGTGCACATAGGATACAAGTCCCAACATGCAATCCCAAATCTCAGATAAATATTACCAACACCAATGGTCAACACAAACATGTACACCCCTTCATGCTCAACTGAATGTCAGACTAATTTAATGCTCATGTTCAAGCTGACTAGCAAAAGAAAAAATTAGGAACTGTGTTCATTAAGATAGCGACAAAGCACTTTATTTTCTTACCTCTATTTGACAAACTACTTCAACTTGCAAGCAATCATGCACACATTTCTTTGCAAAGCCACCTATTGCAGTGAAAGTATTTTAAATTGCTCTGAAACAAGATATTTAAAAATCCTCAAAAATGCTGTCAAGTCAAAGTTTCTGACATGTTTTGGTCCGATAAAGGCTATCACCTGCCAAGCCCTTAAGCTCTAGCTAAGATTTAATGCTTAAATACACTACCATTTTTTGCTATAACTGCATTGGAAACTAATGCGAATTAAAACAATGAAAATATGAATATACCTTTTATTTTCATCTTAAGCGTATTCTGCAGAATATAGCAGGAAGCAAATGATGAACCACTAAGGAAATCCAGGACATAAACACGAAGGTTATAATCACCCATCATATTTTGATGTTAGGGGCATCTAATGCTGCTAAATAACTTTTCACACTTATTTATTCAAAATAAAAAAAATAAGACGTTCATTTTTTCCTTTTTTTACATGGAGCTGCCAAAACTGTTAATTGTAAGTCTAAAAACAATATCTTCAAGCAGTGGGTCCTACACTACTAATTCAGACAAATCTTAAAAGCAGTGGGAATGTTCCCCACGGCTAGTACTTACCTGGGCAGTGGTTTTTGTAAACAAAAAAGAACACATTCACATTCTATCATAAGCAGAGGGGCCCCAAACGATAGAAAGCACAGTATACCATGGGTCAAAATCAATGAGTCATATGGACATGATAGAGACAGCTCGGCTTGAAAATAACTACCCAGTTTTAAATTTATGCAATACAAATATGCTTCTTATTTGTAACTAGCACATTAATATCCAAGTTAATAGACATTTTAACTATGGGAAAAGGGAAATAAACGGGGGATAAAATGACAAAAGTATTTTATACATAATGAGTAGAGGGTGAGCTAAAATGTTAGTCCAGTCTGCAGGTTTTGGATCCTCACCTACGATTGAAAGCAAAACATTTGGCTACTCTCCAATTATATCAAGCTTAAGGAACCAATACCAAATCCACTGCCAAAATGCTCAAAAGATACATACCATCATCGACAATTCCAAAACACATAGCATCAAAGTCAATGAATACATATACCTTTCACTTCTGTGATCTTGAGGAATCCAGTCGTAAACCAGGACAAAAATTTCCACCGTCTGCATCTTGGGTGCCACCATAATACTGATAAAGTAAAAACAACCTAACATTATCATTCAAAATAAGAATAACATTATTAATGCACTCACTTAAAAGGGTATCAACATACAACAACTAACAACAAACCTGGTTCCATAAACCCATTGCTGGATTTTGAGGGTAAATGGGAACAGGGGGAATATGTGGGTAAAGTTGTACCCCATGGTATTGTGGGAGCAATGCCACCCATTGCTGACTGTATTGTGGATAGGCTACCATTCCTTGTACTGCAATTCCTTACTCGGGGTACTGTGGGAAAACTGTCATCCCTTGCTGAAAGGACTTGTAACCATACGGTGATCCCTCACTTGTTGCAATATCTATTGTTCTCCTACATGCTTCTATTGGTACTCTATTCAGACCATGCCATACAATGGAATTCTACATAAAAAAGAACATTACTTTAAATATAATTTAACCAATGAAATTATCTGACACACCTATAAACGTGCATTTAAAATCCAATTACATTAGCCATTGTCTTATGTTTGTTGACAACATTATGCAAAGGATCATTTACAGATGCAGCATTCTGCACAAGGGTATAAGGTGAAACTTCAACTTTTTGTTGCTTCACCTATTGATGAACCTGTAAAAATTCATATTTTTACGGTTCAAAGTCTTGGGTTTTCATTCTCTTTTAATCTTTTTGATTGAGTTTGTTCTCAAGTTTCTTTTATTTTTAGTTATTTTAAATTATGTTTTAATTGTGTGTTTTAATTGTGTTTTTGTAGGTAATTGCACATGGAGAAGACTGGGCATTTAAAGAAGCAGAAAAAAGAAAAAAAAATAATTCAGAAGCCCAGCGCTCAAGCGCTGGGCCCTCACCGCTTGAGCGCGCAACGTGCGCTGGAGGATTCTTGTTTTAGTGGGCCAGCGCCTGAGCGTTGAACAAGGAGCGCTTGAGCGTTGATTGCGTTTGCTGCACTATGACTTTAGTGGGTCAGCACCTGAGTGCTGAAAGATGAGCACCTGAGCGCTGAATGCATAACAGCAGCATGAATTTCTTATAAAAAAAGGTTTTGCTAAACTTTTCACACTCTTTGACACTTTTTACACACTCTTATACACTTGGACAAAACGCAACAGTCATCAAGAGGCACAAACCCTAATGTGGTGTGGGCGCAATTAGGATTGAAGATTAGGGGTTTTCTTCAACCTTTTCACCTTTCTACAATGGAGTTTGTCATATTATTCCCTTTGTATTCTTCTTTTTTCACGTGTAACTACTTTTCCATTGTTAGGGGGATAATTAATCTTGTTATTGGATGATGTAACTTGCTTTTATGGGTTTAATTTATGTTTCTATTTTATGATTTACGTGTTTATCTCTATTCTTAATGTTTTTGTAAATCTGACCAATTTGGCAATGATCTTTTGGGTTTATGTATGATTTGAAAAAATTTGCATGAACCTAGAACTTGTGATAAACACCATAACTTCTGCAATCGCTAGGAATAGACATTGTGGGTTATGTGGTCTTTCTTTTAATTTCCTCGTTCTTAATAATGCCTTTCTAATTGGGGTTAGACTAAGAGATTAATTAATTCCAATCAGTGTAAGATGATTAATATACCAAGGGATTGAGTATTAATTATTTTTGGGAATTGACCATAAATCATTAAAATAGAACATAATTAAACCAATATTTGAATATGCATTTAAAAAGTTCAAGTGAAGTCTGACCCCTAACCTTTTCATATCATTATTTTTTCAACTCAACCCAATTAATTAAATTTGGCTTTTGTTATTTTTGTTTATTCTTTCTTTTTATTATTTTACCAACTCTCTTTTTGTTAATTTAAATAGTGTTATTTTTAGTGAATTTAGTAATTAATAAATTAATCCTCGTGGGATGATACTCTACTCATTCTTTATTACTTTTGTTGATTTGGTGCACTTGCCAATATCCACATCACCTATTAACCAAACCACACAAAATAAACAAACTTATGACTGCTTAATTAATGAAAGATCGAAAGTACACTACAACGTATAACTGCAATTAAAGTACACTTCTTTTAATAATTTTAACTTAAATTATTCTAAAATTCTCCTTTACTGATTTTTGAGATGAAGATGTTTTTTTACTACGCTTTCTTCTACACGCAATCGCACTTGCCATCTCCACACTCTGCCATAAAACATTACAAAATATATATCGAGTAAATCCTTCATTTCAATAAACATCTAAAGTCAAAGATAAATTACGCATACATTATCCTTTTGATGTGATGTCTGAAGCGAACCGCTCTGCCTCATGCAATTGTCGAGCAATGACTCATTAGCCTGCAACAAATACAATTTACTACGACACATAAGCCAATTTGTATATCAATATAAACTACAGCTTGTGACTTAACAAGATGTACTTCTCTGCTGTCAATATCATATTCTGAGCTTGAGGTATCCTCGTTAGTAATATAGTTAGCCTCGTTTCTAATCATCCTTGGGCACTTGGCAATATTGTGTCCAGATTTGTGGCAATATGAACACTTATACTTTCTCTTTCTCTAATTCTTTTTCTTTGATGGAGCACCTTTAGTCTTAACCATCATAGGATCACCAACCACCTTCTGATTACCTTCTCGGTTCCTATTAGGATCATTACGTATATCTAACTTCATAATAAGCTTCGATATTTCATCCCTCATCTCAGTAAAATCATCCAATTTTCCCGCTGCAATATGACACAACCTATTACAAATGGCAGACAATGCACCAAAACACAACCTGAAAGCTTTCTCTGAATCAGTATGATCCACCTAAATGGACGGTGTATAATCACTCTTAGCCAAAGGTGTCAAAATGGGCCGAGCCCGATGGGCCGCCCGAATGGCCCGACAAAATGGATGGGCTGGGCCAGTAAAAATGAACACAAAATTAAAAATAGCCCGAATGGGCTGAGCCCGAATGGGCCGAGCCCGAATGGGCTGGGCTGGCCCGCTATAATAACACTATATTTAGTTAAATGGGTTGGGCTGGGCCAGTAAAATGCTGGCCCGAAATTAACATGGCCCGAATGGACTGGCCTGAAATGGCCCGACTCCCGAATGGGCTGGCTCAAATGGGTCGGGCCGGCCCGTTTTGACACCCCTACTCTTAGCAGTCTTTGTCCACCGTTTCAATATTAAGTTCCTCGGAATGGACTCTATGTGTTCGTGCTTCATGGCGCAAAAAATATGGCTACAAGGAAGACCAGCTGATTCAAAACCTCGACAATTACATATAAACTTACCCTCCACACGGTCATAAGTCACCTCAAACACAGTCATTGGACTACAAAATTTATTCATTATGTACTTCATAATGTTTCCATCCTCAATTTTGTTTAAAACAATTAACGCACCAGCCTGGACTATCTCCACTTTAACTTCTGCAAATATCTTCCTTGCGTATATTTTTGAAGCTCCAAGCTCAATATTCTTAAGGGAAGTTGTCATCACAGGCTCACCACCATAGAATGACTTATAGTCTGCCTTGTGCTCATTATTTCGATAATCTTTTAAAACATGATCAAAATTGTGCATAAGTCAATAAGGCTATTTTTATTACGAACATATTGCTTGATGAAAGAGTTTATACCTTCACAATGAGAGGTTGTTCTTATGCATCCAAAAAATTCCTCCCGAAGATTTGCAGTTGCCCACATTCTCTTTCTCTTATAAGTCTTCTTGATCCACTTCTTAGCCTTCCTACTACAAACATTATGTTTCTCAATCATTTTATTCCAAAACTCTTCAAACTCAGCTACAGAAAAATTAGAATACTTTGCTCTGCTGAAATCTTCCAAGAATTGGCTATTCTTTACATTCTCACATGCATTCTTCTGGAGATGCCATGAACAAAGTCTATGTCTTGCATTGGGAAAAATAGCCTTGATAGCCTCTCTCACTGCATTGTCACCATCAGTCACAACTGCATTTGGATGTTTATCAAACATAGCTTCCGAAAGAGTTTCCAACACCCATTTATAAGTCTCAACTTTCTCGTCGTCGACCAATGCATATACAAATATTGTTGTCTTCCTATGGTGATTTGTACCCAAAAAAATTACCAAAGGCTTATTGTACTTGTTCTTTTTGTAAGTCGCATCAAATGCTAATACTTCTCCAAAGCATTCAAAATCAACACAGCTCAGACCGTTACACTAAAACAGATGTTGTAGTCTACCATCGCTTGTTATCGTGAACTTTACAAACAATGATGGATCACTATTCGCCTTCGCTTGCAAGTAACTTAGAGCAGCAATGGCATCCCCATCTTGTATCTTAGCGCGCTGCTTCCTATCGAGGTGGTTGTACACATCCTTCTTGCAAAAACCCAAATCAGAATAACCTCATTTTCGACCAACCATTAAACCCATTATGTGACATGTTCTCACCCCGTACAAATACAAGCTCTCCACTTGAGACTTATTTGCATCTGTCATGCGACGATAAGCTGGAATTAAGTGAACAAATGAAGACGGCGTAAGTTCATGGTTGTGACCCTCAACAAAGCTTCCCACTACCCATCTACATGTCTTGTAGTCGAACTGTACCCAAAACTAGGCACGACAGTTGATAAGCCTATATTTTATAATATTTAATTAAACAAATGATGGTGATTTGCTTGTAATTATGAAATAATTTTAATTGAATCCTTATCATTATCTTTGTTTTGCATATCTAGAAAGATTTAAGGCATTTGGAGAGAAATTGTGGATCATTGAAGGAATTATTGTATGAATTAGCCCTAATTTATCTCTTTGACAATGTTCAGTAAACTAGCTATAATTTGAGTTTCAAATATCTGATTGATGTGATTTTGGTCTTGTAGGAAAGCTAAGACAATTATCTACAACTTTCATGAAGACCTCAAAGGCCCAATCACACGTTTGGATAACTCAAATTGGAGTTGAAGTAAGAACTAGGGTGCTGATCCTGTCAGTTTGACCTTTGCATATTGTTCATAGCATATCTCGAGCTACAAGTTGTCAAATGGGTTGAAAGTTGGATAGTTGATAGTAAAGACCCAAATAAACAACTTTCATGAAGAACACCTTTTGCAAAAATGAAGTCTAATGGGTCAGTTTGGGCTTGCAAGTCGGAACAGAGGTGCTGAAGTTGGGTTTGAGTAACCCGTGGTATTTGGGTCATATCTTGGGCTGTAGGAAGCCAAATTGGACGATCCAGATATGCATGTTATAGCCAAGACAAAGATCTACAACTTTCATGAAGAGTACTTTTCATGGATCTGAAGTCTAATCGGTCGTTTTTGGCTTCCAAGTCAGACACAATATTTTCGAACTCAACCACTCAACCACTCCACTCATCCACTCAACCAAATCACTCCACTCAACCACTCCACTCATCCACTCAACTAACCCACTCAACCAATATTTAATCCAATCCACTCAAATACTTAACCTAATCAACCAATACTTAATCCATTCCACTCAACCACTCATCCACTCATCCACTCAACTAACCCACTCAACCAATATTTAATCCACTCCACTCAAACCAACCCACTCATCCACTCACCCACTCAACCAATCCACTCAACCACTCCACTCCACTAACCCACTCATCCATCCACTCACCTTTGTCATTTTGTTACCCTAGACTTCTATAAAAGGGCACCATTGGTTATCATGTGGAGGGTTGGATTCTCCTTCATTTCTCTCATAGTTTCTTCTTATTTCTTCATAGTTTCTCATAGATTTTGTATATTTTGATGCTTCTCTCTTTGTATTTGTCAATTTTTTACCATGAGTAGTTAAACTCATAGCTAGGGCTATGGGGGATCTTGTGTTCTTAGTTATTTGGATCTGATTTCTAAATTGATTATGATAATTTCTTTGTGGATTTACTTTATTATTTGCATTCTTGTCATAAATTGATCACTTGTGACATTTATTAATTCATTGTTTGACCGGTGACCATCCGCACTCAATGAGTGGATCTATATGGTAAGCCTAGGATTATATTGGTGAATGACCAAACATCAATTTCTCCTACCAATGGAATTGACGGGTTGTTAGTTCATATCTTGAAATTGGAACTTAATGCATTCTTGATTAATTCAACTAAATGACCAAATAGGTGGATTAAATTAAGAATAGAATATTGTTTCATCCATGACCATTGGGATTCAATAGCTTATAAGATAATATTGGCAAAAAGAATTACCTCGTATCATAATTGAAAGAAGATCCGAATAATGAGACTCAAGTGAACCTTGTGCCCTAGCATCTCTCTATCTTGGTTTATCTTTTCTTTATTTAATTGTTCTTTTTATTTTTCTCCATTAGTTTTCTCGTTTGGATCTTGCATATACTTCCGATTTTCTAAATAACATAAGAATTTTACAACTTTAGTAATTATCACTTATTCCTCGTGGGATCGATAACTTGGACTCCAAAGTCCTATATTACTTGGCGATAGAGTGCACTTGCTCTTAGTGTATTTTACACGCACCAAGTTTTTGGCGCCGTTCTTGGGAATAATTTTGGTAATATTAGAAGCGTAAAATTCTAGTTAATTTAGATGAAATTTTTATTTTAATTTATTTTATCTGTTTTATTATTGTGTTTTGCTTTTGTTTATCTTTATTTTCTTTTTATTGTTATTTAATCTTATTTGTATTTATTTTCTTATTTTGTATATTTTTGTTTTGTTTTTATTGTCATTTTTTTATTATTTTATTTTTTTTTTCTTTTATTTTTGTTTATTACTTTTGTTCATGTATTTTTAATTAATTTTCCACTGCAATTTTCACTTGTTCAATTTTTTTTTTGTTTATGTTCACTCGCTTTGAGTTTCCTGATTTGACATTTGATCCAGAAATTGAGAAAACAAATTTCTCACAGTTAAAGAAAGTAGTAACTCAAATTTCATTGTGATGTAAGACATAAAAGAATGGAAGGACGAGTAATTGAAGGGAATCGTGACGAAATAGCTAACCCAGCAGAGCGGACCATGCTTGAGTACTCTATGCCCACTACTAAAGGGTATAGAGGAAGTATTATAAGACCAGCTGTGGCGGCTAACAATTTTGAGATCAAACCCGCATTGATCTCCATGATTCAGAATTCTGTACAGTTTAGTGGATTACCTTCAGATGATCCAAATCAGCATTTGGCTAGATTCTTGCAACAGTGACACTATCAAGTACAATGGAGTGACAGATGATGCAATCAGATTGCGACTCTTTCCTTTCTCTCTTAGAGACAGGGCGAGTCAATGGTTAACGTCACTTCCAAGGGGTTCCATCACTACATGGGATCAATTGACACAACAGTTTCTGGCTAAGTATTTTCCTCCTTCTAAATCTGCTAAGTTAAGAAATGATATATTTTCTTTTGTGCAGTTTGAAATGGACACTCTTTATGAAGCTTGGGAGCGCTTTCAAGAGTTATTGAGGAGATGTCCACACCATGGATTTCCCGTGTGGCAACAGGTTCAGACTTTTTATAACGGTTTATCTTCTGCAAACCGTTCCCTTATTGATGCTGCTGCAGGAGGTACTATATGGAGGAAAACACCTACTGAAAGCCAAACATTGATTGAAGAAATGGCGCTGAACAGTTATCAATGGCAAAATGAACGCCAAATTCTTAAGAAACCAGTAGGAGTGCATGCTGTGGACGCTTCTACTACCATTCTGAATCAATTGGAAGCCTTGACAAAGAAGGTGGAAACCTTGATGGTAACAAGTAGTGCAGCCCCACCAACTATTTGCGATGCATGTGGAGGACAGGGTCATACAAGTTCAAACTGTCAAGTTGGTAGTCCCTTTGCCCCAGAATCTGAAGCAGTAAATTTTGTTGGAAATCCCAATCGGCAGCAGTACAATCCTTATGCCAACACCTACAATCCTGGTTGGAGGGACCACCCCAATTTCAAATGGGGAAATCAACAAAGCTATCAGCAGAATCAATAGAGAGCCCCACAACCACCTTCAGGTTTTCAAGCACCTACAGAGAAGCCAAGTTTTGAAGATCTTGTAATAAAGTACATGCAAAATTCAGAAGCTAGAATGAAGACCATGGAGACTCAAATCAGTCAGTTGACTACTCTGATGTCAGAAAGGCCACCAGGGACATTGCCTAGCACTACTGAGACTAATCCTAGGGAACAGGCCCATGCAATTTTCCTGAGAAGTGGTAAGGAACTTGGGGAGTCTCCATAGAAGAAAGAAATGTCAGAGCCTAAAGATACTCTTGTTCAGTCAGTGCATGAAGATGAGAAGGCAACTAACGATGTCCTTACTAAAGATGTCAACCAAGAGAGCGAGGTTGAGAAGAAAGCACCAAAGTGGCAGAGAGCAAAGAAGGATCGTGAGCAAAGTGCAGTTTATGAACCATCCCCATATGCCAAGATCCCATTCCCTCAGAGGCTCAAGAGCAATCAGCCAGATCAGCAATTTGCCAAATTCTTGGAGATATTCAAGAAATTGCAAATTAATATTCCGTTCGTTGAAGCCATATCTCAAATGCCCAAGTATGCGAAGTTTCTGAAGGAAATACTTACAAAGAAACGTAAGCTTGAGGAATTTGAGACTGTATGTCTTACTTGAGGAGTTTCGCCATTCTTTTGAAGAAGTTACCTCCAAAATTGAAAGATCCAGGAGTTTTACTATTCCTTGCACTATTGGTAACTCTTATTTTGATAAGGCATTATGTGATTTGGGTGCTAGTATTAATTTGATACCTTTTTTCTGTGTTTAAGAAATTGGGAATGCAGGAACCGAAGCCCACCAACATTTCACTACAGTTGGCTGATAGATCCTTCACTTACCCGCGTGGTGTGGTGGAGGATGTTTTAGTGAAGGTGGATAAATTCATTTTCCCAGTTGATTTTGTGGTGCTAGATATGGAAGAGGATGCTGATATTCCTCTCATTCTTGGAAGACCATTTTTAGCCACTTCTGGAGCTGTGATTGATGTACCTCGGGGTGAGCTCATCTTGAGAGTGGATGGAGATCATGTGTCCATCAATGTCTTTAGGGAAGCTAAATCTTCTCCAATGTCAAATCTTCATGCCCCGATTAATTTTGTTCAAGCTAAGAAGTAGGAAATCTTAGCTATCAAAGACCCCCCGCCATCATACAGTGTTGATGTTGATCTTTTAGTAAGTCAAGCTGCTGAAACAGATAAGGGTCCTCCTCAGATCTATGCTTCTTCACAGATTGGTCTTTCATCTGTTGATCGAGTGCAACCACCTTGGCCTAGTGGAGTTAAGGACCAATTGGGACAGTCAAGCTCTTGTCAAGTTCATAATTCTATTGGAAGCAGTCCCAAAGCCATTGTTGAAGGGAGGAAGAACTATTTTGAAAAGAAAAAGACATCCTCCTATTTCTCTTGCTTTAAGCCACCTTGATTCTTCTGAAAAGGCAACGTCGAGCTAATGACGTTAAACAAGCGCTTCACAGGAGGCAACCTGTGTTTCTTCCTTATTGTCTCTTCTTTTAGTTATTTTTGTTATCTTTGTTTAAAATTACATTTTTAAAAATAATTTCCACAAACCAAGAAGATAAAAATTTAATTCATTTCGAATGACTGAGTAAAGAGTCATACTCTTGAGACGCATTCATGTGAATTTGTGCATCATGAACTTCTTATTTGTGGAATCTTTTCAGGGGAGAACATAAGTATTACAGTCTTGGGAATCTGACTTTAAAAGACCCTAGTTTGTGTTTCTACTCATGTGTTCTGTGATTTTTCAGATCCTGTTGTAGCACTAACTGTTACGTTGTCTTTCTGCCTGCCATGTCTCATGCCTCATCAGGTTGTATTGCTCTTTTCTTTATTCTTTATTTATCTCTCTTTCACATTGAGGACAATGTTAATATTAAGTGTGGGGGAGTGGTAATGTACTCTGTAAAAAAAAAAAATTGCACAACTGATGAACACTTGAGTATTGCTGATAGTTAAGCTGGAATTGTGTGTTAATTGCTTGATTTATTCTGAGCTGATAGAGATATGTTTGAAAGGGAAACTGTTAATTATGAGATTATTTTGTGTGAAGCAATCTTATTCAATTGAGAAAAGTGAAATTTAGCATCTTTGAGTCATGCCTGCTTGTTTCTGTTTTCTTTATCAACTTAACCAGAAAGTGAGTTTTGAGCTTTAATGATTGGATTTTTCATAAATAAAGTCCTATTTTTCTTTTGGAGTGAATTTTCTTTTGTTTGATGTGCGCTAGAACTTGCTTTGATATCTTGTTAAAATTTTAATGATTCACATACATGCTTGAATATGATTGAGGCAATTAGGTTTTATTCTTTCTTGACTTTCAGAGTTGTATTGATAAAAATAACCCTTAGTTGCCCCATTTGAGCCTGAAATTGATTTCTTTGAATATCCAATTGAATAATCAGGTTGAATGCTTTGGAGCAATTGATGTGTTGATTGGAAGGTCTTGAAAAGTTGATTCTATCTTCAAGGGTTAAGAAAAAAAATTTGAAAAAAAAAAGAAAAAAATTATGAATGAAAAAGAAAGAAAAGAAAAGAATTGTTGGTAAAGAATAATGAAAATATTAGGTTGAAAGTGAGAAGTTGTTATATTCTTGAGCATCATACTCTATCTATCATCTTTTCAGCCTGATTCTGCTTTGTATTGATTTATTCATGAGCATTCTTTATCCTAATTTATTCTTTTCTTCCTATCTTTCATTATACCCTTGGCCTGCTTTACAACCAAAGAAAAGTCCTTTTGATTCTTGTATTGTATGTGAACTTGAAAGTGGAGATGAGATTGATAAGCAAGCCCATGGTATTGCATTTTTCAAGAGAAATTTGAGTGATCTCTTTGTCCTTTAAACACTTGAGCGATAGAAAGTTGAGTGATCTCATATTCTTGGTAAAGAAAATAGTCGCAAGTTAGGCTAAAACATCTTATTGTTTTAAATTGATGAATGATCTTAATTGATTGAATTTGATTACCGAACTTGAACTTTGGAACTCCCCTTGATTTATGTTTCTGGATATTAAGATTGATCTTGTTGTTGACCCCTATTCTTTGCTTGAGGACAAGCAAAAGCTCAAGTGTGGGGGAGTTGATAAATCTATATTTTATAATATTTAATTAAACAAATGATGGTGATTTGCTTGTAATTATGAAATAATTTTAATTGAATCCTTATCATTATCTTTGTTTTGCATATCTAGAAAGATTTAAGGCATTTGGAGAGAAATTGTGGATCATTGAAGGAATTATTGTATGAATTAGCCCTAATTTATCTCTTTGACAATGTTCAGTAAACTAGTTATAATTTGAGTTTCAAATATCTGATTGATGTGATTTTGGTCTTGTAGGAAAGCTAAGACAATTATCTACAACTTTCATGAAGACCTCAAAGGCCCAATCACACGTTTGGATAACTCAAATTAGAGTTGAAGTAAGAACTAGGGTGCTGATCCTGTCAGCTTGACCTTTGCATATTGTTCATGGCATATCTCGAGCTACAAGTTGTCAAATGGGTTGAAAGTTGGATAGTTGATAGTAAAGACCCAAATAAACAACTTTCATGAAGAACACCTTTTGCAAAAATGAAGTCTAATGGGTCAGTTTGGGCTTGCAAGTCGGAACAGAGGTGCTGAAGTTGGGTTTGAGTAACCCGTGGTATTTGGGTCATATCTTGGGCTGTAGGAAGCCAAATTGGACAATCCAGATATGCATGTTATAGCCAAGACAAAGATCTACAACTTTCATGAAGAGTACTTTTCATGGATCTGAAGTCTAATCGGTCGTTTTTGGCTTCCAAGTCAGACACAATATTTTCGAACTCAACCACTCAACCACTCCACTCATCCACTCAACCAAATCACTCCACTCAACCACTCCACTCATCCACTCAACTAACCCACTCAACCAATATTTAATCCAATCCACTCAAATACTTAACCTAATCAATCAATACTTAATCCATTCCACTCAACCACTCATCCACTCATCCACTCAACTAACCCACTCAACCAATATTTAATCCACTCCACTCAAACCAACCCACTCATCCACTCACCCACTCAACCAATCCACTCAACCACTCCACTCCACTAACCCACTCATCCATCCACTCACCTTTGTCATTTTGTTACCCTAGACTTCTATAAAAGGGCACCATTGGTTATCATGTGGAGGGTTGGATTCTCCTTCATTTCTCTCATAGTTTCTTCTTGTTTCTTCATAATTTCTCATAGATTTTGTATATTTTGATGCTTCTCTCTTTGTATTTGTCAATTTTTTACCATGAGTAGTTAAACTCATAGCTAGGGCTATGGGGGATCTTGTGTTCTTAGTTATTTGGATCTGATTTCTAAATTGATTATGATAATTTCTTTGTGGGTTTACTTTATTATTTGCATTCTTGTCATAAATTAATCACTTGTGACATTTATTAATTCATTGTTTGACCGGTGACCATCCGCACTCAATGAGTGGATCTATATGGTAAGCCTAGGATTATATTGGTGAATGACCAAACATCAATTTCTCCTACCAATGGAATTGACGGGTTGTTAGTTCATATCTTGAAATTGGAACTTAATGCATTCTTGATTAATTCAACTAAATGACCAAATAGGTGGATTAAATTAAGAATAGAATATTGTTTCATCCATGACCATTGGGATTCAATAGCTTATAAGATAATATTGGCAAAAGAATTACCTGTATCATAATTGAAAGAAGATCCGAATAATGAGACTCAAGTGAACCTTGTGCCCTAGCATCTCTCTATCTTGGTTTATCTTTTCTTTATTTAATTGTTCTTTTTATTTTTCTCCATTAGTTTTCTGTTTGGATCTTGCATATACTTCCGATTTTCTAAATAACATAAGAATTTTACAACTTTAGTAATTATCACTTATTCCTCGTGGGATCGATAACTTGGACTCCAAAGTCCTATATTACTTGGCGATAGAGTGCACTTGCTCTTAGTGTATTTTACACGCACCAACAGTCAGTTCTTGTCAATGGTTTATGCTCTCTTACTCTATCTACTCTTGTGAAGTGCTTCTTGTCTCTCAGTCCCGCTCTGTTGCATACTAATTGATGCATAACGACATTGCCCTTGCAATCACGGCATACATTTTTCTTCCAAATTACAAACCCATGCAACTTAGCATATTTGCTATAAAATTCAATAGCTTCCATTTGACTGCCAAAATCTAGTTCATGGATATCATCCCCTGTCAATTCAATAATTCTTTTATAAGTACCATCAACCTTTTTCCTCATGACATCTTCGTTTTCATCTCCAACAACATTGTCACCATCTTTGTCATTCTCCTATCCACCATTATTCCCAACATTCATGAGGTCAATATTAGAACCTCCATCACAATACTCATCACTGGAACCTCCATTAGATTGTTCACCATCACATTCCTCATCGCTCGAACCTCCATCGGATTGATGACCATCAGACTCTTCCTCACTTAAACGTCCATCACCTCCAATGTCATCATTCCATTCATCACTAGACAAACCAACACACTCCTCACCATCACCAACAAACACATTTGTATCCTCATTCAAGTTAGCCATTGATTCTTCGCTATTGCTAGTCATCTGCATAAAAGTACACACCTTTTTAAAATTTTAGAATCTTTTGCAATTTTTAATAAAATACCAAACAATGATTTACAAACCACGACATGTACTAACATAAACAACCATAAATCGTACACATATAAACTAACTACCATAACTAAAAAAATAGCACTAAATTCAAATAAAGACTCACTACACATCACAACATATACATTCCTCAGCTGCCAATAAATTTTACAGTCTAAACAACTATAAATTTAAGACGGTGTCTTTATTTCTTCCTCGTTGTTCGACAGCAGTGCACTACACCCATATAGCCTACTAAATGGCTATTAAATTAGTGTTATGATACATACATGTCGTTTAATAGAGAAGATTTAAAAAAGAAGAAACATTACAGCCAAACAAGACTAGTCACAGAGCTGTCTGCAAGTACACTCAACATGAGACCTGGATGATGATCAATCCAAGTATTCAAACTTCTTCATCATGTGCTTTTCACAGTGCTACGAAGTCAACACAGTGGTTAATTTATTTTTTTTAACTGAACACAGTGGTTAATTTAAACATTCCAAACACTGTAATGCTGACTTTAAACCCAGTTGTGGATGTGAGTTCAATTATTCTATGTTTCAGCTCTCAACTAATAAAGAATACTGGAAGAATAAAAAAATTATGCAAATGCAAATTGCTTTTCAACCATGGAAAACCTCTTTGCCAGGTCACATAACCCATGTCCTCAAAGACTAGAGAAGCCATAAAACACGAAAAAGTGGAAAGTCGCAACAAATAATCAAACATGGTGTCTAGCATAAAAGAAAAGGTCATAAGCAACGATCACTAATAGAAACAGAAAAATAAACTAATTTCAAAATAAATTATATATATAATTGGGAAAGCAGAAAAGAAAAAGGGGTAGCGCAAGTTTTGCTTTTTCCCCGCAATGCAGAAGCAGAAGCATAATGCGCATTTGACAAACCATGACATAGATCAATAAACAAAGAAATTCAAAGTTTATTCCCGTCCCTCAAACATCTGCAAATATTTCATGTTCAGAAGTACAAAGTTGTAGACAGAATTAAACAACTCAAGTCACAGTAGAGAAATGAAAATCACAAGAAATAAATTGAAGGCATGAACAAAAAGAGGTATCAAACAAAAAGCATCAATTAATGGCAGCAAAATAAAATAATAAAATAAAAGGAAATGACACAAGAGAAGTGAGTAGTAGTTTCATGCACAAACCAGAGTGAGCAGAGGGAACTTAAAGGAAAGTAGTGTGTGAAGTGGAAAGGCAGAGAGAGAGAGTTCAATGGAGCTTGCTTTAATTTAACCTATGCTAAAATTATGTTTTTTTTTGCTTTAATGAACTTCTAAGTCTGATCTCTGCCATATCCCTAATGTTTGATAAAATCAAACCTATGCTGCTAAGTTCAAGCAAATGTGGAAAAACATTGTGATGCTAAAAATTAATAGCTTTTCTTTGCCAATAACTTATTTTTATCTAATGACCCAAGATCTTCATCTTCCTAAACATGTGAAATTTTAGCTGCAAGATGCTAAAAACATAAATATGTGCACATCAAAGACATATTTCACCTATTACCCCTTCAGAGGGAGAGAGAATTTTCTCATAAATTTCAGATTTAATCTCTGGATCCTAATGTTTACAAGAGCATACAATTCATTTCTATCACACTCATCCCAGGTAACTTCTGTCTCATGTGTGAATTGTTAGCACTTATGACCATTCATCCTAACTCATTTGAAAATAAAAGATGCTTTAGACACTCTAATGTTTCATAATTCATATTGTAACTGTTGCTTCTACTATTGCTTATCATCCATCTAATAGTATGAACTTCAAACTTCAGAATCTTCCAAGAGATTCTTTGGTGCACCAGAACAACATATTTTATTCTGTATTACTTAATTACTTAATATGTGACACATCAGGCATATCATTAAAAATGTAGTTAAAATAAGAGACATTCATGCCTCCGAAAGCTAATTTGTCAAGCATTACACAGTACAGAGATTTTCTCCTTCCAAAAATCCCTCCAAAATGTCTGACAGAAATTTGTGGAAGGAAAAACCACAGTTTAGGCAAGAAAAGTCACATATGATCACAAAATAAAAAATATTTATCAACCAGAATTATATCACCGAATTCCCACTTGCCTCTCTGCAAAAATGCCTAGGAGATGCAGTTTTGAATGAATTTTTCTAAGTAAAAATGTTCAAAAATATGATAAACCTAACAAAACTAACATAGAAAAACCAAAATCATCGGCACACAAGAAAAGGATCATCAATATCGAAGCAAGCACGAATATTTTTCACTTTATTCCATTTTGAGAGAAAAAGAGGGGCTTGTCGACCAGATTAAGGAGTACCTTTGCTTCAAAATCAGACTGCTCAATGGCGAGAAGGAGTTCTTCGCTTTGGGGCTGAGGCCACTGAGAGCTAAGATCGAGCAACCTTCGAGACAGAGTTAAGAGAGCTAGATTGACCGAGCTCCAAGATCGACAGTTGGAAGCATATCGGTCGGTCGTCAAAGGGAAGCTTTCGCTGACCATAAGTTTGAATCGTATCAGCTGTGACAGGGAACCTTCGCCCGGCCGTGAGGGGAAGGGACAATGCCTACAACAATATGGGTGATTAGGGATTTAATGTTCTTATGATTTGGGGGTTCTATTAATTTGGAGATATAGGGTTTTTGGCCTTCTTTTAATTTGGGGATTTTGGCCTATTTGATTTTTGATATTCAAGTTTACAATTTTATGCTTTAACTTTTGTAATTTTGTAAAATAATCCATACAGAGAGGTGCAATAAATATAATATTTCAAATAGATTCCTGTGACAAGAATGCATTAATTTGACTCAATTTTTTTATGTGTCAAAATATTAGTGGTGCATGTTGGAATTCCACCGATGGCCTATCATTTTTGAGTGCACGAGAGAAAGCACCTTTTTTGTTTCATATATTCATCAATTGTGTCTTCGGTATTTGTTACATGTGCAATTTGTCTTTTGACTTCAATTAATGCCTAGTAACGTGTACAATTTGTCCTTTACCTTGTAATGTTCACTTATAAAAGAAATAAAAAAATTAAGTAAATGGAGAAAAACTAAGGAAAAGACGCATGAAACTATACTGTAGATGCTATAGTAGATATTTTAGTGGTAAAATTTTCTCATTTGTAATGTTTATAAATAGACAGATAGATTTGGTCGTATAGTCTAACTTGAGTTAGCTAACTTTCTATTCTAAAAAAATTTAGATGTGAATTTTTTATCTTAAATATATAAATCACTTTTTAACAAATATAAAATTATATTAATAAAGATATGTATATTTGTAATATTGCTCAAATAATTTTATACATATCAAAAAATAATTTGTATAACTAAGCTTTCTACTCTCTTAAGTCTGTTATTAGGCGTCAAACTTGTGAGTGCAAAGCTGTTAAATGACTAAACAGTCCACTTATGAGAGAAGAAAAAAGCGAAGAAAATGGTAAAAAGTCAAGGAAGCAACACATGGACATGCAAGTATAGATGCTACAGTAGAGAAACTTCTTCAGTTTTGCATTGGATAGACAGATAGACGAGGGAGAGAAGGGAATAAAACAATAAGCAATATCATAAATAATAAAATAAGCTGGTCCATTAGTCCATTCAATGAAATATTTGAGAATGGCTCATTTACTTAAAATTTCCTGTTTGTTTAAAAATTTATTGTTTTGAATTTTGAGGCTAGTCCCACGGTACTCTTACCTTTTCATTACTCTAGTTTTGACTCTTAATAATAGATTATTATTATTATATTTATTTCATATATTACTTTGAATTGTCTCTTCTATTTGTAACGTGTGCAATTTGCCTTTTGACTACAAACATTTGCCTTGTAATGTCCACGTATGAAAGAAATAAAAAAAATTAAGAAAATGGTGAAAGATCAAAGAAAAGATGCATGAAACTAGGCTGTAGATGCCTCTCCTCTGTATTATTTATAGATAGATAGATACCCAATTGAAGTTGAATTGAATCTGGCCTTATTCTTCACTACCGGTATAACGCAAATGGCTTCTGCAGATTCTGTTATTCCTCTTCTTACTCCTTACAAGATGGGCAACTTCAATTTATCCCATAGGTATTCTCGCATTTCTTGCTCATCTTTTTCTCATAGGTCATACATATTCATAGTTAGTTCTAAGTGCTTTTTACTATAACCATTTTCTTTTGGAATTTCAGAGTTGTTTTGGCACCACTCACCAGAACCAGATCTTACAACAATGTTCCTCAACCCCATGCTATCTTGTATTACTCTCAGAGAACTTCTAAGGGAGGTCTTCTCATAGCTGAAGCTACTGGTGTCTTTTGTTGTAGATATTAATGATGAAAGAATAGCCCGAGGCGTGTGAGAAGACACTGTTCTCAAGGATTTTATCGCACAGGTGTGCGAATCCCCCAGGATTCAACAGGCTCGTCCCGGCAGAGTCCGAGGTAGCAGAATAGCAGAGAAAGTTAAATAAAAATAGTTAACCCAGGAAGAGAGTGTTATTATTTTCAGAAGAGGTAGAGAAGCCGTACGTTTTTTCTATATAAAACTTCAGTCAGAAAAGTATTTAAAGAAGGCAAGAAAGAGCTGTTGGAAAATAGAAAGTAACGTTAGAAAATATGACTGTTGGAATAATAACGTTAGAAACAGATTTGATTGTTAAAAACTGATTGGAACGTTAGGAAATAGATGTAACGTTAAAACAGATTTGTCTGTTGAAATAAATTAAAACGTTGTAACAAATCTGCCCGTTTACCAAGTCAGTTTTGACTTCTTCAAAAACATCATTTTTCCGGTAAGCTCAAAAAATTAATTAAATATTTCACAAAAGATTCGGGCCTCTTGATATCATGCGCAGGGGGGGCAAATCGATGATTTGCACTAGCCATGAGCCTCCAGCCCATTTTTGTGCGCGCGAGCCCACCACCTCATTTGTTTCTTACAAAGCCCAAAACACATATTGATATATAAACTCTTTAAAATTTTGAAGGTTGAGCAATGTGGGACATAGACTTTTGAAATATCAAAGCTAAAACAACAACAATCCCCCACATATTTCAAAAGTCAAAAGAAAATTTAAGAGAGTTTTAAAAACAAGATTTTTCCTGGGTTAACACCATGGGTGTAAATGTATCGAATCTGGTGTCTTTTGGACTATGAACCAGACCTAGACGGATGAGACATAACATACAGTGAGTTGGTGAAGTAAACTTCTATGAACCAAAAACACTTTGTGTATATTAGAGGTCTACCAGTCACATTACACCCCACAATTCTCATTGTTGTCGCTGTGTTGCGCTAATAGGCCATGCGCATACTGGTAATTCATGAGTGCTCTAGAGATATGCTATAATCTCATACAAGCGGCCCCACTTGACACTCATATAGGTGATTTCATCAAGTGTATGCTTGCAAATCATACACCACCCATAAGGGATATGAAAATCATTAAAAGCTTTAAAGCTTATCCTCTCAATAATGCATCTAGCACATCTCACACCATAGGAAGGGACAAAGTGATTAGTGCTAGCAGAACTAAAAAATGACTTGTTTTTACCCATATGAACCTTCTTCATGGGATCTCCAATCACAAAGGTTGGGTTACCATCACTTTGTTAATTTCAAATTGGCTTAAGTCTCATTCCCTCGATGTTTCATATATTGGTTTCCTCCCAAGAGGCTTTGTCGAGGATCGCCCAAGTTCACTTCGACTTCACATAATCAATTGATATTGTTCCATCTTTTAGCAAATTTTTTTACCACATTATATGCCTCAATTGTATATGTCTGTTTTTACCATTGAAGGTCTTATTCTTTGCAATGGCTATTGCCGCTTGACAATCACAATGCATTGACACTGATGGTGTTGGTTTTATTCCTAAAGGAATATTTGCCAAGAAGTTTTTTAACCACTCAGCCTCACTACCAGCCAACTCCAGAGCTACAAACTTTGACTCCATAGTGGATCTTGCAATTATAGTTTGTTTGGCTGATCTCCAAGTAACCACTCCACCACCAAGTGTGAATACATAACCACTAGTAGATTTTGTCTCATCTGAATCTGAGATCCAGTTAGCATCACTATATCCTTCTAATACAGCAGGAAATCCACTATACACTATACCATAGTTCATGGTACCTCTCAAATATCTCATGAGTCTAACAAGTGCAGCCCAGTGATCCTGATTTGGACTTTGAGTATATCGACTCAATCTCCCCACAGCATATGCTATGTAACACCCTCCTTAGGGTATCACATGTCTGACTCCCGACTCATATTCTGAAAATAAGTTTGCACAAAGTTTGAGTTATAAAAGGTGGTTTTAAAAATTTCTTTTTTTGCGGAAATATAAACTTACTGAAATTTATAGGTCATACTGCAAACAATATATTTAAAGAGCTTAATATACAATACTGACACTGATTAATAATTTGAAATTTCACAATTTAAAGAGAAATATAAAATTAACAGACTTTTTTTTTTACAGTAGCAAACCCCATGACGGTCCTACTTAATAGCACGGTACAACACTAACGAGAAATTTTAACATACTTATTCCTTTTTCTGATCCATCTTGATGCATCGACATCTGTTCATTTGTCAACACTGCACACCTTCGAGTCATGAATGTTCACTCTTTATTGTTGTCACCAATCTCGGTGTATCCATCGCCTTATGTCTAAGACAACTCGATCCTTCTATTATTTGATTTTAACAAGATAAACACAACAAAATAACATAACAAAGAGGTGAGATCACCTACACCAATACCAATATGGCGAAGACAGAGATAACACACACCAATAATATCATACGATAGATCATACCATATTCATGCTATCGGCATTAATCAACTATCATCATTTAATCATTTATCAGTTCAATCATCATAAATAATAATTATAATAATGTCCTCAACAATTATCATCATCATCATCCAAGTATTCAAAACAATTGTCATAGCTCATTACCAATATTCCTCAATTAATATATCACACAGATATAAATGTTCAGATTATGCATGTGCACAAAGACTCAGTTTTTCAAAAACAACTCCATGGAGGTTTTCCAAATTTCGAGAAGAATGCTCTGGTCAATTCAGCCTTATTCCAAAGACAATCTTCCATTAGTAGAAAAGAATCGTGTTCTTATCGGGTATCGTCAATGCGTTGCAACGGACTGCATCGCCAAGTGGCACAGGGTACTCTCTAGCTGTCCACTGGTCGACCGCCGCGCCTTGACGCCCCCAAGATCCATCATAGACCTCACTATCATTTCTCATTCCCTCTTCAACCACAAGGGCCATAATAGCTATTAGCTATCTTTTATACAATGCACGAATTTATCAGTGCAAGTCCAACCCCAACGGGCCAAATCTTTTCAATTTCATTTGTACAATGCACAAGTATATCAAGTGCAAGTCCAACCCCAACGGGCCAAATCTTTTCAATGCATGTATAATGCACCAAATTCAAATACGGGCATCTCTTTCCAATGCATATAAAATGCACCAAATACCAATCATAGGCAAAACAAGTCACTCTCTCATACGATTGTCCATACAATCGGTTAAACAAGAATTATATTTGTATTTTCAATACAAAATCATGTTATCATGTTTTCATAGTTATAAAACACTTTCGCCAGTATTCTCACAAGATTGCAACATTTTCATTATGTTTTCACAATTCCAAAATGTTTCATTACATTTTCAAAATATCATAATACTTCATTACGCTTTCAAAATTAAAACATTTCTATTATATTTTCACAATACGTAAAAATATTCTATCATTTTTAAATGACATAGTAATTTTTCAACAGTAGTTCAAATTACGTGAAATATTTAAACGTAATTCAAATCACTTAAAATGTTTCAACGCATCTCCAATCACGTAGTAATATTTTATCATATTTCAAATCGCATAAAAATATTTTACTGTATTTCCAAACACTTGGAAATATTTTACTATATTTCAAATCACGTACTTTAAAAATTACATTTTTAAGATACGTAAATAATTATTTTTCACCACAATTCCATTTTAGAAAATGTTTCTCATTTCTTCAAAAATTCCATTTCCACTTTTCTCAAAATAATATAACTTTATACTTTATTTAACACATTTTCTTTACTCAAGAAAATCTTTTTCCACCTTTCTTTACTCAAGAAATCCTTTTCCAAAATATAATTCACAAATTCACTTTTTCATTGATATAAATCAACGTTTCAAAACTTAGCATTTTCTAATGTACTTCAAAACTCAAAAATAAGTTATACGTTAGTAGATTTACATAATACTACTATATTCTTCATTTTTCTCAAATCATTTCCAAACACAACTTTCTTCAAAATAAATTGAAGTTCAAAATATTTTCGTTTACAAAAACTTAATTTTTCAAGTGATAAATGCTCTAATTCCATTTTCAAATTCCTCAATATTCCAAACATTATTTTGGACTTAAATAAATCAATCTTAATTTCAAGAAATCCTTTTTCATAGTATATTTCACAAATTCACAATTCCATTGAATTAAATCAATGTTTCTAACTTTAAAAATTACTAATGCTTTCCAAAAATCTAACGGATTTAATAAATTCTTTTTAAAACAAATTGAGGCTCACTTGCAACCTCTTTTTTCTATTTACATAAAAATTCATTTCTCAAGTGCTAAAATACTCTGATTTCCTTTTCAATTTTCTTATATTAAATTAATTATATTTCCACTTGGAGAATCACTTTGTTCATAAAAACCAAGGCATTACAAGCCTTCAAAAAACGTGGACATGACTATTGAAACCATCAAAACATTTTTCCTTCTAAATTGATATGGTTTTACACAAACAAAATCATTAAAAATCCTTTACAAAACTTAAGACTTATAGTCTTCAAAATCAAATCATTTGCCCATTTTTATTTTTCACTTTCTTTGCAAGTCCTTGAAATCAACATTGTCATTTTCATTTAAAACTCATGTTTAGTAAAACACTTAGGATCTTTCTTTTTTTTTTTAACAAAATAATTTAATAAAATTTCCTCAAAGACCGTATTCTTGTTTTTCTTGAAAAACAAACCCTTTGTTTATTTTTCTATACTCTTCAATTCATTTTCATTCTTCATATTAATTTAAAGATACGTAAAATATTTTTCTAATTTATCAAAACCTTATAGATGGCCATTGGAACCATGAAATATTTTTCTTCTAACTTAAATAAATTTCATTCTTGTTTCTACACAAAATAAATCAATAAAATTTTATTCTAAAATTTGTGTTCATGTTTTCTTAAAAAAAATAAACCTTTAGTTCATTTTCCATATTCCTAAAATCAATCCAATTTTTTTCTTCCATAACATATTAATTTGTAAACACCTATTTTGAGGTGTCTTGGCCGAAATTCTCATTGTTCTAAGGATCAAAATTTAATTTCCTTGTTCTTGAAAAATTTCAACATGGAACCCTAACCTTGGGTGCCAAAATCGTAGTCATCTCTTTGGTCATTGGAACCAAAAATTGATTTTCTTTCCATCATCAAGTCATGACATACATATATATATAATCATATATATATCACAAGCATGCCATAATTAAAAGCAATAAATCATACATAGTATAAGCATACCATCGAAATCATAAACTCATGCAAAGCATACCAAGTATAGGCAAATAATTAAAACACATAAACAACCACAAATTAATTACAAGACCATGGATATGAATCCTCACATGGATTTAACATCCATCAAATATACAACCATCTCTCACCACCATATTTGGTTGGTGAGATAGATCCCCCTCTTACCTCTTGAAGATCCTCAAAGCTTCTTGATTTTGCTTCTCTTTCCAAGTCCTTCACCACCAAGGGCTTCTCAAATTCAAAACAAAATACATAGAAATTAGTATACTAAGCTTGATTAAGAGGAACCATGGATCAAACATGGTTTAAAACTTTGAAAATCAAAAGAAAAGTGAAGATTAGTAAACTTCACCATAAATACCCAAGAACTTTGACCTTGAAGAAAATCTATGAAGATGGAGGATTTAGAGAAAATCTCTAACATGAAAGTTGTTTAGAATATCATGTAGATTCAAGATCTACGGTTGGATGAAATTAAAAGAGATTGGAGAGTGGTTTTTGGTAGGTTGACCGAATGGTTTCTCTTGTAGCACAAAGGTTAAATTTTTTATTTTTGATAGAAACTTGAAGCTTGGATTTGAAGCTCAAGATGAATGATTTTGGAAAAACTCATAACTAGAGATGTTCTTAGAATGGTGTTTAGGTTTAGAAAATCAAGTTGGATGAAATTAAAAGTGATGGATGGTGTTTTTGGGCTGCTTGACCGAATCTATGGAGAGAAAAGGAAGAAAATGGTTGTTTTGTGTTCTTGGCTTGGTTAAGTGATGAAGATGAATGATTTAGAGAAAATCCCCAACATGAAAGTGTTTTGGATTGATGAGAGGATTCAAGATATGTAGCTAGATAAAATTATGGTAGATTAGAAATGGTTCCATGGGTGGTGACCGAATGGTTCAAGGAAGGAAAGAAAATGGTGTTGTTCTTGGTGTTCTTGGTGTTCTTGACAAATTGGAAGAGAGAGAAGAGAGAAAATGAGTTAAGTGTGATAAAATGAAAAGAAGGATGCTGCATTTGGAGTGGAAACCATAGCCTTGCATGGAGAGAAAGGAAGGAAATAATTTGGTTTTAGAAAAATGACTAATAATTGGTCAAGGCATCCAATTAAAGTCTTCAAACTTTTTCTTTGGCCTAAAAAGGCTACTCCAGCATGTCTTAAACATGTTTCCCCTCCTTTGTTTCTTGTCCAACCGTCCCCCCCTTGCATTATGCATGCAATAATATGGTCATCTTTTTCCATACAATTATGTGAAGTAATTCTAGCCATTGATTAATTCAATGGTTAGGATTTAGATAGATTTTTATTTTTAGAAGACCAAATCTAAGCCATTGGATCTTTTTCCTTTAAATTATAGCCATTAGATGTGTCTCCAAAAATTAAGGGTCAAGATTGCTTCTTCTTACTTTTAATCCAATGGTCATAATTAGTCTTTGCTACTTTTTAAGACCAAATCTCTACCCTTGATTAATTCTTCATCCAATGGTCATAAATGGTCTCCTTCACTTTTTAAGACTAAATCTCCACCTTTGATTTAGTCTAAATCTAATGGTTGTAAATGGTCACCTTATATCATCAATTTTATACCATTGATTAAATCTACGATTGATATTGAAGCTTCCCTAATTTTATTCTAACACCATTAATTAAATTGATGATGATTATCTTATACTTCTTTATTAAATTTATTTCTTAACTATTAATTAAATTAATGGTGGATATCTAAACCACTAATGTTGACTTAACAATATAATTTCTATTGTTATCTACTAAAAATCCCACGAAAGAATATATTTATCAGTATTTTTATCTTTCGATAAATAAATACAAGACAAAATAAATTTTCTAAAATCTGTTTCCTGATTCAGGTTTAGTAAGATCCCTGTCTCCGCTAAACAAGACAAATTTTTCTATACGTAGAAAATTTTTTTCACTTTATGGGACCCACCTGGGCCCACGTATAGCCACCGGCCCACATACCCTCGTGGGGCCCACAAACAGAAAGAAATTCAAAATCACACATAAAATCACAAAAATTAAAAAACGTATGAAAATCAAGTCAGATTGTTAAAAATAATTAACAATCAAGAGAAATAAATACAGAAAGATTTTTCCCGGCCCGAAAATTATCATTTTCTTGACACGGAGTAAATCACTCAAAACGATTAAATACGCTGATGGGATATTCAAAATAATTTTATAGCGCTCAGAATTTACTAAACAGTAAAATTTTGTTAACTGTAAAAATTACTGTTTACGAGATATAAAATTTGGGGTGTTACATGCTATGTCTGGTCTCGAAAAATTCATTAAATGTAATAAACTTCCAATAATTTGGGCATACTCAGATTGAGCAACAGAATCACCTCTATTCTTTTTTAATTGAGAGTTAGAATCATAAAGTCTTCACTTTGGTTTCGAGTCATAATGACCAAACTTTCTAAGAAGTTTCTCTACATAATGTTCTTGGGATAGTGTTATACTATCACCCTTCCTTATGATCTTGACTCCTAGTATTACACTTGCTTCACCCATGTCTTTCATATCAAACTTCGATGTAAGGAAAGATTTTGTTCTTATCACAATATCATTACAAGTACCAAAAATAAGCATGTCATCCACATATAAACATATGATTACACATTCACCATTCATTAATTTAGTGTAAACACATTTATCAACTTCAATAGAAGTAAAACCTTCATCAATCAAAATTTGATTAAATTTTTTATGCCATTGTTTTGGTGCTTGTTTCAAACCATATAAGGATTTGAGAAGTTTACAAACTTTATTTTCTTGACCACGAATTACACATCCTTCAGGTTGTGTCATATAAATTTCTTCTTCTAAATCACCATTTAAGAAAGCAGTTTTAACATCCATTTGGTGAATAACAAGTTTGTAAATTGAAGCCAAGGCTATCAAAATCCGAATTGAAGAAATTCTAGTCACAGGATCAAAGGTATCAAAATAATCAATATTTTGTTTTTGAGTAAAACCTTTTGCTACTAATCTAGCTTTGTATTTTTCAATCGAACCATCAGGATTATATTTTCTTTTAAAAATCCATTTGCAACCAATAGGTTTTGTTCCAGGAGGTAAGTCAACTAAAGTCCAAGTGTTGCATTTTGAAATAAAATCAATTTCGATTTTAATAACTTCTTTCCAAAATTGAGCATCAGAAGATAAAATAGCTTCAGAAAACGACAAAGGATCATTTTCAACAAGATAAGTATAAAAATCATTTCCAAAAGATGATACTTTTCTTTGTCTTTTACTCCTTCTCAAATCCTCATATGAGTTTTCACAATAATTTCCTAAAGAAATATTTTCTAAAAAAATATTTTCTAAAGATTGTTTATTTCCAGATTTCAAAGGAAATATATGTTCTAAAAATTCAGCATTTTTAGTTTCCATTATTGTATTATGATCAAGCACATCGCTTATGCAAAACAAGGAACCTATAAGCGAAGACTACGTTCAACATAACCAATAAACATACAATCGAAGTTTTGGTTCTTATTTTTCTTTTCTTAGGATCGTGAAGCATAACCTTAGCTAGACACCCCACACTTTTAAATATTTTAAATTAGGCATATAACCTTTCCATAATTCATAGGGTGTTTTACCGCTTTTCTTATGAGGTATCCTATTTTGTAAAAACATGCGATTAATAAGGCTTCTCCCCAAAGATTATCGGGTCTTTGAGGAACTAACTAGCATAGCATTCATCATTTCTTTTAATGTTCTATTTTTTCTTTCACTACACCATTAGATTCGGTAAATAAGGGGAGTTACTTCATGTATTATTCCTTCTTTTTCACAAAATTCATTAAATAAGATATATTCACCACCCCTATCGATCTAACCCTTTTAATTTTTCTATTTAATTGATTTTCTATTCGCCTTATAGGAAACAAACATTTCAAAAGCTTCATCTTTATTTCTAATTAAATAAACCTTAGTGTATCTAGAAAAATCATCTATAAAGGTCACATAATATTTTTTACCACCTCTAGTCATTGTATTTTTTAAATCTCCTAGATCGGTATGAATTAAACTAAGTAATTCAGATTCACGTTGATGTACGAGAAGACAAGGTTTTTTAGTTAACTTAGATTCAATACAAATATCACATTTATTTAAGCATACATCACTATTTGCGTAAATTAAACCAAGACATCGCATTTTCTTAATATAAGAAATATTAACATGTCCTAATCTAGCATGCCACATATCAACGGAATCAATCAAGTAAGCGTAAGAAGATGCAATTTTATTAATAATTTCGAAATACTGAGTACAAAAAGTCCTTGATCACTGTATCCCTTTCCCATAAAGACATTATTTTTTGTCATTACTATCTTGTCAGATTCGAATGACACTTTAATCCCAGCTTTTCCCAACAGTGATACAGAAATCAAATTGGCCCTAATATTAGGCACATGGAGTACATCATTCAAAGCCAAGGTCTTCCCAGATGTGAGCTTTAGAAGAACTTTCCCTTTTCCCGAAACTACAGCAGTTCGAGAATCTCCAAGATATACAAGTTCTTCATCATCCCTTACAGAAGTGTAGGAGGTAAAAGCATCTTTGTTCGCACAAATATGCCTGGTAGCACCAGAGTCTACCACCCATTTGTTCACACTGGTCACAATCACACTGGTCATCTCCCAGCGGTAGTAATTGCCAAGGTCAAACTTTGACATCTTTGTCCTCGGTCATCTCCCAGCGGTAGTAGTTGCCAATGACAAATTTCTGGCCGCAGCCATAATATCATCTCCTTCCACCAAATTTGCCTTTGGCTTGGGAGGATTATTGTTTCTCACTCTATGCCTACATTGAGGAGCATGATGACCTGGCTTCCCGACATCTTCAGCAGTATACTTTACGGTCAAACTTTGACATCTTTGTCCTCGGTCATCTCCCAGCGGTAGTAGTTGCCAATGACAAATTTACTCTGCTTCAATCTTCAAGACAAATTTGACATCTTTGTCCTCGGTCATCTCTCCCGACATCAAATTTCACGCTTCCCGACATCTTCAGCAGTATACTTTACGGTCATGGAGTCCCATATCTCCTTCGCATCCTTGTAAGAACAGTACACATCGAACAGATCGTTAGAAAGTGTGCTAATAACTGTGTGACGACATACCTTGTTTGCATGTGTCCAATCGATGATTTGCATTAGCCATGAGCCTCCAGCCCATTTTTGTGCGCGCGAGCCCACCACCTCATTTGTTTCTTACAAAGCCCAAAACACATATTGATATATAAACTCTTTAAAATTTTGAAGGTTGAGCAATGTGGGACATAGACTTTTGAAATATCAAAGCTAAAACAACAACAATGACACTGCTCAAGGGTAATTTAGCCTAATTTCATTCATTTCTACACTTCACTCCATCATTCTTCATGTTTACTCAACTTTGCTTCATAAATAAATAATTAAAAAACATGTTTTTATTATATATATGTGATGTGAAGGTATCCAAACACACAGGCATATGGACAAAAGAGCAAGTCGAAGCATGGAAACCCATAGTGGATGCTGTTCATGCCAAAGGTGGCATTTTCTTTTGTCAGATTTGGCATGTTGGAAGGGTTTCAGATCCAGGTATTTTTTGACTCAGTTGATTCCTCATCAAATGAAAATAGCTATTAATTGAGTTTTCTTTACACTTAGCCAAGTTTAATTTTCACATGTTTCGATAGACTAAAACATAAATGGCGGGGAATTCTGTGGAAGGAATTACTGCAAGACATTGGTTATCAAAATATGACATATGCTAGGACATTTTAAGTGAGGCAACTTGATTGATCTAGTTATTATGCTTAACTAACTCAAGCTAAGTCATTGATAGATAATGTGTCATATTGCCTTTGCTGTCAACCTGTCACTAACATAATTCTTTGACACCAATCAAATTACCTGATCTAAACATCACTGACAGTAAAGTGGAGATTGTTGTTATTGAGTATTGTCAGGGGGTAACCACATCTACATTCTGATTTTTAAGTAATATACATCTATGCACACGATGTACAAGCTCAATGTATGCCCGTTTTCCATATTATTTTGAGCAGGTTATCAGCCAAATGGGCAAGCCCCAATATCTTCTACAGACAAGCCACTCACACCACAAAATGGAAGTTATGGCGCTGATGTAGTACCACCAAGGCGGCTAAGGACGGATGAAATTCCTCATATTGTCAATGACTTCAGACTTGCTGCAAGGAATGCTATTGAAGCTGGTAACTACACTGACTTTTTAATGTACAAATGTTTCCAAAATTGAAATTGCTTCGATCATAATACAATCTGGTTTCAAATTGCTTCGAGGGGCACTAAGACGTTTTACAAATCATGTAACATACCCGTGGTGGTGCAAATTGTATAGGTTTTGATGGGGTTGAGATCCATGGGGCTCATGGCTACCTACTTGAGCAATTTATGAAAGATAAAGTGAATGACCGAACAGATGAATATGGTGGATCCCTTGAGAACCGTTGTCGATTTAGAATGAAAAATGTTGTAGAAAAAGTTGAAACCACTGACAGCCTGGAGCCAATGAGAAAGGCCTTCAATGGCACCTTTATAGTTGCAGGAGGTTATGACCGAAAAGATGGGATCAAAGCTGTAGCTGAAAACAGGACAGATCTTGTTGCTTATGGTCGTTTATTCTTGGCTAATCCAGATTTGCCAAAGAGATTTGCGCTTGATGCTCCTCTCAACAGGTACAACCGGGATGCATTCTACATTTCTGATCCGATTCTTGGTTATACTGACTACCCATTTCTTGAAGGATGAAGAAACCCTGGTTTTGCAATGACATATGAGCTTTGTCCTAATATTATGCCCATGTGATGTGTGATGATTTTATTATAATAATATATGTCTATTTATACTCTCTCTCTCTCTATATATATAAACATTATTTTTTTTTTGTTTTTGCTTAACATACAACTTTAATCATGATTTTACCGATATTAGATTATATTTAATTTTAATAAATTTTTTTTATCGCACGCAATGTACAATGATATCTTTCTAAATTTGTCTCATTTACTTCAATAAATTAAGCCAATATTTTTTTTATTGTTTAATTTGCAACCTCCAAGTCTGATGCAACCAAATGATTTAAAACCATTTACAAACAGTTAAAACTAAGGTTTTATAAATTGATTTGACCAAATTAATTGGACTGTCCACCGAACACCATATTGATCAAAATTCAAACTTAACAGTTTAGATGGTTCAACTAATTAAAACTAATAAGAGGATCATTTTAGTAATCATATATCCAGTGGTAATCATATCAATCTAGTCTAACCTACCTCAAGGTGGTAAAATGGTTGGCTCATTTTTAAAATTAGTTAAAGAAATCAATCATCTCATTTTAAGTCTTATCGGTAGAGGTGTCAAACCGCCACCCAACCTATTCTCAACTACTCACCATTTCGCCATGATAAATATGTTAAAATAAATTTATTTCGCTCACAGATTTGATTTTTAATTGGTTCATTTTTAACCCGTCCCATTAGTTAGAAGAGTCAATCCATCTCATTTTAAGGTGAGTTGTCGGGTCGACCAAGCGTAAAAAAGATAAAATAAAAAAAATAGATAGATTTGCGAGTTAACTTTCTAAAAAATAAAAAAATTTATATAAAAAACCAAAAAATACTATAAAAATTTTAAAAAATAATAAACAATAATGTTAAAAAATTACAAATCACATATCTAAAAATAATTTTTAAAATAACCTAATTAAATATTCAAACATAAATTATAATAACAAAGAATTTTTTATTTTATAATATTACTTGTCACTTTTTTTTTAAAAAGAAAAGAGTCAACCCAACAGGTTAACTCGCCCCACCCCGCATAACCCACGAGTTAAGCGGAGCGGGTTATGCAGGTTAAAAAAAAAATATGGGTTCAAACCTTGAACCCAATCCGTAAAAAAATGACGAGGTTGATTGGTTAACCCAATAGGTTGAATCCGTTTTGTCACCTCTATCTGTACTACATGAGGAAAGTTGTCAAACAAGTATAGAAGGGTAAATATGTATTAGAATTTTAAATATTTATTATAAAATTAATCATTAACAAATATTTGATAAGTTATTACGCATTAAGTATATAAATCTTTTTTATTTATAGTATATTGGTCTTTTTTATTTATATAATCTTTAAGTTGTTCATTTTTTAATCTATTTTTTATAAGTAAAAAATTACATATGTGAGTTTGATACTATATCTTAATTTAAAATTTATTAAGTATATGAATTTTTTTCATTTATATAACTTTCAATTTATTAATTTTTTAATATAAAATTTTTTCATCAACATTTCACTCATATAAATTTTTAATAAAAAATATTATAACAACTCCCTAACTAAAAAAATTAGAGAATTGGACCAATTTTCTTGTTCTCCGAAACTCAAAGGTCAAAAGTAAGGAAGACTTGTTCCTCTTTATTTCTCTAATTCACTCTATTTTAACTAGATAAAATGATTAAATGTTAAATATGATTAGATCTTTTTATGTGAACTTTTCATATGACCATGTTATGTTAAAAAAGAGAAAAACACAAAAGCAATTATAGTAGGGCTCATTACTATTTATGTAAGTTTTATTAATTTTAATTTTGTATATTTCTCTTTCTTAACATGATATAATCATGTAAAAAGTTCACAAGAAATCATCTAAACCACATTCTTTTCTCGGTCTCCGATTAAACTAGATATTAGAACATTAATTGTGGTCTTATATTACAATGCCAAGCCAAATAAAATATGGGCAAAATACCAATGCTAAGCGAAAAATAAGAAACTATTATATTCCAAACCAGCTGTAAAGACTAGAGAAATAATTTGTTCTCTTATTTAATTATTTTATTAATTTTTTTAATTATTAAATAAAATAAATATTAAATATTTATTATGTTGTTAAGATATTAAATTTATTTATTTATTTTTAATATTTTTTTATTTAATATTAAAAATATTATTAAAAAGAACTTATTGAAAGATATGGAATTACTCGACACACAAAATCACTACACAAGAGAATTAATTCAACTCAAAGGCAATTTATGCTTAGGTCTTACATTTATTAGAGAACAATCATTTGCACGGCGCATGATGTTGCAAAAATTTCCAAGACGGCTGTTTATTACCTGACAAGGGCACCCCAAATCCAATACACCCCTTAACCATTTAATCCTATTTACAAGTTCCTCCAAGTTCAAAATTGCGGCATCTATCGTATTGGAAGACATGGAATTCAGACAAAGGCTTCTGTTGCTTCTCATCTTCTTTTAGAGGTATTCATCATTTTATCCACCATTTATAGCACTCCTTTCAAATTTCTCAATTGATGCATCCATAATACGTGAACTTAAAAGACTAAATGAAAAACATGTTTTTCCAGTTTTAGTGTCAGACTCGTCAATCCCCATACCATTTCTAACAGTGTTGCAGTGCTTTCTCATCGGCCATCGCCATGGATCCATCTGGAGAGTCCAAGAGACCCTCATAATGTTGCGAAGAATGTGAAGAATATGTCCTTACTGTAGGCTAACCAACCATCACTGCTCCATCTGTAGCATGGATTCACAACACACCCCTGCAATAGCAAACGTTAACGGGTTAAGGTGAAAGCAGAAAATTACTAAAATAAGATTGAAATACATTTCAAAAAAATGAACTTTCCCTAAATTTTGTCCAGATTAAAGAGGGCAAAAGCAAAAGGGAAAAAGGGTTTGAAGGTTATGGACATTTGACGGTGACTGCGATGCGAACGCAATGGCACACGTCATCCATATTCAATGTTAAAAAATAACAACCATTTGCCTTCTTGTATAAATTGAAATTGAATTGCATCTTGGATCTTGCCTTATTTTTCACTACCAGTACACAAGTGCACACAACACAACACAACTTTCATCACACAAATGGCTGCTCTAGATCTCGTTAATCCTCTTCTTACTCCTTACAAGATGGGCAACTTCAATCTATCCCATAGGTATTCAATTCATATTCATTTATTTATTGCTCATCTCTTTCTCTACAACCATTTTTAGTTTTCCAATTTCAAATTGTTTTACCTTGTTTAAATTTGTGATTTCAGAGTTGTTTTGGCACCACTCACCAGACAGAGATCTTACAACAATGTTCCTCAACAACATGCTATCTTGTATTACTCTCAGAGAGCTTCTAAGGGAGGTCTTCTCATAGCTGAAGCTACTGGTGTCTCTGACACTGCTCAAGGGTAATTAAGCCTAATTTCATTCATTTCTACACTACACCTTCATCATTCTTCATCTTTACTCACTCAATTTTGCTTCATAAATAAATAATTAAAAAAAAACAACTTTTTTTATTATATTGTATATAATTATATATGTCATGTGAAGGTATCCGCACACACCGGGCATATGGACAAAAGAACAAGTCGAAGCATGGAAACCCATTGTGGAGGCTGTTCATGCCAAAGGCGGTATATTCTTTTGTCAGATTTGGCATGTTGGAAGGGTTTCAAATTCAGGTATTTCCTGACTTGGTTTATTCCTTATCAAATGAAAATAGCTTTTAAATGAATTTTCATTACATTTTGGCCAAGTTTAATTTTGACATCTTTGGATAATCGATAGATAAAAACACAAATGGGGGAATTCTGTTGAACTGAACATATTCCTTTGATTTGCCTGCCTCTGTTTAAACTCCGCGTCCTGCCTGTCCACCACCATTAGTCAAAATGTAAATTTGGAAGGAATTACTGCAAGAAATTGGTTATCAAAATATGATATATGCTAGGACATGTTAAGTGAGGAAACTTGATTGATCAAGTTATTATGTTTAACTAACTCAAGCTATATCATTGGTAGATGATGTATCATATTGCCTTTGCTGTCAAGTGTTAACCTTTCACTGACATATTTCTTTGACATAAATCAATTTACTTGGTTGGAAATGATTGGAGATTGTTGTTATTGAATATTATCAGGGAGTAACTACATTCTGATTTTCAAGTAATATGCATCTATGCATTTTACATGTTCAATGTATGCCCATTTTCCATATTATTTTGACAGATTATCAGCCAAATGGGCAAGCCCCAATATCTTCTACAGACAAGCCACTCGCACCACAAATTCGTAGTAATGGCATTGATGTAGCACAATTCACACCACCAAGGCGGCTAAGGAAGGATGAAATTCCTCATGTTGTCAATGACTTCAGACTTGCAGCAAGGAATGCTATCGAAGCTGGTAAGTTCACTGACATTTTCGTGTACAAATGTTTCCAAAATTCAAATTGCTTCAATCATAATACAATTTGGTTTCAGAAACTAGACTGTTTGTTGCTTTAAGGGGCACTCAGACGTTTTACAAATCATGTAACCCTTGGTGATGCAAATTGTAGGTTTTGATGGGGTTGAGATCCATGGGGCTCATGGTTACCTACTTGAACAATTTATGAAAGATAAAGTGAATGACCGGACTGATGAATATGGTGGATCCCTTGAGAACCGGTGTCGATTTACTTTGGAAGTTGTTGAAGCTGTTGTGAATGAGGTAGGGGCAGAAAGAGTTGGAATTAGATTATCACCTTTTGCAGAATATTCAGAATGTGGAGACTCCAATCCCAAAGCGTTGGGGCTTTATATGGTTAATGCCCTCAATAAACATCGTATTGTATACTGTCACATGGTGGAACCAAGAATGAAAACTGTTGGAGAAAAAGTTGAATGCCCTCACAGCCTTGTGCCAATGAGAAAGGCCTTCAATGGCACTTTTATAGTTGCAGGAGGTTTTGACCGAAAAGATGGGATCAACGCCGTAGCTGAAAACAGGGCAGATCTTGTTGCTTATGGTCGTTTGTTCTTAGCTAATCCAGATTTGCCAAAGAGATTTGCGCTTGATGCTTCTCTCAACAAGTACAACCGGGAGACGTTCTACTTTCCTGACCCGGTTCTTGGTTATACCGACTATCCTTTTCTTGAATGAAGAAACCAATGGTTTAGAATCCAAGGGTAGAACCTCCTTATTTAATAAGCTTGTCTTCCCTTGCAATTTGGTTGGTTAATGCAATAAGAATAATGATGCTTACTCATATTTTTATCTTACATATTCTTCACATACTTCTTTGTTAACGCTTTGAATCCATTTCATACTTTTTATGTATGGTTCAAGGTTGTGCACATAGTATGTAAAACTTTTTTTTTGTGTGTGTGTGTAATAATGTCGATATATGCCAACAAGAAGTGTTGAAGCTATGTACCTCATTTTGCAATGCCATGTGGGCTTTGTGCTAATATGATAACCACGTGACGTATGATGGTTTATTTATAATATATATTTATAATATACACCCCCACCCTTCCACAAGTATGCGCGACAATCTTATGGGATATTTGTGATATGCTGTTGAAGGACTGAGAAGTTGTTCTCTTGCACATTTTTCGTCAAGGAAATACCTGTGCTGACTATATTGCTAAGGGGTCGTTTTAATATGAACCCAGCAATTTAGGGTCCATCCATGGTCCTTGTTATATTAGGCGTTGGATGCATAGAAATTAAAATGGACGGTTAAGATCAATGACCTATAACTTAAAAGCAAGTTAATGTGTAATGTTGATAATCACAAAATTAGTCTTTTAATAAAAAGAAATTATGCAACAATTACAACACTAGATCTGAAAACACTTAGAAAATTGTCATGATTTAAAACCAGCCACTGCTGTGACTCAGAGCCAGTCACCAGTAATTCCAGCCACCACGCACCACGATAAACCTCTGTCGCTGCCCACACCCAGATCAACCACCCACGCGCCGCCATCACCGATGTCGCCCTTCACCTCCACCACGCTACCATGCCCAAACTAAGCCCCTTGTTATAGAAATCCACCTAAACCTTTCAGATCAGACTCGAACCCCAAACCAGAAAATGACCACCGTACCATCGTTATTCCGTTGCTGGAAAACACTGAGGGTCACTGGAAAACTGAGCCCAAAATGCCACCACCATCAAACTTGCCCCCAGCCTGTTCTATGTGCACCACCGCGCGAGCCACCGTCTAGATCTGCATGACGCCCCCCTGCGTTGCTCATCCCCACCACCAGAACCCAGCCGTCAAGAATCGCGCGCAACCGTACCCACCACCACGAACAAGCAGCACTGTGAGGCGTGAGCAAGCAGTAGTAGCGACCAAAACCCAGAGATGCACCGTGAGCAAGCAACAGTCGTCGTCCACGAGCCATTGGACCACCGCGTTACACCTTCATCGGTGAGCCAGACCCACTGCATGTCGTCATCCTCCACGCCACTGGATCTGTGAGTCAAACCACCGTGGATAGTCAGATTGTCGCCGCTCGGATCCTATCGTTTAAAGCTCCATCATCAGAAACCCCGTAGCAGAAATTCAAATCCGCCCTTCTGTCGCGACCAAAAAATCGGGGCAGAATAGCAACTTAAATTAAAAAATTAATTATTTAGAAATCGCCACCAATTTTATTTTTATTTTTTATTAGGAAAAATTGAAAAACCTAAGAAAAATAGTCTTTAAAACCAGATTGAATTCGAAAGTCAGTTATGTGTAGGGAAGGATGGAAAATTAATCCCATAGCACCCCTAACACACTCGTCCTAAAATGGTACCTTAAGTTAATTATGCAAATTCTTAATAATCATTGAAAATATTTGTTTTATCCCTTTTATAAAAAAATGAAATAGACAAATGAATTATGAAAAATTAATTTCTGGCTTGACAGAATAGAGATTCTGCTCCTACGTATCCCCGGGTGCAATAAGGAATTCAAAGTCACGTAGTTCTTTAGAAAACAAGTGTGGGTTGGTAGATTTAAAAAAAAACTTTGAAAATTTGAATTAACAAGCCGTCGTGACTCAGTTATTCAAATTTAAGGATTGAATAGGTGAAGATCACGTCACGCTAGAGACGTCACCCACTGATTATCAAATTTGTTACAAAACTTTTATTTAAAATTATCAATTAGCGATTTAACTTAAAAAAATTGAAAACAAGATAATAATAATAATAATAATAATAATGTAAATCATCAAGTTGTCGCAACTCAGATGATTACAAAATACAAGAGTTAGCAAGTAATTTGTCATGATTTAGGTAACCCATGTTATTACTATTATTATTATTATTATTATTATTATTTTAAAAAATTATTCTTATATTTTAAACTTATCCTTTCCTTCTTCCCTTTTTTCTTTTTTTTTTACCCTTTAATTGGCCCAACAGACCCAATTCACTTAATAATAATTAAAAAAAAAGAAGCGGCTTACGAAACAAAGGGAAAAAGGGAGGGGTTATTTCGTTCTTGGGATTTTTGCAAAAAAGGAAGGAATGTCAAGGAAGAGGAGCGATGAACACGGTGAGCAATGGCCGTGTCCGACGCGTGAATACTGGGCCGCAGGTCGCGGACGGAGACGACAGTGGATTGCTGGCCGGACTTGGTTCTAGTTCTCAGCTCGATCCACTGGTGGAGCGACGCAGAGAGTGAAGGATCAACATGGTGTGAGGCGGCTCGCGGTGACGACTGCAGATCGTGGTGCGCGGCACGACGAGTCTGTTGGTTACACGAAGATGGCAGGTTGGGCGTTGGCACGGAGGACTCCAACGTGGGTCACGGACCTCACGGTGGATGCTGGGTTGACGGACTGGGTGCTTGGTTCGGTTGAGGGTGTCACGATGGTTCGGAAGCGAGTAACGGTGACTGAGGTTCAATGGAGCTTCACGGATCTGGTGGAGTTTTGGATCAGGCCGACGTGTGCTGATGGTGACCCGGGTTTGCGCGATGGGGTATGCGGCTGGTTTGCATGACTATGATGGCTGTTGGCCGGCAGGTCTGATGCTGGAGTAATGGATTTTGGTGTTGGTGAATATGATGATAGTTTGAATGGTGAGGAAGACGGGTGAAGGTTCACGGTGAAGCCAGAGGGAAGATGGTGGTTGTGTGAAGGTTTTACGGTGGGTAATTGTTGTTTAATGGTGGTTGTGTGGAGGTGGTCACGGTGAAGTGGAGAGGGTTGGAGTTATGGTGGTTACGGCTAGGTGTGGGTGAGGCGGAGATTTGGGTGATTTAGTGTTGTATTGAGATGGTTATTGGGACGTTGACGGACTTGTGAAGAATTGAAAGGGGAGAGGTTGATAGTTTAGAGGAAGTGAAGATGGGATGTTGGTTATGGTTAGGTAAGGATGGAAGTTATGGAAGAATTTTGGCGGAGGTATGGAAGGAAGGCAACGTGAGTAAAAATAAGCGAAGTGTGTTTGAAGGCTGCGTAGAATAAGTTGGATTCGAGTGTCTTTTCTATATGTAGGTTATGTGTTTTTATAGGAGGGGATTAGGCTGAAGTGTTTGAGTTGAAGTGTGATTGAAATTTATTTAGGATGATAAGTTACGGTTGGTTTAGGATAAGTGTTGGTTAGTTCAGAATAGGTTTGTTTAGGATAGTTAGGATAAGTGCTTAGGAATTAGGATGATTGATGGAGTTTGTTTAGGATAAGTAGGATAAGTGCTTACGGGTTACGATAACGATGGGGTTTGTTTAGGATAAGTGCTGGCATATGGGTTGTGGGTTAATGAGTTGGATCATGGATTATGAGTTAATGGGTTGGTTTAGGGGTTAATGGGCCAATGGGTTGAAAGATGAGTCTTTTTATTATTATTTTTTTAATTTTTTTTTTATAAAATGCCCCGGACAAAATTAGGTGTTCACAGTTACCCCTATTTACTTGTTTCTTACTAGATAAAAAGAATAACCATAGTTTTTCATTTTATCATGGTAAGGAACGAGTAAAGACATGAACTCAAATTTTGTTCGGGAAGGAAAAGAAACAAAACAATGCAAAGAGCGATGAGCTCGAAGATAAAGACAAGAGTTGATGCGCTCAATAGTAAAAGACAGAAGCCGATGCGTTCGAAAGTAAAAGACAAGAGCCGATGTGCTCAAAAAGTAAAAAGACAGGAGCCGATGCGCTCAAAAGTAAAAGACAGGAATTAAAAGACAAGGAGTCAATGTGCTCAAAAAGTAAAAAGACAGAGCCGATGCGCTTCAAAGTAAAAGACAGAATTAAAAAGACAGGGAGAGCCGATGCGCTCAAAAAGTAAAAAGACAGGAGCTGATGCGCTCAAAAGTAAAAGACAAGAATTAAAAGACAGGGAGCCAATGCGCTCAAAAAGTAAAAAGATAGGAGCCGATATGCTCAAAAGCTTAAAATGCAAATGCAAGGAGCCGATGCGCTCAAAAACTTAAAATGCGAGGAGCTGATGTGCTCAAAACTTAGAATGTAAGGAGCCGATGCGCTCAAAACTTGAAATACAAAGAGCCAATACGCTCAAAAACTTAAAAATGCCATGACAGTTGGACAATGCCTTAAAATCTCTTTCTTCTCTATTTTTTTCCTCTTTTTTCTTTTATCTTTCTTCTCTTTTTTTTTTCCATTTTTTTTTTTAATCATTCGAACCAAATATGACTTTGGAAAGCTTGACCAATCAAACCCTTGTTCACTGCTTTTCTTCATCAGACCCTTTGGCTATTGATGTGTGTGAAATAACATCATGTTTTGTTCTTATTTTGCATGCATTCTTGAGCATTTTAGGCGTTTTAGTTTCCCTTTTGGTTTTTTTTTCCCTTAGTTCGGATAACTGCCGTGTTTTTGGTGTTCTTGTGCAGGATTAATGTTGAATTGGCCTTGGATTGAATGAAATGATTGCATGTTTGAAGTTGGAGCTCAATGGATAGCAATAAAGGTGCAAAAAGGCCATTCCAGAGGGAACCACGGCCTGCCCGTGGTCTCTACCACGGCCATGGTTCGAGGGAATCAAGAAAATGCAGCCGAAACAGACTCAACCACGGCCGGCTGGCCGTGGTAGCCTGCCACGGCCGTGGTTGAGAGTCAGCATAAGAATTTTCATCTCAGAACCAACCACGGGTTGGCCGTGGTGGCCACCACGGCCGTGGTTCGGGGCGCGCAGCAGATTTTTAGTTTTTCTGTTTTTATTTCTTTTGGGGACTTTTGGCCCATGAAAACCCTAGGCTATTAATAGATGTTCTGATTGCTATTAGGGTATTCTATCTTGGATTGAAACCTAGTTTTGGTGGAGGCACAAAGGAGGCGAGGGTTCTTGATCTTCATCTTCTTCTCTCTTCTCTCTTGAATTACGGGTTTGGGATGTTTATAAACATGTTTTCTGATTTCTTCTTTTCTATGTCTGAGTAGTTCCTTTTGTTTCTAGGATTGGGCAATGCCCTTTGATACATTGATAATGATGAATTGACGTTGTTTCCCCTTTTATTAATCTTGATTGTTCATTGATTCAATTCTTATTGCTTTTATTCATGTGAATTTGGTGGCCACTTATTTGCATCTCATAGGCATTTAGGGACGTACTGAGAGGTGAACCTAAGTGTTGGAACTATAAGAATTGAACTTAAGGTCTAAATCACGAGAGTAGTTTTAGCCTTTCGAGGATTTAATGAATTACCACAAAGCGTAATGGGTTCGATTTAAATTCAATTACCACGAAAGTAGGAATTGGTTTAATTGGGCACAGATCTTGTATCTTGAAAGAGAACATTAACTAATTTTGGGTAATTCACATTCAATTGAATTTGAGTTTTAATAAAAGGGTTGTCGATTAGGATTTGTCTTGTATCATTGTGGTATCCCAATCTTGGAAGCTTTCTTAAACCTGAAAACCCCCTTCTTGATAACTTGTTGTTTTTATTCTAAATTCTATCTTCTTGATTTTTATTTAATTGTTTTGTTACTACATTATTCTTAATAAACAATCACACTCTCTTTTGTTTAATTTAATTGAGTTAATTAATTAATTGGTATTCATAGACTCAGTCCCTGTGGATTCGATCTTTTTATTACTTGACGACAAAATCGTACACTTACGAATTTCACGCATCAAGTTTTTGGCGCCGTTGTTATCGTGTGTTTTTCTTGAATATTAATTTAATTTTTAATTTAATTATTTTAAACCTTTTTTTCTTTTTACCATATTATTACGTTCTTGTTTTCTCTTTGACTCTCTGCAGGTAATTTCTCTGGTTTATGCAAAGTACTAGACGTTCTGGGACTCTTGTTGAAGTAGATCCAGAAATTGAAAGAACTTTACGTAGAAGGAGAAGACAACAAAGGCAAAGAGTAAGGGAAATATCTGAACCAACATTTGTCATGGTAGCAGCTGAGGACAATAAACCGTTGAAAGAGTATGCAGCCCCTAATGCTCGGGGTTTGCGATCTGGGATTGCTAGGCCAGACATTGAAGCTAGGCACTTCACCATACCTCCTGCCTTACTGTCTATGATAAGGCAGAACCAGTTTGGAGGTTTACCCTCGGAGGACCCAAATGATCATGTGGAGATGTTCTTAGAATTCTGTGAGACTCTCAAAATTGAAGGTGCCTTAGTTGATGCCATTCGCCTCCGATTGTTTTCATTATCATTAAGGGACAAGGCTAGAGCTTGGTTGAAATCGGTACCCACTGATACATTAACCACATGGAATCAATTGGAGCAAGCCTTCTTGGACAAATTCTTTCCACCTTCCAAGACTGCTCACCTAAGGACCCAAATCACAAGCTTCGTTCAGAAAAATGGAGAGTCATTGTCAGAAGCTTGGGATAGATATAAGGCTTTGCTGGAAGCCTGCCCACACCACGGGTTAGAGAAGTGGTTGATCGTTCGCACCTTCTACAATGGATTAGAATATTCTTCGAAGGTGTCTCTTGACTTTGCAGCTGGTGGAGCTTTAATGAACAGAAGGTTGACAGAAGCCTATGAGATTATTGAAAGTGTCGCTGCAAACCATCACCAATGGGCCAGTGAAAGAGGTAACAACCCGAGAAAGCTCTCGGAAGGTAAGTTTGAGGTGGATGGTGTTAGTTTAATTATGGCTAAGTTTGACTCATTGAATAAACTTTTTGATAAGCTTGAAAAAGCTAGTGCTAATGCCATAAGTGCTGCTAACATCTTTTGTGAGATTTGTGGAGTACAGGGACATATGAGTGCAGAATGCCAAGCTGAAAAGGGTTCCTCACATGGTACACCGATGGAGCAAGTGGAATCATGCCACAATTTCTATGACATTCTACCAAAGGTGCGCAATGATCCATATGCACAGACTTACAATCCCGGTTAGAGGTCTCATCCCAACTTCTCCTATCGGAACAATCAAAATCAAGCTGGACAAGGTAGTGCTCAACCTTCTATTGGATTCCCCCAGGTACAAAAGTCTAAACTCGAAACTCTTCTTGAAAATTTTGTAGAGAGTCAAACCAAGCAGAATGAAGAGTTTAGGCACCATGGTCAAGTTGTTAGTGAGGCTATTAAGGAATTGACATCTAAGGTAGATAACTTAGCTATTCATAACAAGATGTTAGAGACTCAAATAGCCCAACAAGCTAGCTCTTCATATAGACCACACGGAAATTTCGGAGACAGACTGAAATAAATCCTAATGAACATTGTAAGGCTGTGAGTTTAAGAAGTGGAAAGCAACTAGAAGATTCCAAAGCAAAAGGGGAAAATGACAAAGATGGGAGGGATGAAGCAAAAGAAACAACTAGGATACAACTCTTAGAAGAGGAGGAAATTAATGAGAAAGTGTCTAAGTATGTACCCCCTGAGCCATACCAACCCCCGGTGCCCTTCCCTCAAAGATTGGCCAAGGCCATGCTAGATAAGCAGTTTGGGAAGTTTCTTGAGGTCCTTAAAAAGTTGTACATTAATGTACCCTTCACTGAGGCATTGCAACAAATGCCTACCTATGCTAAATTTCTTAAGGACATTTTGTCTAATAAGAGAAAGCTAGAGGAGTATGAGACCGTAGCATTAACTGAGGAGTGTAGCGCTTTAATCCAAAATAAGCTACCTCCTAAACTCAAGATCTGGCGACTTCTCTATTCCTTGCTTGATTGGGAATACCAGTTTTGATAAGGCTTTGTATGATTTGGGGGCTAGTGTTAGTCTTATGCCCCTCTCTGTGTGTAAGAAGTTGGAGGTGGGTGAACTGAAACCCACAACAATCTCACTTCAATTGGCGGATCGGTCTGTCAAGTACCCCATAGGTATCTTGGAGGATGTTCCCATTAAGGTTGGTAAATTTTATATGCTTGTGGATTTTGTTGTGCTTGATATGGAAGCTGATGTTACAATGCCGATCATACTTGGGCGTCCATTCCTTGCCACTGGAAGGGCTATCATTGATGTCCATGAAGGAAAATTGACTTTGCGATTAAATGATGAGGAAATAGTTTTTGATGTTTTTAAATCTGAAAATAATTCTAATTCCTCAAATTCATGTAATCGCATAGATGCTACTAATGTTGTGGATAGTGTTGTGCTTTCAGGTATGCAGGAATCAGTGACTGATGCTATGCCCTGCAAGGAAGGACCAAAGAAGCAGAGTGACAAGTGTGTCGAGAAGCGTGAATTTAACATCGGGGATAAAGTTCTTCTTAACAACTCGCTTCTACGTTTCGGACCTAATAAGTTATGGTCAAAATGGTCAGGGCCATATGAGATTGTTCGAGTTTTATCCTACGGTGTGCTTGAGGTGAAGAAAGAAGACCATAAACCTTTCATGATAAATGGCCAGAGAGTGACACACTTTGAAGGAGTGGGGACTGAGCACTACTCCGTAGATGTCACCTGAGCACAGAAACCTGACCAAAGTCAAGCTAATGACTTTAAACAAGTGCTTCTTGGGAGGCAACCCATGTTATCTTGTTTTTCTGTTTTATTTCATCTTTTTCTTTTAATTTTGTTTGTTAGATTGTTGTTTTGATGTTTGTATTTTGGATTTTGTCTAGGTTTGACCCTTCTTGAAGTCATATTTAGATGAAGAGAGAGATCAGAAGGTTCCACACTCAGCCCATGAAAAAATTCTCTGGCCATGGATTGAATACCAGAAGATTTTCCACCACCGCAGTGAGTTCTTTTCTTTTATCCTTTCTCTTGTTTTAGATTTTTACATTGGGGACAATGTAAGTTCTAAGCTTGGGGGGTATTTTCATTCTCATTAGTTTCATGCATTCTCATGTCTTGTCATTGCATTTTCATGTTGCATTTTCACACCATCATATCTCTTGGGTTTTTGGTTGAACTTGTGCCCCTCTCTTTTGAGGATTTTGAGATAGTATTGATTTGGAACCCAATTTGTTGATTCATGTAGTTGGCAACAGGAATTGTTTTAATTGATAGTAGAGGTGATCTTTTGATAGTTGATAATTAGCATAATGTTCTCTGAATTTGTGCTTCTCATTGAATTTTTAAACCTCTAAATGTGAGTTTTGAGCCTATATGGGATGTATGCACTATATGATTTTTGTTCCCATTCTTTGTGTTGAGTGATATTCCTCATTGATCATATGCTCTAGAACTTGATTTGAAACCTTTTTGAGGCAAAAATTTTGGTTGCATGCTTGAATATGATTAAGGCATCTTAGGTATTTTTCTGGCCTTCTGAATTTGTTACACTTTCATCCACTAGTTGTCCATTTTGAGCCTATTACATAATTGTTTTTCTTGATGCCTATGATGATACATTATTGGTAATCATTTAGAATATTAAATGGAGCAATTTGGATTTGAAAGTTGTGTAAAGATGTGTTGGAAATTATATGTATTTGAGCTTCCTCTTTCTTAAAAAAAAAGAAAAAGAAAAAGAAAATAAAAGAAAATCATAAGATGAAAGCTTGAAAAAGAGGAGAAAGAGAAGAAGGAAAAGAAAGGAAGAAAATTCTTTGAAATGTGGAGTTATGTTTTAAATTGAAAGATTGTCTTTGCTCCATTTATGTTTTATTGGATTTCTTGAGCTTATTGAAAATTTTGATGAACTCTTTATGCATACCTTCCTTTCTCTACCTTACCTAACATCATTCCCATGGCCTCATTACAACCCTTGAAAGACCTTTTGATTCTTGCATGCATGCTGATTATTAGTGAAAATTTGGTTTCTTATCAAGCATATGGAAGTACATTTTCTTTGAAGGATTTTGAGCGTATTGTTTTCACCCTTAAACACTTTGAGTGTGGTTAGTGGAGTGAACTTGATTCAATCAGTGAGGATGCATGATTTCTGAGAACTTAGCCTCTAATTGGACTTGACTTTGATTACCTCTCAGATTCTTTGTTTGCCTTAGCCTATTGCTTGGATATTATTTTCTCGGGTTCCTCATTCTTTATTGTCTTTTGATCCCACTTCTTAGTTTGGCATTAATTATTGCTTGAGGACAAGCAAAGTCTTAAGCTTGGGGGGATTTGATGTGTGTGAAACAACATCATGTTTTGTTCTTATTTTGCATGCATTCTTGAGCATTTTAGGCGTTTTAGTTTCCCTTTTGGTTTGTTTTTCCCTTAGTTCGGATAACTGGCGTGTTTTTAGTGTTCTTGTGCAGGATTAATGTTGAATTAGCCTTGGATTGAATGGAATGATTGCATGTTTGAAGTTGGAGCTCAATGGATAGCAATAAAGGTGCAAAAAGGCCATTCCAGAGGGAACCACGGCCTACCCGTGGTCTCTACCACGGCCATGGTTCGAGGGAATCAAGAAAATGCAGAAAACTGAAACAGACTCAACCACGGCTTGGCCGTGGTGGCCACCACGGCCGTGGTTGAGAGTCAGCATAAGAATTTTCATCTCAGAACTAACCACGGCCTGGCCGTGGTGGCCACCACGGCTGTGGTTCGGGGCGCGCAGCAAATTTTTAGTTTTTCTGTTTTTATTTCTTTTGGGGACTTTTGGCCCATGAAAACCCTAGGCTATTAATAGATGTTCTGATTGCTATTAGGGTATTCTATCTTGGATTGAAACCTAGTTTTGGTGGAGGCACAAAAGAGGTGAGGGTTCTTGATCTTCATCTTCTTCTCTCTTCTCTCTTGAATTACGGGTTTGGGATGTTTATAAACATGTTTTCTGATTTCTTCTTCTCTATGTTTGAGTAGTTCCTTTTGTTTCTAGGATTGGGCAATGCCCTTTGATACATTGATAATGATGAATTGACGTTGTTTTCCCCTTTTATTAATCTTGATTGTTCATTGATTCAATTCTTATTGCTTTTATTCATGTGAATTTGGTGGCCACTTATTTGCATCTCATAGGCATTTAGGGACGTACTGAGAGGTGAACCTAAGTGTTGGAACTATAAGAATTGAACTTAAGGTCTAAATCACGAGAGTAGTTTTAGCCTTTCGAGGATTTAATGAATTACCACAAAGCGTAATGGGTTCGATTTAAATTCAATTACCACGAAAGTAGAAATTGGTTTAATTGGGCACGGATCTTGTATCTTGAAAGAGAACATTAACTAATTTTGGGTAATTCACCTTCAATTGAATTTGAGTTTTAATAAAAGGGTTGTCGATTAGGATTTGTCTTGTATCATTGTGGTATCCCAATCTTGGAAGCTTTCTTAAACCTGAAAACCCCTTCTTGATAACTTGCTGTTTTTATTCTAAATTCTATCTTCTTGATTTTTATTTAATTGTTTTGTTACTACATTATTCTTAATAAACAATCACACTCTCTTTTGTTTAATTTAACTGAGTTAATTAATTAATTGGTATTCATAGACTCAGTCCCTGTGGATTCGATCTTTTTATTACTTGACGACGAAACCGTACACTTGCGGATTTCACGCATCAGCTATCTCAGAATCGTCTTAACCCTTTTTCTTCTTCATTTTCTTCATTTCTTTTTTCAACTCTTCCTTTCCTTCTTGGCAATAAATCACTTCGACCAAATGTCACATTGCAAACTATACTTTGAGCTACTGAGATCTTTCAATCTAACTCAATCATTGAAGGATTGCTTTAGAAATGTCATAATCAAATTGTTGACCTTAAATTTATGTTATTTGAGACATAACTTAATTAGTTAAACATGCATTCATGAATGGATAGAAATTCGTTAAATGAACAAACTTCTTTTTATTACTTTGGTAATATGATTGTACATGAATATTTGGTAAGACGCATGCTTGAAAGATGTAAGCATAGAAACAAAAGAAAATTGCAAGGAAAAGAAAATTTGCCCTAGTTTTGGTTCCTTGTTCCTCATTCAATTGATTTCCTACAACCGTTTGATAATTCAACCGCTGTCACTATTGCTACTTTCTTCAATACATTTTTCCTTTAATCTTTCAGACATTTTTACCCCAGTATGGCCAATTGAATGCAGAATAAAAATTACCCCAGTTTGGAGTTTCAGACCTCTTTCCTTTGAGATTTTGCCTATTTATTTGCCCTAACTTTTGCTTAGGTCGCCCTTTCGGGTTTTCGACCTAACGAACTTTTTTCTTTCTCTCTCTCTTTTTTTTTACTCTAACTTTTGCTTAGGCCGCCCTTTCGAGTTTTCAACCTAACGAGCATTCTCTTTTTTTTTAGGCATGGAATCTCTTGATAACATCAGTATTTACTGGCCTTGATAATTCTTCTCCATCCATATTTTGCAAAATTAAAGCCCCTTCAAAAAATACTTGCTTGACGATGTTAGGACCCTCATAACTCGGAGCCCATTTTCCTCTAGCATCCTCTTAATTAGGGAGAATCTTCTTCAATACTAAATCTCCTGAACAGAATTCCCTAGGATGAACTTTTTTATTAAAGGCTCTGGTCATTCTGCATTGATACAACTGTCCATGATAAATAGCTGTCAGTCTCTTTTCTTCTATCGCATTCAACTGCTCATATTGAATTTTCACCTATTCAGATTCTTCCAACTCTGCTTCCATCAACACTCTTAGAGAAGGAATCTCAATCTCTATGAGAGAGACAGCTTCCATCCCATACACCAAAGAAAAAGGCGTTGTCCCAGTGCTTGATCGTATATTGGTATGATATCGTGCAAAGCATAGGGTAACATTTTGTGCCAGTCCTTGTAGTTCACAACCATCTTAGCCACAATTTTCTTGACATTTTTATTTGCAGCTTCAATTGCACCATTCATCTTAGGCCTGTAGGGAGCTGAATTATGATGTTTAATTTTAAAATTTTTACAGAACTTCTTAATCTCTGCACCATTGAGATTAGCAACATTATCGGTGATTATCCTTTCTGGGATTCCATATCTGCAGATAATATCCCTCTTGAGGAATTTCAAAAATACATTTTGAGTAATATTAGCATACGAGCAAGCTTCTACCCACTTGGTGAAATAGTCGATTGCCACTAAAATGAAACGATGACCGTTGGAAGCTTTGGAGTTAATTGGCCCAATGACATCTATTCTCTATATGGAGAAAGGCCATGGCGATACCATATTGTGTAAGGGGAATGGAGGTGCATTGACTCGATCTGCATATATCTGGCATTTATGGCACTTTCAAACACATTTTATGTAGTCCATTTCCATGGTGGACTAATAATAACCGCTCCTTAAAATTTTCTGCGCCATTATATGACCATTAGCTTGAGTCCCACAAATTCCTTCATGGACTTCATTCATGATTAAACGAGCTTCCCGAGCATCCACACATCTAAGTAAGGTGTCATCATGGCTTCTCTTGTATAAAACCTCCCCGTTAAAAAAAAGGCCATTGCCAGCCGGTGGATAGTCTTCTTATTCGCCTCACTTGCCCCAGTTGGGCATTCTCTATGCTGGACATACTGCTTGATATCGTGATACCAAGGTTTACCATCTGGCTCGCCCTCCACATTGGCACAATATGCGGGCTCACTATGTACTTTTACTTGGATGAGTTGGACATTATTGCAGATATCCAACTTAGTCATTACGGCCAAAGTGGCCAAAGCATCTGCAAATTGATTCATGTCTTGAGTCATATGAGAAAGGGTCACCTCTTCAAACTTCTCAGTCAACTTGGTCAAATACTTTTGATAGGGCACCAACTTTGGGTCTTTAGTTTGTCATTCACCATTCACTTGATAAATGATAAGTGCTGAATCCCTAAATACTTTTAATTGCTTGATCTCTAAGTCAATTGCCACTTGTAAACCACTAGCACAGGCCTCGTATTTCATGACATTATTAGTGCATTCAAAATTCAACTTGATGGCGACTGGGTATTGTTTTTCGACTGGCGAAACAACAACAGCTCTTATGCCACTGCCATACATATTGACTGCTCCATCAAAATACATCTTCCACACAGACTCATCTTTTTCTTCCTCTCCTTCTGCCATCAATATTTCTCCATCAGGGAACTCGGATGTCGTTAGTTGTCCACCCTCAAGAGGGTTTTCATCTAAATGATCCGCAATTGCACTTCTTTTGACGAATTTTTGAGTCATGTACTTGATATTGAACTCTGATAATATCACTTGCCATTTTGAAACCCTTAATGAGACATGAAAGCTTTCAAATATGTACTTTAGAGGGTCTATTCGGGAGATCAACTAAGCGGTGTAATAGAGCATGTACTGCCTTAGCCGTTTTGAGGTCCATACTAGAGCATAACAAGTCTTCTCAATAGCCGTGTAATAGGCTTCACAGTCATTAAACTTTTTACTCGGGTAATAAATCACCTGCTCCTTTTTCCCTGATTCATTGTGCTGCCTCAACATTGCTCCCATTGAGGTTGATAGTACGGTTAGGTATAATATCAGAGGATGGCCCAGTGTAGGGGGTGCCAACACAGGAGGATTCATCAAATAAGCCTTTATCTTATCAAAAGCTTCTTGACATTCTTCATCCCATTCGCCCGGCTGATGCTTCTTCAACAACTTAAATATAGGCTCACAGGTACTGGTTAAATTAGCAATGTAATTAAATCTCCCGAGAAAACTTCTCACTTCACGCTCTGTCTTAGGAGGAGGCATCTCTTGTATTGCCTTTGCCTTATCCGGATCCACCCTTATTCCTTCTCTGCTAACGATGAATCTGAGTAATTTTCCAGTGGATGCTCCGAAGACGCATTTATTAGGATTGAGCCTCAACTTATACTTTCTCAGTCTTTCAAATAATCTCCGTAAGACTGTTACATGGCTTTCCTTTTCTTTGGATTTGGCTACCATATCATCTACATAAACCTCAATTTCTTTATGCATCATATCATGAAATAATGCAACCATAGCACGTTGATAGGTAGCCCCAGCATTCTTGAATCCAAAGGACATTACTGCGTAACAAAAGGTCTCCCAAGGTGTAATAAAAGTCATTTTTTCTTTGTCATTAACATCCATAGGGATCTGATTATACCCAGAATACCCGTCCATAAACGAGAACCTATGATTTCCTGCTGTATTGTCAATAAGAACATCAATATGATGGAGCAAGAAATCATCTTTTGGATTAGCCTTTTTTAGATCTCTATAATCCACGCACATCCTGACCTTCCCATCCTTCTTTGGTATTGGCACAATATTTGCTACCCATTGCGGGTGTCTCGACACCTCTATAAATCTAGCTTCTAATTGCTTGGTCACTTCTTCTTTGATCTTTAGTGACATATCAGGATGTAGTCTTCTCAACTTTTGCCTTTTCGCTTCTACATCTGGATATAATGGAATTTTATGTGACGTTATTCTAGGGTCTAATCCAGGCATATCTCTGTAGGACCATGCGAACACATCAAGGAACTGCCTCAATAGTGCCACCATTTCTATACGCTCAGGATTATCTACTATTTTCAACTCTTTCTTGTCTTTTTTTGTTCCCATGTTAATTACTTCTATTACCTCATTGCCCACATTAAACTTCCTCTCTGAGTATTTCAGCATTTTTTCAAATTCTTCAACAACCTCTTCCTCTTCACCAGATCTAGGATCCTCTTCATCAAACGTTGCAGGGGAATCAATTGATAAGTTTTCAAGGTCCCTTTCATGAGATAAACTTTCTACAAAACTCACGTCCACTCTGGAAAGTAATTTGTGGGGAGTTGGAAAGATAAAATAGAGTAGAAATGATAAAGCAAAAGCAAGAAGTCTTTTTTTTTAAAGAGAAACACAGGAAAAGAAAACTAATAAATGTAAAAAAAAGATAAGCAAAGAGAGTGACACAGAAGAATGTTGAATAAACATGCAACTTTATTTAGTTAATTGTCTCAAATAACATAAATATAAGATAAAAACATAGCTAGACACAAATATCTACTTGTTACAGCATGACTAGACAATTACTTGGAAGCAATAACATCAATCATTGATTTAGATTGCCAGTTCTTCAACGGCTCCTCTTCAGTGAAAGGTCAGATTGCTTTGTACTCTTTAGGATCTTCTTCATGTTATGCATTGATAGTAAGACAATATTGGGAACAAATGACTTCTTCAGGCATGATTACCTTAGTTGGTGCCGGGAATGTTTCCCTCAGGTGAGAAATATGCTTCATTTCGCCCTTATCGCTCTTTTTTCCTAAAGTCATATTCTCTATTCTCTCTTCCAGAGCTGCTTCGTACCCCAATCCGAACTTGTCTAGTTTTTCTGGAAATGAAATCGGTGTCCGAGTTCCTTACAATTTTGAGCCCAGGCCTTTTCCTTTCTGGTACCCATTATTAGTCATAATTCAGGCCACCACCTGATTCACAGCTTGTATCGAGGGTTTATCCCCACCGAGTTCAGTTTCAACTACCTCAAAGCTGTGCCACAAATTTTCCTCATCCTTATCTGCACTTTCCACATATGGCACCGAAACTGGTTTTGACAATATGATTTCTTCTTCCCCGTGTATAGTAATGATCGACCCATTTTTGATGTATTTAACACTCTGGTATAGGGTAGAAGGAACAACACCAGCAGCATGGATCCATGGTCTCCCTAGGAGCATAGTGTAACCAGGCTCAATGTTCATAACTTGGAACAATACCTAAAAATTACTTGGATCGATCTCTAATGGCAACGTCACCTCTCCTAAAATGCCTCTCCTATTTCCATCAAAGGCTCGCACCACTATTTCTCGAGGTGATAGTTCATCCCCATTTATTGATAATGAGGTTAGAGTCGACTTCGGTAGGATATTTAGCGCAAACCCCCCATTAATCAAAACTTTTACAACTATATACAATTTGCATTTAAGGGTTATGTGTAAGGCTCGTGGGTTTTTCTCAGACCGAAAGGTGATCTCTTCATCCATAAATGTGATCATGTTGACGTGCTTTACTGAGTCCACCATGCTGACAACATTCTCAGGGGTAATATCGGGTTTGACATAAGCCTCATTTAGTACTCTTAGCAACGCTTCTCGATGTAACTCAGATGTCAAAATGAGTGACAGAAGGGATATCCTTGTTGGAATCTTCTTCAACTGTTCCATCACTGATTGCTACCGCAAGTGCATGGATTGCTCAAGTAATATAGATACAGAGTAAAAGTTCGTTCCCACGAGGATATTCGTTTATAAAGCTAAGTACCAACCAATAGCATAATCAATTCTATTCAAGGACCTAAAAATGGATAAAGCAATAAACTAAACTAAATCTAATTTACAAAAGCAATAAAGATAAACGGTTAGGTTTCAGGAAATCCTCCTTCACCCCCTACATCTACCAACAACATGCAATCCTCTTCATAAACATAAATGCATTGATTAGGTTAGCTTGAGAATCTTCATTAGTCAAAAGCCTATGTCTAGGTCAATCAACCCTGGTTTCTACTGCCCAACTCACTAAGTTTTCTTGAAAGCTAGCGCAACATCCACTCATGAACAATCTATTCTCAATCACACACTATACATGGCCAATAGGTATATTTCTATCCTATTAATGAATCAACTCATCCAAACTAATTGAACTCGCCAAACATGCATCAACCATACCATATTCATATTGACAAATTTCTATGTTTAGTTCATTTGCAATATTAGGATCATGCAATTGATGGCCAACCAACAGCAAGCATTAAACATAGATTATGATTGAACAATAACCAAACATCCACACAAAATTAGATAAGAACACATCATTAATATATATAGAAAAGATCCAAAATATTTCTAAACACAGCCTAGCTATACAATAGATATGAAAACATAAGGTAAATCATATCCAAGGAATATGAGGAAGAGAAGAGAAAAAGGGAAAAAGAGAAAGGAAGCTCATTGATTTATCTCTGAAGTTTGAATCCTTCTTCATCCTTGTTCCTAGCCTCCAATCCACCATCAATAGAGAACTAGCCAAACTAAACTAGCCTAAAACTACCTAAAACTAATAAAAACTAAGAAAACTAAAAATGGAAATGGCTAAGAATGGCCAAGACACTGAGAAAATGTGTAAAAATCTATTTATAGACTCAGCTGGCTGCACTGCGCCGTGACCCTCACATGCGCGCGTCGCAGCGCCCACAGGGTCGGTCTACTCGCGCCGTGGCGCCCACCTCTTTTAGGCCGTAGCTTTCTTGCCTCGGGTTGAAGTATGACATGCTGAAAATGTCTCTCTGCGCCGCGGCGTGCACTACATTGGGCTGCGACGTTGACTACTGAATGGCTGATTTGGCTTCTTCTTGGCTTTTAAGCTCACATGCTCCATATTTGACCTTGTTTGGAGCCCTTCCTAACATAGATAATACACCAAATCAGTAACATATATAAATCTACTTAATCAGCAATCATTTACAAATAATTTGCTATAAAATATATCAAAAAGGCTTAGAATCAGCATATGACAAATATTAGCACAAAACCCTCCAAATATGCATTATAAACAAGGACTAAGCATTCATTCTAGCACAGAAATAGGGCACAAATAACTACATTTTATGGAGTTATCACACCCCCAAACCTACATTTTGCTAGTCCTCGAGCAAAATAAAATAAGACTAAGTAAATCACTTTACAATTAAAACAACTTTCATTCAGCAAATTTATTTCAATCTTTCTTATTTTTTAATTAAAGCACAGCTAGTATGTAATGACTGCATCAATCCTCAAAAAGTGCAAATGCCCCAAAAACAGTTTCACACATATACAATCCTTAACATGCTATCAATCCAATCAACTCTTCATGCAATTTACATTTTTCACAAACATGCAAGTTAAACTTCTCCTAATCAAGTCATACATATCCAGATAAGTTTATAAGCATACATGTATATGATTCACAGAATCTACAAGATTATAAATCAACTCTCTCCACTAATGTAAATTACATAAGATTGAGGATCAAAAGGGACTTTATCAGCTTGTAATGTTAGGCCAATGGTATAGGCGAAAGAAATAAAAGGAAAAGGATAAAATACAGACATTGAGACATATAAACATGATATTCCAAGAAATGAGTGATGAGCCTGCAAAAATTCATATTTTTACGGTTCAAAATCTTGGGTTTTCATCCTCTTTTTATCTTTTTGATTTAATTTTGTTCTCAAATTTTATTGTATTTTTTTATTATTTTAATTGTGTTCTTATTACATATTTTTATGTATTTTTTGTAGGTAATTGCATATAGAAAAAGACTGGGTATTTGAGGAGCAGAAAAAATAAGAAAATTTAATTCAGAAGCCCAGCGCTCAACGCTTGAGCGCGCAACGTGCGCTGGAGGATTCATGCCTTAGTGGGCCAGTGCCTGAGCGCTGGACAAGGAGCGCTTGAGCGCTGATTGCGTATGCTGCACCGTGACTTTAGTGGGCCAGCGCTTGAGCGCTGAAAGATGAGCGCCTGAGCGCTGAACGCGTAACAGCAGTGTGAATTTCTTATAAAAAAGAAAGTCTTGCCAAACTTTACATACTCTTCATCTTTTCACACTTTTCTTTTTACATACTCTTAGACACTTGGAGAGAAGGCGGTAGACGTTAAGGGGCATAAACCCTAATGTGGTGTAGGCGCAATTAGGATTGAAGATTATAGATTTTCTTCAACCTTTCCACCTTTCTACAATGAAGTTTGTCATATTCTTCCCTTTGTGTTCTTCTTTTTCCATGTGTAACTAATTTCTCATTGTTAGGGGGATGATGGATCTTGTTCTTGGATGATGTAACTTTCTTTTATGGGTTTAATTTATGTTTCTATTTCATGATTTACGTGTTTATCTCTATTCTTAATGCTTTTCTAAATCTAGCCAATTTGGGAATGATCTTTTGGGTTTATGTATGATTTGGAAAAAATTGCATGAACTTAGAACTTGTGATAAACACCATAACTTCTGCAATCGCTAGGGATAGACGTTGTGGGTTATATGGTCTTTCTTTTAATTCCCTCGTTCTTGATAATGCCTTTCTAATTGAGGTTAGACTAAGAGATTAGTTAATTTCAATCAGCGTAAGAGAATTAATATACCAAGGGATTGGGTATTAATTAATTTTGAGAATTGATCATAAATCATTGAAATAGAACGTAGTTAAACCAATATTTGAGTATGCATCTAAAGAGTTCAAGTGAAATCTGAACCCTAACGCTTTAACATTATTGTTTTTCACCCATTTGATTTATTGTTTGCTAATTTTTATTTTTCTTTTTAATTTAATTTTTACCAACTCTCTTTTTGTTAGCTTAAATAGTGTTATTTTCAGTGAATTTAGTAATTAATAACCTAATCCTCGTGGGACGATACTCTACTCACTCTTTATTACTTTTGTCGATTCTACACTTGCCGATATTCACATCAAGTTTTTGGCGCCGTTGTCGGAGATTGTTGTTATTAATATTAAATAGTAGTTGAAAAGACACTAATTTAAATATTTTTTAATTATTTAATTTTATTTTTAATTGTTTATTTTTAATTTTAATTTAATTCTTTTCTTTTCTTTAAATTTTATTTTATTTATAGATAATTATTTTTCTTATTTAATTTCATTTTTTTTCATTTAATTTTATTTTTAATTTGTTTCTTTTATTTTTGTTTTCTCTGTTTATTTTTATTAGTCATTTATTTTTATTTTTATTTTATTTTATTTTATTTTTAATTTCCTTCCTTACTTCACTTTGGTTTGCTTATTTGTTTGTTTATGCAAGGTTCTCTAGAATCAGAAGAATTGCTTTTTGATCTAGAGATAGAGAGAACGGTTAGAGCAAATAGGAAATCAACTAGAGAGAGGAAGAAGCTTGAAGAAGTAGAGCAAAAGATGGCAGAAAGAGTTGTAACTGCAGAGCGAAGACGCACATTGGCTGACTATGCTACTCCATCTGCTGAAAATATTTCTACCAGTATTGTGCGTCCTACTATTCAGGCCAATAATTTTGAAATTAAACCAGCTCTTCTACAGTTGGTGCAGCAGAATCAGTTTGGGGGAGGCCATGCAGAAGATCCAAACTTGCATATTGTGAATTTCTTGCAGCTCTGCGATACTTTTAAGTATAATAGCATTACTGATGATGCCATTAGATTACGACTGTTTTCATTTTCTCTCATAGATAAAGCAAAGAGTTGGCTACAAGCCCAGCCACAAGGGAGCATCTCGACTTAGGAGGATTTGGTTAGCAGATTTTTGACTCGATACTTTCCTCCATCAGTGTTTGTGAAGATAAGGAGTGAGATTGCTTGCTTTACTCAGAATCAGGGAGAATCTCTTTATGAAGCATGGGAGAGATTCAAGGAGCTATTAAGGAGATGTCTTCATCATGCATTTGAAGTTTGGCAGCAGTTGCAGATTTTCTATAATGGTTTGAATCATCCTACCAGGACTATGGTAGATGCATTTGTAGGCGGATCTTTGAATACTAAGACTCCTGAAGAAGCTCAAGAATTGTTTGAAACTATGACCACCAATGAATATCAGTTGCCTAGTGGGAAAGCAGTTGTCAGACAAGGAATGATGGAACTTGGTACTCTCGATGCCTTACTTGCTTAGAATAAAAGTATTTCTCAGCAGTTAGCTAACCCGACCAAGCAAGTTGAGGCTATGCAGGTAAATTTTGTGAATCACCAGGTGTTAATGTGTGATTTCTGTGGAGCTAACCATGCAAATAGTGGATGTAAGGCAAGTAATTCTGGTTTCAGTTCTCAAGAACAGGTCAATTATATGGGTAATCCTTCCAGACCTCAAGGTACTCCATTTTCAAATACATATAATCCAGGGTAGAGGAATCATCCCAATTTTTCTTGGAGCAATGACAACTGTCGAGATTATCAAATTTAAATCAATTTATAACCGATTTACCAAAACTACTTGTAGCATAAGGTAACACCGGGTCGAGCCCGTAGATCACTCTAATTATGAAGTCAGATTAAGAGGTTAATAAACAGGGGGGGAAAGTTTTGCAAGATTAAACAACAAAGAACAATTAAAATGAGTAAACAAGATTGAGAAAACAACCAATCCAAGAGAATTAACAAATCTTGATTTTAATCCATCCTTGATCTTTATAGATCGATTCAACTATCAACCAAATCCTTGGTCTTAGATCACATCAAGACGCCTCTCAATGATCCATGGATCTTCTACTAGAAATGCTTCTAGAATTCAATTAATTAAGGTTAGACAAATTAAGCATCCATCCAAAACCCAAATTAACTTAAAAATCAAGATCCAACCAAGCTAAATATTTCATCAAACACCTTTAATAAATTATTTAACCTCTAAATTCATCTCTTGACATATGACAATTACGCAATTAACATATGCAAATTCCAATCAAATTAAGCATTAAATCAGAATTTAAACAAGAGAAGAAGAGAAAGAGAAACTTGATTAATAGATGAATATATAACAATTAAAACAAAATCTCAAGATTAATCATCAAGACTGTCAATCTCTTGGATTGATTAAAGAAGTTTAGCTCTCCATAGCCATCACCATTGGAGAACCTTCAACAACCATACAAAATGAAAATAACAAAGAGAGAGAAGGAGAAGAAGAGAAGAAGAGAATTCTCCAAAATGAAACACTAAAACTTTAATTATAACAACACTTCTACATAAAAGCTCTACATATTACAATGATCTGCATAGCCTCCCTTTTATAGAGGGTTTAGAGGTACAAAATGTCAAAAGGGGGCTGAGTCATGGTGGTTGAGTGGAGTAGGTGGATGAGTGGAGTAGGTGGATGAGTGGAAAATGTTGAATGACTTTTGGTGAGTGAAAAATTATGGAGATTCTTTATCTCCGAAATCATGCAGCTCTGAAGTCATTGCATTCGTAATTTTTGAGCCAAGTGGTCTTCATGAAGATTTTAGGTCTGAATCTTAGCTTTCAAATGGCTTTGGTTTGAGCCCAATATCATTTCTATAGCTCCAGATATGTTCAAATTACTGCACACTGCTCAGGTTCAAACGCAGCTCCTCTGTTCTGACTTCCAAGCCCAATATCACTTCCAAGGAGTCTGAATCGAGAAAAGTGTACAACATAAAAGTTGTAGATTTGAGTCTTAACTATCAACCATCAAAATTTCAGCCCATTCTACAACTTTCACCACGAGCAGTATAATGAACAGTACGCATAGGTCATTCTGCCAGGAGCAACACTTTAGTTCTTGATTCAATGCCAATTTGAGCCATCCAAACGTGTGATTGAGTCTTTGATGTCTTCATGAAGATTGTAGAGCTCTCTCTTATCTTTAAAATGACATAAGATTCACCTTAAACATCCACCTACAGCCCAAGATATGACCCAAATACAAGATTAGTGTAAGACGTAAATCATGCTGAAAAATTCAATTAAATCCATTTTGAGTTCAAAACATACAAAACATAACCAAATTTAATTTATTAAATGCACGGAGAGTGTAAATGACTAAAAATGAAGGCTTATTAATGCATCAAATATGTGAACATCAAATTCCCCCACACTTAGCTTTTTGCACTCCTGGGCAAAACACACAAAAACAAAATAAAACAGACTCAAAAGTTAAACATTCTAAAAGACTCAATTTCTAATAATATTTAAGAATGAAGAGCAATTGATAATTCAAGTGATCAAAACATTTATGAGGTAACACATCTTCACATCTTAAATCAACAAGCAGGGATACTTCAATTGAAAAGCATGAGTAAAGAATGATAGATCCTCACGAATTCACTCTCAATCTCTCGAGTGTTTAAAAGGTAGGTATTACACTCAATTCAACTCATGAAAATTGCACTACCATAAGCTTGCTTATCTTCTACTTCTCCACTACTCGAACACATGCACACACAAATCATGAGGACTTTATTCAAGGTTGTAATGGGGTCAAGGTAAAGGAGAAGGTAATATGGATATGACAAGTTAAACACCAAAGAGAATAAAAGAACATGAAAAGTTCGAGTTCAATTATCGATCATGAAAGTTCATCCCAACTTCATCTAATACAAATTCCCTTTACATATTATTTTTCATTCCTTTATTGCCTTGTTGACCCTTTTTTTTTTACATATATATATATATATATATTTTTTTTTGAATTTTTTTATATGTATATATATATTTTTTTCTTTTTTTTTTATTTTTTATTTTTACAAAAAGAACATCATAAATACATTTTTCAACCATTCTGCATACACACCCCCACACTTGTTCATGAACTCATCCAATGGCAAAGCTAATGTTCTCTTATTCCCTAAGACTAAGTAAGAACATGATTTTTTTTTTTTAAGAAACATAATGAGTTCGAGACAAAGAATAATCAAATAAGCTCAAAGGGGTTAAGCAAGGGGAAATATGCAAGGTTGGTTGTTTGGTTAAACTAGCTGATTAAGAAAGAGGGCCTCAATCATGTTCATGCATGCAAGTGAAATGTAGCCTCAAAAAGAGTCAAAGCAAGTTCTAGAGTGATCATTAACATGAGTGAAAATCACACAAGAAAGAAGAGAATGGCATAAATGTTGAATCCATCCATTAGGCTCAAAATCTCACAAGGTATGCATCTATCAAACTCAATTCATCAATTCAATCATCCATAACCAAGCATATTAGTTCAAGAAGGAAGAAAAGTTATTCAATCATGCAATGAACAATTTTTTTTAACAACAAAACAAAACAAAAAAATGCTAAAATCTCTTCCCCACACTTAATATAATATTGTCCTTAATGTGAAAAAGAGAGATAGAAAAGAGCAACACAACCTGATAAGAAGTGAATCAACGCCAAGCAGGAAAAGAAGCACACTGTCAGTGCCACATCAGACCTCTGCCACCAATTAAGATGCGTCTCAAGAGTAGAATTACTCCTTACTCTGCCATCCTTAACTGGTTAGAAAATTACTGACAAACATATAAACACAATAAACATATTAATATATACATACATTTTTTTTCACAACTCTACACACGACAAACATAAACACACTTACTAAAAAATTTTTTTTTTTTTAGTCACACAACTATCCTTCCCCCCAACTAGATCATAACATTGTCCTCAATGTTAAAAAAAAAAAATAGAAAGGAAAAAGATAGAGGATAGTACACATTCTTCGCAATTACGGAAAAGAGAAACCTTACACAAATATAAACAGAAACAAAGTACGATGAATAAAACTAAAGAGAAAGGAAAGTCATAGATGAAGTGTCGAGTCACACTTGTTGTTTCTTCTTTGCCTCCCTTGTTGTTGTCTCGCTTCTTTGCTTGTCTCCGACTAATCTATCCGGTACATCCTTGGATCAGTTCATAAACAAAGGCTTCTAATTTGTCAATTAACTCATCAACAGTGGAAGCCGAGATAAGGAGTTGTCTTTCAGAAGGTGTGACAAATTTCTGTTCCACAGCATGGTCAACAAAAGATAACAAATTATCAAAGAAATTATTAACATTCAACAAACCTATGGGTTTATGGTGGATGTTCGGTTAGGCCCAAGAAACAACTTGAAAGACTTCTTCCAAAGTACCAAAACCACCAGGTAAGGCTATGAAGGCATCAGAGTTGTCAAGCATTGCCTTCATTCGTTCATGCATAGATGATACTTGAATTTCTTGTCCAATTGTCTTTCCAACGAAGTTCCTTCGAGTTAAAGGTTCAGGAATGACACCTAAAACTTGACCACCTCTTAGAAATGCGAGACAGTGATACAACCCCCATTAACCCAAGGCAACCTCCCCCATATACTACACGAATGTTCCTCGCAGTAAGTGTTCTACCAAGAGTGGTTGCTGCATTGACAAACTCTAAACTCTTCCCATAATGTGTCCCACAAAATACACAGATACTAACAAGTCTACGAACAGAAGAAGAAGAAGCTCCCTCCATCTCTACACTCACACTCTCTGTGAATGATTAAGAGTTGCAGGAAAGTGAAGAAAATGGAGTGTTTAAATAGGGAAGAGAATAGAAAAAAAAAATAATAGCTCCTATATGAGTAGGTTGGCTGTTATCAGAAAACTTTTGAATTTTTTTTTGTTTTTTTTAATGTTTTTTTTAAATAATAAATGCATAAGATAATATATACAGATTGTTGTGATTGTGGCTCACATCTTCCTCTGGTTTTACGTCCAGAAACGACTTAAACGCCTTCTATGAGTCGGGGATAGGCTTCCCGTCCAATTTTCTTATAAATTGGCAAACACGGTCTTTTTGAGTCAGATTCCGAAGACTATAACGCTCTTGCTCATTCTTGAAGAGATTCCACAAACGAAGAAGTTCACGCTGCACAATTCCACAAGAATGCGTCTCAAGAGTCCATAAGATATTATCTAATGACTCCTTACTCAGTCCATTCTTGATGAAGAATATTTTATCTTCTCTGTTTCGAAACCATTCCCAAAGAACGACATTGCGTGTTGCAATTCCATCGTGCACACTTGTAACAAACGTGCATTCTTTTTGCTCTTCTCTTTTTCGAAAATGAACTTTTACCGAGACCAGGCATGTATCGGACAAATGAATCGGAAGATTCACCAGCTAAACGAACCTTTGCTTCGATTATCCAGCGTATATCTTCTGGGATGCCCTTGTATATTAACAGTCTCAATCTCTCACACCTAGCTTTGTAAATTTTGGTTAGAACATTTTTATGAACAGAAGGGAAATACTTTTTTAGATTTGAAAGAATGACATCCATTTTGAAAGAGAAGAAATCAGTTATTATGGGAAATGAAAGACAAACCGACTCAAGAGTCACGAGTACAGATTATCCGCCGTTTAACCGGGAACTGAAAGAACTGCAAAAAGAAGAAACAAATTAAAATAAATTCTACTCATAACAAAGATTAGAAAGGGATATGGATTCAACCTCAACAGCTTGATGTTCCAGAAATGGTTTGAGTCTTTTTGCTTTATAAAATTTTTTATATTTTTTTATATTTATTTTTTTTTATGCATCATTTATTGATTCCGCAAGTCATGCAAGTGCAATTTGCGTAACTTAGGAGCATCATTTTTCTTTCAGAAATGGACCCCAATTTTTGACAATGTTCGCAACTTTTGTAAAAAGTATAACTGCCCTTGAATAATATGGCCAATAAAATCCATACTTGCAAGATTTTGCAAATTGTTTTCTTTGAAGAAAAATGACCTCCACATGCGTCTGAATGACAAAATTCAATGACACTACTTACCTCATTGTCGGGTACAAATCTCCAAAAGATTTGATCAGGACAGTAATTGAACAAATATAGGTCAGCACAATAGAAATTTTTTTTTTTTAATTTTTTTTTTTGTCCGTTGAGACGGCATCTTACTCATCAAGTGGGGTAGACGACTTCTTGCAAGTGGACCTCCTCCAAAATATCCTCTGGAGCTCCCTCATAAAATGGTTTGAGGCGATGTCCATTGATTTGTGAAAGCTTTTGTAGTAGTCTCACTTGTAACCTGCAAACACCATAAGGAAAAATCTTAGTAACAACAAATGGACCAAGTCACCTAGATCCGAGCTTTCCTGGGCATGAGTTTAAGGCGGGAGTTATAAATGAGAACTTTTGACCAATCTTAAATGTTTTTCTCATGATCTTCTTATCATGGAAGGCTTTAGTCTTCTCTTTATAAAGTTTGGAATTCTCATAAGCCTCCAAAGTGGATCTCCTCCAATTCTTGCAATCGTAGCTTCCGCTCCATACCTCGCTTGATTGAGGTCCAAGTTACACCTTTTTACCGCCCAAAATGCACGATGCTCAATTTCAACGGCAAGTGGCATGCTTTGCCAAAAACAATCCGATAAGGAGACATCCCAATCGAGTCTTATAGGCGGTCCTATAAGCCCATAAAGCATCCTCAAGCCTTTTGCTCCAAATCCTTTCGTTAGGTTGAACTGTTTTACAAGTATCTGCTTGATCTCTCTGTTGGAAACCTCGGCTTGCCCATTAGTGCGGGATGATAAGGTGTAGAAACTCTATGCAAGACTCCATACTTTTTCATCAAGGCTTCCATGCTTCGATTACGAAATGTGAACCCGATCACTAATGATGGCTTTTGGGACTCCAAACTGCGAGAAAATATGTGATCTAACAAAATCCACAACAACCTTGGAATCATCATCAGAGTGGCTTTTGCCTCCACCCATTCGGATACATAATCCACAAGAAGCAAAATGTAAACAAAACCAAATGACACAGAAAAGGACCCATAAAATCAATACCCCAAACATCAAATATTTCACGTAACAACAAAGGTTGTTGGGGCATCTCATTCCTACGAGAAATATTCCCTGTTCTCGGCATTGTTCACAAGATTTACAAAATAAATATGCATCACGAAATAGAGTGGGCCAATATAATCCGAGTCCAAAACTTTCCTAGCAGTATGCGAGTAGGTCCAAAATGTCCCCCACAGCAAGTGCATGACAAAAACTAAGAACAGAATCAAACTCATGATCAGGAATACATCTCCTAATGACTTGGTCACTACAAAATCTCCACAAATAAGGGTCATCCCACACATAATATTTTGACTCACTTTTCAGTTTATCAATCTGTGCCTTAGTAAAATGTGCAGGTAGTGCTCTAGCAACCAAGAAATTAACCAAATCTGTAAACCAATGGATGTTACCTTGCATCTTGAAAAGTTGTTCATCAGGGAAGGCATCATGGATAGGAGAAGAATCTGCCTCTCTTTCAATCCGACTCAAGTGATCTGCCACCAGGTTCTCTGCTCCACTCTTATCTCTGATATCAATATCAAACTCCTGTAAGAGCAACATCCACCGAATCAACCTTGGCTTTGCATCGGGCTTTTTCAGGAGAAACTTCAAAGTGCATGATCTGAAAATACAACCACTCTAGAACCAAGCAAATATGATCGAAATTTATCTAAAGCAAAAACAATTGCTAAAAGTTCCTTTTCGGTTGTAGTGTAGTTGGCTTGTGCAGCATCTAAAGTCCTCGAAGCATAGGAAATGACATGAGGTACTTTGCCGACTCTCTGTGCAAGGACAGCTCCCAATGCATAATTAGAGGCATCACACATGAGCTCAAATGGGAGTGTCCAATCTGGTGGTTGGATGATAGGAGTGGTGGTCAAAGCTCCTTTAAGGCAATCAAAAGCCTCTCTGCACTTGCCATCAAAATCAAAAGCAACATCTTTCTGCAACAAGTTAGACAGGGGGAAGGGCCTTTTTCTTTGAAATCCCGAATGAACCGCTTTGTAGAAACCTGCATGGCCAAGAAAAGAACGAACCTCTCGCACGCAAGAGGGTAAGGCAATTGGGAAATAACATCAATTTTAGCAGGGATCTACTTCTATACCCTTCGAGAGATGATATGGCCTAAGACTATGCCCTGTTCTACCATAAAATGACACTTCTCATAATTAAGAACAAGATTAGTCTCAATGCATCGATGCAAGACTCTATCCGGACTATCTAAACATGCATCAAAGGAAGAGCCATAGACAGTAAAATCATCCATAAACACATCCATGCAACTCTCTAAAAATTCAGAGAAGATATCTTGACCATACACCTTTGAAAGGTTCCGGAGCGTTACGGACCAAAGGCATTCTTCGTATGCAAATGTTCCAAATGGACAGGTGAAAGTGGTCTTCTCTTGGTCTTCCGGGGCTATATGAATCTGAAAATAGCCAATATCCATCCAAGAAACAATGTGCGACTTGCCGGCCCGGTCTCTCCAACATCCGATCAATGAAAGGCAATGGAAAATGATCTTTCCTAGTGGCCTGGTTAAGCGCCTATAATCAATGCACACCCGCCAACCGTTCGGATTCTTGTGGGTAGGAGCTCATTGTTCGATTTGCAATTACTTGTGACTCCGGATTTCTTTGGAACCACTTGCACCGGGCTCACCCATTTACTTGTCGATATGGGATAAATAATGCCACTTGTAGCGACTTGGTCACTTCCTTCTTCACCACATCCGGAGATCGTGGGATTTAGTCTCCTTTGGGGCTGCCTCACTGGCTTGGTACCTTCCTCCAATAAAATCCTATGCATACATATGGAAGGACTAATACCAGGAATGTCTGCAAGTGTCCATCCAATAGCACGCTTATGTTGCCTCAAAACCTGCAGCAATTTTTCTTCTTGTTCAGGTTACAAATTCTTAGCGACAATCACTGGCAGCTTCTCACCATCTTCCAAATATGCATATTTAAGATGGTCTGGCAAAGTCTTTAGCTCTAAGGATGGGGAATGCACAATAGAAGGTAGCAAGCTATTTGAAACAAGCAACTCAGCAGCATTAAATTCGACATACTCCTGACTCTCATTTTCACATGCTGCATCATTCAAGTCAGCAGCTACATCATCACTCACAACTGCATAAATCTCAGCACATGTAGCACATGGTTCAGTATCACAGTTAACACATATATCACAAGTGACAGAATCCAGAAAGTTAGCAATATCGTGAATTCAACACTCATATCAAGCATAAGTATCATCAACCAAGGTATTTCAATCACATCAACATGAAAAACTGAATGCTCCTCAAGGGGATGTCTCATGGCATCAAAAATGTTAAACTGTACCATATCTCCACCAAATTCCATAGAAAGGGTGCCAGTATGCACGTCTATATTGGTTTTGGCTGTTTTGAGGAATGGTCTTCCTAGAATCAATGGAGCATGATTTGTTGAAGACTCATCTTCCATGTCCAGAATGTAGAAGTCCGCTGGAAAAATTAGCTCATTTACTCGCACCAACACATCTTCCAGCACTCCTGCAGGGTGAGCAGTAGTCCTGTTTGCCAGCTGAATCACTATACCAGTGGGGTGTAAGGTGCCAATGTTCAAAGACTTATATACTGACGTAGGGATGACATTAATAGAAGCACCCAAATCTAGCATTGCATGGTCAAACCTGGAATTACCTATAGTGCAAGGGATTGTGAAAGTTCCAGGATCTTTACATTTCTTTGGCATGCTTGGGTGAATCATCGCAGAAATATTTCTGCCCATACTGACTTTCTCAGTACCCTTAAGTCTTCTCTTGTGAGTACACAACTCCTTGAGAAATTTGGTATACTTGGGAATTTGTTTGATTGCATCTAGGAGGGGAATATTGATTTCCACCTTCCTGAATGTCTCCGTGACTTCCTTTTCCATTTCTGCTTGCGCTATCTGCTTGGATTGTGTCACTCTGTTTGGGAAGGGTAGTGGAATGTTCAAGTCTGAATTCTCGCACATTTCTTCCGGATCCGGGGCATCATGCGAATTTTGTTGTGTCTCGATCAATCTCTCGTCGCCGCAATGGGAGCTCGGTTGTGGCGGACTAGGACCATCAATTTCTTTGCCACTTCTCAAGGTAATGGCACTTACATTGCCTCTTGGGTTATTAACTGTTTGTGAAGGCAATTGGTTCGATCCTTGGCTTTTCAATTCACTCACGGTGGTGGCCGCCGCCCAATCTGAGTTTGCGGTTCTCAATGGTGGCATTGACATTTTGTTGGAACCGAACATTATTTGTAGCCATCTGTTTCATCAAATCTTCCAATGATGGCTCGGATGGAGTGGTTCTTTGGACTTGGCAACATGAGGGTCTCCGCACGCAGGTGGTGGCACGCTTGTTGTTGTCTGAATGCGGGTGGTTGGTATTTGTTGCTAGGACCTACGACTTGGTATCTAAATTGTTCTTTGCCGGGGTTGTTCTTCTTGACTAGAATTCCCATATCTCAAGTTAGGATGGTCCCTCCACCAGGGGTTATAAGTATTAGAAAATGGATCATATCTTGGCTCATTGGGACTCGCGATATTGAGGTCTACTAGGAAAAATGTCACCGCTTTGCAACCGACGTTATCGCTCGAAACGCGAACCACCATCCTGAAGTGTGGGGCATGAATCGAGGATGAGATGAGCAAGAGCAAATGCCACACACCCTTGCAGTCTTTCTTGTACGTAACCTGGTACATGTTGTCCCACATCGCTAAATTGCCTCACCAAAGAAGTCAATTCATCAAGTCTATGTTCCATTCTCTATTGATCTACATGAGACGATTGAACTTCATTAACTCCTCTGGTTGAGGTAAGGACTCTTGTGCCAAATTGTTGAGCATTGGTCGCCATATTTGCTATCAAATCTCTTGCTTTGCAGAGGGGGTTTTATCCACCAATGCACCTCCAGATGCGGCATCCACCATACTTCTATCCATCGACAAAGAAGCCCTCATAGAAATATTGAATCAAGAGCGATCACTAATTTGATGGTGGGGACAACTCGAACACGCTTTTTGAATCTCTCCCAATACTCATGCAAGGTCTCACCACCATTTGCCTTATACCACAAATGTCTTTTCTAATGGCAAATACTCTGGATGCGAGGGAAGAACCTCTCCAAGAATAATTTCTTCATATCATCCCAACTCGTGACGAACCTGGTGAAAGGTAGAACAACCAATCCTTGGCTACATCAACAAGAGAGAAAGGGAATGCCCTCAACTTGATATGCTCCTCGGAGATTCCATGTGGCTTCATGGTTGAGCGCACCACATGGAACTCCTTTAAGTGCTTATGGGGATCTTTACCGTAAGACCATGAAACTTGGGCAACAAGTGTATCAATCCAGATTTTAACTCAAGTCGATCAAGATTAGGATATTGAATGCACAAAGACCGGTAAGTTACATCGAGCAAAGAAGTTCTTTAAGGGTCTATTTTGCTCATTATCGCCCATGATTTTAGAATCACTTAAGATCTCAAGTGCACTTTCAGATTCAATGTCACAACTAAATTAAGACTCAATTCTTTCACTTAGCCTACGAGTTCTATTCAACCTATGCAATGTTCTATCAATCTCGGGATCAAATTCAAGCAAGATATCGAGATTAGACCTAGTCATGCAAAAACACAAAAATAAAATAAAATAAGTAAACAAGTAAAATACACTAGAAAACTCTAAAAATATACCAAAATAAATATAATTCACCTATCTAAATATTTTTAAAAATTATGGGACTTGTACAAAGATAAAAACTACACAAAAATGAAACTAAAAAATACAATAAAAAATATTAAAAAATTGAAAAAGCTGGTCTAAACGATGGATTTTGGAAAAACCAGAGTGACCTCACGATTCTTGTGAGTCTTGTTTATTAGGCCGTTTTCCTTCAATCGACCAAGTTTCACTCATTCTCAAGCACATTTTCTCATCAATACGAAATTCTTGTAAAATGACCAGTAATCACCCGTTTTTGCACGAAATCCACCAAAACACAAAGAACATAAAGGTTAGTGAGAGATTAGTAGTTAAATAAACTCTTAATAAGATTGAACAAAATCAGAATGATCCTCGACAACGGCGCCAAAAATTTGACAACTGTCGAGATTATCAAATTTAAATCAACTTATAACCGATTTACCAAAACTACTTGTAGCATAAGGTAACACCGGGTCGAGCCCGTAGATCACTCTAATTATGAAGTCAGATTAAGAGGTTAATAAACAGGGGGGAAAAGTTTTGCAAGATTAAACAACAAAGAACAATTAAAATGAGTAAACAAGATTGAGAAAACAACCAATCCAAGAGAATTAACAAATCTTGATTTTAATCCATCCTTGATCTTTATAGATCGATTCAACTATCAACCAAATCCTTGGTCTTAGATCACATCAAGACGCCTCTCAATGATCCATGGATCTTCTACTAGAAATGCTTCTAGAATTCAATTAATTAAGGTTAGACAAATTAAGCATCCATCCAAAACCCAAATTAACTTAAAAATCAAGATCCAACCAAGCTAAATATTTCATCAAACACCTTTAATAAATTATTTAACCTCTAAATTCATCTCTTGACATATGACAATTACGCAATTAACATATGCAAATTCCAATCAAATTAAGCATTAAATCGAATTTAAACAAGAGAAGAAGAGAAAGAGAAACTTGATTAATAGATGAATATATAACAATTAAAACAAAATCTCAAGATTAATCATCAAGATTGTCAATCTCTTGGATTGATTAAAGAAGTTTAGCTCTCCATAGCCATCACCATTGGAGAACCTTCAACAACCATACAAAATGAAAATAACAAAGAGAGAGAAGGAGAGGAAGAGAAGAAGAGAATTCTCCAAAATGAAACACTAAAACTTTAATTATAACAACACTTCTACATAAAAGCTCTACATATTACAATGATCTGCATAGCCTCCCTTTTATAGAGGGTTTAGAGGTACAAAATGTCAAAAGGGGGCTGAGTCATGGTGGTTGAGTGGAGTAGGTGGATGAATGGAGTAGGTGGATGAGTAAAAAATGTTGAATGACTTTTGGTGAGTGAAAAATTATGGAGATTCTTTGTCTCCGAAATCATGCAGCTCTGAAGTCATTGCATTCGTCATTTTTGAGCCAAGTGGTCTTCATGAAGATTTTAGGTCTGGATCTTAGCTTTCAAATGGCTTTGGTTTGAGCCCAATATCATTTCTATAGCTCCAGATATGTTCAAATTACTGCACACTGCTTAGGTCCAAACGCAGCTCCTCTGTTCTGACTTCCAAGCCCAATATCACTTCCAAGGAGTCTAAATCGAGAAAAGTGTACAACTTGAAAGTTGTAGATTTGAGTCTTAACTATCAACCATCAAAATTTCAGCCCATTCTACAACTTTCACCACGAGCAGTATAATGAAAAGTACGCATAGGTCATTCTGCCAGGAGCAACACTTTAGTTCTTGATTTAATGCCAATTTGAGCCATCCAAACGTGTGATTGAGTCTTTGATGTCTCATGAAGATTGTAGAGCTCTCTCTTATCTTTAAAATGACATAAGATTCACCTTAAACATCCACCTACAGCCCAAGATATGACCCAAATACAGGATTAGTGTAAGACGTAAATCATGCTGAAAAATTCAATTAAATCCATTTTGAGTTCAAAACATACAAAACATAACCAAACTTAATTTATTAAGTGCACGGAGAGTGTAAATGACTAAAAATGAAGGCTTATTAATGCATCAAATATGTGAACATCAAGCAATCAAACAGTGCCATTGAATCCTCAACCAGAGAAGAAGTCTCCTCTTGAGATTGCACTTGAGAAACTCTCTGTACAGACTTCTGCTTTTATGGAGGAAACAAGGGTAAATTTTCAGAATCAAGGAGTTGCGATTAAAAATTTAGAGAATCAAGTGGGGCAGATAGCAAAACAGCTTCAAGAGAGATCTCTAGGTGCTTTCCCAAGTGATACTGTTGTCAATCCAAAGGAGCAATGTCATGCAATTACACTGAGAAGCGGTAAGACTTTGGATGGACCAGTTAAGGAAATTGATGTTCCTGTTGCAGATGTCCAATCTCAAAAGTGCTGTAATGAAGAAGCTAAAGAGGAGCAATCAAAGTGGCAGAGGAAGAAGAAGGAATGTGAAAAGAAAATAGTTGATCCTTCACTTTATGCTAAACTTCCTTATCCTCAAAGATTCAGGAAGGAGATTCAAGAAAAGCAGTTTTCCAAGTTCTTGGATGTCTTCAAGAAGCTGAAGATAAACATTCCCTTTGTTGAAGCACTTGAGCAGATGCCCTCTTATGCAAGGTTCATGAAGGATTTGCTCTTGAAGAAAAGGAAGTTGAAAGAAGATGAGACTGTGGCACTTTCTGAGGAGTGCAGTGCTATAATTCAGAGGAAACTGCCACCTAAATTGAAAGATCTAGGAAGTTTCACTATTTCTTGCACCATTGGCAAACTGACTATTGAGAAAGCTCTATGTGATTTAGGAGCTAGTATCAATTTACTGTCATTGTCAACTCTCCGCAAGCTTGGGATTGATAAAGTGAAGCCAACTACAATGTCTCTTCAACTAGCTGATCGGTCAATTAAACATCCATATGGTATAGTGGAAGATTTGTTAGTGAAGATTGACAAGTTTATTTTCCCAGCTGATTTTGTGATTTTGGATATGGATGAGGATGCTGATATTCCTCTGATTCTTGGAAGACCATTCTTGGCTACTTCAGGAGCGTTGATTGATGTTCCAAGAGGTGAGCTTATTTTGAGGGTGGATGGAGATCAGGTGACTATTAATGTTTTTGATAAATCTGCATCGACATCAGATCTCTATGCCCCTGTCAAATGCATTCAAGACAAGCCTCTATAGGATTTGGCTAGTAAGAGCTCTTTGTCATCAATCAATGCTGATTTTCCTACTCCCAAGATGGTTGATGAAAAGGAGAAATGACCTCCTCTTTCTAAAAGTGCTGCAATTGAAAAAGATCCTCCAGCTTCTACTGATATATTGCAAATTGATTCCAGAGGTAGTGACAGAGTATGGAGGCAAAGAGCTGATAAGAGAAAAATGTCATCCTACTTCTCTTACTTCAAGCCACCTTGACTAGTTGAAAAGGTAACGTCGAGCTAATGACGTTAAACAAACGCTTTTTGGGAGACAACCCAAAGTTTCTCTCCTTTTCTCTTTTATTTTTTATTTTTATTTTTATTTGTTATTTTCTCATTTTATTGACTAACATTTTTCTATTTTGTAATTAGCTAGTGTTGAGTCGGCTTAGGTGCCTCCCTAAGTTCGGAGCCTTTGTAGGGGGATGTATATAGTTGTCAGCCGCCAAAAAGAGTTTTTTTTTTCCTTTCTTGAATTTAATTCATTTTGTTAATTTTTTTTTAATTTTGTCATCATCATCCCTTTTGTGTTTTGAGTCATTTTGTGCATGCCGATGTTTTGAATTGAATATCTGATGATTGTTTGAATTGTGGATTGATTTGATTTCTTGGGATAGCATATGAGAATTTATGAGTTGTATTTATCTCTATTGTTTCAATTGTGTATGGATGTTCTTCTCATCTTTATGATTGATAGACTTTGAAATTTAATTGTATGTCAAGCTTAGAGAAAGTTTATGGGATTGTATGTGTGTGGATGATTTGCATCTAGAAGTTGTTTGATTCTCTCTTGAGGCGAAATCCTAGGTAGTGCATAATTAAGGAAATGATAAGGGTCTTCTTTGGACCGTTTGAGCCTTTCAAGCCAACCTGTAAACACAGTTTATCCTTAGTTTCCTTTTGCAGCCTTGCTATTGTTTGGCCTCTGTTTCTTTTCTTTACCCACATTTTCCCTTTCCTATACCCATAAAAAATTCCTCTCTTACATAACCTTTGTTGAGTGCATATCTTGTATTATTTTATTATTCAAGTCTTTGTAATTTTTATGCATGAAGTTTTGTGGAGCTGAAAAATTTTTTAAAAAAAATTTGAAAAAAAAAGAAAAGAAGAGAAGTCTACCCAAAGTATTGCAAAGAAAATAAGTTTGGGGTGGAGGTTGTTGAGAAAGAAAAAGAAAAGAAAGAAAGAAATAAAGTGAATGTTGTGTTGATTCTTTTGCTCCTTTTTGCACTTGTTCAGTATTTTGCGACTTGAATTGTGAAATTTACATGATTTTGTATCTCAACTTTTATTTTCATTTTCCTACCACTTCTTTCTTAACCCATACCCTTGGCTTTACATTACAAGCTTATAAAGTCCCTTTTGATCCTTGGTTGTGTGTTGTTTACATTAGTGGAGAGAGAGATGAAAAACAACCTTATGGGTGTGGGTTTGATGTGCACTTGTAGTTTCATGAATCTATCTGGGTTTGTACTCTATGAAGAGATTGGGTCTTTCATTTTCATGTTTTTGGGAAGTCATTTGTGCATAAGAGTTGCATGTGAGAGACGATGTGATAATTGGATTGTTCATGTGTGACACTTTGAAGTTAGATTGTAAAGCAATTTCTGAGGATATGAATAATTTTTTATACCCGGTATTGCTATGTTTGAGTCTGTTTTGAGTTTTATTTTGTTTTATTTTGTTTTGTTTTTCTTTTACTTGAGGACAAGCAAAAGCTTAAGTTTGAGGGAGTGATGAACCTGCAAAAAATCATATTTTTACGGTTGAAAATCTTAGATTTTCATCCTCTTTTTATCTTTTTGATTTAATTTTGTTCTCAAATTTTATTGTGTTATTATTATTATTATTTTAATTATGTTCTTATTACGTATTTTTATGTATTTTTTGTAGGTAATTGCATATAGAAAAAGACTGGGTATTTGAGGAGCAGAAAAAATAAGAAAAATTAATTCAGAAGCCCAGCGCTTGAGCGCTGGGCCCTCAATGCTTGAGCGCGCAATGTGCGCTGGAGGATTCATGCTTTAGTGGGCCAGCGCCTGAGCGCTGGACAAGGAGCGCTTGAGCGCTGATTGCGTATGCTGTACCGTGACTTTAGTAGGCCAGCGCTTGAGCGCTGAAAGATGAGCGCCTAAGCGCTGAACGCGTAACAGCAGCGTGAATTTCTTATAAAAAAGAAAGTCTTGCCAAACTTTACATACTCTTCATCTTTTTCACACTTTTCTTTTTACATACTCTTAGACACTTGGAGAGAATGCAATAGACGTTAAGAGGCACAAACCCTAATATGGTGTGGGCGCAATTAGGATTGAAGATTAGAGATTTTCTTCAACCTTTCCACCTTTCTACAATGGAGTTTGTCATATTCTTCCCTTTGTGTTCTTCTTTTTCCATGTGTAACTAATTTTCCATTGTTAGGGGATGATGGATCTTGTTCTTGGATGATGTAACTTTCTTTTATGGGTTTAATTTATGTTTCTATTTTATGATTTACGTGTTTATCTCTATTCTTAATGTTTTTCTAAATCTGGCCAATTTAGGAATGATTTTTGGTTTATATATGATTTGGGAAAAATTGCATGAACTTAGAACTTGTGATAAACACCATAACTTCTGCAATTGCTAGGGATAGACATTGTGGGTTATGTGGTCTTTCTTTTAATTCCCTCGTTCTTGATAATGCCTTTCTAATTGAGGTTAGACTAAGGGATTAGTTAATTTCAATCAGCGTAAGAGGATTAATATACCAAGGGATTGGCTATTAATTAATTTTAGAAATTGACCATAAATCATTGAAATAGAACGTAGTTAAACCAATATTTGAGTATGCATCTAAAGAGTTCAAGTGAAATCTGAACCCTAACGCTTTAACATTATTGTTTTTCACCCATTTGATTTATTGTTTGTAAATTTTTTTTTATTTTTAATTTAATTTTTACCAACTCTCTTTTTGTTAGCTTAAATAGTGTTATTTTCAATGAATTTAGTAATTAATAACTTAATTCTCGTGGGACGATACTCTACTCACTCTTTATTACTTTTGTCGATTCGGTGCACTTGCCAATATCCACATCAATGAGCCACCAACTGATATCAGTAGGGTATTCAAAAGTGAATCCAAAAAACTTGCCATAACCATTTTTTGATGCTTTTCAAACTTTATTTTACTCAAGCTTTGATTTTCTTTTTCTTTTCTTTTTTTCTGTTTCTTTCTTTTTCTTTCTTTTGATTTTCTTTATTTTGCAAAGCATTGTTTTTTCTTTTCTTTTGACTGCATCTGGTTCCTTCAGGCTCATTTTGAATTGAATATTCATTAACACCCCTAATCATCAGACTCATCTCAGGAAATAACATACCATGCACTCAACAAACATAGATGGTAGGAAGAAAAATGACACGCTTTCACATGCATTAGAATGGTTAACAAGTTAACAAATACAATGGTTATGAAAAACAAAAAAGGTCAAATAATATAAGGCTTCAAAAAGGGACCTAGGGATATCATCATATCAGGATAAGCTGTTTAAGGCTCAATCGGTCCAAACAATGCCCTAATCATTTCCTCAATCATGCACAATTTAGGATTTCGCCTCAAGAGAGTTCAAAAATAATTTCTAGGATAATCAAAACTCTACATGTACATCCATAAACATTCTCAAGACATGCACTCTTATTATTTTCAAAGTTACACTTGCATCTAAGTGAGATGTAAATCATGCATCAAAAGTAACTAAATTGTTTCACATGCTTCAAGATCACATAAGGTTTCACTGAAAATGGGGTAAATAGTAACCTTTCAAATCATGAACAACCAAAAACAACACCAGCATTTTTGCGACATATCATGCATTCAAATTGATTCAACTTTCTTAATTCAAATATGCATAACATCCTTTGCATAAAGTGAAAATTGAAAAAATCTTGTCAACAGTGCATCTGTGATAGTCAGAACAAGATATAATCATGAAAATATAATGACTAAAACCACTGCATACTCAAAATACCAATACATGTTAACATTAAGCATAAAAGTAATAAAACATGTAAAGATACTCCTCCAAATCAAAATGAAATGTATCCTTAAGGTACACGGTCTATAGGGAACCTGAGACTCTCAAAAAATAGCAGCTTAACTAAAGCTGAGCATTACTAAATACGTAAAAACAGAGAAAATAACACAAAAAAAACAAAAACAAGGGCTTCAAGTACACATGGCGATGTACAACACACATATAATGAAACATAAAAATAACATACTAACCTATATAAAACTAAAACAAACTTAAAACTTAAAAACACAAAACAAACTAAAACTAACATAACTAACATATTAACTTATATAAAAACTAGCACAAACAACACTTAAAACATAAACAAAAAAACTAACATAACTAAACATAACTAACTAATTTTATAAACTACTAAACTAATATACTAACACATATTTATGCTAACACATTAACAAAACATATTAACAAAACTAACAAAACACAACATACTAATATGCTAACATATTTAACATAAAAACATTAACATACTACCTATTTATGCACAATGTAAAGACACGAAATAACATAAACATGGGATTCCCTTTCACGAAGGGCCTGAGTTATAGTCCCAGCAGGACTTTGTCACCAAAATTGAAGTGCTACGGATGAGTAGTCCTCAAGAACTTGATCTAAGGGTAATCCCTTCCAGGAGTCGCGAATTCCCTCAAGGGCCTCGTATGGTTGTAATCACCCGGCTTCTTGATTGAAACTAAAACAAAACATAAACGAAACATAGATTATACACAACTATATACAACTTGAATTAGGACTAACTAAACTCATTGTTGATATTAGCAATATGAAACTGTTATCCCCGGCAACGGCGCCAAAAACTTGATTGCTACCGCAAGTGCACAGATCACTTAAATAATACAAGTATAGAGTAAAAGTTCGTTCCCATGAGGATATTCGTTTATAAAGTTAAGTACCAACCAATAGCATAACCAATTCTATTCAAGGACCTAAAAATGGATAAAGCAATAAACTAAACTAAATCTAATTTACAAAAGCAATAAAGATAAACGGTTAGGTTTCAGGAAATCCTCCTTCACCCCCTACATCTACCAACAACATGCAATCCTCTTCATAAACATAAATGCATTGATTAGGTTAGCTTGAGAATCTTCATTAGTCAAAAGCCTATGTCTAGGTCAATCAACCCCGGTTTCTACTGCCTAACTCACTAAGTTTCCTTGAAAGCTAGCGCAACATTCACTCATGAACGATCTATTCTCAATCACGCACTATACATGACCAATAGGTATATTTCTATCCTATTAACGAATCAACTCATCTAAGCCAATTAAACTCGCTAAACATGCATCAACCATACCATATTCATATTGACAAATCTCTATATCTAGTTCATTTACAATATTAGGATCATGCAATTGATGGCCAACCAACAGCAAGCATTAAGCATAGATTATGATTGAATAATAACCAAACATCCATACAAAATCAAAGAAGAACACATCATTAATATATATAGAAAAGATCCAAAATATTTCTAAACACAACCCAGCTATATAATAGATATGAAAACATAAGGTAAATCATATCCAAGGAAGATGAGGAAGAGAAGAGAGAAAAGGAAAAAGAGAAAGGAAGCTCATTGATTTATCTCTGAAGCTTGAATCCTTCTTCATCCTTGTTCCTAGCCTCCAATCCATCATCAATAGAGAACTAGCCAAACTAAACTAACCTAAAACTACCTAAAACTAATAAGAACTAAGAAAACTAAAAGTGGAAATGGCTAAGAATGGCCAAGACACCGAGAAAACGTGTAAAAATCTATTTATAGACTCAGCTGGCCGCACTGCGTCGCGGCCCTCACATGCGCGCGCCGTGGCGCCCACAGGGTCTGTCTACTCGCGCTGAGACGCCCACCTCTTCTGGGTTGCGGCCCTCTTGTCTCGAGTTGAAGTATGGTATGCTGAAAATACCTCTCTGCGCCGCGGCGTGCACTACCTTGCGTCGCGGTGTTGACTACTGAATGACTGATTTGGCTTCCTGTTGGCTTTTAAGCTCACATGCTCCATATTTGACCTTGTTTGGAGCCCTTCCTAACATAGATAATATGCCAAACCAGTAACATATATAAATCTACTTAATCAGTAATCATTTACAAATAATTTGCTATAAAATATATCAAAAAAGCTTAGAATCAGCATATGACAAATATCAGCACAAAATCCTCCAAATATGCATTATAAACAAGGACTAAGCATTCATTCTAGCACAGAAATAGGGCACAAATAATTACATTTTATGGAGTTATCAATCACATCGTATTCATTTCGTTTCATGATCTTCAAAAATTCTTCTTCCTCTTCTTTCCCTCTCTCCTCTTCTCTTACACTTTCCTCCTTACCCCATTCTTTAACATTCTTTTTCTTCTCTACTTCTACTGGGCCATAGCATCGCCCACTCCTTGTAACTATATTACTCACATACCCTTCATCCTAGAGTATTTCAACAACTCGGGGCTTTGAAGTCTCTTCCCCGATCCCCCTCATTTCCACCTTAGCTTCATAATTCCATGGTACTGAATGAGTATCATCATAAGCAAACGACGTTGGCTTTTTGATCGTCACAATTACTTTCCCTGGCGCCAGGGCTTGGTTAAGAGGTGGCACCTTCAGCACAAAGCGTTCTACTACACTGACCTCTTCAGAGGAAGCTACCCCTTGTCTGGCTTGTATTATTCCCAAAGTGAGTAATCCCTGGACTCGAACCTTAAAGTCCCAACAGTTCTCAATATCGTGTCTTGTTTCCCTACAATGGTAAACACACCTGGACTCTTCATCATACCTCTCCTCTTCTTTTACTGATGAAGCTAATGTGGTGATAACATAACCTGCTTTCTTCAACTCCTCAAATATTTGAGTTATCGGCGTGCACAAGTTCATGACATTCCTTATTGGAGGTCATTCCATCTCAAAAGCATTTACCACATTCCTTTTACCATGATTAGGAATTGGATTACTGACAATACTAGGTCCAACCTCTTCTTGAATATCCAATTTTCCACAAGCAATGAGTTTCTTTACCGCAATCTTAAAAGACTCACAGTCTTCGATTGAGTGCCCTGGGATATCCATATGGTACTTACAAGTTAAATTTGGGTTGTACCATGCTGGAAATGGTGGTTGTAGGGGACGTACAGGATTCCTTGAGATGAGGTGAGCATCAAACAACCTTTGAAACAAATCTGCATTTCAGATGGACAGTTTTGGGAAAGGGGATAGGTTTTGGGGACGGAAACGGCCTTGATTTTGAAAGTTTGGTCGAGATCGTGGATAGTTTGGGAAATTTTGCGGAGGTGAAGGTGGGTACTGAGTGTAAATTGGGCTAGTTAATGTATATGGTTGAGGTACAGGAACATTGTTGATTTGGAGCGGCTGGGTTTGGGGTGTATTCGTGGGAGGGGCAGTTAGGCCAGGTAGATGAGACGGTGCAGGTGTTTGATAAGAAGGGTAAATGTTTGGGTTATATAGGGGTACTCGATATGCAGGGTAATATGGCAAATGTCGGGGTTATAAAGGCTGCAGATTTTGCACGTAACTCACTTCTGGCTCCTTTTTCTTAGGGGGAAACCCCTTCTTGAAACTACTTTCATTATTGCCAGCTGGCAATTTTCTAGCTTTTACCAAAATTTCAATTCTTTCTCCAATAGTAATTAAATCAGCAAAGTCTCGGTAAACGGCGCTCGCCATTGTCGCAATATAAGGAGCTCCTAAAGTCCCCAAGAAGTATGAGCATATTTCTGTCAGAGTTAACGGCGGTTGCACTTGAGCTACGAGAGCTCTCCACCTCTGGGCATATTGCTTGAATGTCTCCTCATTTTTCTTCTGTAGTGTTCCCAACTACTCCCGGGTTAGGGCTGTATCCAAATTAAATTGATATTGTCCCATAAACAAATTCGCTCAGTCATCCCATAAGGAGATTTTCGAGAGGTTCTATTGGATACACCATTCCAAAGCAGGCCCAGTGAAGCTTTCATGAAAGAAACTGACGAGGAACTTCCAATCCTTTGACCAAATGGACATTTTGGTAATGTAAGTTTTTAGATGGAAAAAGGGGTTGGAACACCCATTATACTTGACAAATTTTGGGATTTTAAAATCCTTGGGGATGATGATATTAGAAGTATGGACAATTCTTCTATTCCAAGGGGACCGTAGGTGCTAGGACCCTTGATCGCCTTGATTTGCTCTTCTATTTTTTTCCATCCACTCTTCTTTTATCTTAACATTCTAAACAGTCGCGTATCCAATACTGGTAGGAAATCCAGTTGGCATTGGAATGGACATACGTGGTGGTTCACACGTGAACTCAGTGTTACCATGGACCTCATTTCTAGTATCCTCCAATGAATGATATCCTTCTCCGATAGGAATCACTACTGATGCAGTGTTTGAGGTTTCTCCCACAGAAGGTATCTCAGTAGTGACCCCTGGGTTTGTCCTCATGGAAGTGATATTTAGTGGGTACGAATGTGCCTCAATTAATCCTGTACTTCCAGCTGCCCCCATCAAGGTAAGGTCTCCCTCATAACTAACATCATTTCCTCCATTCTTCTTTGAGACTCTGTCACCTCATTCATCCTTTTTTTCACTTCATCCATTTCCAAACTTAGGTTCCTGCCTTCGTTTTCAGCTGCCATCGTTGCAAGCAACCTTGTTCGAGCCTTTGTGTTGTGAACACGAGTTTGATTGGTGTCTTCTTTCCTTGGTCGCACAATGGTTCTAAATTTCCTGTGAACAATCAAAGTACAACTTATTAAAAACAACCATGATTATTATTGATTTGTTAGAGGAGCATTGATAATTTGTGCCGAGCGGATTTGTACTGAGCGGATTTGAGTGAGTATCTTTGATCTTTATTTTTCATGACCATTTCTTAGAACATCTCATTCAAAAGTTTGTTTGTTATGACCATTACTTAGAACGTCTCATTCAAAAGTATTGGATCTTCAGTAAAGCATTGGATCAAAAAGACAAAAAGGCATACTTTATTCAATCATCAACATCATTTGAGAGGAGTACATCATTTCGACTCTATTTGAAATACATCATTGTCTAGTCTAATTCATCCTTCTCAAACGAATGCACCTTAATTACTTGCTTCATTTGTCCAATAAGATTCTTGCAATACTCAATGAAGTCATTAATCTCTGCAGGAGTCTTTAGATGATCGACCATCTTATCTACCATATTTAAATAATATGGAATGTCTGCGATTTCCGTGTTGACTAGGCATGCTAGTTTTGAGAATTGGTCTCTCCAAAAATGAACTTCTTTTTTCTATCCATTAATGTCCTCGTCTTGTTGTCTTGCATGATCTATCATTTTCTGCAAATCCTCCTGTCCCTGTCGCAATAATGCTTCATACTCTGCAATCTCCTTGACAGTGTGTAACCTCTCAATTCTGATCATGTCTTCATATCTTGCTGACACTGTCTTCACTTGTTGCCTCATACTATCTGCTTGCTGACGAGCATTATTCTGTGCTGCTTTGGCAATTACGAGCAACTCCTTGAGTTGTTGATTTTCTGCCAGAGCCTTATCTCTTTCCTGCCCTCGGAGCCCTAGTTCCTTATTTGCAGCTTCCAAACATCTTTTGGTTTTTGACATACTATCTTGCTCTATCCTTTGCCTTTTGTTTGCCTTTTCGAGAGCATCATTTTTCTCAGCATTTTCACGCTTTAAAACTGCACATGCCTGGTGAATCTTTTCCAACTCTATTTCTAATTTCTTTTTTTCTTTGTTGGCTTCTGCTAACCTTCCTTTTATTTCTTCATCCTCTATCGAAGTCGAAGGCAGAGATTTACTGACTGTAGAGGTTACTGGGATTTTGAAGGGTAACTTGACTTCTTAAGCCCTATTCTTAACCCACTACTTGAAACTTTCTTTAACCCCGTAGCTTCAAACTCCTTGCTCTTTACCCTTTTTGATAACTTTCTTCCAAGTGTCTTGCACTCTCCTAAGTGTCTCAGTACACTCCATCTGCATATCATAGACAAAAGGAGTAGTTTCCAATTCTGACGGTGGCCCCATCATGGGATAGCCTAGTTGTCGTAATGCCAAGGCGGGATTATAGTTAATATATCCCCGAGTACCCATGAGAGGAACATTAGGAAAGCCTTCACACTGATAGACCACTGTTTGCCCTTCTTTACGCCGTGGGTACCATACAATTTTCTTTTCCTCAAGTTTGGCCAATTCCTCGGCCCATTCACGGTCGTTCTTGGTTTTCAATTGGAGCATCTTGAGACTTGTAATGGGACATGTATCCTCGTAGCCCCTCTTGAACATGTGACTTGTGAACTATACGAATAACATTGGTAGATAACATAAGATCTGCTTACCCTTCTTTTCATGGCAGAAATTCAGAGTATAATAAACATCAGCAAGAAGGGCTGGGATAGGATTAGCGACATTATTCCTTCGATCGAGAAACACATATATTGCTACAAAATCTATCAAGTCTTCATTACTCAGGAATAGGATGCTGCCATAAATAGTGAGGGCTAACACGTCCATAAAGGTATTCCAGTCTTTAACCTTGGCTAGGTGGTGCATGTGCTCTTCTAAGTATTTCCTTGGGAATTCCTTTGTTCCTTTCCTATTTTGTTTTGCTTTTTGCAGATCCTTTACATGAACCTTCAAGACGTCTGCTATGGTTGGCATGGATGCATGGTGGCCTATATAGAGGTATGGCTTTTCCTTTTCCAACGGTAAGTCCAAGATCTGCTCAAACTCTTCTAAGGTGGGGGCTAACTGAAAATCTTGAAACGTGAAACAATGCAATGGTGGGTCATACAATTGGGTTAGCGCAGTAATAGCTTCTACCTGTACATCCACCTCTAACAGATTCAGGATCTTCCCATATTTTGTAGTGAAGGTCAGGCGTTGTGTCTTTTTCAATATTCGGCCCAAACTCAATAAGCTTTCTGTGTCAACTTCATTGGCCTTAAGTCGCAAGGTCTTTTTCAAGATGGCCTCATTGTGATCTGATCCCATGACACATTCCATTATTAATCAAAGATACTCATTGTTAATCCTTAGGCACTTAGTTTTCAACAGTCCCCCAACAAACCTGGATTTAACACATAAGCATTATCAATGCATGGTTTTTTAGAGAAAACATGATGTGAAGAATGATGACTTGTGATGCAATAATGAGTGAGCGAGTTATTGGTCCTTTAATAATGACTCACCTCTTCTTTTTGGGAAATTTTTTTTAAGAGGGACACAAGTATGGCTTGTCACATTAAAGGACTAAACAACTCACAAGATATGGATAAATCTAAAGGTAATGAAAGGTGTGCTCCCTTTATGTTCTATTGGGGTTGCCTTAAATTTGGGAACTCTATCCTAAGGATCTAAGAGTCTTTTTAGTTCGTGAGAACTTCCATGGGATGGCTCTGCTATTTTAGAGGTCTCTGGAGCTAAGCCCTACTTCAGAATGTTGACTACGAAATAGTGGGTAAACCACTAAGTGTGGGACATTCATGAAAAAGGCACACTCTAAATGAGGTTTTCGCAATAACTAAATAGGATGTACATAAAAAATGGCTACCACTACGCAATCTCTACTTGACTTAGGCTTCACTCAGACCCGAGTATAGGGCCCCACTCGAATGTGTGTGTTACACGTGTAGGTACAGTGGGTGTAGGGAGCGTACAAACCTTTATAATCCTAAAAATTACCCATATCTTGTAAAACAAAGCAAAAACAAAAAAAAAACTCGAAAAGTTTTCTACCCTAAAGTTTAGATAATAAAACAATTAACTAAAAAAAAGAATAATCAAATATAAAAAAGAGAAAAAGAAAAGAAAAGAAAAAGGGTAAAACAAACACATAAAGATCACAATATTTGCATAACCAACTTGTATAGGCTTGACTTTCATAATCCCCAATGGAGTCGCCATCTGTCGCGACCGAAAAATCACAGTGGAATAGTAACTTAAATTAAAAAATTAATTATTTAGGAGTCGCCACCAATTTTATTTTTATTTTTTATTAGAAAAAATCAGAAAACCTAAGAAAAATAGTCTTTGAAACCAGATTGAATTTGGGAGTCAGTTATGTGTAAGGAATGGTGGAAAATTAATCCCACAGCACCCCTAACACACTCGTCCTAAAACGGTACCTTAAGTTAATTATGCAAATTCTTAATAATCCTTGAAAATATTTGTTTTACTCCTTTTATAAAAAAAATGAAATAGATAAATGAATTATGAAAAAATAATTTCTGGCTTGACAGAATAGAGATTCTGCTCCTACGTATCCCCGGGTGTAATGAGGAATTCAAAGTCACGTAGTTCTTTAGAAAATAAGTGTGAGTTGGTTGATTTTTAAAAAAAAACTTTAAAAATTTGAATTAACAAGTCGTTGCGACTCAGTTATTCAAATTTAAGGATTGAATAGGTGAAGCTTGCGTCACGCTAGAGACGTCACCCACTGATTATCAAATTTGTTACAAAAATTTTATTTAAAATTATCAATTAGCGATTTAACTTTAAAAAAATTGAAAACAAGATAATAATTTAAATAATAATAATAATAATAATAATAATAATAATAATAATAATGTAAATCATCAAGTTGTCGCAACTCGATGATTACAAAATACAAGGGTTAGCAAGTCATACAACTCGGGTAACCCATGTTATTATTATTATTATTATTTTTTTTTTAAAAATTATTCTTATATTTTAAACTTATCCTTTCCTTCTTCCCCTTTTTCCTTTTTTTTTACCCTTTAATTGGCCCAATAGGCCCAATTCACTCAATAATAATTAAAAAAAAAAGAGAAGCAGCTTACGAAACAGAGGGAAAAGGGGAGGGGTTATTTGGTTCTTTGGGATTTTTGCAGAAGAAGAAGGAATGTCAAGGAAGAGGAGCGATGAACACGGTGAGCAATGGCCGTGTCCGGCGCGTGAATACTGGGCCGCAGGTTGCGAATGGAGACAACAGTGGAGCACTGGCCAGACCTGGTTCTAGTTCTCAGCTCGATCCACTAGTGGAGTAGCACAGAGAGCGACGGATCAACACAGTGTGAGGTGGCTCGCGGTGACGACTGCAGATTGTGGTGCGCGGCGCGGCGAGTCCAGTGGTTGCGTGAAGATGGCCGGTTGGGCGCTGGCACGGAGGACTCCAACGTGGGCCACAGCGTGGGTCATGGACCTCACGGTGGATGCTGGGTTGACGGACTGGGTGCTTGGTTCGGTTGAGGGCATCACGATGGTTCGGAAGCGAGTAACGGCGACTGAGGTTCAACGGAGCTTCACGGATCTGGTGGAGTTTTGGATCAGGCCAGCGTGTGCTGATGGAGACCCGGGTTTGTGCGATGGGGTCTGCGGCTGGTTTGTGCGACTGTGATGGCTGTTGGACAGCGAGTCGGATGCTGGAGTAGTGGATTTTGGTGTTAGTGAAGATGATGATAGTTCGAATGGTGAGGAAGACGGATGAAGGTTCACGGTGAAGCCAGAGGGAAGATGGTGGTTGTGTGAAGGTTTTATGGTGGGCAATTGTTGTTTAATGGTGGTTGTGTGGAGGCCGGTCACGGTGAAGTGGAGAGAGGTTGGAGTTATGGTGGTTACGACTAGGTGTGGGTGAGACAGGAGATTTGGATGATTTAGTGTTGTATTGAGATGGTTATTGGGACGTTGCAGACTTGGTGAGGAATTGAAAGGGGGAGAGGTTGATAGTTTAGAGGAGGTGAAGATGGGATGTTGGTTATAGTTAGGTAAGGATGGAAGTTATGGAAGAATTTTGGCAGAGGTATGGAGGGAAGGCAACGTGAGTAAAAAATAAGCAGAAGTGTGTTTGAAGGCTGCAGAATAAGTTGGGTTCTGAGTGTCTTTTCTGTGTGTAGGTTATGTGTTTTTATAGGAGGGGATTAAGCTAAAGTGTTTGAGTTGAAGTGCGATTGAAATTTGTTTAGGATGATAAGTTGTGGTTGGTTTAGGATAAGTGCTGGTTAGTTCATAGTGGGTTTGTTTAGGATAGTTAGGATAAGTGCTTCGGAATTAGGATGATTGATGGAGTTTGTTTAGGATAAGTAGGATAAGTGCTTAAGGGTTAAGATAACTGATGGAGTTTGTTTAAGATAAGTGTTGGCATATGAGTTGTGGGTTAATGAGTTTGATCATGGATTATGGGTTAATGGGTTAGTTTAGGGGTTAATGGGCCAATGGGTTGAAAGATGAGTCTTTTTATTATTATTAATTTTTTTTTACAAAATGCCCTGGACAAAATTGGGTGTTCATACCTTCTCCTGTACAGATCCGCAAGCCCAACTCGAAGCCGCCACTGTGCTACACGTTGTCAACCGCAACCTAGATCCATTCCTCTACAAGCCACCCCGCCACGCATAACCTCTACCCATAATCACGCACCCACCAGACCCACGAACCACCGTCAATCGGTGACACTGGTGCCAGTGTCGACACTGACAGTGTTGGGTGTGTTAGGAATTTTAGAGTTTTATGTAAAAATATCAATAGTTGAAGGTTTTAAAAATAATAAAAATGACCCTTTGTTGCAAATTTTATAAACTTATTATCATAAGTAAAGTCAAAGTCCATCACTGGACCTTTGACCATAGGGTCCATATTAAAACGACCCATTGCTAAGCTTAGTGTCGGTGGTAATGAGCATCTTCAGAGTTCATGTTATGAACTCCCCTTGAGCTAGTCTGCCTCCTTTGCTGTTGGCTGATTGCCATCTCATTTTTGAGACCTTAGTTTTGTATCTGTTTTGTTTGACTTTTCTACTGTACCCAAAAAACAAGAAAAACATAAATTACAATTGTGTTTACTTAACATACAACTTTAATTATAACTATACCGATATTAATTTTAATTTTAATTAATTTTTATTTTTTACCACTTTTTTTCTATCCTTGGAACAATTCTTGAGAGAAGAATACAAGCACCAATAAATGGTCCGCAGTTGTATATGTCAATGAAGAAGGGGAAGAAATCTCTCCTGAAAAACTCTAGCATTACAATACAACTCTGCATAAAAAGCACACTTCCAAAGAATCTTAAAATCCTTCTACTACAAAAACTTCAATAATCAATTATAAAAAAATGTTACAAAGAAGATGTGTAAAGGCTTATGAAAATTATATAATTTCCAGGAAAACTCACAAAAGGCAATCACTATAATTTTATATATTTTTAAAAAAAAATTGTATGAAACGGCTTTGTTTTGGTTTTTTAAGAAAAATTTAATATAAAGGATGTTGCTTTGATAGATTTTTGTTTTTTGATGAAAAAAGATTGCAACCCATTCACCTTACTAAAATTGATTAGTTTAGTTTTTATTTTTCTTGAAACCCAACCCAACCTAATTAACTAAAGCTAAAAGTTTTTCTTCTCCAATACTTTATTTTATAGGATGCAGTAATTGTGAAATGATATATTTTCATATTTACTTTTATTTTTCCGTATTATTTTGGTAGTGTAAAATTTTATTAAATGAAGCTAAGGTGCACAAGTAAATAGAGACATACAAAGAGAAGTACATGAAACAAGAAAAATAATCCTCCATTATGTGCCTCAATAATTGGTTTATTAACTTGTTTGAACTTTGAAGGTAATATTTGGGGTGTCTCATACACTATTAGTAACACAAAACGGTATGGTCCAGAAGAATAAACTAAACAAATAAACTATTAATAATTAGTCTCAATTTATCAAATTAATACCACAAGTCTCAATCGATCTTACTCAAACATAATAAGTTTTAATCTCAAATAAACTAAATATTATAAGTTAATAAGTATATAATAAATTAATAACTAGAAAGTTTTACTTAGTCTAAAATAAACTAAACAAAATTATTTATAACTCAAATACTTGTAAGAAAATTTCCTCTACCCTGCTTTTGTTCTCTAGGTTTTTTGAAATGCATTATAAGTTTATTATCACGTAAATTTTTCTAGTAAGTAGATAATCTCTTCTAAGATCTTTCATCCAGTTATGAAATGTTAGTAAAACAAACATATTATTTTGTTTAAGTTATTTATTCACTTTAATTAGTTTATAAACAAATATATGTCATTCACAATTCTGATTATATGTTTATTGTATTTTTTTAATCCTTCCAGAGAGTTTGTTCTCAAGAACACAAGTCAATGTTATAAATAAACTTAATAAGTCTTACTAAGATAACATAAATCTAAAATAAACTAAAATAAGTTGATATGTTCTAAAAGTTATGTTACCCAAGTGGCCTCAAACTCAAGAGGGGGGATGAATTGAGTTTATGAAATATTTTCGTAAATTTTTCGTAAAACGTTTGTTTATCAATTTTTGTTGAAACTATTGGATAATTGAAGTGAATAGATAAATGAGATTGAATACTTCACTCACAAATTAAATAAGCCAAGATGAATAATATTCAAGCAAGCATATAAAGTAAATGTAAAAATGTAAAGAGATAGGGTTGAAAGAATCAAACACAAGGATTTATCCTGGTTCAGCCACCCCTTGTGACCTACGTCCAGTCCTCAAGCGAACCACTCGAGATTTTTCACTAAACTTCAAGCTTAAATGGGTGCTTGAAAACCTTTACAGATTGGAGCACTCAACAACACCTTAGGATACCTCACCCTTATGCTTTGAGCCTCAAAACAGGGATGCCTCACCCTTTACAACCTTTGAGGGATACCTCACCCTCTTTGCACCTTTGAATGATACCTCACCTTCTTCTCAACAAGGGATACCTCACCCTTTTTCACTAGAGGGATACCTCACCCTCTTTGCACAATAAACAAAGTGTTTAAATGATAGAAACTCTCTCAAAGAGTATATTAATACAAATTGAAGCTCTAACAATGTCCCTTTTGAATATCTCAAGTTTTCTTACAAAAACAGGGCAAAAACGTTTTTAGGATTGATTCTCGTATATGAGTGTTAGATTGATGTTCTAAATTGAAGTTCAACCCTTAATGAAGACCCAAGGCAAGTATTTATAAGTTATATAAAGAAATGAGCCATTGGAGGTGATAAAGCCAAGCATTTAATGCAGTTAAAATAGCCGTTGGACTCTGTTAGATTGCATGTAATCGATTACACAACAAATGTAATCGATTACATTGTTGTTCCAACGTGTTCTTAGCTTTCTGGGCTTTGTGTAATCAATTACATTCTTGGTGTAATCGATTACAAGGCTTCTGACTTACGTGTAATCGATTACAATATCTATGTAATCGATTACATGACTCTTTGAACGTGTTCTTACCTTTCTGGACTCATTGTAATCGATTACCAACTTGGTGTAATCGATTACAAGGCCTCTGACTTGCTTATAATCGATTACAAGGCCTCTGTTTGCTGTGTAATCAATTACCAACTTCATGTAATCGATTACATTGGCATTTGAACACATTTTTCAAGTCCAAATGAGTATGTAAGTCATTTCTATCACTTAGATCATTGGATTAAACATAAATGCCTTCATGAATATTGAATCCAAGATTAAAAATAACATTTCTAAAAAAACATGTTTAATTTTGAATTTACAAGTTGATTTTGAAAATGATATTTGGAAAATCATTTGAAAATCATTGAGATACTTAAAGGGCATTTTACATTGATATTCTAAGACCTATATCTAATATACCTCTTTTGATCTTGATCTTCATTTTTGGCTTTGTTATCAACAAAAACTCATTTGATATGCTTCAAGACATAAGCATTCACAAGTTATAAATAACAAATTACATTACTTAATTAAAGTCAATGTCATTACATATAAAATATGGATTGACATAATCATTTATTCTATTTTTAATTTTCTCATGATACTCTTTATCATTTAAGCGATCAGTTAGATTTTTATCGCATTAATCTGTCAGACGCTTTATGAGTTTCTAATCATTATTTTCTTAGTCACATTCTCAATGTGACTATAATGTATACACCTAAACTTAATCGACTGTACAAAAAAGTCATGGAAAAAATAACATAAATTGTCACTATGGCTAAATGGCTTTTACAAAAAAAAAATCACTTGGGTGGGTTGAGTTTGCATTGGTCGATACTTTCCAAATTTGTCACTTGACCCGTACCTTGCGGGTTGGAGCCCGTAGACCCGAATTGAGTCAAAACCCGTGGGTTCATGAGTTGGCCCAACTCATTGGACAACCCTAATCATATATTCTTCATGATATATGTACTACACGAGTTAAGTTGTCACACAAGTATAGATGGGTAAATATGTACTAGAATTTTAAATATTTGTTGTAAAATTAATCACTAACAAATATTTGATAAGTTACCTTAAGTCATTAGGTATATAAGTCTTTTCTATTTATATAACATTCAACTTATTCATTTCTTTGATTTATCTCCGATGAGAGAAAAATTACGTAAATAGATTTGACACCACATCTTAACTCAAAACTTATTAAGTATATGAATTTTTTTCACTTATATAACTTTTAACTTGTTAATTTTTTTTTAACGTGAGACTTCTTCATTCACATCTTACTAGAATTTAAATTCCTAACACAACATATTACAGCCACCCCTTGTGACCTACGTCCAGTCCTCAAGCGAACCACTCGAGATTTTTCACTAAACTTCAAGCTTAAACGGGTGCTTGAAAACCTTCACAGATTGGAGCACTCAACAACACCTTGGGATACCTCACCTTTAAGTTTTGAGCCTCAAAACAGGGATGACTCATCCTTTACAACATTTGAGGGATGCCTCACCCTCTTTGCACCTTTGAAGGATACCTCACCTTCTTCTCAATAAGGGATACCTCACCTTTTTTCACTAGAGGGATACCTCACCCTCTTTACACAATAAACAAAGTGTTTAAATGATAGAAACTCTCTCAAAGAGTAGATTAATACAAATTGAAGGTCTAACAATGTCTCTTTTGAATATCTCAAGTTTTCTCACAAAAACAGGGCAAAAATGTTTTTAGGATTGATTCTCGTATATGAGTGTTAGATTGATGTTCTAAATTGAAGTTCAACCCTTAATGAAGACCCAAGGCAAGTATTTATAAGTTATAAGAAGAAATGAGCCGTTGAGGGTGATAAAGCCAAGCATTTAATGCAGTTAAAATAATCGTTGGACTCTGTCAGATTGCATGTAATCGATTACACAACAAATGTAATCGATTACATTGTTGTTCCAACGTGTTCTTAGCTTTCTGGGCTCTGTGTAATCGATTACATTCTCGGTGTAATCGATTACAAGGCTTCTGACTTGTGTGTAATCGATTACAATATCTATGTAATCGATTACATGACTCTTTGAACATGTTCTTGCCTTTCTGGGCTCATTGTAATCGATTACTAACTTGGTGTAATCGACATAAGGCTCTCCGACTTGCTTGTAATCGACATAAGGCCTCATGTTATGTAATCGATTACCAACATCATGTAATCGATTACATTAGCCTTTGAACACATTTTTCAAGTCCAAACGAGTATGTAAGTCATTTCTATCACTTAGATCATTGGATTAAACATAAATGCCTTCATGAATATTGAATCCAAGATTAAAAATAACATTTCTTAAAAAACATGTTTAACTTTGAATTTACAAGTTAATTTTGAAAACGATATTTGGAAAACCATTTGAGAATCATTAAGATACTTAAAGGGCATTTTACATTAATATTCTAAGACCTATATTTAATATACCTCTTTTGATCTTGATCTTCATCTTTGGCTTTGTTATCATCAAAATTTCATTTGATATGCTTCAAGACATAAGCATTCACAAGTTATAAATAACAAATTACATTACTTAATTAAAGTCAATGTCATTACATATAAATATGGATTGACATAATCATTTATTTTATTTTCAATTTTTTCATAATACTCTTTATCATTTAAGCGATCAGTTAGATTTTTATCGCATTAATCTATCAGACACTTTATGAGTTTCTAATCATTATTTTCTTGGTCACATTCTCATTGTGACTATAATATATACACCTAAACTTAATTGACTATACAAAAAAGTCATGGAAAAAATAACATAAATTGTCACTATGGCTAAATGGCTTTTACAAAAAAAAAAAACCACTTGGGTGGGTTGAGTTTGCATTGGTCGATACTTTCCAAATTTATCACCTGACCCGTACCTTGCGGGTTGGAGCCCGTAGACCCAAATTGAGTCAAAACTCGTGGGTTCATAAGTTGGCCCAACTCATTGGACAACCTTAATCATATATTCTTCATGATATATGTATTACACGAGGTAAGTTGTCACACAAGTATAGATGGGTAAATATGTACTAGAATTTTAAATATTTGTTGTAAAATTAATCACTAACAAATATTTGATAAGTCACCTTAAGTTATTAGGTATATAAGTCTTTTCTATTTATATAACATTCAACTTATTCATTTCTTTGATTTATCTCCGATGAGCGAAAAACTACGTAAATAGATTTGACACTACATCTTAACTCAAAACTTATTAAGTATATGAATTTTTTTCACTTATATAACTTTTAACTTGTTAATTTTTTTTTAACGTGAGACTTCTTTATTCACATCTTACTAAAATTTAAATTCCTAACACAACATATTATAACAACTCCCTAACTATAAAAATTAGAGAACTGGGCCAATTTTCTTGTTCTCCAAACTCAAAGGTCAGAAGCTAAGGAAGACTTGTTCCTCTTTATTTCTCAAATTAACTTTATTTTAACTAGTTAAAATGATTAAATACTAAATAAGATTAGATCTTTTTATGTGCACTTTTCATATGATCATATCATGTTAAAAAAAATAAAACACAAAAGTAATTATAATAGGACTCATCATTATTCATGTAAGGTCCATTAATTTTGATTTTGTATATTTCTCTTTCTTAACATAATATAATAAGTAAAAAGTTCACAAGAAATGAAAACCACGTTCTTTTCTCGGTCTCCCATTAAACTAGATTTTAGAACATTAATTGAGGTCTTATATTCCAATGCCAAGCCAAATAAACTATGGGCAAAATACCAATGCGAAGCGAAAAATAAGAAACTACTATACTCCAAATCAGCTGTAAAGACAAATCACTACACAAGAGAATTAATTCAACTCGAAGGCAATTTATGCTTAGGTCTTACATTTATTAGAAAACAATCATTTGCACGGTGCATGATGCTGCAAAAATTTCGAAGATGGCTGTTTATTACCTGACAAGGGCACCCCAAATCCAATACACCCCATAACCATTTAATTATATTTACAAATTCCTCCAATTTCAAAATTGCGGCATCTATCGTATTGGAAGACATGGAATTCAGACAAAGGCTTCTGTTGCTTCTCATCTTCTTTGAGAGATATTCATCATTTTATCCACCATTTATAGCGCTCCTTTCAAAATTCTCAATTGAAGCATCCATAATACGTGAACTTGAAACACTAAAATGAAAAACAAGTTTTTCCAGTTTTAGTGTCAGACTCGTCAATCACCATACCATTTCTGACAGTGTTGCAGTGCTTTCTCATCGCCATGGATCCATCTGGAGAGCCTAACAGACCCTCAGAATGTTGCAAAGAATGTGAAGAATATGTTCTTCAAATAGGCTAATCATCATGTTGGATAGTAGAGTTATAGAAATAGTATCACACAATTAAAATAGAGCTGAGAAATTTAGAACTGATACATAATATTTAACATGAAAAACTCTCTCATGATGATAAGGAAAAAATCATGGACAAGAATTGAAGGTTTTCACTACGTGAAAGAAAATTATAATTTTTTTCTAATTACAAGGAGAAAATAATAACACTCTATCTTATAATAGGAGAATATACATCTCTCTATATAAAATAAGAAAAACTCTCAGAAGACACTATGTAATATTTCTATGTGAAAATAAGATGTTGAAACCATTGGAGAAGGTCTCTATTTATAGGCAAGAACCTCCTCCCTCAAGTTGCTCCACCGCAAATAAAAGAAGAAAATTGCACTTTGCAAGCTGGTCAACTACCACCTGTCTCCTTCTTCATTTAATTTTCTTTGACTTCCAAAATTGGCTTTACTTTTACTTGTATCACGTTCATAATCTCCCACTTAAAGTCACTTTTTGTGAGCTTTTAAAACCTTTCTTATCTTGCCAGTTTTATGCCACTTACGTTTGTGATAGGCTGTAGGAGGATCTAAACCTTTTAAACTTGTCAGAGCTGATTGATTTTGTCATAACACCTGCTAAGTTGTCTTTGGTGTAAATTTTTTGCATATCCATACTCTTTTTTTCTACTACTTCTCGAACAAAGTGATATTGAACTCCTATGTGCTTTGTCCTAGAATGAAAGGTTGGATTTCTTGCAATGTGCAAGGCATTCTGTCTGTCACAATACAAAGGAATCGTTTGTTGCTTGTGCCTGAGTTCCTTCATTAACCTTTTAATTCAAATTGCTTCCTTGCATGCTTGTGTAGCTGCCATATCTTCAGTTTCTATAGTAGATAAAGCTACAACAATTTGTAACTTTGATAACCAACTCACAGCTCCTCCTAAAAGTGTAAACACATAGCCTGTAGTAGATTTCCTTTTATCAAGATCACCTACAAAATCTGAATCAACATATCCCTTGACAGCAAACTTTGATCCTCCAAAACATAATGTAGCACTTGAGACCCTTTTAATGTACCTTAAGATTATATTAATAGCATTCCAATGCTCTTTACTAGGATTTTCCATAAATCGACTGACCGTGCCAATTGCTTATGCAATATTTGGTCTTGTACAGATTATAGCATACGTGAGACTTCCCATTGCTGATGCATATGATACTCGAGATATTTCCATCATCTCCGCTTAATTGATAGGACACATACTTGAGGATAATTTATAGTTGATAGGAATTGGGGTAGAGACTGGCTTACAATCTTGCATGTTGAAACAATGCAAGATTTTCTTCAAGTAGTTCTTTTGAGAAAACCAAATCTTTCTATCTTTTCTGTCTCGGTGAATTTGCATTTATAAAATCTTATTTGTTGGTCCCAAGTCCTTCATATCAAACTCTCTAGCCAACTGTGTCTTCAATTCTTGGACTCAATCTTTGTTGGGGCCTACCACCAACAAGTCATCCACGTATAACAGAAAGATGATAAAATCATCGTCACCAAACCTCTTGTAATATATACAATGATCTGAACTCAGTCTGTTGTATTTGAGGCTAATAATGAAGGAATCAAATCTCTTGTACCAACACATTGGTGCCTGCTTTAGACCGTATTGATATTTGCTTAACCTGCAAACCAAATTTTCCTTACCTTTTTCTTCAAAGCCTTCTGGTTGGAGTATATATATCTCTTCTTCTAGCTCTCCATGAAGAAAAGTTATTTTCACATCTAGTTGTTCAAGATGTAAATCAAATGCAACACACATAGTCAGGACTACTCTGATAATGGTAAGTCTGACAACTGGAGAGAATATCTCATTGAAATCAATTCCTTCTTTCTGAGCATATCATTTGACCACCAGCTTGCACGATATTGTTTCACTTGATTGTTGCCATCTCGTTTGATCTTATAGACCCATTTGTTACCAACGGCTTTCCATCCTTTTGGAAGTTCAATAAGTTCTTATGTTTTATTTCTATGTAGGGCTTCTATTTCTTCTTGCATTGCTGTCATCCACAAAGAAGCATCTGAGCTACTCATAGTCTCTTGAAAGGTTAACGATTCTCCTTCTTCTGTTAGGAGACAATATGCATCGTGGCTTGCCATAACATAGTCTGAGTGCCATGATGATGCTCTTATCTGGCAGGTTGATCGTCGAACTTCTGTACCATTAGCCTCATATGGTTTTTGTTCCTCGTGCTCTGGTTCTTGTTCTGCTTTAGAGGAATCTTTTTCTCCACCTTTTCCATCTATCTGAACCATAGTAGTCTTTTTCAAAGTGCTTTCATTTTTTTTTTCACTTTGCAGTTCATTTTCTATAAATATCACATCTCTGCTGACAATAATCTTGTGGGTAGTGAGATCCCACATGCAATACCCCTTAACACCGTCAGCATAACCTAAGAATAAGCATTTTTTGGATTTTGGATCCAGCTTTGTTTTTTCTTGAGAATTGTACATCACATATGTAGGACATCTGAACATATGAAGAGAAGAATAATCTGTTGGCTTACCATTCCATATCTCCATTGGTGTCTTTAAACCAATTGCAATTGATGGCGAGTGATTTATCACGTAACAGGCGGTTTTGACTGCTTCTACTAAAAAAAACTTGACTAGACTTGCATTTCGCAGCATAACTCTTGTTCTTTCTAGAAGAGTTCTATTCATCCACTTTGCTACACCATTTTGCTGAGGTATATGTGCAACTGTAAACTGCCTTTGAATACCTTGTTGCTTGCAAAATGAGAGAAAATTATCATCTGTATATTCTCCTCCATTGTCTATCCTCAAGCACTTGATCATTTTTTCATATTCAAGTTCTACTCTTACTTTGAAGTCCTTGAAGATTGGAAACATATCTAACTTCTTCTAGATTGGGTACACCCATAATCTCCTGGAGTAATCATCAATGAATGATACAAAGTATTTTGTTCCTCTTAAGGATATTTCTAGTGACTCCCACACATCAAAATAAATCAAGTCCAGTATGTACTTGCTTCTAGCAATTGATCTATCAAACTTTAATTTATGTTACTTGCTTGTAACACAGTGCTCACAAAAAGGTAAGTTTACCGATTTGAGCCCGAGAAAGAGATCACGTTCTGCGAGAATCTTCAAATCATGTTCCGACATATGGCCTAATTTGCGATGCCACATTATCATTGATTCTTCATGGCCTGTTGATGCAATTAATGTATCTGCCTTTTGTACTGTATCTCCCACAAGCATGTATAGATTTATTGCGATCTTCCCTACTTTCATCACCACACGAGCACCTCTAATCACCTTTAAGATCCCACCTTCGATATGAGTCTTGCAACCGAGGTCATCTAATTGTCTAATAGACAATAGATTCTTTTTCAAACTTTTCACATGTATTACCCCTTAAATAGTAATTGTACCATTATATAATTTTAATTTGACAGTACCAACTCTAACAATTTCCAAGGCATGATCATTCTCCATAAACACAGATCCTTCTGAGATAGGTTCATAAGTACTAAACCAGTCTCGTTGTGAAGTCATGTGCTATATTGCTCCTGAATCCATTAACCAAACATCAGTGAGTTGTTTTCCGCCTTTAGAACCAATTGCTACTTCGCTAAACAGGATTTCTCCATCAGCAGAGGTATTAGCAACACATCATTGAGAGGTTGTTGCTTCAGGAGCTTTTTCTGCATTTTTCTTGTTGTGCCAACAATCTTTCTTCAAATGACATCTCATGCCACATTGGTAGCATTTGAAGTTCTTCCTTATTCGTGACTTTGATCTACTATGATTTCGGCTCCCACTAGAGCCACGTACCGTTGATCTTCCTCTCGCCATCGACAAAGCCTCTGCTTGCTTTGGGCTTTCTAATTTGTCTTCCTTGTTCTTCTGTCTAGATTAAGAATCGCAACAGCAACGTCATCAAATTGAAGACTATCAGCAATATTATTATTTGTTATGTTGATGATGAGTTAATTACAAGAGTCAGGTAGACTTTGAAAAACTATGCACGTTCATTTTCCATCGTGTTGTAATCTGATGCAATAAGCTAGGAAAATAACGTGTTCAGATTATTGATGTGATCCGTTACAGTCGTGGATTCACTCATTCGAATAGTATAAAGTCTCATCTTTAAGAATATTCTGTTGTGAAGTGACTTAACCTCGTACAATTTGGTGAGTGCATCCCAAATCTCCTTCGCCGTCTTCTTTTCTGCAACACTTGACATAACTAAATCTCTCAAAGCTAGATGTAGGTTGCCAACAATATTATCATTGATCTCCTTCCACTTGTCATCAAGTATCCTAGTGGGTCTACCTTTAATTGCTGCTAAATAATTGTCTTTCCTTAAGATTGCTTTTATCTTTAGTTTCCATAAGGAGAAATTACTCTCATTAAACTTCTCAATCTCAAATTTTGCTACCATGGTATTGACGACAATATGTTTCTCAATTGGACCGGCTTATCTATTTCACTGTGAATAGTATTGTATACATGAACAGTATTATATTTATATATAGTATCGGGACAAATCTCTTATACGTTAACAATGTTGCAAAAGTATACAACTACACGTGTGAATAGTAACTATGAACAATAACCGTAGTGTGAATAGTATCAATAACCAAAAGCTCTGATACCACTGTTGAGTATCAGAGTTATGAAAATAATATCACACAACTAAAATAGAACTGAGAAAATTGAAATTAACACACAATATTTAACGTAAAAAACTCTCTAATAGCAATGAGGAAAAAACTACGAGTAAGAATAGAAAGTTTTCACTGTGTAAAAGAAAATTATAATTTCTCTCTAATTACAATAAGAGAAAAATAATACCCTTTTTTAAAATAGAAAAATATACATTTCTTTATATAAAATAGGAAAAACTTTTAAAATATATTACATAATATTTTTATATAAAAATAAGATGCTGAAACTATTAAATGTGATCTCAATTTATAGGTAAAAACCTCCTCTTTCAAACTTCTCCACATAAAAGAAAGGAAGAAAATTGCAGTCTACAAGTTGTCCAACTACCACCTGCCTCCTGCTTCATTTAATTTTCTTTGACTTCCAAAATTAGCTTTACTTTTACTTGTTTCACATTCACACAACCATCACTGCTCCATCTGTAGCATGGATGTTCACAACACACCCCTGCAATAGCAAACGTTAACGGGTTAAGGTGAAAGCAGAAAATTACTAAAATAAGATTGAAATACATTTCAAAAAAATGCAACCCGCAAAATAAACTGCAAAGTGAATGACTAAAGTCTATTTATTTCCTCAAAACTTCGACCAACAAATACAATATCCCCAGCAATTTTGTCTCATAAAAGAAAAGTAATTTAGTAAAAACATGATTACTACAAGACGAGACATGTTCCTAAAAAGACACTAAATACTAGATATCCAATTTCTTTGAATAACTTGAAAAAATAGCTCTCAAGTTGAACATTGATTATTATTAATGATTATCTTAGCATTTTTAAGTTATGGTTTCAGTATTTTTATTATTGATTATTGATTGATTATCTCACAACTTGAATACAAAACATATTATTTTATTCTCTAACAAATAATATTTTAAATCATTTCACTTATTTTAATAATTTATTAGGTAAAAGTAATTTTTTATACAATTTAAAAAAATATATTACCTTAAAGTCATTTTTCAATTGACATGAAACTAATTTTATTAGAATTAATTTTTAAATAAATTAATCAATTATTCAGATCCAAACACACAAACTTAGAAACTTGAAAGGGGCATGCGTGGGTGGGTTGGAATTCAATTGGATCATGGATTGATGAATTACCATCCCAACCCAGAGATTCAGGAAACATGGTGCGTTGCGTTTGGGTTATCACAATCACAGGAGACCGGAAAATGACTTGCATCACATTCGATTCGAAGAGCAAATCCTACTCCTAGGAGTAAGCAGTTTCAGTTTCAGGTACGCCCTTCTTCCCTTTGCCTCTGGGTTTCACATTGATTGGTTGCTCTGTCTCGGGATTCTTGGGTCCAAAATGGGACTCTGATTTAGGCCGTGATAACTGATGATTTGGACATAGACATGTGAACTCAAATTAACCCAACCTAACACACATACACACAGTCAGTTATATATTCATGTTTGTGAAGAATTATTTAGCTCCAGTTTATTATTACAATTAGGGTATGCACTGTCTTAAATGAACTCGGTCTATCTTTTAAATATAAAATTTGAATTTAATTTATTTATTTAATATGTATTGTTTTTAAAATTTGATTTGATTTTTTAAAAATTTAACTTGACCTAAAAATTTATTTAAAATTTTATTTTAAAATAAAAAATTTAAATAAGTTAATGAACATAAACTTTTATATAAATTAACGACTTAAATTTTAAAATAATATCATATTATTTATTAAATTAATTATACTATATAAATATTAAAATTTTATAATATATAAAATAATAATATATAATTAAATAGATCAACTTATTAAGTTTAAATTTTTTTTAAAAGCCTGAATTTTGATCTATTTAATTAAATAATTTTTTTATTAAACAAATCAAATTACATCAAATCTTAAATAGGTCAAATTATAATTTCAATCGAGTCACCTACCTTATTTCTAATCCTAATTATATAATCAAATTAAATTTAGATTAATAACTTTCCTAAATTTTATACAAAAAACAAAAAAATGAACTTTCTCTAAATTTTGTCCAGATAAAGAGGGCAAAGGCAAAAGGGGTTGAAGAACATTTGACGATGACTGCGATGCGAACGCAACGGCAAACGTCATCCATATTCAATGTTAAAATATAACAACCATTTGACTTGTTTCTTCCATCTTTTATAAATAAATAAAAAAGACTAATTTTATCTGAAAATTTTTTTAAAATTTTATCTTACAATAAAAAATTTAAATTGGCTATTAAACTTAAACTTTTATATAACTTAACGGATATAAACTTTAAAATAATATCATATTATTTATTAAATTAATTATATTATATAAATATTAAAATTTTATAATATATATATATTTCTGCAGAGTGGATCAAGATCTTATCCTGTAAGAAGGATCAACTCGCATTACACGTTTCATCGAATTCCTCCATTAATATCCCTAGAAAAACCTGTAAGATCTCGGATTACGGGACAATGACGAGGATCAATGAGTCAGTAGACTTTTATAACTGTTGATCTGGATCTCTCCGGTTCTCTAACCTCTCCACAATAAATGACTATAACGTCTACTTTCCAATAATATTTACATTGAATGTCATAACTTCAGTCATGCTCCATAAAGTCCTGGTTAAGTATACCTAAGAAGGTAACGGTTATTGGATAACTAAAATATTAACACACAGTCTGACTTGAGCGTTGAAATCCTTTTTACATGTACCACTCCTGCCAGACCATCACGGTTGAGCGCAGCCGCAAAAAGGAAGAAACCACCACAACATACCTTCTACAGGTATTCTTCTGAATCCATTCAGAACAATATATAAAATAATAATATATAATTAAATAAATCAACTTATTAAGGCTAATTTTTTTTTCTAAAAACTTGAATTTTGATCTCTTTAATTAAATAAATTTTTTATTAATCAAATCAAATCACATCAAATTTTAAATAAGTCAAGTCATAATTTTAGATAAGTCACCTATCTTATTTCTAATCCAAATTATATAATCAAATTAAATTTAGATTAATAACTTTTCCAAAATTTTATACAAAAAAGAAAAAATAAACTTTTCCTAAATTTTGTCCAAATTAAAGAGGACAAAAGCAAAAGGCAAAACGGGTTGAAGAAACATTTGACGACGACTGCGATGTGAACGCAATGGCACACGTCATCCATATTCAATGTTAAAATATAACAACCATTTGACATGTTTCTTCCTTCTTATATAAATTGAAATTGAATTCCATCTTGCTTTATTTTTCACTACTAGTACACAAGTGCACACAACACAACTTGCATCACACAAATGGTTGCTCCAGATCTCGTTAATCCTCTTCTTACTCCTTACAATATGGGCAACTTCAATCTATCCCATAGGTATTCAATTCATATTCATTCATTTATTGCTCATCTTTTTCTCTACAACCATTTTTAGTTTTCCAATTTCAAATTGTTTTACCTTGTTTAAATTTGTGATTTCAGAGTTGTTTTGGCACCACTCACCAGAGCCAGATCTTACAACAATGTTCCTCAATCCCATGCTATCTTGTATTACTCTCAGAGAGCTTCTAAGGGAGGCCTTCTCATAGCTGAAGCTACTGGTGTCTCTCACACTGCTCAAGGGTAATTTAGCCTAATTTCATTCATTTCTACACTACACCTTCATCATTCTTCATCTTTAGTCACTCAATTTTGCTTCATAAATAAACACTTAAAAAAAACAACTTTTTTTATTATATTGTATATAATTATATATGCCATGTGAAGGTATCCGCACACACCGGGCATATGGACAAAAGAACAAGTCGAAGCATGGAAACCCATTGTGGAGGCTGTTCATGCCAAAGGCGGTATATTCTTTTGTCAGATTTGTCATGCTGGAAGGGTTTCAAATCCAGGTATTTCCTGACTTGGTTTATTTCTCATCAAATGAAAATAGCTTTTAAATGAATTTTCATTACATTTTGGCCAAGTTTAATTTTGACATCTTTGGATAATCGATAGATAAAAACACAAATGGGGGAATTCTGTTGAACTGAACATATTCCTTTGATTTTCCTGCCTCTGTTTAAAACTCCACGTCCTGCCTGTCCACCACCTTTTGTCAAAATGTAAATTTGGAAGGAATTACTGCAAGAAATTGGTTATCAAAATATGATATATGCTAGGACATGTTAAGTGAGGAAACTTGATTGATCAAGTTATTATGTTTAACTAACTCAAAGCTATATCATTGGTAGATAATGTGTCATATTGCCTTTGCTATCAAGTGTTAACCTTTCACTGACATATTTCTTTGACATAAATCAATTTACTTGGTCTAACATCACTGACAGTAAAGTGGAAATGATTGGAGATTGTTGTTATTAAGTATTATCAGGGAGTAATATACATCTATGCATTTACATGTTCAATGTATGCCCATTTTCCATATTATTTTGAACAGATTATCAGCCAAATGGGCAAGCCCCAATATCTTCTACAGACAAGCCACTCACACCACAAAGTGAAAGTTATGGCGCTGATGTAGTACCACCAAGGCGGCTAAGGACGGATGAAATTCCTCATATTGTCAATGACTTCAGACTTGCTGCAAGGAATGCTATCGAAGCTGGTAAGTTCACTGACTTTTTCGTGTACAAATGTTTCCAAAATTCAAATTGCTTCAATCATAATACAATTTGGTTTCAGAAACTAGACTGTTTATTGCTTTAAGGGGCACTCAGACGTTTTACAAATCATGTAACCCTTGGTGATGCAAATTGTAGGTTTTGATGGGGTTGAGATCCATGGGGCTCACGGTTGCCTACTTGAGCAATTTATGAAAGATAAAGTGAATGACCGGACAGATGAATATGGTGGATCCCTTGAGAACCGGTGTCGATTTACTTTGGAAGTTGTTGAAGCTGTTGTGAATGAGATAGGGGCAGAAAGAGTTGGAATTAGATTATCACCTTTTGCAGAATATTCAGAATGTGGAGACTCCAATCCCGAAGCGTTGGGGCTTTATATGGTTAATGCCCTCAATAAATATGGTATTGTATACTGTCACATGGTGGAACCAAGAATGAAAACTATTGGAGAAAAAGTTGAATGCCCTCACAGCCTGGTGCCAATGAGAAAGGCCTTCAATGGCACTTTTATAGTTGCAGGAGGTTATGACCGAAAAGATGGGATCAACGCCGTAGCTGAAAACAGGGCAGATCTTGTTGCTTATGGTCGTTTGTTCTTAGCTAATCCAGATTTGCCAAAGAGATTTGCGCTTGATGCTTCTCTCAACAAGTACAACCGGGAGACGTTCTACAGTCCTGACCCGGTTCTTGGTTATACCGACTATCCATTTCTTGAATGAAGAAACCAATGGTTTAGCATCCAAGGGTAGAACCTCCTTATTTAATAAGCTTGTCTTCCCTTGCAAAGTGGTTGGTTAATGCAATAAGAATAATGGTGCTTACTCATATTTTTATCTACATATTCTTCGCATGCTTCTCTGTTAACGCTTTGAATCCATTTGATACTTTTTATGAATGGTTCAAGGTTGTGCACATAGTATGTAAAACTTTTTTTTTTGTGTGTGTGTAATAATGTCAATATATGCCAACAAGAAGTGTTGAAGCTATGTACCTCATTTTGCAATGCCATATGAGCTTTGTGCTAATATGATACCACGTGACGTATGATGGTTTATTTATAATATATATTTATAATATACACCCCCTCCCTTCCACAAGTATGCGCGACAATCTTATGGGATATTTGTGATATGTTGTCGAAGGACTGAGAAGTTGTTCTCTTGCACATTTTTCGTCAAGGAAATACATGTGCTGACTATATTGCTAAGAAGTTGTTTTAATATGGACCCAGCAATTTAGGGTCCATCCATGATCCTTGTTATATTAAGCGTTGGATGCATATAAATTAAAATAGACGGTCAAGATCAATGAACTATAACTTGATAAAAAAGTTAATGTGTAATGTTGATAATTACAAAATTAGTCTTTTAATAAAAAAAATTATGCAACAATCACAGCACAAAATCGAAAAACACCTAGAAATCTGTTGTGATTCAGAACCAACCACCGTTGTGACTCAGAGTCAGCCACCAGCAACTCTAGCCACCACGCACCACCATAATCCTCTGTCGCTGCCCATGCCCAGATCTGCCACCCATGCGCCACCATCATCGATGTCGCCCTTCACCTCCACCACGCTGCCATGCCCAAACTAAGCCCCCTGTCATAGAAATCCACTCAAACCTTTCAGATCAGACTCGAACCTCAACCCAAAAAATGACCACTGGACCATCGTTATTTCGTTGTCGGAAAACACTGGGGGTCACCAAAAAATTGAGCCCAAAACGCCACCACCATCAAACTCGCCCCCCAGCCTGTTCTATGCGCACCACTGCGCGAGCCACCGTCCATATCTGCATGACGCCCCCTGCGTTGCTCATCCCCACCACCAGAACCCAGCCGTCAAGAACCGCGCGCAACCATATCCACCACCGCAAACAAGTAGCACTGTGAGGCGTGAGCAAGCAGTAGTAGTGACCAAAACCCAGAGATACACTGTGAGCAAGTAGCAGCCGTCGTCCACGAGCCACTGGACCACTGCATTGCACCTTCATCGGTGAGCTAAACCCACTGCGTGTCGTCATCCTCCACGCCACTGGATCCGTGAGTCAAACCACCGTGGACAGTCAGATTGTCGCCGCTCGGATCCTATAGTTCGAAGCTCCATCATTCGGAACCCCGTAGCAGAAATCCAGATCCGCCCCTCTCCGGTCCAGATCTGCAAGCCCAACTCGAAGCCTCCACCGTGCCACACGCAATCCCACCCAAGTCGTCAATCGCAACCCAAATTTGTTCCTCCACGAGCCACTTCGCGCACCCACCAGACCCGCGAACCACTATCAATCGGCAACACTGGTGCCAATGCCGACACTGACAGTATTGGGTGTGTTAGGAATTTTGGAGTTTTATGTAAAAATATCAATAATTGAAGGTTTTAAAAATAATAAAAATGACCATTTACTGCAAATTTTATAAACTTATTATTATAAAAAAAGTCAAAGTTCATCACTGGACCTTTGACCAAAGGGTCCATATTAAAACGAGAGCTTAGTGCGAGTAGTAATGAGCATCTTCAAAGTTCATGTTATGAACTCCCCTCGAGCTAGTCTGCCTCCTTTGTTGTTGGTTGACTGCCATCTCACTTTTGAGACCTTAGTTTTGTATCTGTTTTGTTTGTCTTTTCTACTGTACCCAGAAAACAAGAAAAACATAAATTACAATTGTGTTTACTTAACATACAACTTTAATTATAACTATACCAATATTAAATTTAATTTTAAATAATTTTTATTTTTTACCACTTTTTTTCTGTCCCTGCAACAAATCTTGAGAGAATAATACAAGCACCGATGAATGGTCCGCAGCTGTATATGTCACTGAAGGAGGGGAAGAAATCTCTCCTGAAAAACTCTAGCATTACAATACTATTCTGCATAAAAAGCACACTTCCAAAGAATCTTAAAATCCTTCTACTACAAAAACTTCAATAATCAATTATAAAAAAATGTTACAAAGAAGATGAGTAAACCCACTGCTTATGAAAATTATATAATTTTCAGGAAAACTCACAAAAGGCAATCACTATAATTTTATATTTTTAAAAAAAAAATTGTATGAAACGGCTTTGTTTTGGTTTTTTAAGAAAAATTTAATATAAAGGATGTTGCTTTGATAGATTTTTGTTTTTTGATGAAAAAAGATGTCAACCCATTCACCTTACTAAAATTGATTGGTTTAGTTTTTATTTTTCTTGAAACCCAACCCAATCTAATTAACTAAAGCTAAAGGCTTTTCTTCTCCTATACTTTATTTTATAGGACGCAGTAATTGTGAATGATATATTTTCATATTTACTTTTATTTTTCCGTATTATTTTGGTAGTGTAAAAATTTATTAAATAATGCCAAGGTGCACAAGTAAATAGAGACAGACAAAGAGAAGTACATGAAACAAGAAAAATAATCCTCGAAAGCTGATTATGTGCCTCAATAATTGGTTTATTAACTTTTTTGAACTTTGAAGGTAATATTTGGCGTGCCTCATACACTATTAGTAACACAAAACGTTATGGTCCAGCAGAATAAACTAAACAAATAAACTATTAATAATTAGTCTCAATCTACTAAATTAATACCACAAGTCTCAACCGATCTTATTCAAACATAATAAATTTTAATCTCAAATAAATTAAACATTATAAATCAATAAGTGTATAACAAATTAATAATTAAAAAGTCTTACTTAATTTGAAATAAATTAAACAAAATTATTTATAACTCAAATATTTGTTAGAAAATTTCCTCTACCCTGCTTTTGTTCTTTAACTTTTTTGAAATGCATTATAAGTTTATTATCATGTAAATTTTTTTAGTAAATAGATAACATCTTTTAAGATCTTTCATCCAGTTATGAAATGTTAGTAAACAAACATATTATTTTGTTTAAATTATTTATTCCCTTTAATTGGTTTATAAACAAATATATACAATTCACAATTATGATTCTATATTTATTGTGTTTTTTAATTTTTCCAGAGAGTTTGTTCTCAAGAACACAAGTCAATGTTATAAATAAATTTAATAAGTCTTACTAAGATAACATAAATTTAAAATAAACTAAAATAAGCTAATATGTTCTAAAAGTTATAAATAACAAATTACATTAGTTAATTAAAGTCAATGTCATTACATATAAAATATGAATTGACATAATCATTTATTCAATTTTCAATTTTCTCATAATACTCTTTGTCATCTAAACGATCAGTTAGATTTTTATCGCATTGATCTGTCAGACGCTTTATGAATTTCTAATCACTATTTTTTTAGTCACATTTTTAATGTGACTACAATGTTTACACTTAAACTTAATTAACTGTATAAAAAAGTCATGAAAAAAATAATATAAATTGTCACTATAGCTAAATGGCTTTTACAAAAAAAAATCATTTGGGTGAGTTGAATTTGTATGAGTCGATACTTTCTAAACCTGTCACCCAACCCGTACCTTATGGGTTGGAGCCTGTAGACTCGAATTGAGTCAAAACACGTGAGTTCATGAGTTAGCTCAACCCGTTAGACAACCCTAATCATATATACTTCATAATATATGTACTACACGAGGTCAGTTGTCAAACAAGTATAGATGGGTAAATATGTACTAGAATTTTAAATATTTGTTGAAAAATTAGTCACTAACAAATATTTGATAAGTTACCTTAAGTTATTAGGTATATAAGTCTTTTCTATTTATATAACTTTAACTTATTTATTTCTTTGATTTATCTTCAATAAGCAAAGAATTACATAAATAGATTTGGCACCATATCTTAATTCAAAACTTATTAAGCATATGAATTTTTTTCACTTATATAACTTTCAACTTGTTAATTTTTTTTTAACGTGAGACTTCTTCATTCACATTTTAATAAAATTTAAATTCCTAACACAACATATTATAACAACTCCATAACTATAAAAATTAGAGAACTGGGCCAATTTTCTTGTTCTCCAAATTCAAAGGTCAGAAGCTAAGGAAGACTTGTTCCTCTTTATTTCTCAAATTCACTTTATTTTAACTAGTTAAAATGATTAAATGCTAAATAAGATTAGATCTTTTTATGTGCACTTTTCATATGATTGTGTCATGTTAAAAAAGAATAAGACACAAAAGTAATTATAATAGGACTCATCATTATTCACGTAAAAGTCCATTAATTTTGATTTTGTATATTTCCCTTTCTTAACATAATATAATAAGTAAAAAGTTCACAGGAAATGAAAACCACGTTCTTTTCTCGGTCTCCCATTAAACTAGATTTTAGAACATTAATTGAGGTCTTATATTCCAATGCCAAGCCAAATAAACTATGGGCAAAATACCAATGCGAAGCGAAAAATAAGAAACTACTATATTCCAAATCAGCTGTAAAGACAAATCACTACACGAGAATTAATTCAACTCAAAGGCAATTTATGCTTAGGTCTTACATTTATTAGAAAACAATCATTTGCACGGTGCATGATGTTGCAAAAATTTCCAAGATGGCTGTTTATTACCTGACAAGGGCACCCCAAATCCAATACACCCCTTAACCATTTAGTGTGTGTTTAGAAAAGTTGTAAAAATTTAATTATGCTTAGTAATTAATTATTGTATAAAAGTTTTTTGTTATAATTGATTATAATCGATTTATTTTTATCTTTTAGATGCATTAGCTGTAAAGTGATTTTAAGCTAATATGATTCATTTTGATGATATAAAAAAATTACTTTTATGCATTAAATTACTCAAATAGGTATAGAATGATTAAAAAAATTATTTGATTGAGGACAAAATGGTATTTACATATCAAAGTGTAAGAAATAATTTATAAATTAAAATCATAAGCTTCAATCTTTAACATTATAAAAATTAACTTTAAAAAACTTTTATTTTGCATTGAATTTCGTACAAAAGCTGAAGCTGATTTTATCAAACATGATTAAATATTATTACAACAGCTTTTTTCTCCAAAAAAGCTAATCATAATCTATATCAAACACACCCTTAATTCTATTTACAAATTCCTCCAATTTCAAAATTGCAGCATCTATTGTATTAGAAGACATGGAACTCAGACAAAGGCTTTTGTTGCTTCTCATCTTCTTTGAGAGATATTCATCATTTTATCCACCATTTATAGCACTCCTTTCAAAATTCTCAATTGAAGCATCCATAATACGTGAACTTGAAACACTCAAATGAAAAACAAGTTTTTCCAGTTTTAGTGTCAGACTCGTCAATCACCATACAATTTCTGACAGTGTTGCAGTGCTTTCTCATCGCCATGGATCCATCTGGAGAGCCTAAGAGACCCTCAGAATGTTGCGAAGAATGTGAAGAATATGTTCTTACTGTAGGCTAACCAACTTGTTGGATATCAGAGTTATAAAAATAGTATCACATAATTAAAATAGAATTGAAAAATTTAGAACTGACACATAATATTTAACGTGAAAAATTCTCTAATGGTGATGAGAGAAAAATTATGGGTAAGAATAGAAAGTTTTCACCATGTGGAAGAAAATTACAATTTCTCTCTAATTACAATGAGAGAATAATAACATTCTATCTTAAAATAAAAGAATACATCTCTCTATATAAAATAAGAAAAATTCTCAAAAGACATTATATAATATTTCTATGTAGAAATGAGATGCTCAAACCATTGGAAAATGTCTTTATTTATAGGCGAGAACCTCCTCCCTCAAGTTACTCCACCGAAAAGAAAAGAAGAAAATTGCACTTTGCAAGCTGGTCAATTACCACCTATCTCCTTCTTTATTTAATTTTCTTTGACTTCCAAAATTGACTTTACTTTTACTTGTTTCACGTTCACAATCTCCCACTTAAAATCATTTTTTGTGAGCTTTCAAAACCTTTCTTATCTTGCCAGTTTTATACCACTTACATTTCTGATAGGCCATAGGAGGATCTAAACCTTTTAAACTTGTCAGAACTGATTGGTTTTGTCATAACATCTGCTAGGTTGTTTTTGGTGTGAATCTTTTACATATCTACACTCCATTCTTCTACTACTTCTCGAACAAAGTGATATTGAACTCCTATGTGCTTGGTCTTGGAATGAAAGGCTGGATTCCTTGCAATGTGCAAGGCACTCTGTCTGTCACAATATAAAGGAATCTTTTGTTACTTGTGATTGAGTTCCTCCATTAACCTTTTAATCCAAATTGCTTCCTTGCATGCTTGTGTAGCTGCCATATCTTCAGCTTTTATAGTAGATAAAGCTACAACAATTTGTAACTTTGATAACTAACTCACAGCTCCTCCTACAAGTGTAAACACATAGCCTGTAGTAGATTTCTTTTTATCAAGATCACCTGCAAAATCTGAATAAACATATCTCCTGTCAGCAAACTCTGATCCTCCAAAACATAATGCAGCACTTGAGGCCCCTTTAATGTACCTTAAGATTCTCTTAACAACCTTCCAATGCTCTTTACCAGGATTTGCCATAAATCGACTGACCATGTCAATTGCTTATGCAATATTTGGTCTCGTACAGATTATAGCATACATGAGACTTTCCATTGCTGATGCATACGGTACTCGAGATATTTCCATCCTCTCCACTTCATTGCTAGGACACACACTTAAGGATAATTTATAATTGATAGGAAGTGAGGTAGAGACTGGCTTACAATCTTGCATGTTGAAGCACTACAAGATTTTCTTCAAGTAATTCTTTTGAAAAAGCCAAATCTTTCTATCTTTTCTGTCTCGGTGAATTTGCATCCATAAAATCTTGTTTGTTGGTCCCAAGTCCTTCATATCAAACTCCCTAGCCAACTGTGTCTTCAATTCTTGGACTTGATCTTTGTTGGGGCCTACCACCAACATGTCATCCACGTACAATAGAAAGATGATAAAATCATCGTCACCAAACCTCTTGTAATATGTACAATGGTCTGATCTCAGTCTGTTGCATTTGAGGTTAATAATGAAGGAATCAAATCTCTTATAACAACACCTTGGCGCCTGCTTTAGACTGTACAGAGATTTGGTTAACTTGTAAACCAAATTTTCCTTGCCTTTTTTCTTCAAAGCCTTATGGTTGGAGCATATATATCTCTTCTTCTAGCTCTCCATGAAAAAAAGTTATTTTCACATCTAGTTATTCAAGATGTAAATCAAATGCAGTACACATAACCAGGACTACTCTGATAGTGGTAAGTATGACAACTGGAGAGAATATCTCATTGAAATCAATTCCTTCTTTCTGAGCATACGATTTGACCACCAGCCTTGCACGATATTGTTCCACTTAATTGTTGTCATCTCGTTTGATCTTATAGACCCATTTGTTACCAATGGTTTTTCATCCTTTTGGAAGTTCAACAAGTTCTTATGTTTTATTTATATGTAGAGCTTCCATTTCTTCTTGGATTGCTGCCATCCACAGAGAAGCATCTGAGCTACTCACATCCACTTGAAAGGTTGACGATTCTCATTCTTCTATTAGGAGACAATATGCATCGTGGCTTGCCATAACGTAGTCTGAGTGCCATGATGGTGCTCTTATCTAGTGCGTTGATCATCGAACTTCTGTATCATTGGCCTCATATGGTTCTTGTTCCTCGTGCTCTAGTTCTTATTCTGCTTCAGAGGAATCTTCTTCTCCACATTTTCCATCTATCTGAACCGTAGTAGTTTCTTTCAAAGTGCTTTCATTTTCTTTTTCACTTTGCAGTTCATTTTCTACAAATATCACATCTTTACTGACAATAACCTTGTGGGCAGCGAGATCCCACAGGCGATACCCCTTAACACTGTCAGCATAACCCAAGAATATGCATTTCCTGGATTTTGGATCCAGCTTTGCTCTTTCTTGAGAATTGTACATCACATATGTAGGACATCCAAACATATGAAGAGAAGAATAATCAGTTGGCTTACCATTCCACATCTCCATTGGTGTCGTTAAACCAATTGCAGTTGATGGTGAGTGATTTATCATGTAACAAACGATTTTGACTACTTCTGTCCAAAAAAACTTAGCTAGACCTGTAATTCGTAACATAACTCTTGTTCTTTCTAGAAGAGTTTTATTCATCCACTTTGCTACACCATTTTGCTGAGGTGTGTGTGCAGCTGTAAACTTCCTTTGAATACCCTCTTGCTTGCAAAATAAGAGAAAATTATCATCTGTATATTCTCCTCCATTATCTATCCTCAAGCACTTGATCATTTTTTCGAATTCAAGTTCTACTCTTGCTTTAAAGTCCTTGAAGATTGAAAACACATCTAACTTCTTCTTGATTGGGTACACTCATAATCTTCTGGAGTAATCATCAATGAATGATACAGAGTATTTTGCTCCTCCTAATGACATTTCTGGTGACTCCCACACATCAGAAGTAATCAAGTCCAGTATGTACTTACTTCTAGCAATTGATCTATTAAACTTTAATCTATGTTACTTGCTTGTAACACAGTGCTCACAAAAAGGTAAGTTTATCGATTTGAGCCCGGGAAGGAGATCACTGATAACTCCATAAAATGTAGTTATTTACGCCCTATCTGTGTGCTAGAATGAATGCTTAGTCCTTGTTTATAATGCATATTTGGAAGGTTTTGTGCTTATATTTGTCATATTCTGATTCTAAGCCTTTCTTGTATATTTTATAGCAAATTGTGCTTAAATGATATATGATTAAGTAGATTTGTATATGTTATTGATTTGGTATTTTCTCTGTGATAGGAAGGGCTCCAAACAAGGTCAAATATGGAGCATTTGAGCTAAAAGGTCAAGAGGAAGTCAAATAAGCATTTCAGCAGTCAACGTCGCGGCGCAAGGTTATGCGCGCCGCGACGTAGAGAGGCATTTCAACCATGCCATACTTCAACCCGAGGCGAGAGGGTCGCGGCCCAAAAGAAGTGGGCACCGTGGCGCAATATAACCGACCCTTTGGGCGCCGTGGGGCGCGTATGTGGGGGCCGCGGCGCAGTGCGGCAAAGCTGAGCCTATAAATAGATTTTTCATGTTTTTCTCTGTGTTCTGGCCGTTTTGGCCATTTCCATTTTAGGTAGTTTTTCTTAGTTTTAGGTTAGTTTAGTTTGGTTAGATCTCCATTGATGGTGGATTAGAGGTTAGGAACAAGGATGAAGGAGGATTCAAGCTTCAGAGACAAATCAATAAGCTTTCTTTCTCTTTTTCCCTTTCTCTATTCTCTTCCTTATCTTTCATTGTATAGCTAAGCTGTATTTAAGAATATTTTGGATCCTTTTCTATATATATTAATGATGTGTTCTTCTCAGAGTTTGTGTGGATGTTTGGTTATTGTTCAATCATATCTATACTTAATGCTTGCTGTTGGTTGGCCATCAGTTGCATGATCCTAATATTGCAAATGAACTAGAATCAGTGCTTTCATGTCAATATGGATATGGCATAGTTGATGCATGTTTGACGAGTTCAATTAGCTTAGATGAGTTGATTCGTTAATAGGATAGAAATATATTTATTGGTCATGTATAGTATGTGATTGAGAATAGATCGTTCATGAGTGGAAGTTGCGCTAGCTTTTAATGAAACTTAGTGAGTTGGGCAATTGAAACCAGGGTTGATTAACCTAAACATAGGCTTTTAGCTAATGAAGATTCTCAAGCTAACCTAATCAATGCATTTATGTTAATGAGGAGGGTTACATGTTGTTGGTAGATGTAGGGGGTGAAGAAGGATTCCCTAAAACGTAACTGTTTATCTTTATTGCTTTCATAGATTAGATTTAGTTTAGTTTATTGATTTCTTATTTTTATATCCTTGAAAAGAATTGATTAAACTATTGGTTGGTACTTAGTTTTATAACAATTATCTTCGAGGGAATGAACTTTTACTCTGTATTTGTATTACTTGAGCGATCCATGCACTTGCGGTAGCAATCAATCACGTTCCGTGAGAATCTTCAAACCATGTTCCGATATATGACTTAATTTGCGATGCCATATTATCATTGATTCTTCATGGCCTGTTGATGCAATTGATGCATCTACCTTTTGTAGTGTATCTCCCACAAGCATGTATAGATTTGTTGCGATCTTCTCTGTTTTCATCACTACAAGAACACCTCTAACCACCTTCAAGATCCCACCATCGATATGGGTCTTGCAACCAAGGTCATCTAATTGTCTAATAGATAATAAATTCTTTTTCAAACCTTTCACATGTATTACCCCTTAAATAGTGCGAATAGTACCATCATATATTTTTAATTTGACAGTACCAACCCTAACAATTTCCAAGGCATGATCATTCCCCATGAACACAGATCTTTTTGAGATAGGTTCATAAGTACTAAACCAGTCTCGTTGTAAAGTCATGTGCCATATTGCTCCAGAATCCATTAACCAAACATCAGTGAGCTGTTTTCTGCCTTTAGAACCAATTGCTACTTTGCTTTACAGGATTTCTCCATCATCAGAGGTACTAGCAACACATCCTTGAGAGGTTGTTGCTTCAGGAGCTTTTTCTGCATTTTTCTTGTTGTACCAATAATCTTTCTTCAAGTGCCCTCTCATGTCACATTGGTAGCATTTGAAGTTCTTCATTCTTTGTGACTTTGATCTACTATGATTTCGGCTCCCACTAGAGCCACGTTCCGTTGATCTTCCTCTCGCCATCGATGATGAATTGTCAATATGTCCTATTTTTACGGTTCAATTCCTTAATTTTTCATATTCTTTTTATTTATTTTTATTGAATTTTATTTGTTAATTTTGTTATATTTTTAGTTTTGTTTAATTGTGTTTTTATTAAGTATTTTGTGTGTTTTTTCAATTATACAAAAAGAAGAAATTCCTGAAGATAAATATGTGAATGATTCTTATCCTATTCTTAGATGCTAATTAGAGTTCTAATTGGATACAAAATCTTATATTGGAGATTGGATAAGGATTCTCAAAGAGATTTGATTTGGAGTAAAATTCGGATTCTCACACTATCCTGACCATTCCTCATTAATTAAGTTATATCTTGAGTTACAGAGATCAGATCGACGCGCCGTTTGCAGTGTTGGAAAGCTAACAGAAAATCCTACAACTTCTCTGTTGAGATCAAGGGCAAAATCGGTCATCTAAAGGGTGAGAAAAATCATGCAAATGATATATGAAAATCTGTCAACTTTTCTATTAAAGGGGAAAAACGAGTTTAGCAAGGGAACTTTCTTTGATTGAGCACATTGCACCAAAAAATCCCTAATCTTGAGAGAGTTGTTTTGTGGTAGCAGACCTTAGAGGACGACTTGAAGGAGGAATTGATTCTTGAAGGCTTAGAGATCATTATCTCCATTAAAAGGGATTTTGATTTCTCTTTCTTTTTAGTTTCCCCTTTCCTTTGGGTTTTCTTTCTATGAGTTTGTATTTTGATATGAGTTTGTTTTTATTGAACATGAGTAACTAAACTCATAGCTAGAGTTATGGGGGATATTGTTTTCCTTATTATTTAGATTTGATTTCTAATCTATTATGGTAATTTCTTTTTAGGTTTATCATATTGCTTGTATTCTTGTCAGAATTTGATCACTTTTAACATGTGTTAATTCATTGTTTGACCGGTGACCATCCGCATTCAATGAGTGGATCTATATGGTAAGCCTAAGATTAGATTGATGAATGACCAAACATCAATTTATCCTACCAATGGAATTGACGGTATGTTAGTTCATCTATTGAATTGAAGTTTAATGCATTCTTAATTAATTCAACTAAATGACCAAATAGGTGAATTAAATTAGGAATAGAATATTGTTTCATCCATGACCATTGGGATTCAATAGCAAATAAGAGAATATTGACAAAAGAATTACCTTAATTATAATTAAAAGAAAATCTGAATAATTGGATTCAAGTGAACCTTGCGCTCTAGTCTCTTTCTCATTGATTATCTTTTCTTTGTTTAATTGTTCATTGTTCTTCTTTATTTATTATTTTGATTTTAATTTGAATTCCTTCATACACTCTTGATTGTCTGAATAACAAAGAGTTTTGCGAATCTAGTAATTACCATTTATTCCTCGTGGGATCGATAACTGGGACTCAAGTCCTATATTACTTGGCGATATAGTGCACTTGCTCTTAGTGTATTTTACGCGCATCAATCGACAAAGCCTCTGCTTGCTTTAGGCTTTCTAATCTGTCTTCCTTGTTCTTCCACCTGGATTCTTATTCAAGAATAGCAGTAACAACGACATCAAATTGAAGATTGTCAGCAATATTATTATTTATTATGTTGATGATGAGTTTATCATAAGAGTCAGGTATACTTTGAAGTAGAAGTTCTGCACGTTCATTTTTCATCGTGTTGTAATCTGATGAGGTAAGCTGGGAAAATAGCGTGTTCAGATTATTGATGTGATCCATTACAGTCGTGATTCACTAATTCGAAGAGTATAAAGTCTCATCTTTAAGAATATTATGTTGTGAGGTGACTTAACCTCGTACAATTTAGTGAGCGCATCTCAAATCTCCTTCGCCATCTTTTTTTCTACAACACTTGACAAAACTAAATCTCTCAAAGGTAGATGCAGGTTGCCAACAACATTGTCATCGATCTCCTTCCACTTGTTATCAAGTATCCTAGTGGGTTAATTGCTGCTAGGAAATTGTCCTTCCTCAAGATTGTCTTTATCTTCAGTTTTCATAAGGAGAAATTACTCTCATTGAACTTCTCAGTCTCAAATTTTGCTGCCATGGTATTGACAATAATATGTTTCTCAATTGGACCGACTTATCTATTTCACTGGGAATAGTACTGTATACATGACTAGTATTATATTTATATATCGTATCAGGACAAACCTCTTATACGTTAACAATACTGTAAAAGTATACAACTACATGTGTGAATAGTAATTATAAATAGTAACCACAATGTGAATAGTACCAATAACCAAAGGCTTTGATATCACTGTTAGGTATCAAAGTTATAGAAACAATATCACACAACTAAAATAGATCTGAGAAAATTAAAATTGACACACAATATTTAACATAAAAAACTCTCTAATAATGATGAGAAAAAAATCATGAGTAAGAATAGAAAGTTTTCACTGTATGAAAGAAAATTATAATTTCTCTATAATTATAATAAGAGAACAATAACATTTTCTCTTAAAATAAGAGAATACATATCTCTTTATATAAAATAAAAAAAGACCCCTAAAAAATATTATGTAATACTTTTATGTAAAAATGCAATACTGAAACTATTAAATGTAGTCTCTACTTATAGATAGGAAACTCCTCTTTCAAACTGCTCTACATAAAAGAAAGGAAGAAAATTGGACTCAACAAGCTGCCCAAGTACCACCTGCCTCCTTCTTCAATTAATTTTCTTTGACTTCCAAAATTAACTTTACTTTTACTTGTTTCACGTTCACACAACCATCACTGCTCCATCTGTAGCATGGACGTTCACAACACACCCCTGCAATAGCAAACGTTCACGGGTTAAGGTGAAAGCAGAAATTTACTAAAATAAGATTGAAATACATTTCAAAAAAATGCAACCAGCAGAATAAACTGCAAAGTGGATGACTAAAGTCTATTTATTTCCTCAAAACTTCGACCAACAAATACAATATCCCCAGCAATTTTGTCTCACAAAAGTAAAGTAATTTAGTAAAAACATGATTACTACAAGACGAGACATGTTCCTAAAAAGACACTAAAACAGCACTAGATATCCAATTTCTTTGAATAACTTGAAAAAATAGCTCCCAAGTTGAATATTGATTATTATTAATGATTATCTTAGCATTTTTAAGTTATGGTTTCAGTATTTTTATTATTGATTATTGATTGATTATCTCACAACTTGAATACAAAAAATATTATTTTATTCTCTAACAAATAATATTTTAAATCATCACTTAGTTTAATAATTTATTTGGTAAAAGTAGTTTTTTATACAATTTAAATAAAATATATTACCTTAAAGTCATTTTTCAATTGACATGAAACTAATTTTATCACAATTAATTTTTAAATAAATTTATCAATTATTCAGATCCAAACACACAAACTTAGAAACTTGAAAGGGGCATGCTTGGGTGGGTTGGAATTCAATTGGATCATGGATTGATGAATTACCATCCCAACCCAGAGATTCAGGAAACATGGTGCGTTGCGTTTGGGTTATCACAATCACAGGAGACCTGAGAATAACTTGCATCACATTCAATTCGAAGAGCAAATCCTACTCCTAGGGGTAGGCAGTTCCAGTTTCAGGTACGCCATTCTTCCCTTTGCCTCTGGGTTTCACATTGATTGGTTGCTCTGTCTCGGGGTTCTTGGGTCCAAAATGGAATTCTGGTTTAGGCGATGATAACTGATGATTTGGACATAGACATGTGAACTCAAATTAACTCAACCTAACACACATACACACATTCAGTTATATATTCATGTTTGTGAAGAATTATTTAGCTCCAGTTTATTATTACAATTAGGGTATGCATTGTATTAAATGAACTTGGTCTATTTTTTAAATATAAAATTTGAATTTAATTTATTTATTTAATATATATTATTTTTTTAAAATTTGATTTGATTTTTAAAAGTTTAACTTGATATAAAAAATTTATTTTAAAGTTTATTTTAAAAAAAAAATTTAAATAAGTTAATGAACATAAACTTTTATTTAAATTAATGGACTTAAATTTTAAAATAATATCATATTATTTATTAAATTAATTATATTATATAAATATTAAAATTTTATAATATATATAAAATAATAATATATAATTAAATAGATCAACTTATTAAATTTAATTTTTTTTAAAGTCTGATTTTGATCTATTTAATTAAATAATTTTTTTTATTAAACAAATCAAATTACATCAAATCTTAAATAGGTCAAATTATAATTTCAATCAAGTCACCTACCTTATTTCTAATCCTAATTATAAAATCAAATTAAATTTAGATTAATAACTTTCCCTAAATTTTATACAAAAAACAAAAAAATGAACTTTCTCTAAATTTTGTCCAGATTAAAGAGGGAAGAGGCAAAAGGGGTTGAAGAACATTTGACGATGACTGCGATGCGAACGCAACGGCACACGTCATCCATATTCAATGTTAAAATATAACAACCATTTGACTTGTTTCTTCCATCTTTTATAAATAAATTAAAAAGACTAATTTTATCTGAAAATTTATTTAAAAATTTATCTTACAATAAAAAATTTAAATTGGCTATTAAACTTAAACTTTTATATAACTTAACGGATTTAAACTTTAAAATAATATCATATTATTTATTAAATTAATTATATTATATAAATATTAAAATTTTATAACATATATATATAATAATAATATATAATTAAATAAATCAACTTATTAAGCCTAATTTTTTTTTAAAAACCTGAATTTTGATCTATTTAATTAAATAAATTTTTTATTAATCAAATCAGATCACATCAAATTTTAAATAAGTCAAGTCATAATTTCAGATAAGTCACCTACCTTATTTCTAATCCAAATTATATAATCAATTTAAATTTAGATTAATAACTTTTCCTAAATTTTATACAAAAAACAAAAAAATGAACTTTCCCTAAATTTTGTCCAAATTAAAGAGGACAAAAGCAAAAGGCCAAAGGGGTTGAAGAAACATTTGACGATGACTGCGATGTGAACGCAATGGCACAGGTCATCCATATTCAATGTTAAAATATAACAACCATTTGACCTGTTTCTTCCTTCTTATATAAATTGAAATTGAATTCCATCTTGCTTTATTTTTCACTACCAGTACACAAGTGCACACAACACAACTTGCATCACACAAATGGTTGCTCCAGATCTCGTTAATCCTCTTCTTACTCCTTACAATATGGGCAACTTCAATCTATCCCATAGGTATTCAATTCATATTCATTCATATATTGCTCATCTTTTTCTCTACAACCATTTTTAGTTTTCCAATTTCAAATTGTTTTACCTTGTTTAAATTTGTGATTTCAGAGTTGTTTTGGCACCACTCACCAGAACCAGATCTTACAACAATGCTCCTCAATCCCATGCTATCTTGTATTACTCTCAGAGAGCTTCTAAGGGAGGTCTTCTCATAGCTGAAGCTACTGGTGTCTCTGACACTGCTCAAGGGTAATTTAGCCTAATTTCATTCATTTCTACACTACACCTTCATCATTCTTCATCTTTACTCACTCAATTTTGCTTCATAAATAAATAATTAAAAAAAACAACTTTTTTTATTATATTGTATATAATTATCTATGTCATGTGAAGGTATCCGCACACACCGGGCATATGGACAAAAGAACAAGTCGAAGCATGGAAACCCATTGTGGAGGCTGTTCATGCCAAAGGCGGTATATTCTTTTGTCAGATTTGGCATACTGGAAGGGTTTCAAATCCAGGTATTTCCTGACTTGGTTTATTCCTCATCAAATGAAAATAGCTTTCAAATGAATTTTCATTACATTTTGGCCAAGTTTAATTTTGACATCTTTGGATAATCGATAGATAAAAACACAAATGGGGGAATTCTGTTGAACTGAACATATTCCTTTGATTTGCCTGCCTCTGTTTAAACTCCTCGTCCTGCCTGTCCACCACCTTTTGTCAAAATGTAAATTTGGAAGGAATTACTGCAAGAAATTGGTTATCAAAATATGATATATGCTAGGACATGTTAAGTGAGGAAACTTGATTGATCAAGTTATTATGTTTAACTAACTCAAAGCTATATCATTGGTAGATAATGTATCATATTGCCTTTGCTGTCAAGTGTTAACCTTTCACTGACACATTTCTTTGACATAAATCAATTTACTTGGTCTAACATCACTGACAATAAAGTGGAAATGATTGGAAATTGTTGTTATTAAGTATTATCAGGGAGTAACTACATTCTGATTTTCAAGTAATATACATCTATGCATTTACATGTTCAATGTATGCCCATTTCCCATATTATTTTGAACAGATTATCAGCCAAATGGGCAAGCCCCAATATCTTCTACAGACAAGCCACTCACATCACAAAGTGGAAGTTATGGCGCTGATGTAGTACCACCAAGGCGGCTAAGGACGGATGAAATTCCTCATATTGTCAATGACTTCAGACTTGCTGCAAGGAATGCTATCGAAGCTGGTAAGTTCACTGACTTTTTCGTGTACAAATGTTTCCAAAATTCAAATTGCTTCAATCATAATACAATTTGGTTTCAGAAACTAGACTGTTTGTTGCTTTAAGGGGACTCAGACGTTTTACAAATCATGTAACCCTTGGTGATGCAAATTGTAGGTTTTGATGGGGTTGAGATCCATGGGGCTCATGGTTACCTACTTGAGCAATTTATGAAAGATAAAGTGAATGACCGGACAGATGAATATGGTGGATCCCTTGAGAACCGGTGTCGATTTACTTTGGAAGTTGTTGAAGCTGTTGTGAATGAGATAGGGGCAGAAAGAGTTGGAATTAGATTATCACCTTTTGCAGAATATTCAGAATGTGGAGACTCCAATCCCGAAGCGTTGGGGCTTTATATGGTTAATGCCCTCAATAAATATGGTATTGTATACTGTCACATGGTGGAACCAAGAATGAAAACTATTGGAGAAAAAGTTGAATGCCCTCACAGCCTGGTGCCAATGAGAAAGGCCTTCAATGGCACTTTTATAGTTGCAGGAGGTTATGACCGAAAAGATGGGATCAACGCCGTAGCTGAAAACAGGGCAGATCTTGTTGCTTATGGTCGTTTGTTCTTAGCTAATCCAGATTTGCCAAAGAGATTTGCGCTTGATGCTTCTCTCAACAAATACAACAGGGAGACGTTCTACAGTCCTGACCCAGTTCTTGGTTATACCGACTATCCATTTCTTGAATGAAGAAACCAGTGGTTTAGCATCCAAGGGTAGAACCTCCTTATTTAATAAGCTTGTCTTCCCTTGCAATTTGGTTGGTTAATGCAATAAGAATAAGGTGCATTATATGGTACCAATGTATTTGGAAAAGTTTTAAACTCCTCTTAGTTGACCTAATAAAAATGAGACAAATGTCTCTCCAGTGTCCACATCATAAAAGAGTTCAGTTTTATTTTATAAAGGTTTGTTAATTTTTTTTTTCACAAAATGACCCCAAAATTCTTTTAATAAATTTTAAAATAATTAACCCAAGCCTATGTGAAAAAACACAAATTGAAATCAATAACCCCAATTTCAAATCATCAAAGAAACCTAAACAAACAACCGCAGCACACATTTAGATCCGTCGTCGTTTCTTTGAAATTTTTTCAAAATGCTCAACCATGTGTGAAACCATTGCAGCACATTATCTAAAAACAAACATTGCATCACGTCTCGCGAATTCGCCCTACCCTTTCCCTTCCTTCCTCCTTCTCAAGGAGCCAAAATCGAAATCCCTTGCCTCGGCCCCAAACCATCTTCTTTATCATTCATGGACGCTCTATGGCTTATCTGATACGAACAGGCCCTCCCCTCTTGTGAAGTGAAGTCGCCATCGTCATCTGAATTAGATTTTGTAGTTTTCCTCAACTTGTGAGTGCTCTCCTTTGTAGCTATTTATTTATGTTGTATCTTGTTTTTCGTGATTCGTTCTCTTCCAAGTATTGTGTTGGTGCTCGATCTATAGTGGCCACCGGGTGTTTGTGTAATTGATTCTTCTGTGTACAATTTTGATATGCACTGGAATTGCAGTACATTAGCCACTAGATATTTGTTAAGTTTACATTTCTTTAGTATAAATTCATGCCACTCACAGCCAAAACAAAAAAAGATTACAAAAGTAGGCAGAAAATATTGTGGAAATCATATTTGAAGTCAAAAACCTAAAGCCAACCACTTAAAAGCTACCGTCATCTACTGCGATTTTCTTTTCAAACTTATATTTCACAAATTTTATTCTAGTTTTGCTCAACTGGTAATAGAAGATGAAATTTAAGTAAAATTTATATGCTGCACAAACAAATCCCCCCCCCCCCCCCCCGAAAAAAATCATAGCTAACTACTTAGAATGCTTTTGAAATTCTTTTTGTTTGATATAGTATTTACAATATTATAATTAATTAGAACTCTTGTTTGAGAAGTAGAGGAAACAACCACAAATAACATAGCCCTTACTACAAAATGAAATAAAATTGGGCACATGATGAATTATTGGTCATGGTCTTATAAGTTATAAAATTGATGTAGATATAAAAGTATTTTACTGTAACACTACTTTAATCTTCTTAAATATGTAAAGCATTCTGACTTAACTACAGTATACAGGATGCCATATATGAAATTTGGGATGCTGATCCTTTTGCATTTTAAGCATGAAAATGGACAAGAGGAACAAGGTGGGGTGAGGGACAATAACTTGTTATGATATCTAATTATACCATAACAAGTATGTTCAAACCAATCATTACACGTGATAGATAGATAGACAATTTTACATGTTATCACTTTCAAATGAATTTTGTTGCCCCTCTCTCTCTGTATTTATGTATCGTTTTGCCTTTTACCTAACTGACATCTATTGCATTTCTTCAAATTATATTGTGAAATTTTGAAAGCAAGACCAACACCAGACACATCCAATTCATATACCAAGCTTGGTCTTAAAGAACAAATTCTAGACCAATGGAACTATAACAACTTAACAAGTATGGTATTTACATATAAATTTGAGAAAATTCAGCATTGGTAATAAAATAGTCAATCCCTAACTTGAAGAAAATCAACACCTTGAAGATCTACATTCTAAAAAGAAAATCAACACCTTAAATATCAGAGAGAAACGAAGAAAATCAACATACACTCACACAGATACAGAGAGAAAATCAACAAGATCCAACTCAGACCAACAAGCTTCGATACACTTATAGACTTTTTTGCAAACCTCTCTCTCAGAACTCGAACTCAAACTCGAACTTGATCTATTCTGTGAGTTCCCAATCCAAATGGTTTGAGGCTATTAGTATCATACAAGCCATAAAGCGTCTATGAACAATGATGAAGATGGTTTGGGGCTGAGGCAAAGGATTTCGATTTCAGCTCCTTGAGAAAGAGGAAGGAAGGGAAAGGGTAGGGTGAATTCGTGAGACAGGATGTGATGTTTGTTTTAGATAAGCCAACGAGCTTCAGTGAATGGAGGTGCTGCAATGGTTTCACACAAGGTTGGGTATTTTGAAAATTTTGTAGAGAAACGATGACGAATTTCAATTTGTGCTGCAATTGTTCATTTAGGATTCTTTGATTATTTGAAATTGGGCCTATTGATTTCAAGATATGTTTTTTTTTTCACAAAGAGGTTGAGTTAATCATTTTAAAATTTATTAAAAGAATCTTAGGTTGTGTTTGGATGAAGTATTTTAAAATTTAAGAGAATTTAAAATACTAAGAAATTTAATTACTTTATTTAAATTTTTTTCAATTGTAAAATTTTTTGTTTGGATGAATTAATTAAATTCCTTAACATTTTAAATTTTTTGTTTGGATAAAGTAATTAAATTCCCTTTATTTATAATTTTTTATTTTATTTTTATCAAAACAAGTATTGTTATTAAGAATATTCAAAATTCGACTCGACACGAAACTAATTGAGACGGATTCGACTATTCGATTTTTATAAATAAACCTAATATATTTTAAAGTTAAGTTCAGGTCATGCTTCCATTTTATCTTACTCGACCAAATGTCACAATATATTTTAAAAATTAACAAATCATACAATCTAATTGTAATGTAAACAAAATGAGATGCTAAGCTCTAATCGATTTTAGAATCTATTGCTTTGCCTTCCATACATGCAGGTGTCAAGAATCTATTGGTCTAATAACAATAACTAGTCTTACTTACATATTGAAGGAGGAAGCATTCTATGACAAGATAAACCCTAAGAAGAGAAATAAGACTCGGCTTGCAACACAAGTATGGCACTGTCTTGGCGTTGGAGACTCTGAAAAGCTGATATGCAGAAGTAACACTAGTAGGAAAATAGAAGTTACTGTATAATAATAAGAGCCATTGTAGTTGTTTATAGGCAATTAAACATCTTTGTATTAGGGAGAATTAGAATAAAGGATCAACAAAACATTCCATAACAGGATTAGCCACATTATTTATCATTAAAAGAAAACAAAGTGTATAAACTTGATAAATTCGGCATCAATCACAACCTTCTTTCTGTAATTCAGCAATACAATAATTACAGAGAAGTTTAGAAAGGTCAATTTGGTATATCCTTAAAAATCATGGTGAAAAATTAATGGATGTGATTTCAATATAATTTTATATATAAATTTGGTCCTTGAATTTTTCACCTTTAATTTAAAGTATATCAAACTAACTATAAATTTTTACAAAAGTTACAAAAAGAAAATACAAATATCCTAACAGAGCCAGCTACAAATGACAAATCTAACCACACCACCCAAAACAATATAGCTGATGCTGATGCTACAAATATATATAAATCATCGTGCTTGAGACATGAGGATGTGGCTTCACTGATATTTTGGCAATCCATGATGCAGTCACAACACAGTTGGGAGTTATTGACCGTTCAATCTTGATTTGAGTTGAGCCTCATAAGCTTGTTCATAACCTCAAGAAAAACAGGAACAACAATTGACTCTACTCTAGGCATCATTAGCAAGGGGCACAAGCACGCACCTTTAGAATATATATGCATATATACATTAACCAATGAAAAGATAGAATGCAAATCAGATATGATAAAACTAGAATAAAGAATCAAAGGAAGAAGAGGAATATAGAGAAGCAATGGCTCTATTCGATATATATCTTTACAACAACTTATAATCCCTATTTATACTTGTAATCAGGGAATAATGAAGTAAATATAAAATTAATTATAAGTTCCTAAATCAAGTATATATTATACTTTACACAGATCTGGCCACACATGCTTTTCTTATGTGAAGGTGCCTAATTTCCTAGTGCTATATGCCATTACCACTAGAAAAAAAGTGGAAAAGAAAATAAAAGAACAATGCATAACTACAACAGCCCAAGAATCTCACAGATTAATGGCAATGAATCAAAGACTAACATTAAGGGGCAACAAATATCAACCTGACTTGTCCAAATGCCATCATAAGTAGAGCCGGTAAAACCAAAAACCCGCTAACCCATTGTTTTTTGCGGGTTTAGTTGATTGAACCCATATTTCTTTTCTAACATAAATCCCGCCTAACCCGCGGGTTAAGCGGGTTGAAAAAAAAAAAAATAATAAGTAATACTATAAATGAAAAACTCTTTGATATTATATAATTTATGTTTGAATATTTAATTAGACTATTTTAAAAATTATATTTTAGATATGTGGTTTGAAATTTTTTATCATTATTATTTATTATTTTTTATAATATTTATTGATTTTTTATATTTATTTTTTTTTTTTTTAGGCGGGTTAAACCAGTTTACTCATCAACTCATTTATTTTTTCTTATTTTATTTTTTATGCATGCGGCCAACCACAACCCGCCAACTCACCTTAAAGCGGGGTGAGTTAGCTTTTCCAACCCATTTTTAAAACGGGCCAACATTTTAGCGGGTTGACGCGGTCGAGCGGGTTAGCCCATTTTGCCATTATAATCATAAAATCCAAAATAATCACAATTAACTAGCCCAGACAATATGATGACAAAAAATAAATCACATAAAATGGTGTGAAATAAATTAACTAGAAATTATTACCCAAAAAAAAACTAGAAATTACACCCAGCAAAAAAAAGTAAACTCAAATTTGATAATAAAAAATTGAAAAGGCATTGCATTGTACCTTAGCCTTGGAAATGATTTTAACTGCTACAGGTTGGTCTTTGAGTTCACTCTTCTTGCCCCTAGCATAGCAAGTATAACCAAAATGACCAAAACAAGTAAAAAAGTAAATATGTAATGCCAACAGTTCAAAACAAACAAAATTTTCAGTTCATGATCATAGGCTTTATAAGCTACATAGCATCTATTTTAACATGATTACAAGCTATCACTAATCCCATATTTAAAGGAGGCAAGACAAAATAGGAATTGAAAGAACTCAACATCATGAACATCTACTAGAGTCATCAAACAAGTCAAAGCAGGATGAAAAGCACAGCAACAACACGAGATTAGCAATGAGCATACCAACAAGTTAAGAGCAAGAGTAAAACAAGGTGGGCCTTGCATTCAATTCATTAGCAACTATGACTATTTACCCATGAGCTTGACATCCTAACAAACATATGTTTAGGTGTGGATATTTGATTTCTATTACAAACATAAACACCTGAAGATATATTCAAGTTTTGATTTGCACACAGTTAAGGCATGCACCCTTGAGTACAGATCATATGTTAAATCCAAAAGGGAAAAAAATCTTATCGAAGCAATTAAAGTAACCCCTTGTATTATCTTTCTTGTCCTCATGGTTAATTTCAATCAACTTTATTTTTCCCTTTGTCTTATTCTTTCCTTGAGTTAGCATTGGCCTTCCTTAGGATGACAACATAGAAGTCAATGTATGACCACCCAATGGACTGCAAATCATATCCAAGAAATATTGTTTCAGACACAGCAAAGGTAAACACTAAATAAATGAATCAAACCAACACACCTCAAAACCCATTTCCAACCTAGATTACCAAAGTACATAAAAATAAGATTAAAAAAATGCAATAAACAAAAGAAATATTATATTGATATTGATTCTACATTTATATAAAAAAAATCAATATGGAGCCAATCAGGTTTTTCATCAAATAGTTTGCATGCAGTTACTCAAATAAAATACCACAGATTATGATATGATTAGAACCAACCAGATTTAATCATACGATTCACACAAACCAAAAGCAATAGATGGATTACCCGCTGAAAACCTTGCTGGTCCTGCCTCTCTACTCCTGCGTGCCAGTGCTCAAACCACGCCAGTGCTCAAACCTTGTTGTCTCTGTTCGCGCATTATTCTCTTCCTTCCGTGTGAGTGAGTGAGGTCAGATAGCTGGGTGTCGTGGTGGTGGGTTGGGTTCGAGATGGGCGGCGCAAGGTGGATCTGGGAGTGACGGTGGTGGCTTGAGGCGCAGATGGAAGCAGCGTACGACTAAGATGAGAGAGAAGGGAGAGAACGGGGCGAAGCAGCGTGCGACTGAGACGAGAGAGAAGGGAGAGAACGGGGTGAAGGGGAGGCATGAAAACGAGATAACACGGAGGATTTTAGAAATTCTACCTAAACAGAAGGGAATTAAAATTCTTTCATTTTAAACTAATAAAATACCCTCTTAAAATACTTAGAATTTTCAAAATGATTTGATAAGATATCCAAATAAGTTATTTTATAACAAATTATTTTAAATTCCTTATTAAAATACATTCTTTCTTTTAAATACTTCATCCAAACACACCCTTAGAGTCATTCTACAAAAGAAAAAATTAACAAATCCTTATAAAATAAAATAGAACTCTTTCATAATGTGGGTATTGGGTGGACATTTGTCTCATTTTCATTAGACTAACTGAGAAAGATTTCAAAACTCTTCTAAATACATGGGTACAATAGAAATCACTTAAGAATAATGACGCTTACTCATATTTTTATCTACATTTTCTTCATATATTTCTATGTTAACGCTTTGAATCCAATTGGTACTTTTTTTTGAATGGTTCAAGGTTGTGCACATAGTATGTAAAACTATTATTTTTTGTGTAATAATGTCAATATATGCCAACAAGAAGGGTTGAAGCTATGTACCTCATTTTGCAATGCCATATGAACTTTGTGCTAATATTATGCCCACGTGATGTATGATGGTTTATTTATAATATACACCCCCTCCCTTCCTCAAGTTTGCGCGACAATCTTATGGGATATTTGTGATAGTTGTCGAAGGACTGGGAAGTTGTTCTCTTGCACATTTTTCGTCAAGTAAATACCTATGCTGACTATATTGCTAAGCTCACTGCCAGTGGTAATGAGCATCTTCAGAGTTCATAATATGAACTCCCCTCGAGCTAGTCTGCCTCCTTTGCTGTTGATTGACTAACATCTCATTTTTGAGACCTTAGTTTTGTATCTGTTTTGTTTATCTTTTTTACTGTATCCAAAAAACAAGAAAAACATAAATTACAATTTTGTTTACTTAACATACAACTTTAATTATAACTATACCAATATTAAATTTAATTTTAATTATTTTTTATTTTTTACCCTTTTTTTTTGTCCTTGCAACAATTCTTGAGAGAAGAATACAAGCACGGATGAATGGTCCGCAGCTTTATATGTCACTGAAGGAGGGGAAGAAATCTCTACTGAAAAACTCTAGCATTACAACACAACTCTGCATAAAAAGCACACTTCCAAAGAATCTTAAAATCCTTCTACTACAAAAACTTCAATAATCAATTATAAAAAAATGTTACAAAGAAGATGTGTAAACCCAATGCTTATGAAAATTATATAATTTCCAGGAAAACTCACAAAAGGCAATCACTATAATTTTATATATATTTTTTAAAATATTTTGTATGAAACGGCTTTGTTTTTGGTTTTTTAAGAAAAAATTAATATAAAGGATGTTTCTTTGATATATTTTTATTGTTTGAAGAAAAAAGATGTCAACCCATTCACCTGACTAAAATTGATTGGTTCAGTTTTTGTTTCTCTTGAAACCCAACCCAACCTAATTAACTAAAGGTAAAAGCTTTTCTCCTCCTATACTTTATTTTATAGGACGCAGTAATTGTGAAATGATATATTTTCATATTTACTTTTATTTTTCCCTATTATTTTGGTAGTGTAAAAATTTATTAAATGATGCCAAGGTGCACAAGTAAATAGAGACATACAAAGAGAAGTACATGAAACAAGAAAAATAATCCTCTAAAGCTGATTATGTGCCACAATAATTGGTTTATTTACTTGTTTGAACTTTGAAGGTTACGATATTTGGCGTGCCCCATAACTATTAGTAACACAAAAAGTTATGGTCCAGAACTCAAGCTGGTGTTGAAGAATGGAAATGAGGATTTATAGGCAACCGTGGAGCTTTTTTTTTTTGGTGGGGGGGGGGGGGGGGGGGGGGGGGTCTCTGGATGGAACCTTATATATATATGAAGAAAGCCAAAAGTGAATAACTGCCAACGAGATCCACTGGACCGATATTGATAACTCGTCTCCTGTCCAACAGACTATGCCCAACCCATTAAGGGTATGTTTGGGAGTTATAGTTAGGAGGGAAAGGGAAGGGAAGGAAGGGTTTAAAAATGAAAAGTCTTTGTTTGAGCATTTTGAAAATAAGAGAGAAGGGAAAGGGAGATTTTCGGAGTCCCTCTAAACCCTCCCATTTTAGTTCCCCCAAATTGGGGGGTTTTATACGAAATACCCTCCCATCTCACTCTCAACTACGGCACCGAGGATCCGCCCGAAACTCTCGGCCGCACCTCAACATCGTCTTCTTCTTCGTCTTCGTCATCCTCGGTGCTCTCGCAGGAGCAGGAGCTCGGGTTCCGCATCGAATTGGATTGGTCGTCGGAGGAGGATGAGGATCAGGTGGCTCTGAAGCTTCAGTCGCAACTCATGGTGGCTCCGCCGATGCCGCAGGACACCGTGGTGGTGGAACTGAGGCCCGACGACGGCGATGAGAGCGTGGATTTGGATATGAAGGTTGTTAAGAGAAGGGAGGCTCTCAGGGCTGTCACGATGACCAAGGCTGTTGCCTCCGGCAAACAGACGGTGATGGGGCCGGGTCTTGATTCGCTTGTTGCGCTCCAATTTGGCTTCACGCGCGCCATCGTTATTGCGGAGGCGTTGCGGACAAAGAACCCCTCTTCCTCCGCTCCAAGGAACACCACAAATCTGCACTGATGCAAGCTTATTATCATCATTAATTTAAAAATATTTTTTTATATAATAATTTTTATTTATTATTTTTTAATATAATATTTTTTATAATATTAGAGATTTTAGACAGATTTATTATTTAGACAAATTTTTTTTTAAATTTTTCATAATATTATTTTTTATAAAACATTAATTATGTTATTTTTTTAAATAAAGGGTAAAATAATAAATTACATGTTAAACCCTCAATTTCCTTCTCCTAAAATATTTTACACTTCCAAATAAGGATAGGATAAATCTTTCATTTCCCTTCCCTTCCTTCCCCTTTAAACCATTTCACTTTCTTCTTCTCCAAACTCCCAAACACACCCTAAAGGATTTTATCCAATTTTAGCCGAAGAATAATTAGACGATCAATATTAAAATAACTTAATTTAATTCCATCTCAAAAGTTTACGAGTTGGTCAAATTATTATAAGTATTACTTTACCTATATACTTAATCCATGTGAGACAACACACTCTCATCATGCTTGGGATTAGACATTTATACCATAAAGTTTGTAGGACTAAATATTTGTAGATAATAATTTCTAATACCATATTAGAATAAATAAATCTAACTCTATCCTAAAATGTAATAATAACAAAAAAACCGAAAAATAATTAAAACAGGAAAAAAAATAAGTATACACAGTAATCAACTTAAAAATAAATAAATATACACATTAAATTTTACGTTAATAACTTAAAAATTATACACCATTAACAGATATAAAACGGGTAAAAGAATTTGATTGTGCAAAGGTCATTTTCCATTACTATTTATGGCCCAATTCTCTTTAGTCTTTGCTACAATTCTCCCGTTTAAGAGTTTATCTGGATTATTCAATGCCCACCTTTTTCTTTCTTATTGCCTCTAATAATTTCGAACACCCACATTTAACAAATAATCTCATTATTTGTTTAATTTTTATATTCTAATTTTTTTAATATATTCACAAACTCATTTTATATCTCATTAAAAAAGTTATAATTACATATAATTTAATTTAACATTTTTTCACATAAACATATGATATAAATATAATATACATATTTTTAATGTACATAAAACATTTTCCTTTAACAAATAACGTATAAACGTAATCCTGTTCTTAAATTCCTTAAAAAAAAAAAGTAGATCACATCATCACATACACTATTTCGTGAAGGAAAATAGTCAGTTAGACACACAGATGATAAGAAGTTATATAATAATTGAATTTAGATATTTTTATGTCTTTTTTAAATAATTAAGTAGATGAGAGAAATAGACATAAAAATTATAAAAAAATAAAAATCATGACTGATTCACAAACTTTTATGTCTATTTTTCTCTTCCACTTAATTACAAGAAAAAAATGATATAAAAACATCTAAATTCATAATAATTCTACATCACATGATTTTTAAGTATGGGTTTATTCATAGTCATAAGATCTGATAAAAATAAATGGTTAGGATTGAAAGTAACTTTATGATTAGTCTTAGAGTAAGTTGAGTTCGACTAGTATTAAAGGTCTCACATTATCTACTTTAATATTTTGGTTGTTACTTATATATCAGTTGAATCATTTCACTTAATATCAATTAATTTTAAGTTAAAATTTCACATAGTATTAGAGTTAATATTCAATCTTTGTTTCTGCCTATTTCATTAGACTTGTTTTAGTCCACTACACTAGATTTGTTTCTGACTGCTCCGTCTAGATATCTATAGAAAGAGAAATATTAAGAATCTTATAACATTTATTTTAATATTTTAAGTATAATTTATATATTTATTAGACTATTTCACTTAATATTAATTAATTTTAAATTAAAATTTCACATACACAATCATTCTTATGTTAAATGGTTGTTTGGATTCTCATATCTTTGCATCTGTGCTTAGAGGCAATCAATGATGTGAGAAATAAAGATTGGGAGGTTCATATTTGTCATTTTCTTCGTGAAGGTAACAGGGTTGCTGACTTCTTAGTATGTGTTTGGAAATCAGTTAGGCATCTCAAATACAAGTTGAATTGCATAGAATGGAGAGTCAAGTTTATTTGGTTAAAATTTGATAAAAGTGAGTTTGCATTATTTTAAAGTAAATTTGGTTCTAAATTGACGTTGGAGTGAAAATAATAAATTCTTATTTTTAAATTTTGGGTTATAATTTTATCTCTATTATTTATTTTATTAAACTCATTTTTAAAATAAAAATTATCAAATATAAATTATATTAATACAAATCACTTTTAACTAAATTTAAATTTATAAATATATTTTTAACTAAATTTAAATTTATCAACTTTAATCTAAACACACACTTAATCAACTTGGCTCATTCCTTTCCTGTGGGGTTGCATATCTTGGAGAGTCCACCTATTGATTGTGGTTAGATTTTGTTGGACGATCTTGTTTGGATTTCTTTTCATTGTAGTGTAGTGACTTAATTAAAGCCTTGCCCCTCCTTAAAAAATTTTTTAAAGAAAAAAGTGAACGAGGCCTTATCTTTTCAAGAGAGAAACAAAAGTTGAAGCACTATCTATATTTCTTTGTCTTGTTCTACTTTAAAATTAAAAAAAAACAAAATATTTTTTTATATGCAGATTAGACACCTATTTTTCTGTGAGTGTAATTATATACTATATATTTTATATCGTATGAATATATTATATACATATTTGAGGAGATATAATCTAAATAAGTAAATATCGTACTCTAATATTGAAATAACAAAACTCAAAAAAAAAACTTTTAAAGCTAAGCTCTAGTGCTCTCGTCTCTCGTGCACTTGCAGCCTTGTTCATTTTTTTATTTGTTAATTAATTCAAATTAATCTAAATGTAAATTCATGCATTGATGGGTAGAAACCTAGGTTTCCTAGCAAGTCCCTTAACGTTGCCATTTTTTGTCCTAGTGCTAGAAAAAGTTGTTTCCTCGAGCTCTGCATGGACTTAAAGCTATAATCACATGATTCACATAATTAATTCAGAATTTCAAAGTTAATAGGACCACGTAAAAGAAAAAAATAGTTTTAAAGCTAAGCTCGAGTGCTCTCGTATCTCGAGCACATGCAGCCTTGTTCATTTTCTTATTTGTTAATTAATTCAAATTAATCTACATGTAAATTCATGCATTGATGGGTAGAAACCTAGGTTTCCTAGCAAGTCCCTTAAAGCGTTGCCATTTTTTTATCCTAGTGTTAGAAAAAGTTGTTTCCTCGAGCTGTGCATGGACTTATAGCTATAATCACATGATTCACATAATTAATTCAGAATTTCAAAGTTAATAGGACCACGTAAAAGAAAAAATAGTTATTGTACGATAGATTTTTATGCACATTCTTAAACTTTAGCGACACTCTTAAAATTAAGAAAAATGTTTCATACATATTTTTAAAAAACACATCACCTCATAATTAGAATATAGGATAGAATTGAAATATAAATATAAAAAAATATTTTTAATTAAATGATAGAAATTATACAAATATAAAATAATATATAAGTAGATATAAGTTAAAATTATCATGAGAGAAAAAGAAATAAAAAAATTGTAATAAATAGTGTCTACAATAAATATTTTATTTAATATTAAGTATGTATAAAATTATATAAGTCACATTAAAAATATATCAATCTCTAAAAATCAATGGAGTATATGTAAAAAATATATATTTTGTGTTTAACTTTTATACACATATTATATTTATATTATATATTAATATAAAAAAATATTAAATTATTTTATATATAATTATAATAATTTTATAAAATATAAAATAAATTTATAAAAAAATTAAAAAAAATAAACATATAAAAATTACACGAATAACAAATAAACTACAAAATAATATGATGTACAATGCCACTACATGAAAATCCTGCCTGAGTAAAATATGATATAAGTATTTCTACCTTTGTAAGTTTGTATAGTCGGACCGCAGCTTTTCACAGCAAAACGCTAACACTTCTTTTATTAAAATGATTATTTTATATCTTTAAAAAGATATATAAATATTATTTATATTTTTTAAGAGATGTGATTGAATAAAAAAAATATAAAAAATATATATATAATAAATAATATTAGATGAAATATAAAATATATATATATATATATATATATTTGATGTAAAAATATAATAGTTATTTTTTTATGTTTCTTTCTTTCATATTCGAAGTGTAGTATACAGGGAATTATCAACTTCATTATTTGTCTATTTTTTATATTTTAATTTTTTTAATTCATTTATAAATTTATTTTATATTTTATAAAAAAATTATAAGTATATACAATTTAATTTAATATTTTACACACATAAATATATAATATAAATACAAAATATATATTTTTTATATACATAAAATATTTTTCATGAATTAAATGTCTCATTTGATAAGCATATAATTTATCTTATTAATTTAATATATAATTAAATTAAGTTCGTAGATTAAATTTTTTTTAAGTAAAAGAAAAGAATAATTTATAATTATAATAACTATAAATTTAATAAAGTTAACATATTTAAGAAATAATTTATACATAAAAATTCAAAATCTTGTTCTTATCGTAAAAAAATTATTTTTCTTTCACCATCACTAAAATAAAAGAAGAAAATAAAAAAAATATAAATCAAGTTTTGAAATTTTTATAACACTCAAAATTTAGCTCACTCTTATTCATAAATAAAAATTAATATTTTTTATTTATAAAAATTATGAATTTTAAGATTTTTATATTTTAATAATAGTTTTGTTTATTAAAATTATTAAAAAATTATAAATTAACATATGATATCATAATAAATTATAAAATTTATAATTTTTTATTAATAATAGTTAATTTTCTCAATTTATATGTCTAATTGTGAAAATGAGAGATTTTTTTATTATGCTATTATGTTGTAATGTGTAAACTCATTTTACTATTGTATGCTATTCTCCGTTGCGTTGCGTTGCGTGATTTGACAAAGTGAAGGAAAGAATAAAAAAAAAAAAAGTGGATCACGTTCAATGTGTTTATGCGTGGACAAAGGGCTCCACGCGTGTTTTTCTTTTTCGTTTCCGAGGCTGCATCTCTGTACCTCGTTCAATGTGTTTTTTGGCGTGATGGATAAAGTACTTACAAATCCATTTTCGCACATCACAACGAAAGTATTTGTAATATTATATTTGTAATATTGTCCATAAATTTCACGGGTTGATTAAAGAACATGTAGAATTTAATTTTTATGTATAATATTATTATTTAAGGTAATATTATGTAAGATTTATTAATTATGTTCAAATTTTAAATTAATTTAATTTTAAATTATATAAGTTATATTTTTAATTATTTAAAGAATAGATATTGTGAAATATATGATAACTATTTATATATACGTAAATTAAAATTTATTATTATAAATTATTTATGAATGACCTAAAAGTTGATTAGTTGTATTTATAACAGATGTATATGATTGTTGATAGTGTAAGTGTACTATTAATTTTATTTATATATTTAAATATAATAAATATATTTAATTAGTACATATATCATTGTCAAATAATGTTAAATTTATTAGCATTATTATGTTTGTTATTGTATGTTGATGTATCACTCAAATAAAAATATTGATATATATTGAATGCTTAAATGATTTGTTGTTTAAATATGTATAGTATGTTAATTTATGACTCAAAGTATTAATGTTAGACATGTGATCATTATAATATTTGTCCTCATTTTTTTAAATTCGTTTACTTCGTCTATTCCAATCTTTAATGGGTTGAACTTCTATGATTGGAGTGAATAAGTCTAATTTCACTTCAGTGTGGATTTTAATTTGACACTCCAAGTTAATAAGTTTGCTGCTACTACTGTTGCTAATAACAATGAAGTGAAAGCTCATTATAAGGCTTAGGAAAGGTTAAGCATACTGAGCTTAATATTTATGCGAAAGAGCATAACAAACAACATCAAGTCAACTATTCTCAAAACTGAAAGTGTTAAAGAATTCATGAGTTTTATGGAAGAACGCTCCTAAACTGTTGATAAGTTTCTTGCTGGGACATTAATAGGTATTTTAACCATTATAAAATTTGACGGTTTTCATACTATGCATGAACACATAATTAAAATAACACACATAACAGCAAGACTTAAGTCATTAAAAATAGAAGTGGATGAGAATTTCCTTGTGCAGTTCATTTTAAACTCATTACTGCTTGTGTATGATCTATTCCAAATAAATTACAATACCATGAAAGATAAATTGAATGTGCATGAATTACACAATATGTTAGTTCAAGAGGAAACTAGACCTAAGAAACAAGGAAATCACTCTATCCATTATGTGAACCATAAGTAGTTGAAAAGAAAGTTGAAAAGAATTATGAAAAGGGAAAAGAACCATTAAAGCTTGATGAGACCTCTGTCAAAATCTAAAAGAAAAAGTCAAACAATAATAGATGTTATTTATGTAGGAAATCTGGACATTTCTAAAATGATTGCCCAAGGTGTAAGGCTTGGTTTGAAAATAAAGGTAAGCTTAATGTTTATATATATTTCAAATCAAATTTAACTGAAATTTCTCATAATACTTGGTGGATTGATTTTGGATGTACAATTTATGTTTCTAATACGATGCACAGATTCTTTACAATCCAAATTATAAGCTTAAATGAGAAGTTCGTTTTCATAGGGAATAGAGTGAAGGTTCCAATGGAAGGTGTCTGGACTTACCGTTTAATCATAAATATTGGACATCATTTAGATTTATTTAAAATTTTTTATGTACCTAGTATTTCTAGGAATTTAGTTTATTTGTCTAAACTTGATGTTGCTAGATAATCTTTTAGGTTTGGTAATGGATGTTTTAGTTTGTGTAATCATACCTATATGATTGGTTCTTATATACTTTGTGATGCTTTATATAAATTGAATATTGATAATTTATATGTTGAAACTCTTATGACCTTACATCATAATGTTGACACTAAATGTAGTTTAGTGAATGAACATTTTGCTTACTTGTGACATAAATGTTTTGGTCATATTTTTAAAGAAAAAATGGATATGGTCAGGAGCATGTTAAGTAACACATCTTTACCCTTGTCATTGTGGATATATGCGTTAAAAATTGCTATGTGTTTGTTGAATAAGATTCCTAGTAAGGTAGTTCCAAAGACACATTTTGAACAATGGACTGGTAAGAAACTCAGTTTAAGGTACCTGCATGTTTGAGGATGCTAAACAAAAATAAGAATCTATAATTAATATGAAAAGAATTTGGATGCAAGAACAATCAATGGATATTTCATTGGATATTTAGAAAAGTCTAAAGGGTATAAAATTTATTATCATACCCATAGTATAAGAATTATTGAAACTGAAAATACTCGGTTCATTGAGAATAGTGAGAATTGTGGGAGTGAAACTTCACAAAATATGGAGATTAAGGAAGTTAGAGTACAAGTTCCTTTGACTTGTGCTCTTACTTATTAAATTGTTGTTCCTCATGTTGTTGAACCGAATAACAATCAAGAAGAACAACAAATTAATGATCCTGATGTTAACAATAAACTTATAGTAGAATAACCATAAGAAATAACATTAATAAAATCTCAAAGAGAAATGAGATATGTTATTCTAAATGACTATATGGTGTATCTACAAGAGTTAGAAAATGACTTGAGAATTAATGACAATGATTCAGTTTCGTTTTCACAAGCCATTAATAGTGATAAATGTTGATAAATAGTTAGAAGTCATGAAAAATGAGCTTAAGTAAATGAAATATAATGGTATATTGGATCTTGTGGAATTACTTGAATGGTGCAAGAGAGTTGCGTGTAAATTGATCTTTAAGACTAAGCGTGACTCTCATAAGAACCTTGAATGTTACAAGGCTTGTATTGTTGCCAAATGTTTTACTCAAAATGATGTCATTGACTACAAGAAAACATTCTCACCAGTTTCTAAGAAAGATTCTTTCAAAATTATTATGACATTAGTAGCTCATTATGATCTAGAGTTGCATCAAATAGATGTGAAAACTACCTTTTTAAATGGGAATTTAAAGGAAAATGTTTATATAGATCAACTAATGAGATTTTCAGTTGAGGAAAAAGAACACATGGTGTATAAATTTAAGAAATCAATATACGGACTTAAGCAAGCTTCCTGACAATGGTATATCAAGTTTAATGATACTATTGCATCATTTAGATTTAAAGAAAATATTATTGATCGGTGCATATATCTGAAGGTTAGTGGAAGTAAGTTCATCTTTCTTATTCTGTATGTTGATGACATATTGCTTGTAACTAATAATATTGGTCTATTAAGTGAATCTAAGAAATTTATCTCTAATAACCTTGAAATTAAAGATTTGGGAGAGCCATGCTATGTGATTGAAATAAAAATATTTTGTGACAAATCACAAGAATTGTTAGGCTTGTCTTAGAAAACATATATCAATAAAGTTTTAGAGAGATTTAGAATGGAAAATGTTCAACATCACCCATTCCAATTCAAAGAAAGTCTTAAGATACTTATAAGGAATGAAGGATCACATGCTTACTTATAGAAGATTCGATCATATTGATGTGATTGGATATTTAGGTTTAAATTTTGCCGGTAGATACAAGAAAGCCTACATTTGGCTATTTGTATCCTTTAGCCGGGGGAGCGATATCACGGAAGAGTGCGAAGCAATCAATCATTGTTGCATCTACCATGGAAGCTAAATTTGTGGTATGCTTTGAGGCTATTATTCAGACTAAGTGGTTGCAGAACTTTATTTCAAGACTTGGAATAGTTGACGGTATTGTCAGGCCACTAGAAATTTATTGTGATAATTTCACAGCTGTTTTTTTTTTCTTCTAAAAATGACAAGTATTCTAAATGTGCTAAACATATGAAATTGAAATACTTTTTCATTAAAGAAGTTTAAAAGTATAGTGTTAATTGAGCACATTAGTACTAACTTTATGATTCCCGATCCTTTGACAAAAGGGTTACTACCCAAAACATTTAGTGGTCATGTTGAAAGTATGAGCATTTTTGCCAAGTAGACATTATTGTATACAACAATTATATTCTTACCACAAATAGTGCATACACTTCTTTTCACACATGCTCAATATCATTTATTATAGTTACTTTTTCTTATCACTTTCTCTCACTTAATCACATCCATCCAAAATGGGTGTGGAAAATGGTGTTGGATAAAAAATGAGGTAAGATGATCATTTTTGTATTGTATATTATGTTAATATTTATGTTTTATGTACTTTGACATTCTGAACTCATGAATAAATATGTTTCTGTCTTACCTATTTTTCGAGTTTGTATACATGATAAGAATGATGATAACAAGTTTTGTCTTTAATAAAGACATTATTGTTAGACCAATTATATGTTTCCCATTTATAGGTCATGTCAAGGAGAGGAATAACTCTGTAATACATGGAAGAGACTATGTCAATTAAATAATATACGATGATCGTGACTCATGTTAATTTTCATTTTTTATCACGATGAATGATGTATCTAATGTAAAAAAAAGTTTGACTATATATATAAATTCATATTATGTTTTGACAGACTTATCAAATTATAAAGAAGGTAATGTTACATGAGTCAAGTGAGAGAATGTTTGATTAAATGTCTCATGTGATGGACATGTGGCTTATATTATTAGTTTAATAAGTAATTAAATTAAGTTAATGAGTTAAACTCTTATTTGATAAAAAGAAAATGATAGTTTTATAATTATAATAATGGTTAACATGATGAAAGTTACTTGCATTTAAGAAATAATTTATACGTAAAAATTCAAGGTCATGTTTCTAACAGACGACAAAAAAAGTTTATTCTTCATTCACTATCACTAAAGTAAAAAATAAAAAATAAAAAAGAATAAAAAATAAAAAATAAATTTTAAAATCTTTCTAACACTTTTATAATTATGGCAATTTTTTATATTAAATTTTTAAAAAAATTACAAATTAAGAGTTTCTTCCTTCCTTGTTAATTGTTAGGACCCACATAAAAAAAAAAGCTATTGTATGGCATTATAGCTGGAGAACAGCTTTCCACCGAAAGTCCTTCGTTTCTTTCTTCCTTTCATATTTGGGGGGGAGTTTGGTTCCTTGTTCCTACAGTTTGCTGAGTTTTGGTTCCTTTCATAAATAGTGTGGCCGGCGCACATAGCATCACAATTCACAAGAGCAAACAATGGAAAACCCATACGCCATATTGCTGTCTCTCCTTGAGTTTCCTGTGCTAATTTGATTTTTTTATTGTGGTGGGGAGCTCTGGAGTTGAGAAGCAGAGCACTAGATGAGCTTGTTCTCGTAGCTGAGAACTTTGGGTAACCTCTCTAATATCCAAAAGAAGCATTTCATTGCATGGCATTTTAAATACCCTTAAAAATTTACATTACTCTCTTAAAATGCTTTATCCGAAACCAAACACATAGAAATAGCAAAGCATACTTGAGGAGCTGTATGAAATAAGAGTTTAACAATGAGAGATGGGAATTCCAAGAAAAGCAAGGTCTTTCCACTCTCCTCTGCTGGAAAGATGATTTTTTTTTCTCTCCTGAAAAATAAATTAAATTCAACATTTTGATTGTGTCGTCAATTTTTGGCAAGTTCTTAACTGTTTTGACTATTTGGCGCTTGGTAAAGCTCTCATGGTCGAAAAGAACGGTCAGAAAATTCTTCAATATCTAAAGCAAAACTGAGGACTCCCAAGCAGATGGCGATGGTGTTGCTTTTGGAGGTGGGGATCTTCGTTCTCCACACCTTTCATTTGCTAATTCATTATCCCCTTTAAACCCTAAACCCTATCATAACGTGAGTTAAACATGAGAAACTCAAATAAATTGTTAGAACCTATCCAAAAGATAATCGATCTAAAAGATCTGAATAAATTTATTGGAGAAATTACTATAAAAACAGGAAAGAAACAAAGAGTGTACCACAAAGGAGAGAAGAAAACACCACACAAGGGGAGATACCATCAAATATCTACTTGAGGTATGCTAGTTGAAAATTCAAATGATTTTTGTTTTTGACTCGCCTATTGCCTTGTGTGGCTCAGTTCAACTTTTTAATTTGTTTTGATTGGTAAGTATTCTTATTTATTATTGTCTAGTGTTGTTTGAGAAACTATTAATTGTAGTTACAGGTTTGTATGAACTCGAGTAGCCGAATCCACTATGTTTGTATAAAGTGCATTATGTTATTCATTGGTTTTGGCTATCTATCTTTTATTGCTCATAAATATGCTTATTAGATTTTTTTTTTTCAATTAGTCTGAAAAAGTATTTATTTAGTTATAGACTTACAATCAGGATTCTGCCCTTTATGTAAAGTTGTATGTAAATTTCTACAGGGATTTGTCTACGCTGTGGAAACTGATGAAGTATATTTGAAGTTTGATCCTAAATTTCACTTGTGCCATAGAGATGGAAATCTCTATGAAGTAAATGTTCACTTCACGTATAACAAGTTCAAAATGAGAATGTTATATCAAGCAGTTAAGGTGGCAAAAAACTTAGGAACAGAGTTCCTTTCTCCATCTGCTGGTGTATTAAAACCACTGCTGTTGCTCGTGGAAGACTCACAAGAAGATGGTGTTGCTTATGGAGGTGGTCCAGGTGGGTAACTTTGTTTTCTTTATAGTTCACTTTTTACGAGTGATCGTTTTCAACAAAAGTAGGGTACCGACATGCATAGGCTTCAATTCCAGAAGAGATTGTGATATTATCACTGTCCAGTGCAAGGGCATTGTATAACATCATCTAGAAACAGAATTGAAGCCTAGTGTCATTCATCGAGTGCTGGCTGATTTTGTTTTTAGGATTTGATCTAATATCAACAACTAAGTTAAGCTATGCTTAACACTAAATAGTTTTCCCATATGCGGGGAAAATAGCCTTCGCGTGAATTTTTATATTCACTGACCCTGTTTCTTACTGCATTTCTTGGCAGCCAAACAAAGTGCAACCATATTTTAAACACTGATAATGTTTTGTTCAACAGGAGGTGACGTCCAATACAAAAGGAGGAGCAGCTTATCTGAGAGAAAGCCATGCACAATCAAAAAGAGCAAAACAAGTACAGATTTACCCTATTCCATTATTTGAATCATTACCCATATGAAAATCCTATATATATATATAAAAGATTTTATTCAGCTGAAGAAGAGTGTTTATTATGAGAGATGAGAGGAGTGAATCTTGACCATTAGATCTTTCATGAATAGTTAAGATTAGAACATAAATGCATGTGACTTTTTTAATTGGTCACATGACTTTCAAGTAACTTTTAATCTTAATTATCCATGTATGGTTGTATGGTCAAGATTTACTCCTCTCACAATAAAAATTTCTCTCACTAGATATATCTCTATATATATATATATATATATATATATATATATTCAAATGCTAACAATTAATCAAAAACTTTATAATCCGTTATTGTAATGTACAGAGAAGTTTAGCAGGAACTCAGTGCAACAGGTGAGGCGAGGAAGAATGAATATTGACCATCATGTCCAGAACTATAGGTATGCTGCTTCTCTGATGTGCTCTTTTTAACCCCAACCAATAAAAAAAAATTGTTTGGAAGTGTTCAATTTCGCATGAGTGCTTCTCTTTTCTCTTTTCTCCTGATCAGGCCTTTACATATCAATGCCAATGGTGTCAAGCAAAGCACCAGATGAAGTGTGGAATCTATCTGAATATTGTAGATGTAGTGTGGAATCTATCTGAATAACTCATCCTCAATTGCTTCCTTCTGGATGTTGTAATCAGCGACTGCTTGTCTGGCTGTTGGCCAGGGAAGTTCACTTCCTTGTCCTGGATCATTGTCGATGTTGTCGCTCCCGACAATGATAGTTTTTAATAGACAACAGTTCACAGGTTCCATCACACCCACCCGTACTATCTTCTATCAGATGACATTTTTGTTTTGGTAGAAGAGGAAGATCCAATATTTTCTTTCGTCCAAGAGAGTTGTGGAAGTAAAAAAAAAAAAAACCCACAACACTAGCGAACTAGGCCCTATCTTAATTTCCTTTGAGCTTGCACTGCTTTGATCACCCTCCTAAGGGTTGTGGAATTATAGGGCCTATAAATTGGTTCTTCGACTAGATTAGTGAAATGTCGAATGGGTTGGCATTTAATTTACTTGTCTTGAATTTTCTTGCATCTTATTTTCTATTTAAGTTTATCTTTTACCGGTTTAGTTCGATTGTCAATTTATATTACTGTACTTCATATTTCGTCATTTACATTTTGTACATTTGACTTTGAAGTTTATATCTCTACACTTTACATTTTATACATTCATGGAAACTTGTGGTCCAGAACCACGGACATGTATGCGGAATGGATCATCTGTAGTTAGAAAAATAACTGCATGAGCTACAGTCATGTAATAAAATTATCTATGTCGGTAATGATATGCTTGCATTACAAATTTGATATTTTTATCAGTGTATATATATATTTTTATATTTTATTTAATATAATTCATTATATTTATTTTATTATTTTTTTCTCTTAATTACATACTTTTAAAAAAGATGTGTATAGTATTTATACTTCTTTTAGAAGTGTAAGATTATCGTTTTTCACGTGGATTATTCCTATGTCCGTAACGATATGCGTGGATTATTCCTGATAGGGTGTGGGATGGGAGTCTGATTATTAAACGGGGTGGAAATTATAGTATTTATCTCATGAGTAGTGACAAATTTGTGAAGCATTATTTATTTATTTAATATATATTATATATTATAATTTTTTTTAAATTTTGAGATGATATGAAAATATATATATTTTATTTTTTACAATAAATTTTTTTATTAAATGAGTTCATAATGATAAAATTTGTTAAAATATATATATTATTTATATAATAGTTATTTATGTAAATTAATTATTATAAAATATTATTAAATTTAGTTTATTATTTGTAATGTTCTTTTAATTTTGTAAAAAAATTATATTATTAAATAAAATTATAGTATGTGATGATAAAGTTAATTTTATTTATGTTGTTTTTTTTGTAATTTTTTAAATTTTATTTTAGATTATTAATTATCTATAAATATTCGTAAATCTCTACTTATAAAAATTACAAATAAGTATTCGTGACGACAGAGGTAGAGGTGTTGACATTCCTAGTCATGCATCCAAGAGTACACGTGATTTGTAATTTTTATAATTTATATTTTGTAATAAAATGAGGCATTTTTTGTGGTTAAGATTTGCTGCAGTTTTTGTTAAAACTATAGACAATCCAAATCCACATAAATGGGTTCCAGATTTTAATCCAAGAATTCAGAAACAATCGAATGCACAATGTTGGATCCGCATTCATGACCTTCCTCAAGAATACTGGCATCCGAAAATTCTCTTTGAGATTGCTGGGGGAATAGGCACTCCTATTGCATTGGATGAAGCTACGAAGAACAGGATCTTTGGTCATTATGCACGAGTCCTAGTTGATATTGATTTCAAGGAGAAATTGCATGATGAGATTCTAGTGGAAAGAGAAAGGTTTAACTTCTTTGTTGGAATAGAGTTTGAAAAATTGCCTCTGTTTTGTTCTTCATGTCAATTTATTGGCCATTCTTTGGACACTTGTAAGAAGATGATCAGCGTAAATCTGCAAGATCCCAAGAAAGCAAAGGCTGCGGTAGGAAAGAAGCCTACATTCACCCCCAGCTATGTGGCTAAGAATAAAGATCCAGAAGATCATTCTTTAGAAGGTAATATTGAGCCTCAGGTTCAGGATCCAGTGAATACGGAGCCAATACTCAATGGAAATATTGACCCTATTTCAGGGACCGAAAATATCGAAGAGGTTGTTAGAGAAGTTCCTCCTGGGATTGATGATGTTCCAAGGAATAATGAGGTTTTTAATAATGGCAATGAAGATGACTCTGTTTCGGTTGAAAATATCTCTGATGAGTCCCTTCATCAAAATGCAATTGACTCCATCAATGAAGCTCCAGACTCAGTGCTTAATGATAATAACTCATGTGATGTAGTTCCAGATTCTGTGTCTGCTAATATAATAGTCTCCGGTGATGCAGATCCTCCAATTGCCTCTCCTCTGATCTTAAATGAAAATGTTAGTCATGACATGAGGATTGTTGGTAAATTTTGGAATGATGTGGTTGAAGAGGAGCAACACTCTGTTACACCAGATGATCATTTCACAGTGGCTTTGTCTAAGTCACAAAAGAAATGGTTGAGAAAAAGCAGGAGAATTCAATCTCCTCAGTATAATACCCGATTTAGGGCAGACAACTCCCCTTCTCTCTGATATGAAGATTTTATATTGGAATGCTAGAGGTTTGGGTAATCTAGACACTAGATTGTTGCTCAAAAAATTCTGTCTCTCTCATAAGCCTGACTTTCTATTTTTAGCCGAGTGTTTTATCAACTCAGATCAGTTTCACACATTGTTTTGGCAACAGCTTAATCTTAAATTATTTGCGGTCAACAATAGAAATTCGCACATGCTTAATCTTTGGGGTGTTTGCCATGATAGCTTGGATCCTGCTCTAATTTCCATTTCTCAGCAGCAGTTTTCTTTTTCAATTTCCTGGATGAATCAAATAATTCATGTTGTTGCTATTTATGCTTATACTACTCACATCTTGAGAAGGCAGCTATGGTTAGAGTTAGCTGATTTGCAACACAATAATCCTGGCCCTTGGCTCTTCATAGGGGACTTTAATGCGGTTCTTGGGGCTCATGAAATGAGAGGAAATAGCCTTCCATCTAAAGCTTCTTGTGATGAATTCAAAACTTGGTCAGATCATGGTAAGCTTACTCACGTAATCACTAGGGGAGCTGATTTTACTTGGTCCAATAAGAGAAAATCTAGAGCTCATACTGAGAAAAGATTAGATCGAGCGGTTTGTAATGATGACTGGGTTAATTTCTGGACTAGCTCATCTTGCTGCACTCTAACCAGAAATTGCTCTGATCACTTTCCTTTACTGTTGGATTCTAAGAAAGGTACTTCATTATTTCCTTCTCAGTTCAAATTTCTTAGTATGTGGTCTGATCACATTGATTGTAAAAGAGTGGTTGAGGAGGTCTGGAATAAGCCTATATTTGGTTGCCCAATGTACATTCTTGCTCAAAAGCTGAGGAACCTAAAGGTAGAGCTTAGAAATTAGAACAAACAGATTTTTGGAGATGTCCATCTTAAGGTTAATAAGGCTCAAGAATATGTTTATAGCATTCAAGATCAGATCTCTATTCTTGGATACTCTGACAATCTTCATGAAAAGGAATTGTTAGCTCAATCTGAATTACAGCAAGCTCTGCATTTCCAAGAAGAATTTTAGAGAGAAAAAGCCAGAATCAATTGGTTTGTTCAAGGTGATAGAAATACTTCCTTTTTTCATAAAGTTGCTAAAGTTAGACACACTTCTAAGCAAATGACTCTTCTGCAACATGGTGATTATATTTTAGATAACCAAACTGATATAGAAAGTCATGTTTTAAACTATTACAACTCCTTGTATGCTTCTCCGAACTTGTGCATCAATAATGACTTAATTGATAGGGTTATTCCTAATTTGGTTTCTATGGAAGACAATGCTTTCCTCACCAATTTACCATCTTTGGAGGAAGTCAAGTCTGCGGTTTTCTCAAAGAATGCCTCGGGTGCCCTGGGTCCTAACGGTTTTGGTGGTGTTTTCTATCAAAAGTTCTGGGAAATAATCAAATCGGATGTCTTCGAATCTGTGCAGCAATTCTTTAAACAGTCTTGGTTACTGCCTAATCTGAATTCTAACATGATGGTTCTCATTCCTAAATTCTCGGGAGCTGTTAGGATTGAAGATTATAGGTCTATTGCTTTGTCTAATTTCCAGTTTAAAATCATTACTAAAGTCTTAGTTGATAGGCTTGCCTTAATTGCTCCAAAGATCATCTCTGAGCAACAAAGAGGTTTTATTCAAGGTAGACAAATTCAGGATTGTATCTGTATTGCTTCTGAGGCAGTAAATATGCTTGATTATAAGTGTTTTGGAGGAAATATTGCTCTCAAGTTTGACATCAAAAAGGCCTTTGATACCATTGATTGGGATTTTCTTATAAAGGTTTTGCATTCATTTGGCTTCCATTCCAGTTTTTGTAATTACGTTAACGTCATCTTTCACTCTGCTAAGCTCTCATTCTCTGTGAATGGTCATCCTACTGGTTTCTTTTCTTGCAAAAGAGGTGTGAGGCAGGGTGACCCCCTTTCCCCTCTTCTTTTTTGTTTGGCAGAAGATGTCCTTAGTAGAGGCATAACTTCTTTGGTTGACTCGGGTCAGTTATGGCTAATGACAGGTCCTAGAGGCATTTCTATCCCATCACATGTGTTCTATGCTGATGATATCATGGTGTTCTACAAAGGTACAAAGAGGAGCCTTAGTTCTTTAATGAATCTTTTCTCTGTTTATGGAGATGCTTCTGGCCAGAAATTAGGTACTGAGAAGTGTAAATTCTTTGTTGGCTCTATGGCTCCTATTAGAAGATTGGAAGTTAGTAATATTCTTGGTTTTTCAGCAGGCAATCTTACTTTCATCTATCTTGGTGTTCCTATTTTCCAAGGCAAACCAAGGATTATTCATTTGCAGAACATTGTAGACAAGATCAAGGCTAAGTTGGCTTCTTGGAAAGGTTCCCTCCTCTCAATTATGGGTAGAGTGCAGCTTGTCAAGTCCATTATCCATGGTATGTTGATTTACAGCTTTCATGTTTACTCCTGACCCATTTCCTTACTTAAAACTATGGATAAGTGGATTAGGAACTTTATTTGGTCTGGAGACACCCTTTCAAAAAAAGTAGTTACTGTGGCTTGACATAAGATTTGTTCTCTAGTTGATGCAGGTGGTTTAGGCTTAAGGTCTTTGAGATCTATTAATAATGCAGCTCTGTTGAAACTAAGTTGGGAAATGATTGCTTCAAATAAACATTGGGCTGCTCTTTTGAGAGCAAGATTTCTCAAGAAAAATTCTCCAGTTGGTCACTATGTCAAGTCCTCTCTTTGGCCTGGGTAGAGGCTTCATTTACAATCTGTTAAAAATGAGAGCTGCTGGCAGTTAGGGAATGGTGAATCTATCCATTTCTGGACTGACATCTGGCTCTCTCAGCCAATAGCTGATTTAATGCAGATTCCTCTTTCTCTGCAGCATTCTCTAAAAGCTACGGTTAATGACTTCATTGTGGATAATGCTTGGTCCATTCCTAATTCTATAGAAGCTAAATTTGCTCTGCTGGTTTCTGAAATTAATCATATCCACATTCCCTTCAATCCGGGTGTGGACTGTTTGCTTTGGAAAGGGACTAACAGTGGTGTTCTCACCTTTAAAGATGCATTTACTCATCTCAATCTTGATAATCAGGCAGTTAATTGGGGTAAATTGATTTGGAGTTCTTCTATTCCTCCTTCTAAGTATTTTCTGTTTTGGAGACTCTTGCATAATAAACTATCCACTGATGAGAATCTGAGATTAAAAGGTGTGATTACTGTCTCAGTTTGTAGCCTATGTGGCAAGTCAGATGAATCCTCGGATCACCTATTCCTTAAATGCACATTTGCTTCCAAAATCTGGTTTTAGCTTTCAGCAACTCTAAACTGTAATATTGAGCTTTCTTCCTTTGTCTCAACTCTTTCTGTTTGTAACAGAAACTGGTGTTCTCAGATTAAGGACATCATCAAATCTGCTATCATCCATACTTTCTGGTATATCTGGTTTTGCAGAAATTAACTAAGGTTTCACAATAAGGTTATCTCTTCCAATTATGTTATTAACTTGATTTCAGCTGTCTCTTCTCTGTCGGGCAATCTTTCAGCTGGTTATATCTCAAATTCCATTGATGATTTTAAAATCTTGAAGTTGTTTGCAGTGGAGGGTCATATTACTAAATATCCCAAAATCTTTGAAGTTTGCTGGCATCCTCCTCTTTGTGGGTGGACCAAGTGTAATTCTGATGGAGCTTCTAGAGGTAACCAGGGTCATGCCTCTTGTGGTGGTATTTCAGGGGCAGCGGGGGTGAGATCTTTGGTTGCTTCTCAAATTATTTAGGCATCTCTACCTCTCTTAATGCTGAATTTACAGCAGCCATAATTGCTCTTGAAATTGCTTTTAAAAGAAGATGACATAATTTGTGGTTGGAATGTGACTCCAAATTAGTAGTGGATGCCTTTTCTAATCTTAACTTAGTACATTGGAAGTTGAAGAATGATGGAAAAATTGTATTTATTTAACTCAGTTTATGGATTTTAGAGTTTCTCACATTTTTAGAGAGAGTAATTCTTGTGCAGACAAACTAACTTCTCATGGCATTTCTAGTCATTGTTTTACTTGGTGGGATACTGCACCTAGTTTTATTTGGGAGGACTCTAACCGCAACAGGTCTGGTCTCCCAAATTTTAGATTTTCTTGATTGTTTCTTTTTTCTTCGTGGGTTTTGGTTTCCCCCCCCATGCTCTTTTTCTCTTTCTTTTAATATCATGATCTTTTTTCTGTGGAAAAAAAAAATTATTAGGTGCAAAAAAAAAAATCCACATAAATGATGAAAAGAAAGTTCAAGGTATGTAAAAATAATAATAATAATAAATGAATAAATAAAGGTTCATCCATTGGATCTTTATTGATAACTGAGCTCGTGTCCGATAGACTAGATAATGCGTTTTGCCCAGTTTCAGCCCAGATGGAATTAGAATTTTTGTGATTTGGGCCGTTTATTTTGGCCCAACACACAATCCTATTAATTTTAGGGCAGGTTTTCTAATACTTTGGGGTCCCATTTATAATATATATCCTATTATATTTATTTTATTTATAACATACATATAAAAAAGGCAGGTCTGAAATTTAGTCATTTTTATTTGAGGAAACCAACCTAACCCAACAAAAATATTTTGATTACCGTAAAAAAAATGTGGATTCACCGGATGACCAAACAAAAAATGTTAATACACATCCAATTTAAGGGAATTGCTTCGCTACCCTTATTTTTAAAATAGTACTAGTATCCTGTCTACTTGGCATAATATTATTAGTTGATTTTATAAAACACTTTGTTGATTATAACCTATAACTTAATAAATTAATTCATACATATGCTTTTGATCATGTAACTTGTTTTCGTTTTTCTTTTGTAAATTAGATAACACAATGAATGAGGATGTTCAAGAATAAAAAATTGTAGAATAGAAAATTAAAATTTATAATAAAAATTCGAAGTTAAACTTAAAATTAAAAAAAAAAGTCAACTAGAATAAAAACTTATCTGATAAATGAATACAAAAAACACATTCTGATTAGAAGAGTACCAGTACTTTTTAAAAAATAAAACTGGACAAAGGCCCCCAATTTAATATTTGTTTATAAAAGTAACTTATTTTGACTCAATCTGTAAAGTATAGCCCGGAACAAAATTTGAATTGGGCTAAATCTTTATCGTTTCAAATAAAATTGACCCGTCCCCGACTAGTCTCTGGCCCAAAAATTTAGTAAATCAATGTGGGCCGGCCTATTTATGAGGCTAACAATGTATGTTAATAATAATAATGACGTAAATACTGCATATAATATTGTAGCATAGCTGCACAGGTGGACGAAGAAGATGAATGCTTGTTGGGAACTTGATGGAGGACATCATCTTGGAACACTGAGATACCCCACAATTTTGAGGATGCAATAGGCATGGATGGAAGAGGCAATGGATAACTGACAACGAATACCACAACTACAAACGTCAGCGAAACGATTTGCCAATGGTTCTTGTAGTACTCACTTGTAATGTGAATTAATTAAGCATCTTGTCATGTCACAATCTCAAATCATATTTGTGCTCACCATTCATGATTTTGGCCAAGAACCACAAGATTATTATTCCGTATTCTTTATAATTTTAGGTGGTTTTGTTCTCTTTACAAGCCTATTATATCATTTATGAGAGTACTTGACATAGGAGTGTTAAATCCTTATCTAGAGAAGTTAGTGCTTCAATATTATCACTAAATTATTTTAATATTAAATCTTCTTTAGTTCTACACTGTTTTTTTTTTCCTTTTTTTTGTGGACATCTGTTTTCTTTCCCTCATCTAAATTGAAATTTGAAATACCGTCCAATCCAATAGATGCTTGACTTGAGAGTTAAGGCCCAACAAGCCGAATGACCAACTATAAATTTAGAAGCGGGACCACAGAAGTCAGTAGATGACCAAAATAATAAACAGAGAAGACAACAGAAATGTTGTGAAATTTTATGGGGGGGTTTTTTGAACGGTTTTTTAAATTGTTTTTTTTTTCTCACTGAATTAAACTTGTGAATTTAAGATTAACCAATCACCAACATTTTGTCCTTACACCTGTAAAATATCCAAATTCGGGTAACTGCATATCATGGAGCCAATAGCCTAGGCGAGAAGATGGTCTAGGTGAATTACTGTGTTGTTGTACTTGTACACCTAGAATTCATCCTGTGGTCCAATAAAGCATTTAAGATTTTACCCACAAGCAATAAATTTTTACCTCATTTTGGAAGAGAAGCACTTCATCCACTAGCAGAGATAAATGAAACAAAGATATGGAGCCGGAATACATATATTTGAGCTCCTGTGGGAACAAGAAACTTAAGGACAGCACAAACTAGTCAAGCAGAATCATTATATAATTATGATGAATGACTTATTAGCATTGGCACAATAGGAAATGCGGTTGAACTACTCAATTAAAATGGTTACCAAAAAACTGCACCAATTGGTCCAACCATGTTTTCCTAATTATGACAACCTTTTCACCTTGTACATTTGTAATTGAAAATTTCTATGGCAGCTAGGAACTATATACATTTTCATCACACTAGCACTCTTATTTTTGTGATTAAAATAAGTTGGGCATTTCTACAGTGAGCCATCTATGATTTTTTTTTAAACATTGCCCACAAATTTTAAAAAGAAAGCTAATTAAAGGGTAAAAAATAGGGAAACTTCTAAAATGTTCCTAAAAGAGCATAAAGTATGGATGTTCCAAAATGTATCACCATTGATTAATGAGCTAATATGATCTATGACTGAGAATTGTTACAGGCAACCTACATATAGCATGTTGTCTTCATCATATTTTTTTTTTCTCTTGCCTTTCTCTCTCCTTTGTTTTCTCCTTTTTTTCCCGTTTTCATCATCCGGTTCACTTTTAGATTCTCAAGCCGCAAGAACTCTTCTCTAGGAATCACAAGCAGTCTTCCACAAACCTCCATGATCACCACCATCTTTAACCCAAAAGCAATATCCTCCACCCCCTTTGAAATCTAAAAACAGAAACGACCTGGAAATACTCGCGCCATTTATAGGTGCGAATCTAACGGCAGCAAGGGAGGAAGATCTCGATCCACCCGAGTCACGTCATTCGTCGAAGCTTCGTGATCCACCGCGACAATGCAACGTTCGTCGGTGACGATGAAGACGAAGACAAAGATGAAGACGATGTCGTAATTGTCGAGTGCTATAGTAGGATGACCCTGACAGTGCGGGCGGTGGTGGTCGCTGTTGACGACATAACAGCGGAAGGGGATTCTGTTTAGATGGAAGGGGATTTTGGGTATGATTTCAATGAAAATAGTTTTAAAAAAAACAAGTCAATGAAAGTTTACATGTAAAAGCAGGTAAACTTGTTAGGAACCTTGATGTTCAAAATCTTATTAGAAGTATTGTAAGCGACTCTAACAAAAAAAAAAGATGAGAAGTTGATTGTTCCTTTAACCTTGGATAAAAACATGAATATGTCAAAAGTGTTTATACATGTAAAGAGAGGTCTACATCCGAGGTATACTCCTATACAATTTGCTTGTTGCTTGTGTATGTGTTCCTCTTTAATGCAAAAGATAGTGACGGATGACGAAAGCTTTGTCACATTTTGAAAACTGAAGTACCCAAAACCCAAAATCCATTCCATGGTACAGATTAAAACTTCAGGCTAGGAAAAGAAGAAAAGGATACACAATGGTCTCTCTCTCAAAGCAGGAAAAGCAAGAAAGATACAAACTGAAAGGCAGTAAAAAAAAGAAAAAAAGAAAGAAACATCAAATGCTGCTCCATTTGACTGCCTCGATAATTTTACCCAGGATTTTACAAGGTAGGTGATTCAGGAAAACAAAAAGCAAAAGCAAGAAGCAGATCTTCTTGCAGTTCTTTTTGGTTTTTGGTAACCTTTTGTATGTGCATGTATCAATTAATATGGGAAAGATAATCTAGTTTAAGATTTGTGCAACTAACAACTCCATGTTACTGGGTAATCAGGTTATGAACAGGGATTATGTAGAGCACGCTGCAATTTGTTAAACGGCTATTTTTTTCTATTTTTTTCCCCAATCCATGAGCTTGAACATTTGGTTTCACCTTTAATTGTCTTTTACTGAATTACATTGGGCTAAATGATAGAGAGAAATATTACCACTGTGATTACAGTTATAAAATACCAACTTTGTGTTAGTCCGTTATATATGTTGAATACCTGCATGAGACTACAACAAATTGAATACATATGGTCCCAAGTTCCAACCATTCAATAATCTCCAATTGTTTGTTAAATTGTGGCCAATGCTTTCCGAGCATAAAATTAAAGACTCGATCCTCTTCATCATCAAGATATCTAATAACACTTAACACTCCCATTTTCTTATTCCTTTCTTCTTGTTGAATAATGAATATCGTTTTGTTTCAAATTCAACTACATATATAAGAAAGTGTTGGTGCAATATACCGTGTGGTCGTTTCAATCTTTACGTGAAAAATATTGCAGGGATTCATAATATTCATCATATCTGCGCTGAATACACTAACACAATGTTCCCCTTGATACTACTTGATGACACTACGAATTGAATTGCCTTGTGTAGAAAACAAAAAAGTGTCATGGTTTCTTCTTGGTGTGCTTAGTAATGCTCTTTTTTATTCCGTTGTCAAAGTCATTTCGCATATCCCTATTTCCATTTAGATTTGTAAGGATCCTATAATAGTTTGAATTCTCTTAAACATTTAGTTAAGCACTATAGGTTATACTATCTTGAGCATATTCGTATAGAATCACTCATTTCTGTATCTTAAAATATTTTGATTATTTGGTATATTAAAAAACTACTATGTACCCAAAAAAAAAAACTTCTATTATATATGATTTGAACACTTAATATTTTCTTTTTAAAATACATCAATATTGATTTTTATCTGATTTTTTTTTTACCCTAGCCTAAGTAAAATATTTTAATGGTTGAGTATTAAATACTTTAGCATAGAGGATTTTTCATTTAAATGTCACGCCAAAAAGAAAAAAAAAAGTAGAAAACTAAATTAAAATCAAATCAAAATAATGGGAAAGAAAAATTTCACAAATCTTGTCTCTATTCCTTAGAATGACACATCAAAGAAAATGCGCATCCAAATTTCCTTTTTCATCATATCCTTGTTGAATCCAAAGACGTTGGTTCCGCTTAGATACCACTAATAAAGATGCTGCTTCTTGTAGGTTGTCAATACTCAAAGATGGAAGACAATTAGATGAAGACCTTGCACATCCGAAATAGTGGGCCCACTTCTTTTTCACTTTAGATATATTTTTAGATATATACAATTACTATGTATGGCTCAATTCTCTTTAGAAAAATTATATTCGCACACGTTTTTCTCACGTCATTTACACATTAATGATTTATGTATAAATAATTAATGATTGATGTATATTATATAGTGATTAAAGATATTAATTAATGTGTAAATAATTAATATGTATTATATAATAATTTTTTCTAATTATGTTAAATCATATAATATATGACAATTATTAATTATTTACACGTTAATAATAAATTATTTACAAATTAAATAATATCTCTAATCTTCACATTATATATGTCAATTTATAATTATTTAATAAATCATTGATGTATAAATGATGTGCAAAAATATGCGCAAATAGGATAACTGATTCACTTTAGTCTTTCCTACAATTCTCCTCTTTACGAGTTTATTTGGGCTATTCAATGCCCACCTTTTCCTTCCCTATTGCCTCAAATCATTCTGAAGACCCACATTTAACGATGCATAAACGTAATCATGTTCTTAAATTCCTACAAAAAGGAAAAGTAGATCACATAATCACTTACACTATTCCGTGAAGGCATGAATAGAGTCTTGTTAAAAACACTGTTCATAAAAGATAATATATTTGACATCATTTAATTTATTTTAAATTTTATGAGATTATATTAATGTTTTAATATGAGTTTATACAATTTAGTAATTTTTTTATACAATATTTTTCTGAGTTTAATTTTGATAAACTAGTAATATAAAATTTTTACACTATTAACTAATTATATATTATCATATGAATAATTTTTATGATAATTATTATAAGAATTAAATATTTTTAATAAAATAATAATATATAATTGAATGATAATATAAGAAATTATTACACTAACCATTCATTCAAATTAAATCGTTTTCCTATAAGGAGAATATTGAATTACGCAGATTAGATAACCTTGATTTGATCACTATGGAAGTCCACTCATTACTCATGTCTTTGAGAAATTCACAAGGCAGATCCAATTGGCCCTCCCCATTTTGTGCTTTAATCCTACTTGCTTCAGACCGCATCTATTACATTCTCCACGATTTCTTCCCCAGGATTTGATTAGACCCATTTTGTTTCATTGTTTGTCTTTTCCCCCACCACACTATCACTATTCTTGCATCAGTTCCTGAAATTCTGAAATTCAAACTCAATGGTGGTTAACCTCGTTAAACCTTTGACCCGTATTAGGTTTGTCATATTGTTGCAGCCTGCAGCGGGCGGTTTTTTGGCTTATTTCTTTTGGCATAAGGTGTCAGAAAAGCCCCAATATTCTCTCCTTGGTTTATGACCTGCCCGGTAATCATGGCAATTAATACAAGCAGACATTGCTTAGTGGAGGCTTATGAAGCTGTTTAGGTATTTCTTTTGGAGGGTGGAATTGTGGGATGGAATGCCGTTCTTTTTTCCTTCTTTTTTTCAATAATAATATGCTTCAAATTGCAGTATTGCGCCGTCAGCACATATATTTAGTCATTCAATCATATTAAAAATAATTTTGATAATCAAATAGTTAAGGCCCAACAATCATGAGGATTAGCAGATCAAAAAAGAAAACAACAATCTTGAGGATTAGACAAAACCCAAGTTTAATTAACCAAATAAAAAAAAACCCCATGAAGGGTAATGAGTGTTAATTAAGGTTAGGCAGGGCCATTTTGTCAATAGGGGAGTTCAAACTTGGGAACCAAAGCCAAAAGTTCATTTTGTTTTGGCATAGTTCATTATTAGACATGCATGGATAGTTGAACGTTAGAGGAATTCAAAGGCAGCAGCGCTTGAGACTCTAAAGGAAAAAAAAAACACAAAAAATGAATTCTTTTTTTTTTTTCAAGTGATGGAATGGAACCTCCCTCCTAATACATAAAATTAACTCTAAAGACTAACCCCATACAAAATTACAAATATACAGAGCGCATTGTGCAATTGCAGAAAGTTGGCGGTAGCTTCCCAGGGTTAAGTGCATGTTTGGAAACCCGTTGGGTGACCAAACTGACTTTTGCCCTTTCTCAAACGACGTAAATTTTTGTTTGGGTAAATTAAATTTCGTTTTCTTCAACATAGTTTTGCTTCAAATCGTCGATTGGCCAAAAGTAAAAAATTTGTGTTGAAATTTATTTTTTTTATTATTTATTTTTTCAAACTTATTTTTAAAACAAAAGTTTTTAAACATAAATTATGTTATTGCAAACTTACTTTTAATTAAACTTAAGTTTACAAACACATTTTCAACTAAACTTAAGTTTATCAACTGTAAATCAAATATACATTAAAAGCAGTGAACACAGTGAGTGAAGCCCCAACACCACAAAATTGGGTCAGCTGCCCCTGTTTCCAAAGACAATGAGACTAGGTAACTAGGTAAGTGTCAAAAGGGCCTTGAAGTAGATTGGCAAAACACCCTACATTCCGTGGTATGCATCATACGTATCACCAATCTATGAAAGCAAACATCACATTGCTTCATAAAATGTAAAGTCATAAGATGGCAAATATAAGAAAGACAAAAATCAGTTTTTGGTGGAATTCATTCACATACCCAAAATGGGACATTGAAATTTTTTTTTGTTTCTTTTGTTTTTATAGAGCTGTATAAGGTGGGGGTCGTCATAACCATCATACTTGCACAAGTATACTTCTGTTCCAAACATTCCTTGTCCAACAAAAGAAAAAACAAAATAAATATAGATATATAGATATATAGAGAACATTATATGCATAATACAACCCCGCCTTTATCTTTTTCCTTGTGATCAACTGCTTTTGCATTGACTGGAAGACCAAAACTGGAAGAAGAATACAGCTATAGGATACTGCTAGATCTCACTCACTTTGCTGACTAGGGGCAGGCTTTGTTCATCTGACAGGGACGTTTTATGTTCAGAAACGTTAAAGCTAAACAACCTGCCTGTTGCCCCCCTTTCATGTTTGAACTGAGGTTACCATTAAAAAAATAAAATAAAAATTAATAGCAATAAAGCTTTTCTCTTCTCTCTCTCTCATTTACTTCGCTTTATTCTGTTCAAATTTGATACTTTGCTGTTGTGTTGCAGAGAACGAGGCCCTATGTTTCCAAGAGAGAGAAACGCAAGTTGAAGGAAGCTCTCTCTTTCCTTTGCCTGTCGCATTGTCTTGTTCTGCTTCAGAATCTCATCTCACTTCCACGCATTAAAGACTTAAAAGTGTTACCTCTCTCTCGTATTTACGGGGAGTTTGCTTCCTTTCCTTGTTTTTACACTTTTAAATTAAAAGACTCAAAGGAACACCAATACGCCATTTTGCTGTCTCTCCATTTGATTTTTCATTGGAGTTGAGAAGCAGAGCATCAGATGAGCATGTTCTTGTTTCACAAGCAGAGAAAACTTTGTTCCTTGAATTGTTGACAACTTTGGGTAACTCAAAGTGACACACAGAAACAGCAGAGCATAGTTGGGGAGCTGTATGAAGTAGAAGTTTAACAATGAGAGATGGGAATTCCAAGAAGAGCAAGGTTTTTCTACTCTCCTCTCCTTGAAAGATGAATCCTTTCTATTTTTTTCTTTATTTTATTTTTCTCATGGGAAAGTAAATTAAATTCAACATTTTGATTGTGTTGTCATTTGCATCTTTCAATTTTTGGCAAGTTGTTAACTAAACGTGTTGTATATTTGGCGCTTGGTGAAGCTCTCATGGTCGAAGAGAATGGTCAGAAAGTTCTTCAATATCAAAAGCAAAACTGAGGACTCCCACCAAGCAGAGGGAGTTGCTTATAGAGGTGGGTATCTTTCAATTTCTATGATTGATTGTTTTCAACAAAAATAAAAATAAAAAATAGGGCACCAGCATGCATAGGCTTCAATCCCATAAGAGATTGTGATATTTATCACACTCTCACTGGCAAGGGCATTGTTGTATAATTTCATTTCTGTGGTTCTAGTTGGGTAGCGAAGAAACCGAGGGAATTAGATTTAGACAAATAACATCATCTAGAAACAGAAATGAAGCCTAGCCTAGTGTCACTCATCAAGTTCTGCCTTATTTTGTTTTTATCTAATATCAACAACTATATTATTATGCCAAACGAACACTCAATTAGCTTTCCCATGCTGGGAAAATTGCCTCCGTCTGAATTTTTATATTAATCAATTCTGTTTCTTATTTGTTAATTAAATCCGTTTTTGGTTACCAAAACAAGGCATTCCCTTTTTTTTTCCTGCTTTTTTAGCCTCTTATGAATTGGAATTTGATGCATTGAAACTCGTTTCCTTCTTCAGGAGGTGACGTAGAATACAGAAGCAGGAGCAGCTTCTCTGAGAGAGAGCCATCCACAATAAAAAAGAGCAAGACAGGTACAGAACAGAATTACCCAATTCCATTCTTTGAATCATTGCCCATTTCAAAATCCTTATATATATATTTGAATGCTGACATTTTTATCTTTATAACCCTTCATTGTAATGTACAGAGAAGTTTAGCAGGAACTCAGAGCAGGTCAGGCGAGAAAGAATGAATCTTGACCATCCTCGAATTATAGATGTCCAGAACTATAGGTATGCTGCTTCTCTGATGTTACTCTTTACCAGAACCAACCAAAAAAAGAAAAAAAATCTTGCCTGGCTGTGTTCAATTTCTCTTGAATGCTTCTCTTTTATCTTTGAGCAGCATTTTTGTTGCTACATGGAATGTGGCTGGAAGATCCCCACCAAGTAATTTGAGTATAGATGATTGGCTTCATGCCTCACCGCCTGCAGATATTTATGTTCTTGGGTAGGAATTGGTACTTTGTTAACTAACAACTTCTCCAAGCAAACTTAGTACTAGTTGTTACTGATGACACATTTCTACCCGTCTGTTGTTGCAGATTTCAAGAGATAGTTCCCTTGAATGCTTGTAATATCTTAGGGGCAGAGGACAATGGCCCTGCCAAAAAGTGGCTGGCTCTCATTCGAAATACTTTAAACAATCTTGCTGGTACTAGTGGAGGTAGTGGGTATTATACACCATCTCCCATTCCTCAGCCTGTTGTAGAATTAAATGCAGATTTTGAGGGATCAGCTAGGCAGAAAAATTCGTCTTTCTTTCATCGGCGATCATTCCAGACAACTTCTAGCAGCTGGGGAATGGACAATGATCCTTCAACTGTGCAACCACGACTAGATCGAAGATTCAGCGTCTGCGATCGTGTAATTTTTGGTCACAGGCCAAGTGACTTTGATCCCAGCTTTAGATGGGGTTATAGGCCTAGTGACTATTCCAGGGCAAGTGACTTCTCCAGACCAAGTGACTATTCAAGATGGGGTTCATCTGATGATGATAATGGCCTTGGGGATTCGCCAAGTACAGTCTTATTTTCACCAATGTCTTATGGTGGACCTGCCTCTAATGAAGATGGACATGGCATGCCAGGGCGTTCAAGGTACTGCCTTGTTGCAAGTAAGCAAATGGTGGGAATATTTCTTACCATATGGGTGAGAAGTGAATTGAAAGATCATGTTCAGAACATGAAAGTATCATGTGTTGGCAGAGGATTGATGGGTTATCTAGGAAATAAGGTAAATTTTAAATAAGTCATGATAGTCCTAATTTTTATTTTTGCTTAGATATATTCATTTCATGGCAAAAATGCTGATGACTTGAAATTGGCTTAAATGAGAGAGTTATTCTGCTTGTGTTTGCAGGGATCCATCTCAATTAGCATGTCTCTGTATGAAACAAGCTTTTGCTTCATTTGTAGCCACTTAACCTCAGGACAGAAAGAGGGCGATGAACTAAGAAGAAATTCTGATGTGATGGAGATTCTTAAAAAGACCCGGTTTCCTCGTGTTCATGGTGCGGACAATGAGAAGTCGCCAGAGACAATCCTCGAGCATGAGTAAGAATATGCTCGCATACCTAATTAGTGTAACTAATATTTATAACATGTGTATGTAATTTGAGGCCCCCCCTTGCAATTGTTAATATATCACCTTGTCTAGATTTCTTATGCAGAATGAACACTAACACTTCTGTTTCCCTACAATTCCCAAACCCATTATGATTTTGTTCTCTTTTCATTTAACAACAGTTTTGCATTAACTGTTCTAATTTTGAATTTATTTATGTAGTCGAATTATATGGCTTGGAGATTTGAATTATCGGATTGCCCTCTCTTACCGTTCTGCTAAGGCACTTGTTGAGATGCAAAACTGGAGAGCATTGTTAGAGAATGACCAGGTATGCCTGTATTACCTCACAAGTACTTCCATTTTCTCTTTTACCTTCAAAGCTTCAACTGTATAGTTGTATAACAAAAACAATCAGTCTTAATATGTATTGACATTCCTGGCAGTTGAGAATAGAGCAGAAAAGAGGCCGTGCATTTGTGGGATGGAATGAAGGGAAGATTTATTTCCCTCCAACATACAAGTATTCAACTAATTCGGATAGATATGCAGGAGATGATATGCACCCAAAGGAGAAAAGGCGAACACCTGCTTGGTAAGATCATCAGTCACCTAACCAAAGTAATAGGAATTTAGCAGAAATACCTCAACCCCATAAATGCTAAAAAGAGGCAATTATGGTATAATTTTGTTAAATTATTGCAACTTATGCCAATATAAATATTTTTCTTCGTATAGGTGTGACCGTATTTTGTGGTATGGAGATGGTCTCCATCAATTATCTTATGTCCGTGGGGAATCAAGGTTTTCGGACCACAGACCTGTTTATGGCATATTTTGGGCTGAGGTTGAGTCAAGTCATGGAAGATTGAAGAAAAGTATGAGCTGTTCTCGGTCCAGAATTGAGGTGGAGGAACTTCTGCCATATTCCCGTGGATATACTGAACTAAGCTTTTTCTAAAGGAAGGAGGGCTAGATATGAGATATGTTCATCCATATTCAAGTATACTCTCTTTCCCTTATGCATATATGCTCACAATTACAAAAATACAAGATTCTTGCTTGTAAGACAGTATAAACTTAGGTGCCTCAAATGATTTTTTATTTATTTATTTTTTGTTTTAAGTTCATGCAGATAGATACAAATAGAAAAATGAAAACCTACGTGGAGCTCTAAGCAAACCTGCCCAGGCCCCAACGGGTGTCCTAGGCCTTTTTCTTATTTTCTTGTTGGCTGGACTAAAAGTACAAGGTTCAGAATAATAGAGTGGATCCTGCAATCTAACCCTAAAGAATATGCTAAGATGTTCTTTGCCACTAGTTGTATCATTCTTTTCTAGATATACAAATTGATTTCATGAATCCGTTAACCAATATGATCAGAATATGTGCACAGCATAGTCAGAGTAGAGTCTATATCTCAATAATTTCTGCTTTGAAGTCCTTTTGTTTTTTTTTCCTTATTGTCATTACAATTATTTTTGCCCCCTGAAGTAGAAATCTTACATGCACCTATTACTGTTCAGCAACTGGTCAACAAGCGGGAGTCACTTTGAAGAAATTCATCCATGGAGGTAGATAGAGACAACCCATTTCCCACATACCGAAAAAGGTTAATTTTTTTTGTCTCTTTCATGCTTTCCTTGGCTCTGCTTTTGGTCTTAACTTGTTTGTCTTATTTAAACTTTACTTTTTCATTGTCAGGTGCTAATATGTAATTTTGCTCTACAGTCATGCCTTGCCTAACACATCATGATGTTAGCTACTCACGCCAGCTTCAGTGCATAATTTGATAGCCAATTAACAAACACTCAACTTTCCAATGTCTCAAAGCTCCGTACGACCATTTGCACAATCATTAGGTACTACATTATTCTTTTGTTATTATGTTAGTTTCTGTTTATATAAATCAATAGTGATACGCACGCTGCACGCATGCTCATGATCAAAGCATTTTTTTGTTATGCAGGAAGTGGAAGAAGATGATTTTTTTATTCATGATTCTTTCATTGTTTTTGGAGAATATTCATGATGACTGAATGAAGGTGAAAAGGATCGTCAAAATAATCATTTGGGTACTAACTTTTTTTTTTTGGTTACTAATGCAAACAAAATGATAGTTTTGAATCTTTTGATGTATACTGATTGCTACAGTGATGAAAAAGAAATTGTACAAAGAAAAAAGAAAAGAGAAAATTCTAGTTAATTAATGATAGAATTCCAGAGCCTCCCCTGCTCGGTTGTCTGTCTGTCTCCGTCTGCATGATTAATGATTTTACTGATAAAAGTGGCTTTGATATCAAATACAAATAGTCTTCCACCACCCCTGCTGCGTGCTCTTCTTTTTATTGTTGAGTTAATTAACAAAAACAAACTGGAAAGGCTCAAGACAGGTTTCGAAGGTATATATATATATATATATATATTGGAGGTTCTGTTCCAGATGCCTCCTCTTTCCGAGATGCTATTTACATGCTTGTCAAGTCAATTTCTGTTTGCTTTTGACTAACTGAACTTTAGTCACTGTAGTTTATTCTTCTTCTTTTTTTCAATTTTTTTTTGTGTGTATTAAAGATTGCCAAGAAAAGATGAAACAGTAACAATCCCAGCCATGGATCTGGATCTCCATGAAAACTTTTGGTTTCAGAATCATGTACTAATTACTAATAATATTCTAAACGGTTCAACCTCTTTACAATGTGGCTGTTATTGAGCGAGCGCCACTTCATGTTACTAAATATAAATTAGCACCACCCCAAGCGAAAATTAGTCTGGGAAAATCTCGCAGGAAAAAAAAAAAACCCTAAATGAGGATATGCTTTGGAAAATTTTGGAATAGTAGCTACTTCATGTCGTTGCAAAACATATATAAGGATATGCCTTGGAAAATTTGGAATAGTAGCTACATCTGTGTCCACGGCCTTGCCAACACAAGTTGCAAATGACTAGGGCCAGGCCCACTAATAGTCCAAAATAATTGAATGTCAAAACTGAAACACCAGTTTTGCAAAGAGAGATTATCAGTACTGTAAAAACATGCGAAGAGATTATACAGTTTCAGTAGTTTAAAAATGTTAAATCTAGAGGTGTATGTTGGGTGGGTTTTGCATTTTTGGATCAGATCGCTCATCAAATTAATGAGTTGAGTGCGTTTTGGGAATTTTTTGTTTCAAACTACATTAAAAAATTCTACTAATATAAATATTGAAATACAAATTAAAAATTTATTACACATGACAGATTTTAGTTAAAAAAATGTTTTAAATAAATTAAAAAGTCATAATTAATTTTATAAAAATATAATAAATCTCAAATAAATTAAATAAATATAACAAGTTTTACTAAGTTAACATTAGTATAAAATAAACTAAAGTAAGCTAACAAGATTTAAAAATTATAAATAACAAATTACATTAACTAATTAAAGTTGATGTCATCATATATAGTATATAAATTAATATAATCATTTACTTCATTCACAATTTTCTTAAAATACTATTTATCATTCAAGTGCTTCGTTGGATTTTCATTGCAATGATCCATTAGATATTTCATGAGTTTCTCATATCAATGTTATTGGTCACACACTCAATGTGATCATAATACCTATATCCAAACTTAATTGGCACAATAGAAATGTCACAATGACTAAACGAATTAAAAAAAAAACTACTTTAGTAAGTTGAGTTTGTGTGGAGTGACACTTTTTAAACTTCTTACTCGACCTACACCTTGTGAGTTGAAATATTTTTTAATTTGACTTAACCCACAAATCCAATCCAGCTCATATTTTATGAATTAAATTGAATCAAAATTCATAGATTCGTGAGTTGACACAACCCGTTAGATATACCGGTTAAATTCATTGCAGTTTTTTTATTTTTTTAATAACTTATAGAGGATATTGTGAAAAGTGTGTAAAGGATCTATTTATGCGTGTGCCATAACTCCGGCAAAAGAATTAAATAGCTTATATATCATTTGTAGGAATTATTAGATTTGTAAGTAACAATAGAAACTGTGTATAAAAGTTTTTTTTTTAAAAAAAAGCATTTTTTAACATTAAATTTAATGGGATTTACGTAGCCAGAAAGAGAAAAATAAGTTTAATGAAGTTTTTAATTATAGTGTTCAACTTTCACCTTTTCGTCAAATTTGTTGTTTGTTCCTGTTGAAGAAGCAATCGGCATAATGACAGAAGCTTGCGTGTATTTTATGACATTAATTGTTCCTTGTATTGTTTGTAACTGGTCCCTGATTTTATATCTTGCGAGTGGGGAACTACCTCAAGGAAAGTGATATTTGGAGTTATGATAGAGACGTCGCATGGTGCATGGACTGGAAAAGGTTGGTGTGTTGTATGACTTTCCTTAGTGCTGCTGTAGTTCTTCAGCCAGCGCCATTTTGTTAGACTTTTGCTCTGTACGTCTGATCCATCCAGTCCTTTATGCTTAGTCTCTTTTCATCTATTGTATGATTCATAATACTTATTGAGGACCATACCTTTTCCTGAAATTCTTCCCGGGGCTGCAGTTTAATTATAGCATAGTTAAGCAAGCTGGTGTGCCAGCATTTACAATGACCGGGATTCATTACTCTGAATTGTGATGCAATTATTTCTAGAAATGATTGTTTCTAATTTCTAAATTGTAACTCCACTCAGAAATGTTTCCATGATGGAATTTGTCAATCGTAGGAGCTCTATCAGCAAGTTGTTCGCTTTTCTTCCAAATGAATTGGAAGTTGATTTCAAGCTTGTTATTGATAAATTAATAGCAAGGAGGATAGATAGCTTTTGCCCTCGCGTCTTCACTTAGGGCTTGTTTCATAAAATTGAAAATTATAGATTATATTAATAGTAATTATTATTATAATTGATTATAATTGATTATTGTTTAATTAATTATAATTGATTTATTTTATAAATTAATTGTAAAGCGATTTTAAGTTAATATGATTTATTTAGATAATATAAAAAATTATTTTTTATATATTAAATTACTAAAATAGTTTTTAAAAAAATTTAATTGAATAAAATAGTATTTAATATCAAAATATAAAAAATAATTTTTAAGTTAAAATAATTTTAATTTTGGTATAAATTAAATTTTAATCATTTGATAAAATTAACTTCAACTTTTACACGAAATTTGTAAAATAAAAACTTTTTAAAGTTTTTGATAATGTTGAAGTTTAAAACTTATGATTTTAGGCATTTTCTTACATTTTGATATGTAAATACCATTTTATCCTCAATCAAATAATTTTTTTAATCATTTTATACTTATTTTAATAATTTAATACATAAAAATAATTTTTTTTATATCATCCATTAATTTAAATTAAAATCGCTATATTAATTCCAAACATAAAAATAAATAAATCATAATCGATTATAACAAAAAACTTTTATACAATAATCGACACAAGATAATCAAATTTTTACAAATTATTCCAAACATAAAAATAATTATCGAAAAAAAAAATTTACATTGAATTTTGTGTAAATTTTTTTTTAAAAAATAATCTTTTTATCTAATAATAATTATTTATAAAATAACTAATCTTTTAAAAATAATTTTTAAAAAAATAATTTTTTTCAAACATAAACCCTGAAAAATTAAATTATTTAACTTGAATGTATGAGTTTGAGTTGAAGGACATACAAAAAACAGAAAAATTAAATTAAATCATTCACCTTGACGATTGAAGCAACGGTGGCAGATCGAAGCCGACGAGTCGACGACCTCCCTCGCCCACCACCAGCGTCGAACTACCTCTATAATCGCCGTTGGACCTCTGAAATCTGAATAGAACCACTGCTGTAACAATGTTCTTTGGGCAGACTCAAACATGTACCACACCAACCTCTGTTCACCATTTAAGCAACGGCGCGAGGCCCTCCAATTTGCTCCATTACACCGCTACAATTAGTGAACAAAACCCACAATAGAATTAACCCTAAAATAAAATAAAAAATAAAAAAGACAAAGGGATGATTTTATAATTCTTATTATATTCAACAACCAAAGTCGTGAGCGTCAGTTTGTGAGTGGCGCCATCGTCGGAGACTTGGTGGTGGTGGAGAAGTTGCAGGGATGCTTGAGGGAAGCAGAGAAGGAAAGGTTGCAGATTACAGATTTCAATTTTTATAGCATTACCTCTTCTATCAGTAACCCTTCTTAATTCCCCACCTTTGATTTTTTTTTTTTCTGATTAATCAACGATTACCAAGGTTAGAGCATCCATGCTCCATATTTTTTTAGGTGCATATTAAATGTCTCCAAGATTGACACTTGTGTTTGCTTCAAGACTACGTTGAAATTCTAACCAGAAGGAGAAAAACAAATTTTATTTGTAACCAAGGCGTTTTGCTATATACAGCTACACGATCGCCATAAAAATGCCAAATGCTGCTAGTTCTTGTTTACTCAACAAGCAAGGCATTATCACAGGAAGTCAGGGGCAGGATATTTGAACATGTAAGGACTCCTTGCTTTTTGTCAGAAAATTTGATTAATTGAAACAATTGGTGTTTGACGGAATTATAGTGAAAAACAAACGCATTCAAAGATTTTAAAAACTTTCCAAGTCAGTGCAAATCTGACCCTAAATGGGCAAATGTGATATAAAACTGAGTAGAATTCTAATCAGGGCCGACATAATGTTCCCTTCACTGTATACCTATTGCCATTTGAAGCTATGTAAAAGGAAATAACGAAAGTAGCAGCCCAAAAAAACAAATGCTGCTGAGCAGTGAGCACCTCTGAAATTACAGTATGAACTTGCACTGAACTAATCAGCTGGTCACAACATCGGTTTCTCTCAAAGGCTAAATCACTACATTGGATCATCCTTTCTCTTGACACGTCCCGTTGCCTTGTCAGCCAAACCTGATTTGGAATAATGTTTTTCATTAAACTTATCTAAGTTAATCTTATTTTCTCGGCATTCAGGTTTGCAAAATGCACCAAGGTTGCTGCATCATTAAAATTTAATGTGTCAGTTGACATGTATATATGACTAATCTTTTTTTTATACAACTATATATGGCTAATTTAAGATAAGTAGAACATAAAATGTATGGTTAAAAAAAAAAAAAAAACATAAATGTACACCTCATTCCCCAGGAGACCAACTGGCTGGTTGGATTTCAGGTTTCAATCATGATATCTTTTCGGCAATTAAACTGGGCCCTTTAAAAAGTTGACAAAATCAAGGTCTGGGCTGAGCCCTATGATCAGGCCTGCTCCCCTACCCAAATGACTATACGTTGGATCCTTACGTTCAAATTATGTTTGGAAGTTTAAAAAAAATGAAAGGAATAACTCATAATGAAATAAAATAAAAAGATAAAAAATAAAATAAAAAAGAACATGTCACTCCATTATTTATATGTTTAATAAGTTTAATAAAAAAAAATATTCAAGTCATTTATTCATTGACCCTCCAAATTAAAAGAATAAAAATTAGATGTTTTAAGTGACAAAAAAATGATTCTTTGATCCTGCCTTTTCATTCCATCTCTTTCTTTAAAATAATTTTTAAACACATTTTTATTAAATTTTTTTCATTATACCATTTTTTCTCTTACTATCTTCCTAAACATAGCCTAATTAAACTCAGTTGCTTATGTAAATTCACATTGAAAGCAGGACTTTAATGGACTTAAACAGTGTCCCATTATAATAGCTGTTCAAATAGAGTGTTCGAGAGAAATTGTCTGTACCGGCTGCACTATTATATCCTTCACGTATTGTTTGATTACAATCAATTGATGGAGTAATCAAGGAAAAAATTAGGAGCTGATGAGTGCATAACTTGCAGCCTAATCACTAATTAACAATATCAGCATCATCATAATTACAGTTGATTATATATTCTAAACTAAATGCTAATATTTTAACAATAGCAACTAAAATGAAGCTGTATATGTTTGTTTAGATTGGCAGTAAGGGAAATTATCGAGTGGAAAGCAATAGGGGCTTAGGTAGCATTATTTAATTTTTTAAAATTAGGATAGAATGTAATGAAATAGAATAACACAAGAACAAAATATTTATAATTCTTATCATTTCATTATATTTCTCTTAAATTTTTAAACAATGGAATTAAAACTTTTTTTCTTTCCATTATTAAATATCAAAATAATGATATGAAAACTTTATAATATTCTATTTTATTCCATTTTATTTCACTCATCATAAACTATCTATATAGCCGATCCAACTGCAATTACAATTACAATCTAAAAAAACAATACTACTAATATATTAAACAGAAGGTTGAACTTGTTGCCATCAGGCGTGGATTGGATTTATGCTGGTGAAGGATTAAGCTGAGTTTTTTGGGAAACGGATTCATTGGAAGCCATTTTGATTGTCAACAGTGGGAGCGCGTTAACTCATATTTTTGGAGCAATCATGATGGACATGAAGAGAGGGAAGGGGCTAGGGTTTCACGGTCTATACAAACTTCAAAAACTTTGCTTTAATATAAGTGTAACTTTTTATTTGGCACTGCAAAAGAAATTAAAGATTTTACATATAACTCAAAAAGGATATAAACTGTTATACTAAAATATGACTTTATATAAATAATGATAATTTCATATTAATTTGTTTATGTAAGCATTCATTCAGTACTCAAATTCTTGATCTGAGAATTCATGCTCAGCTGTAATTCAATTTTGTTGTCAATATTGGATAAATAATATATACAGGGATAGAATACAAACAAGAAATATGATTCAAGTTGGAAATGTGTAAATTAATAAAAGTGTGGGGAAGAAGAAAGAAGCAAGACTGACTTACCCATACATGTATATATCTTCATTGGGACCGATCTCCCTTTTGCACCAGCGACAAGCTTTTAGGAATTCCCCAAACACCGGCGGTGGTAAGCTCCTTTTAGCTGGGTCCGAGGTAGCCAAACCCAACGACATTAAGGTCTTAGGATGAGGAGCTTGTTTTTGGGGTTGCACTTGCACGTGCCCAATGCAGTCTGGTGCCATTTCCATTGACATTGGCATTGCCAAGGTTGGATTTTGAGACAGTTTCTGAGCACCCACCGACACCGTAGGTTTCTCTGTATCCCACATGCCTGTACCTGGAAACTCCGGCCGAGTGGGTGACACTGAAATGCGACTGCGCTTGGACCTTGAAGCCATTGATTAATTGGATAGAGAAAGAGGGGGGATGCAAATTTGAGTTTGGGTTTGGTGTTGGGTTTGGAGTGAGAGAAACACTGGGATTTGGGTACAAGCTTGCTTAGGGTGACATTTGATTTGATTAGGGTTGTAGATTGAAATTGAAAGAATGAAGTAGAGTTCGTGTAGAGAAGTAAACGCGTGCTGAGGACTGAACGGTGCGTTTTTCTTGTTGGCGCCTAAATCCGTTTGAGTTAGATTCCTTTTCTGTTCAGAACATTTTATACCTGCTGAGTTGACCTGTGGCCCTAGGACAAATCACATTAAGTAATAGAAGCCCTTTTTACCAAAAATAAAAATAATAGAATCCTTAGTTTTGTCACGAAATTAAAAGTTGGCTCACCTCCGTCTGGAATTAGGTCATCTCCTGTTCTTTGTTATTTTTGGAATAGGATGAGATTTAATTTTTTAAAGACTTGTTTAGCATGTCGTATTAAGTATGATAAGATAAGTTAATACAATATATTATGATATTATCAGTTGTATAGTATAAACACTGTATTGTATAAGTTTATTTATCAAATTTCTCTTATACATTAAAATGATGAATAACTTAATCAAGCATTGAAGGGAAGGATTAGACTTGATAGAGTTTTGATATATAAGCTTTTATAAAGATTTTTTCATTACAATTCTAAATACCTCAATATTTTCAACCTTTACGTATTAAGTTTTATATTATCAAGTCTTATACTATCAAACTTTATACTATCATATCTAATACTATCAGGTTTTATCCTATCATTCGTACCAAATAGATCCTAAAACACTAAAATTAAAATAATGATCAATTTCAAAATATACAATTTAACAACATAGATGATGAGATTCAAAATAAGATCTCATCCTGTTCCAAGAAGAACAGGTCCTCCACCTCCAACTCACTCATGACTCACCACTTGTTCTTTTTATTTCTTTTACAAAAATGAATTTCCTTTATTTGTATTTCCAAAAAAATAATATTTTAACAAATAAATATATCTTTTCTCTTTCTATTTTCATTTCCTTTTTTGTGTATTTTCTTCTTTCATAAACTAGATATCAACCTTTCATTACATCTAATTCTCATTAGACTTTGTATAATTCATCCTAATAAAAAATGTTCTTGTTTATATGTACGCAAAAAATGTTTTTGATTTAGTATTTAACTCATCAAAAGAAAAAAAGAAATATACATGGGTTGAAATTATTTTATATAAATTATTTTTAAAGTCTAAATTAAACTCATATTTAAAATATGGGCATGGTAGAATTTATAAAAGAGAATGAGCCACTTTTTTTAAAAAAATAAAAATAAATAGAACACCAGTTCATTGGTCGAGTACGCCCATTATCCTACTTAATTGGTCCATATCAGTGACCTGAGCCTAACTTTTGCGTTGATCAAGGGTTTATGATCAAGCCCAAGTACGCCTCGAATTTGCAAACCTTTCCACGCCATGACCAGCATCTCAAGTTTGCTTCCATTAGGTTAGGTAGTTACTAGCACGTCACAACACAATCGTAGCAATCCAACGAAAACGTTCTCTTTCTTCTTCATGTTTTTAAGAGAAATTATATGATATCTATTTTTTTTTCAAATTACTGTGCAAAGATGATTTTCAAATAATTTATTAGTTATTAATTTTTTAAATAAATGCTCTCTTTTCAACTTCCAACTGCAACAATTTGTTGCTTGTCAGTAATGACATCATGGTGCATGCATTCCTACGAGAATTAACAGAAGAGGCGGCTCAATCCACTCAATAAAGCTACAAGGATCTACAGTCCATCACAGCACAGTTGCCCTATATATTTCTAGGTTGTTTGAAGTCTCAAACCACAGGCACAAACATGATGACATAGCACAAACATGATGATGTAGAAATATTTACGTAGATTTTATCTATTTAATTGTGTATACTAAATTAATTAATATTTAAATAATTATATATTTAAATTTTTGTGTCATACATTATTTTATATTAAAAATAATAATATATCACTTATTACTTAATTTAATTTATACAATTTATGTAAATAAGATATTCAAGTATTTCTCATTACTGACCATAGGAAGAACCTATTTGCGACTAAAAACCCAACAGCTATTGCGTTGATTTTGTGTAACTTCTCCAATAAACCCCCTATCATGTCTGCCCTTCGAGTGAGAAATGGAGAAAACCCAAATTTATCATGCTGGAAGAAAATGAAAATGAGTGGTCATAGATTTGGTGATCAAACATATAACAATCTCATGTTTTGCTCACATGACCTAGCTCCTCTCTTCTATTTGGACTGACATCTAACAGAAGTACGTGTGAATTGCTTAAAATGTCATGGAGTTTAAATAATGGAGCTTTTTGAAAGAATATTTTGGATTTTCTGACATAATATCTATTCAGTTAGTCTTTTAACTAGTTTGGTTTTATCAGATTATTTGGATAGTAATCCACTAATCCTAGATTCCTAGTTTAAATTTTAGTTTTTCATTTGTACGTACGTATTTTGAAATTCCTTTGTCCTTATATATGCTCATAACATATATAAATACTAAGATTATCAATAGAAGTGACCGCCTTTCTATGTAAATCACCATACTCCCCTTTTTATACTTTTGATGAAATCTCAACGGATTAATATGCGCACAAACCAAAGTTAAAAGGGGTAAAATTCTGTATCAACCTCCTCGATCTGGTCCATATATTTTTTTTTCATGGCATTAAAGTGATCTCACATGGAAACATCCAATTAAGTTGTTTTTGTGAGTCAACTAATTACACTTACGTGATTAATTGCCTGTGTTGTTTAACTAGTTCACTTAATTAGTTGTTTGGACTACAAAATCAATGTTGTTAATAAAGGTAGAAATTTGCCTATATAAACTGAGAGTTTATGAAAAGATGACTTGCTATGAATGTGGATCACATGCCGAATGCATGTTTTGCTTGTACCATGAGTGTCGTAAATTAAGAAGAGTAATGATATATTCACACTCCTGATCTTAAACATTAGTAGTGATCAATAAATAACAATTTTAGACTTCATTTAACTTCCCAAATAAGTTCCATTTCTCACAAATTACTCACAAGTTTGTACATGCAAACATAAAATTTCACGAAATTTTCTTTAAATAATATCATTACATATATTTACATTCATAAATTTTCAGTATACATCTTAATTTGTTAGTCAGTGAACAATTGTATAAGAAATTGTATAGTTGTTTGTAATTGTGCAAGATTTCGTTCGAATTCTTCACACGAGAGAGCATATAAAAAAGAGTAAAGATCCAGCGAGGTTTGGTCAAACTTGGAATATCTATTAATGTCAAAGGAGATGTGATGTCCTACAGCTAGCTAGGGTTGATGATTGCATGTAAAAGTAAACCTGTACATATAGATCATTTAAGAAGATTTCCGCTGAATATGATATTCGAGTTGCTGTAGATGTTCTTATCTCTATCTCTGAAACTCGAAATCCTCAGCCCAAATCATGAAGATCTGGCAGTCTCACATAGTAGTTTATTTTAGGCTGAAGAACCTAAGGAAATAGCTTAAGCACTTTATGCAGAGAACTCAACATATTGCGGTGATCTTACACTACAATAACTGCTATCTGTTATGTTAAACTCTCTTTCTCTTAAGGTATTATTGCTGCGCTTCTCAAGTGTTCTTTGAAGCAGATATTCTCTCTTTCTCTCTCTCTCTCTCTCTCTCTCTCGCTCTGCGTCTCTCACTCTGTCAAGGTTACTATCAGTATCACTGTGCTTGTCTCCCTCTCTCAAGGTTATTATCACTGTGCTTGTCTCAATCAGTCAAGGTTATTATCAACCTGCTTGTCTCATTCGCTCAAGGTTATTATTACTGTGCTTCTCTTAATTTCAATCAGTTTCTTGAGAAATAAATGAGTATTTGCATCTCTCACTCTCTGAGCCATGCATGAATCACTATCCCATTGTTGCTCAAGAAGGGCTTCTTTCATATATATAATAACTAGAAGTTCATTGCGCATTTGTCAATTTCAGCTTCCTTCTGTTTATGTAAATTCTTAATTGCTGGAGGGTGCACTATTTTAATGTTTGGTGCATGAACATTTCCTTAACATTTTATCCGGGTATGTGTCTCTCCTGGTATTTAATGTTTCTATTTCTCCATTTGCAAGCAATTTTGTTTTCTCTAAGTCAGTTGTTTCACTATCTTCACTGACTGAAATCCTTTGGAACTTTGCAGCACATGATCAAGGAGGAAAACAACCAAATAGAAGAGATAAAAGAAAATTCCTTTAGATCCATTTTGAAACTAAGCTAAGTACAAGCCAAAGATTTTATTTTTGACGTTAAAATTAATATAATCAGAGAAAGGAAAAAATGAGAGAAAGACTGAAAAAAAAAGGGAAATAAATAGATATATGAATATATCTCTGTTTATCCGTTATTAATATTAATATGACTTTTGCGTTACTTCCCACCACAGCAACTGCATATCTTGCCTTTGATTGCTTTTCAGTGCGAAGAAAATGAATGAACAAGCAATATATAAGCAAGCCATGCAATAATTAAGGTGATCAATGATTATCTTCAGATTTCTTTTTTCGGTTCTCTCAATTTTCTGTCGGGAATTTTGTTTTCTGATCGCTGTGTGATATAACTTCTTTATTTTTCTAATTTTCAGCTTCTTATTCCCAATGGTACAAATCTGGACTCCGGACCGGTGAATTTGCAAATACAAATCGTTGTTAACTACATTGATGGCTATACATTTGTATGTTTTCTTTTCACCTATATCCTAGAGATTAATCTCTCTTTCTTACTTTAACTCTATGATTTATACGAAATTAGGATCTAAGATTTATATCTTAATCTCACATTTCTTTTTTATAATCACTCGAGTTTCTTGAAACCTTAAACATCTAAAACCTTAATGATAAAATCATATCGAAATTTGTCTTTCTTCTTGTTTAATTAGATTTTTGTTAAAAGACAAATTTGATTCCTGTTAACAATGTGGGAAAAAAAATTTCCTTCCTTAGAATTATCAAATATTTAGTGGTTTGCAAAGATGTTAATGTTAAGGTAAGAATATGCAAATAAGCAAAGAATGATGAATGCAATAATCAAATTCGAATGTAAAATGAATAATTAAAATAAAAGAAGCACAATACAAATTCGAATTAAATGAAAGTGCAAATGTAAAGCAAAGTAAATTGTGTAAAGTAAAGAACAAGCTATAAAAGCAAAGTAAAATAGAAATCAAATTACCAATTGATCATTCAATCCAGAGATGAAGAGAAATTTAATAGAAAATTGAGATAAACTTTGCATTGACATGTAAAAATACTTGAAATAAAAATGATAGAAGGCATACTTGACTAATCCTTATTCGTCCATAGGCATCAAAGTGACTTAATAATAGAACTTGTAAAAGATGTACGTAAGCGTTTTTAACTAATCATCCTAATGCCTTCACTCCTTTGAGTATTTATAGATAAAGAAAATAATTGTTATTCTTACAAGATTTTGACAAATGTTTTTGTCTAAATAACTTTCTAATTCTAACACTAACTTTCTAATTGTCCTAGTCTTAATCTTAAATCTTCTCTCATTTCAAAAGTTAAGAAAATTTTAATATAAGGAATTTGAATTGAGTCAATATTATTCATTTTTAAAATGAGGGTATAGACCAGTTTTACTCAATAGACATAAAACATAACAAAAATTTTTGAGACTAAAACAAAAATTTAATATATTTAGAGGAATTAAAAACATTTTAAGTCTTTAAAATATTATGGTGAGAACCTAAGGAGAAAGTATAGTAAAAGTTCAGGTGAAGTTAGATTTTAAGTGTACAGTTTCATGGCCATGCTATAATTAAAGCAACTATATATTAGTATTTTTCTCTAGTTTAAATTAAATAAATAATTATAATTAATTATTATACTCATATTTTATATACGCATTATGGAATCGCAGAAGTTTACTATGTACATTAATAATTAAGAAAAGTCATATTTACTAATATTTTATAACATGTTCCCACATAAAAAATAGGTAAAATATGTAATTTGGTCTTTATCTTTATTTTTTTTAATTTGATCCCATATTTTTTATTTTTGCCAATTTAATCTATTATTTTATAAATTATTATTCAATGTGATCTTTTGTCATGTTTTCGTTACAAGCCCTAATAAAAATAATGATGTGTAATGGTGATGAAGTGTCACACTAATAATGATAATGTAACTATGACGTGGTGATAATGTACGTGATGACTTGACTATAATCAATCAATAACACATTATCACTTTTGTTAAGGAGAAACGGAAACGTGATAATTCAATGAATGATCATATTAAAATGTGATTTATAATATAAGGGACTAAATAGATAAAAATAAAAGATAAATGACCAAATTGAAAAGAAAGTAAAAGATAAGGGATTAAAATATCTATTTTACCTAAAAAATATTTTTATAATATGTGAATGATATAAATAGTGGGAGGAGTAAATTCTAAATTCATCAGCAATCACTTGGGTTTTTTTTTTTGGTGATTTTAGTGAGTTTGAAGTTTCCTAGTTGAGAGAAGGAGGAACCCAATTCACATCCCTCACCTTTATAGTGGAAACTCAAGCTACCATTGAACCAATATTTAAGTTGTAATCCCATTAAGGTTTGAGAAATAGTTTCAGTTAAAGTTGTGGGTGGAGCTATTGACACTGCAATATGCCTATTTATACTCCCTAATTTTTAACTTTAATTATATTTTTCAAATACATCCTTATGTAAGGTTTTTTAAAATAAAAGTCAAAATCATTTTTATTATTATTTTTACAGTATAATTGCCTATCCACACACTCTAAATTATTTATTTGAACTTAACTTAAAAATTGTAATATTACAACAATATTTGAGTTCTAATCAGTTTAGAAATAACATTGTAAGATCAAGTTTAAAAATTATTCACTTTTTTTTTATATTTTCCTCCGTTGTTTATTATCTTATTTTATTAAAAAAATCTTACTTGTCTGGTAACTCTTCACAAAAGCATATGAGTAAAAGGATTTTCATGTAGCAGTGTTATATTGTTGTAGTAAAGTAAAAATATTATTTGTACAAAAAAAATTAAAAATATTGTTTGATGAATAAGTTAAAAGTAACAAAAAAAAAAGAATTATTGTTCACAGATTTTAAATATATTATTTTTACTTGAGTATAATATAAGTTTAAAACCTTAAACCGTAAATTTCTTTCCTATTGATGATTTTTAGAGGAAATTACAATTTAAAAAAGTAATAATAAATTTAAGACCAAAATGAAAATTTACTTTAAATTTTAATGATTATTCATTTTAGAGTTGATTATTCATCATTTGTTTATGTTATTTGTAAGATTATTTATCTATATTTGTAAAACTAATTTTTCTATCATTTAATCTCATTTATTAGTATCTTTTGAATAATAATGAATATGGAGAAGGTTTAAAACATGTTTGTAAGCAATTTTGATGTTTAAAACATGTTTACACTTTTAATATATCAAAGATGAAAAAAATCAAATACTTCAAAAGAAAAAATTGATTTGCTACAGTTGCATTTGACAGTCTATGTTTTTTATAATAAAAAAGTCAAATAGAAGGTTTTATACATATTTCAATAAGTCAATTTTTCATTTTTATTGTTATTTCAAAAAACAATTGTATGTCAAAATAAGGTTTTATAATAAGTAAAACTATCTGAGATATATAAATATATAAAATGTTCGTATTACATTATTAAAATATTACATATATAATAAAAAATATAATAAATATAAAAAGAATAAAGAAACAAAAATATTAGTGAATTTCACAAAGGCATAAACTAGATAAATTAAATAAAGATTATATATTAATTGTAACTAGTTTAGAGTATGGATAAGTAACTAAAAAAATTTAACTTTTGTTGAACGTAAAATTTACATAAAAGTAAATTTGAAAAATACAAATACAATTAAAAAATAAGGAGTATAGATAAACATATTAGAGCACCAATAGTCCACCCAAGATTCAGATAGGACGCATATATAATTAGGATTTGCTTAAGTTATCATACTTAATACAAATCATTTTTAATTGATTTTTTATCCCCTAATTCTCTCCGAAACCCACCTTGACATAACTAGGCTTGGTTCTTATGGCTGCTAGAAACATTGGACCCACGTGTAGTGTATATAGGTGCTTTCGCTTCTACATGCATTGGATATAGGGTTGGTAATGGTAAGTTTAACCCACACATCCTTGCCTGTCTTGTTTGGGTGGGTTGTTCAATGATTGACAGAGAAGTGGGGAGGTAGAGGTTCTGCATATCTAGTCCCATACCCCTCCTCGGCCCACCCTAATTTAAAATAAATGAATAAATATATAATTAAAAAATTATTATAATTGCATCAAAATAATTTTTAAAAAAATTAAGATCTATATCATGACTTTTAGAATCAGATCGAAAAATATGAGAATCAGTCCTATGGCCGGCTCAATTAGTCCTCAAAATTAAATTTTTAAAAATCAATTAAAAAATCTTAAACCAATTTTGAACTAATGAATTTGTTTGAACCAATTAGATTTACAGGATTGAATCGATCTTTTTTTCAAAAAAAAATTTTTAGAATCCAATTTTTTTGAAAATCCAATTTAAAAAAAATATATTTAAAACTTTTTCAAAATATTAATTATTTTGTTCTCAATTTATAACAAAAACTCATAATTTAAAACTCTTAATTTGTTTAACGTAGGAAAAATATAATATTGTAATGTAATAATTGTTTGATTTCAATTTATAATAAAAATATTTACCTTTTACGTTTTTACTTATTTGAGTAGGAAAAACCTTACACCACCTTGTTGTGATATTTCAATATTTTGCTTTAGTATTATTTATACAATTAACATATGTATATTATAGTTTTCTTATATATCATTATTTATTTATATAATATATGTATATATATAAAATCGAGGTTTGTCCTTGTTTTAATTCTAGTTCAAACCTCAAAACCTTGACTTTCTTTTTTTTCAATTTAATGATTGATTCGATTTTAAAGATGTTGATCTATACTCAATAAAATGCTAGTACCAAATTAAAATAAAAATATTTTTTGAACATACAATAAAACGCTTATTTAAATATTGTATCGTATGTGACTTACTATTTTCATATCTCTCTTCTATATCGTATTTTGATATGAGTGAGGTGTCACATATGTTATATTCTATTTGTTCAAATAATAAAACTCAAATTAAAATCTGCCTCAATTTTTTAGCATGATGTATTTTGTCCATTAAACTTGTTGCCTTGCTAATATTGTTTTCTTGGTATATACACTACTTGTTTGCGCCCAAAGTGGGATTGCCTTGTTAATATATACTTATTTTCAGCGGTGCCTCCGGTCGGGTCTGGGATGACAGAGGATGGGAAGGTGCAAGAAAGAGTGATTCATGTTTAGGAAATAAGCCAGTTAATTATTAATTAGTTAAAAGAGGGCACAGCCAAACTTTTATCAGCAGAGGACGAATTGGTCTCTGTCCTAATATATAGAGAACTCACATTGCTAAAGCGTTTTAGGCTTTCTTCTACTCCCTGTCAAAACCTTCGTCTGATAGACATGATAAACTCTTGTGTGCTTCTATACTTCTACAATAAAAGGATACTAGGATGAAACCTAATTAACAAGTGTCCACATAAAAATCAATATACCCACTTCATTTAATTCTAATGCTAGGCTTGCATCTTTAATATTATTGGTTATTTTCACCTGTAAAAGTGCGTATATGATTTCTCTTCCGTTTTTTAATATAATTTCTAACAGCGGTATGTTTTTCTTGTTATAATCTTTATTAAAATAATTTAGTATAATCTTATTCTTTATTTACCTTTTCATGTGACTCTTCGTTTATTTTTTTCTTTATTAGTTAATCCAATTCTTTTATAAAGCTTATTAACTATTATTTATTTTTACACTGGAATTTAAGTAAAACTAAGCCCATATTATGCAATTCATTAAAATGAATGCTAAAATAGATTAATCCCATACCGGCAATTATGAAATTATTTGTTCAGATTTCGAAATTCAGCTTAAAAAAAGTCTGCCTCTTCCTTTACTTATTATTCATCCTCATGATATATATCCGTAGAAAATTTATAAACTTGGTGAGTGTGCTGATTAAACTTAAGACACATCCAAAAACTCAACCGAGAGAGAAGACAAATAGTAGAAATAATTGAATCCAGAAATTTAGGCTAATAGAAGAAAATCATTTGGACAAACTTTTCCATATCAATCCATGTCCCACTAAGCAACAATTGCCCTTGTAAATTCGAATAATGACTAGTCAAGACTCCCATAACAATTTATAACAGAAGCAACCATACCAGATGTTAAAATTGTTAAACTTCTTGTAGCCTTGAGAGGATGCCAAGACAATATGCACGGACTACACACCACGTATCAGAGTAATGATCATTTATATTATGTAATTAACATAGATTTTGAATAATTGACTAATTATATAAGTGGTTATTGATATGTTAGGGTTTAAGTTCAAATCGAATAATGGGTTTATTGAAGTTTATTTTGGTTGATTACCAATACCACTTGAAGTACAAGTGGCATTGCAGACTTGGCCAAATATTAATTCATCATAATCCAGCATCACACACTTCATCCACATCCTTATGAAGTAAGATTATCTGCTTCTTCCACTCTCTCTCTCTCTCTCTCTCTTTTGTGCTAACCTACCTGCTCTCATATGTGAGCCTTCACTAGGAATTCTAGAACAACGACTATGAGAAATGCTAGAAATTATAGGTATCCCTTTGAATCATGAGCAAGCTGTAGGTTCAACTTAAAGTGTGGTTTTGTATTTTAGAATTGAATTACATCCATGTGCAGGATCAGTAAGAACGCTAAGCCTACTACTTTTGTATATGCAATTTTAATTTCCTAGTCAGTCTCGATCATCTTCTAGAGTTTATTGTTAGAGTTTATATTGGTGCTACCATTCATATATTTTCATTTTCAATCCTCAGATATTTAATTAGGGCCTCTGAGATTCTGATGCCCTTGATGAAGATCATGTCATCTAAATTTGAAAAATCCCAAATAGCTAGATATCATGTTAAAAAGTAGGACATTGTATTGTAGTTTCTAGTGACAATGCTACCTACCGGGGGAGAACACATGTTAAGAGGTTAGGCATTTGATAAATTACGGTTTCATACTTAATAAATTCAGTATTTTTTTTGTAAAAGATGCCGATGAAATATTATCTCTATAACCGGAAGAAGCTCATATTAAACATTGGTTTCCAAAATTCTGGTTTGCTTGTTGATGATCATGAATTATATATCACATCTGTTTTTGTTTCCTTGAAATCAATTATTACATAGCTATAGGTGGTCCAATAAAACACTATTCCATTCAATCAATAATTCAGTTACTTACATCTTGCTGCGTCAAACTCTAGGTACAGTTTAGTTTGCTAACCCTATAGATTTTCATTTCACAATGGAAGCCTTGGAATGTAGTCCAGATTCAAAACATAAAAAGGATATAATATACTTCAAAACAAAATTATACACATACATTACCACTTTGATTTACACAAGAAGGTATAGAATCAAAATCATAAAGGATGTCAAAGTTAAGTGAACTGTAGATCAGTTTGGCAATTAGTACTCCCATCAGGCTACTCAAAAGTTATGTTTGCAATGATATTAACTAGAAATATGCTCAAACCAAAAGATCAATAATCTGCTGATCAGAGTTCCATTTTTTGTAGAATAAAACCTAATATATAACCAGGGCATAAAAAGGAAAAGCAAAATAGAAACCGAAGAAAATAGCATTGAACTGTGGTTGCAATAGATTGTATAGGAATACTTTGCCCATCACTTGAAATCGCTCTAGAAGGATCTTGATTCTCTTCAAAACAAAGTCATTGTCAAGTCTTGAGTGTATGAATTCCTATGTCCATATTCTTCTTGTTCAGAAATGTACACATATAGTTACCAATAATCAGGCTATGTAGATACAAAGACAGATAAGATAAGCTTCAAAGATGGAAAAAGTGCAAGCTTAAATCACAAAATTCCAATAACACAAATGTAACTGTCCCTTTCCTTGCACAATAGGAAAACATCTTGGTGGTCCAATGGATAGTACGTAGTTATTAATCTATAAGCTCTGAAAAAAGAAGATGAATCTTCCCTTTGAGTAAAAGAACTAATAAGGAAATAATGTGCTAAATCATTCATATTGATTAGGAAGCTAAAATTTTCAGACAAGGATATTATATACTTCACACAGGCTCAATTAAATAAAAGAATTTAACCCAAAAAAAAAGTATAAGAATGAATTAATGCTTGGCATGCTAACGTTGGTGTACATATGAATATAAAAAGTCAAGTATATTCCCTATATTAATGGAGTTGAAATTTTCACTAATTAATGTTCTTTCAACAAATTTGCTTACACTCCACCAAACAATGAGATTATAATTTATAATATTAAGATTAACAAGTTTACTTCGTACGGAAACTACAAGAATCAGAAGCTTGTAAACCTGCTACTGTAAAACAAAGAGCACTGTTTGAGTAAAACAAACCACATTGTGATATTCTTGTATGATTTATCCCAGAGTTTTTTGAAATATGTGGTTAACAATATTATATTCTTCCATGTTTTAGTTTAATGCATACATAGTATTTTTTATACTAGAAGTTAGTAGTTTTATCTGAATGCCATGTTTATTCTCATAATAGGATAAGTCTTAGAGCTGAAGCAAATCCCCAACATCTCTAGCATAACAGCAAACAAAAGCTGAAAGTTTTGAGTTTTTCTTCTGAACCCTTCTTCTTCTCCTGAAGCACCCAATAGGGCATGACTGCTTGAAATGTTTCCTACCATATGGAATATATTCACCATTGAAGACTAGCCAATTATGTAAATAAAATAGAAAAAGCTGGCTCCAGTACTTGATACTAGTTCATTCACACTTTAACTATCGGTCAGAAATATTACACGCAGCAACCTTTATGCCAACTGTCATACACCATTGGCTGATTATCAGCAAGAATCAATGTAAACATTGTAAAGTGGGAATATAGGGCAGAAAAGTTACAGGTAGAGAACGCAAGAAAGATGTCTTCATGACTCCTTGGCAAAGCACTTGAGAATTCATTCTGATCAGATATTACAGAACCGAAAACTAGCATATTAGTGTCGACGCTGATCGGTGCACTCCTCCCAAGACTTTCCAAAGATTTGAAGCTCTACAGATCAGGACTCAAATTTCTAAGCATCATTAAAAGTGTAAAATCGCAGGTTATTGAGAAGAACACTATATTAGTACACCACTTGTTCATGAAACATATATATATATATATATACACACACACACACACACACACACACACCCCACCTGTAGATAGATTCATGCTGTATATACCGCAAAGTTGGAGTGCCCATTAATGGCCCCATTAGCATCCCAATTTGTAGACGAATTGGGGAATGCGTGGTAGTCACTGTTGTAGAAACTTGCTTCCTTAGGGATCCCAAGGTTTTGGTGATGAAATGACAGCAAAGAGGGCAAGTTCCTTTTTAATACAATAGATTCTTCAATAACGTCAAAGCCGTCTAGATGAGGGTAGTGAACCAGCTTAGGCCAAGTTGCACAAGCCTCATCATGAGACTGAATGGATGGCATCAATTGGTGCAGGATTTGAGGATTTGCAATTTCAGGGAATCTTTCCTCCATTTCTTGCACCCTCCCACTCCCAGTGCTGCAAATCTTGGAACTAGTCCTTTGTCTTGCTCTCGCTCTTGCCTTTTCCCTTGACTCCTTTTTGGCCTGAACCTGAACACTAACATCTTCCTTCTCCACCCATTTCAACTTCCTCTCTTTGGCAGCAGCACCACCATCACCCACCAATGATTTGTCATTTGAATCTACTACCCCTTGTTGTTGTAGCTCGGAAGAGACGCAGAAGCACTTGGCATCTCCATCCCCATCCCCCCCACTGCCACTGCACCTGTGCTTACTTCGAACTACTTCTTTAATTGCATTTTCAGATTTGGTGAAGAGCCACTCAAGGGTATTGCTGGGTTTGTTGTACTCTAGCATGTCCTGAAGATCAAAGAACTTGCGGGCTATTTCGCTGGACAATCTCACCCTACGATCCCTCAAACCCTGAGATGTGTGAATCTTGCTGTGCCTATCTCTCTTTGCTGGTTTCTTGGTGATAAAACTAGAAATACTACTACCATAATGGGCACCATTGACATTGATAGCATCTTTTTGGAGCATAGGACCGCAGTCTGCAACTGTCAAATTGGTTACAGTTTCTGGGATTGGAGCTTGAGTGGGAATGAAGGGAAGAACAGCAAGTGGGTCATGAAGGAAGGTGTTACTTGCAAAAGCATTTTCAGGATCAATAAAGAAAGGAAGAGGAGGGTAAGATGATGATGAAGGGAAGCTTGGGAAAGGGTTGGAGGTGTAAGTGGAAGAGAACATCTGCAGATTGGAATCAATTAATTCCAATGGATGAAAACTAACCCTAGCTTTGTGGGATGAGGAGAGAACCACAATTACATTACAATACAGAGAGGTAGCTTCTCAGCTCAAACTTAACGATCCAAGTACAGTCCATCCAAGTCCCTTACAGAAATTTATTTCTTGAATTCAAATCTCTACCTTTGAAAGGTACAACTATCACCTTTTCAAAAATTAAAAAGTTAACAAAAAAAAATGAAAGTGAGAAACGGAAAGGGGAATTCAGTTTAGGCCAGTGAAGTACTTCAATCTTAGTTTCCATTATTTGGGCTAGGGAGAGAGAGAAGTGAAGAACACAGTATAAGAAACATGACAACATCAAGGACATAAATAATTTGTGGGTTTGCAGCACATTATGTGAAAATAGTAAGCAAAGCACTGCAAATAAAAAAGGAGTTCTGATATCTGAATAACAAAATACAACGTTTAGAGATATTTTTGTATATGTTACAATCATTCTAACTTTACATATAATATATGACAATATCACGGTACAATTAATTCTTACTCACATTTACATATGATACATTAATTTTAACAAAAATGATATTCTTACATTATTTTTGTTTCAATACCACTTTTTACATAAAATTTAGTAGTTGTGATTAAGTGAGAGAAAATAATAAGAAAAAAGTGATATAAATAATAATATAAGAAGTAATATAAAAAATAATGTGAAAAAAATATAATAAAAAAATCATAACTGTAATTTTAATTTTACACATAATATATAACAATTTCAAGCTACACTCACATCCATACAATGTCACGCATAGATATTGTACTAGGGTATACAAAGAACATTTTCTATAAAAAAAAAATCACATCAATCAACTTATATCATTGTAGTTAATATACAGTCAAAACTTTCTTCCATAATCCAAAAATAAATATCCATTCGGGTCACTTAAAGATATATGTCACTCAATTTGATCATTCAAATAAACTTAAATCAATTTACTCCATCAACTCATTTGATTATTAAAAACGAAATCAATTTAGTCTCTCAAACAAAGTCTTGATCATTACCAATATTCTCAAAGATCAGTAGAAAAAAATGATTTTAATATCATTTTTTATGATTAAAAGACCAAATCAATATCAACTATCTTTACATAACCAAATTAATGTTACATATATTTTTTTTTACATAATTATTTTATATTAAAAATATCAATTTATCAATTATTAACTAACTTAATTCACACAATTTATATAAATAAAATCTACATAAATATTTTTCTTAAAAGAGTACTTTAATGCTCAATTCAATATATAAAAAATAAGAATAGGTTAGTGTTTAGACTTGCAAGAGAACATAGAGTGCATTTCTATTACAACATCCTCCTTAAAATACCGAGTGTAATAATCGATTACAACACTTAGAAAATCTTCTGGAGGGATGCTGAATCAGCTAAAAAAGCATGTTAGCTTTAAACATGATATGTAGATTTGAGTCAATTAGGTCGAGTATCTGGAAACTAGGTCCCGGTAGCTAACAATTGGGCTCGGCCCAGTAACGTATGGTCCACTTAGTTTAACTATATAAAATTATAAAAAAAGAAAAAGAAAAATTGTAGAACAAATGCTTCTTAAACTTAGTTTATCTGTATGACTAATGCTTCTGAGACTAAGTTTCTTTGCATTTTATGTAAATGTAAATGTGTTTAATTTGTAAATGGCTTCTCACTTCTCAAACCAGAGATGATCATCATTTGATTTTTTTTTTTTTATACGTATCATTTGATGGTTTTAACCCAAAGGTAAATTTTTTTATGCATTTTATATGTAAAAGGTAAGCTTAGAATGGTTTAACTAAAAATAAATATACTGATCAGCATTGGGCAGAAAAAACTCTCTTCTCTTTTTCAATAGCCAGAAAACCTTGCAAATTAGTAACTACAGATTTAGTATTATTTATAATGGGTCACTCCTAGCGTCATTTCAATACCCAAAAAAGGCTAATTCATCCCTGACACCGTTTCATATGCTTCATTGGGTACTTTGAATGTGTTTGGTAATGATTTTTATACTTGTATAAACATTTGTTTTTTGAAAAAAAAAGTAGTTTATATAGTGTTATAATATGTTTGATAAAATTAACTTTAATATTTACATAAAATTTAATATATTATAAAAAATTTAAGTTAATTTTTATAATGTTGAAAATTGAAATTTATGATTTTAAATTATAAATTATTTCTTTACATTTTGATACGTAAATATCATTTTATTTTTAATCAAATAATTTTTTTAATCATTTTATACATATTTTAATAATTTAATACATAAAAATAAATTTTTTTATATTATTCAAATGAATTAGATTAATTTAAAATTATTTTTCAACTAATGTATTTAAATATAAAAATAAATCGATTATAACAAAAAAAATTATATAATAAATAATTACTGAACATAATCAAATTTTTACAATTTTTCAAATACACATAACTTTATGATTTTATAGTCGGTAGAGTAATTAATAATATTAAAACCATTTTTTATTGTACTATTTTATTTTATATATATTTTTAGCACAAACACTTTTTCTAGATGAAAGTGGTATAAAGAAAAGTATTAAAAAATAATGTGAAATATTCATTTTCCTACTAAGTCATCGTACAACAAAATAAATGTTGGTGCACATAAATTCTTTTAATTTTTATTTAGTAGTCAATTATATGGGAAAAAAGACATAAAAATTATAAAAAAATTTATACTAATAATTAAGTCTTATTAATAATTTTTATATGTCTTTTTTTTTTTTTTTATAATTGATCACTTAAAAAAATTAAAAAGATCCAAATCTCAAGTTACAACATAAATGTTAATAGTCTTAAATTATATTTTTATCACTTTAATTTTCACATTAAGATTGATTTAGCTCCTTTTAAAATTCTAGAAGAGTGTAAACTGATCCTAAACAATATCTCAAAAATGTCCTAAAATATTATATATTCATTTAATCACGTGAGATAGTTTGTCAAATTAATAAACAAATTAAAAGTAATTTTGAATCTCAACATTCAACAATCATGGGACTAGCATTATTTCTCTTTTCCTATGGGGCGTAACTACTCCAGTAAACTGTAGTTTCTTTTTATAGGGTATCAAAGTTGGATCATTGCATTGAATATTTTATCTTAGGTGGGAGGAGAGTGGATCTTGAGTAGGCCATAGACACCCCAAAAAATTTTCGGTGGGAGGATTCAGGATTATATAAATAGTGAATTTTCATTGGGAAAAATAATCTTTACACACTATTTTTTTTACAATTTTTTTACATTATTCTTGTTTAAGAAAAAAATAAAAATATGCTTTAAAATATTTTTTTGTTTTATTACTTAAAAAATGATATAAAAATATAATAAAAATAGTGTATGAATATAAGGATTGTTTCATTGGCTTTTTGGACGGAAAATTAACACCCATGTGAATTTCGCTGTGCAGTCGTAGATTCAATGATAACGCCTATGATAAGTAATGTTTACTCTATAATTTTGGTGAGTGGTTAATTGGTAATCAGGAGTCCATAAACGAATGCTAGTGACTCTCTACTTCATGGAGAAATTATTGAATAGTCACTGATTATCACATTATTGCGCTCTATTTAATAATTAATAAATGTATTTTTTAATAATTAATGTATTTATAACATGAATGCACAATTTTATACATACTTAGTTTTGAATAAAGTGTTGATGATAGATACTGATTAATTAAGAATTACTCATACTTTATGTTAACTTTGGTATTTATCAACTTTCAAAATTAGTTTAAAATGATAAAATTAGTTACATAAATTCATATAAAAATAAATATGTTCAAAATTAAAATTAGTTTGGTTAAAAGCTGATTCTAATATGAAGAATTTTAAGAAAAATGAATGTTTAAATTAGTTATAAAATAGCATATGTTTATATTAATTTCCTATAACAAAATAAATTGTATGAGAGGAAAAAAAAAAGAGTGAAAAGAAGATAGTCAGGAAAAAATTGGAGCATAAAAAACAAACTCTATGGAGGATTATATTTTGGTTCTCCATAGTAGAGTTTGTACTTTTTCCTTAATTCTAATGATACTGTTGACACGCATCACTCTGATTCATTCGAGACATCAGCTCCTGGTCTCCTGCCTTAAACCATCCGTCCATTGACGAAATGCAAATAGACATTTATTTATTAGTTTACAATGATAACCGCATGTATTGATTAATTTACTGTTTATTTTTTTCTTCTATATATATACTGTTGTTTTGTTTTATTTTATTTTTTAGTCACCATAACTCTTATAAAAAAAATGCAGGAAAAAAAGGCAACAAAAGCCAGGCATGACCGGAGAAGGGAGGAAGGTGGGCAGCAGAGACAACAAGAGGTTAGAGGAGGAGCATGAGGATTGAGGAAGAAGAAGAAGAAGAAAGGGTTAGAGAGAGAAAGTTCTGGCATTAAGAAAATGGTAATTATATTTTCTGATTAATTGAATAATACAAATAAGTTATATATACAACTAACAGAAGCTAATAGACTCTTTAGAATATTTTGATTAACAGTAACTAACTAACTAATTTAACTACTATGGAACTCTATATACTAACTAACACAACAAACACTTATCAAGATACTCTAATAGAATGCAATAAGAGCTTTAGCTTTCCTGTGATGTATGTTTCTCCTAAATTTAAATAAATGACAGAAATTTCTTTAGTTTTGTATTTGTCCATCAATTTGGTGGTTGTTTGCGCGCGTTGCCTTTTCAATCCTTCTTATCTATTTCACCTGAATGCATTTTTATTATGCTGTCACGAATTGCCATGCATCAGAGCTATAGATTTTTATAATTATATATATTTTTTCACTTTTCATATATAATGACTTTCTTCCTTGACATTTAGCCCATTATATTGGGCATATACTAAATTAAAGCTAACGATTAATATTATGGGCAGCTCAAAGAATCAAGATTAACAAATAAGAGGGCTACAGGTTTTATAAACTCCCAACAACAAGAATACACCTAAGTCATTAAAATTGAGTTAGTGGTGAAGAATTTGGGTAATTTGTATGAAATCATAAATTTAAACTTCATTATCACTATTATATATATATATATATATATATATAAATAAATAATACACCCAATTATTCTATTCCTGATTATTGCTTGTGCTTTCAACTCAATATATTAACACTTTGACAATAGAAAACTATGATGATTTATGTGAAATTGGTAAAAACTCCTTAGTTTGTATTTGGAATGAATTAAAGTGAGAAATGATTTGATTTGATTTGAATTGAATTAATTTAGAAATCAAATTTTATGTTTGAAACTTTAAAAAAAATATGAATTGAATTGATTTAGAAATCAAATTTTGTGTTTGAAATTCATTAAAATGAGAATTGATTTGATTTGATTTTATTATTTTACATTTTAACTCTTATGAGAGATGGTTAGAGATAATTACTAAGGGTAAAATAGTCTATTCATTTCAAATCAAATCAAATCCTACCAAATCCTATCAAATTTGATAGAATTTCTAAAACAAAAAGATTGAAATCCATAATTTTAGAAATCAAATCATTTCTTATTTTTTAATATTTCAAACACAATATTTAATTAAATTTGATTTAAAATCAAATCATTCTTATTTTTTTTACATTCCAAACACACTCTTAGGTTGTGTTTGGAATGAATTAAAATGATGATTGATTTGATTTGATTTGATTTAGAAATCAAATTTTATGTTTGAAACTTTAAAAAAAATACGAATTGAAATGATTTAGAAATCAAATTTTATGTTTGGAATTATTAAAATGAGAATTGAGTTGATTTTATTTTATTATTTTACATTTTAACCCTTATAAGAGATAGTTAGAGGTAGTTACTAAAGGTAAAATAGTCTATTTATTTCAAATCAAATCAAATCTTACCAAATCCTATCAAATTTGATGGAATTTCTAAAACAAATAGATTGAAATCCATGAGATTTTAAAAATCAAATTATTTCTTATTTTTTAATATTTCAAACACAATATTTAATTAAATTTGATTTACAAATCAAATTATTTCTTATTTTTTTACATTCCAAACACACTCTTAGAGTTTCATTAATTACAGCAAATAAGCTAAACTAACTAATTTGTTTTATCTGTAACATATTCCATCTAAGACATACCATGGATAATAATTAATTAAGTTAGGATTATTTATAGTTTTTAAATTCATTATATACAATTTTTTTTTATTAGGCTCCACTGCACATAAGGGAGACCTCACCATCAAGTAGGATCTAAGAGTGCCCTACCGAAACCCCAAGGAAAAATAGAAGGAGAAGGGGATGGAAAAGGATATTGGGATCAAACCCCCTCCTCTCAATATGAGCATATACCCAACATCATTGAAAGGCTCATGGGCATATACACATCTTTAAATGGGCTCCATAAATTTTAACATAATTCAACTACTGGTCCAATTTAGAATTTGTGTTTATATTTATTTTTATATAACCTGTTATATGAAAAAGATCACATTACATGAGGGGAGCTTTTTCTGTAAAAGATATATTTACAATTATAACATGTTTTTTCCACATAAAACCTGCCAATAATATGGAATTAATTAATTAACAGATATATAACCCACAATTAAGTACATAAGAGATAATACCTATAATTGATAGGACCCTTGGCCCGGTTGTCCACCGAAAAAAACATGCATAAATTCACCACAAATTAACATGTGTATAGGCTTCATATGCATGGATATAGTTTCAAGGGGGATTTTTATTTTTGAATTTTTAATTGTGATTAATCTTTTCTTACAAATAAAGGTATCAAAATAGGTTAAGTCTAATTTTGACCTAGACTGATATTGGTCAACTTGTAGGCTTAATATTTAATTATTTATTTAATAAATTTTATGATATATAAAGATTATTATTTTTATTTTTTAATATAAATTAATATTGATGCCACAAAATAAACTTATTTAATATTTTTTATATTAATTTTATTTAATTTTTATTGGTATTTAAAACATACAAAAAAAAAAATATAGTGATAAAATATAAAGATAAATTTTTTTAATATTAAAAAAATAAAATTTGATTTAACTCATACCTAAATGGATTAACTCGGCTCATTTTAACGTTCTTATAACTTTTTTTGAACTTGAACCTTCGGCATTCGCTTGTCACACTATGCTTAACGCTTAAGCCGTTGTTGTAATGCACAAAGTGATTAACAAGTTATGAAACACTTCAAAATAAAAATGAGAGAGAATAAGAATATCGTGGTCCATAAATAAATAGGGTAATTAGAGGTTGAGTTCAGACTTCGAAGCATTTATTAAATTGGATAATTTAGCATCAATATTTTAAAATAATGTTGATACGTATCATATAATATGTTTTGATACTTTTAAATATTTTTAAATTTTTATTGTGTTAAAGTATACGTGTCTTTATATGTATCCGTAATTTCTTAATATTTAGAATGAAACCGACCCGCTTAACCCGAGCCGAGTCGAACCGAATCGAACCCATAGGCATTAAGCGGCCCCTCCCTCGGCTTGTCGCGCAGGAAGGCTGAATCCTGTTATTGTTGTGAGAGATAAGTGAAGTAAAGTAGGAAGGAGATCGTGAAGAAGATGGAGTGCGTATTCGGATTGGTGGGGAATGGGTTCGCGATTGTGGTGGCGGACACATCGGCGGTGCACAGCATCCTCGTCCACAAGTCCAACGAGGACAAGATCATGCTCCTCGATTCTCACAAGCTCATCGCCGCCAGCGGCGAGCCCGGAGATAGGTACGTTTCTCTCTTTTACCCTTGTTCTTCTTCTTCATCTTGTGATTGTGTTCTCTCTTAAGTTTTAAGTTTTGTGGGTTTGGTTTTGATTGCATTGCAGGGTTCAATTCACGGAGTACATACAGAAGAACGTGGCCTTGTATCAGTTTCGTAATGGGATCCCTTTGACCACTGCCGCCGCTGCCAATTTCACCCGTGGCGAGCTCGCCACTGCTTTGCGCAAGGTATCTCTCTCTCTCTCACTCTCTCTATTCCCCTTTCCCTATTTTTGTGATTGACTCGATAGATTTTAGGAAACCCTAACTGGCATTTGGGGAGAGAATTTTGTGCTTATTCCTTTTATAAATACCCTCCTACATCGCACTCACATTCACACTCATCCTCTGCCATTTTATTGCCTATTAATAATAACAATCTCCACTTCCACTTCTGTACTGCTTTTGGTACAGAGATTTATCTCAAGATAAACACTTTTCTCGTAGTTTGATGTAATGCGAAACACTAATATTTGGGTTTTGAAGGTCCTCTTGTTGATTTACGAGTATTTAAAATTTCCTTGTGCATTTGCAGACAGACTAGTTTCTATCTATTGGGAAAACAGTCATATTAGAACTGTAGGCTAGATTCTTTCTTATTTAGCTTATTCTCAAGTTCATGCATAGATCACTATGATGAATGCTCCTTCTTCATTGCAAGAAGATGTATACATAAATCACCAAAGACAGTGACCCTTGTCATGGATGGAAATAATGCTTCATCAGTTTAATGTCTCTTGCCAGTGTTATATTTCAATCTAGGTGAGATGAAGGTTTAGATTGTTAGCAAGTACATCTCTTAGTCATTTGTGTTTGGCTTACGACCCAACTGAATGAATGCACATTTGTCATTTCAAATGACCCAGCAATGGACCCCTATGTATATAGCCAACATTTTTATTGTGGGAAACCGTGCTTCTCCTGTTCTGTTCTGGCATTCTTAAAGGGCTTTCCAGATTGTCATATCCTTAGCATTCTTTTTCTGTTGGCGAATGATTTTGCTCATTAAATAGGTGGCTGAAATGAGTGGTGATATTCAAATAATTCCTGCTTCAATTGCCTCAATTTGTATGCCATTGCTTTAAGTTATAAATTTTATGTTGCTGTTTTTATAAAAATTTCTCATTTCTTATAATAGGATTATACAAGTCCCTTTTCTTTTTTTTTTCTTTCTTTCTTCATTTATTCTTAAAAGATAAATAAAAAATATGACTTGTCAAATTCCAGTCACATACACAGAAAGACATATCCTCCCACCATGGATGACCTGACACCCCTACCTATCCAGATCTTGATCCACAGAGGGACCAGCGAAAAAAAATTGAAGAAAAATTTATAGTTCAAGCTATTTGAGGTTGGGATGTGATGCATGTGTAGGATATAGGGGGAGGCTGTTGAGTGTTTGACTATATGATTACTCTATTGTGCAGGCTTAACTAAGGCACTGCAATTAGGCCTTAAGAGGTTACATTTAACGCAGGAGTCAAACTGGCCTTAATATGCTCATATTTATGTTGTGTAGCTGTAATTCATTAGCCATATTGCATTGTGATTTTGGATAATAAGTTTTTTTTATATGTGAATTTGGTTTTCTTTAGAATCCATACTCTGTGAACATCCTTCTTGCTGGTTACGACAAAGAGACAGGCCCTTCACTCTACTATATTGATTACATTGCAACACTTCACAAGCTTGAAAAGGGAGCTTTTGGTTATGGCTCCTATTTTTCCCTGTCAATGATGGACAGACACTACCATAGTGGAATGTCAGTGGAAGAAGCAATTGATCTCGTTGATAAGTGCATTGTGGAAATCAGATCAAGGTTGGTTGTGGCACCACCAAACTTTGTTATCAAAATTGTTGACAAGGATGGGGCAAGAGAGTATGCATGGCGCGAATCAGTCAAGGATACTCCTGCTCCTCCAGCTTGAGTTACTCTGTTTCTTATTTTCATTGGACTTCTTTACATTCGCCTACACTTCTGTCTTTCTACTTCATTTTTTTTCACTTCCTCTTACCGGTAATGTGTATTGTGATGTCTCCCGAAATCATGGTCTCTAAATGCTTGAAAGTAAGACGGTTTGTCGTTTGAATTTATATGTATGACTAGTTCTATTCAGAAATGGCAGTGACAATGTATGAGGTAGGCTTGATTTTAATATACCTCAAGGTGGGAATTCTGAAAATTGAAGAATTGGATGGTTGAATACCATTTGAAGAAAGATCGAGTCAAAAATGAAACAAGAATTACGAATAGTAAAATGGTCCGGTGTAAAATATAAGTGATACATCTAGCATCCAACTGCATGACATCTATGTTGCGAGAAATGGTTTCAAATTATGTTAGTAATCTTGCGGTATAACAGTAAAATGTTTCCAGAAGAGATTTTGTCCGTTGGAGAAATTTCAGGGATTTATGATCATCAGTCAGGTGGGTGAGGTCGTGTGGTTGTTTGAATAGCCTGCAATTCTTAACCTTAAATAGAAATAAAATGCCCTTGCTCTTAGAATTAAATTCAGATCAGATCTAAACTTTGAAATTGGAATTCTAGTTTCAGATATCATATTTTGTATCAATTTAGACTTATTTTAACCTGAGTTAGCATGCCTAACTCGTTATAAAAAATAATAATAATAATAAAATAAAATAAAAGAGATGACCTGATGAGTCAACACATTTGTTTGCCACAACCCACGGGTTATATGAGGGTAAGTTGAAATAATCCATTTTAAAAAAATGGACCGTAAAATGCAAGTCGACTCATTGGGTGTAGGATGTCAAAATGAATTTGAGTTTGATGAGCCAGTTTAATTAGGTCGACAAAATAGATAGGTTGGACAATTTTTTTTTTAATTCGGGCTAGTTTGATTTTGACTCAGCTTAATGCGAGTTGGCTTGCTGTGAGTTGAGCTAATCTACTGGATAGATGTTTAATTATTTAATTAATAATTTTTATAATATGTAAAGTACTTTATCTCTATTTTTTAATATAAATTAATATTTGTATTACAAAAAGAATTTTATTTGATGTTTGTTAGTATTTAAAATATGTAAAAAATATATAATAATAAAACATAAAGATACAATTTTTTTAGTATTAAAAATATGAACTAATTGTTTTTAAAAAATTTCAGGCCAACGGGTATGCCTGCACGCATAGGGCGCTAAGCTCTAGAACAAGTTTGGCCCAACTCTGTCTAAATAAAAGCATGACAAAAAACATGTTTAAAAAATATATTAATGAAATATATTAATTTTTACATGTATGAAAATATATTAATATTTACATATATGAAATAAATTTTTTACAAAAAGACATGATAAAATCAATTAAAAAATTCAGATTTATAATAAATTTTGTTTCGTAAAATCGTTTAAATGCAATTGAAAGCTCGTATCATATAACATTAAAATTTTATTGATGTTTTGAATAAAATTATTTGTAAGACTTAAGATAGTTTTGTGAACAAATAATGAAAGAAATTAATCTTAACGAGAGCAGCATTGATGGAACATATGTAATGAGTAAGTTATAATTCTGTATCATATTGAAATAAATTGAATTTGTGAAAAAGAATTAGATTAAAGAATCTAAGAAGTCATGTATCAATTAATTGATTTAATTAGTGTTATTTTATTTATTCTATTTAAATTATGTAAACTAAACGTATAGATTATAAAATGATATGGTATTTGAATGCATTGAGTAGCATTTGATTTTATTGTTATTGACTATTTCAATTTTTAGTAGATTTTTTTATTTGTCATTCCAATATCTATCCATTTAAAATTATTTTGTTAGTATAATTTGACATTAGGAGCTAACTTGGTATACTTTTAATAATAAATTGATAAAACATCTAAATGAATAAATACATAAAATTTTCAATAAAATAATAAATAAACACATAAAAATTAATATTAAAAGAAAAAACTAGAATAAAAAATTGAATTATATGAAACTATATAAACTAATTATTTTTTGGGAGGTCATATAAAAAAATATTTATCGAGAGAAATTACATAATCTCACTATCATAGCACGAAAAGAATCGTTAATGAATACAAAAATATGATTTTGAGTGAGTATTATTATAAATTCTACTAATTATAACTTAATTAAATTTATCTAAACTATTCAAGATGTTATATCTTTAGACTAAGTATTTTTTTTAAATATTTTTTTAATTTATTCCGTACATTACATGATTACACAATACTAATAATTTTAGTTTTTATTCATTAATATGTGCTCTAAGGGATCATTCCAAATTTATTTTTTTTACTATGCAACTTTCTTTTTTAGAGTGCCTTAGTATTCGTTGTTTGGGTCTTTGAGCCCGATTTCTCATTAAAAAAATTAAATTATGTGATTTTTGAATCATTAGATTACTTTTTTTTATTAAGGGGTCTTTGAATGTCAAAAATTTAAATCAGCAGAAAAGGACTTATGGGAGAGAAGAGCAGCGTTATATTTTCGAATGAAAATTTGTCTCGTGCTCAAAAGATATGGAGATGCGGTGTAATATTTCTTTATTTAAATAAAGGGTTAAAGATTGGTGTCAATTAGTTAATTTTTCTTTTTTCATTGAATATAAATTTTAGAATTTGGTAATTGGTAACTAGCATCATAAAGGTATTGGTTAAAGAGAATTTTTTTTATGCTTAAGAGCATTTAATGCCATTTAATAAGAGTATCATTATTATATGATTGCTTAGAGAGAATTTTTTTTTTATTTTTTAAAATATCTTTTATTTAATAAGTAATAGATTAATTTTTTAAAATATGATTATAAGTTTAAGCAAACTCATTTTACTTACCTATGTAAAATATATATATATATATATATATAATTTTTTTTTTTACCTTACTTTTTGTTGACATGGGCAAGTAAAGCTAGATTTGGAACCATTCCATTACCTTCGCCTCATTAGAGTATTATTATATGTAGAGTCCAGTATTGTTGTTTCGCCTCATAGAGTATAATTATATATTTATATGTCGTGTCCAGTATTGTTGTTTGGTGCTTATTTGTTGTGAAGACGTATCTGCGGCTGTGGTATTCAGAAGTTTTAGTACGAGAAGGAGTTTGATGTGAGATAAAGGTTGAGTGTGCCTGTGAAAAAAGCGTAAAGCAGCGGACTTTACTCTTTCTACACCCGCAGTCCACACAACAGAACGAGAGGCAGGGTTGTTTTTGTAACCATTTGCACCTTTCTTCTCTTCTCTGGTAAGTACTCTTCTTCGCTCAACCAAAACCCTCCCTTTTTAACAATGCATTTTGCACATTCACGATCAAACTAGTGTATTCCCCCCGATGGTGGAAAGTCTCTTTTTTTTTTTTTTTTTCAATTAAGTCGCTCCGTTTGTTGTTTGAGATTAATTGCGTGTGAAGAAATATAGCTTAGAAAGCGATGATTTACTGGTTCGATCATTTTGTTTTATAAATTTCAGTCATTGAAGGTCTTCGATGATTCTTACAATCTGTACTGACTAGTGTTGGTTTTTTCTTATGTTCTTGTCCCTGAGGTTCAATTGAAGGCGGGTTTCGTTTGTGAGCTGCTCTGATCATTGGCTGGACGGCTGTCTCTTGACCTAATGCTTCATTTTTCTTCGTTTTCTTAGTAATGTATCTGTTTTTTTTTTTTTTTAATTTCGAAGAGAATTCTGTTAGGCGAGATAAAGACACAAATTTTACTGTAGATGGACCCATCACGATTACTCTCTTGTTAGTGAGTAACAGGAGAGAATTCAGATCCACTTAGGAATACTTCATATTTCATGATTTTAATTCACTGAACATGGGAACGAACCCTTGTGGTTTGTAGCCTCTCTTTCTCATCTCTATTTTTGCCTTTGCTGAAAGTCTTATCCTATATTCTTTTTTGGTGATGTTTTGTGTAGGGCTGAAACTTGGAAGTAGTATACAACAATTTCCAATGAGTACTGTCGGATATAGGTCAGATGAGGAATGCTCTGTCATTGGAGGGAAGGCAGAAATCGGGTTTTTAGATTTCGAGGAAGAGAAATCTGTTTGTAATTACATTGCTGATGAAGGGGCTCCAGTTATCGTATCTGTCCCATTTCCATTTGTGGATGGAAAACCTCAATCAGTAATTGTTGGAAATACAGCTGTGGATTTAATAACCATCGAGAATACTACTGATGAACCTGTGAACCTGTGGAGTGTTCACATATTTGCCTCAAATCCTCCGGACTCTTTCACTCTTTCTCTGATGGAACCTCCATCAGAAAATTCAAATGCAGATACCGTTCAGAGCTTTTTAGAATCTTTCACGTTGGAGGATAGGATGCTTCAGCTTGGCGAGACCTTAAGAATATGGTTGTCTTGCAAGACAAAAGAAATGGGCATGTACTCATCAGTTGTGTATTTTGATGTTGGAGATGAGAGAATAGAAAGGGTGGTTTTCCTCTTAGCTGAAGACAAAATCTCCAAGTCTTTGGCTTCTAATAGGCCTTATTCAAAAGGAAGAAAGAAAGACAAATTTGTTGTAGAAAATTTTGTTAAAGGCAAGCGTCCTACAGGGAAGGCAAATCGAAAATACATAAATAGGCTTCCAAGATATGACATTCCCAGGGACATTAGGGACTTGCTTGAGAACGATCAGATCCCTCAAGCTGTTGAAGAAGGTCTTACAAGAAAGAGTTATTCTTCTTTTTTCAAAACATTAGTAATAATGGAAGAAATACAATTGGAGGTAATCTTATTTGTTTATTGTGAATGTAAGAACTAAAAGAAGAGTAGCTTATGGTTCATCAAAGACAAGAAGATTGATCTTTATTTCTAATCTTGCCATTGACTTTTGCTTTCAGGAAGATATGAGGACTTATGACATGGAATGCGTATCTATGAGGAAGAGAGCAAATCAATTCTTGTCCATGGAGGTTCCTGGGCTTGCTGAGAGACGACCGTCACTGGTTCATGGGGATTCTATCTTTGCCAAGCTAGCATCTGAACATGATAAAAACACCACAACCTTTCAGGTTTGATCCTCATTTGCCTGCATATCACATTGTCACTTGGTACTCCTCACTCTGATAAATTAAATCTTTTGCTAGAAATTGTTGCACCAAAATCTAGCTAGTCCTATCACGCTTACTGTAATTATTTATATATTTCTGTATTTTCTATTGAGGTGATATAAATGGAGTCTGATCTAGTAGATAATAAGAAGAGTACATTTCTTTGACATAGCATTATCTTGACCATCAGCAATAAAATGCCATCTCATTAGTGTCGATGCATTTATGCAGACGACAATAGACATGTATTCCCTTATGGATCATGCATTTCACCTCTGCATTGACATGCATGATCTATGGGCTAGTATGATGGATCGAGCTCCTTTGTAGTGCACTTTCCACTTTAGCAATTATAGGTTCTAAATCTTAAATCAAATTAAAGTTAGAGATTATTACTGAATTGTAGGATTAAAAAAAAAATGTAATTACTGCATGTGATAAATTTGACATGTTTGTCTTTTTTCTTCTATTTGACTCTCTCTCTGGAGTCTCTTTTACAAACTATATATTACCAACAAATATGTACTTGAGATATGTTGATTGAACTCACACTAAGCCAACCAAAGTCAAATGATTTTTGTTTTTGACCTGCTTATGCCCATATGTGTCTCTTCGTTCAACTTCTTAATTTGCTTCGACTCTTTATATTAGACTTCTAAATTATCTATAATTTATTCGGATATAATTGGCAATGACAAGTATTGTTAAAATATGCATACAATTGCATTGGCATATAATTGGTAAGTCTATAATTGCAGAATCTAGAAAACATATTATTCATTATTATAAGTAATTATCAAGAAACTTTTATTTGTATTTACAAGTTTGTATGTATGAACTTTAGAGTAGCCGAATCCACAATATTTGTATGAAGTGCATTCTGTTATTCATTAATTTTGGGTATCTTTTGTTGTTGACGATATATGCTTTTCAGTTTTTCTTTCGGTTAGTCTGAAAAGGTTTTTATTCAGTTGTTGCATTCTGGATTTTGCCCTTTATGTAAAATTGTTTGGTAAATTTCTGCAGGGATTTATCTACCGAGTTGAAGCTGATGAGATCTATTTGAAGTTTGATCATGAATTTCACTTGTGCCATAGAGATGGAAATCTCTATGATGTTCACTTCACGTATAATAGGATCAATATGAGAAGGTTATATCAAGCAGTTGAGGCAGCAGAAAACTTAGGAACCGAGATCCTTTTTCCATCCGCGTCATCTAGAAGGAGGTTCATTAAAACCACTGCATTGGTTCCCATTTCTGGTACTTTTAATGAGGAGCAGATGTGTTCAATCAAGATGATTCTTGGTTGCAAAGGCGCACCGCCTTATCTGATTCATGGACCTCCAGGTACGGGAAAGACTAGGACAATAGTAGAAGCAGTCCTCCAGCTCTACAAACATCATAAGAATGCGCGTGTGCTTGTCTGTGCACCCTCAAATAGTGCAGCAGACTACATACTGGAGAGACTCCTTGCGCAACAGGCTGTTGAATTTCGAGAAAATGAAATATTCAGGCTTAATGCATCTACCAGGCCATATGAGGATGTCAAACCTGAACTTATCCGCTTCTGCTTCTTTGATGAGTTGATATTTAAGTGTCCCCCAGTCGATGCCCTCATGCATTACAGGATCGTAATATCCACATATATGAGTGCCTCTCTTCTTTATGCAGAAGATGTTGCCCGGGGTCACTTTTCTCACATTTTCTTGGATGAGACTGGCCAAGCTTCAGAACCTGAAACCATGATCCCTATATCCCATCTCTGCAGAAGGGAGACTGTTGTTGTTCTTGCTGGAGACCCACTGCAATTGGGTCCAGTAATATATTCCAAGAAAGCAGACGAGTTTGGATTGGGGAAATCATACATGGAACGATTGTCTGAATGTGAGTTGTATGCCACTGGAGATGCAAAATATGTAACAACATTGGTTAGAAACTATCGATGTCACCCAGAGATTTTATATCTCCCTTCAAAGTTGTTCTATTGTGGGGAATTGATTGCTTGTAGAGATCACACAACTTTCATGGTGATTGCAGAGTTCCTCCCTAATAAGGAATTCCCTATTCTTTTCTTTGGCATCCAAGGATGCGATGAAAGAGAAGGGAATAACCCATCATGGTTCAACCGAATAGAAGCAAGTAAGGTTGTAGAAGTAGTCAAGAGGCTGATAGCTGGTGGGAATATAAGGGAGGAAGACATCGGCATAATAACACCATACAGGCAACAAGTGCTTAAAATAAAACAGACACTTGAAGGTCTGGATATGCCTGATATCAAAGTTGGTAGTGTTGAGCAATTTCAAGGACAAGAGAAGGAAGTTATTATCATATCAACTGTTCGATCAACCATCAAACACAATGACTTTGACAGAGTCCACTGTCTTGGCTTCTTGAGCAATCATAGAAGGTTTAACGTGGCTATAACCCGCGCAATATCGTTACTGGTTATAATTGGGAATCCACATATTATCTGCAAGGTACTGCCTTTTATCTAACAAGCCATGAATTTATGTGAAGTCAGTTATCTATCTGATCAACTTTATGCTGTGAATGGAACATTTGCATATATCCTCTGATTGATTGCATTGCATGCAAGTCAAAGTGTTCTACTTTCGAGGTGGGGCTCATTAAATTAGTATTACTTGTATGGTTGTATTAGGAAATGGGAATGCTTAGAGATAATAGTATAACTACTTTCTCAATTAACTAGTCAGTTTGTCTTTCTAGCTGGATAGTTATCGTTAGAAAAGTTGCAAAGAAAGATATTAATAATGGAAAAACTGGTTCAAACCCTGATTGTTAGCTAGATCCTTGGTTCTGATAATTATAGTTGTTTATGAAATCATTCTTCGCATTTCATTTGGCAGGATGATCATTGGAGCCAAATGTTGTGGCACTGCGTGGACAACTCATCTTATCAGGGTTGTTCTCTTCCTGAAAGGCCAGAGCCTTATGATGATGAGGACACTGGAGAGAACTCTTGCTTAAGCTTTAATCAAGATAATAATGCATTACCCTCTGAAAATGTAGAATGGGGTCAAGATTCATCCCAGTTTGAGAACCCTAAACCTGTTACAGATGAAGCTGAATGGTCTGATGGCTGGAGAAGTAATTAATCCAGAACTTGGACTTGATATGAATATTCATGTTTTTTTATATGTTATTTTGTGAGTTTCTGTTGGATTTGAACTTATTATGTTAGAGTTCTTAATTAGGAATGAAGGGTGGAAAAAAGGACCAGTCAATGTTGATTTTCCTTATGCCATAAAGAAAAAGAAGTTACGGGAAAGTTTGTGGTAAAGTCAAGTTAAGCCACGATATTGAATCTGAATGAATTTTGATTAATTACAAGTAGTTAATCATGTGACTTGATTTATCAGTTGTCATTGACTAGTTTTGTGGGTCTAACATGTTGAGTTCTTGTAGAAAAAAAAGGTGTATGTAGCTCTTACCATGCAAATTTTGGATTTAGAAACAGGGTTTCTTAGCCCCCCCCCCCCGCCCCCCCTACTCAACGGGGATAAAAAGGCTGTAAATATGTATGTATGGAAATGCAACATTCTGTATTGAAATTAAAGAACTATTTGACGTGTAACATGAATAGCAATGTTGGCTGAAACTTGTGCTTCATTCAACTATACCATGAATATAGTAACGTACAGATGAACTCAAATCTACAACTTGGACTCAAAACAGTGATGGTAATGAAAATTAGTAACAGTAGTATTCAGTGTTCCCTAGAGCAATGGAGTTGGAAAGGCCACGTGTTGTTCATTCAGGTAGCAATTATACAGTAACAAGGATGGTAAGTATTTGAGAGAGTAGCAGCAAACTGTTGGTGTTCCAAAAGTGTTGAGTCTGTGTTGAAGGTGCAACTGCAACCGGTCCATTCATAAAGAGAAAGTGAGAATGAGATGCTGTCCCTGCACCCCACCCGGTGATGATGGGTACCGTTCTCCCTGAAGAAGACCCTGATCCTCTTCCTCCACCGCCACCTGTTAACACAAATCATGAAATGGTGGTGATTCTTGATTTTGAAAATCTAGGTTTTTTTTTTTTTGGTAAATGAAAGAGAAGGAAGGAAGAACACACCAGCGGCAGTTATATGAGGGCTCGTAATCCCTGCGCTGTTGAGAGGAGGCAGAGCCGGCGACGCTGCTTGTGACGAAAACAGATCGAAAAATAAGGTCAAGAAAGAATGGCATTAAACTTGTTAAAGAAATTGATGATCAAGAATTGGTGAAGAAGAGGAAGAAGGAACCTGAGCAGAGAAAATTCAAGGTTGGAGTTGCAGTTGCAGAAGTGGGAGGGCAAAGGGAAGAGAGTGAGAGGAGTCTTGTGGTGTTGAGAGGGAAGGCAAGGAGGTTAGGGTCGCGGACGAGGTAACAGAAGCAGAGGGAGTCCACCGCCGAGGAGAAGGCGTCGCAGCACTTGGTGGAAGCCGTATCAGTGAGGTTGTTTGGCGGAGAGGACACGTAAGGCAGACACGCAGACAACAAAAGCAGCTCGTCCGTGCAATCCACCGTCGAAGGAGGCGGCGCTTCTGCCTCTGCCTCTGCCTCTGCCTCTGCAACGAGAAAGCTGCAACTCACACTCAAGAGGAAGAAGACGGCGGTGGCCATTGTCATTGCCATTGATGGATGGGCCAATTTTGAAATTACTAACTCTACAAATTCATTCTGATGTTATTTATAAATCTAGTTTTTTCTGTAAGAAGGATTTGATTTTACAATCTTTTTAATTTAAAGTTGTGTATTAAAAAACTACTCAAATTAAATATTTCATTTATTTTAGTTTTAAAATAAAATAATTTATTTATTTTTAAGATATTTTAAACACAAAAATTTATTTATAAATTTATTCAATCAAATCTTTTTTTTTAATATTTGTTACAATTACAAACATAATAATTGATTTATAAATCAAATTAATTTAATTAAAGTTAAATTAGCTTTAATTTTATTTAGATAATTACAAATACAACCTGACCGTTACGGCGCTACCCAGTGATGATGGAGTGGCGGGAGGGAAACCAACGAACCCAATTGAATTTTCAGGATTGCCCTTGGATGATTTGCATATTTACGTCACAGTTGAGTTGTGTTGCGTAACTGAAATCCAGGGTCCCACGGGATACGGATAGAGACGACTGGGTCTGGACGAGGTCTCCACTTCAACTACGAATCTAGTTTAGCTCCAAATTCCTAAAATTCAATGAAAAAATGTTAAATAAGAAAATATAAAAATATCATATCAACTTTTTTCACCAAAGATTTTATCAACAATACTACATGATTTAATTATTTCTTTTTAAATGAAGCAAGTTTATGACGAAAATCCAAATTGTAATTTTTTTTCGTTTTTCAACGAAAAAGGTGTAGCACAAAGGTTCAGTGACAATCCCTAAAATTTTGATTAATGTAACGTAACAATAATATTTCAAAATAGTTCTCATACTATATTTGATATATATCAAATATTTGGTTATTTTTAAATATTTTTTATCTATATATTTTTTAATTATTTTTTTATTTCTACAATCTCAACGTATTCGTATTGTCGAATAAATTTTTCAATAAATATAATATATTATGTTATTTATTAAATATTTAAATTATTATTTAAAAATTTAAAAATATATTAAAAAATTAATATAATTCTATGATAATTCTCATAACATTACACATGTGAAATAATAATTTAAATACTTATAATAAACCCTACATAACTAAAAATTATTCTAATAGAAATATATCTTATATGTATCTAATATTTATATCCGTGCTGGCTATTAGTAGGCGCATCTTAATACATCAGTAGACCGATATTTACAAATCAAATCTGTATTTGATAATTTGATTTAAACTAAGAAATATTGATTCAACTAAAGGGAAATTTTAAGGTGAGAGGCCTAGCTAAAGCTTGTGAGTTGTGACTTTACATCATAAAGTAATTCTCAAGATGAAATTTTCATCATGGAAACAGGCGAAGACCCAAAACGGCCAAAAAGGAATTGAACTGGTTTGACACCATCAGGAAAACCCAAAGGGACAACAACAGAGTTTGCCACAAACACACCCTGGTATTGTGTGCTCCATTTAATAACACACACAACTTTGGATCATCATCATCATCATCTTCATTTCCATGTTGCTGCCCTGTGGTTGAAGTGGTGCTATTGTCCATTGTCAAATTAGTTGGTGGAACCTGCACTTCCTGTGGAGGAGAAGGCACAAGCACATCTGGTGGGGAGGACAACTGGGTCTGTTCCTTTGGACTCTCTGGTGGAAGCAGCACAGGCACAGGACCCAGATCTTCATAGAAGAAGCAAAAACATAAAAGCTACATTTTTTTCTTTTTGGTAGAAAAAATATACATATTTTATTAAAAAAAAGGTGATATAAAAAATTTCACCATTTTGAGATGAAAGAAAAATTGTAGTGGTGAAGAAGTGAAGATAGACCATTTTTACCTCGACAAAGACTAAGGGGAGGCACTGATATGTAGCAGTTTGACAATGGTAGCACGAGCGAGGGGCTACCAAGACCAATGGCGGATGTTCTCAATAGTGAGCACAAGCAGTAAAATCCAGCTTCAACAATTTGATTGAGGGATTTGCAACAGCTGCTTTGTATGTACATGGAACTGTTGTTTTGAGCCAAGCACTGCTGAATGTCTATACCCTGCACTGAACAGCCATCTATCTGGCTCTTAACAACGGGGGTAAGGAAACATAAAATGAATGTCAATAGCCAAGTAGACCTTAAGGTGACAATCCTGCTGGAATTCATAGTCACAAATACAATTGGAAAATGAGAGGGAATGTTTGTCTTCATAATTGATAAATATATAAGCAAAATTCATGGTGAGTATGTAATTTGGGGTATCAACCATGTCATTCCGATATTGCCCCTTATTTACTAATGAATGAATCCTCCGGAAGGCTTTTCTTTTTAAGGGAAGTGGTAGATTTAAATAGTAACCACTTTTAATGAAAAAGTGCTGTCACTTGTGTCTCTGTATTAAATTTCTCTGGTTTCTTTTCTGAAATTAGCTTAGTTCAAATGGGGGGAAAAAAAGGTAGGCAACGCGAACACAATGGTTGCAGGGGTGAATAAGTAAATTTGAGACTTTCACACATATTGTGAGAAGCAGCACCAGTGAGCCATGAATATAGCATGAGTAATTGGAAAGAATATAGAACCATCATTTACCATTTGTGTATCAGAAATGAGTTTAATCTGAAACAAAGGAATAAGATGAATGGCATGTGAATCTGAAATTTGGATGTTGAAAAAATGGCGAAGAGATCATCAAATCTTTATGGGATGTGGCATATTTTATCAGAGCAAAAAGAATCAACACGCCACCCAAATGCAAGGAATTTGAGATTTTGTCAGTGTCTGATTAATTGATGTAGTTCTGTTGTTGCATTAAGATACATTTGATGTCACCTTCTTCTCAACTCTAAATTAGGGCTGCTAATGAACCAAAATAACCAATGAAACTGTAGGTTGACCAAATACCAAGCACTTCGTTTAGTCTTCTAATTTCTAAAATTCTTTAGACACTGACTAATTAAACTATAAAATACAGATAATAATAAACTTCTAGACTGAGTAAAATAATAAGAATTTACTTTCCATTCACTCATATACATTACAATACAAATGCCTTTTGATTTGATAAATACTCTCCCAATGTGGGTCTGAAATAATCTGAACAAAACCCAACGAAATAGCCACACCGAAAAGAATATATTGCAACCTATTACTGGGTACATCCAAACACACAGCAACCTAGTAGTGTTTAAGAACAGTAAATCCTAATGCAATCAATACAACAGAAGGTAGGAGATTGTAAGATGGCATGGCAGATGATGGAGTCAGATTAGAGCGGCCGCTTCCCGTGGTTGCAGATGGGGTATTAGAATCCACTGATGGAGTTGAAAGAGAAGGGGTTGTGTCAGACTTTGGTGCCAGAGAAGGTGTAGCTGGTGAGGGGAGTGCAGAAGAAGCTGTTCAAAGAAAAGAAGATGCTGATATTAGTATCACTCACACTTGAGAAGCTCTAACCACTCAACTGTCATTATTCATGCCTTAAAAGTTGCAAGACTAAGTGTTTTTGCTGACTATAAGTAAGTACCTTCAGGACTATGAGATGGAGCAAATCCAGAGGGAGTAGATGGGGTAGATACAGGGGAAAGAGATGGCCCAAGAGACACTGGTCCTGCCAATATAAATCAAAATCATTCAAAAGATTAGTTAAAATGGAAAAGATTTATGCTTTATAAAAGAATTTCTAGGCAATAAAGGATCAAGCAAAATAAAATTATAATTAGAATCGGAAAATTGCATATTTGTATTACCTGGAGCAGGAGTTGGTGAGCCTGAGGCTGCAAAATAAGAAATCCAAAAAATAACACATCTTAGCCTTATTGATAAAAGACTAAAAATTATTTTTTATAAACAAATTTAAAAGTGAAAGATTGAATAAATATACTTTTGCATTGAAGTGGAACGCCAGGCAATTTGCAAGCACGAGGAAGAGAGATGGCTAAGGTTCTGTTGATTGGTATTGTGAAGGGAATGGTGCCAGTGACAATGAGACACAAACAGTTCATGCCACCACTTGTGAAGGACTTGATGGAATTGCAGCACTCGGCAGTGGGTGAGGTGCCATTGGTACTGCTATTTGTGAGGAAATTCAGACAAGGGGTGAAGAAAGTGTTTATCACTGATGCGTTACATGGCATGGTGATCTGGGAGTAGGCCGGTGCAGCCATGACCATAGCCATGGCTGATACCAGAGCTAGGCGACAGAGAGGCACCATGTGTGTAATATTCTACAGTTTTGGTTTGTTGGTCTGCTAGGAATTTGAATGATCAAAATAATTTGTTGGGTTTGGAAGTTTGATAGTTGGGGAAGAGCAGGATAAGGGAATTTATAGATAGAAGGTATCAACTATCAAGAAGAGAAGTGGAGGGAAAAGAATAGGAGGCTTCAAAGTTGGTTTAAAAGCTCAACTACCATAACTAATCAAAGGGAAATTGGCTTCAAAGTTGAAGTAGGTAGCATTGGCATTTTGGGAGTCTTGTGACCTCTATAGAACCCATTTTGAACTCAACATTTTAAGCTCAGCAAGTGGCATCCAAAACGTCCTACCCTAATCTGGTGTCACACAAAATTGGCCGTTTGCTCAAATTATTGGCTTATTTGATCATCAGCCAGTTGGCAACTGCCAAGTCAACTCATTCTTTATTAGGTCAGCTGCTCAGGTGGATAACCGAATCCTAGGAGTAGTTCCCTGTGGTTGATTTCCTGGCTCTTCACTCTTTTATTCTTTAGGCCATATCAGTGTGATACGTATTATATGGTTACATGGTGAGTATAGGTGTATTTTTAGTTAGTGAGACTTGTATAAATAGTAGAATAATAATATTGTAAAATCATAGTTGAAAGTATGAAATCCTAACAGTGTAATACTACGTTATCACATAGACCTTCCATTGGACTTACTCAACCCACTTAAATGGGCATAGACCCAGGCATCACTCTTCCTGCAACATATTTGAAAGCAAGCTAAATTGATAGGTCTACATAAATTTGGGGGGAAGCCCAAGCCAGACCTTATTTACAAAGACCCAATTTATTAATCTATTTACATCAAATAGTTTCCGATTAGGGGAAAAAACAAATATTGGTATCATAACTCATTGTTTGTTTCATCTATTTTATTTTCTCCTTCTCCTTGTTATTCTCTTCTTTTTAGTCTCTCAATCTAATAAGACTAGACCTGATAAATATATGACAATCTAGATGGAATATCCTTATATCTAAAAGTGGTACTAAATCTGTTTCAAATTATTTTTTTGCATATTATTTAGATGAAAAATACTATTTAAATGATTAAAATCCTAAAAAATTTTCTTAGTTAAATTCTTTTAAACTGTATTTGGAATGTCAAAAATAAAAAAAATTTGCTTTATAAATTAAATCTTATATCTAAAATGTTAAAAAATAAAAAATGATTTGATTTTAAAATTTCATGAATTTCAATTTTTTAATTTTGAAATCTTATCAAATATAATAGAATTTATTAGCATTTAATTTGATTTTAGATAAATAGAGTATTTTGCTCTTAGTAACTATTTTTAACAAACTCTAATAAAGATGGAAATGTAAACAATACAATAAAATCAAATTAATTTTTATTTTAATGTATTCCAAACACAAGAATTGATTTTTAAATCAATTCAAATCCTATTTTTTATAATAAGTTTAAAACACATAATTTAATTTCTAAATTATTGTAAATCATTAGCTCAGCATGCCAATCGTCTGCTAGTTGAGGCTACAAACCAAGGACACTACTAGTATTCACAAGAGAATGGCGTGCACATTTCTCTTGATCTCCTAGACTTCCTGCGTGTATAAATGTTACATAATATAATATTGTTCCTCCGTAAGACACGTGGTTCTTTCTTCTTCTTCGATCATGTTTTCAAAGTCTGCTGCTTTGAACACATTAGAGATTTTTCATTTAAAGAACACATTAGAGATAACATCATAAACTCGTAATAGAGTTCCCTCAGCAGCAGATGCAAAAAGTTGGTCATCTGCATAACCGACCTGTCTTTAGAATTTTCCATTTAAGCATATTATAGAACAAGTGTCCCAGAATCCAGGTTTGAACACCTTAAAATATAGGGCCGCCACCAAATACCAACTAGATCCCGTTAGAGAGTAGGAGGAGTTGTTCACCTACATCACCTTTCCGTTGTCAGTTTCTTTCCCTCCTTTTCTCTACAAAAGCCCATACCTCGTCCTTCCAAAACCATTGTCTTCGTAGTACAAAGGATTCTAACATATTTGCATCAACAATTCCAGTGGCACATAGAAAAATGGAGATGGGTTTGGTTTTGGTCGTAATGGCTATGCTATGCGCAGGAGCTGCAGCACAATCGAGTTGCACAAATGTGTTAATCAGCCTGTCACCATGCCTTAACTATATCACAGGGAATTCCTCAACCCCATCTTCAGGATGCTGCTCACAGCTTGCAAGTGTAGTACGCTCACAACCACAATGCCTGTGTCAGGTTCTTAACGGGGGTGGATCATCACTGGGGCTCAACATCAACCAGACTCAGGCTCTGGCCTTGCCTGGTGCTTGCAAGGTGCAGACCCCACCCATCAGTCAGTGTAATGGTAAGACAACAAAATTTCTAGTTAATTACGTTGTGCGTATCCAACCTTGAGTATGAATATCGAGAGATACTAAGCAAACATCTACTATCCTAATATATGGACAAAGATTAAAAATAGGAAAGGAACCTATATAATAGATCATTGCACCCTATGCAAATCCATATCTTTCCGCTAATCTACATTATGTGTGTGTCAAAACAGCTGCTTCACCAGCAAAATCACCAGCAGGACCAGCAGCAAAGTCACCAGCAGGAACAGCAGCAGACTCTCCAAATTCAGTTCCACCAGGTACAAAATGCTAATTCATCCCATTGAGGAAGTATTTTAGTTTATACTTCACGGTTTGATTATCCAAGTTGTCCCCTGTCCGTGTTTAACCATTCAAGTTGTCATTAAATTGCAGGAACCGGATCTAAAACTATACCCACAACAGATAATGGCTCATCCAGTGGGAATTCCATCAAGTTATCAATTCCTCTGCTCCTTATTTTGGCAGCAACATACGCTTCAACTTTCAGCACATACTGATTCTTTAATCAAATGGCTTCCCTTCTACAATGCTACTTTTTGCTTGTTATTGCCGATTGTCCTTGTTTTCCTCATATGTTAGAGCTCCCTTTGGCTGAAGGGTTCAATCTATTCATTTTTGTAACCTCTACTGGGTTACATACTTTTGTATATAAGAAATATTTATTCTCTCTCCTTTATAATAAAGATGGATTGCAACTTGTGGTTTGCTATTATGATCTTATTAACAACGAACATCACTGAGATTTTCCTCTCCCCCCAAGCAAACAAAACTCTTGGCGTGTAGCACTATGAAAGACAATCAACTATCAATTGAAACTGATCAATGAAGCTAAAACTAACTTTGCCATATCAGAAAATATGCCTACGACAACAACAACAACCGCCTAGTCCCACTATCATGAACATCTTTCAATGTTTCTAAATGCTTTTAACGATATGAAAATTGCTGAAGCAATGAAGACCGTCTAGAAAGCCAGGAAACCACCAGCCCGAAGGAATTATACATCTAGTTCCCATTCTAACATTCCACCAGCCCGAAGCAATGAAGACCGGCTAGAAGGCTTCTTCATTTAACATTTTTGTACGATACAAAGCTTGGACTCACAGGAAGCATGTTAAAAGATTATCATTCCATTTAATAGTTACCAAAATGAATATCTTGAGGTAGCAAGAGCTACAGTTAACTGTAACAAACGTCTGAAGGTAAGCATCTCCATCATGACGTGGAGCAAGCTTCAATGCAGTGGAAGCTGACCAAGTATTACAAAGCCTTTAGACCATATGAATCTTTCCATTGACTCAAGCTTTCATTCCGTGGATTTCGGGATTTTTCCTTCTATTTTCTACAATCTTCTCAGCCATGGGAATGAAAGGATTCTCTTTAATTTTCTTAGCGGTAGAAAAGAGTTGAGAGAAAGAACACAAAAGCTCATTTACACATTAATCCTCACAAAAGTTGCCAAGGTCGAAAAACTCAAGCCACAGTGTACAGCTCCCACATTGAAGTAGATTACTTAAGAAAGCAAGAACATTCAACCTTTCATAATACACAGCTCCTATATTCAAAAGTATATTATCGGAACTATTTATCTCAACTGATAAAACATGGTAAGACACAGCCAAAAATGTGTAATATTCAGTACAAGGAGCATAAAACCAAAATTACGTACAGTGATCTCTAAATATGGTACAAATCAAGAATGCGATCGTGACCGTACAAACTCTTCTAATCTGTCCCACACCTCCAATGCTGCAGCCCTGTCTTGATGTCGCTTGTTCTTACTAATCTGCCAACAAGTTAGAAATGCGTACTTAGACTGCAAGTTAAAAGCTGAAAGAAAATATAGGAAGATAGCAGAGCAATACTTTGAACAAGCATTCAGAAAATGAAGGTAAGGCAAATGACAAGAAACCCACCGAGATAATTTTTACATTCCACTGCTTCACATTCTTTGCTGACTCCAAACTATCATCTTCAAAACGCATATAAAATCCAGTAACTACAAGAATTTCAAAGGGTTACTATAATCAGCTAAGTAAGTTATAATTCAACTTAGCAGAGCCCAAATAGGAGAAAACAGCACCAAAAATTCAACTTTTTTTGAAAAAGCAAAGGCCTCTGATTGTTTCCCCTAAACCCAGATTGAAATATAATGAAAAACTTGAATAACAAAGTACAAAATCTGACTCACTTTTATTAAAAATTTCAACATGATCCTTGAAAGGCCAGTCCTTGAACTGCCACTCCTTTCCCAACACGAAAACCGCCACCACCCGATCCCAGTCCTCTGGTTTGAGGGCAGAGGGCTTATCCCTCACTTCATAAGCAGTCACCACTCTATCCCTACTTAGCTTCTTCTGCACCGTTACGCAATCCGGCCTCGCACCCTTCATCTGCTTCACCTTAACATCAGTGGGTATATAAACCCCATCCTCCAAAAACTCCTTCACATTATAGATAGTAATCAGCGTCTGAAACGCACTGGGCACCAAAATTATGGGCACCCCTTCCCCAATCTTGCTACCCTTCAAGTGCATCTTCGGTTTCGGAGTAGCATCATACCCCAATTCATCCCCAAACCCTAAGCCCCTCTCATCGGCACCCATCAATCGACTCTTGGCAACGAGGCCATCTTTCCTCTGCTGGGATTCGATCCTCTGGCGCTCCTCCTCGCGTTTGGTGGCGGCAACGAGAACGCCATAGAAATCCCTGTTCTTGCACTCGAGCAAGGACTCGCGGTCCTTGAGGGGCTTCTCAATTGCCCTAATGATGGAGATGAAGTCCAATTTGGGGTCATCAGGAGGAATGGGGTTGGGGATAGGGTTGGGATTGGGGTTAGGGTTAGGGTTGGGGTTGGGGTCTACAAATCCTTCGGGACGGTACTCGATGGAGTCGGTGGAGGAGAGGTGGCCCTGGAGGTAGAGGAGAAGGGGTTTGCGGTCGGGGAGGGTGACGGAGGGGATGCCGAGGGAGAATGTGTTCTGGAAGTACTCGGTGTGCTTGAGGTGGTGGTTGTTGATGTAGTGGACTAGGGTTTCCAGGGTGTAGCGGTTGCCCTTGGTGGAACGGTACGCGGTCTCCACTGAGCAAGGGAAGGAGTACTCATCGCCGAAGCGGAACTCGCCGTTGACACGAACTATCTTGTCCAGCTCCCCTCTCATCGTCAAGTCTCTCAGAGCTGACAGGGGATCCATTCTGATTTCTGATTTCTGATTTCTGATGTGATGGGGGAAAGTCTGGGAGATTGAAAGAGAAGATGATGCACTCAAGTACTTATTCAACGACCCTGCTCGAGTAGGGAACTCGGAAAAGAAAGAAATACAACAATTTTTATTTTTTTCTTATTTAGAAGATTATTAAAAAAATGAAATGTAATTTTATTAGTTTGTACGTATTTAGTTTAGTTGTGAAAATTTTAATTATTTTAATAATAAATTATTGTATAATCAATTATAATATAATTAATTTTATATTTAAATATATTAATTAAAAAAAGATTTTAAAATAATTTATTTTTATTTAAATGATATAAAAATAATTACTTTTATATATTAAATTATTAAATAAAATATTAAATAATTAAAAAAATTATTTGATTGAATATAAAATAGTATTTATATTTTAAAGTTTTTAAAATAATCTATAATCTATACTCATAAGCTTCAACCTCTAAGTTTATAAAAAAAATTGTTATAATGTATTAAATTTTGTATAAAAATTAATATTTGAGGAGAAAAAAAAAATAATTTCCTTTTTACCTTCTCCCTTCTTATGGCATAATAAGCTTTAAAAATAATCTGAAAATTACTAAACATGTTATAAATAATTCTCAACAACTTTTTTCAAAAAAAAAAATTGCAAGCTTAAAAAAGCTGTTGGAAAGCTGAAACAAACATGCACAAATATTGAAAGTAATTATTGTTACTTATTTGTGTGCATTATCACTCTTATTTTATTAATTTTTTATCAAATGACTTTAAATTTTGTTTTGATTTAATAACTCACTTAATAAAAAACCTAATGAAATAAGAATAACAATAGACATAAAAGAGTGACAATAAACATTCTCTATTTTCTTTGAGAGTTAATTATAAAAAAAATGGAATTAAATGTTAAATACTTATTTTCAAGCTTATGAGTTTATTTTCTCAATTGCATTTCAATTTTGAATGAACAAAAATTTGGTATTTGAGAAAAAAAATGAGAAAATGATTTCCTTCTTACATTTTTCCTTCCTATCGCATACAATACTTTAAAGACAAATTGCAAGTTTCAAAAATTAAAATGATCAACCCATTTTAACTTATTTCCCCTTTTATGCTTTTAGGAGATTTAATTAGCTTTCATATTCATCAAGGATACTTAGAGAGATTTATGCCGGTCGATATATAAGACAATCCAGCAGATAGCCATTAACAGCAGTAGCTGTCTTTTGAGCTATAACAATCAATTATAAAATTGATAATGCACAAAATTTCAAAAAGTGCAGGAATTTGAAAATCACGTGCATTTTTCACCTTAATAATTGGTTCATCATCTGAAAGATGCAGGGGGGCAACATGAAATATAAAAAATAATTGATGTCGACTGAAGTTAGTCAATGTTAAGATAGCTGATGAAGGAATAGCTGAATTTAATGGTTAGCTAATACTCATGATAATTGAGGTATGTGTATTAGTTGATACTATAATAGGTTGAAAGAGTTTGCCAACATTCAAGAAATATCAAATGGTGCAGATAAAAAAAAATATCAAATGGCACAAGAGTGTTAGTACTCATTGTAACATCTTATTTTTTATAAAATATTTTTGTAAAAAAAATAAAATTTTAATTTTTTTAAGATGAATATTTTATTTAATTTTATTTTACAATAATTATTATTAATAAAATATAATTAGATAAAGTTTGTAAGAATTTAATAATTTTATGAAATTAGAAATAAAAATTTATTAGAATAAAATTTAGCATGTAATTTTAACAATAAAAATTAGAATTATTTTAATTGATATATTTAAAAAGATATTTATAGATATTTATAAGAAGATTTTTATGAGAAGATATTTATAAAATAATATTATTTTAATTTAAATATCACAAATTTAATGATTACTTTTATATATATTTAAAAAATGGAATAGGTGCAAGGTGCACCATTTTCTATTTTGGTGCAACATGCACCATTTCCCATTGGTCCACGTAGCACCAATGGTAACCACTCCCTGTAGTTATAAATTGGTCAAAATAGAAGCAGAAAACGTAACAAAGAAAGAGAAAGAAAAGAAAAAAGAAAAAGAAGAAATTCTTTACGAGTTAGGATCTTAACTTAAAAAAAAACTATGACTTTCAGTATGATTATATATTTTATTAGTTTTTATTATTTTAATATTTTATGTATATTATTATCCTTGTTAAATTTATTATACACATATAATATTATGAAAATTTGATATTTATTTAGTTTTAAAATATTTATGATATTTGATAAAATTTAAAATTATTATAATTTAAATGTTGACTCTTTCATGAGATTAATATAATAAATTAAAATATCACTTAATGCTTAAATTAAATAAATATTTTAATTATATTTAGTAATAAATATATATACTTGATTTACATAGACCTTTTTATATTTACCTTAGTTTGAGAACAATTTTATGACTCTTATTCTGACTTATATTTATCCTGACTTGAAAGTAATTTTATGACTTTTATTTTGACTGTTGCAACAAAAGAACTTTTGTGCAATAAATGCACTATCGAGTTAAGATAGTCGACAACTTTAATGGTTAGGACAAATTATGGATTATGATAAGCGACTTGATAAACTAAAATATATGTGATGAAAGCTGTAAACTATTAAACAATCCCTTGTCGGCGACAAATCGCCAAACTATTGCACTAAAATTCAGGAATTTGTTAAAACAAATGAACGCTGATGAATTATTAAATTAATTTTAAATCATAGTTAGTCCCTTAAAGAATTGACATTTAAATTTAATGATTCAAAATTTTATGAGTTTTTATTTAATTGTCATAATTTATTTATATGATGAATTTATTTGTGATATATATTGGTAATTTGTATTGCTTATGTTTGTGTATAATGACAAGCAAGTGATAAAAATTTGCACTTAATCATTGAAAGGCAAAATGATGAATTTCCTTTTATGTTAGTTGTCTGGTTAGTGTGAGTATGTCTGACTTTGTTGTCATTATATTAAAGTAACACCTCTAGTAGATAGAAGGAATTTCTTGTGGAACACTTTGAGTGTTTAAACACTCAACACTCGATTTCTATGGAAGTGAAGGCCTTCAAGTAAAATGTGAGACTAGCAGACATGGAATGAAAAAAAAAATGATAGATATGACGAAGAACTTGCTTGCTGATGGTCACAGATACTAGCTAATAATTGGTACTTGTTTACTAATATTTGAAGAAATTATTGATATTAATATATAAGGCTATATTATGTGATTTATTTAACATTCATTCTGTTATGCTGGAATTGTATTGTTCTTGTCATACTTTGATTGTCATGTGATTTTCTGTATATTTTACACAGTTGAAATTCATCATGTATTTTTGAATATTTTTATAACTATTCATTTATTATTTAGCATATAATCTTAACAATAAATATTAAAAGTATTTTAATTTACATATTTAAAAAATATTTATAAGAAGATATTTATAGAAATATATTTATAAAATAAAATTATTTTAATTTAAATATCTCAAGTTTAATTATTACTTATATATAAATATCTTATTTTAAAAAAAAACTGGGATAGGTGCAACATGCACCATTTTTCATTGGTGCACGTAGCACCAATGGTAGCTACTCCTGTGGTTATAAATTGAATTCAAATTCACACTTTCAAGTATTTTATGATATTTTTCGACTAAATTTATATACATGTTATATAAATTGATATTTGTTTAACTTTTGAATATTTATTATTATGATAAAATTATTATAATTTGATTCACATTTCAAGATATCATGAATATATATATGGTACTCAATTTACATGAACTTTCTTATATTTACTTTTGTTATCACCATTTAGATAGACTAAGCATAGACTTTTGTTCTAAAGGAGGAAGATATAATTATTGAAAATATGTATATATGTACTTTTGAGTAAACATTACGACTGATGTGAGATTTTAATTTGAAAAGTTATAGATGTGTATTACAACTGTGTGCTGTCATGTATTGATACTTATTTCTTTTTATATATGTTTTATTTCAATTTTAATTTCTGTAAATTTTTATGGATTCACTGATAATATTATTATGAATATGTTTAGAGCTATTATTTTAGTAATGAGATTGCATTTTTGGTATCAGAGTGTTGATTTCTGGCACTAAAAATTTATATATATGTATTTAATTTTTGAATATGTTGAGTTTCTGCATGATGATTCTTCTTATTATTTTATACATGCCATATAGAATTATAACTACATTAACCTTGCAATATTGAGGTTGATCACCTCAATATTGAATTGTTCATGGCTGTGTAGGACTACATGACATCAAAACATTCGAAAGTACATAGTTTACAAAATGATACTCTGACATGGATATTGAGAGTCATGAAGGGATTGGCTGACGTTAGGGCCCAAACAGAGTCAACAAACTTGATTTTACAATGCATGCAAGAAACTCAATATAGGAACAATAATCACAACCATAATCATCCTGGTGAGGGTAATGAAAATTCTATCGGGGAAGCTTCTATGACCAACCTAATTTATCAAGGTCTTTTCAGAATTTAGGAAAGTCAAACTGCTATCTTTTCATGGAGATTATGATCCAGCTTTAGTTTAAAAATGGGTCATGCAACTAGAAAAGATTTTTACAGTCATGAGATACACAAATGCATAAAAGGTAATCTTCGCCACCTACATGCTAGAAGGGGAGGCAGAACACTAGTGGAAAGGTGTTAGACACTTGCTAGAGTCTAGAGGAACTGAGATTACCTGGGAGATATTTTTAGCCACATTCTTTTATAAGTACTTCCCTGATAATGTAAAAAAAGAAAAGGAGGCATAATTCATACAACTTAAACAAGGAAACATAACTACAGGATAGTATGTGGCTAAATTTGAAGAATTTTCCAAATTCTCTTTCTACTTAAAAAACAATTCTCATGGCCATGGAAAAGCTACAAAATTTGAATGGAGTTTGAGGTCTAAAATAAGGGAGAATGTGTCTACCCTAGAGATAAAAGATTATGTCACTCTAATAAATAAATATAATATAGCAAAAAAGAGCTATCTAATTTAAAAGAGAACGTCAGAACTTGCTTAAAAGAAAAAGGTGGTGGAAGTCTTATTAGTAATAAAATATTTTCCTCGCTTTCTAGCGAAGCTTAAAATACAATACCTTTAGCGAAGTCATGGCCCAAATTAAGGAAAATGTGAACTGAGTGATAGCCAAAATCAAGGAAAAAAGGTGAACAAAAAGCTCTATTATTTGAGCAAATCAAACAATAAAAAAAGATAAAGTCAAGTTAAAATAGGTGAGCCGAAAAAGAAAACTTCTTTTAAATATAAAATATCAACACAAGAGGTAAACAATAAGAAATGGAAAACAAAATCAAGAAAGAATAAACAATAAGAAATGGAAAACAAAATGAGGAAAAACTAAACTAAGTAACTAACCATAATTGAAGAAGATTGATTGAATGAAAAGTGAAAAATAGAGAAAAGAAATGTTAAGAATTTTATCATAATACCTTCACTCATATAGCTTTTAATAACTCAACCTCTTTAGTATCATAAATCATCAAGAGAGAGAAAAAGCAACAAGGCTTTTCAGTTGAATATAAAAGAACATCTTAATTTATATATATTTTTTTCATTAAAAAAATAATTAAAAGATTCATAGGACTTCCATAATTTATAATATAAAAAAAAGTGTTAAAAACGAAGTGATACAAAATCAAAGAAAAAAGGTTTTGTTACAAGATTGCTAAAAAAGGTGGTAGAAGAAGAAGGAATAAACAATAAGAAATCTTGGTTTAGAGACAAAGAAATATTAAGAGTTTTACATGATTTATATATTTGTTGAATAAAATTCATATATAAAAAAAGTGTTAAAAGTGATACACCTTTACAAGATTGAGGTAGAAGAAGAAGGGTTTCTTGGTTTTGAAAACCTAAATTCGAATGATCTTCTTCCCCTTCTCCTCACCTTTCTTGGCGTTCTTGCTTCCAGCAGCAGCAGTCACCATCACCTCCATTGCTCTCTCTCTCAGCGGGAATTTTTGCAGTTCGCTACTTTCACAACTCTCAAGCTTCTTCAACAAGAAATGATTATAAACGTTAATCCGTGTGATGGAACCAATCAAAACAGGACATGTGTCCATTTTTAGCTCTATAATTTTTTTGGCGGTTAAACTTATAACTGAATGAAATCTCTTTATCTCAATTCTATTTCTCAACCTTCTTTTTATTTTTTGGCTTAACTGAATTTCTTGTGCCTACATTTTCACTAATTATAATTAAGGCAAATGATGAGTAGGCTGTACGATCTGATTGTGCGCGGGCTCAGGCATCGAGTATGATATGTTTGAGATTGGGCCTAGGGTTTCATAGTTAATGGGCCTGAGGATATCTGGGAGATAATGGGCTTAAAGGACCCAATGTTGTACACATGTCGTGAGTATTTATCATACATAAAAAGATTGCTAACAACAGAATTTGTTGGTACACATTTTGTGCTTGTCAGTCTATTATTTTCAATCAACATGCATGGTCTAAGAAAGTTTTCATTTGGGAAAATCCATATCCATAAAATTAAAATTTTGTGCGGATCATGTTAGCCATTAAACCAGATGCAAAGTGATCAACCTCTATTACTATTTTGTCCTCTTCGTTTTGGTAACAACCTCTATTGCTACTATTTGAAAGGGGTGAAAATGAGTTGCATGAGTTACAAACTTAAAATCCATTATTATTTATTTGATGGTTATAGGAGTGGAAAATTGGGCATTGAATTAATTATCTACGATTGAATAATTAATGACAGGGTGTTAGGGCTTTATCAAGGGGTTAAGCAAGAATAGTCAAGGATGGGGTCTAAGCAATACTTTAGATGGCATTTCTTTTTCTTTAATCGCTTTTATGTAAAGACATTAACATTATTATGATTTGGTAACCCTCACTAATCATTATGAATGCGTCTAAGCTTGGCTCATGATATGGTAAATTACGTTGACATTGTCAACATAAGTAGAGGTTTAAAGCCTGTTTCCATTATTAATAATATCTGATTTTTATATAAATAAAAATTTGTTTATTTTAAACTTTTAAAATGACTGAATGGAGTTTAAATAATATTTTTTTAATACAATGGAATGGCACACGAGGGGAGAGAAATGTATTGAGTGGGCTTGCATTTTATGTGTAATTTATTTTCCTCACTCTTCACTCATATAAGCCATTGCCACCTGATTGGCTGTAAATGATTCATAACATTTTTATGAAAACTACACTCTGCTTTGTTTTAAAGATCACCATGTATCTTTAAATGGAATTGGATAGTTTTAATTTTTTTTTCTCAAGTAATCAATTATAAGAAAGAAAAAAATATAAAAAAATTATTAGTGAGACTTGATTAGTAATGTAAAATTTCTTTTATAATCTTTATATTTTTTTCTCTATTACAATGGACCACTTAAAAAAATTTGAGAGAATCCAAAAGCTCAATTTGTTAATTGAATCACTCTTCTTAGTTAAAAAACTAAAACTAACATATTATCTTATTAGTCTTTGATCATGGTATATTTATAAATTTCACTGTAAAACTAATTCTTTGAATATATTTAAATAGCACATCTCCTAATACTATGTGTCCATCAATTTATCTTTTTTAATAAAATAAAATATAATAAGGTAACATGTCTGAAGTTCATTTTCAAAATGAAATTTGAGGAATGTTTGGAGGCAATTATAATTGCCTTCAAAGAATAAAAACATTTACAACTTTATCTTTTTTTTTTACATTTGTATAATTGTATATAAATAAAACATAATGGTATTTCTGAAATAAAAAAAAAAATTTAGATACAAATGAAAATTTTTAATTTTATGTTAAATTAAAATTTTAATCCTCATATTTGACATTAACTTTTAAGTTAACTTTAATTTTATAATATAATAATATACACATCCACTGCAGAATAGATGAATGATGACAGATTCAAAATAGTTTAACACCGTGAAGAGACGGCGTGTGACCGACAAGATACAACCATACAGGCCAGCATACATAATAAATAAAAATAAAATAAAATTTAAACGCGCGACACTAATTCAAGTCACAAGGTGGTGTTGGTACAAAGCTCGATAAAGGCATTCAGAAGACACACAAAGCGAAACCCCACAAACACAATCAGTGTTCAGAGTAATATACAGTTGCATTTCTTGTTCTTCCCAGATCGGACTCCAAATGTGAGTAATTTCTCAACATTCCCCACTCTCATTTCACGCTTCAAAATGCATATTATTTTCTTCGTCCACCCATGCATTTTCGTTGATCTATATCTCTTATCTTGTCTTCTCACCCTCCTTATTTCTCTATTTTTTTCCTGGAATTTGTCGTTAATCTCATGGATTTCTTTTTTGATTTTTTTCCCTGGTTTTAAGTGATGCTTTTGGAATGGGGTTCTGTTTGGTTGATGGGAAAATCTAAGTAAAGAAAAACCATTACTTGCTGAGAAAATGTCCACATGGGTTTGAGGAAAAACACGAAAATTGCGATTTTTTTTTTTTTTTTTTGCATTTGGAACCCCACCTTTTATAAAATGCAGATATGGTTTAAAGTTCAGTTTTTGGAAAGCATTTTAAATGCACATCAAACTTCTGCATGGTCGGACCTGTTTGAGCTTTACACTTCACAATCTTCAATTGTGCATTTAGTTTTAGCTCAAATTGCTGACGCTTTTCACATGTGTGATTTATGTATTAGTTTGAAGTTGACGATGTGAGGTTTTCTATAGTGATTTTGGAGCTTGAGAAAATTCACTGTCTCTTTATTTATTTCTCTCTCTCTTTTTTTTTGTTAAAACAAGATAGCATGTCAAGTATGCCTTGGGATGATCTTCATGGCTGTACCATCTTAAAATTTTATGTGAATTGTAACAGGGATGCTGAGCATTTCTTATACTCCTTGCTTAATACTTGTCTTTTCAACTGGCATATGATGCTTTGTCAGATATAGTTGAGTTGTTGAGCTGGAATTATTAGAGTCTTAATCATTATGCCAACCAATTTGATTGTTTTCCTTTTCTGTATTTTAATATTTCTTTTGAGTGGGTTTGCTTCCCTGGTATTAGGTAGACAATTGATTCTGTTCCTTATGTTTTTTGTTAAACAATTCACATTTACTTTCATTCCATGCTTTCGGAATCTGTCATTGCTTTAGTTTTTCAAATAATGTTTAGTGTATCATCTTTAGTTTATCAAATTTATAAGTACATTTAGGCATATTTGGTGCAAGAATGTTTATGTGAGTGTCAGAATCACCTGTGGTAACTGTAGCAAGGGAAAGGTAGCAGGATTGGTGATGTTGGCAAAAGTTAATACTAATGTGTGCAAAGAGAAAACAAAAGCATCATTTCAGTCAGACTTTCATGACGACAGTTTGAAACTTGATTGGATATTTGGAAGAGAAAATCAACTATGGCAGTTTTACTAGCTTTTGGCTATGCCAGAACAATGTTTGTATTTTCCTATGTATTAGCTACATGATCCAGTGATCATCTAGGTTCAGAGCAACCAAGGGAAATGGCAGAGGCCTGGTGTCTGATAGTCTGAAACATTTTTCAGTTAAATTATAATAACAAATTGATATCCATAAATTTGTGATGAGTTTTTCAGATTAATGTTTTAAGGGATAAGAGAGAATCAGAGATTATGAAGGATGTAGCTTCTTCTTCTTGGGAAAACCATAGTTTCGGCCCATAGTCCCATACTATTATTTAAATTCTTCTGAGCCACTTTTTCTTGTAAAATGATTGATACTTTAAAGGCTTTTATAGATTTTGGAGTAGGGCACTAAACATTATTTGTAACAGAAGAATTCAACTATGGGTTTTCAACAATAGCAGCTAGATAAATCTTAAGCTAGCTATCCAAAGAAGGCACAATTAGAAATTTCAGGGCTAGACTGTTGGTAAAGATGATTTTTGGCTTTTAAATCAATTCAATTTATTTGGTTCTGACATTTCTTTGTTATAGTGCAATGGGCATAGAAGATACAGAGATCTGTGTCATCAAGGAGCCAGATCATGTCATAGTCTATTCAGATGGAATTTCCCATGATTCAGGTCGTGAAACTGGCATCGATCATCACAATGCTACAGAGTCCTATGAGCATATCAATGAGACTGCTGAACATCATAGTTCAGAGGAGAGCACAAAGGAATATGAGGTGAAGGAATGTACAACAGAAGTTTCTGTTAAGGACTCTGATGTCAACATAAAAAAATGTGAGAAGGAGCAGTTAACCTCAGGTGTTGAGGATGTCCTATGTGAGAAGAGTTTAAAATCCCACAAAACAAAGGGTAATCCCATCCACAAGCAACAAGATACTGTGAAGGGATCAAGACCTGTTGTTGGAAATCTTCACAGTAGGTATACAGGAAGTGTTCAAATCAAGCACACAGTCCCACTGCCATTTTCCCTAGCAACTGAGAAGCGTGCCTTAGTTGGAACACATCCTGCTCCTGAAGGAGATAACAAGGGAAGTAACAAGAGAAAATCATTAAATAAAAAAAATGTGCTCTCTCCAAATATATTTAAACAGAATCAGGTAAATGCTGTTGTTGAATCTGCTTCTTCCTTTAATTATTTTGATGGCTTTATATTCATGGAAGCTTTAAAGAATCAATCCCTTCTATTAGTGCTCCTAAAATATATGATCATGGAAGAAAAGCTTCAAATTTTTAGACATGATTTCTTGTGTAGTAATCTGAAGTTCCAAACACAATATCATAAGCTTTTGATGCATCTCCCATTAAAAGGATTTTCAGATTGTAACATAAACATCTTATAAGGACTGCTTCAAATTTGTAAATTTATCAATTTAATATAAATTTTCACTTTCATTGTCTAATCCACTGCTGAATGTTTATGGTTAATTTTGTCTTATTGCTACTATTTATTCATGGTTAACCTTGAAGCTTCTGTTTTGTCTGCTTGCACTTTGCAGTTGAAATCACCTTTAGTGTCAAGAAAGCCATTGCAACCTGATAACAAGAAGCATCCTGATGAGGAAGATTCGTGTTCAGTTGCTTCTATGTATCCTCTTAAACCTTGTAATTGAAGAGTGACTAATTTCATCTCATATGCTTTTCTTTTTTCTGCCAATGGTTCTTCTACTTCCTCGTGGAATTTGAAATTGATATTACTCCTTGAACATGTAAAGAACTGCAGCTTCTCTGCGGTCAGTCAAATCCAGGGCAATTGTTGCTTCAGCTCCAGTGTTTCGGAGCACTCAACGTGCAGAAAAACGGAAGGAGGTAATGCCTGTATAGTGAGTAGATTTGTTTAGATTGATTTTTCTATCCGTAACCCTAATTGATTGGTGCATGCTTTTCTTCCATCATAGTTTTATTCAAAATTAGAGGAAAAGCACCAAGCAAGGGAAGCTGAGAAGAGTCAAAGTGAAGCAAAGACCAAGGTACAGCACTTCCTCACGTATCTGCAAAACCAAGATCTATCTCTGGTTATCCTATGATAGAGCTTAGACATTGTTTGTCATTTTGTTGCTTCTTTTCCCCTTAAAGGCTTGTAGCTTAGTTTTCTTACTCTGATTCCTTCATCTATTTTGAAACATTTAAGGAAGAGAGGGAGGTAGCTATCAAGCAACTGAGAAAGAGTTTAACGTTTAAAGCAAACCCTATGCCGAGCTTTTACCATGAGGGACCTCCACCTAAGGTTGAATTGAAGAAGGTATATATTCACTGTTGTTCTTTTACTTGTATGTGTATCATATATGAGATTCAGACATGCTAAGCTCTCAAAGCAATTTTTATCAACAATAAACTTAGGAACAGCACAATATAATTATAAAAGATTGAGTTGTAATTCATCATCTAGGCATCTTTTTCAACTTGTATGCATGACAAAACTTGAGTAATATACTAATGTGTCTGGGCCAGCTGCCACCCACCCGTGCAAAATCTCCAAAGCTGGGTAGGCGAAAGAGCTGCAGTGGTGCAGTCAATTTATCTGAAGGGGACAAGGTGAAAGGAGCTGTTGTTCTAGGAAAGCAACACACACCGTTGAATGACAAAGAAGATGCCAGTACAAACGGTTGTGATAGGAGCTATTTGTGAATGATGGCAGTGATATATATGAACTCAATAACAAGATCAAGCATATTGGAGAAATAAATGTGATCAAAGTAACTGGACAAGCGGACCTGGAGATCAGCAGCCAGTCATAAAGTTTTCAGTGAGATTTGTTTTTTACTTTTTCTTTTCAATTTATGAGAATCTGGGGTCTTGTTTCTTGTGACCATTCCAAATCATGTTCATGTTATTTCCGTCAACATATAAGCACTTGCTGCTTTGCTTTGTGTAATGTAAGTAGTGAAAATGTTTATTTGTAATTTATTTCAACTTATTTGTAAATTGAAATCCCATAGCTCATGACGATTTAAGCATTTGTTTGGCTACCTGAACTCTTAACACCACAGACTGTTTGAAGTTATTAAATAATGCTGTTTGGTGAACAAGGCACTTGATGCTGCATTCTTGCAATTATTTTGCACCTGAATCTCTTTATCTCTTATTACTATAAGAGCTGATTATATGGTGCACCCTGCCAAATTATAGACCCTGTCCTCTTCTACGAAACCACCAACGATGTGAGTAACAAACTAACGATTCAATCACCACCTCGCCAGCTTCTCCCTCTCCGTCTACAACAACGTCGCCTCCAACTCCCTCTCATCCCCTTCCTCATCCTTTGCTTCCTCTCTCGATCGCAAGCCCCTATTCGGTCCCATGCCCTTCAAACTCGGCAAGTGTATACAGACTGACGACTACGCCTGTCGCCAAGGAAGATGGCGTCTCTGTGAGACCTACTGTGGGGTCTTTGGTGGGGCAGCTCGCGACGGTGACAGAGTCTCAGCAACAATAGCAACTAGCCATAGGACTTCGGCAGCGAGGCTAGGGTTTACCTTCCAAGGCATCTAAATTTGCTAGAGCCTGGAGCTGAACAAAGAAACTTACACAAAATAAAAATAAAAAAATGAAATGTACCATTAATAGCCGTTGATAATAGCTACAATACAATTATATTTCATTAATAGCAACGACGATGTTAGCTTTCTCCCCCTTTCTGTTTGGGAATTTTTTTTAACTGTTTTCTCACTCTTTCTATCGCTTTCTATCCCTTCCCCTATTTCACACCCTCTAGTGGCACACCCACCATCTGGTTGCCGCATGTGTCCACCCACCGTGCCATCATCTTCCAACAACCCTGCATCGCTCTTTATTTCACCATCTCTAGTAGGTAATTTTCCGTCGCCATCTCCGGTGAGCTTCCATTCGGCGAGGTCACAGGACTGTTTGTTGTTGCCGTTGTCTGGTAAAAGAAATTAAGAAGGAGCCAACGCAGTAATGAAAGAATGATAGGTTGACAAGCATGTGTCAGACTAAACATTCTTTTACCCTTTCACTAACTGCAAAATTACACGCTCATGCTGTACATCCGTTGATTAATTTTTAAGGGAATCCAACGCCTATTAAAGAAGGAGCATCCATGCACCCCAATGTACAAGGAACATGTTAGACAAAACAGAACAATTATCTTTTAAAATGAAGATTATTATAAAATAAGTAAGTAAATTTACATTAACTATTAATAGATGAACTTATGTCAATTATTAATGATTGATATTAACTTACTAATTTATTTTATAAAAAATTTTACTTTAAAAAATTATTGTCCAAACAAAACATTACTATAAGTAATAAAGTAGAGGGGTTCTAAGAGGAGTGGATGTCAGGGGGAAGGGGCGGAGCCAAAGCTGTGACTGCTTGTACTAACCTCTAACTTTATGGATTATATAGACATTACGCGCAATGTGATCGAACCTTGACTAAAAGGAAGATGGTGCAATTAATTAAACAGACATTCCCTTCATAGGCAAAACTGATATTTTGCTTGCTGTATTCATCAACTACTCATAATGCAAGAGGAATATATAGCTAAGCTGTAGGGGGTTGAGCTTTGTTGGTTTGGAAATAATGTCTTGTAGTTATCATAGAAATCGAGAGAAAAAAGTGTGCCTTGTTTAGACGGTTTAGTTTTTACACGGCAAAAGCAATACCTTTTGAACAAAACATACCCCATTTATTAAAGCAAAATTGCTGGTCAAAAGGGATATTGCCTCCAAATCTGTTGAGTTGAGTTTCTCATTTTGATCCTAAAATTTGTTTTATTAGGAACGTCAGAGGTGATCTCTGATCCACGTACTTAGGTACATCAGATGATATTAAATAAAATATAAAAAACAAGTTATGCATACTTGTAAATATTACATAAAGAAGCAATTGCTGATATATACATACAAATTAGTTTTAAAAAAATTACGAAGGGAAGCAATAGGTGATGAGGTTGAAAGTATTTTGATGGTTACTAAAATCATTCTATTTCTAGCGAATAGCTGCTCAGTTGTTGGCTGCATGGTGGACAGGTGGAAAGGGATAGGCATCTACCATAACTATGCCAATGGATCCTACCGCCTAACAACGGTGTCCAATTAAATGTGGATGGGCCCTTCTCCCTGATTTTTTATAGAGTCGGGGAAATATTTGAGTAGAACATGTTTACTTATATCAATTAATATTAAATAATTATATAAATTATTGTATTATACATTTATTTTATAATATAAATAATAATGTATTAATTATTAATTAATTTAGTCAATATAATTTATGTACATAAAATTGACACATATTTTTAATCCACGAGGAGGAGGGATGGATTTTCTTGCTCCTGGCACTTTCGATGCGCGAAGAAAAAATAATATCATTTCATATTAAAAAAAAAGTAATTTGAGTTTATTTGTCGAAGTTGGAATCGCTCAATTGACAAACAAAATTCCACGTGACAAATTTTATCTACTGAATTTGAATTCCACAACACAACTTGTGAGTGTGACCGAAACCAAGTCAATGTTTGAATAGGAATTAGTCTGGTTTAGAGAGTAGAGACACTTGTTTTGGTCTTACCAAAACAAAATTTCAAAACTCGTAACTTAACCTAATTGTTTTTACTTTTTAGAGTCGAAGAGCACTCCTATTAAACGCATTTGGTTTTCTTTCTTTTTTCCAATTTTTTTTTGTTTAAGCCATTACAACCACCAGAAAAATTGCCACATGTTTTTTGCACATATAGTAAGATAATATACTGACATTATCTCAGGCAATTTAATATCCCTGTCTGTCTAATACGGCAAGCCATATCAGTATAGTGTGAAGGGATTCAAATCACCTGCTCCAAAATGCTGTCTCTTTCTCTGTTTCTTCAATGAAAATTTGCCTATTAAAATATAATTGACACATCATTTATATTTAAAACTGTTACATCTTTAACACTGTTGAAGGAAACAGGGAAAGAGACAGAATTTCGGGACAGATGATTTGAATCAATGAGAAGATATAATGAATAGTGATAATATCCCTGTCTAATATGGCAAGCCATACGTACATGGCGAGAAGATATTGTGATATACATTGAAAAATATCTCTTTACTCTTTCCCATTTTCAGTGAGTTTTTTATTTTAAAAATTATCTATTTTACTGTCTTCTGGCCGCTTACCACTTGCTCTTTTTCACTGCCTCAGCTTGAGCTTAAAGAGGACGACCAGTATTTCTTTCAATTTAAGCTTGGAATCACACTGTTTGGGAGTACCATTCATCAATGAAGGTTCCCATCTCTTCGTTTCCCCCTTTTTTGAAGTGGCAAGCAAAAGAGAACTCCTTTAAACACCCATCTCAAGATCATGATACACCCTATATGTCCTATTACTTTTACTCACTGTTTAAGTCACTTTGACAACATCAACTCTATAAGCAAGAAACTCCATCATATTTTTCTAGACAAATAAATAAATACGCCAATAAAAAAGAAATTAAACACTATAGTCCCCAAATTGTATACAACTGCATAACTGGCTCCATCTATGTTTAGGTTGCCCCAATCAAAGTGTCTTCTTAAATTCACGTATATGAATTCGTGGAGTGTACTCCTGCTGTCACACTTTGCAAAACTGTATATGTAATGTAATTGAATATAAGTTTAACCAGAAAAAGATTGATATCACCTCAACCTAGACAAAGTTATGTAATTGTGTCCAGTTGTAACGAGTTCTGTAAATAACATTACCTTCACGGCTTCAGTATAAAGTCAGTCCAGCAAATGGGAATAAGAAGCGCCATGTCTGTGTTAGGACTTGTGGCATTGTTTGGTAACAGATTGGCAAGGAAGGTAGGACTTAAAGGAGCTTTGCAAGTCCTTTAACAGATGCTAAAAGTGGCTGTTACTTTTGCATCACTAATCCACCAATCTTTTCCTGATTTGAAACCATTTACCATCAATGAGGCAAATGGGCCCTATTTACTCTGAAATTACCTTTCCTTTTCATTTTCCAAGACATAATTTGTATAATATTGGCACAGTGGCACTAATATAAATTTGAAGTGACTATTTCAAAACAGCCATTTAGGTTAGAAAACTCTACTCGCTTCCCCCCCACCCGCACTCAAGAAAACCAAAGAAAAGGAAAAATCTCTTCCCCTGAGGGAGGATGTTTACACACAACATAAGTGTTGAATTTGTGCCAAATTGCTATTTTGATATGTAAGGATAATTTCTTATTTTTTCAATAAATTTGAATTTTAGTTTGTAATTAGTATTAAAATAAGGGAGAAATTTGTGAAATTTGTTTTTAATAAGAAACTATGAAAGTTATAGAGACTTAGAGACTAAGTAAGATTGTTTGGAGAGTAAAAGTGATATATCATAAATATTTATATTGAGAAATTATATGAGTTATAAGAGTAAGAACGAGAGTTTCAGAGAAATTGTCTTGTAAGACTTGTAAAGTATATTTAATTTTTTTTATTAAATGTAAATATATTTATCATGTTAATCTTTATACGTGATTTATTTGTTATTTTTTTAATTATTATTATTTATGTATGCTTGCAAGAAAGAAATATGGTATTCTCAAATAAGATTAAAGTTGAGGATATGGTATTCCCAAAAATTTAAAACTAAAAATAAGGTAAAATTAATAGTCAATACATACTTAAAATTTGTCTCGTAAGTTTGACAGGACGGATGGGGGAGCCATTGCAAGTGGGACACCACGTTTTGCGACAAACATTCCCCACCTTCACGTATATAAGGGCCCATGAAAAACAATGCATGGCCACATCAAAATCAAACAGTCCTCTCTGCCTCTCTCAAATTAATCCCTTCTCTCCCACTTTTCTCCACACAAACATATGAAGGAGTTGAGGGGAATGCTGTCTGGTTCGAGACCATTCTTCTGAAGCAAAGAACACCATGGAATGATTTCGGACCAGGCTTCATTCCCCCCAGCTCAAAGTTTCTGGCAAGTTGTTGCTATTAACAATTCAATTCATTCTTTTCGTGCAAGATGATTCAATGGCCAAGTAACGTGTAAGAGTTCTTTTCTCTTAGTCTTTTCATGGAAGTTTATGTGTTCCTTTCTTAAAATTTGCAGCAGAAAGTACTGAAACTCCAATGAAAATGTGGGAACTTTGTTTTTTTTTACTCTAGAATTTCTGTTTGTCCTATATTTTATTTATTTTTACATAGATTCTTTGACCATGCATAAGAGAAGTTGCATTTACCAATCTTCATAAGTCCTTTTTCCTGTGTTTCAACTAGCCAGTATAGCCCTTTGTTTGTGTTCAATCCTTAAATATTTAACAATTAGCAACATCAAATCTGGTTCATGTTCAGACTTTGGAGCAATTAAGATTATATAAAAAAGGCAAGAGAAGGATGTTTTGCGGTTTGTTGGGCTATATTCAATTCTATCAGGAAAATCACAATTAAGTTAACTGAAACAAAACACTGACCATACAAATTTTCTTTGGAATTTGGAGGTAAACCCTCGGTTGCATACCCTTTACTTGTTTTCACCAAATTCGTTGAAAAACAGAGGTGTTGGTGTGAAAATATGATTGAAAAGGGTTAACCGAATTGATGTAGACACAGTTATGGCTTATCTTTTTTCGAAGTTGAACTTTTGTTAATTGCCTTTGCTTGTGGAGAGTTGCAAAGAATATAAGTTTTGGACCTTTCACTTTATTTGTTGCATGAGAGGAAGGATTCTTTTGGAGTACCAAACCAAATAACCAATCAAAGTGAAGCTTTGAATTTCTCTTTTTTCAACCCTAAGACTGCCATAATAACCAATCCCTTACTCTTAGCCCATTCCTTGCTTTTTAATGTCGTGTGGGTCAGATTGTGTATGAAATCCTCGCCATGTTTGGTTTGATGGAATGATTTTTTATGGAATGGAAATGGGAATAGAAATGGAAGTGGAAATGACATGAAATAAAATGTTCATTCCTATATTTTGTTTGGTATAGATAAGAATGAAATGGTGACTTCAATTCATTTCATTTCATTTTTATATTTGATATATTGTAATTTTTATAAAAAATACAGTAAACATTAATTTATGGAATCCTCATCCTCATTCCATTTCACTAAAATATTACTTTTGGTGAAATGGAATGAGGACTCCATCACTTGTGTGATAGAATACTTATTTCTACAATTATAAGAATGTTTATTTCCTTGTGAATGCTTATTCCTGTTCGAATGACTTAACCAAACATGAAAATGGGAATTGCTTATTTTTACTCTTATTCTATTCCATTCCCTCCGACCAAACCAACTGGGACCTTAGTATCACGTGGGTGATGGGTCTGTAACTAGTTGGATCTTATTCTCAGCCTTTAAGCACTGATGTTTACTACAATGAGGCTCCTATGCTACAATCCCCATCCCATGTGAAAGTTAAAGTATTAACACGACATTTGCTGATACAGCACAAATCTGCCGAAAATGATAGCATTACATATGCAGAGGTAAATGTATCATGTCCTTTTCTGGGTTGGGACAGTGGAAACTGGATGGCGTTGGGAGAATTGATCTTTGCAGCCTCGTGTTATTTTCTTTTTGGAAATGATTAGAGAGACATAGAAGTAACTCAGATTAAAAGTTTATTGGCTACAATTAGTATGTTTTATTCGCTACAATGAGGATCCTATGCTACAATCCCCACCCCATGTGAATGTGAATGAAGTAACACCACATTTGCTGATACTGCATAAATCTGCTAAAGATGATATAGCAGTACATTTGCAGAGGTACATGTATCATGTCCTTTTTTGGGTTGGGAAAGTGGAAAGTGGGTGGCGTTGGGAGAATTGAACTTGCAGCCTCGTGTTATTTCTTTTTGGAGATAATAAGACAGACAGAGAAGTAACTCGGATTAAAAGCTTATTGTCTACAATTAGTATGTTTTTATGAAGCATATGATTCATATAATCCAAACGAGTTTTATAGTATTAACTATGTTTCATTAACTATGGGCAAGCCAGTAGCCACTTTCAAGTTTCAATGACATGATTGTATGTAGAACCTAGTAAAACCACATAGCACATGAGATAGTGGCAAACGAAATCCATATATAAGGAGGAAGAAAAAAAGTAAACATGTTAATTATCATAGAAATATTTTGGAACAAAATTCCTATTTGTATTTAGACAATTTAGGTTTGAAGCAGTCATGAACATGCATTTTCCAAAATGTTGAAAGAGTCATAATGTATCAATGCTTAATCGAGTTTTATGGGAGAACAATAAAAGACTCTAAAGATTGAATATTCTAAAGTTTAATCCTGATGTACTAAACACCAATAGGAATCATTAATATTTGGTAGAAAATAGAAATCATATGGTATATATTAGTCCAATATATATATAGAGAGTGTATTTGATGAAAAAAATGTTTATTATGAGAGGTGAGATGAATAAATTTTGACTATTAAATCTTTTTTAAATAGTTAAGATTAGAAGATAAATATATATGACTTTTTTAATTATAAATTTATTTATTTCATCTCTCACAATAAATACTTTTATCACTAGATACCCTATATATATATATTTACAAATATAACTTTGCCTTTTCATGGATGTTTGTCACCACTAACTATCCCGTCCGTATAATGATGAGAAATGACATCATTTTTGGATTCTTAATTACGTTGGCACACAAATATAGTGTACTTTGGGATGAGATTCCCAGCCAGAGGAGTCAAAAGAGAAGAGAGACATACTGAGTATGTTATCACAAACGCAAAGATAAAGCTGATTCCTATGCTCGATAAAGTCCATTGGAATCCCTTCTAAACATAGTTACATGTATTCCCACATAATTTTCTTTGTATGCTTGCTTTCTGTGACTTGATGATTTTGCAATTCCATAAAGCATTCCACAGAGAGGTGAAAGAACTTTGAAAAGTATACTTAAAAGAGTGAAGGAGAGATTTTTTTGGCAATCACCATCACAACTTTTGCATCTCATTAAGCATACACAAACACACTAAAAGTACGCCCTTAATACTCTTTTTTACTATTACTTTAAAATTTATTGATATTTATGGAACATACTGTAATATTAAAAATAATAATATGAGAATTACTTATTTATAACACTATTTAGATTTAAATGAGTCGGTAGCTCTAAGTTACTGTAATTTATTTGCCAATAAGAAGATATAGTAGTAGAAGAAATGAAACTATAGAAAACGAAATTAGAATCTTTAAAAAAATAAAAAATAAAAGAAGCAACTGATGCACAAGATTAGAAATACAAAATGGCTGTTATTTCGATGGTAATAGAATAATTTCGAAAAATAATCGAACCTAATAATAAAATCGTCACCGAAATTAAAAATAGTTGAATGAAATTTAATTTAAATGGTACCACTCGATAAATTTGGTAAGTAAACCGTCTTTACATTAAAAAGAGACGATTGGTGATAAAATCGCCAACTGAAAACTTTATATACCAGATGTGGCAAATTTCAAAAATGATCCACTAATTGACCGGCTCGAATGAATGTAATTACGGCCCGTTTTGACAGCTCTACACAAGATTGGGTTTGAGTTGATTTGGGCTGCTTTTCTAATTTGGAAAAGTAGCTTCAATCAATGTTTGCTCTTACCAACGAACGCATATGCTTGCCTTTGGGCCGTGGCCTCTACTACAGCAGGCCCTATAAAAAAAAGTGATTTTCTATACAATCCACACCAAATTTATTATCTTAAAATTATTTCTGAAGTAAAACATGTAAATAAATTTTTTTAAAATGAATTATAAACATAATCAAATTTTTTAAAGAAAGAATTTACAGCTAAACTAAACAGCAACACCCAACAAAAAAATCTCCTATATCCTTCAACAAATGCGCATGACTTTTTGGTTAATCAGATAAGGTCGTCGCCTAACAAATCCTAATCCAAATAATTAATGCAAGCACATCGACGGCAGGTATTGTGCCACGTGGGTGTGTTTCTCTCTCTAAAAACTCTGTCCCTTTCTCTCACAACAAATGAATGGGTTACATCCTGTTGCGTTGCGTTGTGTGGAAGGGATGGAAAGGAACAAACTCGTTGGGTGTGTCCTCTCCATCATCGAGGTTTCCAATATCTAAGAATTCGATTTGGACTTTTCGTTTTGATTACTTTCACACGAAGCAAGGAGAGAGAGAGAGAGAGAGAGGGATCTTTGAGTTTCAATGGAGGAGGCATTTTTCTTCGATGTAGTGGAGTTTCTGAAGAAACCCTCGATAACGGAGACATTCGTCGACATCTTGCTATGTGCCGTCCCGATTTGGGTGGCGGTGATGATCGGGCTGGTGATCGGGTGGTCGTGGCGTCCAAGGTGGACGGGCCTTGTCTTCCTCGGCCTCCGCAGCAAGTTCCGCTTCCTCTGGACCGCTCCCCCAGGGTTCGGCGCCCGCCGCCTCTGGTTCGCTTTCACCGCCCTCTCCGCCTTCTCCATTTGCCGCACCTATTGGTCCAATTTCAAACGCAAGGGCAAGGGCCAAGGCCAAGGCCAAGATCCCTCTCCTTCGCAATCCGACAATGCCGACTCCAATTTGGGGAATGCACGCAATGACACTACTCGGTAGCTCCTCAATTTTTTTTTACCTCTTTTACTATCATACTTGTGTTAAATTTTTGGCATTAATTTCAATTATTAAGTCTTCTATCGAAATTGAACTAGACCGAGGTATGTTTATCTGGTTTTGACGATGGGGATTAATTTGAAATCCATTTTGTATTTTAACGAAGGTGTGTCGCAGCATGTCTGATCTCTGATTATATACATTTAGTAGGGGACTACAATAGTTTAGGATATGAAATCCTCTAAAAAGAAACGATAACACATCATATTTATTTAGGATAGGACAAATTTAAATATTGAACTGTTTTATATATTAGGCGTGTTAATATTTATATTTTAATGATTGTTTTTGCATTTAGTTTTTCAGCATTTTTAGGTTTAAACATGTATGAATAGATCTGGACAATCTAATTCGCTTTGGTTGAGGATAGGGATATTTTAGTGGCTACCGCGCACATTTCATTTTCTATTCAGCAACTGGACCACTTCTTTTGGAGCTGACCTATCTCTTTCTGTGTTTTAGGAGATTGGTTGTAGTATTGATTATCTTGCAGTTTGTAGTGATTCTGTGTTTAAGCTTTTTTGTCTGCTAGATTGATGGATTTTCTTCTATGTGTCTAATCTCCATCAATATGACTATCAGCTTTTTTTTTTCTTACTGTATCATGAATTTCATTGATGCACAGAAACATTATTGTATTGATGTTTAAATATTACCTTTGTCATTGCTTATGTCTAGTTCTCAAATGGCGTTTTGATATATTGTGGTTGTATTACTAGAGGAAGAATGAAGTGTTTTATTCATTATACAACTTGGTTATTGCACATGCATTAGGTCCAGTGATAAGGCTGAGGAGAGAGGGCAGGATATTGTTACACAGACTGATTTGGAACATCTTCTTCATCTTCTCGAAGGGAAGGATGGAGTGATGGACTGGCAATGTTTTATGGAGAGGTCAACACCAAACATGCAATACCAAGCTTGGCGTCATGATCCGGAGGTGGATTCTGAGCTTCAATTTTCATCTCGTGCATATTCTATATAATCTGATGAAAAATCATACATGTCCTATATTAATGATGAATTTGGATATCCTTTTTATCATAGGCGCTTTTTCCTCATAGTTGAAAGTGGATTTATGTCATTGAGTTATATCCATTCCATATTTCAAACACCCACTATAATATACTATCATCATCATCACCATCATCTATGTTGATGATTATTTCTTTTTGTAGTTCTACAGTAGAAATATATCAGCATCTGATGTTGGATCTGTTAACAGACTGGTCCTACAATTTACCGTAGTAGAACTGTCTTTGAAGACACAACTCCAGAGTTGGTGAGGGATTTCTTCTGGGATGATGACTTTCGTTCTAAATGGGATCCAATGCTCACATACTGCAAAGTATTGGAGGAATGCCCTCATAATGGGACAATGATTTCTCACTGGATTAAAAAGGTATTTGGACCAAAGATCTTAGAGACTGTTTTATGTCAAGTGTACAATGGTATTTGGCTCATTGATACCTCATTTATTCTTTCTATCTGTAGTTCCCCTTTTTCTGTAGTGATCGAGAATATATTATTGCTCGAAGAATATGGCAGGCTGGAAATACATACTATTGTGTGTCAAAGGTATGGTTGTGACATGATTCACTACAATTTTATGGCATTTTCTCGTGGCTTGTTTATGTTTTTCTCACTATAGCTAGCCTCCACTCTTCTATCGCTAGAAAAATAAAGTCCTATTGATTTGAAGACACCAACGGTGGAAGTTTCAATTTCTCACTTGAAATAATTGGACAGGAAAGCGTGGATTATATGACATAAAGGAAAGGAATAAGTGGAAAAAAAGGTTCCCTCTCCTCTCCCCCCCCCTCCCCAAAAAAAATAGTTGAATGCAAATTGCTTATAAGAAATTCTTGTCTGGTAGTCTTAACCAAGTCACAGTGTGGGTTGATCATATAATTTGAACTAGTTATTAACATGATATACTTTGTTGGAGAATTTGAATACTTATGTATATATCTTTGATGGTGAAACTTACCGTTTTAATATTTCTTAATACATTTCTGGTCTTTTCTGTTATTTAATTATATCCTTCAAGTTTTCATGAATTAAGAATTCAATAAAGCTGCAACATTATATGTTGCAAGGATTGGCCTTGGGACTTTGAGTACATGACGGGACGGAAATCAGTCTGATACCATTCCATTGCCTTTGCTTATCAGTTTCTTAATTCTTTTAATCATTTACTCCATCAATTGCAAAGTATTTCATAGTTCATTCAAAGAATTTGTTAAGATGATTCATTGCTTTCTATATAATCCATTTCTCATATTTCTTTGAGTAACTAATCTAAATTTTTCATAATGATTATTCTGCATAAGCACTAGGTTTATTACTATTTAATCTTCAATGTTGTAGGGAGTGCCCTATCCAAGTTTGCCAAAACGTGACAAGCCCAGACGTGTAGATCTCTATTTTTCTAGTTGGGTAATCAAACCTGGTAAGAATTGTCAAAAGCAATTATTATTGCTTGTGAGTGGTAACTATTCAATGGTGGTATTTCAACTGCTGATTTTGGAAAATTGATGCAGTGGAATCTCGCAAAGGAGATGATCAGCTGTCTGCATGCGAGGTTACCCTTTTACATTATGAAGACATGGGGATTCCCAAAGATGTTGCGAAGTTGGGAGTCCGCCATGGGATGTGGGGAGCTGTCAAGAAATTGCATTCTGGAATGAGAGCTTACCAGAATGCTAGGAAAACAGAGGGTTCTTTGTCAAGATGTGCATTGATGGCAAGTAAGACAACCAAGATTTCTTGTGACAGAAACATGCATTCCTCAGAGCCTGCGTCTTGCGAGGAAGAGAAAGTGCAAGCCATCAGTAATACCAGACAAAAGGGTCATGGCATCGACTGGAAGTGGGTTGCGGTAGGTGGGACTGTTGCTCTGGTTTTGGGTGTTCACGGTGGTGTAGGGAGAGCGTTGTTATTGGGAGTAGGGCACAGAATTGCACGGAGGTGAGTGATCTAGAATCTGGTCAATGGAAAGTTCTATTTATCTCCATTCTGAAGATTCATCCTAAATTATATTTAGACCGTCATATTTATCACTATCAAATGTTAATTTTGTGGTTAATTTTTTGTATTAGTTTCAACCTTGTTAGATTCATCTCGCTCTTGCGTTTTAGAATACAAAGGTGCAATTACACGCCTTTTTAAAAAAAAAAAACAAAGAGAATCCTTTCAAGAGCGTTGTTATCAAGTTATGGACCACTTCACAATTTTATATCTTACCAAGATTAATTGCATGATTTTACAAAATTCTTTGGCACCGTAACCAAAAAAGTAACAATAGGAACAGCATAAACTACATAATAGTAATAGAATGTAGTTTCATAATTGAGTGTTTAAGAATTTGTCGGATTAAAGTGATTCGATGTTCAAACAAAAGATAAAACGAGCACTTTATTGCATCAGTTATCAAATGATAAACTAGAGCAGTTGAGCTCAATAATTCTGTACCACCACTTCTGAATAGTGAATAGATATGATGTGATATTGATGTCCCAAACACGGTTGTTCAATATTTCGTTGGTGACGTCCTAGCATTTTGGGAAACAGTTATTTTTGCATTTTTAAAAACAAGTTTTTATATTGTGAAATTAACACAGCCTCTCCATAAGCGAAAAAAGGGACTGAAGATATATTTAGAAGTAAATAAAAAAAATTGAATCACCGATAAAGGAAAAAAATAAAAAGATAAGTAAGCGCAAATCATGCATGTCTAGGGGCAGAGCCTCGTTTTTAATTGGCAGTCCATAGTTTTTTTTTTTAAAAAAGAAGTTGGTACATAAAAAAATTGATGATATGATAATTTATTATAGAAAAATAAAATTTCTTTGCGTTGCCCCATAATAATTATGGTATATTTGAAATATAGAATAAAAATGAGCGTCTCATCTAACCCAAAAAAAAAATTATATGAGCGTGTCAAAGATGGAGTTTTGAAAATAAAGATTGAAATACTTTTATTATATTTACTGATATATATATTTACAAATTTACAAATTTCCATGCAAATATTATTACGTTAATATTAATATATAAGTGGCCAAAACTTAAAATTTTAACCTGATTTAATTTGATTTGTAATAGAATTAAACATTTCCATGCGTCACAAGTATAAACCTCTACGTCTAACTCCTAAAGGTTCATTTCGCAGTGGATATTCACTTGTTTAAATATTAATTATGCTAATTATTTGGGATTAGATTACAATAAATAATTTTATAAATTTATTAATCCCTTTGATTGAACAAAATAGATGAATAAATTTAAGTGTGCACAAACTGGTTCTAACCACAATTAAAAAAAATAAAAAGGTATATCACACTCCTCTTCGTATAGGTGCATAGTGGAATGATTTATGTTAATATAATATGTTTGATTTTAATTATTTAGAGATTATTATTTTTTACTATTTTGATTATAATTCTTTTATGAAAAATTAAATAATTCAAACACAAAACTATATAATAAAATTATATAATAGAATTGTCTTGAAGTAATTAATGTATAATTAAATTATATAATGGAATTATCTTGAAGCAATTAATGATATTATTAAGTTATCAAATGTAATATATTGTCTTGAGAAGTAATTAAATATACGGTTTGTCTAACAACAACATTTGTTAAGAAATCAAAATATAGTAAGTATTAAATAAAAAATAAAGTATTCATTATATTGAAAATTTTAAAAGTTTTACTTTTCATTCATTAACAAAACCCTTAAACATATTATAAGTATTAACTATTAAATTTATATATAAATAATATTGTTTTGCTAACAATAATCTGAGTTTATTCCAGATAAAAAAAAACATCTGAGTTTATTATTAATAAAATGGTTAAATAACAAAAAAAGTAAAAATTATGTATATGTTTTATGTTATAAAAATTTCATTTAACATCTCAAAATAAATTAAAATGGTATTTTCCTTTGTTATTATTATTATTATTATAAAACTAAATATTGTCACAAACATAAAATAAAATTGAATTATATAATTATCATATTGAATATGAGTTTATCTATTGCACTTTATAAGATCATTAATTTATTTTACATTTAAAAAGAATTTTCAATCAAAATAAAATTGTAATTTTTTTTTTTGAAAACTATTTAAAAGTAAAGCAAATTAGTTGCATCAGATATTTATACTATAAATCTTTTTGTACATATAAATTATAAATATTTATACTATAAATTAAAAATTCATAATTATAGATTAAAATATAAAATAATCCATGCAACACAGGGTAAAATGACAAGTTTAACTGATTAATAGTTAATGCTTAACAGTATTATTACTCAACATAACATACTTGTTTTTTGGGGGATTGATAACATACTTGTTTTAATGTCTTATTATGTGTAAATTCACTAAATTGTAATCACTATAGAATGAATGTAGCAAAGATCCAATGGACGTGTGTGGTCAGTGGCATAGAGTGTGTCCACGTGGCAGATCCTTAACCTCATACCAGAAAAAGGTAGACAGCTTCATGTAACTGTTATGCCATGACGTCTGGCAAAGAGGCTCTGCAACTGCACTCTCTACTCTCTCTCTCTCTCTCTCTCTCTCTAACAAAGGCTAAGGCACAGACACGCAACCTCTTTCCTCCATTTACTTTTTGCGTTTTGTTTGTTGGGTAGTTGTTACATCGTTTAGTGGATTACAGGTATGCTTCTATCCTCCATGACCGTTACTCTCCTTGACATTTCTCTGCTTCCAATTTACTTGATGCTTTGGCCACTCTCTTCTGCATTTCTTTGCATAGCTAATGTTTTATGAAGCCATCTTTCAGGATTCGCGGTTCCTCAGTTGGATACGATCCACTTTATCTGATTCAGAATTTTTTTTTTTTTAAATGGTTTATGACTTTGTATTGTTGACTCATGGGATGAACTTTACTTACCCAATGGAAGAAAAATATTAACTTTGAATAATGTAAAATGTTAAACTGAATTGATCCATATAGATACCATGAAGGAAGGCTTATCTATAGTAACACATGCTTAGGTATTTGGATGTTAGGATAACAATAAGAAACAAGTGTGGGTAGAAACATTTTAAGGTTGCCATTGGGTTGAGGTTGCAGTTTACCAACATATGTTGCCTAATTCTACCCTAATGTCCAGCAGGATTTAGTTAATTTTTCCTAACACTCTAACTTTGCATGGGCATACAAGTTTTCTCTATTCTTATTATCTAATTCGGGATTTGCAAGCGATGATATCTTATTTCCAGAAAAGTCTTGACTTTTCCTTTTATACTAAGAATATTGTCTAGAGTTTGTGGTTTACTGGTTTCTCTTGTCATTATGTTTTTGTAGTAATGGACTAATGGTAATAGTCAAATGTGTATAGACTAATATGTTAGGGGGGGACCATCCATGGCCATGGACCTGCACCTTACAACTTAGCTTTTGGATTACTAGTCCTTGACATGATATTATATCATCTTTGGCCAAATGGTCAAGAGTTTAATCCTTGCTGTTTCCTTTCTTCTAATTGAATTAAATTCAATTTCAGACCAAGGTGGTGGTGAGCCTGTTCTTTGTCCATGCATCAAGCCGACAAGATGCCCATAGGGCTGTGCAATGAGGAAGCATGTTAGAGATAACAACTATTACTAAACCTCTACCTAGCAACTTGAGCTTTTGATACGATATGACTGACCCTTCACATTATCCATGGCAAGAAATTATGTCAACTTCATTGCAATCTGCATGTTATCCTTCGCATTTGATAATACTTAATGCTAGTTGTTTCTCCTCCTAGTCTTCTCACAAATTTTATTAGATTCACTTAATATTCGAAATGTAATTACTTACTCTATTTGTGAAAGAATTTGGCCATGCTCGTCAATTAAATCAAACACTTGAATTAAGAGTGTTGCAGAAAGAAGTTAGAATAATGGTTTGTTGAAACAATTTAATTTGCATGAGGAAAAGGTGAAAAAATGTATGTGTCCAACATGCCTTCTAATAAGATGCATCTAAGAAAACTGATTAATGAGTAACTCATAATCCAGTCAAGTAATTTGGTGGTAGGCTTAGTGTTATGGGGCTAGTTGGGTCCACATTTACATTATTGTTAAATATACCCTGCACTCAGAATTTTCATTTTAAGCACTACACAGAAGGTTAATTTCGATTGTAATAATATTTCAGGACCCTTTTGTGAAGAGTATATCCTTCTGAAGATGAGTGAAGAAAACGAGAAAATAAAACCAAAGACTGATTTTGAACTCTTTCTGAATTGTGCTAACCAGTGCGTTTGGAAAAATTTGAAAAATGACTCAGGTGCAGGTGCAAATGCAGCATCCAGAGTAGACATGACATTGGCTGCCACTGACCCCCTATCTGAAATAGTTTGGTCTCCAGATAAAGGTTTGAGTCTTAAATGTGCCGATTCAAGCTTTGCTGATAAAAATAATTTTCTCTTTCGGGATGTTGGACTGAGCAGTGGGGTTCTTGCTCCGCCACAAAGTGTTACTGGTGGCAGGTCTACTACCGATAAACCTATAGATGATGTTTTCGTAAAACCTATAGCTGTCATATGCACCAAGAGTGATATTGCTGCAACAGATACTCCCACTATGCATCCAACAAGTGATTCAGGTGTCATGCCAGAGTGTAAAGCCTATGAAGAAAATGATACAGGTAAGGGTAACATCTAACGCATCCCCCTTGGCTCAATCCTACTAGTCACTTTTTCCTAGAACCATTTCCTCAATCCTGCAGAACTCTGGTCTGGCAGGATCTGGTGGTAATATGGAGAAAATGAACACTGCAGAAAGGGCACCTAATTTGCCTAACAATCAAAATGAGAATCTAATGAACGATTGTGAGAAGAATACTTGTGATCAAGCCAACATTGGAACTGATAAAATATCCGGGATAGAGGGAAACAAATTTTCTGCTACTTCAGGTGTGTGCTGTCATCATCACTTCTCTAGTGCTGTGGGGATAAGAATTTTGGCATTTCAGGATATTGTTTCACAACGTTTGGAACACATTCTAATTTGTGTGATATTTGTTACTGATTTATATCAATGATAATCGGAAAGAATACCTGATGGTTCTGACAGGTTGTTTTTCTAAATACATAGGTTCCAAAACTTAAAACTTTAAAGAAGGAAATTTATTGAAATTTTTCTTTTTGTTAAAGAAAAATACAAGTTCTTCCTTTTGTGCATACCTAAAATGTCTTTTGCATCATGATTTTCCTGCAGGTCAGGTTGACCAAAGGCCATTTGATAGTTCATTACTTCAATCAGATGAACCGGAGCAAAATCCTTCAACAAGGAGATGTTCCAATGGAGACATAGATATTGGTATTGGAAAAAAGGCTGTTGTAACAGATGATGCTTTATATACTACGGTAGAGCCTATAATTGAATATAAAGGCTCTGGTGCTCCAGGAACTAATTTAGCATCTTCCAGCAGGAGTGCTTTAGAAAAACTGGAATCAACTGCAGAGAATGATTTACGAACTTCCAAGTGTGAAGCTGCTTGTGCTACAACAAGCGGAATTCTTGTTAATGAGATTAAAAACAAATCTCAGGACAATGAAATGATGCTACTATGTGATAAGATTCTTCCAGTTTTGCATTCTCCATGTAATAGCAGAATTCATATGACAATAAACAAAGGCAAGGAGAAATCCTTATCAGATGGGGAGGCAAATGTAAGATTATCAAAGGAGGAGAATGACAGCCATTCAAGTGTTGAAAGTTGTGAAAGTGCTGGGTTTTTTTCGACAGGTAAGAAGAGACATAACTTTCAACAACAGTTGATAATTGGGAGTAAAAGAGTCAAAATGCAAGCTCAAGAAACTTCTGGTTCCAAATCCTATGTTAAACAGGATAGCTCATTCATGAACTGGATTTCAAACATGGTGAAAGGATTATCACAATCAATTCAACATGATTCAAACACTTTGGCTCTTACCCTTGAAAATCCAGATCATCATAATCTACAGCCTGATGAGAAACTTGACACATGCAATACAAATCAAGATTCTAAGCCAAAAAATACAGGATTCAAATCCATTTTTCAGTCCATATATTGCCCAAGCTTGAAGAATAAAGGAACAAGAATGTCTCATCAAGAAGGAGAGGGTTGTGAGGATATAGAGCCAGGTAACATGGTACATGGAATAGATGCTACTCCAATAACTTGTTGTGCAGAGAACAATAGCCTTTACAAACAGTATTTGCAATCAAATAAGTTTGAAGTGTCTACTGGGAGATATGATGCTGGTCCATCCTCGCAGCCTAAGATTAAACCTCTAAATTTTTTTAACAGTCATGGAAGCGGTAAAAATAACCAGGTGGAGAATAAAAGTTGTTCCATCTTGGGCCTTAGCAAGGGCAAAGAAGAAATGGCATCACATTCATCTTCATTTAGACAAAATACAAATAATACTGAGAATGTTGATTCCAATGCACTATCTGAGAGAAAGGAAGCAGGGAATATCTGTCACAAAAGTGATACTTTGGGAAGTCTGTGGATAACTCGATTTTCTCCAAAATCCACTACCCCCTTGATTATTTCCGATCACCTCAATGAGAGAGGTGGATCTCAAGTCCACTCCACTGATTGCTCAAAGCTTCCAGACGATTCCCATAAACACATTTCTTATCTGAACAACTGCAATATTGAACGGACTAGAGAACAATCTGCTGATGAGACGGACGCTTCCACTGGTCTTAAGGAAGATAAGGGAAATAATGATCATAAATCAAAGCATAAGTTCAACCCTCTTTCATCTTCCCCAGGATTCAGAAATTCAGAGCCAATAGCTTCAATGTTTGCAAGGAGATTAGATGCCATCAAACATATCATACCGACAAGCAGAACAGATAGTACCATGCAGGTAAATATGTTTTGTTTGTTTTGTGGGACAAGAGGTCACCAACTTTGTGATTGCTCAGATATTGCAGAAAGTGAGCTCGAAGATCTCCAGAAGAATATAAATTCGTATGGAGGATTGGAAGAACTTCCTTGTATATGCATTAAATGTTTTCAGCCCAACCACTGGGCAATTTCATGTCCCACTTCAATCTCAACAAGGAAACATGAATTGGAAGTTAATGCCTTGGTCAATGATAAACATGAAAAAGATTTTAGCCCTTGCAATGAAGGGAGTGCCAGGCTGCTGAATGGTGAGGATGACCAAATTGTATCCGGTTCTATTAATGATGGAACTGACCACAAAGCAGAGAGAAATCTTAATTTGAAGTGGAAATCAGATGAAATTATAACCTCCAAGATAGGGTGTAATGCATCATTCAAGCAATTTTGTGGTTCAAGTTCAGAGGAAAACAAATTCAAAGAAAATTCTAGGACATCTCCATCCGGATTGGCTGAAAGGCAGATTTCACACGTGCCAAAGGGAATCTTTGATGCAGTTAAAAAGCTTCGTTTGTCCCGCACTGACATCCTGAAGTAAGTAATGCAAGCCAACTAACTTATACCAAGTCATTTTCTGTTATAGAACTAGTTATTGTGTGGTTTTATGGTCCCTGTATAATGCATAAACTATAAATAACCTATGACAAATGCTAAATTACATCAAGGATGCAAAATAATTCTTCTTAATCACAGTATTGGTGCTTAAATCACAATGCATTGTTATATTGCTAGATGTCAGATATATAAGTCAATAGTTTGTGCATCCTTTTTTTGGCAAGAAATTTTCTTAGAGAACCTTCTACTTTCCAGCTGTTGACAATTTTCTTTTCCTTGCACAATCTGGTTAAACAAACATTTAAAGAACCCATCTTCATTGAGAGCGAAAATCTTTGCAAACATGAATATAAGTATTTTGAACTAGAGTGCAGCGCCATGTTTTGAATTTGTCTTATTATTTAGTCACCCTTAACTCCTCCTTTCTCATCTGTGATCATAGGGACACCACAAAAATTGAATATACACAGAAAAGTAGGTGAATTGTGTGACAAACACCTTTCCATTTTTTCATGAAAGGGTGGACTTTATTCTAGAAATATTTTCAAAAAGTCCGGGCAGAAGCTCAGTGTAAAAAATTATAATGCAACACTTCAAAGATATTCACAATTAGTCTTACACCAGCAGAAATATAAAGTAATCTAAATAAATCAACAGGTAAGTTAACTGAAACAGAAGATAAGTTGACCAACAAATAAATTGAGTTAACTTAAAACACACAGCATGTATCAACAAAACAGGCATACAATCACTAAGTACAAGAATGGCAGGAGAAATTAAAAAGACAAGCGAAGAACAACAGGAAATGAGAATTCTTATATGCAAATGCTACTACTAAAAACTACCTATAAAATATTTATATGCGAACACTGCTTATGCCTCTTGCTATTGATTGGCCTAGTGCTCACAACTTGTGTGCTCCAGGTGTATATAAGTATTTCTCACTTATCAGAATGTCCTTTACATCAGATGGATAAGCGCTCAAGGATCGATATCACAACTTGATGGTCTTTTCTTGCGCCTGCGGCTTGGGAATTGGGAAGAAGGGCTAGGTGGAACTGGATACCATGTGGCATCTATAAATGGTATAACTAAAATCACACCTTGTTCTTTTCATGTAAAATGTGCATGAATTATGTTACTTGACCACATTATATACATCCCTGGAATGCTTCTTTAGTTTGATGAGGCGTCATGACTGCTGTTTCTTTTAAAAAAAAAAAATTGGTACAAATCATGACTGTTGTTTTTATTCCTTCTATTTTTTTTTTCTCTTCTTTTCTGTTCTGGTGCATCCACAGAGGCCCGGAGACAGAGTTCAGAGCAGAATACAAGAAAATCTCTCTCAGTGAACGTTGGGGGGATCAAGTGTATGGTTGAAAGTCAGTATATATCCAATCATGATTTTCTTGAGGTAAAAATCAATGATTATTTGTTAGCTTTTCCACTAGTTCTTATTGTGTACCTCTTGTTATTGAAGCTATTGGTTGTCAGGTCATTTTGACTCCATAAACTCCTGTGAAATTCAAGCTTGAATAAATTATACTGGATGGGACAACATTCTTATGGTTATGATGGTGGTTTATTTCTTATTGAGTAATGAACAAGATATATTTTTTGGGTTCTGTTTTTCTTGCATTTTAGTTTCTTTTGTTTTGCTCTTCAGTTACTTGAATATTTCATACTTCATATTCATATAACAATTAACGTGCACGAGCACATATATCCAGTTTTCGTTTTTCTTAGCCAATTAATGTTGAATGACTGGACTTTTTAAGTTTCCCAAGCTTTTAAAGAAAATTAAACTTAAGCATAGCTGACTTTTTATGACTGCTTTATTTAATCAAGCATTCCATCTATAAAGTCAATAATGCAATCTATAACATTTAATAATACTAAACGTCATCATTAGCAGCTCCAAGTGAGATCTGGTTTAGATCTGAATTCGAAACTCACTGGAAGCACTTGTGGTCAGGGCAAAGCTGATGCCTGAGAGAGAATTAGTCTAACAACCTTTGGGTGTTAGGACACCTCGTGATCTTTAAAAAAAAAAAAAGTCCAAGTCAAAAATCTCTCCATCAAGTGTGTTTCGTGTGTTTTTTGTGAGTATAGAACCTGTAAATCATTGTGTCTTCTAAACTTTCCCTACTCTAATTGCGGAGATCGAAATGTACAGCAAGTCAATTGGCAACTTTTTATATCGTGAACTAATTATTATCTGCTATTTGCTTCCTGATGTTTCCACTATTGGATTATTATAGAATTTATTTTAGATTAAGTATAGTGATTTACAAGAACAGCATTGAGACATGGAATGGTTATCCAATTATTTTTTCCGACATCTGCTTCAACTTCAGCTGATCCTCTTTTCTCTCTTATTTGTGCAGGAAGAAATCATGGAATGGTGGTCCACCACCTCAGAAGCTGGTGCTGAGATTCCATCTGAAGAAGATCTGATCGAAAAAATTGAAAAGAAAAATATGTTAGGTCTCTAGGCATTTTATTAATTTCAGTGTTAATATTATTTATTATTAGATTAGATTAGAATTGAGAGTTTATTCTCTCTTTTTTAGAAAAAGCTCTGTTTTCTTCATTTTATTATCCAATTAATTGTATATCAAAGGAAGCTTAAATTTGAAGATGTTGCTAGACCATCATCATGAGTTTGTGAATGTCATAGCGACATTCTCATTCGAAGAATTGCTTTATCTTATTAAATGAAAGTAATGCCAATTCATTACAATCAGTACTTCTTCTATCTAACCTTCAACTGCAAATTGTATCTGTACCTTGCACGTGAATATGAAAGCTTGCAGTTTCTTATATCCTGGTTTGATAAGAATTCATGTGCCACACTTGGACACGCACATGTAGTGTCACGAGTGACAAGATACTGTATGTTTAAAAGAAACGGCGCATACTTTTTTTTTTTATGTTCATTCTTTTATGTGAATCTTCATGTTGTGATATTGAAAAGTGCATTAAATTATAAAATAATAAAATAGTGAGTAGAGTATTGTTTACAAGATACTGTATGTTTAAAAGAAATGGCGCATACTTTTTTTTTATGTTCATTCTTTTATGTGAATCTTCAATGTTGTCATATTGAAAAGTGTATTAAATTATAAAATAATAAAGTAGTGAATAGAATATTATTTTCACAAAATTATATTGATAATTATTAAATTTATCAAATTGAACACTATTTAAGTTATCAAATAATAAGAATTGATAGGAATGCAAATAAAAGAAAAACATTAACAAGAAAACTAACAAAAATAACAATAGTTAAATTTAATCAATTGGGCAAAGGTGAAAGACAATGATATGAAAAAGAAAGAGATTAAAAGAAGATGAAAACTCAAGATTTTAAACCATAAAAATATGAATTTTTGAAGATTCATCACTTTTCCAAACTTAAGATTTTGCTTGTCCTCAAGTAAAAGGAAAAAGAAAGAGAATTAAAAACAAAATAAAACAACAAACAAAAACTAAAAAAATTCAGACTTAAACATGACAATACCGGCTAGTGAATATCATGCATATTCTCATAAACTGTTTCACAATCTCATTTCAAAGTGTCACACATGTACAATCCAATTGTCACAGTGCTCTCACATACAACTTTCATACATAAATGACTTCCCATAAACTTGAATGTAAGACCAATTGACCATAAAGTTCAAGCCTGGATAGGTTTATAAAAATGCAAATGCACATCAGACCCGCATTTATGGTTATTTTTTATTTTTTTCTTCACTAATGTAAACAACACATAACTAAAGATCAAAAGGGACTTTATAAAACTTGTAAATGTAAGACTAATGATAAGTGTTAAGAAAGAAATGGAAAGATAAATAAAACAAAAGTTGAAAGTACAAAATCATGTACATTTCACAATCCAATAAGTAAAATGTTGAACAAGTGCAAAACAGATCATAAGAATTGATAATCACATATTTTATACATTAATAAATCCTCATTTTTAATCATTTACACTCTCCGTGTATTTAATTAATTTATGCTTGGTCATGTTTTGTAAGTTTGGACTCAAATTGAGCCTAATTAAATTTTTTCAACATTATTGAGTTTTGACGTTGTTTCTGTATTTCGGTCATAACTTGAGTTCTAGATATCTGAAAATTATGCATTTTATCTTGCAGGAAATTTGAGAGGAAGCACTATTAATGAAAGCTCAAAGTCTCAATCAGATGTCTAGTGGACCTAATTGGGCCTGAAAGTTTAGACTCGGGTTTGGGCAGCATATGACATTAAAGTGAGCATATATTGGTCAATTCAGATGAAACTTGGGCCATTACATTCCTACAAGGCTCAGCTGTGTTTGGGAAGTGTAATGAGGCACTAGAGGCCAATTTAAGGGGTAGTTTATAGTTGTATAAACAAAAATCTGAGAATCAATTTTTCATTCCACACTTTTTTCACATTCTCTCTTTAGATCTAGATTTTTCTCTCTTCTTCCTTCTTCTTCCTCAAGCTCCTTCGTGGTGATGGCCATGGAGGGCTAAGCTTTGGTAATCAATTTGGAGACTTTTGAAGAAATTGTGGTTTGAATTCTAGAGATCTTTGTTCTATTTTTTTTATTTGAATTGCAATTGAATTCCTCCTCTTCTTGATCTTGAATGCATGAATGGTGATTCTATTTATATTTGATTTAATTGGATCTTGATTTAAGATTGAGAATTGTGATGAATTTAGGTTGATTGATCTGAATTAATCACAAAATTAAAGAGGTTAACTTACTTATTTGTGCTTAGGTTAATTGAATTCGGAGATCAAATTAACATAGATCCTAATATGAATTATGCGATTGTGAATTTGTGTATCAGTTGTTAATTGAATTTTAGATAATTGTCTACTATGAATTCTAGATTTGATGCAGAGATTTCGGTTGAATCCAAATTAACCATTCAATTACACTTTAAATGTTTGTTGAAATATTTATGATAGAATCAACCTAATTTCGGATAGGTTTCTGAATTGATTGTTCTTTTTATTGAATTTCTTCCACTTTAATTCTACTGTTTTCATATTCTAAGTTCTCAAATCCCTTCCCCCAATTTCGGCTTGATTTGATTAAATTACATTTACAATTCTTGAGAGATGATTTGATGTTGTTTCCTATGCTACAAGCCATAGGTATAACTTGGTTGTAATTTTGACAGAGTTCGACGCTTGTTAAGAATCAATCACTTAATTTACATTTTTTTTCTTTCTCTTTACTATCTCTACTCCCAAACTTATTTCTTTGCAACAACTTGGGTGAACTTTCTTTTTTTGAATATTTTTTCAGCTCCATAAATACTTCATGCACAAAGAATGACTAAAGCTTGAATAGTAAAATAATACAAGATATGCATTTAACTAAGATTGTGTAAAAATGATTTTTTTTATAGGTACGAGAAAGGAAAATGTGAGTAAAAGAAAAAAAATAGAGGTCAAACATACACAGGACTGCAAAATGGGCCTAAGAATATATTGTGTTTACAAGTTGGCTCGAAAGGTTCAAACGGTCTAAAGAAAACCCTTATCATTTCCTTAATCATGCATTGTCTAAGATTTCGTCTCAAGAGAGAATCTAACAACTTCTAGATATAAGTCATCAATACAAATGCAATCCTATAAACTTTCTTTAAGCCTGACATGCATTCATATTCTAAGGTTTATCAAATATAAAGATGAGAAATACATCCATATACAATCGAAGCAATACAGATCAATATAACTCATGGATTCACATGTGATATCCCATGAAAATAGATCAATCCATAATTTATGCAATTATTGGATATTCAATTCAACACACTGGTATGCTTAATTTCAACAAAATGACTCAAAACACAACAGAGTGATGATAACAAAATAAAATAAAAATAAATAAATAAATGCGAAAATAAAAAGCTAAAAGAAAGAGACTAAAAATCTTTTTGATAGTCAACAGCTATATACATCCCCCTACAAAGGTTTCGAATTCGGAGAGGCAATTAAGCCGACTCAACATTAGCAAACTTCAAAACAATATGACTTAAAACAACAAACTAGCAAACAACAAAAGAAAAATAAACACAAAAAAAGCAAAGTTGTCCTCCCAAACTTAAAATAAACAGTGCACTCACTGTAGAAACAATTAAATGCAAATAACAGATAAGAAAATAAAAACATTAAAATAAAAGTGGAGGGTCAAGCAGTGAGATCAATCTTGCTCTTCATCTTCATCATTCTCCTCTTTATCTTCCTCACTGAAGTTGATGTTGGCCATAATCTCCTCGTCAATCACGGGAAGTCCGCCTTGAGCATCAGTGTTCAGGTGCACCTGCTCTGCCATACTACGCAGCAATTGAATGATATAGTTCAGCTTCCTCTAGTTCTGGAGCTGTACACGCTCCAGTCTATCCAATCTTTGAGCAATAGAGAGTACTCGACGAGGTTGCCTTTTTGCCTGGCCTTGGACTTGAGCTACCGGTGCTGTTGGTGTTGTTGCGTCTTTTTGAAAATACCTCTCTATTACCGATGCGGTAATTGGAGGTGTAGGCTGGATTGGCCGATCACCAGTGATATGAAGGCCTCTCTTGGAGCACAAATTTGTAATGAGAGAGGAGTATGGCAGACTGCCTGAAGTCTCCTGCGCTGCCATGTACATGTGAAAAGCAATGATCCTCCCTATATCAACAATAGCACCAGTCACAATAGCAAAGACGAGCAAAGGCCTCTTAACTGACACCTCAGGAGTGTTAGAGCATGGAAGGAGATTGGCTTGAACGAAAGTACACCAAATTCTTGAGATTGTTTTCAAATCTGCCTTCTTCAAAAATTTGGGTGCATCTTTGGTGTCCAAAACCCATTGAGTACCTTCCTTGCAAAGTTCTTGGAGTACTAATTCTGGATCCAACGGCCTTCTAAGCAAATCGTGATATGCACACTGGCCCATATACTCAAGGCCAAAATACTCATTTAACACATCTTTGCCGAATTCAATGAATGTTCCTCTTACCATGCTCTGGTATTTATCTTCTTCATTTGATGCCATGAAGGCATTGGCATAAAATTCTCTAACCACAGTCTCAGAACCCATAAACAGAGGTTCACAAAGTTTGCCTCAACTTCTTGCATGAATTTGTACTTGAATGTCTGGGTACTCATTTTCGTTTAGAATGAAACCCCTCTCGAACAAAATTCCGCTTCACTAGCACATTGTTAAATCGTTGCTCGTGGGCATGTGAGCGGAAACGGCTTGGATCAAAAGAGGAAGAACTAGAACCCTCTTCTGCAGTGTCTCTTCTTCTTTTTAGTGATGTCATTATGAATTCCTAAAAACAAAAACATCAAATAAATATCTCATATAAAAAATTCACAATTCAAATAGTGCATTCGAGAAGAAAAACAAATTCAAAATCAGTTTCTTTCCATGACTCTATCCTCACTTTATGCAATATTATGCAAAAAATAAAGATTATGCAATATTTAAACATATTGGCAAAGCAGAAAATGAATCCCAACACAAACAAAATTCACTAATATTTAAATTCTTCTAATTTCAAATAGAAATTCTCTAATTACCCATTTTGCCAAAATTTCCAAATATAAACACAATCAATATTATATTGCACATAACAAATCAAAATTCCCAATTTTACTTATCAATCGTTCCCACACAACAATCTTTTATATAATTTATCAGTCAGATACATCAAAACCACCCAATTCCCTCCAATTTTGGGAACATACACACAAATTTAGCATATGGCAGTGTTAAAAATTCACAATTAAACTCATCAAAAACTGCCAATACACAAGGATTAATGAATTATATCAATGAAGCTCAACAATTTTACCCAAATTTCTCCCAACTTCGTGTTTGTCCAAAAATTCCCAATTTAGGAATCCTAAAACCCCAATTTGAAAAATCCATCAAATTAACAGAATATAACAAGAAATTGAGTGTTAGGATTCATAAATATACCTCAATGAGTGAAGAATTGAATCAAGAAGGTAGGAGAAGGGAGTGGGTTCGCGTGGGAATGGCAGCAAATCTCCCACTTTGAACATGTGCAAAGTATGAACGGAGGAAGATGGAAGGTAAATGAGAATGAAACGAGATCACAATGCTCGAAGATGTCTTAGAGAAGAATGGGAAGAGAAGAGAATGAAAAATAGTGACGGAGAAGATGAAGAACAGTGAAGAGTTTTAAAAATGTCTCCGACGTGCGCCTGGGCGCTGAATTTACAGCGCCTGGGCGCTGGATACTCTTTTAAAAAAAACATTCTGCCATCTGCGCGCCTGGGCGGTGGCTTTCCAGGAAGGAACTAATTTAGCATCCTCCAACATAGCATCCTCCAACAAAAGTGCTTTAGAAAAACTGGAATCAACTGCAGAGAATGATTTAGGAACTTCCAACTGTGAAGCTGCTTGTGCTGCAACAAGCGGAATTCTTGTTAATGAGATTAAAAACAAATCTCAGGACAACGAAATGATGCTACTATGTGATAAGATTCTTCCAGTTTTGCATTCTCCATGTAATAGCAGAATTCATATGACAATAAACAAAGGCAAGGAGAAGTCCTTATCAGATGGGGATGCAAATGTAAGATTATCAAAGGAGGAGAATGACAGCCATTCAAGCGTTGAAAGTTGTGACAAAGCTGGGTTTTTTTCGATAGGTGAGAAGAGACATAACTTTAAACAACAGTTGATAATTGGGAGTAAAAGAGTCAAAATGCAAGTTCAAGAAACTTCTGGTTCCAAATCCTATGTTAAACATGATAGCTCATTCATGAACTGGATTTCAAACATGGTGAAAGGATTATCACAATCAATTCAACACGATTCAAACACTTTGGCTCTTACCCTTGCAAATCCATATCATCATAATCTACAGCCTGATGAGAAACTTGACACATGCAATACGAATCAAGATTCTGAGCCAAAAAATACAAGATTCAAATCCATTTTTCAGTCCATATATTGCCCATGCTTGAAGAATGTAGGAATAAGAATGTCTCATCAAGAAGGAGAGGGTTGTGAGGATATAGAGCCAGGTATCGTGGTACATGGAATAGATGCTACTCCAATAACCTGTTGTGCAGAGAACAATAGCCTTTACAAATAGTATTTGCAATCAACTAAGTTTGAAGTGTCTACTGGGAGATATGATGCTGGTCCATCCTTGTAGTCTAAGATTAAACCTCTAAATTTTTTAACAGTCATGAAAGCGGTAAAAATAACCAGGTGGAGAATAAAAGTTGTTCCATCTTGGGCCTTAGTAAAGAAAAAAAAGAAATGGCATCACATTCATCTTCATTTAGACAAAATACAAATAATACTCGGAATGTTGATACCAATGCACTGAGAGAAAGGAAGCAGGGAATATCTGTCACAAAAGTGATACTCTCTGAAGTCTTTGGATAACTCCATTTTCTCCAAAATCCACTGCCCCTTTGATAATTTTTTATCACCTCAATGAGAGAGGTGCATCTCAAGTCCACTCCACTGATTGCTCAAAGCTTCCAGACGATTCCTATAAACACATTTCTTATCTGAACAACTGCAAGATTGAACGGACTAGAGAACAATCTGCTGATGACACAGAGGCTTCCACTGGTCTTAAGGAAGATAAGGGAAATAATGATCATAAATCAAAGCATAAGTTCAACCCTCCTTCATCTTCCCCAGGATTCAGAAATTCAGAGCCAATAGCTTCAATGTTTGCAAGGAGATTAGATGCCATCAAACATATCATACCAACAAGCAGAACAGATAGTACCATGCAGGTAAATATGTTTTGTCTGTTTTGTGGGACAAAAGGTCACCAACTTTGTGATTGCTCAGATATTGCAGAAAATGAGCTCGAAGATCTCCAGAAGAATATAAATTCGTATGGAGGATTGGAAGAACTTCCTTGTATATGCATTAAATGTTTTCAGCCCAACCACTCGGCAATTTCATGTCCCACTTCAATCTCAACAAGGAAACATGAATTGGAAGTTAATGCCTTGGTCAATGATAAACATGAAAAAGATTTTAGCCCTTGCAATGAAGGGAGTGCCAGGCTGCTGACTGGTGAGGATGACCAAATTTTATCCGGTTCTATTAATGATGGAACTGATCGAGAAATCTTAATTTGGAGTGGAAATCAGATGAAATTATAACCTCCAAGATAGGGTGTAATGCATCATTCAAGCAATTTTGTGGTTCAAGTTCAGAGGAAAACAAATTCAAAGAAAATTCTAGGACATCTCCATCCGGATTGGCTGAAAGGCAGATTTCACACGTGCCAAAGGGAATCTTTGATGCAGTGAAAAAGCTTCGTTTGTCCCGCACTGACATCCTGAAGTAAGTAATGCAAGCCAACTAACTTATACCAAGTCATTTTGTGTTATAGAACTAGTATTGTGTGGTTTTATGGTCCATGTATAATGCATAAACTATAAATAACCTATGACAAATGCTAAATTACATCAAGGATGCAAAATAATTCTTCTTAATCACAGTATTGGTGCTTAAATCACAATGCATTGTTATATGACTAGATGTCAGATATATAAGTCAATAGTTTGTGCATCCTTTTTTTGGCAAGAAATTTTCTTAGAGAACCTTCTACTTTCCAGCTGTTGACAATTTTCTTTTCCTTGCACAATCTGGTTAAACAAACATTTAAAGAACCCATCTTCATTGAGAGCGAAAATCTTTGCAAACATGAATATAAGTATTTTGAACTAGAGAGCAGCGCCATGTTTTGAATTCATCTTATTATTTAGTCACCCTTAACTCCTCCTTTCTCATCTGTGATCATAGGGACTCCACAAAAATTGAATATACACAGAAAAGTAGGTGAATTGTGTGACAAACACCTTTCCATTTTTTCATGAAATGGTGAACTTAATTCTAGAAATATTTTCAAAAAGTCCGGGCAGAAGCTCAGTGTAAAAAATTATAATGCAACACTTCAAAGATATTCACAATTAGTCTTACACCAGCAGAAATATAAAGTAATCTAAATAAATCAACAGGTAAGTTAACCGAAACAGAAGATAAGTTGACCAACAAATAAATTGAGTTAACTTAAAACACAAAGCATGTATCAACAAAACAGGCATACAATCACTAAGTACAAGAATGGCAGGAGAAATTAAAAAGACAAGGGAAGAACAACAGGAAATGAGAATTCTTATATGCAAAATGCTACTACTAAAAACTACCTATAAAATATTTATATGCGATTACTGCTTATGACTCTTGCTATTGATTACCCTAGTGCTCACAACTTGTGTGCTCCAGGTGTATATAAGTATTTCTCACTTAACAGAATGTCCTGTACATCAGATGGATAAGCGTTCAAGGATCGATATCACAACTTGAAGGTCTTTTCTTGCGCCTGCGGCTTGGGAAGTGGGAAGAAGGGCTAGGGGGAACTTGCATTTTAGTTTCTTTTGTTTTGCTCTTCAGTTACTTGAATATTTCATACTTCATATTCATATAACAATTAACGTGCACGAGCACATATATCCAGTTTTCGTTTTTCTTAGCCAATTAATGTTGAATGACTAGACATTTTAAGTTTCGCAAGCTTTTAAAGAAAATTAAACTTAAGCATAGCTGACTTTTTATGACTGCTTTATTTAATCATGCATTCCAACTATAAAGTCAATAATGCAATCTATAACATTTAATAGTGCTAAACCTTATCATTAGCAGCTCCAAGTGAGATCTGGTTTAGATCTGAATTCGAAACTCACTGGAAGCACTTGTGGTCAGGGCAAAGCTGATGCCTGAGAGAGAATTAGTCTAACAACCTTTGGGCGTTAGGACACCTCGTGATCTTTAAAAAAAAAAAAAAAAGGTCCAAGTCAAAAATTTCTTCATCAAGTGTGTTTCGTGGATATGTATGTCCTTTTTTTTTTGTGAGTATAGAACCTGTAAATCATTGTGTCTTCTAAACTTTCCCTACTCTAATAGCGGAGATCGAAATGTACAGCAAGTCAATTGGCAACTTTTTATATCGTGAACTAATTATTATCTGCTATTTGCTTCCTGATGTTTCCACTATTGGATTATTATAGAATTTATTTTAGATTAAGTATAGTGATTTACAAGAACAGCATTGAGACATGGAATGGTTATCCAATTATTTTATCCGACATCTGCTTCAACTTCAGCTGATTCTCTTTTCTTTCTTTTTTGTGCAGGAAGAAATCATGGAATGGTGGTCCACCACCTCAGAAGCTGGTGCTGAGATTCCATCTGAAGAAGATCTGATCGAAAAAATTGAAAAGAAAAAAATGTTAGGCCTCTAGGCATTTATTAATTTCAGTGTTAATATTATTTATTATTAGATTAGATTAGAAGCGAGAGTTTATCTCTCTTTTGTAGATAAAGCTTTGTTTTCCTCATTTTCTTATCCAATTAATTGTATATCAAAGGAAGCTTAAATTTGAAGATGTTGCTAAACCATCATCATGACTTTGTGAATGTCATAACGACATTCCTATTCGAAGAATTGCTTTAATCTTATTAAATGAAAATAATGCCAATTCATTACAGTCAGTACTACTTCTACCTAACCTTCAACTGGAAATTGTACCTGTACCTTGCGCGTGAATATGAAAGCTTGCAGTTTCTTATATACTGGTTTGATAAGAATTCATGTGCCTCACTTGGACACACGCACATGTAGTGCCACCAGTGACAAGATACTGTATGTTTAAAAAAAAAGGCGCATACTTTTTTATTTTGTTATGTTCATTCTTTTATGTGAATCTTCCTAAACCTTTAACTTTAATTGTTTTACACGTGAAGTATTTGAAGTAATGAACTTCGTGAAAGTAAGGTCAGGACACCAACTTAGCCATAATATAATGAAGAACAGCTACTGATACATATCTAATGATGTCAGCACATAATGGGATAGTTTCAAGGTTCTGATTGTTATATTGTAAAAGAATTTTAAATGAGTTGATATTGAAATAATTAATTCTAAAATTTCAGATTTGTTTAAACTCTGGGTATTTCAACGTATATAATTATGAAAGCATGTTCATGCATAAAATATTTAAGGATAAAACATTTTTTAATTGCATTTTTATGGTAAGCAAATCTTGAGACTAGCTTTCGCATCATTTGAAATTGAAACTATTTCTCCATACAATCTTAACTCTTAAGGGTGCACCCCTTGTTGACCTAACGCATTTAGAGAAATTAATTAATTCTCAAGTATAAGAAATACACCTCCTTAACCACTATTTAGATATTTATGATGTCACACCAATGTCACATTAATTATTTTTTTCACAAATTTATAGCAATATATTACGACTTCTTTACTTCTTTGACGAAGGTAGATTTCTTGAAAACACTCGGCTAAGGAATATAAAATTACACATATAAAAACTGGAGAAAATTCCCAAATATGCACCCAGCAACCATAAAGCCTATGGGCAAAAATGAAAATATCAACCAAACAACAACACACGAATTCATGCCAGAAGTTGGTGATAATAGAAACTAACTTCTATTCTTCAAAAGTTTCTTTTTGAGAAATGTTGTTTCTTAGTTTCCACAAATAAGGGTGTGTTTGGTTTATAGTTGGTAAACTTAAGTTTGGTTGAAAGTGTGTTTATAAACTTAAGTTTAATTAAAAATGAGTTTGTAATAACGTAATTTATGTTTAGAAATTTTTGTCAAAAATAATTGATAAAGAAAATGAACTTCAACACAAAAATTTCTTGCTTTTGGCCAAACGGCCATTTGAAGCAAAAGTCTGTTGAAGAAAACAAAATTTAATTTACCCAAACCAACATTTACGTCGTTCGAGATGGGGTAAAAGACAGTTTGGTCACCCCAACGGGTTTCCAAACATGCACTAATTGCTGTTGGATGAAGGTCCAGATACCAAATTGGAGCAACTCAGACATTGGCATAAGATTTCATTCTTCAGGCCCATTATACATTGGGCAGGATTGATCAACAGGGATCTTCTTCACAATGTTTTCTAGTTCTTGTGTTTGGTAAGATGATCTGAAAACGCTTCCACATGAAAATCTTCATTGAGGCACTTCTAACTTTCAAACCTCCTTCCATATTCTGTTTCTGGCACTTTGGTACTACCTATACGATGGTAGCTCCAAATAATTTTGTCCTTACCTTCAGTGATTGGAATATTCAGTGTTTTTTCTGCTACCTCAGCTATGAAAATTTGATTAATGACGACTGCATTCCAGGTTTTTGTCTCTTGGTTGGTACTTTTATTTTGTTGGTTTCAAAACATGCGTATCTTGATTGATTCTATGCAGATGTCGAAAAGTAAAGATGAACAGGGCATGTATCAATGTTGCAATCTCAACCCCTTTTCATTTCTTCATTGTCTTATTTCAAAACTATTACAAATAAATGAGATCTTGGAAAACCCATTTCATTATATCAAATAATTATTTTGCCTCCACTTATTCAGGCTTTCTACAAGTAATGATGGCAAACTTAATAAGATCCTTCTTGTATCCTTCTATCATCGATGGCATAGCCAAAGCTCCTTTTATGGTTTTCAATCCTGGCCAAAATAATACAAATTCAAATCTAGAAATTCAGCCTAGCAGCAGTATATATTATTTCAATTGTGGGGGCGGGGGATTTGAAGAAAAGATTCGTGCAAATTATCAGCTTCAAAGGCAAGAAATCCTCCCTTATAAGTTTTTCTTCTTCACCCTTGTTAGTTAAAAAATTCCCAAACTTGCAAGACCTTAGTGTAATAAGACAGGAAAAGCCTAACCAATGCTAAAGGCATATTTGGTAGAAGTGAAATAAAAGGAATATAATGAAAATTTTCTACCTATCTCCTTCCATTTTTCTTCCTACCGAGCATAGCTTAAGTTCTTAATTCTCATCAAGTCATTCGATTGAATCATTTGAATCCTAAGAAGATAATTTTATGGTTACTATCATGTAACGTTTTGCAACTTATAATATATTTCACTGAACATGCAGACCAACTATGTTCAAAGCTATAGAGTTTACTGACTAAGGAAATAATTATCAATGACAAAAGATTTAGGTGGCAATAGGAGATGGCAGTTTGTAAATGCTAATGGCAATGTTAAGCTTACCACTGCGCAAGAGCGATGTAAGACCCTTCCACGTCAACGCTGAGCGTATCACTGCTGGCCAAAATGGAGCAACAAAGGGAGACCAGTCTGCTGACTTGATGTCCTGGCATGGCAGAGGACGGGTGTTTTTCAAATTATCCAAAGACCTCAAGAGTCCACTTAATAATTGAGAATTTGGTAAATTAACTACCTGGAGTGAGAGGGACTCAAGCAATCTAACATAATCAGCAGTTGAGCACCAGGTTGGAAGATAAAATACATCACATATCTTCTTCAAGAGATTTTTCTCCCATGGCTTTAGGGATTCTTCAGCAGGGCCAAGATCCCTGTGGCACCATGTTACTATTATTATTGTGGCACCTGGTGCAGCTACTCGAGCAAGCTCAGCAACAAACTGAAAGTTGTGTGTTAAGTGGGAAACTGAGATGAGAATAAGAGATTACCAGTATACTGTATACAGAATTAAAATAAAAAAGAAAAGAAAAGAAATTCAAGTGTATTGAGCAAAGTCAATAGTTATTAGTTAATCTTGTGTTAGAATTGAAGTTAATAAATGAATTCAATCACAAATAATAGTGCAAGAGAGAATGAAACCTTAGCTTTGTCAGGCATATGTTCTCCACTCTCCATGGACCACACCAGATCAAACTGCCCGTCAGGGAATGGTTGCTCTAAAGCGTCTGCTACTTGAAAGGAAACCTGTTATGAGCAACATATGAATAAATCTACAGGAGATATTAAAAACCTTGGTGAGGGTTTCATTAATTACATGCACACACACACAAACCTTGTGAGATAATCCTTGAGCAGCAGCAAGAGCATTTGCTCTTGCAGCTTGAACAGGACTGAGAGTGATGCCTATGGTTGTTGCCCCAAATTTCTGGGCCAGGTACCTTGAGCTGCCCCCTATGCCACACCCAACATCAACTATACTCTTGGGCCATTTGTTCATTGGGACTTCATCTGGGAATTCAGACAGAAGAATAGCAGTTAGTAAAAGATATTAATATAAGATTTAGGTAGTAAATATGATGATTTATATTTTGTAACAAAAGAGAAGAGAAGAATACCCGAAGAAAAAGAAGCAAAACGAAGGGCCTCGCCAATCATTCGGATCTGAGCAGACCGGTGATCCGAAACAGAAACGGTGGACTCCGGGTCATAGAAGCCGTGGTGCATATGGTCGCCCCAAATGTCTTCCCATAAACCAGACGACTCGTCGTAGAACCCAGCGATGCCCTTCTGCAGAAGCACAAGGCCCTCCTCCTTCACTTGCTGCTTCAACTCCATTCCTCCCGGTGTCCTTGATACCCGAATGGAGCTCCACGACCCGGATCTGGGGAAAGTGGTACCCAAACCCCTGTAGCTGTAGCTGTAGCGGTAGGTGAGATTTGATGGTTGTGGGGACGTGGTGTGCCTATGAGTGTGTGTGTGTGTATGAGTATGAGTATGAGTATAAAAGAGAGAGGGGACGGTAGTTGTACTCGTAGTAGTAGTTGTGATAGCTGCCATGTCTCGCAAATCGCGAGGGTTTCAGACTTGAATGTGAGTGGACTACAGTGAACAGACACCTGAGATGGATTGTGGAGGAATAATCCTCCTTCTAAGAATTTCTCCACCCCACTATCAGTGTCACTGATTAATGTTTTATAATTTATACCCATATAATAAAAAGGATAAATTAAAAAATATTATAAAAATAAAATATTTAACCTCAAAATATGATATTCTAAATTATTTAGATAAATTTAATTAAATTATCATTAATAAAAATTTATAATAGAATTTAATTAGAATTATTTTTTTATTTTCATTAATCAATTTTTGTATACTATGATAATCGAGTTATACAACTTCTCTTAATAAATATTTTTTATATGACATCTTAATAAATAATTACTCTACATAATTTTAGATAATTTTAATTTTTTATTTTATAATTTATTCATTTTAATATTAAATTTTATGTGTTTATTTATTATGATATTTTATCAACTTATTATTAAGATTTTATATTAAAAAAATTACTATATTTTCTTAATTTAAAAAATACTTAATAAATTATATTTAATTAATTTTATTATATTTTTATGCAAAATTTTCATTCTTGTATGATGTATATATTGAAATTTAGTAAATTATATAAAAATATATATATATATATGAATAAATATAATAATTTAAAAATATAATTAATTAATTTAGGGTGACAAGATATATAAAAGCGAGAGATAGTATTAGATACCTACAAAAAATTTGAGATTTTAATATCAATCACTAATAAAAATAATTAATAACATGGTTAACTAAAGATAAGTGAAAAGTTTTTGAATTTTTTTGAATATAAATTAATATGCAAAGAAATATATGTTAAAGCAATTAATATGTGATTATAAATTTCTCTATTTGTAAGCGTGAGTAATAAATTTAATTTAGACCTAGTGACACATGTGTACCTTCCTTTTAAATTATAACATAAGATGCCACATTTCAATTATTGAGATCATATATTTGTCACATAGTAGATTTTTAAATATATTATTTTATGTCAAAATGATACATATTAAAATATAAAGATATATACATTCTCTTTATATAGTTTTTGATTCATCGTTGATAAATTTTTACATGCAAAGTAAAATGAATAAGGTTTGGAATTCCCAACTGTATGTTTTGAATTAATTTGTTTTGTATTTAAAATAAATTATAATTAAGTTTTTTGAAATAATTTTTGAAAAGTAAGCGATTATTTCAACTAAAATAATATTTTCTAAACATGTTACTAAACTAATTTTTTTAGACCACTAGATATTTTTACATATTCAATCCATTTGAAATCGTCTATTAAGACTAATTTTCTTTCTACTATAATAGTATTAGAATTATACGATTTTTCCATAAAAATTACTTCTTTAAATTTTAAAATTTTAAACTCACATCCTTATCTTAAGATATTAAAATTGCTTACTACCAACACACCCTTTTTCTTTTTTGGTGGATTACCCATAGAACTAATAGCAAAAAACAATCAAAAGCCCCTCTAGAGGAACTCTACCTAAATCATCCCACAAAACATCAAATAAATCAAAGGAGGAGAAGAAAAATGAATAACATCAAAATCCTACGGATGACCCAACTTGGCAAGAATATCCACAGCTTTGTTACCCTCCCGATAAACATGAGAAAACAACATATCCCAATCTTGGCTCAAAATATTTAAGATTTCAGCAAGTATAACATAAGTTGGATGAGTATCTATTGGAACATTCTTTATCAGTTTAATAAATGGTACACTAAGAATCCATGTCTACCTTTAGTTTCCTGATGCCTAGATTCTAGGCAAGCATATGACCATGATAAACACCCCAAAGTTTAGTTATGATAATTGAAGAGACTCCCAAGTTAGTTGAAAAACAATGAATCATTGTCGCAACTGTGATCACAACGATAAGGCAACCAAATATTTTTATTAAAAAACAAAATTAAAGTTCAAAGGGAGTGACCACTAATTTTGTTGAGTTAAGAAAAAATTGACAAAACCCTTTTTAAAACTTTAGAAAACCAGTTTGCGAAAACAATGTTAGATCCAGGAGTCACCTGGATTTGGATCTTCTAAAGTAAATGAATAAGTAAGCATCTATCAATCATTGATAGATGAGTGGGCCCATCTATCAATGGTTGATAGATGCTTACTTACTCATAAATTACTTTAGAGGATCCTCCTCCTGGTTATGCACAAGGAATGGTGGATACTAAATCTCACTGCGCCCTTGATACATCTGCTTGAAAACGGTTACGCTGAAATTAATTGTGCGAATTAAATAACTTAAACATGTTAAATTTAGCCCCATAAAATAAACAAAGGCAAACATCAAGAATCACAATATTCACGACTTTTTTTACTTCATATAAGTAGTTTGAAGTTGAATTTACCAAATAGGTGTAAGTCAAAAATTAATTCTTGAAATGGTATAAAATAAATAGTATTATATAATAAGTCGTATCTCTCAATCACGACTTACATATAAATTTTTTATTATTATTATCCCCAATTGTTCTCCTGCATGCCTAAACACTGCAACGCCGATATCTGTGGTTTGGCCTCACCTGGGTGGCTCCACACGGACTAAGTCATTGTGTCGCCAGAACACATCGCGACTGAGGGGAAAGGTTCTCACTAGTATGCAAAGTCTCTTCTCTATCTTAGCTGGGTTCTAATTGGGCAACAACTGAATCTTGGATTGGAGCGGAGGCGAGATGACGGCTAGAGGATGGTTGATTTTGTGTGGCGGAAGTGTGATTTCGCCTGGTAGTGATCATGACGACAGTAATAGTAATCAAATTTTATCGTTCTCACAGACGATACTAATGTTATGAATGAGGTTCAGATGATTACCTGAACAAGGTTGATGAAGATGATTTCCTCTTATGTACGCTGGTTGCGAGGGGTGGATACTTGCAAAAAGTACTCTGACACTCAAGTTAGGTTATACACAAGGTGGACATAATATTCAGAATTAGATGCGTACCTTTGCTACCTTATATGGTATTTATAAGAACGTTTTGGTAAATGAAAATCATGTTTAAATATGCATTAATGAATAATAAATGTTATTAATAAGAATAAGAATGTAATAAAATTATTATCTCTTATAACTAACTCCTTTATTTATAAAGAATTCCATGAGAGATTTATTCTTCATATATAGATATATTTACTTATCTAATAACACTAATAAATATTTGATATTCAACTCTAACAAACTGAGTTATTCTTGAACCGCTAACCCTGAACTCGGTCTAGAATAGTATCTAAGATGAGTTGTCAAACATTCATTAAATGATAAATTTATAATAAATGTTTAAAAATAATTAATAGCCAATAAAATACTTGACAACTCATCATGAATACTAAACCCTAAAAAAATGGATACCATAGAAATTCCTTTTTAGATTAGAAGTGTATTTGGATAAATTAAAAAGAAAATTTAAATATAGTAAAAAATATATTTTTTCTCTATCTTCTACTTTTCTAATTTTTTTTATAAGAAATTCATTTTTATTTTTCATAAAAAATAAAAAACTAATTATTTTTAAATTCTATTCATTTTAATAATCTTATTTAAATAATTTAAAGTAATTAAAATATATTGTTTATTAAAAAATATTTTTTCTTGCTAAATAAGTACAAACAAATGTATCCTAAGTTTGGATCTACAAAATGTAATTATTAAAACATGCTTATAACCAATATGACGTAATGCTGATGCATTGTCTATGCACTCTATAGTTCTCTAGGCTAACAAATGCCAACCTAATTTAAAAGTATTTTGCGAGTCAAATAGATTTAGTTCATGTTTAACATAATTGTAAAAATTTAATTATTTTAATAATTAATTATTATATAAAAAATTTTGTTATAATCGATTATAATAAAATTTATTTTATGTTTGGATATGTTAGTTAAAAAGTAATTTTAAGTTAATATATTTTATTTAAATGGTATAAAAAATTATTTTTATACATTAGATTACTAAATATGTATATAATAATTAAAAAAATTATTTAATTGATTAAAAAAATTATTTAATTAAAAAAATTATATTTATATATTAAAGTGTAATGAATAATATGTAATATAAAATTATAAGTTAAAATTTTAACATTTTAATTTTTTTTAAATACATTAAATTTTATGTAAAAATTAAAGTTAAATTTATCAAAATTACACGATTATTATTATAATAACTATTTTTATTAAATAATATATATTAGAGGTGAAAATAATCTTTCCTAAACAAGAAACACTCCCTTACCCGACGACTCAGATTAAAATAAAAATGTTTAAATGAAATGAATCGGATTAAGTCAGCAAAAAAAAATTGAAAAAATGACTAGGTCAATCAAATCAAATTTGAAAGAAAAAAAAATTATCATACACTTTTTTAAAGTGTATGTACTATTGACATTATTTTTAAGAGTATTAGATTTAATAAAATAATAATAATAGAATAAGTATAATAAATAATATTAAAAAAGTATAAAAAAAATACATGCATAATAAAACTGAAATTGAAATGATAGTCCTGGGAGGGAAAGAGGGGCAGGCCTTTGCTTTACTGAATCCACGTGATAGTTGTTGTAAGAGTCCGAATCCTCTCCAGTACTGGAGGGTCCAGTACTCTTTTTACATGTAAAAATTATACATATATTATATTTTATTTATAATATATATTTTATTATATTTTATTTTATTTATAACATACATATAAAAAAGCACAGGACCCTCCAGTACTGGAGAGGATCCTGACTCTTGTTGTAAAGGACTAGTTAAGTATTCCGTGCAGTTGCACGATTTTATTAATTTATTATTAATTAGTTAATTAAATAATTAATTATCTTATTTTGTAATTAATTATATATTAGAGATTAACTTATAATTAAAATATTTTGAGTTGAAAATTTTAAATAATGATTAATTAAGAATGTGAAATATAGAACACGACTCAATTTAAATCTAATCTTACTAAAATTGAAAAAACTTCAACTAAAAAAAAATTTGAAAAAACTCAGGCGACATAATTTTAGAGGAAATACTATGTTGCGCTGAAAATAGGAAATTATAAATGAAGGAGAGATAATTGAGTCTTATTTTAAGTTATAATTGTTAGATGAAAACTAATCTAATGGACATAACAGACAAAAAAGATAGCTATTAAAAAGACATTTTTGGACAGAAAAAAAGTTATATAGATAGATAACATTAAAATTACAAAAAGAGTAGAAAAAAATTTGAATAAAAAAATTTAAAATAAAAAATAAATTGAAAAAACTCAAGCGGGATAATTTCAGAGAAAATATTGTATTTCGCTGAATATGAAAAACTATAGATGAAGGAGAGAAATGATTGAGTCTTATTTTATGTCACAAATTCACATGAAAATCAATCTAAATAGATGCTGAAAAGATGCTTTTGGACAAAAAAAATATTGTTGGGATTGGATTGTCCATGTGAAGCATTCTTTCCGAGAAGGTAACTTCTATGCTGATTTTTTAGCCAATTACAGCCTCTTTCTTGACTATGGTTGCGTTTTGTTGGAGGAACCCCCTGTTGATATTAGAGGGTTATTGGTGCGTGATGCTGTGGGAATTCTAACCCCCAGGCATAGATCATTGTAGTTCCTTTTCCTCTGGGCCCCTAGCCCAGATGTATTATAAAAAAAAAAAAGTGCAACTCCCAGTGAACTTTAATCATGAATAAAACAAGCACGCAATAACTGTCAAAGAGTTGATGGCTTGATGCCGAGCAAGTTGGTGAATATATTTAAATATGTAATTCTAACATCTTATTTTTTATAAAATATTGTTAAGAAGAATAAAATTTTAATTTTTTTAATTTACATATTTTATTTAAATTTATTTTATAATTATTATTATTAATAAAAAAGGAGAGAGAGGGAGTGAAATGGTGAAAGTGAGAAAAAGTAGGAGAGAAAGAGAGGGCCGTGAGAAACCGTAGGATGAAAGAAGGAAAAAGAAAGAGAAAAAAAATAAGAAAGAGGGAAACAGATAAGAGAAAAGGAAAGTGAAAAAAAAAATTATGAGGTAATAATTGAAATTTTTTTTAAAATAAAATTATAATTTTTAGTATATTTATATGTTTTATTAGTTAATTTATTATTTTAATATTTTATACATATTATTATTTGTGTTAAATTTATTATGCACATATAATGTTATAAAATTTTGATATTTATTTGGCTTTTAAATAATTATAATATTTGATAAAATTTAGAATTATTATATTTTGAGCATTGACCTTTTCATGAGACTAATATAATAAATTATAAAAAAATGAATATATTATCCAAGACTTAAGTTAAATAAATATTTTTAATTATATTTTGTAATAAATATATGTATTTGATTTATATGAATTTTTTTATATTTACCTTGACTTGAAAATAATTTTATGACCTTTATTTTGACCTTTGTAATAAAAAGACTTTTATGCAATAAATATACTATAAGGACTAGAACAAATTATAGACCATGATGAAAACCTGATAAACTATGGACTATGATGAAGACTGGACAACTATGAACTGTGATGTGAATTTTTAAAAGAACTATTAAATTAATTTTAAAACATAGTTGGTCACTTGGAGAATTGATATTTAAATTTAATAATTCTAAGTTTTGTGAATTTTATTGTCATGATTTACACTATATTTGGATGATAGATAATGAGGGGAACGAAAAGAAAATGAGGGGAAGGGAAATAATTTCCTTTTTGGGAGTTTTAAAATACATGAAAAGGGAACAGAACACATTAGGAATCATTTCCCTCATTTTCCCCTCAAATGCCCAACTTTTGTTCTCCTAAAATTGAGGTGGAATGAGAGAAACACATGAGTAATGAAGTTCTGTTCGATTCCGTTAATGAAACTTTCAAACAAATAGAATGATAACTATGTTCCATTTCTTTCATTTCCTTTCCAGTCTATCCCTACCTATTCCGTTCCGTTCCATTAATAAAAAAATTCAAACACAGGGTTATTCATAGACTTGTATATGATGAATTTATTTGTGATATATTGATGGTTTGTATTGCTTATGTTTGTATGTAATGACAAACAAGTGATTCTTGAAAAAGTTTGCACCTAATCGTTGAGAGGCAGAGGGATAAATTTCCTTTTATGTTACCTGCCTGGTTATTGTGGGTATGTCTGACTCTATTGTCATGATGTTAAAGTAACATCAGAGATAGGGTGGATTCCTTATGAAAATAAAGACTTTCGAGCAAAATATGAGACAAGCAGACATGGAAAGAAAATAAAAAATAAATGGCGTATTCCTTGTGATGAGGAACTTGCTTGCTGATATTTATTGATATTTGCTAATAATTGATACTTATTTGTTGATATTTGAGGAATTTGTTGATGTTAATATATAAGATTGTATTGCATGATTTATTTAGCATTCATTATACTATACTAGAATTGTGTTGTTCTTGTCATACTTAGGTTACCATGAGATTTTCTGTGTACATTACACAGCTGAAACTCACCATGTATTTTTAAACATTTTTATAATTGTTTATTTTTTATTAAGAATTTTCAATTCTTACTCTGTTCATGATGTTTTCAGATTAGCTATTGTATAAATAATAGAAAATAAGATAGATGGATAGCTAAAATTAAAATAACATAAATAAATAACTTATTAGATATATTAGCTGAGGCGTGCAAATGTATTGGGTTTAAGAGTATTTTGTCACCACAAGTAGATTACTCAGTGCATATGGTCTCATATAACAAATACTCCCCAGGATATAACAACCACTTCATGCTAGCTCTGCACAAAATAGTAAGGGCACAAGAACATATCTTACACTATGTTTGGATGATAGGTAATGAGGGGAACGGAAAGGGAATGGGGGGAACGGAAATAACTTCCCTTGTTTGGGAGTTTTAAAATGCATAGGAATGGAACGGAACACATGAGGAATCATTTCCCCCCTCTTCCCCTCAAATGCCCAACTTTTGTTCCCCCCAAAATTGAGGGGGAATGGGAGGAACACATAAGTAATTCCGTTCCGTTCCGTTCCATTAATGAAACTTCCAAACAAAGAGAATGGAAACTATGTTCCATTCCATTCATTTCCTTTCCATTCCATTCCTACCTATTCTGTTCCGTTCCATTAATGAAAAAACATCCAAACATAAGGTTAAGATTGCTCACGAGAACAAAATCAAGAATATAATAAATATTAAGTAAAATATTAAAGAGCTTTTCGTGTGTATGTTTCTTTTGTGAAAGCCACTAACTTGATATTTATAGAGGTAGTAAAAAGACCATTTGTTACTAGCTAGAAAAGGTTGGATAAGATACAAGGTGAAACATCAACAACGTTAAGCACCAAAAAATAAGGAAAAGTAGTACTTAAAATGACTAGTAAAATTTGTTGTTGGGTAAACTTAATGTGTTGCAACGAGCACCACCAAATAAGGAATATTAACACCTACTCTCCAACAAGGTGTAACAACATAAAAGAATGAAGTCTAAGAAACAGTTCAAAGAGTAATATTGACTTTGAAATATATTATTTTTATTATAATAAAAATATAACAATTCCCCATAATTTTCAAAGTTAAGAAAGGAAGTTCCTGTGAGCTTAAGAATTCAATGCATATGTACTAGTGTCTTTTGGACTATGAACTAGTACATAGAGTAAGTAAGATATGACTTACAGGAATGCCAATGAGATTAGTACCTCTATAAACATTATTTCACTTGTGAATCAGTGATCTTATCACTCACACTGACTTCTCATCCAAAGTTGTTCAACGTAATTTTGCGCTAATAGGCTATGCACGTCTCTGGCTCATAAGTGCTCTAGAGATTATGTCACAATCTCATAGGAGCGGCCTCATTCCACACTCATATAGGTGATTTCATCAAATGTATACTGCATTTAATGCACCACCCATAAGGGATATGAAATTCGTTAAAAGCTTTCACCTTATCCTCTCATTCAATGCAGTCTAGCACTTCTCACATCATTGAAATGGACAAAAATTAATAGTGCTAGCAAAATTAACTAGTGACTTGTTATTACCCATATGAACCTTATTCATGGGATCTTCAATCACAAAGGTTGTGTTACCATCACTTAATTTTCAAAATGGCTCAAGTTCCATTCCTCTCAGTGTTTTATATATTCATTTTCTACACGAAGATTTTGTCAGAAGATTGACCAAATTTCCTTATGACTCCACATAATTAATGGATTTAATTCCATCTTTTAGCATATGCTTCACAAAATTGTGACGTATACATATATGTCACTATTTTTCATTATACACATTTTTGTTTACTCTTACTATTTACCATTTTAGCAATCACAGACTCTGAAGAATCTATGTCTTCAAGTTTCTTCCATAAAAGAATATCTACTAAGAGATTTCTTAGCTACTCAGCCTCAGATCCTACCAAGTTAATAGCAATAAACTCGGCCTCTATTATAGATCTGGCTATACAGGTCTGCTTGGATGACTTCCAAGCGACATCACCTCCATTGAGGCTAAAAATAAACTCACTTGTAAATTTAGTCTCATTTGAATCAATGATTTATTTAGCATTATGATCATCATGTCTACATCTCAAATTCAACACCATGGCTTTTGGTCCATCGTCTCATCAATCTCAACTAATCTCATAATGCAATAGGGGTATAGAATTCACTAATGCAAGCATCATCAAATACTTGATCATGGTTATCACACTCTATACATATATAACTATGCATGTCACATAACCAAGTTAATAGTAACTCAAAGACAACAATGATATATGAGATACAATGTAAGATATTATATGAAGCACTCAATGCTCTATTTTAATTTTCAAACTCTACATAAACCATTATAAGGATTATATGTGTATTTACTTAATTAATTTATAATACATGTAAAATCAAGTACATAAATGCTACCAATATTTGAGCATATTCATATTGTGATGCACCCCTACTAGATTTCAGGCTATCATATCATATTCTAGACTCAATAGCCTTTTAACTCACTTTTAATCTCATTAAATCATGATTTAAAATAACTTCAACATAAAAATGAATTTATCCAAGAGAGAGACATAAAAAAAAAGAAAATATTAAAACAACATATTACAAGATTATGATTATGACTAATGCACTCACAGGAAAGACCAGCAATGAGGGCATAAAGTCTAACTCAAATTTACTACCCGTTATACATATTTTAGTTTGAACTTCAAATATTCTCACTTGTTATACACTTCACGTCTAACAACAAAATAAAAAAATTCTTTCTAAAATTTTATTTCACACAATTAGAACCACCAAATTGTCTCTTCTTTGATTCAGATAAAAAAATTTTAGTTAGACACCTCTACACTTTAAGATATTTATACTAAGTCATTAATTAACACAATCAAACTACTACTATAATACCATTTCCTCATTAAAACCCCTACATATAGAGAGTAAAACTTTCTTGAAAAAAAAAAGTAACACTTGCTTTACTTAAGATAAATATAAACACTAGATAAAATCCAATCACGTAAATGTGCAACATCTTTTTTTTAGCATGTTAGACTAGCTTATGGTAATAAAGGTAGCACAACACTTATTTAATATGTTTGTTAATTATTGTGACAAACTGAATTAGTTTAGGTATTTTGTTACAACTCAGAGTATGAAAAATAGTTTAAAATGACTTAGATAGTAGCATAAATGACTAATTTAAGGGAAATGAATTTAGAGAATTTGTTTCTAAGTCACAAATAGGTGTAAGAGGATGTAGTTAAAATTTAAAAATAATTAAAGTCAGTTTGGTATTTTTTAGGCATATTGATTGTGTATTTAATGCCCAATTGACTAATAACAGATATGAAAAAATATGATAATGATGAAACAACATTTTTAATGAATCTTAAAATAGTTGTTAGAAGCTGAAAAACTTGATTTAGCTAAATCTAAGTGTTTTTAGCATATCAAAAATTATCAGTGTCAAACTTAAGTCAGACAAGTGGTATACAGGATATAGCCCTTATATTTGACTTGTTTTTCTTGATATTTCATCCCACCTCATTCATTTTATTTCCACAGAAACAAAAGCTCAGTTTACAATAGAAAAACAAGGGAGAAAAGAAGAGAAAGCTAAGGGTAAGGAAGAGGAAAAGAGCAAGAAGGCTAAAGGAAAGGCCAAAGCAGATCTTCCACCATCACAAATCATTTGAATTGAAGCAGATCTTACACCTAGTAATTCATCCTTTTTTCCTCAATCTTCTATATACTTAAAGTTAAGTTACATAAAAGCAAAAAAAAGGTTTTAAAGAGTGAAAATCTATTTTCTTTGTTTGATTCTTGTTTTTATTGATTGAAATTAGCTAATTCAGGATAATGAAAGCATGATAATGAATTTGGTCCTTAGTTATGGTCATTTAGTCCCTAAAGTGGGAATTTGAGTAATGAACAACTAGGTATATGATTTTGGGCATTGATCCAAACTCAAGTGAATCAATAGGTTGTATAAGTCTTACAACATTTTTAAAGATTGTTGGTGATGCTAGAAATCACTTTGGAGCTAATTTTAGATGATGACAGTTGCTAAGTTCCAATGGAACAGTAGCAATAATCTGTAGAATTCTATAAATTTTGCTACATGCGAAGTAGCAACAATACGCAGCCCAGTAGCTGATGCGCATAGCAGGGCAACGGACCCTTAGGCGCCAATTACTGAGCACCTAAGCGCTCAGCGATAGAACCAAACAGAGCATTGCTCTGCCTAACCAGCGCCTAAGAGGGCACCTAAGCGCTGGTTCCATGTTTGTCTTTTTATAAGCCGCAAGTGCACGGATCGAATAAGTAATACAATGAAAAGTAAGATATCGTTCCCACGAGGATAATGATACTTCCAAAACTAAATATCAACCAATATCTTAAGTAATTTTATTCAATAACATAAAAATAGAGAAAAACATATAAACTAAAGACTGAAAAATGATAAATTAAAAATAAAGATAATAGATAGAGATTAAGAAATCCTTCTTCACCTCCTACTTCAATTGGTAATATGTAATCCTCTTAATCAATATAAATGAATTATTTTGTTAGCTTGAGAATCTAATTTAGTTAAAAGCTTATGTCTAGATCAATCAACCATACTTCAATTGCCCAACTCACTATGTTTCCATGACAACTAACACAAAATTCACTTATTAAGGTCTATTCTCAAACACTTGTTATCAATGGCTAAAAGGTATATTTCTTTTCCATTAACGAATCAACTTATCCCCTCCATGAGAATGAAATCGAACATGCATCAACCATACATATGATTTCAAATCAAAATTCTTATATTTAGATTCATCAGATTTCAACAAATTACTTAAAAGTTGATCAGACAATCAAGAGCATTAAGAACCATATGATTGAACAAAACCAAACATCTATATCAACTCAAAGAAGTACAAAATCAACAATATCCATAAAAGGATCCAAAGTAATCCCTAACACAGCTGAGCTACTCTTTGAATACGAAAATATACATCAAAAACCATGTTCATGATACAAGGGAGAGAAGGAAGAAGAGGGAAATGGAAGAAAGCTCATAGATGTGTTCTTTGATGCTTGAATCCTCCTCCGTGAAGAAGATGGCCTCCAACCTTAGCTCCTCTAGCCTCCTCTCAGCCTCCAACTTGAAAACCAAGCACAGCTTCTCTAAATCTAAAAAGCTCTCCTTCTAAATCTAATAAAATAGTATTTATAAGCCCAGTTTTCTGCTTCACGCCACGACACGAACCACCTTGCGCTGTGGCTTACACGCCTTTGCACCATGGTGCTATAGCCTCGGGTCTTTAGTATACAACTGGTTGAATGCATCACGCCACAACATGAATATGTCTGCGTCGCGGTGTGGGATGCTGTAATGCTTAGTGGGCTTTTTCTTGGGAATTTGGGCCTTGAGTTGTTTCAATTCATTTGTTTTGAGCCCATCATACAGTAGAGAAATCACCAAGTTAATAACAAGTTGTAAATCCACTTAATCGCTCAAAGAATATACACCATTTGCTTAATATCACATAGGAAGATTTTCATATTGAATTTGACAAATATAAGCTTATAATCTTTCATATATGCATATTAACAAGGATTAAGCTATCAATAGAGCACATATATAGGGTACAAATAACTATATTTCATGGAGTTATCACACCCCAAACCTAGGTTTTTGCTAGTTCTCGAGCAAAACAAAGTATGATTAAGTAAACTTGCATTGACAAATCATGCACACATGCATTTAACAACTACTATGAATTCAATTTTCTTTTTAAATCACACTAGTGTGCAATGATTATATCAACCCTCAAAATATGCTAATGCCTCACAATTAGCTCAACATATACACAATCTTTATCATGCCAATAATCAAGCGTCCTATCATGCACATCACATCTACTACAAACATGTAAGATAAACTTATTCTTTTTAAGTCATACTCATCCGGATAAATTTATGAGCATACATGTATATGAATCAAGAATCCACATGATTATAATTCAACACTCTCTCCACTAATGTAAATCACACATAATTGAGGATCAAAAAGGTTTTCAACAACTTGTAATGTAAGGCCAAGGGTCATGAGTGAAAGAACAAAGAGGGAATGATACAATACAAACATTGAGAAACTTAACATGAAAAAATTCAAGACTTGAGCCACTAACTGATACAATAAGGGTATACAAAATGAAATAAATAATACTATCCAAAATCACTCAATGCTTTTTGTATTTACTTTCTTTTCTTTCTTTCTTTCTTTCATTTTTCTTTTCTTTTCTTTTTTCTCTTTCTTTCTCTTTTTTTTAACAAAAGTAATTTCTGGTATATCAAAAGGTTCCTTCAAGCCACTTTTGTATTGGCACAACATTAATACCCCAATCATTGGACTCAAGTCAAGAAATAATATATTATGAACTCAACAAACATATATGGAAGGAAGAAAATGCAATGCTTTCACATGCATTAAAATGGTTATATGGTAAGGAATACGAGGGATTGAAAAACATATAAGGTCGAACATTTAAAAAGCTTCAAAAGGGACGCTAAGGATAAAAGCATATCAAGGTAAGTTCAAAAGGTTCAATCGGTTCAAATAATATCCTAATCATTTCCTCAATCATGTACAATCTAGGATTTTACTTCAAGAGAGTTTAAAAACAATTTCAAGGATAATTGAAGTCTCCACATGTATAATCCATAAACATTCTCTAGACAAGCACTCACATATTTTCCAAAGTCAAACAAGCATATAAGTGGGAAACACACCATGTATAAAAAGAGACTAGATTGATTCAACATGCTTCGAGATCGCAAATGGTTTCACTAAATGAGGACAAATTGTAAACATTTCTATCATTGGCCAACCAAAACTACACTAACAATTGGCAATATGTCATATATTCAAATAAATCCATCATTTTCAATTCAAGCATGCATAACATCATGTACATAAAAAAAGATTGAAAATTTTTATCAACAACCCATCAGTAATAGTAAAACTCAATATATAATCATGATAATATAGTGACTATCACTACTGCATACTTTCAACATCAAAACATGTTATATATTAAACATTAAAATATCCAAAACATGTAATGATACTCCTCCAAACCACAGTGAAGCAGAGTCCTCGCTGTACATGGTGTATAGGATACCTGAGCCTGTCAAAATATCAGCACATTAGAACAAAACATTCTAAAATATGTAAAATAGACAAAATATATACAATACAGGGGAGCTCGCCGTGGCGTGAATGAGTTTGCGCCACAGCGTGAAGTTATCTGCATAATTCTGTAGAAACTTTGAACTTGCGCCGCGGCGTGAAGTATCTTACGCCGTAGCGTTAGAGATCAGTCTGCAAAATTTTACAGCAAAATCATTTTTGCTGCTAATTCTGTTTCCCTTGGGTCTCTAGCACCTGTAAAAGTTGACTATAAGATTAGATTATAGTATGTACAAACAAAATAACATAAAACCATAAAAATCAAACTTATTACTTATTTATGAAAAATCATAACAAAAAACATAAAAACTTGAATTAGAACTAAGTAAACTCCTTGTCAATATTTGTAATACAGAAATAAAGTCTTATCCCCGGCAACGGAGCTAAAAACTTGTTTGTTCCTTTATAGGCTGTAAGTATACGGATCGAACAAGTAATACAATAAAAAGTAAGATATCGTTCCCATAAGGATAAAGATACTTTCAAAGTTAAATATCAACCAATAGCTTAAGTAATTATATTCAAGAGCATAAAAATAAGAAAAAACATATAAACTAAAGACTGAAAAGTGATAAATTAAAAATAAAGATAATGGATAGAGATTAGATAATCATTCTTCATCTCCTACTTTAATTGGTAATATGCAATCATCTTAATCAACATAAATGAATTGTTTAATTAGCTTGAGAATCTAATTTAGTTAAAAGCTTATGTTTAAGTCAATCAACCATGCTTCAATTACCCAACTCACTATGTTTCCATAAGAGCTAATACAAAATCCACTCATTAATGTCTATTCTCAAACACTTGCTATGTATGACTAAGAGATATATTTCTATCTCATTAGCGAATCAACTTATCCCCTCCATGAGAATGAAATCAAACATGCATCAATCATACATATGATCTCAAATTCAAATTCCTATGTTTAGGTTCATTAGATTTCAATAAATCACTTAAAAGTTGACCAGACAATTAAGAGTACTAAGAATCATATGATTGAACAAAATCAAACATCTATATCAATTCAAAGAAGTACAAAATCAATAATATCTGTAAAAGGATCCAAAGTAATCTATAATACAGCTGAGTTGCTCACTGAACACGAAAATATACATCAAAAATCATGTTCATGATACAAGGGAAAGAAGGAAGAAGAGGGAAAAAGGAAGGAAGCTCATGAATGTGATCTTTAATGCTTGAATCTTTCTCCATAAAGAAGATGTCCTCCAACCTTAGCTCTCCTAGCCTCATCTCAGCCTCCAACGTGAAAACCGAGTGCAGCTTCTCCAAACCTAAAAAGCTCTCCTTCTAAATATGATAAAATAGTATTTATAGGCCTAGTTTTTTGCTTCACGTCGCTGCATGAACCACCTTGTGTCGCGACGCGCCTTTAATTTAGGTCATTGCTCCTCGACTTACACTCCTTTGCGCCACAACGCTCTAGCCTCAGGTCTTTAGTATACAGCTGGTTAAATGCACCATGCCGCGATATGAACATGTTTGCGCTGCGACATGAGATGATGTAATGCTCCTTGGGCTTTCTTTTGGGCTTTTGAGCCTTCAGTTGCTTCAATTCATCTGTTTTGAGCTCATCCTACAATAGAGAAATCACCAAGTTAATAACAAGTTGTAAATCCACTTAATTGCTCAAAGAAATGCACCATTTGCTTAATATCACATAGGAAGATTTCCATATTGAATTTGATAAATATAAGCCTATAATCTTTCATATATGCATATTAACAAGGACTAAGCTATCAATAGCACATATATAGGTTACTAATAACTACATTTCATGGAGTTATCATTCCAAAGATGAAAAACTTCATTTCTTGGACACTTTGAGTTTCCTAAATTGATGGAATCATTAGAGCTATCAAAAAGGTCCAACCCAACCCAGCCCATTAAGCCCTAGCGCACGTAGGCTAGGGTCAAAAAACTCACAATACAAAAAAGCCCACAAGGCCAAAAGCCCATAGGGCCAGGTGGGCTAGGGCTAACCTATGAGCTGACTCACAATAAAAAATTTTAAATTTGGCCCACTTATTTAATGGGCTGGCCCTAGCCCACCCATGGGCTAGCCTACTAAAAAAAACTTGACCCACGTATTTTTTGGTGGGCTTGCCCACTAAAACAAAACTTGACCCATGTATTCAATATCACACACCACTATTTGTAAAGAATTTCCAAACATTAGAGATTTTTTGCGGACACTACATGAGGAGTTTCAAAAACAAATTCATCATCCACATCAGTCTTATTCACAGACTCCATAATACAATTTTTTAACCCCTAAACATTGAACCAAACAAAAATATAAAAAAAAAATTAGAATAAGCAAATCAAGTCAAGATGGGTAATTATAAAACACACAACATGGTAGATTATATCACCAAACACAAGTCAAATTATGCACAAAATAATATTAAAAAATTCAATGTCAGCCACTTCATTTAAATCAACATAACTATAGCATTTCACTTCATTTAGATAGGCAAAATCAACACAAAATCTAATATACATACCTAGAAAGTAGCAAAGGTCATAACTAGGAATGCATCCATTGACTAGGAATATTAGGTCACTGAATGGTAGTCATAACACTCTTCCATCCCTTGCCAAACAAAATAAAATTACTACCATCATTAACTAGGAATACGTCCTAACCACCTGAATTGACTTTGTAATTTTTAAAGAATAATGTCAACTTTTAGACAATTAATTTGACTAACATGAGCATGGCATAATTGTGACGAATAAGCATGAAGAGATCTATAGCTATTTACTTTGTAGGTAATCCCCATTATATTTTTCAAACAATATAAGAAACAAAAATACAAAGTTGTTCATTAATAAAAATATTAAGAAAAAGTTAAGATATTAATTACGCTTTTGAAATAAACCGGCATCCATGAGAGGAGAACAAAGTATCCTTGCAAATTAAGCAAGGTCAAGATTATTAATACAAGCACCTTATCAAGCAAAAGGTATACATGGCAATTAACTATTCGCATTTCATTTGTAATGACATTGAAGCTCAAACAATTAGCTCGTCACATTCAGATATCAAACAACCATTAATCTGATTCTACATACACTCATCACTAGACACATAATGGATCAGTTTCTCATTTTTGAGACATAGCAATATTCAGCAAGCTTGAGAGCAGAACCTAAGTTGGCTGGTGTCACCTATTAAGCAATGAAGCAAGCTAGTAGTATATGCAAAAAAATAACACCAGCATCCAGCAGGTACAGAAATAAAGCACACTATATTTCAAGAAAGGATCAGATAGTTATTTCATCAAACAGGTAGCATGCAAAAAAAAAAAAAAAGAAATGAACCAACACACTAATAACCTACCTCGATCAGAATATCAAAAAGCAGAAAAATATTTAAATACATCAATTATGGTTCAAGTTTCATAGTACAAAACAGATACAGAAAATTAAGAGTATATTACCAATTTACCATAGATGGGGAAGCACGAAGCTTAATCGTAGCATTATCGTAAACTATAGCAGCTTCCTCTACAGTATTATAGGTACCCAACCAGAGCCTCACCCTTCTAGCGGGATCTCGAATCTCAGTAGCCCATTTCCGCCAAGGTCTCTGCCTTACGCCGCGGAACTTTCCCCCGTTGTTGGCGGCGGAAGCCTTCGCTGATCGCCAGCGACAAGATGGTATCTCACCGGCGAGTCTCTTCCTAGAGACGATGGTGACGTTTTTTGTGGCTGATTGAAGGTGGATTTTTTATTTGAGATTAAGGATTTGATTAAATGGGATATGGGCTAGGGAGCTTTGTGGGTCAGTCCCATCTTAACCCACTAAATAAGTGTGTTTAATGGATTAGGGCTAAAAAAAGTCCCATCATATGATGGACTTAAAAAAATGGGTTAAAAATAGGGTTTAGTGGGCTATGCTGTGGACTATAGCCCATATTGACAGTACTAGGAATCATTAGTATATGCTTTCTTAAGTGTGTCAAGACATTTTTAGGGATATTTCACCAAGAAAATAACCACCTAGTATACAAGAACAAGTTTGAGTTTTTAAGCTTTTATAGAGTTAAGAATTGATTGAAATGTAATGTTAATCAAGAGTTGGTTTCTATACCAGTTTAAGTGGAGCCATAGTACAATTATCTTAATTAAAAGAGTGAGTTAAACCCCTTAACCTTGCAAAGTAGTGAGTAAAACCCTTTACTAATAAGGTAATTGTGAAAGGTAAGTATATGTACAACAATTTACCTAGGACAAAGTAGTGAGCTAAGTTATTTGTCAAGTAACATGAGGAATATGATCAACCTTATGTAAGTGTAGTAAAGTGAGGTAAACTTACTAACACGAGTCTTAGGATGAGTTAAGTCTTAAGTTAGGCAATGAGGCGAGTTAAGCAATTTGCCAAGTTTAGTTGAAGTTACATAGTTGTATGAGCGATTGTGTAATATCGAGATAAATTAGATTTCTATACATTATACAGTTGTATGAGCGATTGTATAATGTTGTTATCAATTATGTGTATATGCAATTTATATTAGTGAATGTCATGTGAGACATGTATATTGTTGAAAAATTTTATGTTCTCACCTCTTTCTATATTTCTATGGTAAGAGCAAGTCCAGACCCTAGTAAGGGGGTAACACTGTTGAAGAAGGAGCAACAAGACTAGATAGCTTTTAGTTTTTGTTGTATAAACAACTCATGTATTTTGTATTTTGAGTTGTAGTTTATTTGTCGTTTTGTTGTTATATATATAAGATTATGCCCTTTGAGGTTTTTGATGTATACATTTATGACCTACTTTTATCGTGACTCTCCATATATAACTCTTTAATTATATGAAATTAGAATGATAGTAATAGTAGTAGTAACATATTTAATGCTAATTATCTTTGTATAAGTAATTGTATCAAAATATCTGTGTTAGAGTGTTGCAAAATGAGCTTCATAAACGAAAAAAATGTTTTGCTATTAAGGTAGCATATTGTCAGAACAACCAGGGACATAAAAATCCGAAGGACCATGTTCAACAAAAAACTCCAACATAATAAGTTTGAAACCATTTAAAGTAAAATAAATAATGGTTCATAACTCACCCGGATATGGTAACAACTCATGTGAGAGGAAAAAAAATTTTGTTTACCTTCATCGTCATACAATTCAAATCTCAAGTAAAAGCATATCCCTCTTTCTTACTCTATGGGTTGTTAGTTATCAAAAGGTTTTATGCAGGTAACATCAAGAAAAAGCGTTAGTAATAGTTATCCATCATGATATACTCTTAAGATTGTTGTATAAATAATAGAAAATAAGATAGATGAATAATTAAAATTAAAATAACATAAATAAATAACTTATTAGAGATATTAGTTGAGGTGTGCAAATGCAGTGGACTTAAGAGTATTTCGCCACCACAAATAGATTACGCAATACAGATGATCTCATATAACAAATATTCCCTAGGATACAACAACCACTTCTTGCTAACTCTACACGAAATAACATGGGCACAAGAATAAATCTTAGGATTGCTCATGAGAAGAAAATCAAGAATATAATAAATATTAAGTAAAATATTGAAGATCTTTTTCGTGTTTATGTTTCTTTTGTGAAAACCACTAACTTGACATTTATAGAGGTAGTAAAAAGACCGTTTGTTACTGGCTAGAAAAGGTTGGATAAGATACAAGTTGAAACATCAGCAACGTTAAGCACCAAAAAATAAGGAAATAACATAGAGAATGAGCTAGATCATAACATAGAGAACCGCGGATGGATTAATACAAAATCAATTATCTTTTTCCTGAGCATTTGTGACTACAGCTCTTGGATCAATACCCTTACTCTCAATATTTGATCAATTTCACCTGCGCCAACTTGCGACGTCCCTCATGTAAGACAAACCAAATGAGGCAAGTTTTTCGCAATCTCACTATGCTGCATTTAAATTTGGACCAAAAGTCTATTTCTGAAGTCTACTGCCTACTCGGATGACCAAAAAGAAAACCATTGTTGTGAACTGAAGAGACACGAGGCAACAATAACTCAATCTTTTCCTAGAGGCAGCAAAAACTCCCGAAAAATGCTAGATGTCTCTCCATCCTGCTTACGTTACAAAATCAGAGTTTAAGTGTAAAAAACAAAGTGAACTCAAATATAATTTGATGGTGAAGAAAACTATAAAGATGTGAAGTAACGTGAATATAAGTGTGTATAAATAATATTGTTGAAAACTACCCAGCAATTGCTTGAGTCATTTATTTTCTACATTCTCAAGACAACCTACACATCAGGCAGAAGCTGGAACCCATATTGGAGCTCATCTTATGATCGGCCATAAATTGAAAGATATAATCGTAACAATGAAGCCTTCATTAAAATATTCAATAGAGTTGTACTTTTACTTCCTAAAAGGGGATACAGAGGTCATTAAACAAATAAAAAATGAAATACTTCATGAAGGGCATTTACTCTGAAATGCCAATGTAAATGTAATGTAATACCGTAAAGAATACTAACTACAATATATGGATTATACTCCTACTCTCATAACTAGCATCATCAGATACGGATTTTGCATAACGAATTTGAAATAAATAGTAATACATGGCCATAATTGACTCTTAACAAATGACAAGCCTACAGTATCTGAATGCATTATGGCACCAGCAGATTCAATCTAATCCGCAGTCTCTTTTTTGGCTTCCTTGAGGTACTCTTCCATTTCATTCAGCCAGAGATCAGCAAATTCACAATTCTTCCAAGCCTCAAACCATGGCCCTCCACGAGTATAATGGATGGCCTTTGGTAAAGTAGTGGGATCATTCTCAACAACCTTGTTATGCCCCTCAAGAAAATTCCAAACAAATGGTATGGACCCAATTTCAGCATCATCAAGCCATTGAAACCTGTGAAGGAAAGCACCAGTCTGTGTATTGACAGTGTCAGGAGTGAGAACACGGTTCTTGGGATGGCCACAATTATACAGCACCATTGAAGACCAATTCTTTCTTGGGTACACAGTTTGCACTGCCCCATCCATTTTTGTGGTCTCCTTTGGAGCATAGTCATGCTGAACACACATAACAGCATACTTGTCCTGAATCAAGTCTCTCAATTCCTTAATATCAGCCAAGTACAGAAAATCACAATCCACAAACATTGCCCAACCTTGGAAATTGGCCAAGCATGGTGTCAAGAATCTTGAAAAGGAGAACTCAGTGCTCTCAAATTGGCCCCTCTCACGCCAATACAAACCACTTCTTCTCAGATCTGACTGTTTAATTGGTATGATCTCAACAGGGATTGAAGACCTTTTCAAGATAGAGTGGCGGCATACCTGAAAGGCAATGTCTTCACGCGGATCATAGCCTACGAAGATCTTGAAGGGCTTCTTCTCATTCTCAGCAGCTCCTCCATTACTAGTTAGTGGGTGAATTTTGCCATTACTCAAACTCATCTTCTCAGCGCCTCCCTGTTCATACCCCCACACAACAAAACAATGGTTAATCTGGAAAGATATAAAAAAACAGAGACACCCATTTGGCTCCACAGAAAATCATAGAAAAAACAAAGATAAAAATCTAGTTTTTTTCCCTTCCAAAAATCAACAGAAGGAGACCCAATTGGGGTGTAATGTAAACGAAACTAGTCAATTTTCCAGCATTCCCTCACATTATAGAATATATCACAAATTGAAACATGAAAAAATGAAATCATTAATGAAATCTGAAAAGAAGAGAAAGTGGAAGATGGATAGAGAGAGTACCAGAATGAAGGGGTGATTGAAGCAGTAGGAGATAAAAGTGGAAGAGGGTGTTGTTATTGGACTTGGATGGAGAAATGGGTCTGTTGGCTTTCAAGGGAAAGAAAGAAAGGGAGTAGTAAGAGCGTTGGAGAGAGGATTTAGCGGTGACGCACATGCACGCCGACAGCGGTGGATATCATATATATACAGAAAACAAAAGGAAAAAAAGCAAAATTCCAAGTTAAGGGAAGGAGCAAGGAAGCAATTTTGTGCGCTGGATGGGTTGACGCGTGTGTTGCAATAGCTGGATAACACGTTATGACTGAATCCAAATCCTTTTACATCCACCGTTCAGCTAGCCCAACCCATCGATTCTACTGATATTACTTTCCAAATTAGTAAACCGAATACTAGGGGTCACAAATCAATGGATCACGCGCATTTTGAAATTATATGATGCATAAGACTCATTGAAATAGTATATCTCCTCTATAACTTATTTATAGCAATGTTTATATTAGATTATTTTTTTTATATTTAATAATATAATTTATAATTTTTAACTTATTTACTAAATATTTTCTATATCCGTCTTCCCGAATATTACATCAATACATCATGGTTAAATTAGTGGCTTTCTTTCCTTCGTGGCCCAGCGCCCATTCTCATGGTTAAAGGGCCAACGTCCATTGTCAAAACGGCTGAATTCACCATGGCTAACTACTAACTAGCATTAAGGGGACCCTTTTCTTCCTTTTATTATTTAATTTTAATTTTATGTATTTTTACTATCATTTACTATAATAATTCTTGCACCTTTTTACAGCCAAGTCAATGATGTGTTTATCATCGGAATTTAGCTAAGATGCCATTTTTGTTTTTATCCCAAACTGGTATATTATAGATTTAGACAATTTGCAATCACTATATAAATGTATATTATTGAAAAGAAACAAAAGAATTGATTCGACAAATTTTAAATTACAAGACACATTTATTTATTTTTCCCTGTTACTCTATTTCTGTAGTGATTACAGTGAAATGAAACTCAAATAGGGGAAATTCAGAAACAATTTAATTCTTTGATGAGTAAAATCTTTTTGCAAAAGAAAAAAAAAAGGTTCCGTTAGCCTAGTTATTCAGTTTTTCTTTTTCACGTGATGAAGGAGTATTAAAATTTGAAATAGCCAAAAAATTTGGTCTTGATTCTGAAGGCTAAGTGTGTGTTTGGTTTGCAGTTAATAAATTTAAATTTAGTTAAAAGTGCGTTTGTAAATTTTAGTTTAATTAAAAGTAAGTTTGTAATAACATGATTTATGTTTGAGAATTTTTGTCTCAAAAGTGAGTTTGATAAAATGAATGATGTTTAGATGAAAGATTAAAATCATTTTTGAAGTAAGATTGAAGAGAAAAATATTTTCCAACACACTTTTACCCAATGAAAAAGTAAAAAATTTTTACTTTCACTCTAACGCACTTTTAAAAATATTTTTCGTTGAACTCAACTAAAAAACAAAATTGTCAAATATGATTTTACGCCTTTCAAAAACTTCAAAAGTGTGTTTGGATTTCCTAACTGCAAACCAAACAAACACTAAGCGGTGGACTTTCCATTGTCTGTTTATACATATACGCGACGAATTCTTACTTATTAAGAATGTACAACCAAGTGTATATAACCAAGTGTATATCATATACTCACATATATATATATATATATAATTTTAATTTTCTCACCATGCTTTTTTCACATCAAATTTTACATTACTTATCATACTTTTAAGATGAATATTCATATGTAAATATTTTTTATCACTTAATCATAATTATTAAAAAGTAATATAAAAAATAATATAAGAGAAAAAAATTGATGTAATATCATTATTTTTTATATGTATATGTATGATGTACGATGCTTGAGTGTATTTCTGAAAATTGTCTTCAAATTAAGGTGGTATCACCACTTCATTAGTTTATTTACTTTGTTAGGAGTGTACCACACTACCATATTCAAGTTTTGTTTACGAATTCAACAATGATTTTTTTATTATATTCTTTTCTCATATTATTTTTTATATTTTTTTTTACTATTAATCATATTATTATTTTTATTATTTTCTCTTATTTAATCATAACTATTAAAAAGTAATTTGAAAAGTGATGTTTGAGAAATGAAATATGATGTATGAGTTGGAAGCATTATATGTTTGGACTCTTATATTTTTACATCAAATAATATATATACTTTTTTTTCATATTATATTTAATACTATTTATTATACATATTTTTTATTATTTTTTTCACTTAATCATATCACTTAAAAAATATATAAATAATCATCTACATGCATGATTAACATTTTCCCATGCACAAGCGAATGCCACTAACTTGGAGATCTCATTCTCAGCATTGGCCCAGAAGCAGAAGCAGCCCTGTAAGCGTGTGTTTGGTATAGATTAGATTAGTTTTTTTTTTGAGAAAAAAGCTGTTGTAATAATATTTAATCATGTTTAACAAAATTAGTTTTAACTTTTACATAAAATTTAATGTAAAATAAAAAAATTTTAAAACTAATTTTCGTAATACTAAAAATTAAAGCTTATAATTTTAGTGTGTGTTTGAAAAAGTTACAAAAATTTAATCATGTTTAATGTCGATTATTGTATAAAAACTTTTTGTTATAATTGATTATAATCGATTCATTTTTATATTTAGATATTAGTATTTGTAAATAATTTAAAACTAATATGATTCATTTAGATGATATAAAAAATCATTTTTATGCATTAAATTACTAAAATATATATAGAATAATTAAAAAAATTATTTGATTGATGAAAAAATAATATTTACATATCAAAGTGTAATGAATAATTTATAAGCTAAAATCATAAGTTTGAGGATGTGTTTGTTTTAAATTATGATTAGTTTTTTTTTTGATAAAAAAGTTGTTGTAATAGTGTTTAAAAAGTTTTTATTTTGTATTAAATTTCGTGCAAAAGCTGAAACTGATTTTACTAAACATGATTAAATACTATTACAGTAACTTTTTTCTCAAAAAAAGCTAATCATAATCTATACAAAACACACCCTGAAACTTATGATTTTAGTTTATAGATTATTTCTTACACTTTAATATGTAAATACTATTTTATCATTAATCAAGTAATTTTTTTAATTATTCTATACCTATTTTAGTAATTTAATGAATAAAAGATTCTTTTTTATATAATCCAAAAGAATCAGATTAACTTAAAATCACTTTACAACTAATGCATCCAAGCATAAAAATAAATCGATTATAATAAAAAAATTTTATATAATAATCGATTACTAAGTATAATCAAATTTTTACAATTTTTCCAAACACACACTCAATCTTTAGCATTATGAAAATTAACTTTAATTTTTTTTATTTTGTATTGAATTTCGTGCAAAAATTGAAGTTAATTTTACCAAACATGATTAAACATTATTACAATAACTTTTTTCCCAAAAAAAGCTAATCATAATCTAAACCAAAGCTTATAAATTATTCCTTACACTTTAATATGTAAATACCATTTTGTCCTCAATTAAATAATTTTTTTAATCATTCTATACTTATTTTAATAATTTAATATATAAAAAATGATTTTTTTATATATATCCAAATGAATCGATTAAGTTAAAATTATTTTTTAACTAATACATTCAAACATAAAAATAAATCAATTATAATCAATTATAACAAATTTTTTATATAATAATCAATTACTAAACATAATCAAATTTTCTCCACTTTCTCAAACACATCCTAATTCCCTTTGCCATTGGAAGCATAACCTGGTGCAAAGTTTGAAGATCAACAGGCTTGCCTATCTACGACGAAAACTGCAGCATATGTTTCGTTATTCATACAATAAGGCAGGTTCCCTCCTCCAATTCCAGCAGGCCCTCATTGTGTATCTGTATCGGCTCCTACTCTCCCAAGTAAACCCATTTTTTATTCACCTTGGTTACCTCATAATCTTATCCCTGTTGGGTTATCTGGCTTTGAAGCTCACAAAGCCAAGAACTTCCACTGTTTAATTGGCCAAATGACCTTGACTTGTTCTTCACCTCCGTTTCAGCTTCCACATTTTCTGGCCTTTCAGTGGTGGAAATGGAAGTTTTCTCCAATAACCAACTCATCATTATTATTACCATTCTCATGTTACTAGGTGGGGAGATTTTAACTTCCATGATTGGACTTGGGTTTGCTTTATTTAAGTTCAAACTCCCCAGGCATCAAAGTATCAAAGTAACAAAGACAGTGGGAGTAACCCAAATTCTAAGACCTTGGAGGATCAAATTGAGTTGGGTATATCATCTATCTCTGATTCTGAGTCACAGAACAAAAACGACCAAGTTATTACTAGTGTTATTCAAAATGGTAATATGGACACTTGGAATCTGAAGCACAATCCCAATAGAGATGTGGGATATGTGGTTCTGGGTTACCTGATAAATAGTTCATTGTGTGGGTTCTATTCTGGTTTATTTGTACTCGAGCATTGAACACAGTGCAAAAGAAATACTCAGAAACAAAGACCTAAAGAAGCACACATTTTAGTAGTTTCTTCTTTTGCCAATTGTGGGCTTGTCCCTACGAACGAGACATGATGGTTTTAAAGAAGAATGCAGGTCTCCTTCTGCTTCTCTCATTCCACAGATCCTTCTGGGGAACACGCTGTACCCTGCATGCCTGCGGCTAGTGATCTGGGCATTGGGAAAATGTACCAAAAGAGAGGAGTTCTTTTACATTCTGAAGAATCATAGAGACATGGGTTATGATCATATGCTTTCTAGTATCCGTTGCTGTCAAGTGGCTATGACTGTTGTGGGGTTGCTTGTCACCCAGTTGATGCTGTTCTGCACTCTGGAGTTGAACTCAGAAAACATGAAGGTTCTGAATTCCTATCAGAAGTCGGTTGCCTCTTTGTTTCAAGCCGTAAATTGTAGGCATGCAGGTGAATCTGTACTCAATCTTTCCACCATCTCTTCCGCCATGTTGGTGCTCTTTATTGTCATGATGTAAGTTCTGTCATTAACTATCTCTTTTAAAAACTTAAAACTATTAGATTTGGATATATGAATAGTTTTATATATTTAACATGACGCCCCTTAGGCAAGAGTCCTTTGAGCATGAAGCATGAAAAATGCATAAAATCAAACTTCAGTACTAATTGGTCTCAACGGCTCTAATATATCATGTCATGGATGGTTTTATATATTTAGCAAGTTGGTATCTTAATTTCCACTACACAACTATAAATTTCCACATGTATGATGAATGGCTAATTTGATACTCTCTTTGTTGTTCCCCTCCCCTACACTGAAACAACAGGTATTTGCCACCATACACTACGTTTTCGCCTATAAGGGACGACGAAGACAACAATAAAAACTACAAGAAGAGCAGCAATGAAAAAAAGAATTTAGTGGAGACTCTTCTGTTGTCACAGATCTCTTACGTGGCCATTTTCATTATTCTCATTTGCATCACCGAGAGAGACAAGCTGGAACGAGATCCCCTCAACTTTAATCTCTTGAGCACTACGGTAGAAGTGTGAGGCTCTTTCTCACATACTATTGTTGATTGCTAAAGATATTATAGATATATATATTGATGTAAGGAGTTAATATTAATTTGCATTGCATATGTGAACGTGGGGTTTTCAACAGGACATATGGCTATAAGAGGCAACTAGAACCAGATGATCACTGTATAGACAGTTGGACTGTTTTGGCAGGACGTTGCAGCATCAAAGGGAAAGTGATCTTCATTTCTGTCATGTTTTTTGGCAACTTAAAAAAGTTCAGCAGGAATGGTGGCAAAACATGGGCCCTATGTCAATCAATTTGGCCGAAGACAGGGATATCCTTAATTTTATTGGAGAATTTCTTAGTTATGTATGGTTTTAATTAGGCTCAGTACTCTGTTTTAACTTCAAGTGTGCAAATTAAACCATGTACTTTCCTTTTACAAAAAGAACATGCTGATCGTTGGCTATTTTCTTTATACCATTCTTATAATATTTCCTTTGTATATAATAAAATAATACAAACACATTTTTCAAAATATATCACTTTCTCCTTTTTTAGAGAAGTAAGTATAATAAAAAAGTATAGAAAGATGGTGTACCAAAAATTTTTCTTTACAATAATAATATTTGAACCTCAAATAATATCCACACATATTTACATGTTTCTCAATTTATATTTGTATAATTTTAATTATTTAATTACAACTTATCTCACTTTATTTCTTACAAATTATACTTTAATTTCATTACGTATCTCAAGCTTAATTGTTGAACATCATTTTCATTACATTACACTACTTTCATTTTAGATAATACTCCATCCATTTCAAAATATATCTCGTTTAAATTTTTTATAATAATTAAGAAACTTATTAATTGTACATAATTTTAAAAAATATAATTACATTTTATTAAATTATTTCTTATTTTAGTAATGTTCTCTCATTTTAATTAATATTGATGCAAAGAGATAAAAAATAATGAATACTTTTTTAATATTTTAAAATATTAGATCAAATAAAATAAAATTTAGAAATGTATTGAATGAGAGTGAAAAATGTAATTAAACTAATAGAATAGGAGAAAAAGTTCTTTTTTTTTTCGAAACGAGGAAAAGTACATTTTATCCAAATATATAAATATAATTTTTTTTTATCCGTAAGTATTTTTTTCTCCTACAAACAGAAAGATGAGAAGAGCACATGATGAATGTTAGAAGATCTGAAATGAAAAGTTGGCCAAAATTGAGCCCTTAATTAGGCGAAGTGGCGCGTAAATCGGCAGCAATAATTAGTAATTAAGTCGGTGACTGGGTTGCTAAGCTTGTTATTGAGTTGTGAGTTGTGACAAAGTTGATAAGAGATGAAGATCTAGAGAGAGAGAGAGAGAGAGAGTAGAGTTGTTGAATTTGGGAGAGGAGAGTAGACGCAATCGAATTGAATAATCTCTTATCTAGAAATGCATTTGGAAATGGTATGGTGAGGATGAGAGATAATAGATGATGATGATGATGGGTTGGGGAAGGGGAATATACGAAGGGGTAGTGGTGGTGGGATCCTTGTGTTTGCTGGGATGGGCTGGTCTCTGGTTCCTCAACCGTCGTCTCTACAAAGAGTACGAAGAGAAGCGAGTCCTCGTTCAGATCATCTTCAGCGTCGTCTTCGCCTTCTCCTGCAATCTCCTCCAGCTTGTCCTCTTCGAAATCATTCCCATCCTTTCCAAAGAGTAAGTAACTCACTCACTCACTTTGTTACTATCTATGCATTTCAGCATTTCCATTCCGAAACCCTAATTGTTATTATTATTATTATTATTATTCTATTCATCGATCTAATAATTCTAATCTATCCTATCCATCTTCTGATACTGATCTAGGGCAAGAGTCCTCAACTGGAAGCTCGACCTGTTTTGTTTGATTCTGTTGCTCGTCTTCATGCTTCCCTATTATCACTGTTACTTGATGCTAAAAAACAATGCTGTCAGGAACGAAAGGGCTGCACTCGGAGCTATTCTCTTCTTGCTCGCTTTTCTTTATGCCTTTTGGCGCATGGGTATTCACTTTCCCATGCCATCCCCTGATAAAGGTACTCACCATCAAATCAAATCACTCCATAATGTTTAGTTATTTTTTCTTATCTGTTAGTGTTCTTTATGTGTCTGTCTGTCAGGTTTCTTCACTATGCCTCAACTGGTCAGCAGAATTGGAGTCATTGGTGTTACTGTCATGGCTGTTCTGTCTGGTTTTGGTGCTGTCAACTTGCCTTTCAGTTACTTATCCCTTTTCATCAGGTAATCACTTCATTTTCCTTTTCTCACCCACTTCAAACCAAACAAAGTCCCTGTTAATTTTCTCTATCCTTTGAGCCACTACAATGGGAATCCAGGAAAGGAAAAGGTAATATACGGGAATACTGAACATTGGACAAGCATGCCTGAAATAAAGATATTATGATCTAGTTTGTTGTTTTTTGTTTATTCTCATGATTATTGACATCTAACACTTCTATTGATTAGAGAAATTGAGGAGGCAGAGATCAAGTCCTTGGAAAGACAACTAATGCAGTCGATTGAGACTTGTATATCAAAGAAAAAGAAAATTATTCTTTGTCAAATTGAGATGGACCATAACCAAGGATCTGAGGAGGTTTACATTTTTTTTACCTTTCAAAATGTTTATGATGGATGGAGTTTTTAATTTTTTTTCTTTTGCATTGCACCTTATTTATTTATTTCAATAGAAGAATATATTACTAGAAACAAGGAGACAAAGTACATCTGGGGGAGGATATGAAACCCTCCTAACTAGAGAAAAAGAAAAGAGAACAGTGAGCCTAAGTGTCTCAAAAATGCAAAAAAGCTGTCTAATTTATTTGCATGTAAGTTTTAGAAAAGAGAATCATGTCGTTGTTTGATTCACGTAACTAACCCCATCTGGTGGGAAAAGGCTTTTGCTGTTGTTGTTGTTGTAAGTTATAGAAATTCCTGTGAAGCTACCATTAGCATAGCACCTAAGAGAGGCCCTCAAGACAATTCTATCCCATAACAAATATCAGGGGAAAGAGACACGGTTAAAAATATGGACATTTTTCTACAAACAAATACTCCCAGACCATTGCATAGGCCATAGACCACACACTACTATAAAATTTAGCCTCCTTATTCCTGCCAAGTGCCAAAACATTTAATATCTTTAAAACATATAATGTACAAGTTAATAATTTTTTTTAAAAAAAAGGCATTTATTTTTGTGTTCCATAATAAGTAATAATAATTAATGATTTCTTTGTATAATATAGACTTTTGCTTTAGTTTTATAGATTTTTTAAAAAAAATGATAGACATATTAGTTATCAAATGCAGACTTTTCTGTTGACTTGTGCATTGAGTTTTTTCACATTCATTTAATTTTCCTTGAAAAAAGTGCATTTTATTCTCCAAAAGGGCTCATGTTAACAGGACCTGGACAAATATAAAGAATTTTCAAGGGGTGTAAACCATTTTTTTTTATTTGCATATATCCTTTGAATTTCTTTTTTCTTGCTTTTTGTTCCATTCACTTTGCAACTCATCTAAACTTTTTTGTTTCAGAAGTTAAATGCTAGATCGCTATTTAAACGTATAGTTGGTACTGTTGTTCGATCTGTGCAAGAGGACCAAAAGGTGCAAGGTCAGTTTTCTTTTACTCTTATAAAGGCCTTTCAAAGTTTTACTTTTCAAAATCTTGAGAGATGTGATTGCAATGTTGTTTTATCAATTTGATACCTTTCAGATTATGATGGTGAGATGAACCTGCCTTTCAATGGAAACTGATTAGTTTTTTTATCATTAAACTAGGATGATAATTTTCCAGCTGTATTGCTTAACTTTCGCCCTAGAACTTTATGTAGCTATAGTCTTGTATCCTAACATTGTGAATGGGATTCACTTTGCTCTGCAAAGTGGGAGTTTTTGGGGATATATTTTTGAAGCATTTTATGATTATCAAAATGGGTTAGTCCTAGCTTAACTCTGGCAAATATGTAATAGTGTGTTTAAATCTGATTGGAAGCAAAATCTGTTGATTTGTTCAAATTATTATTTTATTGTCATACTTCTTGTAAGTTTTCCTTAATAATGTTATGTCTAATTTTATAATCTTATTTTGTTGAAATTTTGCTATAGATATATATTACAAAATTTGATATATTATTTTGTTAAATGTGAAGATATCAAAGACATGGAAGCAGAGGTGCTGGCTTTAGAGGAGCTTTCAAAGCAATTGTTCCTGGAGATCTATGAGCTTCGCCAAGCTAAGGTTTACTTTATTCGATATACCTGGATTCCCCAATTTCACTATCAATTAGCCTTTTTGTGAAGCACGTTTGCTTGTGAGAATTGAGCTTGGATTGGACACCTTGCTTTTAGTGCTTTCTAAACTACTATTTTTATTATCATTTTTGTATGTTAGAAATCATTATGGGTTATGATTTTCATATGTCTGAAGGCACACTATTTGAATTATTTTCAATTGAATTGTTAATTTTCATAGTCATAGTCATAGTTTTAGCATAAATGGGGGGTTATTATAGTCCTTGTTTTGTATCACAATCATTCAAAGTATTATTGGTCAAATATATTTTTTATTGTTCCCTCTCTATCTATCTTTTTTTCTTCTATGTCAAATCCCTAAAATTTCATTCTTCCCTCTAAAACCAACCCTAGGCCTTCACCCAATGGCTTAAGTTCTTATGTTGAATTGGTTCTTGACAATGCAGTCTGTGAATGTAGGCTGTTTGGTATGGTCATTTTGAAGAACATATATGTTGTAGTGAATGATAAAATTAGGTGACTGACTTTCTATCAAAATATATATGTACATGCATGCGTCTAACTTCTTTTTCTCCCAAAAATTAACGCTGTTGTACTTCCCATAGTCTCTGCTTATTAAGAAAACTGGTTCTGACTTTGCAGGAAGCTGCTGCTTATTCTCGAACTTGGAGAGGGCACATGCAGAATCTGCTTGGCTATGCTTGTTCTGTCTATTGTGTGTATAAAATGATCAAGGTATTGTGACTTAGAACAGCAAGAATTGGTATTTTATAGGCTAGAATTAGGGTTTCTTGGATGGATTAATGGTCATGAAGCGTTAGATGAAGGTTTATTGTGGGCATGTTAGGGCACAGATGGTTTGCATTGCAAGCAACAGGATTAGACTTTAGGATCAAACTGGAAAGCTATTTACTGAATAATACTCATAAAATGCTTCATTGATTTGTTTGATCGCATTATTTCCCTATAAACATAGACTTAACGTATGGTGTTCTATGTTGATGAAATCTATCCTGTGGTAATAGTAGTAATATAGTAGACCTTTTACAATTACATGTGAGAATTCTTCTTCACTTTAGAATCAATTGTAGTGAAAGTGGCTAATTGATTCAATCTTCATTTGCAGTCACTACAAAGTGTTGTGTTCAAACAGGTAAGTCTCATTCCTCAACGATTTTATCTTCTGCTGTTAATCATATTTTCCAACTTAAATTGCATTTTCCCAACTATTGGACTGACTTTTTTTTAATTATTTTTTGTGTGTGCTTTTTTGGTGATAAATCCGTTATTATGACAGGCTGGTTCAGTTGATCCTGTGACAATGATAATTAGTATATTCCTACAGTTCTTTGATATAGGAATCAATGCAGCCTTATTATCACAGGTTAGAGTCTAGTTGCTTGCCATACCTTTTCTAGAGTGTATTAGTGGTTTTCTTTCAATCTGACTCCAAAGCTGATGCATTCTTATCTTAAAATTTGTGAGAAATCACTCATTAAACTTTTTTGTTGGTAATAACTTGCAGTGGACCTGTCTATTGTAGCTTTTGAGGTTTATCTTTATATATCATCTTTTGGCTGACCTGTCTATTTTGCTATTTGTAATCAAGAATATCAAGAACTTTTAGCATGTTCTTAGGATTATATTGTTTTTGGAATTTTCCAATTTCTTTGTTGTTGACTGATTATAAAATTTCAGTGTTTTGCGTTTTCTGATGTTGTATTTTGTTGACTCATTGTATTATTTTATTGAATTTGTTATGTATTTGTTTGTACAGTACATTTCCTTGCTATTCATCGGAATGTTGGTTGTGATATCAGTGCGTGGATTCTTAACAAATCTAATGAAGGTATTCCTGCAGCTTTTGAATCTTTGATTGCTAATATTTTCCATTTGAGGTGTTTTAGAACCATAGCTTGGATTCAAAAACATTACTGGACAATTTTCGCCTTTTTTTTCCCCTGGTTACGAAGGAGGTCTAAGACATGGTGTGGGGAGCGGGAGGGTGGGCTAAAGTTGAGGCAAAGCTGCCTTGGTGGAATTTGATCCTTGGATCAAGCAGTCCCCAAAGGGATTTGGTGCCTCTTGAGCTAAGGCACTTGGGCATTAGTCCTATAAGAGAGCTTCTTCATTTTCAAGGAGGATATTTGTAGCAAACCAAAATTGTGCCTACAATTACTATAGGACTTTCTGGCCAAAATACTCATTTATAAAATCTTATTGCAAACCAAACACACACAGCGAAGAGATACGATTGTCTTGTTGACTTATTGTAAAGCTTTATTTTATTTTTTATTTTTATTTTTTTTGCTGTATGCAGTTCTTTTTTGCTGTTTCAAGAGTTGGAAGTGGATCTTCAAGCAATGTAGTTCTCTTTCTGTCTGAGATAATGGGAATGTATTTTGTATCTTCTATTCTTTTAATCAGGAAAAGCTTAGCAACCGAATACAGGTATCAGCTTCAATTTGTGCATTAGAAAATGATTTGCATATTAGAAACCTGTCCAGCATAATCAGAATTGCAGAATTTAGGTGCTATTTATTTTTACATGTTGCTGGAAATAACAATGCATGAATACTAGGTGTAAGAAAGGTACATTGAAATGTTGACTAATCGAAAACTACCCTTTACAGAATAAAAGTTTGTTGATGGGAGAGAAGTGAGAAGATAAGGCATCCTCATAATAAAAGGAAAAGAAATAATAGAGAGCATCAATATAGTAAAGCCTTTCGCTGCTGATATGTGATGAAATAACTTCATGAAAATAATTATGAGTAGCACACCATATGGAAGCCAAACAGAGTAATCTATCCCCTAAGAGCACTAAAGCATACTTCATTCAATATTTCTCTCTTCTCTAGCGTCTTTCTTTCTCTTAATGGGGTATCCAAGCTAGAAACATAAATTGTGACTGTTATTCATATGTAATTTAAGTCTTTTTATGGATTTATTGGGTCTCTGACTCCTTCATCCCCAGAAACACTTTATAAGTGTACATATCAGGCACATTCTTAGTCTACAAGTTGCCTCCAACTTTATGAAGTTGATGTCTACTAAGTGCCACGTGCCTTAAAGCTGGTAACAATATGATGAATGTTTCATCATGTATTTTTTAGCATACAATCATCAAACTAGTTTTCGTTCTGTAGAACTGAACTCAACATACTTGTAGACCAAAGTATGGGCCTGATGGTTTGTTGCACCTGTCTTCACTGATGCAAATTTAGCATTCTTTAATATAGTTAATATTTCATAGAACTTTGCAGGATGATCAGTGTTTATCCTGATGATTTCTGATCTGAATCTCTTGGCAGGATTATTATAACAGAGGTATTGGGTGGTGATATTCAGTTTGACTTTTATCACCGGTGGTTTGATGCAATTTTTGTGGCTAGTGCATTCCTTTCATTGCTTTTACTATCTGCACATTATACATCTCGCCAAACTGACAAGCACCCAATTGATTGTGAGTATACTTATACCACTTAAGTCTATGAGCTAATCTTCTGACAGGCAGTTCAAACTACTGATCTAGTTATTAGAGAAATTAATTATTTACTGCGTTCACTCTTTTGTTTGTATGTTGAACAGGAAACATACTCCCTAAATGCCTGTATAGTTTATAAGGCCAAGAAAGGTACAATGTCATGCCAGTAAACTAATAGGTTCATATCTTTTATATGGGTGCCTTTGAATTTATTTGATCGTTGATAGATGTTATTCACTATTTCTATATGCCAGTGCATAGCTGATTAAACATCCGATGCTAAAAATGATCGTTGAGGAGAGGGTTGATATTGTTTCAGTAATAGCAACAAATGGACATACTGCTAAATCAGAATACCAATTTTTGGATTATCTTCTTTGGAAAGTGGAAGATTCTGAACCGAAATAGTTTTTGGGCAATATGTTGATTTGCTTATGCTTTCTTTGAGTATAGAATGAATTACATGAGAATATCTATTCTCTAACTTTTCGAGTCACATTATTAGAAGTATATTTGATTATGGTCATTTAAGTGTGATATCATGTAATGGTGATGTGATAATACAATGTCTATCATTGATGTATGATATTGATATGAACATAATTTACAAAAGCATCAGTGTGTGTATTATTAAAGAATGGTCTAGATGTTTTCCACAAGATAAGTAATAGGAGATCGTCTCTTGCGTTTGTGTGCATCAAGAAAAAGAACCCTCCACTATCTTGTGTCTTTGTCCTCCTACATTATTATTTCTTTATTCATAGCAATGATTCTGATTTAATTTCAGTAACCAACCTCATTGTGCCTAATAAGAAGAGGAAATCGTATCTCCATGAAACCAGTCAATGTGTTGCCTCATAAAATAAAAGTGGAATGGGACTTAAATGGCCTGAAATTCTAATTCATTTATGGATTCAACAAGTCATCTATATCATATTTTCACATTTAGTTAATTTAACAATAACTATTGACAATTATATTGCTTTTGTTTTTTGTTTAATTTTTCAATCTCGACTGCAATTGTATGGTTTTAGATTTACTACATATGTTTAATGGCCAGATGTTACACTATATTAAAATGAAATGGCACTATCTTTAGTAAGGATGATACGTGAAGATTGTTCATCAGCAAGGAAGGCAACTGAGCAACGCAGCATTTAGTTTGCTCTAATGGGTAAAAAGAATGTTTCAGCCCCATGGAAAGTAATCAGTTAAAGCTCGTTTAGGAAAAGAACATTATGATGCTCTATTCGGTCAATCCTGGGTGGTTGCTAATACATCAAAATGATGTATCAACCTAGTGTACCAGTATTGTGAGAGTTAAATTGTTGATCACCTGTTGCTTTATTATTTGGTAAGAAATTAGTCCCATGGTTTCTTTGTGGTGTACAGGAAGATGCAGTGTGTAGTCACAGAGTAGTTTGGGGGGGCTGTAGGGCAACTACCAGGTCAACATTTTTGGGCACCTTTATGTCTTATGTGTGGGAGACGATTGATTGTACTTCTAAAGGGACACAACTATTACATGTTATTTGAAAATTGAAATGATGTATCTCTTTTTTTTCGGTTTTCGTTTTTGCACTTCTTCAGATGAGTTTCTATGTGATTTCTATTTGCTTGTTCGAACTTTTTCTCCATTCGTTTTACAAATGATGTTTTGCCTCCTAGGAGCCAGTCTTGTATTATTACATCCTGTTCTTTTTAAGTCACGTTTTCATTCATTGGGGAAATTAGCTTGGGTTGATTTGTGATTTGGGAAATGATTTGAACAAAAGTGAAATGGAAATCGAAATGGGATAGGATAATACAGAATGATCCTGCTTGGAAAAAGTGTTTTTTATTAAAAAAAATACGGGAGTCACAAAAAGCATATAAAAAATAGGTTAACAAATATTTAGAAATATATTTAAAAGAAATGCGGGGTACCTCTCATATTGGATCAAGATGCTATAAAAAGATTTTATTGGGCCAAGTCCACATTTTTGAAGACATTTAAATTCTCTCACACGTTACCCTACCAGACCAATAGCTTTTATATCTTCCATCTTAGATAAGGTAATTGTCGAATGTCAATAGGGCCCTTTTTTGGGTTTTTTTTAAACACATTTTTTACATGTGATAGATTAATTTTTACAAATACAGTTAAATATTTAAGATAAGATTTTTTTTAATGATGTTATTTATATATACATAAATTTTAGAATTAAACACAAAATTATATGAAACCTTTTAATTGCAACAAAGCTAGATAAATTAACTTTATAATAATGATAAACTTTTAGATAAATTTATTGTTGATTGGGTCATGAAAAGAAATAAAAAAATAAATTTTATGCTTATTTAAGAAAAAATATTTGATAAAAATTGATTAAATCGACCTCAACTAAACTGATTAAGATTTATTTGAGTTGGTTCGATTCTCCAATTAAAAATAGATTGATGAATTTCTCAAGAAAACTGGTTGGATTGGTTGGGTTGGTTTTTCCACTTAAAACCCAATCAAATCAAGGCAAGAGTGATATACTAGTATTTTAAAATAATGTTTTCTTCTAATTCTATGTTCTGTCCAATAAAATTTAAAGATATAGGGAAAATGTGAGGCACGGACGCCTGCCACTGAGGCGTTACTGCTGACCCATGCCATCCTCACGCGCACCTTTCGCACGCGTTCACCGTGACTCACACGTGCGGGATGCACCCTTCATCCACCTTGACTCGTTTATTTCCGCAGCCCAAAGTTTGTTTAAAAAATAATATTAATAATAAATAGTAATAAATAATAATCGAGAAAATTAAAAAAAGAAAAAAATCTTAAATGGAAAAGACCCTCCGCAATTTTTTTTAGGTTTTGGATTTAATTAATTAATTTCATTTAGAAAATCTAGAGAGTGAAAGAGAAAATTTTTGAGGAACACAGAGAAATTTTAGAGAGAGAATAAGAGAGATGAGAGAGAGAAAGAGGGCACTTTAAGCCAGCTGGGTTAGATGGATTTGGATTCTCAGGAAAAAAAACCCCATTTTCAAGATTTTTTTTTATCAGATCAGAGAGAGATAAAGTGAGGAGAGAAAAAAAGGAAGAAATTTTATATAATTGATGTAGTAATTTATTTATTATTATTATTATTTATAAATGCAGAGAGATTGTATAAGATCCTCTGTGTGTAATTTGCATATCTAAGTGCATGCTCATCTGGGTGTTGTTCTGAACCCTTCTTCACTTTGAATCCAATATCCCATTTGGTGGGTCTCTTCATAGATACTCAAAACTCTGATACCCCACAAATTCAAAGACACAGATTTCTGCGACTCCAAACGACATCAAAGGAGGCACTTTGCTGTTTGTTGTCATCGGCAATGGCCCAACGCAAGGTAAGGTAAGGCTGTGTAATGCCATCAAGATGCTTTCCAAGCTATAGGCATGTGAATTTTTCCCAGTTAGGGTTTTTGTTTTAATTATTCAAATTTTCATTTTTTAAATCGATTTGTTGCATAATCTTTTTTTTTTCTTGGAACTGTTTTTGTGTTTTTGATATGAATACATTGGAAAAGTTGGGTTTTTGTTCGTTCTGATATGGTGAGCTAATTAAGTGTGTTGTTGTGTTAGGGTTTGATTTTGTCAGAGGAAGGGGTTTTGGGAATTTGAGGATTTTTTAATTTTTTTAGGGTCTGTTAGCTCACTTCAATTAGTATTTGTAAAACTGCAATCGCTGTTAGATTCTGGATTTTGAGAGAAGTATTTCATGGATTAGTACTTGCTTAGTGTTTTGGTTGAAAAAGTTGGAGCAATATTTGTTTAATGTGGTTTGGATGTATTGTCTGCATGACAGCAGTATTGAGAAGGAATTTCCGGATGGTAGGACCTCAATTTAGAGTCATCATGATGTTCAGGAGAACATGCTGAAATAACAGGGTAATTCACAATCTGTTCCTTCTCTTCTTTTATTGCAATCCATTTTTATTTTGTTATTGTTTTGAAGGTGTGAAATAGCAGCCGCATTTGAATCGCATTATTGTTTGATGAACTGGAAGGATGGGAAGATTAAATATGATTAACATCATTCCTGACAAGTTGCCATAATTCTTGATTTTTGGCAGTGATGGTGAAAAAATCATGGGAGTGGAAGATTGGAGGCGCTGTCATCTTTAAACTGAAATATAGGCATGCATGAATATGAATGTATCTGTGTGCGCATTGGTCTCAGTGTATACCCTCAAACGTAATTACAGAAAATGTTACAACATATCTGAGTAAACCCATTACTGGCACAATATAGAAAAAGATGAATACTAGTCATTGAACTTCAAAAATATGTTTCACACATATAATAAGATAAAGCCTGATGTAGCTTGTGCTTGTGATAAATCAGTTGTGGTAGTCCTATGCAGTAACATAGTAAAACCTTGACATTGGAGGGATCCTTAACCTTGTTAAAATAATTAGTGAGCTAAATTCTGATTAGTGAGAGTCTGAGTCGAAGGTTTCATCTTTCTTTTAACTTATGCTTTGTTTTGATTAGGTATAACCTGAATCTGGATAAACATTTGTCAAACATTCTATGATTCGGAACGCTGATATGAGACTCGAATCAGGGACTTGTAACGTGTGCTCAGCTCCTTGTTCATCTTGCATGCATCTTAACCATGCTGTCAGGGGGTCAAAGGCTGAAGAATTTTCTGATGAAAACTGTCGCTTAGGGGAGGCTAATAATCAGTATTCTATGGATGAGGGTAATGTATCTTCTCTTAGGAGCAGAGCTTGTGAAAGCTTACAGCATACTATCAGTGAAAACAGTAACATTCTCAGTGTTAATTCAAGTCATGATTCTCTATCTGAAAATGCTGAGAGTGGACAGACCTTGTCAAATAAGTTTCAGGATTCCAAGTCTTTAGAAGGTCATGATGACAACACTTCTTGTATTAGTAGAGCCAGTGATGCTAATTTAGTGAACCATAGCCATCAAAGGAATGAAGACAGAATAAATATATCTTGTAGTTCTGCTTCAGTTAGTCGTTTAGGGGCCGAAGTATCTGGAAGTGCTCCATCTGTTGACATGTCTGGCTTGTCTGAGATTCCCTCTTCTAAAGATGCAGATAGTGGCCATAGCTCACCTAAGGTACAAAGCCTGTATGGACAATCTCGAAGTGGTAAATCTCTCTCAGGTTATCCCAGCTTAATGCATCTGGAAAGGGATTCATGTTCTCATATCCCAGAAATGTCAGAATGCTCTATTGAAAATTCTAATTCATCATTGACCAAAGAGAGGGCGCCTATTGTTGATTCTGGTGAGAAATCTATTGCCAATAAGGATAGCCTTATTGACGGTACTGCCAAGGTTTCACCAAAAGTATGTCCAAAGTCAGAAGCAGATACTGACAATGATGTTTGTGATGCTAAAGATGAAGATCGTAAATGTTCAGTCCATGATGGACAGCATGAGAAGGCTGAAGAGCTGGTTAAATCACCTGGCATGCAGGAACCTCAATCTGAAGATGAGAGTGGTGAATCAGATGTTGTGGAGCATGATGTGAGTATCTTTCTTTTCTTTATATTAGTTTATTTTTTGTTGAAACTAAACTTGATAGAGATGAAAATGGTAGGGGTGGAATGTAATGGCATCTGTGGAGATGCTTAACCTCAACTTCCATTTCTGATTTCATTGACTGGTAAATAGGTAAAAGTGTGTGACATCTGTGGAGATGCTGGTCGTGAGGATCTACTTGCCATATGTAGTAGGTGCAGTGATGGTGCAGAACACACGTATGCATAAGAACCTTTCACCTTATTTCTTATTAGCATCTATTATATTGTTACAAATTCCTTTCACTAAAATGAGTCTTACCATTCTTATTTCTTTGAATCAGCTACTGCATGCGAGAAATGCTTCAGAAGGTCCCTGAAGGTGACTGGTTATGTGAAGAATGCAAATATGCAGAGGAGACTGAAAACCAAAGGCTGGGTAAGAGTGAACTTGTATATGATATTAAAAAAAAGTTGTTCTGGGGTCTGATATTTTACTCCCTTTATGCTTTCTGTGTATGCATAATGATTTCTTTGTGGAACTGAATTTTCATGTTTTTGATGTTGAGGGTAGCATAAGCATTCAAGCACCCATGTCTATATCTATGGTTGTATGCTGAAACATATTTGTGGATTTGAATGTTGTGGTTCAGATGTTGAAGAAAAGAAAATCCTTAAAGTTAGTTCAACTTCACATGTTTCTGGGAAAAGACCTTCTGAAAACATAGAAGTAGCTCCAGCAGCAAAAAGGCAAGCTCTTGAATCAAGCACAGGATCACCAAAGGCATCAAGCCCCAGGAGATTAGCTCAGGTGTCACAAGAATCTTCATTGAAGAGCTTAGATAAAGGAAAAGTGAAGCCTGGTCATCAGATGCCTATTCGTAACCACTCTGGTGGTGATGACAAAGAAATTGCTCGTTCTCCTTCCATTGGTCCCTGGTGTCAAACTTCAAAGAGTATGGTTTTATCTTTCATCTGTTGTGCTGAACTGCAGCTAGGTTCCTTTACAATTTTGTATCATGTCGCCCAGAGTTTCATTTATTTCAAGCACCATTTTTTGTTCTTTTGAATAGGTTTATTGTTGAAGTCTAATTCATTCAACAACTTAAATTCCAAGCCAAGAGTCAAACTTGTTGATGAAGTTGTTCCCCAAAAACCGAAAGGGGGTGGTGAACATACTTCTAAGAATATGGAGACACCTGCCCGGATGACAAGCAAATCAACGTTATTCAAATCCTCAAGTTTGGGCCGTCCTAGTGCAACTGAATCAAAAGTTAAAATGCTTTCACCCAAGTCTGCAACCGCTCAGGAGTTGAAAGGATCAAGACATTTAAAAGAATCAGGTGCATTTGACAGGAAATATCTGTCTAGGACTGATCGTCCTGTGGTTTGTTCATCAGTGGCTAGTTCTGCTGTTTCCACACCTAAGGGTGATCAGAAGCTTACACCTCGTGGTGAAACTACTAAACCTTCTACAGTTAACAACAATCGAGAGTTGAAGCTTAACCAGGATGGAAAATTAAGTACATTATCAAAGTCAACAAGTAACATAACCCGTAAAAATTTGGAACCTCAAGTTAGTTCAGGTGTGATCTCAATTGGAAGTATATTATTCCTGCTATAATATTTTCTTTTTACCTTCTTTTTTTGGGTCTATTTGCTGCTCTTGATATTTCAGTTTCAGTTTAATAAAGCCATCATCTATGTATTTTGCCCTTGTTTTAGTTTCAATAGGAGCATCTTGGAGTGGTGGATTTTGTGCTTGGAACTATGTTATCTGCAAAGGGTATTTCTTATTTATTCTTTGAATTTTACAGAGAGAATGTCAACCAGTGTTGATGAAGCTCTACAGGAAGTGCTGCCTCGATCACGAGTAACTGCAAATCAGGTTGAGAAAAACAGAGATGATTCTAGTGATCATGTGAGGCCAATTGTTACTACTGCTTCAAAAAGCCCATTCTGTCAAAAATGTAAGGAATTTGGCCATTCTCTCGAATGTTGCACAGCTGGTAGTACACATGAGTCTGGTGCTGAAGTATCTATCACTGCTTCAAGTAGTTCAAAAGAGGAGACGCATAAAGGTAATAGATTGAAAGCTGCAATCCAGGCTGCTTTACTTAGAAGGCCTGAAATATACAAGAAGAAAGAAGCACCTAATCAAACTGATGAGGTTTCTACATCGGTCACAGACTTGAATTGCGAATTCAGTTCACAAGACCAAGTGTTGGTTTCCAGCACTCCAAAGAATAGTATATCTGCTGAAGAAACCCACGAACAGCATGATATCCTTGAGAATTCTACATCCGATTCTTCCAAATGTTCGTCTCCCAATGATTTGAAGCAACTTAACACTTGTCCAACTGATTTTTGTTCCCAACCAGGAAAGTCAGATTACGTTGGTCTTGCTGCTGGAAAGCCTGTAGTGAGAGACTTGTCTAATAAAGCTATGGCAATCTCAAGTGTTCTTACGAAGATATTGGCCATTCCAGAATATGAATACATTTGGCAGTATGAAACATCTATTAATGAACTAGCTTGTCTTTAGTTCTGGATTTCTCTTGCTGTATTACCTTTCATGTTTTGCAATCAAGTGTGTTCTACATCAGCTTTATTGTTTGCATGCAGGGGTGTCTTTGAAGTGCATAGAAATGGAAAGCCTCCTGACTTATGTACCGGAATTCAGGCACATTTATCCTCTTGTGCTTCTCCTAAGGTTCTTGAGGTAGTGAACAAGTTTCTACCCAAAGTTCCCCTCAATGAAGTTTCTCGGTTGAGTACGTGGCCTTCACAATTTCATCAAGGTGGTGCTAGAGAAGATAATATTGCTCTTTACTTCTTTGCCAAAGATATTGAAAGGCAAGTATATGAATATCATTCTTTTATTGACAGTAGGCTATGAAATGCAAACATATTTCTATGTTGAAGTTATTGACTTTTTTAGTGATGTTTTGATGCAGTTATGAGAGACACTACAAGGGTCTATTGGATCACATGAGTAGAAATGATTTAGCACTTAAAGGGATTTTCGATGGTGTCGAACTTCTCATATTCCCATCCAATCAGCTTCCTGAAAATTCACAGCGTAAGGAATTACTCCATACTTTTGCCAAACAGTTCAACATTGTAAGCAACTTGTGAATGGACACTTATGGGTTTGGGGCTTGTGTTGAAATTTATGCCCAGATTAGTGTTCATGGACTGCAGAAATTCTGTTCATATGCAATTTTTAAATGTATTGGGGAAAGACAGCTTGGGAATTCTCTCTTACAAAGAGTAGCTTGCTTCTGTTCTAAATTGCATTTTAGATTGTAGGTTTTTGTAAAAGGATGGTTACTTGGGTGATTATATGCCTATTACATGCCTGATTGGTGATCCCCATTCATTTTGATTCAGGATTCTAATTCTATATATTGTTTTATAAGATGTCGGAATTCTGAGTAAGACTAACATAGATGAAATGCATTATGGTTGCAAAGAATGAAAATGTTTTATATTGAATTTGGACTTGGTCAAAAGCAATAATTTGACCTTGCATTCAGTAGGCATTAGTTTGTCAGTAGTGCTTAGTTTTGGCCAACCTTTTGTTCCCCTTTTGATCTTTATTGGGGTATGCTCAGCTTGCAATTTACATGGCTGAAATTTTAAATGCATATCTATGTACCACTTTTTTTAATAAGAAAATTTTTAAATTCACTTATTACTACATATATCATATGTTAAGACTGCTGACAACCTGTTTTTCGGCAGGCTGGAATATGTTGTTTTTCTTATGGGGCGTATTTAGGGGGAGGAGGATCAATCATTTAGATTCTGCCAAAAAGATTTGTATTCCCAGTTTGAATGCACCGCCTGTTGAGGAGGATTCATCAACTGCTGTTGTGACTTTGTCTGAAATGCAATGTTCGCCAAAGCGCACGGATGAAGAATCAATTGCTTGTGATAAAGCATGCAGTGCACTTCTCCCATCCACTTCTGTAGACCAAGGTCAGATTACGGTAAGTAGGAATATTGATATCAAAGGAACTATTTTTGGCCAGACGCATTTGGGTTCACAAGTAAACTTAGAGAAGCAAGATAGCAGAATTGACAGCAAATCTACATCAAAGGTTCCAACAAGCAGTACACTATTATGTCAAGAAATGAAATCCGCTGGTTCGTCCCTGGTAATGTTTTTATCCATAAATGCATAAATTGATAGACTAAAAATTTTGTTTTTTACTTGATTTTTATCTGCTCACTTGCACTTGCAGTGTCAACATTGTGATCTGATCATGGTCCCCTTACTATTTAAGTTAGAAATGCTATTTTGACTCCCTAGATAGATTGTGGAGATTGCTTTGTATAATTTTTGTTCAGCTTTGATGGTCCTACAATGAGATTTCTTTACAACTTAGGGGGTGTTTGGTTTGTTTTCTGTTTTCATTTTCAGTTGATATGTTTTCATTGATAATTGCAAACATGCCATATTGTTTTCAAACTTTTGTGAAAAAAACGATGAAAACAACCTTTTGTGAAGGAAATGGTGAAAACAAGAAAATGATGTTTTCATCATTTCTTTCACATAAGTTTGAAAACAAGAAACAAAGTGAAAACAATGTAGCATTTTTGTAATTATTAATGAAAATATATCAACTGAAAATGAAAATAGCAAAACAAACCAAATGCCTCCTTAGTTTTCTGGTTTGAAATGAATGTAGCTTTTAGGTTATTACTTCTTAATACTTCCATGTTACCAATTCTTAATTATTATATCAAAGGCAAAATAGACAGGGTTTTTGAATAAATGTAATAAGTTAATGCTGGTATGAAACTCAATTGACCATTTCTGTGCGGAGGAGAAACCAAGTGGTTGAAAGCATTGTGTTAGGATGAAATCTCGGCGGTGAATGCCCTTGTACATGTCTAACTTATTCTTGTTGCTTGTAAACTATGCTGGCTGTGAACTATACCTACCTTGAGATCACTTATTAGAAACCCGTTTTTTTATGTAGAGTAAGTGTTATCTTTACTACCAATTATCTCACGGTTTTTGAAAGATGTTCTCGCTTTATGCAGAAAGGTGGTCTACTGGAACATGGAGAGTGCCGGGAGTCTAAAACTCCTGAAGCAATGGTAACAAGTAGTAGGATTGTTGAAACAAAAACTGATTCTGATATTTCTATCAAGCAAGAGAACGCCTTGTCTTCGGGTATTCCTTCTGTTGGCAATCAAGAAAGAGGTGCTGCGAGCAATATTAGTAGGGATAAAATTTCGGAGATAATGAACAGTGATGAAGATCAGCGAAGGTCCAAGAGGAAACTGAAAGAAGATGATCACTATATTGACTTGGAGGCAACTATTGGCAATCAAGAAGGAGGTGCTGCAAACAATATTAGTAAGGATAAAATTTCGGAGAGAATAAACGATGATGAAGATCAGCAAAGGCCTAAGAGGAAACAGAAAGAAGATGTTCACTACTATATTGACTTGGAGGCAACTGTTGGCAGTCAAGAAAGAGGTGCTGCAAGCAATATTAGTAAGGATAACATTTTGGATAGAATGGACGGTGATGAAGATCAGCGATGGCCTAGGAGGAAACTGAAAGAAAATGATCATTATATTGACTTGGAGGCAACTTTTCAGGGAGACCTGACTGTAGAAGGGGTCAACTGTCAGCTACCCAATGATAAAGTTATTCAGTATGTAGATCTTTCAGACACAGTTATGCAGGCTTCTGCAGTTAGTTGTCAGAAAATGCCTTGGAATGAGGTAAATGGCAAATTGGAAGATGGAGGAAGTTCTAGCAAGAAGCTAAAGACAGGTTTCAGTGGGATTTATGGAAGTTGCAGTTCTGGAGGTAGAGACTCTTTTAATGACAGATTTGCATCTCTTGCAAATGATCTTTGTTCCTATTCTTCAGCTGAGGACAAAGGATGTGAAGAAGCTTGTGATGAGAAAATCATCTGTGAGGACTTGGGAACGATGGAAAGAACCTTCTTTCCTGTTGATACACAGAATAGTAGTGACTCGCAATTGGTGCTGAATAGCATGTCATTGAAAGGGCCTCATGTGTACGAGGACCAGTTTCAAGATGGGATTCCAAATCTAGAGCTTGCGTTAGGGAGTGAAATGAAACCACCGCCACTGCCAAAGGACATGTTGCCTTTCTTTGTTGGGGCAGCAGACAGGAAAAATAGCCAGGAAAAGCATCCAGATGGCTTGGCAGATGGGCAGGAGGATGATGGTGTTGCTGCATCTCTTTCCCTTTCTCTGTCTTTCCCATCTTCAAACAAGGAACACACAAAACCTGCTTCAAAAGCTGAGCTTTTGCCTGATGGGCACCGTGTGAATACTCCGTTTCTCCTTTTTGGGAGATTCACTGACAAATAAATCTGCTGGTATTTCCAATCATGTACATTATCTTGTTCCTGATAGGCCCATCGTGTATGATAATCTTCCATGCAGCCCGTATACAAAGGAGCCATTGTCCTCAACAAGAGTTAATAAGTTTTTTTCTTTTGTTACTTTACTCCTTTGTCATATACATGTTTTTATATTAGCTTTTTGGTTTCAGAATGCATAGTTACGGCTGTTTGTATATATTGAGAATTCAAGCCGGCATAATTTCAGAAATGTTACTAGGAACTTGCGGATGACTTTTTTTATGGCAGGGTTTCCTCTGTTCCTGGCTCCATTCTGTGTCTTCTCCATTGTTATACTTGATAAGTGTTTAATTATTAAACAAGTTTTTATAGTGGTAGTAGAATGAAATTAAACTCTTGTTAAAATAGCTTAGTGAAAGTGAGGTTCATGATTTCGGTGCTTGGTTGTTCCTCCCTATGATAATATGATTATGAAGGGCACATATGAATGGCTGTGGCGTACTGCTGATGTGTTTTCCTGCAATGTGTTTCGCGTGATCTGTGGCATTAATGCAGTCTAGACTGTTCAAACCAACCTAATTGAAAACAACCTTTAGAGCAAATAGCATATTTTGCAAATGTGTTTTAGAATAAAAAGTGCCTTGTTTTGTAACTATCTGTATAAAATGAGTTAGGGCTGTCATAAACTAAAGTTATGCGTGAACATTCTCCCTTCTATTCGTGCGAAGAGCAAAATAGTATGATTCTCTTTACACAAGATTTAACTATGATTCTCTTTTCACAAGATTTATCTAGGGAATTAAGCACATATCCTATTTATGAAAAACGCAGTTTCACTTCATTGTGCCATCCTATGCGAATGAGAATAAAAAGTAATTAAATTTTATGCAACTAAATAATTATTTATTTGTTACTCCCAAAAATAAAAGAAACCCATTAATTTCTTTTTATTTTATTTGAATAAACACATTGATTTCATTTGATGTCATTATTTTTTTATTGTATATTCTAATGAACAAAATGATGATTTTTTAAAATTAGAGTTATATTTATGAGTGTTGTTATTAATATTTTAAATTATTTATCCACACTCTTCATTAGTTATTCATAGTTTTTTTAAAATTATAATTATAATTAATTAGTAGAAAGTGTAAATAAATAATTGAGAATGTCAATAATTTTATTTTTTATTATTTCTCCATCATTAATATTACGAAATGTAATACAATTGTTCTTATTATTCATATAATGCCACAAAAAATTAGAAATCATCTAGTGACAAAATTATTGTTATAATTCAAGACTAAAATTTAAATTTTTTGGTCTTTAATTAATTTTTATATAAACTAATTAATTTGCAGATAAATAAAATTGTGGTGATAGGCAGTGATTATTGGATAGAGAAAGACAACAAATAATTATAATATCATCTTGTCTCCTCGTAATCTCCTCTATCTCCGATAACCTCACACTCACACTCACACCAACACCACTTCTCTCATTTCTTTCCTTCTGCATTTTCTTCAAACTCTCAGTCTCTCTCATGGCGGCTTGTTTCGCGCCATTCTCGATTTCAGGTAAATTTTGTTTCCTTTTATTACCCTTTGGTTCCTAAGGATCAACAGTTTTGAAAGAACATGGCGTATCATAAAATTTTGCATCTTTTGATATCAGTCATTAGTCCCTTGATTTTTAGGGTTTGGTTTTTTTTAAAATGGTTTTGTTAATTCCCATTTCTTTGATTCTTGGGCTTATGAACGATCGATTTCCATCAACGAATTGAGCGCTTTTGTGGAATTTAATAATTAAGATTTTTTTGAATATCGGAAAAAACGTTTAGATTTTTTTTTTCAATTCTGTGTTGTGAATAAATATTGGAATTATTGTATTGTATGATTTTTATTTTTATTTTTTGCTTTAATTTGGGAATAGGTGGATCTCATCTTAAGTCACCTGAGCTGTGGTTAACAAAGCGAAATTCATCACCTAAGCTTACTGTTCAAAGGAAATCAAACCTTGTGAGCAGTAGGAACCGCACTTCATCAATTTGTGCAGAATACCGGTATGCCATTTTTGAGATCACTTTATTAGAAAATTCAAGAAAAGAATTTCAAGTTGGTTTGATTTTGGGTTTTAAAATTAAACCATTACGTATACCCAAAAAAAAAAAATCACTATAACCAAAGCCAAATTCCTTATTATCCGAATGACTTTGTCTTGATATTTGTATTTAAAAGTTTTAAGACTTCATATTTGGTTATTATGCTTTCAATTCTATGGCAACATGGTTTATTTCTCACAAAAACATGACCCGCTTGGGAATTTTTTATAAATCTTTAAATATAAAATCTCAGGAGTATTATTTGTGGTATGTGAACAAGGGCTTTTTGACCAATCTCCCCTTAGTGACAAAATTATTTACCAAATTGTCATACTTTTGAAACAATATATCAAATTGCCACACTTTTGGCCACATTGAATTTTTTTTTTTTTTAGATAGCGCCAAAGTAGATGGCGCTGTCATTGCAAAAACGCCAAGCGTGATGACGTTACCACGTGGAAAACACCATCACGTTTGGCGTTACCACGTCTATAGCCACGTGTATTTGGAAACTTGTTCCTCTTCTTCTCGGGAAGTATGTTGTAGGCAGTCGGTGGATTTATATGGTCAAGGTTGACCCTGATGACAAGATTGATCGCCTCAAGACTCGTTTGGTGGCAAAATGGTATACTTAGATTTTGGTTTAGATTATGAGGACACTTTCTCGTCCGTGACAAAGATGGCTTCGTTTCGACTTTTTCTGTTAATGGTTGCTATTCGCCACTGGTCCCTTCATCAGTTGGACATCAAGAATGCTTTTCTCTGTGGTGATTTAGAGGAAGAGGTTTACATGGAGCAACCACCAGCTTTTGTTGCTCAGGGAGTGAGGCTGTAGTTTAGCAGTTCGGTATGACCCGGAGTGAGGCTGACCACTCTGTCTTCTATTGTCACTCAGCTCAAGGGTATATCTATTTGATTGTGTATGTCGACGATATTGTTATCACTGGTAATGATCACCATGGCATAATTCAGGTAAAACAATATCTTGGTCATCACGTGGATGGCAAAAAACTAAAAAAATGTGCTTCAAACAAATTTTTTGGCCGTACACGTGGAAAATGCCATCACGTTTGGCATTTTTGCAATGATGGCGCCATCTACTTTAGAGCTATCTAGGTAGAACGTGAAAATAATAAAAAAATCCAGCGTGGCTAAAAGTGTGGTAGTTTGGTATATAGTTCCAAAAGTATGGCAATTTAGTAAATAGTTTTGCCACTAAGGGCAGATTGGTCAAAAAGCCTGTGAACAAGTCAGTGTTTCTTTTCAACCTTATAGTTCTAGTTCATCTCTGACGCTAGCTATGGTTAAACCTGTCAATGAAAGACCAGAAGTGAAGAAAGAATGGTGATGTTCAAAGTTTCTTTCCACTGTCCATCACGCTTGTATGTTTTAATTTCACCGTTTTTTCTTGGAATTTAAAGGCTCCTTTTTTCCCAATGTATATTATATTATGAATTTAAAAACAATTAGTGATTGGGCTTTTGAAACTGCTTTCTCTGTAATGAATTAGAAAAAAAAAATGGTAACTACTGATTCATTTCATGATTTTTGAGAATATTTTGGTGCTAATTGTCTTTTGAATGCTAAGAGTAGTGGTTGGAATTTTCGCATGGTACTTGATCTTATTGGTTGCTTGTTTTGGAAGATTATGTATAGATTTATTTTTCTTTCCATTTACTGTCTCTCTTGTGCAGTGATAGTAAAGGAGGTGGAGGTGGGGATTTTCTTGCTGGCTTTCTTCTGGGTGGTGCAGTTTTCGGAACTCTAGCTTATATCTTTGCTCCCCAGGTGATTTCTTCTTACTTTAATTTTAAATTTATTAAGTCTAGCAAGTTTAACTGAAAACATTGTATAATCAATGAGCTTGACTATACTGTTTAAAAAGAAAGAGAAAGGAAGACAGATTATGCAGTCACGACAGGACTGACTGAACAATAGACTGTTCATTATCAACTACATTAATGTTGTTTCATTACGTAGTGGAACACATTTGTGTTATGCTCTAAGGGCTGAATTTGCTTTTCTAAGGAGAGGAAAAGAAGTATTGAACTTCCTCTTTTGTTTGCAATATTGTTGATGATATGAATCTGCTGCGGTGATGGGTCAGAGTCATGAATATTTGTTTTAGTTGACAAATATCATAGATGTCTAGGAAGGTAGGTATGCTGCTAACTTTTCCATCTTTGAATATAGTCTTATCATTATCATTTACTTTTGTCTTAGTAACAAGAGTCAGCTTGCATTATCCATTTTTTTGTTGTATTGCTGTTTTACTCGCAAGATATTATTGTTGCCATTTTGAAGGCTCTTATTATGCTTGTAAGCTTAGATGTTGACTTCATTTTGTGTGATGCAGATCAGAAGATCTCTGCTAAATGAAGATGAATATGGGTTTCGCAAGGCCAAAAGACCAATATATTATGATGAAGGGTTAGAGGTAATCAGGCTTTCCTTGGATTTAGATTCAACTCTTCTGTGCCACTGGAATATGCTTAGTTTGTTATAATTATGTTATGCTGTTCCTGAAAGCAGAGGACCAGGCAGACCTTGAACGAAAAGATAAGCCAACTAAATTCTGCCATTGATAATGTATCTTCACGTTTGAGAGGTGGTAATAACGTGCCTGCTGCACCGATAGAAAGCGATCCTGAAGTGGAAGCTACCATGTGAAGCCCTTCCAGACTGATACTGTTGTCAATGATGCTTTAAAGCAGTGGAATATAACGAATTGAAAATTTGATCCATGTTATCCTGCCATAATTTTTTTGTTGACGGTTTGAACTTTGAAGGGTGAAGTCTTGGTGCTGGACTAATAGTGTTAAAGCTGTCAAATTCTTAACCTTTTTTTTTTTCTTTGATGGATAATTTAGTACCTTTGCATGATACAGTTTGGATCATAAAGATTATATCATACTCCGTGTAAATTGTTTCTTATGTGTTAGCCTCTTTTAAGTTCTAACCACTACACCAGTTATCCTTGTTGGATACTGAAGGAATTTAACTCATCTTTTTATTCAAGGAAAAAAGGCTTCCAATATAAACTATTTGCGTGGTTACAATGACACTGCTCTTAAAGGGTCCGTAAAGGGCAGTATCATATCTATCTCCCGATCTTATTTTTAATTTAATTTTATTTTTTTCAATAGTGTAACTACATACAGCTGCTTTAAAATAATAAAATACAAAAAATAAAACTGCTGAGACCTTGAAGAACCCTCGATAATTTTCTTGCAGAGAACTGAGCTGAAATCACCAATAATCATGGCAAGAACATTCCCCTGACTTAATGTGATGGAACCTATTGGCATCTCTCACAACTAATTCACGACCAGTTACCATGGAAACCCTTTTTGCAAAATCATGGCAGTCTTTGCATGATCGGGTATTTTTTAAAACCATAACGGGGGTCTCAGCTGCTGTGCATATTAGACCATAGGCTATAGCCAGTCTCTCGCTATGATCAAGAAGCTGCTCTTTTCGTTCAGTGAAGTCACATAGCGCATCCTCTTCATTAAGAAGGCATTCCTCACCCTTCTTGATAGCAAAATTGAGCTGTTTTAATTTTAAGTATATCTGTTCTGTTTGAGGGTGATGTCTATCGCCTACCACAAAACGGTGGACTTCACCCTTCACAATAATCCAGCTGCAACTGACTTCCTTCCTCAAGTTCCTTTTAGCCATCATCTTTCTAAATTGGGCTGCTTCATCCCACTTCCCAGCCAAAGCATACAAGTTGAACATGATCACATAAGTAGCAGAGTCCGACGGGTCCAGGTGAAGGACCTTTTCAGCTGCAATCATCCCAATCTCAACATTCCTATGGCTCCAACATCCTCCTAATAAACTTTTCCAACTCATTGCATCAGGTTCAAATGGCAGACTCCTTATCATCTCAAGAGCCTCCTGTAGTAATCCAGCACGAGAGTATATATCAATCATGCAATTGTAATGATCAATTGTTGGGTCCACACCGTATTTGTCACTCATTGAATCCAAAAACTGCTTTCCCTCTTTAACTAATCCTGAATGACTACAAGCAGTCAACAAACCTATGAATGTGACAGCATTTGGCCTTACACCAGACTCCTGCATTTCGTTGAAAAGCCTCAGAGCTTCAGAAGCTTTGCCATGGTAAGCATAAGCACATATTATAGCAGTCCATGCAACAGTATCAGGTTTATCAATAGCCAAAAATGCTTGATGGGCATAGTCCACTTTGCCGCACTTTGAGTACATAGTGATCATAGCACTGTCCCCAGAAAGATATTCAATTAGCCCCTTTTTTATTGCATCTGCATGAATTTGAGCACCGTAAATTAAATCTGAGACAGCAGAGCAAGCTTGAAAAATGTTGGTATAGATGAATGAATTTAATAACACTCCTTTACTTCTTAGTGTTTTAAAAATCTCAAGAGCCCTGTCAAATCTACCATTTTGGCAATATCCAGTGATTATAGCACTCCACGAAAAATCATTCGGTTCATGTATGCTCTCAAAAGCTTGACGTGCAGCTTCAAACCTTGCACACTTAACATAAAAGTCCACAAGCGGAGTTCCAACTGAGACCTCAGATTCCAAGCCAAGTTTTACACTGTAACCATGAATTTGCCTTCCCATGTTTAAGTCTCCTAAAGCAGCACATGCCTTGAGCACTATTGAGAAGACAAACTCATCCAAATTTACACCTTCACTTATCATCTTGGCAAATAATAACACAGCATCCCCGTGCCTTGCAGCTTGAGTATAGCCCACCATCAACCTAGTGCAAGCCACAGCATTTTTTCTAGTCATCTTATTAGTGGCAACTCCAGCACCATCCAACCACCCACACTTGACGTACATATTGGAGATTGACATCTCAATTGAAACATTGGCAGTAAGCCCAATCTTTATCAACTGAGAATGTATCTGTTTGCCAAGGTCTAACACTGAAGGATCTGCAAAGGACCCTATAAGAGTACAGAAGATAGAGGAGCTCGGTACGATTCCTAAATCCAGCATACGCAACAGCAATCTAATTGCTTCATCTATATGTCCTTCTTCAGCATAAGCAGACATGATGATATCCCAAGAGAACAAATCACGATTAACCATTTTATCAAAGAATCTCTCTGCAGCTGGGAAACTCCTACAGTCACAATACATTTGAAGGATGCAATTGTCTATGAACTTATTGCTATTAGCCATTCTATGCAGTCTATTATGAAATAATTTTCCATCTGACAGAGCTGCCAACTTTCCACACATTTTAAAGAGGTATTCATACGACCGGGGATTAATGGAAATACCTGCTTCATCCATGCTTCTGATGAATTCATGAACTTCTCTAAGCTTCCCTTGTTTGGCTAAAGAAATCACATGCAAGTTTTCAACTTGGCCTTGTTGATTTTTATGGGTGCTCAACGAAGAATGACTGCATTTCAAAGAGATCCATGAAGGGATTTGAGCAAAATTAGTATGTCTCACATCATTAAATTTATCATTAGCTACCACAACTGGTGAAGAATTGGAAAGTAGCCAAGAGCACTGGCAAGTTATTGAAGACATTTAGTTTGTTTGTGATTGGAAAGCCCTTGATTGGAAGAATGTATCCTTGTACAACTTTTGCCAGATCCAACAAGAGAAGAGAACCCAATCTGAGAAAACAAGTCAATGATAAGGATGGCAATGGATGGAATCCAAGCCGGATCCGACACAAACAATCATCAAAGTCAAGTTCAGACATTTTATCAAACACATAGCGTGCATCATAGATCTCAATTGTATTTAAGCTCCCAAATTGAACCAAAGTAACCAAAACAGAGAATTGAAAAGGAAAGAGTGATTTTCAATAATCTCAATAGTAATACAGAGACTGTGAAACAAGTCCAGTTGTAAAGCATGAGCAACCCATAACTCTATTTATTAAAGCATGGGGCAAACAGATTCTAGCGTCAAAATTCTAGCAAGACTTGTTAAACAAATTTACATATGATATCAGATCAGAATCGTCCAAAAAAGCTGTATGTAACCGCAGCAATTTTGTGACTGTCAATGACTTAAGACAAATAGTTGGAGGTGAAAGTGAAGGGCTCCCTCTCTCTAGAGTCTAATCTAGTCTAGTCCCTACAAGACAAGAGATTAAGGTATTCAGCAAGAATCACATCACACCCAGAACCACATAATCTCCCCTTCTCTTCTCAATCCTTTTTTCCATTTTCCTATCAGTAATAATTTCTTCATTTATTTTTGGTCGAGTAATAATTTCTTCGTTATGCCTTTACCCCAAAACCAAACCACCTTAATTATTATCGGCCCTAGTTTTCGACGGCCCATATTGGATTCTCCGCTTCACATTTTCCCATCCTTGTCCAGGTCATTTAATTGGAGATTGATTAATTTTCCTAACTAATCTTCTTAATAATTTTTTTAATTATTAATAAAAAATAAAAAATATTTAATTTTTATATTTTTAAAATATTAATTATATTTAATTTTTTATTTAATATTTTTTATTAAATAATAAAAAATTATTTAAAAAATACTTTAAAAAAATAACAAAATTCTTTTTAATAATAATAAAAAAATTGTCTCCAATGTTAGTAGTTTATATGGTTAGGGTTTGGGACATACAAAGAAAATAATGCAAGTTCAAATTTTGCAAATGTTTCCTATTTTAATTTTCTTTTCTTATTCTCAAATCTCTCTCTTACACCCTATTAGGGAGTCATTAAGAGATTTATTAGATGACTTTATAGCTAGACTTACAAGATATGTCTTAGGCTTAAAAAAAGAATTTAATTATTATACATTGTGATTATAAAAAAATTTATTTTATACTTGTATTTAATAAAGTGTTAGTCATATTATTTAATAATTTAAAATACGTATAAAACATCTAATTTATTAAATAATGTAACGACACGTTATTAGATGTAAATACTTTGTAACAGATCAAAATTAAACTTAAAAGCAGTAATATCTATCCATTGAACTAAGGATTGTGATCCTTTCCTTTTAGACAAAAATAAGAGAGGATCTCATCCTTTAAAATTAATTCTTTTACATAATAAAATATTAGAAGTAAATACTAGAGAGAGTGAGAATTCTTGAATCATGAACTGCACCTCATGCAGTTCCGAAAGAAAAAGGAGAAGATCCAGTTCCCTGAACTAATACTTGTATAGTAGATACACCCATATACCAACAACACACAAAAGACTCTCTTTATAAAAAAAAATTCAGTAAATGACAACTATTGTACCGATTATTACTGCTTAGTTTTTTATTTAATTTCTCACTAACTGAAAAAAATAAATTAATAAATAAGTGTCATTCATTTGGATTTTGGGGCATAAGGTTTGCTAGAGGAACAATTTGATATTGTAATTGTAAGTGACGTTTATATGCCATATAGAATGCTGAAGAGTTTTTTTGGTTCCCGTGTACTGAAAAGGACAAACACTGAGTTAATAAGGATGGCAACGACTTTATACCCACTAGAAACATTATAGACTAATCTGCCAAAGCCATCACAAATTTCCGAAGATAAGATTTCAGAGGCAATGGTTTTCAGAAAAGCATCCTTCACCAATCATGCTCTCCATGTATGAGTAGTTTGGTCAATGTATCAGTCAAGATAAGTGTTCCCTGCCTATGGAACTAGATTACAATCCAAGATAAATGGGGATACTCGTGGACCTCTTGAGACATTCACACCCGTTAATAGGACTCCTCCAAACCCCAACAGGTGAAAGCAACTAGAGCTTGTAGAAAAGTGGAATGTAGGAAATATTTCCTTTTGAGCCCGCTTTAATAAAGCATGGAATTGTTTGGATTTTGCAGCTTCCGGCCTTGCTGGGCTATAACATAATAAGATTGAAAGCTTCAAGCTTCAAAATTCCTAAAAGCTAAGTACTCCTACCTGATTATTCTGCATCGTTTATATAGATTTTCTATTCCAAATGAATCTAACCTTTGTGATGTTTTTCAATATGTTCTTAATTACAAAAAACTTAATTGTAATTTAAGTTAATTTTCTTTTTATTTATCATACTTTATAATATTTTTTTTTATTTTTAATACTTTATCACACATTTTTAAATATGAGAATAATATTTTCAAATACAGAGTAATACAGTTAGACCTTTTTTATAAATAGTGTCTCTAGTCATTAAATTCACATTTTATCAACTCATTTTGTTAAATTTCAACTTAAAATCAATTGATATTAAGTGGAATGGACTAACAGATATATAAACTGCACTCAAAAAATTAAAACAAGTAATGTGAGACTTTTAACACTCTCTTTCCACAGATGTCTGAATAGAATAGGCGAAAACAAATAAGCCTAACGAAGTAGGCGAAAACAAACTTAACGAAGTAAGCGAAAATAAAGATGGGATCTTGTCTCTGATACCATGTTAGATTCTAACCTAAAACCAATTGACATTAAGTGGAGTGACCTAACAGATATATAAACTGCACTCGAAAGATTGAAGTAGACGATGTGAGACTCTTATCATCATTTAATCAACTCTTAAGCTATGAAAAGAAAAATGATCATCTTACGTCTCTAAAAAAGTGTGTATGTACTATTCACACCATTTTTAAGGGATGTGATTGAATGAGAGAAAGTGATAGAAAAAAATATGTATAATGAATGGTATTAGATGGAATGTTAAAAGAAGTGTATGTACTGTTTAATATAAGAATATAAGAGTTGCTATGAAAAATTTCTAATAACATTCACATACATTATCAGCTAAACCATTAAAAAAGATTAGTGATGAGAATTTTGAATAATTTGCAAATGGTAATAGATTCAAATTTTCTTACTGACATTGTATTACCTTTTTTTTGGTATTTAAAAATTAAGTTGTTTTCTTTATATTTTCTCAAGTTTAATCATGCACAAATGCGGCCTAACCTGCTGTTTATCACAATCTTGACTGTTCCATAACACATAATAATGCAGTAGCTGTTAGAAAAAACATACCATTACCAAATGCGGGCTAACCTAGATTAATCTCAAATTTCATTGGAAACATTTTTTTTTAAGTTGGAAAATATATCCTCCTGGCCATTCTTCTAAATATAAAAAAGAAAAATATTCCTCGAAATTATTAGTGTACCACCGGTATATGGAGGCTTCTACTAAGCTGGTAATTGGGGGATGGAATACAGGGGCTCCACTTGCGCTGCCAACAATCCAACACACGGCCATCCATTTTCAATTATATATATTCCATTAAATGCTGACTAATCTTTTTATTACTCCACATGTCAACATCTCAACCTTCCAAAACAGACACTGTTGCCAACCTTAACCTACCATGTCCTAGCTCAAATTTTTTCCAGCTAACAAAATAGAGCAACACTACTTAATCTAGATTTTCTGCACAAATTTTGCATAACTTACGAATATACTTATATTTGGACTTCATAATAAATTTCTAAATTTTAATTAAAATTAAATAACATGAACTAAATTACTAAACTATACCATAAAATTTACAAAAACTTAATAATAAATAAATAAAAACAGAGGGTGACCGCACCAGGTCAATTCCTTGTTCCTTGTGGAAAACGTCACCTGTTTGGTTTGGGTTCGGAGTGAGGTTTGGTTGTGGACTTTGGAGAAGGCCAAGATAAATAATTAATAAGCACTACCTTTACTTTTCTCCCTTTATCATCGGCCACCCACCACTAGAAACTTATAGCCCCACTCCCAGAGTTCCAACCTTTTCCCTTCTTTCTCTGTCTCTCTAGTAGCATATTGAGAGAAAATTGTTTTTTTTTTTCAGCCTCCAAAGCAGAACTTGGTTGTTATCATAGAGGATCAACAACCCATCACCATAAGAGAAATCAAACCAAAAAGTACAGCAACAAGAATCATGGTTAGTATTAGTACCAACAGTCAATGCAATCCCTCTCACATATACCACACATGAGCATTTGTTTTTCTTTTTTTCCAATCTTTTTTCTTTTATAATTTTCTCCTCTTCTTCAATTGTTTACCAAGTGTTATTTGTTTTTATTATTGTTTATGTGGATTTAGGGAGGTGGAGCAGGTGCAGTTGGGGTGAGAGGTCTCAATGAAGAAGATGATGTTGGAGAGAATGAAGAAGAAAACAGGTGGCCACCATGGCTGAGGCCACTTCTCCAAACAAGCTTCTTTGTTCAATGCAAAGTCCACGCAGATTCCCACAAAAGTGAATGCAATATGTATTGCTTGGATTGTATGAATGGAGCCCTTTGCTCTGCCTGTCTGGCTTCTCACAAAGAACACAGAGCTATTCAGGTACAAAATTTTAGGTGAAAAATTTGTAACTAATTGTCTTTGGGGATCTATGATTCAATTTGATCCAATTCTTTGGGGATTTGAACCCAAAAGGTCAAAACTCAAGGATTTGGGTGCCTGAAATCTGATTGTGTAGCTTTCCTGCATTGTTAGGGTCCAATCCCTCTTGATTGATCTAAAAAAGTATTTGTCTCTTGTGTTGGTTTTATCGGTTACACGTGCCATTTAATGCCGAATTTGCAATTCCAAAGTCAACTATGGATGGCCAGTTAAAAAATTACATTTCGAATTTTCTTCCCATTCAAGAATTGATTATTGTCCAATTTAAATGCCTATTGGTTCACCCTATGAGATAGATTATTTATTATTTTAAAATGTTGGTATTTTTTTTTGGCTAGAATAAATAATGTGGATAATATACTCTGATGGATTTTTTTATTTATTCTTTTAATTTTTATTATTTTTCAAAGATAAGGAGGTCTTCATACCATGATGTGATAAGGGTGTCTGAGATACAGAAATTTCTGGACATAGCAGGGGTCCAAACTTACATTATAAACAGTGCCAAGATTGTGTTCTTGAATGAAAGGCCTCAGCCTAGGCCTGGCAAAGGGGTCACCAATACCTGCCAGGTCTGTGAGCGCAGCCTTCTTGATTCCTTCAGCTTCTGCTCTCTTGGTTGTAAGGTATATATAGTTAACCCAAATCTCTATCAAGTTGCTTTTTACTCATTCATTTTCTGTCTATTTATCTTTGTATTTATATGTAAACATTGAGCAGTTGGTTCGCCTACGGAAATTTTTTTATTTGGCACGATTGAAATGGGATTTTAAACTAATCTTTGAATTACATTACTTATAGCAAATTATGGTGAATTAATTTCCTAATTTTCAGAGAAGTTCTACTGTTTTCCAATTTCCATATGAAGTATGTAAATATTTAAGGTGTACTTTCTTTTTTGTTTCCCTTGAAAAAGTAATAACAAAGATTATGAGTATAGGTGAATATGAATTACATCTTCGACTCTTCAATTTTCTTCTCAGATAGTTGGAACCTCCAAGAAGTTCAGGAAGAAGAAAATGTTAGCTGAGAAAGATGGATCTGATGGTGAAGAATCAATGAATGGCATTAGCAATGGAAGTGCCAGAAACAAAATCCAGAGCTTTACACCGTCAACGCCGCCACCAACAGTGGTAACTTACAGGACTGCTAAGAGAAGGAAGGGAGTTCCACATAGAGCTCCAATGGGGGGAGGCCTTATTATAGAATACTAATGGTATAGATATAGTGGGTTTTGGTCACATACCAAACAATAATTATACCCAGAAAGATACAGCAGTTGTTGCCACTTCCTTAAAGTGGCAATATGGCATCCTTAGATATATGCTTTATATTTTACAAAGTTACAATACCTGAGCCCTGTTCACTGAGGCCGGTGTTGGGAACTACTGCACAAAAATAGGAGGAAAATTCCCCCCAAAAAAGAAAGAAAGAAAAATATATGTTAAAAATCAAATAATTATAGAATATAGAGTGGGAGTATTTGATGTTTGGTATAAGAATAGCATTCATACGTGTTGGTATCAGATGCTAAATGTACAAAGTGGTTTGTAGAAAGGTATTGTAATTTTAGACAATAAAAGTGTTTTATCATGATTATTAAAATATTCCCCTGGTTTGGTATATGTCCATCGTCTTTGTCCTTTGAAAGACTTGAAAGTGGGATGTTGTCTTGTTGGGCCGGTCGATGAGTGGTGTACATTGCAATATGTAATTGGCTTCTGTTTCTCTTTTTTGCTTTTGGTGCTTGACTTCTTATTGTTTATTAAATGACAATAAATTAGTACTAGCTGATCAGTGTAATGCACGGAGGAATAACACGTATAATGTATTTGATATGTTTAGCCTTGTGCCACGTAAAATTTATTTCTTAATTTTTGGATTTTATAATTTTATTAGTCTTTTCATTTTCTTTTTTATGTTGTGAACATTATAATGATTAAATTGTAGGAGGTAAAATATTTATTTGAGATATTTTGGTATATATTAAGCGAATGTCTAAAAGAATTTTTTAATATTTTTTTCATAAAAATAAATACGTTTACAAACATATTCTAATCTTGTAAATGGATTACCACAAAAAATTAAAAAAAAGAGGCTGTGGGATGTTGATATGACATATGAGGGATGTTGACGCCTAGTATGTAACTGTGTCGTTTTATATTTGTGGATACCCTTACCGGTAATACCGGTAACTAACCTTTTATGCTTCGGTACTTCTCTCCTCCCAATCATCTGTTGCCACGTGCCCCATAGTACCCCAATTATTGCACACTCCCCTGTTTTTGTCAACCAGCAATTTATTTCTTAGTGAACTAAAACCCTCTTTGCTTCGTACTTTATTGAAGCCCAACAAAGTTATTTTCACATCTTTCTTATTATACCATCCTTCCATAATTTTTTTAATAATAAAATAAGCTATAAAAAATGAAGAATAGAAAACGATAAATGCAAGAAAACATTTATCATTCACAGACAAAAAAATAGAAAACATTTATCTTTCAAACCAGAGTACAACGATCTTATCACCTAATAATATATGATTTTTGTTTTATGAAATTTTTTTACACTTTTTAAGAATGAGATTAATATTAGTTTGGATATTAAAACTACTCTAGCTCAAGTAATCTGTTATTGTTTCCGCTCCGACTTAAAATTATGTGACTAATTTGTTTGAAAAAAAATTATTTAATTTTGCTGGAATTACAATGTACAAAAGTTTCTTTACTATCAATAAATTATATGGTTGCACTTATTTAAAAAACAGTTACTAACTTATACAAATTTTTTAAATCTTAACTATTAAAATGTTGTAACATTTTCTTATGTTTTGACAATGCAAAAATTCTTATGTTGGCGATTAAATCTATTTTTTTTTAAAATCGTTAATTGATGTTATTTACAACATTAGTTAATTAAATTTAAACATTTTCATGTTTTACAAAAAAGTTAAATCGGTAAATTTTACAAGTTTTTAAAGTTATATAAATTATATATTTTCCTAAATTATAAATAATATATCAATATAATACTTCTTTAATAATATGCTTCCATGAATATGATGTATAATATTGTATTCATTGTGCCGTTCTTTTTTATTTTGTTAAAGATATATCAATAAATTATTTAAGGTGGGAGTGGTTTGGTGAGGGGCCAAAGAATATGACTATGGTTATATTTAATAATGATGTTTGCACATTATTTTTATATTATTTTTATTACATCATTTTTATATTATTTTTATATTAAAATAAGAAAAACAAATATTTTAATGCACTCTATTCTTACATTTTTTTTATACTAAAATATGAAAAATATACATTTTAATACATTTTCTCTTTTTTTAACAATAGAAGTGTAAAAATAATATAACAATTATGTTGAGCAAATATTAGAATTGATGGCCTATTAGATGGAATACAACTTTAATCTAATATTTATTACCTAATAATGTTTGGTTACAGGAAGAGTGAACTACAATTCTAAATAAGTTTTAATTGTAATATTAATAGTTTGAATATTAGAATCGATATTTTAAAGAGAATTTTCCTTAACTATCACTCTAATTCAAAATTTTGTTAGCAATCACTTCTGAAAAAATGTAAATGTTTATCAACTTCGTAATCAATTGAAAGTATAAACACAAAGCCAAACCTCTGGATGGTTTGTGGGGTTGATAGACACCTTTTGGAGTATTGCGATTACGCTGAGGGAAGAAAAAACTCACAGTATTGATGAAAAAAAAATAAAAATAAAAATAAAAACTCATTTTTTACATTTATGTGAAACAAAATTATTTTTCAATATATTAAAAGTACAAGCATTTAAGTAGAAAATAGTGAGAAATGGCTCAGTAGATAACCAAACTTCTAATGTCATCAGAATATCAAAGTCTTTAATATTTAGGCAAGTGTCAAGTTGATTATAAATTAATTAGCGAAAAATATTTATTGAGTTATTTAGGAAATTAGTTTTAGAAAATTACTTAATTATTATAAATCATTTTTAACTGAAAAATATTATTTACACAATTTAAATATGCTAGTGAATATAAATTGCTATGCTAATTTATCTAGATTTGTGTTCTAACACATTCCATACACCATACCATCTTATCTAACACGTTCCATACACCATACCATCGTATCTAATAATCTAATAATAATTCTAATGGAACACGGTAGCTATTTTATAATGATAGTATGCAAAGGACTTTAATAGATATGAAACTACGGGATAAGATGAAATTTTAAAAATTTATATTTTTACAGTTAAAAGTATTAGGTTTTTATTTTTTTTAATTTTTTTTATTTAATTTTATTCTCAAATCTTGTTATGTTTTTATTATTTTAATTATGTTCTTATTATGTATTTTTATGTCTTTTTTATAGATAATTGCATATGATAAAGATTGAGCATTTGAGAAGTAGAAAAAATATAAAAAAATTAATTCAGAAGTGCTGGGCCATCACCGCTTGAGCGCGCAGATGAGTTTCTTGATTAGTGGGCTAGTGCTAAGCGAAATCTTAAGCGTAAGCGTGAACTTAACGCGTAAATCAGTAGCGTGAATTTCTTTTAAATAATAAAGTTTTGCCAAATACAATAAACTTTTTACACACTCTTACATACTTTTGGAACGCAAAGAATTATCAAAAGACATAAACCCTAATATGGTGTGAGTGCAATTAGGCTTGAAAATTAGGGATTTTCTTCAACCTTTTCACATTTCTATAATAGAGTTTGTCATATTCTTCTTTTTGTGTTCTTTTTTTTCATTTGTAACTAAACCTTTTTTCATTAGAGTGATAATGGATCTTGTTATTGGATGATATAAATTCTTTTATGGGTTTAATCAATGTTTCTATTTCATGATTTATATGTTTATCTCATTTGTTAATGTTTTTTTAAATCTGGCCAATTTGGGAATGATTTTTAAATTTATGTATGATTTGAGAAAATTTGCATGAATCTAGAACTTGTGATAAATACCATAATTTCTGTAATCGTTAAGAATAGACGTTGTGAGTTATGTAGTCTTTCTTTTAATTCACTCGTTCTTGATAATGTCTTTCTATTTGGGATTAGACTAAATGATTAGTTAATTCTAAACAGTGTAAGAGAATTAATATACTAAGGAATTTGATATTGATTAATTTTAGGAATTGACCATGAATCATTAGAATAGGAATTGATTAAATTAATATTTGATTTTACATTTAAAGAGTTCAAGTGAAATTTAACCCTAACATTTTTATATTATTATTATTTAACTCAACATAATTAATTAAATTAAATTTTTGTTATTTTTGTTTATTTTTTTCATTTTATTATTTTTATCAACTCTCTTTTCATTAAATTAAATAGTATTATTTTTAATTAATTTAATAATTAATAACATAATTCTCGTAAAAATAATACTTTATTCAATCTTTATTACTTTTATCAATTTGATACATTTATCAGTATCCACATCAGGATACATCTATTTAATGTAATGAATGAATTTTAGAATTCGATGAAGTGTCATCTGATTAGAAGCTGGAAATATGATTAGTACCAACATCAGAGCAAACAGTGGAAGTATCAAGTTGAAATGCGAAAGATTCAGCTAATTTGACTGCATCTGAAATTCTAAGCTGAGTTTCCTGTTGAAACACCATACAGTAAGCCAGATGCATATGCATCCCCAGCACCACAAGTATCTACTGGGAGACATGGAGAAGGAGGGATATATACAGCTTCTCCTTTTACACCTAAGTAAGAGCCTCTAGGCCCATCAGTAACAGACACTAGAGGAACAAAGTGGCTCAGATACCTTGTAGCTGAAGCAGACCTTTCTTTTGCATTAAAATGACAGTGTTCTGGCCTCATCACTGTTTGCGAATACTATTATAATTCCCAACAATTTCCCTGATGAATGAACAAAATGCGAATCAGTTATACAGAGATATAAGTGTGATCTACACGTACCTTTATAGATCAAATTAATAAATTTCACACCTCACAACCTATTATCCCAACTAGTGGATTGAATTAATATGCTGACAGTGATACACACGAGGGAAAATTTAATTATTTGGTTCCTACAGGTCTGACGAGGCAATCTGCTAATTGCCTTTATTCTCCCCTCACACAACCTGTTTAGCTCGTACGCAACCAGATATTAAATCAAATATTGTAATTGGAAGAAAAAGCTGCTGGTAGTAGAGCTTGCATATATTTAAATATCAGCCTTTTCATTTGAATATGCTCTAACAGCCTAAGAGTAAATAAATTCATTTAGTAGGATCCTATTGCCAATTATAATTGTTGCCATGCACATATTTAGTGTTGCCTCACATTGATTGCAAGGATCTCCAAGATTAATATTTCCCATACTTAATAAATTTGAGACGAATACTAAAACCTTTAGGAGATGTGGTATTTTCATAACAATTCAACAAAGGATGTCATTCGTTTACAGCTTAAAAACTTAAAATACTGAACTAACACACAGAAAATAGAAGAAAAAAATTATGATATTTAACTTATGGCACTTACATTTTAGCCTAACATGTGTCCGTTATTACTGTTGCCACCAAACCAGGGTTAATGGGATGGAAACTGCATTCAATTTGATATGTGAAAATGAACTCATTTTGACATCCAGTGGAAATGAATGAACTGTTATATAAAGAAACAAAGTCAATTAAACTATCTTACCGGAAACCATCGATGTGTCTCTCAATGCAGGAGACATATGAAGCTGTGATCGCAACCAAGGCACTAGATACTAAAATTGCACATTCTTTTTCGTTTTATTTCCAGTTTTTAAGATTTTGAAAATATGATAACGTTTTTGTAATTATCAATAAAAATATATCAACTTTAAAAAAAAAACCTAACACCATCTACTTTTATTGTTTTATTGTTTCCATTCAAACAATGGTTTGATATCTAAAATCAAGTTCAAACACTGCCCAACCAGTTGGGAGAGTCTCTTAGTTACAATAATATCTAAAAATTTGTCTCATAACAATGTTTATAAAAATATATGATCAAAGATCAAAAAACACAACCCTACCATAATTTTGCTGAACATATTTTTTTTGCAAATGAAGCTTAATTCACACACCCCAAAATTCAAAATGGGATTCGGGATGTACAAATTATAATCTAAACATACTATATATTGCAAGTTCACTTAAATGGAATTTTGTTTTAAAGTATGCTTAGTCTTTATAGTTTTTACCAATTTAAGTTTTGATACTTATAGTATTTTTCTTTAGTTTCTATATTTTCACTCATCTAAGTTTTAATTTTTACTGTTAAGATATTGGTCCTTATATTTTTAATTCATTTAAATTTTAGTTTTTATAATTTTTTACTCATTAAAGTATTAATCCCAATAATTTAACTTAGGACAAAATTTAGGTCTATTTTTTATATTCAGATATCTATTATACTAATCAAGTTATGACATGTATATATATTTTTTAAAAAAAAAATAGAATATAAGAGAGAACATTAATAAACACATGTCATAACTTGATTAAAAAAATAAATGTAATAAATATAAAAAATAGACTTAAGTTTTATCCTTTAACTTATTAAGGTGTTCATACCAAAACTTTAATGGTAAATAATTATAACGACCTATAAAAAATTTATAAAGATGAGCTTAGCCTGTGAATTTAAAATAAGTCGATTTGTAATGTTTGATCTGATCTTTTTAAAAGTCTATCATGACTTGAAAATTTATTTAAAGACTTATTTTACAATAAGATCTTTAAATAGGTTAACAAACCTATATTTAAATATGCTAACAGGTCTTTACATAAATTAACATATCTACTTTTAAATAAATCAACAAGCAAGTGTCTAAAGCAGTGCAAATTGAAATAGATCAATTATAATCTGAGCCTTTAAATAAGCCAACAAGTATATAATTTTTAAAATATTATATTAAAAAACTAATATTCTAATTTAATAACATAATTCTAACAAGCTATTATATACTTTTATTATAATTTAATACTCATCTTATATTTTTATAAATATTCATTATTTTTTTTATTCTAATTTTTAATCAATATAAAACTTAAAAATATATTAAGTTATAAAATTATTAAAAACATATAGTTACAAATCATAAAATCGAGCCTACTTTCTCCTAATTGCTACATGAAAACCCAACAACTATTATGCGACAATTGTTTGGTAATTAGCCTTACAACCTATGACACGGCCAGATCTTCTCTGTTTCCAATGAAAGTTTCTTCCTTTTGTACTTTGGAATTATGGGTTCTTTGATACTTGCCCGAGAAAGAAGCTCCTTGCCAGCATCCTTGCCCGTCTCAATCATATCTTCAACAGCATATGGACCAACCCTGGATGTCTCTAGCACTGCACAAAGGGAATTGTAGGAATTCTTAAAGAATAGTCACTTGTAAAGGATTAGAAACTAGACAAAGTCAAATTACATAAATCTATAACAAAGATGTTCATGCCGCGGGTTCCATCAGGGGAAGCAACTAATCCTCTAAACAAGCAATTACCATTCTGATTTCTGCAAGCATACCCTGCAATAGAGTGCGGCAAGACCCATCCAAAGTCTCAAGGAATGCCCTTTCACAGACAACTGCTAGTCTTGTTTCTTCATGATTCAGTGAAGCAATGTATTCTGCCTGCAGAATCCAGCCAACCAAAAAGTTAAGAATATTGAGAAACTAAAATGAGTAAAATATATATATTGAGAACTAAAGATTTAATATTAAGTTTAAATATTGAGAAATAAAGATATTGCAATTCGGTATTTAATGAGAGACACACACAAATAAATATATATGATCTAACATGATATGATTAGCATCTAAAAACAAATCAACAAGTCTGACAAGATTCTGCACCATAGTTAAACACTCACCATTTTGTCATCATTACTTCTACAGGCTATTCCAATCGCACCTTGGACAACAGCTGGAAGCATATCATGAATCGATAGGGTTAAAGTCACATTTTCACATTTTCTCGCATATTTAAGCATACCATGAATTGTTGCATAATGGTGGTTGGTATTTTATGCTGTAATTAAGAGATTGAATTAATTTTCATATTTTGTAATTATATGTCTTTAATAATTTTATAATTTGATATATTTTAAAGTTTTATATTGATTAAAAATTAGAATAAAAAAATAATGAACATGCAAAAAATAAAAAATAAATATTAAGTTATAATATAATTTTAATTCTAATATGATATTTTTATTATAACTTATTAATTTAAGTTTTAATTAATAATTTTTATTAAAATTTAATTAAAATATATTAATATATTATAATAAATTAATAATTATAATAATATATTATATTATATATAATTAAATAAATTAATTTGATCTATTAATTATATGACATGAGATTTAATATTTTTAATTAAATAAATTTTTAAAAAAATTACTTTATTTAATAAACAAGTAAAATCAAACTAAACTTCTAATAGACCAAATCATAAGTTTCTAACGGACGGGCTGACATATTTTTATCCGTACAAACAAAGTTTTTTTTTTTTTCTTTTGATAGTGAGCAAGTTTCATCATTTTTTTTTTGGGGGTTACATAGCGAGGTTCATCTTTATTTCACTAGTTTAAGCTACAATCACGTGACTACGTGAGGGACACTGTGCACAGTGCACTGACAATAAAACTCTGAGGGTGTCTCCGACGTTCAGGGTTAAGGGTTTTGTTTTGTACTCCCTTAAACCCTAAATTCAAGGTTCCTCTTTCATTTTCATTTTCATTGGTTATTATGAGCCACAGAGAGTTCATGACTCTACTCTCTGGGTCTCGCTTGTTGCGCTCTCTCCAATCCTACTCCAAATTCTCATGCCAATGTAACATGTTGTCACGATCCATCTCTACTTCTTCAAAGTCAGAGGACTCTCTCGAAGGATTGGTTCATCCTGATGACCCTTTTTTGCAGGATTCTTCGCCCCCCACCACCGATTTGACCCACGACTATGCATTTCTTCGCAACACTTTGGTCAATTCCACTGCCCAATCTGACTCTTCCTCCCAAAACCTTGACTCTGGTGAGTGCTTTAATGTGGCCCTGTTGATGTCCAATGCCATTAGGACCAGTAACGATGTGTTTGACATTGAAACCCAGAAATTTTTTAGGCAGTTCCGTGGTAGATTAAACGAATCTTTAGTGGTCCAGGTGATGAATCATGTGAAAAATCCTGAGTTGTGTGTCAAGTTTTTCTTGTGGGCGTGTCGCCAAATCGGTTACACCCACACCCCAGCGGTGTATAATGCGCTGCTAGATGTAATGGGATGCAATGCCAATGATAGAGTGCCTGAAAAGTTGTTACGAGAAATCAGGGATGATGATAAGGAACTGCTTCACAAGTTGCTCAATTTTCTGATTCGAAAATGTTGCCGGAATGGATTGTGGAATATGGCCTTGGAAGAGTTAGGGAGACTTAAGGATTTTGGTTACAAGCCTTCGCAAACGACTTATAATGCTTTGGTTCAAGTTTTTCTTAAAGCTGACAAGTTAGATACAGCTTATTTGGTTCAGAAAGAGATGTTGAATTCTGGGTTTGTTATGGATGGGTATACTCTGAGTTGCTTTGCCTATTCCCTCTGCAAAGCAGGGAGGTGCAGGGATGCTCTGACTTTGATTGAGAAGGAGGAGTTTGTGCCTGATACAGTTTTTTATAATAGGATGATTTCTGGGTTATGTGAAGCTTCACATTTTGAAGAAGCTATGGATATCTTAAACAGAATGCGGTCTAATTCTTGCATTCCCAATGTTGTCACTTATAGGATTTTGCTTTCTGGTTGTTTGAGAAAAGGACAACTGGGCAGGTGTAAGAGAATTCTTAGTATGATGATTACTGAAGGCTGTTATCCAAATCGTGAGATATTTAATTCTCTTGTACATGCTTATTGTAAATCAAGGGATTACTCTTTTGCCTATAATTTGTTTAAGAAAATGCTTAAATGTGGGTGTCAGCCAGGCTATCTGCTTTATAACATTTTCATTGGTAGTATATGTAGCAATGAGGAACTGCCTAGCTCAGATTTGTTAGAATTGGCTGAAAAAGCTTACAGTGAGATGCTTGATTCAGGGGTTGTATTAAATAAGGTCAATGTCAGCAACTTTGCACGGTGTCTTTGTGGAGCTGGAATGTTTGATAAAGCCTTTAAGATTATATGTGAAATGATGAGCAAGGGTTTCATTCCTGATGATAGTACATATTCTAAAGTGATTGGTTTCCTTTGTAATGCCTCCAAGGTAGAGAAGGCTTTTTTGTTGTTCGAAGAAATGAAAAGGAATGGCATTGTTCCCAGTGTTTACACCTATACTATTTTAATTGATAGCTTTTGCAAAGCTGGTCTTATTCATCAGGCTCGCAAATGGTTTGATGAAATGTTAAGGGATGGTTGCACCCCTAATGTGGTGACTTATACTGCTCTTATTCATGCATACCTGAAAGCAAGAAAGGTGGTTGATGCAAATAAACTATTTGAGATGATGTTGCTCGATGGTTGCAAGGCTAATGTTGTTACATATACGGCTTTAATTGATGGTCATTGTAAGGCTGGGCAGATTGAAAATGCTTGCCAGATCTATGCCAGAATGCGAGGTGACATAGAAACCTCTGATATGGACATGTATTTTAAGCTAGATGACAACAACTGTGAAGGACCAAATGTTATTACATATGGGGCTTTGGTGGATGGTTTATGTAAAGCAAACAGGATTAAACAGGCCCGTGAATTATTGGATACTATGTCAGCTCATGGTTGTGAGCCTAACCAAATAGTGTATGATGCTCTTATAGATGGGTTTTGCAAGGCTGGAAAGCTTGAGGATGCACAAGAGGTGTTTGCAAAGATGTCAGAGCGTGGATACAGTCCAAATTTGTACACCTACAGCTCTTTCATTGATAATCTGTTTAAAGATAAACGATTGGACCTTGTTTTGATAGTGTTGTCCAAGATGCTCGAGAATTCATGCGCTCCCAATGTTGTTATTTACACAGAGATGATTGATGGCCTCTGTAAAGTTGGAAAGACAAATGAAGCTTATAAGCTCATGCTTAAGATGGAAGAAAAGGGTTGTTGTCCAAATGTTGTAACTTATACTGCAATGATTGATGGCTTTGGGAAATTAGGAAAAATTGATCAGTGCCTTGAGCTATTGAGAGATATGTGCTCAAAGGGTTGTGCTCCAAACTTTATAACCTATAGGGTATTGATAAATCATTGTTGTTCCAATGGCCTTCTTGACGAGGCTCACAGACTTTTAGATGAAATGAAACAAATGTATTGGCCAAGGCATATATCAAGCCACCGTAAAGTTATTGAAGGCTTTAACCGAGAGTTTATAACCTCTATTGGGCTTTTAGATGACTTGAGTGAGAATGAATCAGTGCCTGTTGATTCTTTGTATAGAATTTTGATTGATAATTTTATCAAGGCTGGAAGACTGGAAGTTGCCTTGAGCCTGCTTGAAGAGATTTCATCATCTCCCAGCTTTGCAGTTGCCAACAAATATTTGTATACTTCTTTAATTGATAGTCTCTCACATGCAAGTAAGGTTGATAAAGCCTTTGAGCTGTACGCAGGTATGATAAATAAGAATGTTGTTCCAGAGCTTGGCACATTTGTCCACCTCATCAAAGGCCTTACTAGGGTTGATAAGTGGCAAGAAGCATTACAATTATCAGACAGCATATGCCAAATGGTTTGTCACACTTGCTCTCTCTAACTTTATGAATTACAAAACAATACAAGAATCATTTTTCCATGACATTTTGCTGATATATATTTTTTTTTTGGGTACAAATTTTGCTGATTTATTTTAAATATGTTAATATTAAGCACTTCCTTTGCACATCTAATGGTAGAAATATGCTTCAAACTTTAACTTGCAATAGTATTCCTAACAAAACTGCTCTGTAGCTGCATTAGACCCTTGATTTACTATTTTGGCATATTTATTCTGACATTTTTTTTTTTTGCATTCTCTATCAACATTGCAGGATATCTGCTGGCTTCATGGAGAGGAAACCAGTATAAATTAGATTTCTGATGTACGGATTGAATGTAACTGAAGGAAAATGAATACAGTTAGGATAGAAGAAGTGGTCAAGATGGTAACAGATTGCTTTCTCTTAATCTCTAGTCTTTTGTGATGCCTTTCATTTATCATTGATCTTAATTTGCAGAAGTGGGTTTTTGCAGTTGAGGTAATATCAACAGCAAAAATGGAAGAAGAAACAGGAGATTTTGAAGAAATCTTGAAAAGATGCTCTTCGTATTCCATTAATCTTCAAGTTTCAAAATCTTATGTATTTGTCCACCAATCAGTACATCATGCTGGGGATAATGATTTTATGGTCTATGATCAGGGCATGCTAGTTGATGCCAGGGTATATAAAAATCAAACTTTTGCCTTGATGTTTTGGAGCAAAGTTACAAACTCAATAATGTTTTTGTTATTGGCTAATATTCTAGAAAGAGATAGAATTTATATGAAGTGTTACGTACTTGCATTAAAGAACCAAGAAACTAAGTTGATATATTGATTTGTTGTGAAGTAAGTTGTTTGGCCTTTTTGGCAATCATTGGATATGTTCACCTAAGAGGAGGTCCAACCCCCCCCCTCCCCCAAATCATTTGCAAACAGAGCTTCAAAGATCTATTTGTGGTCAGGCATTTGCATGCCAGGTTCATTTTCAGATATATGAATGGAGTGTTCTTTGTTTTTGTTTTTTCTGTTTTGCTATCTTACCCTGTTTGATAAATTAGAAATTTGTGATTCAATACAGAATGGTGTCATGTAGGACTTTTCTTACACTAACCAATTACCCATGCTATTATACCTACACATATACCTAGTTTTTCTGAAATTAGCTATGCTCAGGATTTAGTTGTGAAACTGGTATGGCTTAAAGTGAAAGTCATCTTTATGTGTTATATTTCTTGTCTGTTTTTGAAGTTCACAGACAAATAATCATCTATTTTTTCATTATGAAGTAGCTTGGCAGCTTTGAAATCAGCTTTTTGGCATATCTGAGGAGCAAGGGGTGTGTCCAGAATACTTGGATCAATTCTTGTCTATTCATTTGATAGACTTTGGCAGTAAGAAGAAAGCAAAATGCTTTGGCATTGTGCTCTTTTTGCAGAATATGGTGGTCATGGGTTAGAGTCGTGGAAATAGCCTCTCCGCTCACTGCATACATCTGACCTCCCCAGACCCCAGTGGTGGGAGCTTTGTGCACGAAGCTGCCCTTTTTCTATGGTGACTATAGATGGATTGCAGTGCCAGTTTTTAATTAGAATTGTCATCCCTCTCATCTTTGGTGGGAGAATTGTTTTCATCTCTTCCACATGGGTGTCATCACATGACTTACTTTTAGGAGGTTTACATTATTGATTTACGAAGGAATTTGAAAGTGCTTTTGAGCTTACGTACTTATCTTTTATTTCCTTTGTTTTATTTTTCTTTCTTGGCTGTCTTAGGGGGACTTCTTATCCTCCTTTTTTATACTTCTCTCTTTCAATTAATTATGTCATCCAAAAAAAATTGAGTCAACTCTGTCAAGAAAATGATTCAGAATAGGAACAAAGGCAATGCTTTCACTCTGGGATATGTCTAGTGCACAGAGGATTCCATGAATCTCTTGTGGCCTTTGCTTGTTTTGGATAGCCAGAGACAATCACATCATGATTCCGTCTATAATGGAGTGTTCAGGCGAGTTTGTGAACGGGGGATCTGAGCTTCAGCTTATGTTTGCCAGGGATTTTTTTCCTCTCCTCGGATCTTGGTGGGCTGCAGTCACTGGATCCTGTACCATTTAAAGTGGGCTAGTTGATGTGCTGTATTAAATGATGGGGAGTCAAAGAAACTTATATTTATGCTGCTGAACTAGTATGGCAATTGACAAGTGATCTTATCATTAGTTGAGCATGAGCTGATCTTGTGTATGTACTGCACTTGTAATTCATTCAGTATAGATGCATACAAGGATCCTACTTGAGATTGAGTAAGGGTATTAATCATGTAGTTCTACCGTTGTCTCTCTGTTCCATGGATTAATCTCCTTTATTTTGATTTTTTTTCCTTTTTTTTCGGCCATGCTTTGTTTCGATAGTTGGTGCTTGGGTTGATGTGTTTCTACGCGACCCAGTGAGTACAACATGAAGGGCTATGTGTTTTGACCACGCAAAGGGCCCAGAAGGGTGAGGTTCGGGCTAAGACTTCAAGTTGTTGGCTTTTATGTTTGTGTGACTTTATGCTTTCAAAAATTAGATTTTCTTTCCAGTGGCTGAACTATTGGGTTTTCATAGAAATGAAGCCTCTTAGACATTTCTAGCCCATTCTAATTTATTTACCAACCTTTCTAATTTCATGATTTTCACATTTTTAGGCCACAATCCAAGGGTTTTTGAGATCATGAATTCTTTCATGTTGAAAGAAAAGGAGAATGCAACAATTTAAAATGAACACATTAGATCCCTAGGGTTGTTTATAATAAGAGTAATGCTAAAAATATAAGTATTTAATATCTTTGAAATTTAAAAAAAAATTCTTTTTTTACATAATTAAGAAGATTATTGAGGCAATAAGGTTATTTAAAATTTTTCTTATAATAAAAGTAGTGAGTGAATGACATAAATCATGCTGTGAAGAAGGCCTTATAAACATATTTTTAAATTGGGTATCAAATCTTAGCACGGAAGCAAGCATCCTAAACATGGAATTTTTTATTTTTTTTTCTAACGATCGTCATAAACATGGTTCTAGCGATTCAAGAGGTATATCACGTGAGAAGTGACCCTAAACAACGAGCATATTCCAAATGACATGATGCAATAAATAAGCATGTTAAATGACATCATGAGGGATTTTACAATAGATACCAAGTACATCGTGTTATGGTTCAGAATTTAAATTTATTATAACAAAAACAAGAAAGAGGAAAATAAAATCATATGAATTGAATTAAAATGAGATGAAAGATAGAGATGAAATAGGAAGTTAAAGGTTTCTTTCATAAAAGATTATTATGTCCCTAGCATTGATCATATGTAACCTCCTGAAAAAACAAAATTCGAATAACCAACCAATTATTCAAATAAAGTTTCTATTATTCGAATAAACAAGTTGTTTAAAAAAATTATTCGAATAAATTATAAGTTATTCAAATAAGAAATTCTGCTCTGCAAATTTATAGAAGGAAATCTGTCACCTTATTCGAATAACATGAGTGTTATTTGAATAAAGTGACTAATATCAATAAAATGAGAAAACACGTCTCACTATAATAAGAATGAAAATTTAGTTTTCATTTAGTTCCTTTTTTTGTTGGAACTTCAAGTCCTTCCTGGTTACAAAGGAACCAAATTGATGGAGTGAAATTGATGAAGTAAGATCGATGATATCAAGAGTAGGTGTCAAGAAGGAAAGCTCACAGAATTAAGAATGATCAAGAAAAATCTAGAATAGGGACATATGTTAAGAAGTAGATGGAAGATTAACAAGGCTTAATTCATAAGTCACTCCACATTAGGAAGAAAAATCTGGAATTAATGATTAGCAAGCTGCATGTGACAATTCCAGATTTGAAGCAATAATTGAAGAAACAAATGGCAAACAAATAATTGAAACAAATGGTAAAAATCTGGTGAAGTAAACCCAAAAGAAAAACAAGTGTCAAACAAACAAAAGAAAAGTGCTGATTTACGTAATAAGTGTCCAAGAATTTAATGATGGTGATATAAGCTTAGTGAGATCATCATAACAAGTGTCCCAAAATGAATTCTTAAATCCTGATTGGCAATGATTATAAAGGGATATTTTATCTCATCTTTCCTACGTGAAACAACTCTATAAATACCCCTTAAGTCTTTCAAACTCGTCAGAAACACATCCAAACCAAGCCACAAAACCAGTCCCTGTTTTCTATTACATTAACTCTCTGATCTTCAATCTCTTTTTCATCTTCCCCAACTATGTAACAGATGTGGGAAATAATGAAAACGTCACTCTTTCTTCTTTATTTCTTCTATCCATATCTTTTAGCTCATGCCTTTTGCAACCAACGACATTTACTCTATTTTTATTTGAGAGAAAGATTGACAAAATTTGGTTTTTCTAGTTTCTGCAATGTGATTTTTTGATTGTTTTATTCAAATAAATTTTGATTTATTTGAGTAAAGCTTGCTAAAAAATACTTTCAATGTTGTTTGACTAAAAGATTTATTCTGATAAAATTCTTGTTATTCGAATAAAAGATTTATTCTGATAAAAATTTTGTTATTCAAATAAAATTTGACGGAATGCTAAAAAATGAGTTTTTGAAGAGATTTCCGAATAAACTTTATGTTGTTCAAATAAACATCCTACAGAAAGTTAATTATGAACACGAAACATTTCTTTTATCAACTTTTTATCATACTTTATTCTATTAAACTCTTTATTATCTAAAGTCTTCTAAATTATAGTTATGAACGATGAGTTATTCTTATAAATATTTTTCATCAATCTTTCATTTAATCAATCTTATTATTAACTATTTTTTATATTAGTTGTGTTAATTATTGACTTTTATGTAAAGAAAGCTCTTATTTTTGCATAATGACATATGATTTTATGTGATTATGTTAAATATTTTTTCTATAAAGAATGTATTTTTTTCGAAAAGTCATCTCATGGATAAAAATGAATCAATGTGCAAAAGAAAATTATTGTGGTTGTGATGAGATGATTAATGGATGCCTTAATCAAATTTATTATCATGACCATGATAAGAGGATTAAGGGACGCCTTGGTTAAATTATTGTGATCATGATGAAAGGATTAAGGGACGCATTAATCATTAATAATGATTGTGGTCATGATGAGAGGATTAAGTGATACCTTAATCAAATTATTGTGATCATGATAAGAGCATTTAGGAACGCCTTAATGAAGAGAAAGATGCACATTTAGTAAAGAGTATTGAAATGAGATGATAAAGAGATGATGATAATGATAAAATGATGAAAAGAAGAATTTTGGATGATGATGAGAAAAGAATTTTCAGTTACATATTTAATCGAGTTATTATTTGCTTACCCTCTTATATTCATGGTGTTACTTATACTTTCTTCTTGAAATATCTCTTTCTTTGATTACTAAGAATTTTTTTGGCATAAATTAAGAAAGATTTTGAGTGATATTTAATTACTTCTTTTAGTATGCATTTATTTATTACAAATTATATTGCTACTTCATCTTTATTAAGTTACTTATACTATTTTTATGAATTAATTATTTATTTCTTTTGTTACTGAGAATTAACTGGTATAAAATTTTGTGGTCTCTTAGGTATAGTTTCAGAAAGAAAGAATTGCAAAGAGTGAAATATGTATAATTATTTTTTATCTTTCTTACTGAGATAGTATCTCACCCATTTGTGGTAAAATATTTCAGATAAAAACGACTGAAAAGGTTCTGGTAGATTTTTGTGAAGAGCAACTCTATAGGTCGGAACGTGAAGATTAAGTTAATATTTGTAAATAGTGACACCTTAAGAAGGCTTTTGTAAGCCTCAATTTTTAGAAAATAAGTGTCGAACTTAGAAATATTTTTATGTATCAATTAATTTCTAGAAGGGTGTAATCCTTTCAAACTATGTAAATTACTGTGAATATGAGCTAATGATAATGATAGAAGATATTTATAACGTGTTATTCTAATTAAAGTTAAAATACTATAATACTATAATAAGAAAAATAATAAAAATTAGAGTTGGACATTAGATCATATATCTTACATGAGAAAAAAGAAAGCGGAGAAAGTGAAATTCTGTTATAATGTATGTGCATGTTTGGAAAATATTATTTTTTAGGAAATAATTGATGGGATAAATTCAACAACGCAAGTATACGTGTCAATCAAGTAATAAAGTAGTGAATAGAAGTCGTTCCCACGAGAATTTGTTACTAAATTTTATAGTTAACTACTAACATTCAGAACTCTTACTATTATTCAAACAACAATTTAATTTTGATCGATTTAATTAGATTAAAAATAATATTGCAAAAAAAGCGTAAACTATCAAGAACTGAATAATTTAGAAACTTTATTCTGCTAGATCCTAGGATTGTAATCTTTCTTCTCATTTCATTTGAATTGCAGTTAAAACAACTTTTTCCTATTCCAATTTACTCAACATATCAATCTAGAGTTCTAATATAATTATATCCCTCTTCCGATGGCAATACAAAATTTAACCCATTTAATTTTAATCTCTATATTCCTATGAGACAATACATCAAACAGGTTACGTTCATGATCAAGCTCTAATTGAAATCACATATGGCTCTAACAGATATTCCTATCCTTAGAACAAATTTTTCTCAATTAACAACAATTGGTTCAAACATATGTTACTCGTACTAGTTCATAGATTCAAATTCCCTTTTCTAAGTTCAATTCAAATCCACAAAATCATCCAATTGATGATCAGATAATCAGAAGCATTACACACAAGCATGAGTAAATATTTTGCGTAAACTGAAATAGGAACTCAACAAAATAATGATTCAAATTACATGAGAAGTTTGATTACAATCCTAGAAATAAAATTAGTTCATGGCATACATTGAGAACAACAATAACAAATTAGAAACAGGAGCCCTCATAAGAAAAACTTAGAAATTCAGAAAAACCGTAAATACGGAGTTGCAGATGATGAATCTAAGACTCCGATCTTGATTTTTCCTTTGTTTCCTTCAAAATTCCTGCCTTCCAATGCTCTATTTTCGTGCCTCCCCTCTCCTGCTCCTCAACTGAGAATGCCCCCTTGTTAAATAACATTTTAATTCTACTGCTACAAAACTGAACAGGCACTCATTCACGAATCTGGCCGCCGCAACTTTGGAGTTTCTACCGTCGCAGCATCCAGCAACTTTGCATGCTCTAGAATTCTTCTTCCTTCTTGTCATTCTCATGACAAGATGACATGATAATGTTTGCGTACCAAGAAACCTTGCATTTTCTTCATGTTTTTCTATGACTTCTTTATGTCCTAAAGATTATCTCCATCTTGCCAATTATGTCTTCTCAATCTCTTCTTTTCCATTGAAGTTTTTAACCTTTCCATCAGTAGAAAGAAACTCAGTAATCAAAGCACTATAATAGATAAATCATTCAAATTCATCACATATAATCATAGATACTTAAAGATAGATAATCATACTCAACTTTAACAAAGAAAAAGTATTTCCAATGCTCATCATGACAATAAAATAAGGATTTAGCACAATTTAAAAATCAAAAAGAGTTCAAATAACTCTACTTTCATAGAGTTATCACACTCCAAACTTAAGATTTAGCTAGTCCTTGAGCAAAAGAACAACAGAGAGCAACAATCAAGATTTATCAAATTAATTTCAACAACTTGTGCAAATTAGATTCTCAGCTCAGTTCTTAAACAATCATCACATTCACTTAACATCTCAATATTCACAAATATCATCCTAATATGCTTTCACTCAGCCACAAATCAGGAGTTAAGTTGAGCTTCCTGTGTTTGTTTGTATTGCCTTTTAGCAAAGGTTTGCATGTTATCCGAAAAAGTTTAAGCAAAATGATACTCATCAAAATGCATGAACCTTACAACTTCCATTTCCACTCTCTCTCCACTAATGTAGACATGATCCCAAAACTCAGATCAGAAGGACTTTCAAGCTTATAATGTTAGGCCAGGGTACTTGGTTATGAACAAATGGATGAATATCACAAAAACTCTAGGTATCACAAGATGCATCAAATCTTTTTTTTTTTTTTTACAAATGATCTTTCCATCAAAATTCTCATCTTTTGACTTTGGTGCCTCTCTTTACATTATTTCATTTCTCTTTTCTATTCCTTCTTTCTTCATTTTTTTTTCTTTCGAAACAAATGCTTTTTACAACACAAAATTGAGACACCCCCAAATATAATCAAATAATGCCCAGACTCAAAGTAGATGCATCCACATAATACCCAAAACTTAATAAGGTTTGACAATTATAAATAGGCTCATCCAGGTTGATCATGTTATGGCTTAACAGAATAAAAGGCTTATTTATCACAAGGCTCAAAAGAGGTACTAAGGATGTATGTCACAATGGTCGGCTTGAAAGGCACAAACGATTCAAAAATTGCCAAAATCATATCCAAATTCTGGGATCACACCTAGGATTTCGCCTCAAGAAAGCATCACAATTATTGTAAAATCCCGCAAATAGAAAACACAATTTATATAAACATTCTCTAAACAAACATACATCTCAAAGTAAGAGACTAAGTGGAAATGTTTTTATAGGCCACTTAACTTAACCAAACCAATTGCAACAAAGTTAAGCACACCTCAAACAATCTTCTGTGTTCTTAAGAGTTAAGCAAAATGAATGATTCAATACTATCATGGGAGCTGAAAATCAATCATGCATACAAAACAACAAACAGATTACAAGAATGAAATATCCCCCCAAACTTAAATAGTGCATTGTCCTCAATGTGCCAATCATAAAACTAACAAAGAACAGTAAATGAAAAGAAAGAAAATTAAGAAAAAGAAACTTCCCAGGTAAAGAGTCAGCTAATCAACAGGCGGATCCTCTCATCCAGCATCCAACTCCGGAGGTGGGGGACACACAATAGATAGTCGCGCAGCAAAAGAACTTGCGCCAGCAGAAGGACCATAAGCTCCACTCAAAATTCAAGAAACAAATGTGTCATCCATAGGGGCCTCCTTAGTACCACTAGGAAGATCAAGATATTCGAACTACCGTGGAAGTCTAGAGAATTTAGGAAATGAATCCAACCACTTCACACATTCTTCCACTTCTTCGCAACTCTCCATAGAAGCCAATATACATAACGAAGCATCCAAAGGATCAACTTGAGAAGTAACAAAAACATCTTCAACAACATCGTCAAGCACTCTTATACACATACATTCTTCATTATTCGCAGGGTATTGAATTTCTTTGAAAATATTAAAAGTTACCTCTTGATCTTGGACCCTCATAGTAAGCTTTTCCTTTTGCACATCTATTAAAGTCCTTCCAGTTGCAATAAAATGTCTCCCAAGGATGATTGGCACATATCGGTCCTCTTACATATCCAACATAATGAAATCTAAGGGGAATATGAATTTATTAACTTTTACAAGCACATCCTCTATAATTCCCCTAGGAAAAGCATATGATCTATTCGCCAATTGGAGAGTGACCGATGTAGGCTTAGCTTCTCCTAATCCCAACTTTTGAAAAATAGACAATGACATCAAATTAATACTTGCACCTAAGTCACATAATGTCTTACTAAAGAAATGGCTCCCAATGGTGCACGGAATAGTGAAGCTTCAGGGGTCCTTTAGCTTAGGAGGTAACTTGTTTTGAAGGATAGCACTACATTCCTCCGTCAATGTAACCATCTTAAACTCACCCAACCTTTTTTTCTTGGATAGGATGTCCTTCATAAATCTCACATAACTTGGCATATGTTCCAGTGCTTCAGCAAACGGGATATTGATATGCAGCTTCTTAAAGACATCCAATTTTTTTTTAAATTGAGCTTCATTCTTTTGTTTCTGGAGTCTCTGAGGAAATGGAGGAGGAGGAGGAATAAGATTCGAAATTGCCTCCTCTTTAACTTGATTTTTCTTATTCTGGTTTTCCTTCGAAGTGTTAGAATTTTTATTCACATCATTCTCAATTTCTTTGCCACTCCGAAGTGTAATTGCTTTGCAATGCTCCCTGTCCTCCAATCTTGGATTTGCCTCCGTATTGCTAGGAAGAGTTCCAGGAGGTCGACTATTAATAGCAGAAGCTAGCTGGCCCACTTGACTCTCCAAACTCCTAAGAGAAGCTGCTTGACTTTGAATCATGACATCATTCTTTGCCATATATTGCATAAACATTTCCTCTAGTGATGGCTTCTTCTCTTGCTGCGGAACAGTGTTTTACTGATTAAAACCAAGAGGAGGGCCTTGTACTCTAGAAGATGAAGCACCAACATTCTGATTTTGACTCCAAGCAAAATTTGGATGATTCCTCCATCCTGGATTAAATGTGTTGGAGTAGAGATTGTTCTTCTGCTGATTAAATCGCCCCACAAAGTTCACAGACTCTGGATTTAATGAACAATTCTCTGGAGAATGAGCCTCTCCACAATAGTTACAGGTAATAAAAGGACTTGTAGCAGATTGAACACCAAGGCCATCAAACTTCTTTGACAAAGAAACAATCTGAGCTGTTAACGCAGTAATAGCATCCACCTCATATACTCCTGTCGCACGCCTAGGTACTTGTCTTTCTGAAGGCAGCTGATAACTGTTAGAAGCCATTTCTTCCAGCAAATCAAAAGCCTCATCAATGGACTTACTCATTAAGGCTCCTCCAGCTGCTGCATCAATAGTAGTTCTCAGAGGTCCGTTCAGAGCATTATAAAAAGTATGAACCTGCAACCACTTAGTAATGCCATGATGCGGACATTTTCTGATGAGTTATTTGAATCTCTCTCATGCTTCATAAAGAGACTCACTGTCGTACTGAACAAAGGAGATGATGTCCTTCCGCATTTGGGCTGTCTTCCCAAGTGGAAAGAATCTATCAAGAAATTTATCAGTTAAGGCTTCCCAGGTAGTGATAGACCCTTCTGGAAGTGAGTGAAGCCAATTCTTAGCCTTATCTCGGAGAGAGAAAGGAAAGAGCCTTTATCTGATGGCATCTTCTGTAACTCCGTTGTGCTTGAAAGTATCACAAATTTCTAAAAAATTTAGCAGGTGAACATTTGGATCTTCATTAGGTAAATCTCCAAACTGCACAAAAGTCTGGATCATTTGGATAATGGCTGGCTTGATTTCGAAATTATTAGCTTGGATTGCCGGCCTCCGAATGCTAGACTGCAGACTCTGAACTTGAGGGACAGAATACTCCCTCAAAGATTTTGTTGGAGTTTCTTCAGCCATTGATTGAGAGTTACTTTTCGACGCCAAGCGCTCCTTTCTAATTCCTCGGAGTATTCTTTCGATCTCAAGATCAAAAGGTACAAATCCAAGATTTTGCGTTTGATGAGTTTGGTGCATATAAAGTAAAAGAGTACCTAAAATTAATAAAACCAACTAAAAAAAATTAAACAAAAATTAAATTGAATAATACAAATATGAATATACAACCAGAAATAAATTTGAATTAATAATAAGCAACTCTATGCGTTAATATTAACCACAAAATTAGAAACTAAATCCCCGACAACGGCGCCAAAAACTTGGTGGGATAAATCCAACAACGCAAGTATACGTGTCAATCAAGTAATAAAGTAGTGAATAAAAGTCGTTCCCACGAGGATTTGTTACTAAATTTTATAGTTAACTACTAACATTCAGAACTCTTACTATTATTCAAACAACAATTTAATTTTGATCAATTTAATTAGATTAAAAATAATATTACAAAAAAAACGTAAATTATCAAGAACTGAATAATTTAGAAACTCTATTCTGCTGGATCCTAGGATTGTAATCTTTCTTCTCACTTCATTTGAATTGCAGTTAAAACAACTTTTTCCTATTCCAATTTACTCAAAATATCTATCTAGAGCTCTAATATAATTATACCCCTCTTTCGATGGCAATACAAAATTTAACCCATTTAATTTTAATCTCTATATTCCTATGAGACAATACATCAAACAGGTTACGTTCATGATCAAGCTCTATTTGAACTCGCATATGGCTCTAACAGATATTCCTATCCTTAGAACAAATTTTTCCCAATTAACAACAATTGGTTCAAACATATGTTACTCATACTAGTTCATAGATTCAAATTCCCTTTCTTAAGTTCAATTCAAATCCACAAAATCATTCAATTGATGATCAGACAATCAAAAGCATTACACACAAGCATGAGTAAATATTTTGCGTAAACTGAAATAGGAACTCAACAAAATAATGATTCAAATTACATGAGAAGTTTGATTACAATCCTAGAAATAAAATTAGTTCATGGCATACATTGAGAACAACAATAACAATTTAGAAACAGGAGCCCTCATAAGAAAAACTCAAAAATTCAAAAAAACCGTAAATATGGAGTTGCAGATGATGAATCCAAGACTCCAATCTTGATTTTTCCTTTGATTCCTTCAAGATTCCTGTCTTCCGATGCTTTATTTTCGTGCCTCCCCTCTCCTGCTCCTCAGCTGAGAATGGCCCCTTGTTAAATAACATTTTAATTCTACTGTTACAAAATTGAACAGGCACTCATTCGCGAATCTAGCCGCCGCAAAGATTGGAGTTTCTACTGTCAGCAAAGATCCAAAGAACTTTGCATGTCAGTGGAATTCTTCTTCCTTGTCAAGTGCATCATAAGATCGACATGATAATGTCATTTGTGGCAACAAGAACCTTGCATTTTCTTCATGTTTTTCTATGACTTCTTTATGTCCTAAAGACTATCTCCATCTTGCTAATTATGTCTTCTCAATCTATTATTTTCCATTGAAGTTTTTAACCTTTCCATCAGTAGAAAGAAACTCAGTAATCAAAGCACTATGATAGAGAAATCATTCAAATTCATCACATATAATCATAGATACTTAAAGATAGATAACCATACTCAACTTTATTACTTGATTGACACGTATACTTGCGTTATTTGAACTCTTTTTGATCTTTAAATTGTGCTAAATCCTTGTTTTATTGTCCTGATGAGCATTGGAAATATTTTTTCTTTGTCAAAGTTGATGGGATAAATCAAACAATGTAAGTATACGTGTCAATCAAGTAATAAAGTAGTGAATAAAAGTCGTTTTCACGAGAATTTGTTACTAAATTTTATAGTTAACTACTAACATTCAGAACTCTTACTATTATTCAAACAACAATTTAATTTTGATCAATTTAATTAGATTAAAAATAATATTGCAAAAAGCGTAAACTATCAAGAACTGAATAATTGAGAAACTTTATTCTGCTGGATCTTAGGATTGTAATATTTCTTCTCATTTCATTTGAATTGCAGTTAAAAAAACTTTTTCCTATTCCAATTTACTCAAAATATCAATCTAGAGCTCAAATATAATTGTATCCTTCTTCCGATGGCAATACAAAGTTTAACCCATTTAATTTTAATCTCTATATTCCTATGAGACAATACATCAAACAGGTTACGTTCATGATCAAGCTCTAATTGAAATCGCATATGGCTCTAACAGATATTCCTATCCTTAGAACAAATTTTTCCTAATTAACAACAATTGGTTCAAACATATGTTGCTCATACTAGTTCATAGATTCAAATTCCTTTTTCCAAGTTCAATTCAAATCCACAAAATCATCCAATTGATGATCAGATAATCAGAAGCATTACACATAAGCATGAGTAAATATTTTGCATAAACTGAAATAGGAACTCAACAAAATAATGATTCAAATTACATGAGAAGTTTAATTACAATCCTAGAAATAAAATTAGTTCATGACATACATTGAGAACAATAATAACAATTTAGAAACAGGAGCCCTCATAAGAAAAACTCAGAAATTCAGAAACACCGTAAATACGGAGTTGCAGATGATGAATCCAAGACTCCGATCTTGATTTTTCCTTTGTTTCCTTCAAGATTCCCGCCTTCCAATGCTCTATTTTCGTGCCTCCCCTCTCCTGCTCCTCAGCTGAAAATGACCCCTTGTTAAATAACATTTTAATTCTACTGTTACAAAACTGAATAGGCACTCATTCGTGAATCTGTCGCCGCAAAGATTGGAGTTTCTACCGTCAGCAAAGATCCAAAGAACTTTGCATGCTCTGAATTCTTCTTCCTTGTCAAGCTCACAAGATCGACATGATAATGCTTTGCGGAACAAAGAACCTTGCATTGTCTTCATGTTTTTCTATGACTTCTTTATGTCCTAAAGACTATCTCCATCTTGCCAATTATGTCTTCTCAATCTTTTCTTTTCCATTGAAGTTTTTAACTTTTCCATCAGTAGAAAGAAACTCAGTAATCAAAGCACTATGATAGAGAAATCATTCAAATTCATTACATATAATCATAAATACTTAAAGATAGATAACCATACTCAACTTTGACAAAAAAAAAGTATTTCCAATGCTCATCATGACAATAAAACAAGGATTTAACACAATTTAAAGATCAAAAAGAGTTCAAATAACTCTACTTTCATAGAGTTATCAATAATCTCTCTCTATCTTTTTTTTAAAAATAATCTTTAAGAGTATTTTTTATTATAAGTTGTTTTGAATAGAAAATAAGTTAATCAAAACACACACTCAATTGTGGGTAAAGAAGCCCAACCCAATAGAATAGAATAGTAATATTAATATTAATACTAATACCATAACCGTCTCTTTGGTGCTTCTTGTATCCATAGCCACATTTTGCGTTGATTAGCGTCGTGGCCATTGCAATAGGTGAAAAACAAGTAATGCCAATAGGAGTATGAGGCCACCTTTTCTTCACTCGCTTTCAACTCTGTTCTATCCTGTGCGAATGATTTGATTTTTCTACTATTAATTTGATTTTCTCGATTATTTCCTTCATCATTCATCGATTCAAGAATATTTTTGGATTTCTCTTCTTTATGGATTGGATTCATCTTCTTCCATTTCTCTAATTGACCATAATCACACATGAGTTCACCTCAATAGCCTTTCCAATTTCGATTGAAAGGATTATTAATTAATTACTAATCATATTATTATCATGATGATGATTACCAGTACTGCCTCTTATTACTTTTAATTATGAGTGGCAACTGAATTTATCAAATTTGTAAATTCTACTTAAGATCGGACAAGGTTGGTGAAAACATAAAACGTAAAATTATAATACAAGACGAAAAATCTTACCTCTAATATAAATTATATTATATTTAAATTTTATATATACATATAAAATAACACAAATTAACATAATACTTTTGAAGTCACAACTATTTAAATAAACTAATTATTTTACTTGTTTGTTGCATGGATTATATTATATTTAATATTTAATATTTTTATTAAAATAATTTTTATTTCTCAAGATAATAATACTATTATATACTATTATTACATTTTGAATCTTGAGATAGAAAAAATTGAGAGTTTTCTTAGTAACATTTTTATAGTGTTTTTCTAATAATTATTTATAAAATTATATAGAGGATTTATTTTCTAACACATAGAAAAAATTGAGAGTTTTCTTAGTATCATTTTTGTGGTGTTTTTCTAATAATTATAAAATTATATAGAGGCGCACACACACAATTTTTTTAAGTTAACATATATTTAATGATATTAATGCTATAATGGTTTTTTAAGGTAATCCTACTTAAAGCTCATTCAAATGTTATAGAACATTTAGGTTCATGTTGTTTACATGTTACAACATGTTGCTTGTATGCTTAAGGACATTTCTTAAGACAATTTTATTATATCATATTTCTACTACTTGATCAATTTTTTTTTTACCAACACTTACATCATAATATTATTATCCTTTTCAATTTTATTATTCAATGTTTTTTGTTGAGTCAATTATTATTTTTTAAATTAATAATCTTGTGTTACTTAATTTCATCATTTGAATCTTTAAAAAAAAAAAACATACAGTTAATGATATTAATGCCACAATGTTTTTTCAAGGTAATCTTGCTATATAATAATATAATATAGATAAAATATTAAAATTAAATATTAAAAATTATTAATAATTTTGTAGTTTTGTAAAAACTTTAACATCGAATGAAAATTCATCACATCATATAGTAAGCAAGATCTCTATTTATTATGTTATATTATATCTATTTATTATTTATAAAAAATTAGATGCATCTTATGTTAATATTATTAGTTTAAATAAAAAAAATTATATTAGCAATAAAAAAATAAACAAAAATAAATAAAAATTATAAAAATTATTTAAATACTCTTATCATTATAACTTATAAGATTAACATTAAAAGATAATAGGATTTGCAAATATGTAAAAGAAAAGTATTTAAAAGGAATTTTACTAATGCATATGCATATTTTTATTTTTTTCATATTTAAGATTAATATATGTAATAAAGTACATATTTTTTATAATTTGATAAAAAATTAACACACTTTGATAGCTTTTTTTTTTTTTTTTTTTTTAAAGTAGAAAATAAAAATTTGAAAGATTGAAAAGATGAAAACTCATGAAAGATATGAAGGAAAGAAATGAAGAGTCTCATGAAATATATAAAGGAGAATAATGAAAATTCAAAAAGACATCAAAATCAAGTTATTATTATTAAAAAATACTAAAAAATTAAATTTTAAAAAATAAGTATTAAAAAAATTTAAATTTTAAAAAATGTCATGTGGAGTGCTGGGTGCACTTTAGAAGAGTTAAATTTGAACTTTTATATTAGATTATAAATAGATTCTAATTTAAAATTCATAATAGATGTTTTTTAGTTTTATTTTTTATTTTTCTTTTCATATATTTGATTTTAGTTTTTTATTTATTTTCAGTATAAAAATTAGTAAGAGCTTAGGTCTTAAGGCCCATTACCATTATCTCTTATAAAACCCATTAACGGCCCATTGTATCAAAAGGGAAAACAAAAAACTAAAACGGTGTGTTTTGGTAAGAAGCGGTTTCTCTCGTCTCTCCCATCCTATGATCCTATCCTATCGCTCTCTATCTCTCTCTCTCGATCTTTGTCTCCCCACTGTGGTCTGTGAGATTCCCAGGCTTGCAGCTTCTTTTTATTCGAAATAGCTATAAGGGTTTTGCATTGGTGGGTTGGTTTCAGTCGCAGCAGCCAAGCAGGTTTTTTTTTCTGGGTTAATTTTGGGTGGGTTTTGCTGGGTTTGGGACATGCATGTGGTGAATTGGCTGGGATCGGTAGCATCGCACGATCGTACCGATTTTATGTGCTGAAACGCGATCCCACCACGATCCCAGTCCCAGCAACAGCAAACCGAGTGTGTTGCTGGGATCTGGATCACTCCAGTCTTCCAAACACGTAAAAGCGTACGATCCTATAGGATTGCGATTTTGACAACCATGTTTGGGTCTTTTATTTTGACAAGTAGGAGACATGCCAATGCTATAACAACTCTTTTGAAATTGATGAATTTGATGTTTTCATACTTTTAGGATCATGGATTTTAGACATGGAGCTCGCAAGTTATCTCATTGCATTCTTACTGTAAGTTGGAAAGTCTTCAACCCTCCTTGAATCACATGTTCATGATTATAAGAGGTTCATGAGTATTAGTTTCAAGCAGTTTATGTCCTTCAAATATCATACTGTCATAGACACATCTTTCAACTCCAGTAATGTGTACACAAAGGGATTGGCTTAAAAGGCTCCAAGGGCTGTAATCCTAGCACCAAATTAAACCAAAACAAGAGTACTAAGTAAATACTAAATGCATGTCCAAAACTGGTAATACTAAATAAGTAAATATACCTATTCTTAAAGAAAAGTATATTAATTTTATGACATATTTCAATGTAACTTGGTTCTGTTAACAGGATCCATACTAATGTTTCAAGATTCCCATCTAAATATATGTTATTGTTGCTTCATAATTTTGTCCAATTTATTGTTGAACACAATGGCATTTTAACATATGTGGTTAGTCTATGCAACTGAGCTTATACTTCTCCATTCAATCTAAAATTTGGAAATTCTTTCCTTGTGGGTTTTATGGCTTGTACAGATTGGTAATCTTGGGCTTCGACTACTGTGGTACTCTCTAAAAATAATTGTCAGCACATGGTATTCGATATTAGCCATGGGTAATTTGTTTGAAAGCTATTTCATCTCTTATGGAGTTTTGAAGAAATACAAGTCTCTTTGTTTAGGGAAGCTTCGGTACCTTGCAATTGTGATAGAAAGTGAAGATGCTCATCAGACTTCAAAAGTTGTTAAACTTTTGCAGTGGCTGGACTCTATTGGTGTAAAGAATGTATGCCTCTATGACATGAATGGTATGAACGGCTTAGAGAATCAGTGATGGTGAACTTTCTTTTTCTCAGGCCATATAATAATGTTTTCCTTGAACTCTACATTCTAGGAGTGTTGAAGAAGTCTAAGGAAGCCATAATTCAAAAATTGAAGAATGCAAAATCCATAGAGGTACCATACACAAATTTTTTTTGGGTAGATTGCTTCTTAATATATTAATAAAATTCCCTCCTGGTCTATGATATTAACTTGCTTTTGACCAAACAGTGCATCTTATATGTTTGCCATATTAATCACATAGTTTGGGTATTTCCCACCTTTGCCTCATTTTATTTTGACTGATTCTTTTTCCTGTGCACACACACACACACACACACACACACACACACACACACACACACACACACACACACACACACACACACACACACACACACACACACACACACACACACACACACACACACACACACACACACACACACACACACACACAAAACACACACACACACATATATATATATGGGGGATGGGGAAGGATGTAAACGTACCTTTATTTAAACCCTGGAGATGGCGTGTCCTAGATTAAGTTAGATTGGTTTTTCACCTGAAATTTATACAACACATTTTTTCTCATTTACAATTGCCTATTTGTCTTAAAAAGTTATTAGGAGATGTGAGTGGGACTTACCTATAGTATTTGTGGATGTATCATCTAAGAAAATTATTGATGAGGAGATGAAATACACGTTCCTGTTGATATATTATATAAGCAACGTGACTCTCTAACCTTGATTCTTGAGTCTAGACTTAATGCATTGTTATGATAGGGTGAAAATGGGGGGAGAGAAACGCAAGGGAAAGAAAATGAGGCTAAAATGTTAATTTTTGACATTTGGATGGTAGGTTGAAAATAGTAGTGACAGAAAATAGACATGAAAAAGTACCTTTAAGCCCACAACAAAATTCTCTCCAAAGATGAGGTGAAAGGGAGAGAAAATTCAAAACACACTGTGTACGGCAGCCACATTTGTTTTTCTTTTTCAACCATAACTACCCACACCAATAGTAAGAAAACTGTTTTGTATTTTTTTTTTTAATTTTCCTTTTCTTCTTCCTCATCTAAACAATAGGAGAAAAAAAAATACGATTCTTCTTATTTACTTTCATGATTTTATCCCATTTTCTTCCCACATCCAAACAATGTGTTAGTAAAATGTATGGTTAAATGGCTCGTTCAGTTGTCATCACTGTCAAGCTTCAATAGTCAATAGTAACTTCTACTGTGTTGATACTTGTTTAATCTGATCTAGCATTAACTCAGTGCAGGAAGCTAATGAAGGCATCACACACCATGTTCCAGATCAAATGACTTTAGAATTTGTTTCTTATGTGGATGGGAAGGAGGCAGTGGGCAAAGCAGCTAACTTGATTTTCGTGGAGAATTTGAAACGACTTAACTTGGGTGGAGAATTGTTAGAGCCTCACCTGAATGAGGCACTACAAATTGTTGGTTTGTATTTGCTTCCTAAGCCTACTAGTAATTTAAAGAATTGATTTTCTTGTGCAATTTAGCACTTATCTGACTAATTATTATCTTGTTGTACTGTCAGGTAGCAAAGGCCCTGAACCTGACCTTTTACTGGTTTATGGACCTGTAAGGTGCCACCTTGGTTTTCCTGCATGGAGAATTCGGTATACAGAGATTGTGTAAGTTCTTTCTAGGACATTATTATTATCAATTTTTATCCGTGTAGTAATAAAATTAATTTGTTAGTTGTCATGAAGTGCAACTATTCCTATGTGTAAAAGCTAAAAGAAGCAGTAACTCTGTTGCATGGGCTTTCAATTCTTTATTAGGCTTATTGTTGAAAACTATGTAAATAATGCTTAGATTAATTGTATAGGCTAACCAAATCATGTAATTATGGTAATTAGGATTTGTAATCTTTGTATTTATTATAATAGGTCTATATAATTCAGCCTCTGTTGTGTAATTCAAACACATGGTTTTCACAATCTCTATGCTTCTTATTTCTCTATCTCAACATGGTATCTAGAGCCTAAAGAGAGGCAACCCTAAAACTGTGCGTGCTCGGTGGACTCACTGCCCACCGGTGAAAATTTTTTTTGGCCAACCGTGTTTTGGTATGCCAGTCTTCCTCTGTCGTGTCCTCTTTTCAGAAGAAACCCACTCGTTTGTCGCTATCTGTTGCTATCCACCGCTAGCCGTCAACTTTTTGACGACTTTTTCCTACGACCTTTCATGACGGCAAACCCACCACTAGAATCACCTCTTTTTGCTTGGCCACCCCTAAGAAGCTTAGCCTCTCATCCTTTGCCACGCGCGTTCTCCAGGTGTTGCAACTCACCCAACGTGCCGTTCAACAGGCTGTGCATGCAAGTGCGTCTGACCACTTTTCAGGCAGCTGCTTGATTGTTGACCTCGCCGTCCCATTTCTAACCAGATCCCGGCCACCCGCCCTCCGCCGCACACTATAGCGCCCATAGCCAAGAGCCAACCGATCTGCCATTGTTCCCGGCGAGCTCGCCTTCCTCTATTCGATCAGTTCTAGGCCATTCTAGCCCCATTTGCTCACTTGCGCCCTCTCTAATATTGCAGATCTCGTTTGGGTCGTCCTCTATTATGATCTATAGCCCCCACTGCTCCAACCAACACCACCCAGCCAAGACCATCTTTGGCTGACTATGCAGATTTGTTACAGTGGTTTGCACAATGTTAGTCCTCTAGTTCGTTTGCTCCAATGGCTGCCTATGTCGACTCTTTGAAGTGGTTTGAGCAACGTCTGTGCTTCGGTACTTCATTTGTTTGTCTCTCTTGTTCCACATCTATTGGTACTTGGGTTCTTGATTCTGGTGCGATTGACCACGTTTCTGGTAACAAGACTATTTTTTCCAAACTTTCTCATAATGTTTAATTGCCTACTGTCACTTTAGCTAATGGCTCCAAGGTACAATCCCAAGGGATTGGCACTACCCATCCCCTCCCTTCCCTTTTAGTAGATTCCGTACTTTATGTTCCTGGGTCTCCTTTTAATTTGCTTTCCATTAGTTGTTTGACTCGGTCTCTTGATTGCATGATTATCTTTACTAAATACTATCATTTTGTAGGACTGGAGTTTGGAACGGATACTTGGCATTGGATGTGAGTCCCATGGCCTCTACTAGCTCTCCAACCCTTCTTGTCTTTGTGCGTTCAAGGATTCCCTTCTCTCTATCCATGCACAGTTGGGTCTTCGTAGCTTTCCCAAACTACAAAAATTGGTGCTTAGCCTCTCTAAGTTGTTGAGTCTCCTTTGTGAGTCATGTCAACTAGGAAAACACACCCGTAGTTTGTTTCTCAGTAAAATCAGCAGTTGAGCGTCTTCTTCTTTTGCTTTAATACATTCTGAAGTTTGGGGTCCTAGTCGTACTGTTTCTACTGTTGGGTCTAGATATTTTGTTACTTTCATTGATGATTACTCTCGCTGCACTTGGTTATTTTTATGCAAAATCGATCTGAGTTGTTTTCAATATTTCAAAACTTTTATCATGAAGTCAAAACTCAATTTGGTGTTCCTACTTGTAGTTTGGGTAGTGATAATGCCCATGAGTATTTGTCTCAGCCATTTCCATCCTTTATGGCTTCTAATGACATTCTTCGCCAAATCTTTTGTGCCCATACCCCTCAACAAAATGGGGTTTCTGAACACAAAAATAGACATCTTGTAGAAACAACTCGGACTCTTTTACTTCATGGTGATATTCCTTTCCACTTTTAGGGCAATGCAGTTCTTACTACTTGTTATTTGATTTTGATTAACTGCATACCCTCCTCTGTGCTTGATTACTAGGTCCCTCACTCTGTTTTATTTCTCCATCAACCTCTGCATTCCCTATCACCTCGTATTTTCGGGTCTACCTATTTTGTCCATAATTTCACTCCTGGTCTTGATAAACTTTCTGCTTGATCCATTAAGTGTGTTTTTCTTGGTTATACTTGGTCTCAAAAAGGTTATCTTTGTTTTTCCCATGATCTCCGGTGTTACCTCGTATCGGCTGATGTTACCTTTCTTGAGTCTGTTCCTTTCTTCCGATCTCCTTCCTCGACTCTTGAACCTATCTCTAAGGCCTTACCTCTTTCTCTTCCTCTTATCTCTGTTGAGTTAGATACACCTCAGACCCCCCCATGTCGAGGAACCCACCACTACTATTCGCCCCTTCCAGGTTTAACATCATCGGCCACAGCCACCTCCACCGCCCCTACCTCCACCAAAGGTTGCTGAGGTCACAGCGGACTTTCCTCCAGTACCAATTCCTTTACCAGCTCCGGCACTACCTCGAGCCTGACCTTCCCATTGCTCTCCTAAAAGGTATACGGTCTACTCGTAACCCTTCTCCTCACTATGTTACTTTGAGTTATCATCGTCTATCTTCTTTGCATTATACTTGTCTTTTGTGTCTATTCATAAATCTCTAGGTGACGCTTTATCTCATCTTGGGTGGAGACAAGTTATGATCCATAAGATGTGTGCCCTTCAGAGTAATGGTACTTGGGAACTTGTTCCTCTTACTCCCGGAAAGTCTGTTGTAGGCTGTCAGTGGATTTATATGATCAAGGTTGGCCCTGATGGCAAGATTGATTATGTCAAGGCTCGCCTGGTGGCAAAAGGGTATACCCAGTTTTTTTGCTTGGATTATGACACTTTCTCACCAGTGGCAAAAATGGCTTCAGTTCAACCTTTTTTGTCTATGGCCGCTATTCGCCATTGGCCTCTTCATTAGCTAGACATCAAGAATGCTTTTCTCCATAGTGATCTCACAGAAGAGGTTTACATGCAGCAGCTCCTAGGGTTTGTTGCTCAGGGGGAGTCTTTTAGACTAGTTTGTTGTCTTTAGAAATCTCTGTATGACCTTAAACAGTCTCCTAAGACTTGGTTTGATCGATTTAGCACTGTAGTTCAGCAGTTCTTTGTCTTTTGTTGCCATTCAACTCAAGGGTGCATTTATTTGATTGTGTATTCCGACAACTTTATTATCATTGGCAGTGATCACCATGGCATAATTCAAGTAAAACAATATCTCGGTCATCACTTTCAGACCAAAGGCCTTGGCAAACTTCGATACTTCTTGGGAATAGAGGTGGCACAATCCAAGGTGGTATAGTAATTTTACAGAGGAAGTATGTCATGGACATTCTTGAAGAAACAAGTCTGTTGAATGCAAAGCCTGTTGACACTTTCATGGATCCGAATGCTAAACTTCTACCAAATCAAGATGAGTCACTTTCGAATCCATGAAGATACAGAAGATTAGTTGGGAAACTGAACTACCTCACTGTTACCCGCCTTGACATCTCCCTTGCAGTTAGTGTGGTAAGTCAGTTTCTAATTTCACCTTGCAATAAACATTGGGATATAGGGATTCACATCCTGAAGTATATTAAAGGAACTCCAGGAAGAGGCCTTCTCTATGAAGATAAGATTCACACTCAGATTGTTGGATACTCAGATGCTGAATGAGCAAGTTCTTCTACTAATAGAAGATCCACTTTTGGGTGTTGTGTATTCATTGAGGGTAATCTGATATCCTGAAAAAGTAAGAAACAAAATGTGGTCGCAAGATCAAATGCCGAAGTAGAATATCGAGCTATGACCTCAGCTACTTGCGAACTCATTTGGTTTAAACAACTACTTAAAGAGTTTCGATTTGGGGAGATTATGCAAATGACTCTCATTTGTGATAACCAAGCTGCATTGCATATCGCTTCTAATTCAGTATTTCATGAAAGGACCAAACATATTGAGATACATTGTTATTTTATTAGAGAAAAGATCCTATCTGGAGACATTACCACTAGCTTCATCAATTCATATGATCAACTGACGGATATTTTCACTAAGTCTTTGAATAGTATTCGGATAAGTTATATTTGTAACAAGCTTAGTGTATATGACCTATATGCTCCAGTTTGAGAGAGGATTATATGACCTATATGCTCCAGTTTGAGAGAGGATTGAAAACTATGTAAATAATGCTTAAATTTATTGTATAGTCTAACCAAATCATGTAATCATGGTAATTAGGATTTGTAATCTTTGTATTTATTGTAATAAGTCTATATAATTCAGCCTCGTGTAATTCAAACACGGATTCACAATCTCTATGTTTCTCTTTTCTCTATCTCAACACTTATCAACTAGGATTAGTCTGTTAGTGATTAGCTGAAATAGTAGTCCTTGTAAATGAAATTAGTTGTAATTTTTTGAGTGGTCAGTGAATATATTTGGTTCTGATTTGGTTTCTCTTTATTTGCTTTCTCTTTCTATCCCATTCTGCTATCTTTTCTTTCTCGGGTACTAAATCTGTGGCAGAGTTGCTACTCCGCAGTTCTATGCTGAAGCATTAAACCTTAAAAATAAACTTCCATGCATTGCATAGGCTGTATGTGAGTATAAGAAGTTCCATTTTGTACATAGCTTCTTTTTTCTGTTTTTTCTTTGAATAGATTCTGACTGATGTTTATTACAGACATATGGGATCATTGAACTTCATGAGATACGGTTCCTTAATAAAAGCCATTTACAACTTCACAAAAGTGCACCAAAATTATGGTAAGTGTTCTCTTTACGAAGAGTTATTTACTGGTCTGCCATGGTTTGACCCCCAAGAAAATGGTTATTTTTTTACAGTAATTTTTATTAGTTATTGCATTTTGATTTTTGTGTCTCTGTCTATTATTTGCTAAACCTTTTGTCATATTGGCCATAAACTGGATCCCTACCCCCAAGGAGAAATAAACTCAAATATATAGTATAGCATATTGAAAAACCTCTCCATACTATTATATATGATGTTGCCTTTGGACGCTGGGCAGAGTTAGCGTTAATTATCGTTATGAATACTGTATACGAAATTGCAATTTGTTTTCATTTTTTTTTCTTTTCCGGATTGCTAACAGGTACATAGGGAAGGAATTTGAAAGTAATTGACTGTGCAAGCACAAAGCATAGGCGTGAAGAATTGAGAATGTCAATGTATCATGATAAGAAATAGAATCGCAAGCCATGATTTAGTTTCACTATTAATCTTCAAAAAATTTGGTTATACTATCTTTACCATCACCCCTTGTTATATCTTTTAACTTGCGTGTATTTTATATTTGATGGCACCACAAGAGACTAATACAGAGGATGAAGTTCCTTCTCTTTTACTTGTCAACTAAGCCAGGTTTTGTCTGGACACTATATTTCATTCATTGTCTCAGTTATACATACTTTAAAAAACACAAAAGGGAGACAAGGAGAAAGGGTGGGGTATACTTTTTTGTTTTACAATTTAGTATGCAATATGGTCCGCAGTCCCCACTTTTGTTAAATAAGGATCTTAAATGCGTGACAATTGATCAGCATCAATTGAATGTCTCATTCACTGGACACATATTTGAAAATAAGTTGAATGTGAACACATAAGTTGGTTTGGTATAAATGGAGACAATAGTAATTAATGTACATGTAATGTAGGGGTAGGGGAGGAGTCTGAACAAAAATCACTAAAGAAAATATCGCAAAGAATGTTCATCTGCATATGATTAAGAGTTAGTTGCTTTGCAGACACGATACTTGGATTTTCTTTTCTTTTCATTGTTGTTTTTGTGGAAGTTGTCATCTTAATTTATAAAAAATGGAAAAATTCAATAAATTGGGTTTGTAGGGTAAGGTTGTTAAAATGTTGTTAAATGCTATTACTTGACACAATCGTAAAATTAGTATCTGCTTGGATAATTTTTAGTAATGAGGGCTTTAACAAGTATGAAAAAGAAAAAAAAAAAGAAAAACTAAGAACACGTAACTGCTACATGCACACAAGTGCAGTTATAACTGCACACAATATAGGTGATTGAGTTTTAGTGGCCCTACTCTTACATTGTCTTGCTGAAAAGCCATGTGCGCTACAATGACATTGTAGTAGCGTCCAGCTTCTTTTGTGAAGCATTTGATATATAAAGTCTGATCCCCAATAATTTTCAAAGTATATAATATTTCCACTCTTATCCTTTTCCTCACCAGGTTGTAAGATCTTTTAGTAATTAAAAAGAAAAGAAAAGCATTCACCAAAAAAATAATAAATAAAAGAAAAGTGTGTCAATTGGGTGCAGTTGTCATTGCAATGTTATTTACTTAGTATTAGTAAGAAGGTGGATGTTATTATGCACCCTCCTATGTTATGGTGCATGCATGTACTTTTGAAATTACTTGCAATTAGAAGTTGGGTTACTAGCACCCTCCTTCCCGAAAATCCCTTTGCCGTCAAGCTCATGGACTCCACCTACCACTTGGGTGAGCGTAAGTTCTACAACTAGATCTTCTTTGCTTCCAAGCTCCGCTTCCACCACGTCATCACCATCATGGGGTTCTTTTACGACCCAAAACGTTGTCGTTTCCTCCTCGTCTACAACCTCATGCACGACGAGAACCTACAAGATAAGCTCTTCATCAAAACTGCCCCAAGCACTTGGACTGGAACAAGCACTTCAACATTTCGTTGGACATAGCAAGAGGAGTTCAATGCCTTTACTCCTTGGACCCTATAGTTGACGGCGACACCCACCAATCCTTATCATTGATATATTTTAAACATAAATCAATTACTTTCCTTTAAGTTGCATTCATGCACCCTTAATATGAAGGTGCATATTAGATGGCACCTTTACTTTTAATAGGAAACACAAAGGTGTCTTAGAAGAGTAAAGAAAAAAGGGTATCTAGTAATTACAATTTAACTATGAAAAATAGTTACCATTCACTTGAAAAATCCATCACCTCAGGAGAAAAGATAGATTTTAAATAAATAACCTTTATCTATAAGTAATTTTAAAAGATTAATAAAGACTATTCAATTTTAAAAAAAAAAATCTTTTTCTACAAAGTGCAAACACTTGCATTTTTTATTATACTGCAAGTTTGTAATTAATTAGCCTGCTAATTTTAAACTTCGACAAACTCCCATAATTTTATTTTGAATTTTAAAAAGTTTCCTTTCAATTAGCAAATCCTAAGTTTTGGATAGTTATCATCAAACAAAAAATTGCTTAGTAGTTGTGAGGTTGAAAAGTGAAATTGTTCAAATTTCAAAAGGTGCAAAAAATAACATTTATATCCTTACTTTTTTATGATAAGTACTTGTTTTCATTATAAGATTTTGGATTTTTTTGAAAATTTGAATTTGGATACTAAAACCTAGAATCTCCATTATATTAGTTACTAGCGGATCGACCGGCAGTAACGTGTGGATCTATCTGCATTTTTTATTTAATTCATTTAATTATATTATTTATTTAATAATATATATTGCATTATTACTTCTTAATATTACCTAAATGAAGAAATTAATGTAAGTTACTCAATTTTCGGTAGTTATTATGAGAGCTGTAGCAGTTGCAATTACCTCTAACATTGGAGGTTAGAATTACGTATTTATACTTCTATCTTTGTATAAAACTATAAAAAAAGATAAAATTAAATGACTATTTATAAAAAATAAAAGTGGATATCAGCAATTGTCTTTATTATTAATAATTAATAATATATATATATATATAGGTGGGGACCTGGAATTTTCATTTTAAGTTGATATATATATATTGATATAAAAGTTGATATATATTTTTTAATCTTTTTGTTTGGTCCAAGTTGAATTTTTGGGTTCAAATGGCTTTTCTGTTTCCATATCCTATCATGCCTTTTTTTTGTAATTTACGAAGGTACTATGAATTGGGCCCCATTGATTCGCCGTATGCTGCCAATTTCTATGACTGCTGTGGGACTGAGGACCATTTGGGGCCTCTGGTTGCACTACCAATGTTCACGTCTTCTATACCAACAACCCATTAAATGATTCTCATAATTTTTAACTCATTGGATTATGCTCGGAGATCACTGGTCCCCCTCCACCCTTAAAAAAAAAGAGACAGAGAAAGAGAGAAAGAACACTCCAAGTTTTCCGAAAGAAAAGGGAGTGGGGTCGATCAGAGCCATGCAACGACTTGCAATTTATTTTTTTTAAAAATTAAAACTGATTGCGTTTGTTTCTATTATAAGTGAAACTTCTAAGTGCTAATGTGTGAATAATCTTAGAAGTTCATCTGTATTTTATACAACTAGAAAGTCTTCGGGAAATTAATTTCTTATTGAACCTAATTCAACCTAATTCAACATTAAACTAGCGTAATGAAACATAACATGATTTAAGGTGTACTTGACTTACTTACTCAGTACGAACTTCTTTTATTCAATTATCAAGCGCATCTAATTTAACTTTATACGTACTACTGAGCTACTTCCCAAACTACTAAACTAATAATAACATTATTTTGGTTACACCTCCAACCATTACCCCAACCCATATTTAATAGGAAAATTTAAAAAGACAAATAAATGATATTTATGGGAGGAAAAAAAATCAAAAGATGGGAATTTGTCTGACATTTGTGCATGTGGCAAAATCTGTAATGTGATCATTAATGGAACTGCAAAAGCCAAATAGTTAAAACCTTAAGTTTATGCAAAGAAACTTTTGTATAATTTTTTTTTTATATAAATCCTCCAATGTTCGAAAACTACATGGGTCATCCACTAATTTAGAATTGAGTCATGTATGATAAAAAATGTATAAAACTCTTTTAGTATATATCTTTTTCATTTATAAGATTCAAATTTCAAATTTTATTTAAGAAGAATAAGTGTTTAACTATTTGAATCAATTAAGTATTAGTACTTAATTGTTATAAATTTACTTAAATTAAATAATGTACTAGATCAATTACATTATTAATTAAATAAATCTGATTATAATTAATTAATAAATAATTATTATAATTTATTATAATTAATAATATGATTAATTTAGCACACTTACCTTTGATTGTTATAAGTTTATGAAAGAATTTCTAAAGCAATTAAGTGTTAATGAGAAAGATGCTGAGAAAGGAATATTTAAGGATGGAAACAACATGCTCATTGCTTCCCACCTCAGAATTATGGTTACGTACATGTGCGCTGTCGTTGCCTGAATCTGATGACTGATGAAGTTTTATGCCATTTCCATTTTGATCCCACTCCCCATGTGGATGCCATTCTCCTCCTCTATGTATTTTGCTTCTTCTCTATCTCTCTCTCAATAATTTCATGAGGACGTACAATATATATATATACACATATACACACCCACATGTAAATACAAACACTTTTATATGAACAAAACTTCTCAAAATATGTTACAAAAAAAAAAATCTCAAAATAAAAATATATGGTCTTATTATATAAATATTTTTTATCCAAATATACTTATTTAAAATAAGTTTCATATCTTACTTATATATTACTAAATTTAATTATTTGTATGTATGTATGTATATATATATATATAAAATCATATATTTCTAAATTTAATTATTTGTATGTATGTATGTATGTATATATATATATATAAAATCATATATTTCTTTGATACATTATATAATCATATTTTTATTTTCTTTATGAATCCATATTACAATCTAATAAGTAATAATTATGAAATAGGTGTGAGACAGGTACCTTTAAAAAAAGTACGTACTTAGTGTATTTATATATTTATACAAATGGCAATCATTTATTAATGTACGTACTTGATGATATTTGTACAATTTCTGTTATTTATTTAATTTTTATATATTTAATTTTTTTTAATTAACTCACAAATTCATTTTATATTTATAAAAATATTACATTTATATACAAATTAATTTAATATCTTTTTATATTAATATATAATATAAATATAATATATGTATAAAAGTTATATCCAAAACATTTCTCTATTTTCTTAAGCACAACCATAAATTATTGTGTATACTGGTAGACTTACTCGTCCAAAAAAATATGGCGTAGTAGTTTTCGTGTATATTATGATATTTTGTAATCATAGTGCGTATTAAAGTTTTAGGGCTTGTTCGATTCAGTTTAGATTAACTTTTTTTAGTTTTTTTTTAAATTATTTATGATAATAACTTTTTAAATTATTTTATGTTTATTTTGATAATTTAATATATAAAAATAAATTTTTTTATATCATCTAAATGAAATAGATTAACTTAAAATTATTTTTTAACTAACATATTCAAATATAAAATTGATTATATTATAATCGATTATAACAAAATATTTTTATATAATAATTGATTATTAAAATAATTAAACTTTCACAGCTATCTCAAACACACACTTAATTAAACCACCTCCACATGCATCTGTTTCAGCAGCTCTTGCATGTACACTATCATATATATATATAGAGAGAGAAAGAGGATCAACTTATATCGATGTAAGATTTGACATATTTACATTACTTAATAATTTCTTAAAAAATATAATTGTTATTAGTACAATCGTTGAATTATAATTATCTAACACCTTAATCATTTGTGCTAAATCTTGAAAAAATTAAACATCAATAAGAATATAATCAAGTGGTTCTTATTTTCATATATTTCAAAAGTATATATTACGTTAATCTTAACGTATGTTAATGAAGTACTAAATAATTTTGAATTAATGTAAAATTTTATAGATATGATCTATATGATAGGAACTTTCAATTCAACGATAAATTTTGTGAAAAAATTATTTATTAAAAAGTTATTCAATGGTGTAAGAGTGGTTTAGATTTATATCGGTGTAAATTGATCTCTCCATATATATATATATATAGTGAGAAGAGTTTTTATTGTGAGAGTATGAGAGAAGTAAATTTTGACCATATAATCATACATGAATGGTCAAGATTAAAAGTTATTTAAATGTCATGTGACCACTTAAAAAAATTATACACATTTATGTTCTAATCTTAACCATTCATATAAAATCTAATGATTAAGATCCATTTCTCTTACTTTTTATAATAAATATTCTTCTTATTAAATACAATATATATATAACCATATAGGTAAATAATAAATATCATTAATATTATTATTATTATTATTAATTTGAATATTCTAAAGTAAAAAGTGCACTTTAAAAAATAAAGTACGAAATCATACTTATTGATGAAAAAAATCAAATGAATGAATATCACACGTCTATTTCATTATGCAAGTATTTGTATCTTTTAGAATCATTTAATTTTATACCACTCTTTTACCAAAATATTGATTAGGCATATTTAAAAAAGTAGCCAGACAAGGCTGTATTTTATCAACTCAAACGGTTGGCTTTTTCCTTTATAGCGCTTCTTTTCTGCAACACATTGGACCACTGAGTGAATTGGTAAAACCATAAAGTTGTTATGCTCAACTTCTCTGCTATCTATATGCATGATCTTTCAATATTTCAATCATTCTCGTTACAGTGAGATGTCTATGTTTTCTTAGGGTTCACATTCAAGAAAATTGTTTATACAGTAAAGATCTTAGAATTTATAATTTTCACATAGAAGAAGAACTTACCTTGATCCATGAAATGATCTTGTAGAGTGGAAACAATTCTCCTAATTCCAATCTATCTCTTCCTGTACGTTCTTTCTCACATCCTATTCTTGATGGTAAAATGGCAGAAAAACTTTTTATGGGAGAGACAGAACCAAAAATTCCTAAAAAATATATGATAACTCCCATCAAGTTACCAACAATTAATAGAAATTTTCAACTTCTCACATTAACCAATAAGTCCCTTTATTTTCATTAATTTACATATAGGCCCAAAACATTATTTCACATGAGTCACACATAATAATTTATTTATTATTTTTCTAACATTCTCCCACTTGACTCATGTGACTTAATAATACATCAATCATGATGCGCATCAACGGACCTTACATACATTGGTTCCATCATTAATCATAATCAAGAATACAAGCTAATAAGAGTCATGGCGGTCGCACATTATTTAATCAACACACTTCCTTCCATGTACTACTATATTAACCTTCTCCTCAATATGATCTTAAAATGAGAAGTCCTTAATAGGTTCAAACATAATGTCATTATCAATAACATAATTTGTTTTCAACAGCATCAATTGCATGCATATACATAAGAAGAAAACAGAAAATTCAAAAACTTATACATTAACAAGCTCAGAGTGTCAAACATAAAACATTACAATTCAACATTCGCTAGCAAACATAATGCCCATATTCTCAACATGGCCAGCAAATATTTTGGGCGATAACCCTTTTGTTAAAGGGTCAGCAATCATAAGTTCGGTGCTAATATGTTCAATTGACACTCTATGTTTCTGAACTTCTTCTTTAACGACAAAATACTTCAATTCCATATGCTTAGCACCTTTGGAATATTTGTCGTTTTTAGAGAAGAAGACAACTACGGAATTATCACAATAAATTTTCAGCGGTCTGGCAATGCTGTCGACTATTCCAAGTCCTGAAATAGAGTTCTGCAGCCAATTAGCCTGAACTATGGCCTCAAAGCATGCCACAAACTCAACCTCCATGGTGGATGCAGCAATGACTGTCTGCTTCGCACTTTTCCATGAAATCGCTCCTCCGGCTAAAAGATATACATAGCCAAATATGGACTTTCTTGTATCCACACAACCAACAAAGTCTGAATCTGAATATCCAATCACCTCAAGGTAGTCAGATCTCCTATAAGTAAGTATGTGATCCTTCGTTCCTTGCAAGTATCTTAAAACTTTCTTTGTAGCTTTCCAGTGATCTAATTCTGGATTACTTTGATATCTACCCAACATTCTAACTGCAAAGCTAATATCTGGCCTCGTACATGTTTGAGTATACATCAAACTCCCAACAACAGATGCATACGGAATTGCTTCCATCTGTTTCCATTCCAAATCGTTCTTTGGACATTGCATGAGACTAAATTTGTCTCCTTTCTGAATTGGAATAGGAGATGCTGAGCACGTGTCCATTCTAAATCTCTTTAAAACTTTATTAATATATGATTTCTGAGACAAACCCAACAATCCAAGTGATCTATCCCGGAATATTTCTATTCCGATCACATAGTTTGCCTCTCCCATATCTTTCATTTCAAAGTTGTTAGAAAGAAAATTCTTAGTCTCACGTAATAGACCAAGATCATTAGTTGCAAGTAAGATATCATCAATATACAGAATAAAAAATATAAACTTACTCCCACTGACCTTCAGATATATACACCAATCAACAGTGTTTTCCTTAAATCCAAAGGACATAATAGTATAATTGAACTTGAGATACCATTGTCGGGAAGCTTGTTTAAGTCCATATATTGATCTCTTAAGTTTACACACCATGTGTTCCTTTCCTTTTCCTATGAACCCCATTGGTTGATCCATATAAACATCTTCCTCTAAATTCTCATTTAGAAAGGCAGTTTTCACATCCATTTGATGTAGCTCTAAATCATAATGAGCTACCAAGGCCATGATAATTCTTAAGGAATCTTTCTTGGAAACTGGTGAAAATGTTTCCTTGTAGTCAATGCCATCTTTCTGAGTAAAACCTTTAGCAACAAGTATGGCCTTGTAACGTTCAAGGTTGCCATTTGAGTCACGTTTAGTCTTAAAGATCCATTTACACCCAACTCTCTTGCAACTTTTAGGCAATTCCACAAGGTCCCAAACATCATTTTGTTCCATGGATTTAAGCTCATCTTTCATAGCATCTAACCATTTATCAGAATTGTCACCAATAATGGCTTCTGAAAATGAAACCAGATCATTATCAATTCCTAAGTCATTTTCTGACTCTTGTAGATATACTACATAATCATTCGAAATAGCAGATCTTCTTTCTCTTAGGGATCTTCTTAATGTTATTTCTTGTGGTTGTTCTACTATAGATTCATTATTAACTTCGGGATCATTAATTTGTTGTTCTTCTTGATTATTATACGGTACATGTGGAACAACAACTTGAGTAGTAGGAACACAAGTCAAAGGAACTTGTGTTTTAACTTCCTTAATCTCCACATTTCATGAGGCTTCACTCCCACTGGTTTCACCATTCTCAATGAACCTAGCATTTCCAGTTTCAACAATTCTTGTACTATGGGTAGGACAGTAAAATCTATACTCTTTAGATTTTTCTGGATAACCAATGAAATATCCACTGATTGTTCTTGCATCCATTTTCTTTTCTTGTGGATTATAAATCCTAATTTCTGCCTGGTAACCCCAAACATGCAGGTGCCTTAAACTAGGTTTCCTACCTGTCCACAGTTCAAAAGGTGTCTTTGGAACTGCCTTACTAGGAATCCTGTTTAGTAAATACATGGCAGTCTTTAAGGCATACATCCACAATGATAAGGGTAAAGATACATTACTTAACATACTCCTAACCATATCCATCAAGGTTCAGTTATGCCTTTCTGACACACCATTTTATTGTGGTATACCCGGCATTGTGTATTGAGCACATATGCCATGCTTTTCTAGGAACTTAGCAAATGGACCAGGGTGTTGTCCAATTTCATCATACCTTCCGTAATACTCACCACTTCTATCGGACCTAATGATTTTCACCTTTCTGTCTAATTGCCTTTCAACTTCATTTATGTAAATTTCTAAGGCATCCACTGCTTGAGACTTCTCATGCAGTAAATAGACATATCCATAACGTGAATAATCATCAATAAAGGTAATAAAATATTTTTTTTTACCGAAAGAACTGACATCAAAAGGTCCACATATATCGGTGTGTACTATTTCAAGAAGCTGAGTACTTTTGTGGCACCTTTCTTTGTGTGTTTTGTTTGTTTTTTTTTAATACAATCCACACAAATATTAAGGTCAGTGAAATCTAATTCTGGAAGAATTTCATTCTTTATTAGTCTTTCCATTCTTTCCTTGGAAATATGACCCAAACGCTTATGCCACAAATAAGCTGAACGTTCATTCACTAAACTACATTTAGTGCCAACATTATGATGCAAGGTCATAAGTGTTTCAGCATATAAATTATCAAGATTCAATTTATATAAACCATCACAAAGTATACCAGATCCAATCATAAAGGTATGCTTATACAAACTGAAACATCCATTTGATAACTCCATGAAATGTAGTTATTTATGCCCCATAATTGTGCTTCATGACATGCTTAGTCCTTGATCTTATGCATATTTGAAAGGTTTTGTGCTCATACTTGTGAAATGTCATTTGGATACCTTCCTTTATGTTTTTGAGCAATTTGTGCATATATGTTGATTGATTAAGTTGATTTGCAATTATATTTAATTTGGTGCTTTCTCTAATGTAGGAAGGGCTCAAAAGAGACAAATTGATGCAAGCCAAGGCCTAGCATTGGAGGAAAGAAGCCAAGGATGCATTCCGCTTCTTCCATACCGCGGGAAGAATGTTCACGCCACGGCGTGGATGTGTCACCTTGACCAATCTTGTCCAAGACAGAGCTCTGCGCCGAGGCGTGGGAATGTCCACGCCGCGGCGCGCGTCAGCAAGCTGAGCCTATTTATTTAGTTTTTCACGCACCCTTTCGGTCTCTCTCGCTTTTCTCTCTTTTAGGTTTTTAGGTTTTTAGTTTTCTCGGGTTGAGGCTACGGCTAGACCTCCATTGGAGGTGGAGATGGAGCTTGGGGAGCTAAGGATGGAAGCCCTCTTTCCATTGGAGGAGGATCGAGCTTCAATGGCGAAATCCATAAGCTTTCTCCTTCTCTTTTTCTCTTTTCTCTTCTCATTTCTTGAACATGTATTTTGTAATTTGTTCTCATGTTCATTGTATAGCTGAGCTTTATTTAGGGATGACTTTGGATCCTTTTATTAATATTAATGATTTGTTCTTCTCTGAGTTTGTGTGGATCTTTGCTTTTGTTCAATCATATTGATCTTAATGCTCTTGAGTGTTTGGCCAACATTTGAGTGATTTGATAAAATCTAATGAACCTAGACATAGGGATTTGGATTTGAGATCGTATGTATGGTTGATGCATGTTTGATTCTATTCCAATGGCGGGATGAGTTGATTCGCTAATGGGATAGACATATACCTCTTAGCCATGCATAGCACGCGTTTGAGAATAGACCTTAAAGAGTGGATTTTGTGTTAGCTCTCAAGGACACTTAGAGAGTTGGGCAAATGACACCATGGTTAGATAACCTAGACATAGGCGTTTAGCTAATGTAGATTCTCAAGCTAACATAATCATTGCATTCATATTTATGAGGAGGATTGCATGTTGTTGGTTGAAGTAAAAGGTGAAGAAGGATTTCCTAAACTCTAACCGTTTATCCTTATTGCTTTCTGTCTTTACTTTCTTTACTTTTATCCATTTTTATATTCTTGAATAGAATTAGGTGAGCTATCGGTTAATACTTAGCATTGGAAATAAAATTATCCTCGTGGGAACGATCTCTTTACTCAGATCAGTATTACTTGTGCGACCGTGCACTTGCGGTTAGCAAATGGGCAAACATGTTTTGACCCTAACAAGTTTTTGGCGCCGTTGCCGGGGATAAGGCATTATTTCCGTATTGCTAATATTGATAATGAGTTTGCATAGTTCTAATTCAAGTTTTTATGTTTCATTGTTGTAAATAGTTTTAATTATGTTTTTATGCTTTTGTTTTCAGTTTGTTTAAATAAGTAGTTATAGTTGGATTTTATGTTGTTGTTATGTTTTTGTTATATATTTTGTATTTTAAGCTTTTAGACATGTTTTGGAGGTGCTTGGGGCCAAAATGGAGCACCGGTTCAAGCGGAAATTGGTTTGTTTGCAGTGCAACGGCATGACCCTCTCACGCCGCCAGCGTGAGAATGTCCACGCCGCGCGTACCACTCTCTCGCTATCGGAACACTCACCGAGCGCTCCACGCCGAGGCGTGAACTTTTCACGCCGCCGCGCGTGGCCCCCTGTTTTGCATTTTTCTGTTATTTTCTCTGTTTTCTTTATTTAATAGTGCTCGCTCTAGTTTGCTTCTTTGTTTTGACTTGCTCAAGTACCCTATAAACCATGAACACCAAGAACACACATTCACTTTGGTTTGGGGAGTATCTTTGCATGTTTTTACCCTTGATGCTTAATGTTACACATGTTTTGATACTTTAAGTATGTGCTAGTGATGGTCATCATGCTTTCATGAGTATATCCTGTTTTGGCTATTACTAGTGGGTTGTTGATAAAAGTTTCATTTTCAACACTTTGTGCATATTGTTATGCATCCTGAAATGGAAAATGATGAATCTTTTGAATGCATGACTTTATGCCATTTGCTAGTGTGTGATGGTTGGTCAATGATATAAATGCTTGCAATTGTCCTCAATTCTTTTGTGAAACCATTTGTGATCTTGAAGCATGCTTAAGCAATCTTGTTTGTTTTTATGCATGATGTATTTCTCACTTAGATGCTTGTTTAACTTTGGAAAGATTTGAGTGCTTATTTAGAGAATGTTTATGGATTGTGCATGTGGATGATTTCTACTATCCTTGAAATTGTTTTGCAACTCTCTTGAGGCGAAATCTTAGATTGTGCATGGTTGAGGAAATGATTAGGGCATTGTTTGGACCTATTGAGCCTTTCAAGCTTACCCTTAAATGATTATATCCCTAGGTCCCCTTTTGAAGCCCTATAATTGTTTGGCCTTCTATGTTCTTCTTTCACCCTCATATTTCCTACCTTGTAACCATTCTAATGCATGCGAAAGCATTGCAATCTTTTCCTTCCCTTAATGTTTGTTGAGTGCATGATATGTTATTTCTTCACTTGAGTCCAAGGTTTAGGGTATTTATGTTGCTCAATACAAAAGTGGCTTGAAGGAACCGTTTGTTGCACAAAAAGTTGTTTTTGTTAAAGAAAAAGAAAATACAAAAAGAGAAAAAGAAAAGAAAAGAAAAGAAAAGAAAAACAAATGAACAAAAGAAAGCATAAATGAAAAAAAAAGCATCGAGTGGTTCTGAATAGTGTTATTTGTCTCATTTTGTATACCCTTGTTGTAGTGACTCAAGTCTTGAAATATCATGTTATGTTTCTCAATGTTTGTATGTTTTCCATTCCCCTTTGTTCTTCACCTCATCACCTTGGCCTTACATTACAAGCTATTAAAGTCCCTCTTGATCCTCAATCATGTGTGATTTACATTAGTGGAGAGAGAGTTGTACTACAATTTTGTGGAGTCTTGATTTGTATCCATGTGTAGGTTCATAAACTTATCCGAATGAGCATGATTTGAAAAAGATAAGTTGAGCTTGCATCTTGGTGAGAGATGTCATGTGCATGATTGGAAGCTTGATTGATGGCATATTTAAGATTGTGTATGTGTTGAACTTAACTGTGAGGCATGCGCATTCTTTGAGGGCCATTATAATCATTATGCACTAGTTGTGGTTAAATGAAAATTGAATTCATCATTGTTGAATGCATGTGAGCATGAATTGTCAAAGTGAGTTTTCTTAGTCATACTTTGTGTTGCTCGAGGACTAGCAACATCTTAAGTTTGGGGTGTGATAACTCCATGAAATGTAGTTATTTATGCCCCATAATTGTGCTTCATGACATGCTTAGTCCTTGATCTTATGCATATTTGGAAGGTTTTGTGCTCATACTTGTGAAATGTCATTTGGATACCTTCCTTTATGTTTTTGAGCAATTTGTGCATATATGTTGATTGATTAAGTTGATTTGCAATTATATTTAATTTGGTGCTTTCTCTAATGTAGGAAGGGCTCAAAAGAGACAAATTGATGCAAGCCAAGGCCCAGCATTGGAGGAAAGAAGCCAAGGATGCATTCCAGTCTTCCACGCCGCGGCGCAAGAATGTTCACGCCGCGGCGTGGATGTGTCAGCCAGCCCAATACTGTCAAGACAGAGAGCTCTGCGCCGAGGCGTGGGAATGTCCACGCCGCGGCGCGCGTCAGCGAGCTGAGCCTATTTATTTAATTTTTCACGCACCCTTTCGGTCTCTCTCAGTTTTCTCTCTTTTAGGTTTTTAGGTTTTTAGTTTTCTGGGTTAGAGGCTACGGCTAGACCTCCATTGGAGGTGGAGATGGAGCTTGGGGAGCTAAGGATGGAAGCCCTCTTTCCATTGGAGGAGGATCTGAGCTTCAATGGCGAAATCCATAAGCTTTCTCCTTCTCTCTTTTCTCTTTTCTCTTCCTCATTTCTTGAACATGTATTTTGTAATTTGTTCTCATGTTCATTGTATAGCTGAGCTTTATTTAGGGATGACTTTGGATCCTTTTATTAATATTAATGATTTGTTCTTCTCTGAGTTTGTGTGGATCTTTGCTTTTGTTCAATCATATTGATCTTAATGCTCTTGAGTGTTTGGCCAACATTTGAGTGATTTGATAAAATCTAATGAACCTAGACATAGGGATTTGGATTTGAGATCGTATGTATGGTTGATGCATGTTCGATTCTATTCCAATGGCGGGATGAGTTGATTCGCTAATGGGATAGACATATACCTCTTAGCCATGCATAGCACGCGTTTGAGAATAGACCTTAAAGAGTGGATTTTGTGTTAGCTCTCAAGGACACTTAGAGAGTTGGGCAAATGACACCATGGTTAGATAACCTAGACATAGGCGTTTAGCTAATGTAGATTCTCAAGCTAACATAATCATTGCATTCATATTTATGAGGAGGATTGCATGTTGTTGGTTGAAGTAAAAGGTGAAGAAGGATTTCCCTAAACTCTAACCGTTTATCCTTATTGCTTTCTGTCTTTACTTTCTTTACTTTTATCCATTTTTATATTCTTGAATAGAATTAGGTGAGCTATCGGTTAATACTTAGCATTGGAAATAAAATTATCCTCGTGGGAACGATCTCTTACTCTGTATCTGTATTACTTGTGCGACCCGTGCACTTGCGGTTAGCAAATGGGCAAACATGTTTTGACCCTAACAAGTTTTTGGCGCCGTTGCCGGGGATAAGGCATTATTTCCGTATTGCTAATATTGATAATGAGTTTGCATAGTTCTAATTCAAGTTTTTATGTTTCATTGTTGTAAATAGTTTTAATTATGTTTTTATGCTTTTGTTTTCAGTTTGTTTAAATAAGTAGTTATAGTTGGATTTTGTGTTGTTGTTATGTTTTTGTTATATATTTTGTATTTTAAGCTTTTAGACATGTTTTGGAGGTGCTTGGGGCCAAAATGGAGCACCAGTTCTGGCGGAAATTGGTTTGCTGCAGAATTCTGCAGCATGACCTCTCACGCCGCGGCGTGAGAATGTCCACGCCGCGGCGTACCACTCTCTGCCTATCAGGAACACTCACCAGAGCGCTCCACGCCGAGGCGTGAACTTTTCCACGCCGCGGCGTGGCCCCCCTGTTTGCATTTTTCTCGTTATTTTCTCTGTTTTTCTTTATTTAATAGTGCTCGATTCTAGTTTGCTTGCTTTGTTTTGACTTGCTCAAGTACCACTATAAACCATGAACACCAAGAACACACATTCACTTTGGTTTGGGGAGTATCTTTGCATGTTTTTACCCTTGATGCTTAATGTTACACATGTTTTGATACTTTAAGTATGTGCTAGTGATGGTCATCATGCTTTCATGAGTATATCCTGTTTTGGCTATTACTAGTGGGCTGTTGATAAAAGTTTCAGTTTTCAACACTTTGTGCATATTGTTATGCATCCTGAAATGGAAAATGATGAATCTTTTGAATGCATGACTTTATGCCATTTGCTAGTGTGTGATGGTTGGTCAATGATATAAATGCTTGCAATTGTCCTCAATTCTTTTGTGAAACCATTTGTGATCTTGAAGCATGCTTAAGCAATCTTGTTTGTTTTTATGCATGATGTATTTCTCACTTAGATGCTTGTTTAACTTTGGAAAGATTTGAGTGCTTATTTAGAGAATGTTTATGGATTGTGCATGTGGATGATTTCTACTATCCTTGAAATTGTTTTGCAACTCTCTTGAGGCGAAATCTTAGATTGTGCATGGTTGAGGAAATGATTAGGGCATTGTTTGGACCGGTTGAGCCTTTCAAGCTTACCCTTAAATGATTATATCCCTAGGTCCCCTTTTGAAGCCCTATAATTGTTTGGCCTTCTATGTTCTTCTTTCACCCTCATATTTCCTACCTTGTAACCATTCTAATGCATGCGAAAGCATTGCAATCTTTTCCTTCCCTTAATGTTTGTTGAGTGCATGATATGTTATTTCTTCACTTGAGTCCAAGGTTTAGGGTATTTATGTTGCTCAATACAAAAGTGGCTGGAAGGAACCGTTTGTTGCACAAAAAGTTGTTTTTGTTAAAGAAAAAGAAAATACAAAAAGAGAAAAAGAAAAGAAAAGAAAAGAAAAGAAAAACAAATGAACAAAAGAAAGCATAAATGAAAAAAAGCATCGAGTGGTTCTGAATAGTGTTATTTGTCTCATTTTGTATACCCTTGTTGTAGTGACTCAAGTCTTGAAATATCATGTTATGTTTCTCAATGTTTGTATGTTTTCCATTCCCCTTTGTTCTTCACCTCATCACCTTGGCCTTACATTACAAGCTATTAAAGTCCCTCTTGATCCTCAATCATGTGTGATTTACATTAGTGGAGAGAGAGTTGTACTACAATTTTGTGGAGTCTTGATTTGTATCCATGTGTAGGTTCATAAACTTATCCGAATGAGCATGATTTGAAAAAGATAAGTTGAGCTTGCATCTTGGTGAGAGATGTCATGTGCATGATTGGAAGCTTGATTGATGGCATATTTAAGATTGTGTATGTGTTGAACTTAACTGTGAGGCATGCGCATTCTTTGAGGGCCATTATAATCATTATGCACTAGTTGTGGTTAAATGAAAATTGAATTCATCATTGTTGAATGCATGTGAGCATGAATTGTCAAAGTGAGTTTTCTTAGTCATACTTTGTGTTGCTCGAGGACTAGCAACATCTTAAGTTTGGGGGTGTGATAACTCCATGAAATGTAGTTATTTATGCCCCATAATTGTGCTTCATGACATGCTTAGTCCTTGATCTTATGCATATTTGGAAGGTTTTGTGCTCATACTTGTGAAATGTCATTTGGATACCTTCCTTTATGTTTTTGAGCAATTTGTGCATATATGTTGATTGATTAAGTTGATTTGCAATTATATTTAATTTGGTGCTTTCTCTAATGTAGGAAGGGCTCAAAAGAGACAAATTGATGCAAGCCAAGGCCCAGCATTGGAGGAAAGAAGCCAAGGATGCATTCCAGTCTTCCACGCCGCGGCGCAAGAATGTTCACGCCGTGGCGTGGATGTGTCACCACCCAATCTTGTCCAAGACAGAGCTCTGCGCCGAGGCGTGGGAATGTCCACGCCGCGGCGCGCGTCGAAATGCTGAGCCTATTTATTTAATTTTTCACGCACCCTTTCGGTCTCTCTCAGTTTTCTCTCTTTTAGGTTTTTAGGTTTTTAGTTTTCTGGGTTAGAGGCTACGGCTAGACCTCCATTGGAGGTGGAGATGGAGCTTGGGGAGCTAAGGATGGAAGCCCTCTTTCCATTGGAAGAGGATCTGAGCTTCAATGGCAAAATCCATAAGCTTTCTCCTTCTCTCTTTTCTCTTTTCTCTTCCTCATTTCTTGAACATGTATTTTGTAATTTGTTCTCATATTCATTGTATAGCTGAGCTTTATTTAGGGATGACTTTGGATCCTTTTATTAATATTAATGATTTGTTCTTCTCTGAGTTTGTGTGGATCTTTGCTTTTGTTCAATCACATTGATCTTAATGCTCTTGAGTGTTTGGCCAACATTTGAGTGATTTGATAAAATCTAATGAACCTAGACATAGGGATTTGGATTTGAGATCGTATGTATGGTTGATGCATGTTCGATTCTATTCCAATGGCGGGATGAGTTGATTCGCTAATGGGATAGACATATACCTCTTAGCCATGCATAGCACGCGTTTGAGAATAGACCTTAAAGAGTGGATTTTGTGTTAGCTCTCAAGGACACTTAGAGAGTTGGGCAAATGACACCATGGTTAGATAACCTAGACATAGGCGTTTAGCTAATGTAGATTCTCAAGCTAACATAATCATTGCATTCATATTTATGAGGAGGATTGCATGTTGTTGGTTGAAGTAAAAGGTGAAGAAGGATTTCCCTAAACTCTAACCGTTTATCCTTATTGCTTTCTGTCTTTACTTTCTTTACTTTTATCCATTTTTATATTCTTGAATAGAATTAGGTGAGCTATCGGTTAATACTTAGCATTGGAAATAAAATTATCCTCGTGGGAACGATCTCTTACTCTGTATCTGTATTACTTGTGCGACCCGTGCACTTGCGGTTAGCAAATGGGCAAACATGTTTTGACCCTAACACCATTACCAAATCTAAAAGAGTATCCAGCAACATCAAGTTTAGATAAAGAAACTAAATTCCTAGAAATATTAGGTACATACAAAATTTCTAACAAATCTAAATGATGTCCAGTGTCTAGGATCAATCGATAAGTCCCGACAGCTTCCACTGGAACTTTCACTCTATTCCCCATGAAGACAAACTTCTCATTTGGGCTTATGGTTTGAATTGAAAGGAATCCCTGCATCGTATTAGAAACACGAGTTGTACATCCAGAATCAATCCACCAAGTATTATGTGGAACTTTAGTTAAATTTGATTCGAAACATACATAAGCATTAAGCTTACCTTTCTTTTCGAACCAAGCTTTTCGTTTCGGGCAATCCTTTTGGAAGTGTCCAGATTTCCCACAGAAATGACATTTGTCATTGTTTGCTTTCTTCTGGATCTTAACGGAGGACTCATTTATCTTTAGTGGTCCTTTCCCCTTTCCATGTTTCTTATCAGCCTTCTTACCAACTCCTTGATAGTTCACATAATGGACAGAGTGACTTCATTGATTCTTAAGTCTTGTTTCCTCTTGAACCAACATATTGTGCAATTCATGCACATTCCATTTGTCTTTCATGGTGTTATAGTTCATTTGGAACCGACCATACTCAGACGGTAATGAGTTCAGAATGAACTGCACAAGGAAATTCTCATCCACTTCCATTCCCAATGACTTAAGTCTTGCTGCAATATTTGTCATTTCTATGACATGCTTGTGCATTGTACGAGAACCATCAAACTTCATGGTGGTTAAAGTACTCATTAATGTCCTAGCAAGAGACTTGTCAGCAATTTGGGAGCGCTCTTCGACAAATTTCATAAATTCCTTTGCACTTTCAGTTTTGGGAAGAGCTGACTTGATGTTACTTGCTATGCTTATTCGCATAAACATCAAGCTAAGTCTGTTTGACTTTTCCCAAGTCTTATAATGGGTTTTCTCTTCATTGCTACTGGCAGCAGTAATAGCAGCAGGCTTCTCAACTTGAAGAGCCAAATCAAGATCCATTACACCAAGGTGAAATTGGACTTGTTCACTCCAATCAGAGAAATTCAACCCATTAAAGATTGGAACAGACAAAGCACGCGAGTGCAAGGAAAAAGGGATAGAAACTATAATGAACACATGCCTAACATTAATGCTTTGAGTTATAATCTAACATTCAACATAAATTCAGACAATAAACATTTAGTGCACATCAATGTTCTCCTTTGGGTGATACATCAATATACAGCAAACATAATGATGCTAATACAACCAACATTATCAGGCAATGAAACATGCACTAACTAGAAATATTTAATATCTTTGGATATATAAATAAAACTAATAGTACATTCACATTACCAACAATTATGTCCATTAATTTTAAAGACAACTAATCAACCTTTAGGTGATCCATAAATGTCTTATAACAATGAACTTCAATTTACCCATAAACTAATAATCATCATTTCATTTATAGCATCCATTCTATGAGTAATTGAAATAAATTATCATTAATTTAGAATTAAATAAACTTACAGATTTGATCACTTTGGTTATTAACAAATCTATCATACATTTAACTCCAAAATATCAACACTTCATAATAAAAAACACATATTCAAAATATGTATTTTGTCATGTACATACAATGCCGTCAAAACGGCTTAAAAAAATTGATATTCCAATCACAATTGACTTTATCATGCTTTAACTGAGAGCTCGTGATCCACCATTTTTTTTTAGACTATCCTTTTCACTTTGTGAAATCATGCCAATTGATCATAACCAGGAAAAAAATGTATACCAAATGACAATTCAAACATATAATGGATGCATTCACGTATAGACCCGATTTCGAAATTTCATTTGAGAATTGCATAAATCTTCACGTACAGGAAAACACAATTCAATAAATGACTTAAAAAAGGAACTTTATTCCCAATTCCGACTTGCATACAGGGAGAACAAATTGTTTTCCCGATTTCAATCCACATAATTTATAAATTCCCAATTTTAAAAAATTAGGGTTGATAAAAATTGGAAAAATAATCATACATAGAAAATCATACTAATCATATATGGAGAATCATAAAAATCACAACCAGTCTCTGATACCACATGTAAGTTGTAGTTTTTCTAGGGTTCACATTCAAGAAAACTACCTATACTGTAAAGATCTTAGAATCTATGATTCTCACATAGAAGAAGAACTTACCTTGATCCATGAAATGATCTTGTAAAGTGAAAACAATTCTTCTAATCCCAATCTATCTCTTCTCGTACGTTCTTTCTCACACCCTATTCTTGATGACAAAATGACAGAGAACTTTTTATGGGAGAGATAGAACCAAAAATTCCTAAAAAATATATGATAACTCCCATTAAGTTACCAACAGTTAATAGAAGTTTTAAACTTCTCACATTAACCAATAAGTCCCTTTATTTTCATTAATTTACATATAGGCCCAAAACATTATTTTACACGAGTTACACATAATAATTTATTTATTATTTTTCCAACAGTCTAAACAGATCGACAAACTTGTATAACACATATATATATAGCAAATAATCTCAACAAGGGCACTTGATGGTGTCAAACCAATACACTAATTTCTTGACAAAATTAAATTTAAATAATATATTACTGGCTGGGGTCTTCGAACAAAACTAAAAGAACTTCATAATGAAATAATTGTCAAATATTTATCAACATAAGAAGAAACTGGGTAAGACTCATAAATAACTTAAAGATATACATTGATGTCATCAAATTTGCAATTTATATCTATAATCTATAATCTAAAATATATACAAAGTAAAATCATCTTTAAGAATTACAAAAAAAAAAAAAGATAAGTGTCATTCTCTTGTGAAAAGTTTTTTCTCCCAAATTTTTAAGAGTATTTTGGTCTTAATAATTTCCTGTTTCAACCAATCATATTTTAACCTTTCCACTATCTCATTTACACGACATTACCAATCAACCCTCATCAAAGACACACATTAATGACAATAAATACTACATCTAATGTTAGTCAAATCACTTTAAAATTTAAAATTCTTCCTAAATTTAATCTCACCCAATATCTCACTTTTTTTTTCTTAAAGAGGCCAACTATTATCAACTAATATGCTTCAATTTATTGAACCAATAGCTTCAAGAATCAATTAATTCCTCAAACAATTCAAACTTTCTCTTTCTTTGTAATGTCTCAAACAATTCAATTTTTTCTTATTTTTTGTGATCATATTTAATTGAACCAACTAATATGATGAAATTATAATTTTAAAATAAAATATTAATTTCATTTTTCTCACACCCCATACAATTATTTTAATGAATTTGTTTTTTTTTAATTTCATATTTTTAAAAATTTTATTAACTACCATTTTGATTACCTACACATTTCTCAATCTTTCATATCTTCATCTTTATTTTGAATTTTAAATTTGAATTTTTATTTTATTTATGAATTTTAATTATCTATACAAATTTATACTTCTTTGGTTTTACTATCTCTATTTCTATCACCCAAAGCTAGAAGCTTCCAATTTGTTGAATTCTCTCCTCCCCATTTTACTCTGCTAAACCCAAAATTCGACAAAGATGATGATGGACATATTGAAAAAGAAGAGATTCAATATACAAGTCTGGGTTGTTGCCTTGCAGCAAGTTGGGATTGATCTCTCAGGCTTGGAGCACCGAGAGTTGTAGGTGTTGAAGCCAGAGGTGAGGGTTAAGGAGGACTCAGATCGCGTTATTTGCCAAGTGAGATTCTCATCCCAAATGTTTGATTTCCTAGAAAATATTCAAGATGAAAAATTAGAGTTTCGATTTTGTTACCTCCTGTTTGTTGCATTCTGTCCTTTCTTTTTAGATTTCCCTTCCCTCCACTGCCATTACGCATTTCCCTTCTCAACACGTGATGCCATTTCGGTAAGTTCTTATTCTCTTTTGCTAATCTCTCTTCTTCTATCTCCTATTTTTGATTCACACATCTCTGCCTCACACACTTTTTTTTTAATTTTTCTATAATGTGTTACAGTAAGCGCTCTAAGGTTTTGTGATTTGTTGCATCTTAGATTGTGCTATTTCTGGGTTATTGCTGTGTTTCACTCAGTTATCACTGCTGAACCTTCTCCTAAAGGTGATTCGGTGTATTTCTTTCTCCTTGTAGCACCTTTTTTTATTTTTTTTTGTTTTTCTTATTTTTACTTCAAAATTTGTCCTCATTTACTCTATGAATCCTATTTGGGTGGATTTTATATTTGTTATGTGATTAATTTATGTGAATTTTTCTTCTTTTTATGTATTGTTCATGTTCTAATAAAAGTGCTTAATGGACTAAGATGGATATAAAGTATTTCATATGTTCGAGTAACTTTAATTTTTTTACAACATTATGATTTGTTATTTGATTGCCTTAAATTTTATATACATTTCAATTATTTATTTATATTTCATTTAATAGATAAAGTAATGTATCTTCTCAATAGTTGCTGGTGCATGTTGTTTAGGTGCAAAGCATTAAAAATGATTTATTTGTTGCTGGATTATTCCTATGTATTAGTGTTATTCTATTCATTGTTTATTCTTATCATGCTTTATTTGTTTGTTCACTATCATTATTTTTAATGGATGTTTATATAGTATTTTTTTTATTGTTTACTAGGAATTTGCTGAACTTCCACTACTGTTCTATAAGGACTTCAACAAATATAAAGATCACTGGCTTCTTTTTAAAGATCCTCTAGGGCTTCAAATTCAACTGGTTTTGTATAAGTTGAGTAAATATGGATAAAGATCAATGTGCTAGAGGAGGTTTGTTTCTTTTCCTACTTCTACAATGTTGTCCTATTTATTTCATGTTATTATTATGTAGTTGCATTCTTCAATCTAGCATAAATAATTGATTCTATAGGCATTTGTTTACATGGTAAAGAGTCTAAAGGCCATTGAAATGCTTACTTTTATATTCTATTTTTTTTATATATCTTTACATTTCATATTTCATTGTTATACACTCTTAAATGATGGTGTTTGTTGAGCTAATAGGAGATACTAAAATGTACATTTTGTCCACAAGTTTGAAAGGTAAGTGTTACTGCTAAAAGTATCAAAATATGCATCCGCCACTTTCCCCCCCTTTTATTCCTATATTATATATTTATAATTTTATATTAAATAACAAAATTTTGATATTTGACTGTGATAGAATTTGAGGCATTGAAGCTGACACTAACCTTTTCCAGAAAGTATGATTTTCAACTTATTAGATTGCTTTGAAGTTTTGGAGAGAAGAGTTCTGCTCGTTTGCTCATGTGACTCACGTTTATTAGTTTTATTTATGTTTTTTATATTTTTTTTGAGTTCCTAGGTGTTTGTGGTAATGCCTCAACAAAATGTAGTGATTTGGAACACTTATTTTTAAATTCTTCATTTTAGTTGTCTTATTTTGTGTTAGTTGTCTGCCAATAATTTATGTGGTCACTTAATAAATTTGTACCCAAAAAAATGACAATTTGATGGATCACTAAGTAGGCTTATTTTTTTGTGAGTAATTTACTTGATCATCAGTGTATTTATGAACAAGTTTTACAATATTTCATCAAAGGTCATATGTAAGGTTTGGTATCTAAAGTATAAATGTATGGACTCAAGTTAATTATCCAATTATATAAAATATACTTCATTTTATTTGAAGTTTTCAATTTTTTATCTGCTCTGTTGTCTCCGTTGATTTTTTGGATGCTTCACACATGATTTGATGCATTTAAGGTTCAAGAATGTGAAGAGGAAGAGTGAGAGAGATAGATTACTTGCAAGGAAACAAACTTTAAGGATAACAAAAGAGAATGCAGAATCAGTGGGGAACTAGATAATTTTACTCTGTTACTGGCTTTAATATGTTGTTTGATTCACTTTTCTATGACAATTTGGATTATTACTAAGAATGTAAAGAGAATTTCATTGCAGTTTTTTCTAATTGAATCAGTGGCAGAGCAATGGCAGTTTGCATGTCAATGCATTAGGTAATTTTCTTCAGCTTCTTTGATTTATACTTTCTGTTGTGTCCTATTATAAACTAAAATGCTACCACTTTTATAATTTTATTGTTTTCTTTCTGTTATGCCTTAATGACAAATATAACTCATATTTTAAGAGAACATATTCAAAGGACTAGGGAGTTCAAACTTAATTTATTGAAATATTTTTTAACCCATTTTTGTTTTTGACTAAAAAAAAGCTTTTAAACATGTTGATGCTTATTTAATAGATATTTCTTCTTCCTTTTTAATTTTTTTAATTTATTCTTTGTCACATAAAAATCTCTCAAGTTTAATGTATGTTGTCATGAAGGATCTATCTTTTCATCCTGCAGTCTTAGATTCAAGTTTGAATTTCAATTAGCATTTGAGAGTGGATTAGATTTTCTAAATAAACTTCCTTAGAAGAGTTAAAAGTATTCTTATTTTAATGAAAGCTCTCAGAGTGTCCTTTGTCCCCACTAAAGGTGTTAATGAGTTTTTCTATCTAACTATGTTTCCCTTATTATCATTTTTAAACAACATATTTACTGCAAGACCATTTAACCAAAAAAGTTGAATTAAGGAGTTTAAATTGTTAGAGCTCTGGATTTTGTATCTTTTTCTTCTGAAATGGAAATCATGTTTATATTATTAGTTTTTTCTTTTAGTTTATTGCTACATATGGTTCTTTTGAATAGATGTGGTAAGGAATGTTATCAAATTGCTGCACTGGATAGGAACAAAGTTGATGATGCGTGTGTTTAAGGGATAGAAAAGCCTTCAGCTTTTTTGAAGTCTTGCAAGCTACAAGCTTTTTGAGTATTTTAACAATCTCAAAGTTTTGTAATTAAGATTGCTCTATAAGCTATAATGAAGTTATGCCAAGCCAAGCTCTGGCCACATGGTTTATAAATTAGAAATTGATAAATATCTCATTGTTAATCTAGACTATCATAGACTACTTAGTAGGAAACATTAAATTAATTAATCTTAAGTTCTTTTATGATTATTTGGTTTTTATTACCTATTTTGAATGACCATATGTTCAGAAGATCATAAAATTGTGGAAAACCTTTGTACTAGACTTAATGGGCAAGCATGATCGATATTACTTTGATGAATGACATTTCGTCAAAATGAAACATTGTAAAACATTTTTTTTAAATGGTATAAGTTGATTTCTTACCATTAAAATTCAATAATCCAAGAATTTACAGTTCAAAGGCTCTATTTTTCTTTTAGTTACGTGGCTTAAGTGGTCGAAGAATATTCAACATTTATTCATAGTAGATTATTTGTATGGTATGACTTTTGTTCATGAGTTAATTTGGTATATCCTTGAAAAGGGGAGAAGGGAATTGGATTACCTTATGAATTTGTAATATAAATTTGTATATAAGTGTTTTTATGAATTAATTACTTTATCCTATATTTTATTATTTTGAAAAATATAGGATAAAATTTTAGTACAAATTATATATATAGATGTCATTCATTAATTTTTAGTCATATATATTGGAGTGAATATCATAGTGACTTCAAGTAAGGATAAAATTTTGACATTATGGGTTTATATGGTATATCCTAAAAAATGTGGATAAATTAAGTTTTTTTTTTTTATATATATGGGCCATGTAAGCTTATTGAATATAGGTTATGTGCCTATTTTTTATTATTATATAATTTATTATTATGGTAGGAAGTAATGATTCTATTAATTATTATATCATGTTTATAATATTTTTTAAGTAAAAATATTGAGACATATACTCTGTTGATCTACCTCTAATTGATATTTTTAATACTACCCTTTGTCAAAAAAATACATTTTATTATTTATATTTAGTTTAAATAATTGTTGATGATATTTTTTGTAAATAAAATTAAAATTGAAGATTAAGTGATATTAAAGAAAACTCATGAAAACATCTCAGAATTTAAAACTTTACGTAAAGTCACATGTTTGTGTTTTATAATATTTAAAAACTCATGATATTATGTGTATTTTATAATATTTTAATATAAATATATTTACATTAGCATAAGTTATAACTTTACATAAAAATATATTTTTATATACAATCATGGAAGTGAAGATTTTACAAGAAAATATATTAAAATTAATTAAACTATAATTTGTTATTGGAAAATTAAATTTATTAATTATCCATTATTAAATATTTTATTTTATTGAAATATGTTTATTATTTTATAATATTAAGCATTTTAATATTTACATTCCACTGGGTAAAAGCTTTATATAAAAAATGTTATAATGTATGTCTTGAAGGTAAAAACTTTGCATAAATATATAATAAAATTAATTAAAATTTAATATATTATTATAAAGTTTGAGTAATTAAATATTTTTATTAAATAATATTTAAAATTATATCTTCAATTATTTTAAATGAAAAATTTGTTTATTATCTCAAGTACAAAATGTTAGAGATTGTACTAATATTTTTATCTTGTAGAGTTTTTCAAATGGTAAAATATTGAGATTCGAATTATGTTATTATAACAAAAGTTATAATATTAGGTGGACTCCGTGGTTGGAAAATTTTGATTGATGATGATGGCAATCTTTGTTAAAGAACAAAAAATATTGTTCATAAATATGTCTTTTAGATAATTTGAATAAGAGATATTAATATTATATTTTACGTAAATCTTTAACATACATAACTTTCTTTTAATCATTCATGCATCACATGAGACAATCACTAGTATAAGTAAAAACAACAGAGGATAAGGTTTGTGAGATATCTAGGTTGATTCATTATATTATTGGGTCCTATTTCTGTTTTTGGGGCTGATGCACCTGTGTGTCAACTGATCCACCATGAGTTGCATTGCTGGAATGTTAATACATCAGAATTTTATGTTAAAAAGTGTCTATCATGTGAAAATAGAGCGAAGGTCGACATGCATGTTAGAAGAAGACAACGTTGTGTCAAAAACCTGCTTATATTGGCTTGTGAAAAAAATTATAGATGTTGAATATCTTGGTTATCTAACCTACTTGGGACCAGTTACAAAAGAGAGGAATACACAAATTTAAGAAAGGTTGGTGGAGGCAACTCTGGCAAGACTTGAAACTTTTTAACCATAGTTTATCTTTATATGATGACTTTGCCCAAGTGATATATGTTGTTGTCTTGTGTGGTCTGTTTGGGGGAAAAAAAGGAATCGCGGGTGTCAAGAGAAAAATCCAAAGCTACCATCAATGACCAACCTTTCTTGCCCAGTACAGCAGGGGTTTTCTTGGAAGGTTTCAGGAAAGCAATTGGTGCAACGGCATTATTGATTATTCGAACTCGAAGGCTTCTACAAGGCTTTGATGTAAGCCTAGAAAAGGCTTTTCCAATATCAACGTGGATGCTGCTGCGATACTCAACAAAAAATGGGCATATAGGTATAGTGATTTGAACTGTGAAGGGGCATTTGTTTTGTTGCTTTAAAAGCTTGCAAAATTAGGGGATGTTACCCCTTGTGACCAGATTTTGATTATTATATGTTCGTAAAACGCAATATATAGAATTGTGTTTATCTCGTTCATATGTTGACATTTTAACTTTAATTAATGATATGTCATTAATAATATGTAAATAAGTGATGAATGGGATGAAATGTCAACACAATAATGGGATAAACACAACCTTTTGTAACATAATATTTCATAAGCATATATACAATAATTTCTAAAAGAAAAGATATTCATTTTGCACGGGATGTGGGTTTTGCAGAAACTCTATTTTGAGGGTAATAGTGTAATACTAAGAATGTCTACCAAGCTATCCTCACAGGTGAGATGAATTTTCTTCAAATGGTTTTATTCTTGTGAAATTCTTAATTATATACAATTGTACAACATCATCTTTATACATATTTACAAAAAATTAGAGAAAAAATATAATTTTTTATGATAAGTAGGTTTAGAATGATTCATTTTTTTTTTTTTAATTTTTTGTGAATGTGTGTAAGGATGATGTGGTACAACCGTGTGTAACAAAGAATCTCTCTTTGTTCTTAAAGACATCCATCTTAATATGCTTCGAATTGTGGTTTTGTCTCCGTGAACTGTAATGGGGTCGCTGATTGCTTGACTTCGTTATGCAAATGACTTTACTTACACACCGGTGTGGATGACTTAACCATCTCATTTTGTTGGTTTTTTAGTACTCTTTAGTTCAATGAAGTCAGGATTTCATATATAAAACAAAAAGAGACGGAAAAGATTTGTGAGGAATTAAACTCGTGATACTCTGATCGCATCACTTCTAAAAATCCCAAAACAGAAGGAGAAAACAAAAGATAAAAATGAAAAAAGCGACAAATTAGATTCCTGTGTTTTTTAATTTTCAGCCATTTTACTGAATGTCCCAAATTACTTATCAAAGCTTATATATAAATTTACATGGCATCTCTTTCAAAAGATGGCTCAAGCTGCACCTAATATCTGTAATATTACATAATTCCCACCAGTTTTGCCACAGCCACAAGATAAAGTAAAGTTTGTTGGTTGCTAGTCAGCTTCCCACCACACAAAAGTTGATCCAATGGCAAATCCCGGTTGGGCTAAACTAAATTTGTTTATTACGCCATTTACGTAAAGCAGCTGGTGGTTCCCGTTATAATCTACAGTAAATCAATCATAACTATCGTTAATTTGTAATAAATTAGCTAATAGAAATTTTTGAGCTGATGTTGAGGTTTTTTTTTAATTATTATTATTTTATATAAATATAAATTTTATGCGTTACTTGAAGTATCACTACATTTAATAACAGAAAATTTAAAGGATTGAGTTAGACTTGATCTGGCACTTAGAGATGATCTATTAATAAAAGTTCATGAGCAAAAGTTAAACTCAAAACTTTTCTATCAATTTTGTTTAATCCTGTTAGTTGGGTTAACTTTTATTGTTATTATCAAATAGTTTTAGGATAAAATTTAGATAAAGTTTCTTAGATATTTATGGTATTTTTTTTAATAAAAATATGATATGTCTATATTTCTTCAATAAAAATATAATATATGTCTTAATTTTTAACTACTTAACTATCATTTTTAAAATTTTTATTAATAAATTATAGAAAAAATATATACATATCATATTTTTATTAAAAAAAAATACTACAAGCACTTAAGAATTTTACTTAAATTTTTTCATAATTTTATTCTTTATATATATTTGAGTTTTCATAACAAAAAAAAAATTAGAGTTAAGATTTTTTTTTGGGGAGGGGGTAAATGTCTATTCTCGACATAAATGATTTTCTTTTGAAGATATTGAATTTATAAAAATTAATATACGGACAATTTATTCTGAACATCGTCTAATTACAATCTTAGAGAAGACGGAGAAAATAAGTGAATAAAAGTAGGGCACAAATTAACCAAATAGCAATTAAAAAATTTAGAATTTAATTTTGATACATTATTAGTATAAAATATTTTATACTATTAATTAATCATATATTGATATATATGTAATGAAATAATTGTTATGAGAATAAAATATTTTTAAAGACGTGACTATATATAATTGAATAAAAATGTAAAAAACCTTTTACAAACAATGCTTTAAAATTAAATTAAAAAATTTAACGCTGGGAAGATATTAATTCAAATATTTCGTATAATAATAGTAGTGTTTTGTTTTAGGAGGATTAATGAGGGAAAACACAGTAAGATTTATTTACTGATAACTTTTTTTAAAGTAACAATTTATAAATTTTGAACCTATATGTGTGATGGCACGGTGGAGGCACGGTAGAGGCGTGCAACAAATGATGTGTGTTTAATTTTTGTGTTAACTTATGCGAAGAGGGTCATATTCATGTTGCTCCAATTTTAAGAAAGAGTTAAGTGATCATGATCACGCATAATACACGTTCGATGTTGCCCTAATATTTTTTGTTTTTATTAGAACCATCCATAAAAAGAATTTAAATTTTCAAACATAAATATGATTATATGAGTTATTTACGAAAATTGCTTACTATAACATTTAAATGTTGTTTTTAATCTTTTAAAATAAGGGTAATCTGGATAGCATAAACAAACTTGCGCTGTATTGGTAGGTCTTCGAGTCCTTTAGTAATATATATCAATGTTACTCTTTTCATCATAATTTGTACAACTTAACTAGTAATTTCTTTGTGATTAATATTCATATAATAATTATGCACAACTCTACTAGTAATTTCTTTGTGATTAATATTCTTATATTTATAAATGTGTACAATTGTATAGATGATTTTATCTAAGTTTAATAAAAATATTAAATGATCATTTTCTTGATACAATTTTTTTGAATTGTATGAGTTGCACTACTCTAGATGAAAAATATATTTGTAAGAACAATTGAGCGAAAAAAATAAAAATAAAAAAACAAACAAACAAAGTCAAGCACCTAAAGTTTATCAAAAGAAAGTCAAGCACCTAAATAATTGCGCAAAGATACGAATGTAACAATTATGCTGATAGCATTATTTTATTTTAAATAATTCTCAATATCTTTTATCATGTTGGTTTTGTTTATTTATCTTGTTCTTTTTTTAACGCGTACTATTTTATGTCTTACCATTTGAAGAATAAATTACTAAAACATATATACATGCACGAGTAAAAAAAAATTTACTTGAATAAGAAATTAACGTAAATTTATTTTCTTAAATGACACACCTTTATGTGTTTTTCTTTATTTTGATTTATGTGAAAAAACATGATCATGACTTTCTAACTAAATATCCATTAGATCAGAGTAGTGTCTTTATGTATTTGGATTTATTACATGTTTTGTTGAGATTATTTCTCAAATCAGTAGTCTTTTTTGTTAAAAGGTTTATTTTTATTATTTATGATAATTTGAGTAATTTTTTAAACAATTTTTAGTTAAAATTTAATGTATTTATAATAGATTTTTTATAAGCTTGAAATTTGAGATTTATAATTTTAGATTATAAATTATTTTAAAAGTTTTAATATGTAAATACTATTCTATTTTTAATCAAATAATTTTTTAATTATTTTATATATTTTTTAGTAATTTAATACATAAAATAATTTTTTTATATCATTCAAATAAAATAAATTATTCTAAAATCACATTTCACCTAATATATTCAAATATAAAATTAATTATATTATAATTAATTATTGTATAATCAATTATTGAAATAATAAAAATTTTACAAATGAACTAACACACTTTAACTGAAATCATGTCTGTCATTAGACGATCTTTAACATATACCCACATCGGCCTAAGAATTAGGTCATGTCTATTTTAGCTTCGCAAAAGCTTTTTTCAACTTTTTTTTTGAGAAAAAGCTGTTGAAACTATTTATGATATATTTGTTAATTTAAACTTTAATTTTTACATGAAAATTAATGTATTATCATAGTTTTTTTATAAGCTTGAAGCTTATGATTCAATAACATATTTGACACATATTTTATTACTATGTCAACAAGTTTTTTTTTAAAGAATTTTTTTACTATTCATTTCATATGTTTGATAATTTATATTTTAATTTTTACATGAAATTTAATATATTATAACAACTTTTTTATAAGCTTAAAATTTAAAACTTATGATTTTAGATTATAAATTATTTCAAAAATTTTGAGTTATAAATATTACTTTGTCGTTAATTAAATAATTTTTTAATTATTTAATATTTTTTAATAATTTAATATATAAAAATAATTTTTGATATTATTCAAATAAAATATATTATTTTAAAATTATTTTTTAATTAATATATCTAAATATAAAATTAATTTTATTATAATAAATTATTAAAATGATCAAAAATTTTACAAGTGAATCAAACAGATGAAATGATATTTAAAAAATTGATTATGGAACCAGAGACTATAGCTTGTTTGGGAAAGTTAAAAATTATAGATTATGCTAATATTTGATTATTGTTATAATCGATTATAATCGATTCATTTTTATATTTGGATCAAACGATTTTAAATATGATTTGTTTAAATGATATAAAAAAGAATTTTTTTATGCATTAAATTATTAAAATAGGTATAAAATAATTTAAAAAATTATTTGATTGAGGGTAAAATAGTATTTACATATCAAAGTGTAAGAAATAATTTATAAACTAAAATCATAAGTTCCAATATTTAACTTATGATTATTAATTGAAAAAACTTTTATTTTGTATTGAATTTTGTATAATTTTTTTTAAAAATAATTTTTTTATCCAAATATAATAATTATTTTATAAAATAATTTAATTTTTAAAAATAATTATTTAAAAAAATTTAATCTTTCCTAAACATACTCTAAATATCTATTTAATTCAGGTGTCAAAACTTTTATTATAGTCTGCTAAATGTTCGATGGCGATACTTTAAAAAAAAAACCGAACATCATTACTCAAAAGTCGTAAGTATGAATTGCTTGGTATAGTAGCGTGGAAAGGGGGAAAAAATATGAAAATAAAAATGACATTTTTTTTCTTTCTTGGATATAAGTTATTTCTTAAAGCATTAAGGAAAGTTAGCAAAAGTAAAAATCACGCATCTGTTTGGTGATTTGAACCTCGCATTCCTTTTTTTAAATAAAATAACCCAAAATGGCAACACAATTCATAAAATTCATTGTTATCTATTTTAAATTTGCAATTCATAGAAACAAATAATTTCTTTTGAAATATTAGCACATGCACATGCCACCAATTATTATATTTTAAAAAAATAAAAAAGAGTTACAGGGGGTAGTCCCTAATCCCATGGCAAGGCTGAAATTATCTCCTTTTCCTGAAAAGAAGGGTCAGCTTGGAAGGGTCAGAGACAGGTCCTTGCCTCTGAAAAAGTTACCCCATCCATGCCTTTGACAGATTTAAGAAAACCCAGGGTTACTTTTGTCCATTAACCTTTTCACCTGAAGGTATAGACAAACACAAACAAACTACTGCAGGGAGGAGTGGGAGAGAAAGGGAAGATGGTAAGAGAGAGAGAGAAACAGTGAATGAGTGAATGAAAGAGAGAGAAAATAGAAAAATAGTATGTGTTGTGCTGTGTGGCCACTCTGGAGACAGGAAAACCAACTCAAATTATTTAGTTTGGTTTGTGCTCTGTAATTCCTCTGCTTTCAACTCCAATCATCTTCTCCTTCCAATAATTTTCCAAAAACCAAAAAAAGCAATCTTTATGTTACTCTGATCCAAAATTTGTTCAGTTTCTTCTTTGTTACGATGTTGGAAGTTCAGCATTCCCAATTCTGCAACTGAAACTTTGAGCAAAGGCAACCCCTTCTCACCTCTATTAGGTCGCGTTTCGCCACCTCCACCATAATGGCTTCAAAATCTAGGTAACTCAATTTCGGTGTTTTGTGGGTGTCCCTTTTGCTTTAAGATCTGATTTTGGTTTCTTCAACTTCTTCTGTTCACTGCTTCACAATTTTTTTTTTCTATCTGGGTAATTAGTGTGAGATTTTCTGATTGATGGGTTTGATCTACTGATTGTGGAAGTTTTACATAAATTTTCTAACTTTAAATTTATGTGTAATCCCCTTTGCTTCATCTCTTTAAATTTCGGGTGTTTTTTTTTTTTTTTTTTGGTTTTCTATCTGGTTTCTATGTAAAATTTAAAGATGGGTTTAACTTCATTTTCATTTTTTTTCTTATTCGGTTTTGATCTTTTCTGTTCTTGTTATTTCATGCTTTTACAATGGTGATTGCATCATTGTCTGTGATTCTGGTCCTAATTCTCACTTCTGGGTCACATTACTATCCCCTTTTTTTCTTTGTCTAGGTTGGTATTTCTTGTGTGATGAGTTTGGCTTGGCAATGCTTCTGGATGCTGAATTTGCAATTTGGCATAAGGGTTACTTTCTTTTTGCTTAGATCCATCTGTCTGATTGCATAATATGACATTTTGTTATTTTATAGTATCGTGTATTTTCTATTACATATTATTGATGTGGTAATATTGACATTATGAATCTGATAGATCCAATTTATCTGAAACTCCAAACAAAGCACCAGCTACTCCCAACAAAGCACCACCAGCAACTCCCAACAAAGCATCACCTGCAACTCCAAGAGTTAGTAAACTCAGCAAAGGAGTGTCGAAATCGGAATCTGAGTCGCCTTCACCTTTGCAAAATTCCCGCCTTTCTGCGGAAAGATCACCGCGATCTTTGAATTCAAAGGCCACTGTTGAGCGGAAATCACCACGACCCACCTCCACCCCACCTGATGTAAGTTATAGTAAATGCACTTTGTGTCCTCTCTTTCTTTGAGATTGAGTCATGTTTTGGCTTTATTAGTAAATGGCTGCACTTGGACAGTTGGACTGTTTTCTTCTTTTCCAATTCTGTTTTTGGATGAAGCATTTGAACTTTCGGAATGTCTCAAGTCTCTTGATAAGTGTAATAAGTAAACATCTGAAAATGTGTTGGTCAGTTAGTTAGTTATTTGACATTTTTTCTTGGAATTTGAAATTTTAGATAATCCATAGCTTCTTATCCATTATTTTGAGATGTCCGATACTTGGTAGTGAACTGCTGAAGATGTGTCCATCGTTTTTCATGATAGTTGATGGTACAGCCAAAAAGATCTCTTTAGTCATGCTTTTCTTTGGTTATCTGTACTCTGATGTGTGCTTATTATGTTTCTAAATTTTTCAGAAACAACCCCCAAGAGCTGCAAAGGGTTCAGAATTGCAGACCCAGTTGATTCTTGCTCAAGAAGATCTAAAGAAAGCAAAGGAACAGCTGATTCAGGCTGAGAAAGAGAAGGCAAAAGCAATTGATGAGTTGAAAGAAGCACAGAAAGTGGCTGAGGAAGCAAATGAGAAACTCAGGGAGGCATTGGTGGCTCAAAAGCGGGCTGAGGAGAATTCTGAGATTGAGAAGTTCCGAGCTGTTGAGTTGGAACAGGCTGGAATTGAAGCTGCTCAAAAGAAGGAAGAAGAATGGCAGAAAGAGCTTGAAAGTGTGAGGAACCAACATGCTTTGGATGTGGCTGCTCTTCTCTCCACCACTCAGGAGCTTCAGCGGGTTAAGCAAGAACTCGCCTTGACTTGTGATGCAAAGAACCAGGCACTGAGTCATGCTGATGATGCAACTAAAATTGCTAAAATTCACATGGAGAAAGCAGAGATTCTTTCAGCTGAACTGACGCAGTTGAAGGCCTTACTAGATTCAAAGCTAGAAACAGAGGCTAGTGAAAGCAAGATTGTATTGAAGCTGCAAACAGAGATAGAAGCTCTTAAGCAAGAATTTGAAAAGGCCAAGGGTTATGATGAAAAGCTGACACAGAAAGAGACTTATATTGAACAGCTTAATGTGGAACTTGAAGCTGCAAAGATGGCTGAATCTTATGCACATAGTCTGCTAGAGGAGTGGAGAAAAAAGGTTGAGGAACTAGAAATGAGGGTTGAAGAAGCAAATAAATTGGAGAGATCTGCTTCAGTATCTTTGGAATCAGTAATGAAACAGTTAGAAGGAAACAATGATTTGTTGCATGATGCAGAATCTGAAATTTCAAGTCTTAAAGAGAAGGTGGGATTGTTGGAAATGACAATTGGGAGACAAAGAGGAGATCTTGAGGATTCAGAGCATGGTCTTCTTGCTGCTAAGGAAGAAAGTCTTGAAATGTCAAAGAAGCTTGAATCTCTCCAATCTGAACTTGAGACAGTTAAGGAAGAGAAAGCTCAGGCTTTGAACAATGAAAAGCTTGCAGCTTCAAGTGTGCAGACCCTATTAGAAGAGAAAAACAAACTTATCAACGAATTGGAGAATTGCAGAGATGAAGAAGAAAAGAGCAAAAAGGCAATGGAAAGCTTAGCTTCTGCATTGCATGAAGTATCTGCAGAAGCTAGAGATGCCAAAGAAAAGCTATTAGCCAATCATGCTAAACATGAAAGCTATGAGACCCAGATTGAAGATTTAAAGTTGGTCTTAAAAGCTACCAATGGAAAATATGAGTCCATGCTTGATGATGCACGGCACCAGATTGATGTTCTTGCAAGTAGCATTGAAAATTCTAAGAACGACATTGAGAACTCCAAGGCAGAGTGGGAGCAGAGAGAACTTCATCTAGTCAGCTGCTTAAAGCAAACTGAAGAAGAGAACACTTCCCTGGGAAAAGAAATAAACAGGTTGATCTATTTACTCAAAGAAACTGAGGAAGAAGCTAGTGCCAAGAGGGAGGAAGAAGCTCAGCTGAAGGAAAATCTGAAGGAAGTTGAGGCTGAGGTGATTCACCTACAGGAAGCACTTAAAGAAGCAAATGCTGAGAGCATGAAACTGAAGGAGAGTTTATTGGATAAAGAAAATGAGTTTCAGAATATTTTTCAAGACAATGAGGAACTCCGGTCAAGGGAATTGACTTCTATTAAGAAGGTGGAGGAGTTATCTAAGTTGCTTGAAGAAGCTACAACCAGAAACCAGACTGAGGAAAATGGGGATCTTACAGACAGTGAGAAGGACTATGATTTGCTTCCTAAAGTAGTTGAATTCTCTGAAGAGAATGGACATGGAGGAGAAGACATATCCAAGGTAGAGCTTTCGGCCAATGAAGAGGGACTCAGTCAAAGTTTACAGGAAGAAAGTAATCTCTTGAATGACAAGTCTGAGAAAAGTGAATCTCCCAAACCTGAGAATGTGAATGGAAAACTGAAGGAAGATGGGAGCAAAGAAAAAGATGATTCAGTAGAAGTTGAATTTAAAATGTGGGAGAGCTGCAAGATAGAGAAAAAGGAGTTTTCACCAGAGAGAGAACCAGAGCCTGAATCCTTTGAAGAGGAAGTTGACTCAAAGATAGAAGGTGGTGAGGGCTTTGACCAGATAAATGGAGCCTCTGTAACAGAGAACATTGATGATGGTGGGAGCTCACCATCAAAGCAACAACAATTGAAGAAGAAGAAGAAGCCTTTGCTTGTCAAGTTTGGAAGCCTGCTCAAGAAAAAGGGTGGTAGCAACCACAAATAGAACAATATTCAACTTTGGCACGTATATTGAACATCAAATTGTTTGCACGTATTTGCTTTATGATTTTTGCTTCTTGGAATAGCTTTAAAAGAATGACAAGGCTTGTAATACTGTTTAGGATTTTTCTCTAATCACTACTTTTGGGTTGCGCTTCTCCATGTTGGCAGTAAATTGTATGTGATGGAATCATTGTTATTTTTTTCCTCTTTATTCTGCTTTTGTCCCTTGCCCTCCTATCTAGATTTGACGAAAGAAGTGGCAAGTTGGATTGTATTCTTATGTCATCCCAATTCTAATGAAAGTCTAGATAGAAGTTCAATGTTTCAATTCTGATGTTTACTTGGAGTTGGAATCCCTTTGACGTATAATGTCATTTAGTGTTTCTCTTTGGATACATAGTGCAAAAGTTACAACGTTTTTCTTTGCCTCTTCCACTTATTTTTCAGTTTTAAGGAATTTTTATAATTTTGTTGATTAACTTCAAAGTACACGTACCATATGATTATATTGACATCTAATTTTCTATGTTAATTTTTTTTTTTTCAAAAAATGCTCTTGTATATTATAGTTTGAGTTTAAATTTGAAAAGGAAAAAAAAATATTGCATCATATAATTATAATAAAAAAACATTTACCCATTCTAAGGAGGCTTGAGACTGGTTTACACTTATCTTAGCAAGAGCATTTGCAGGTTGATTTCCTTCTCAGAGCACAGGTGTGAAACAAAGAGGTCAAAGATCCACGAAGCACAGAGATAACTTTAAGGGGATTCCAAAGAGGGTGACATCTACGAGCTTCTGCCATGCACATTCTCAACGCCTTATGAGAATCAGATTTTACAATGATTCTTTAACCATTAGCCAAAGCTGCCAATGATTCTAGTGTTGAAACTTGGAAGCTTGACCAGCTTGGCCAGAGAAACCAAAAATCTATTTATTTTTATTAGATATTCAAGTCAATTTACGCTCACCTTAAAGGAAAGCTTCTATGTCTATTACACGGTGTGATTTGTGTAAAACTTGGCAGAAATTTTACAAGAATCTATCTGATTTGGCGTGTTGGTAATGGAAAGGATGTAAAATTCTGGTCTGATCATTGGGTCCCTGGAGTTCATAATCTTATTCACTTTGATATATACAGCCTGTTGATGACATTCACTATCAGGCTAATGTGAGCGACTTTACTACTACTAATGGTAGTTGGGATTCTTTGAAGTTATTGTCTGTTTTGCCCCAGCCCCTAGGACTTTGTGGATTTCATTTTGTCTTTATCGCCTCCCTCCCTGCCAGTTGTTCAGACGCTATTTCTTGGCTTCCTAATAGGAATGGTTTTTTCTCTATTAGCTCAGCATATGCAGTGTACTCTCATAATCACGATGATTTGTTGCAAGACCTGTTCAAGCTGATCTGGCGTATAAAGGCCCCTCAGCATCTTCGTTCTCTGCTTTGACTGGTAGCTAATGAAGCCTTGTTAACTAATAGTAACCGACTTCATAGACATCTCACTCATGATGCTTCTTGTTCGGTTTGTGGGCACTCTGAGGAAACTGTTTTACATGTGCTTAGGTACTGTTTTGTGGCTAGGCATATGTGGTGTCACTTGGTTCATCCTTCTAATCACATGGAATTCTTTAATGCTTCTCTCCATGACTGGATGAGGATGAACCTAACTAGGTGTAGCACTCTTTGGAGTCTCCAATTTGCTACGGCCTGCTCAGTTCTTTGGTCTCAGCGTAACAATTTTATTTTTTAAGGTAGTAGCCCTCAGCTTCCTTCTTTGCTTAATATGGCTATCCACCTTGCTATGGATTATAGTTACGCCCTTAGCCTTTCTCAACATGCTCGCCATAGCATTCCTCAGTTCAGGTTGACACCTATTTCTTGGACCCTCCCCTGCTGGTTGGACCAAGGTTAATGTCTTGAATTTTAATTCAAATATATATATATATATAAAATATGGATTAACATTAATCAATAATTAAAATATTATTTAAATCATTAATATATATTAATTATGAAATTATGTTTATAATATAGCACTTGGTCAATTTATGAACATTGTAATTAAACTTTTGTTGTGAGTGGCCCGTAATGAGTTTGGGCTGTTCATTTGGTAACCCGTTGAGAAGTCCCTACTCTCATCTGGTAAGTTAAAACTACTTCTCCATTAGGCAGTTTTCAGTATGTATAGAAAACTTATCAAGATTGAGAGCAATTTTTTTCATACACGCGAATTCTCTTTATCGCTTTACTGAACAACAATGGATTATGAAATCATGTCAGGTACACATTCTTAATCTATCTCTTGAATACAATTCGTTTAATATGCTATAATCTTGTATCTATAATTAATCTAAATTTATAGAATTGAAATAAATCCATCAATTAGTATCAGAACCAAATAAATATAGATTATGGCTATTATATTCCTTTTCATAATTAAATTAGAAATTCGTATACCCTAATTTATGAACCCTAATTTCGATTAAATCTTTTTTGCTCGAATTGATCAAATTAGTTTTGGGGTTTTTTCTTTAATTCATATACGCAGATATTCCTTGTATTGAATATAGTAATACTCATTTGTTTTAATACCTAGATATTGTTCCTTTCTCCGAACGTATATAACTCGAGCTTTTCCTGGACAGACATGAAACCAGCCAAGGTGCACAGAGAGAGTATCTGTTTCATAAATCAATTGGCATTATTGAAATAATGATTATACTCGTTTGTCATTTTGTGGCTGGAAGCCACCACGAGATCAATTTGCTCGTGATTTGCCAATTTGCACCACAAGGTCAAACATATTATTATCCTGTCAATCGTATTATTATTATTATTATTATTTTAATACATTATTATTATTATTTATATGATAATGGCAGGTCAATTAACATTCGTGAATTGCCAATTTGCACCACGAGGCCAATGATGATCATATTGTTATTTTTTTTATATATATACTTTTTATATATGACATTGACTCTTTGGTATATAATACTATATGTTAATGTGTCATAGTCATAAAATTATTTTTTGATCTATATGTAAATTGAATTTTTTAATATGAGTTTATCATATTCTATTAAGTATAATTACTGATAATTTGTATAATTATGAGTTTACCTATCATAGGTACAATTGTACAAATTTTGTAACTTGAATATTTTTTTTTAATCATAATTCTTATTGCATTGATAGTAATTATACCTTATCAGTGTGTTGTTATTAATGTAATTTGTTATTGTACAATGTGCTGTTAGTTTTATGCTTATGTCAATTATCCTTCAAATACCCTATTGATATTAGAAATTTTTGGTGATATAAGATTTGTGCATTGTATTATTATATTTCTTATTTATTATGGTTCGGGACCCTTAGGCAGGACTATGATAAATAAGAAATTTTTTTAAAATGGCTTGTTTGGCTGTGCATATGGAACCATTTAATTCTCTTGTTGCATGATAACATCATGCATATTAAATATTTCTTTTTGTTGTTTTCATACCAGCCTCTTTGCCTATGTAATTAACTTCTGTCAAGACTTTGAATAGGACTAATTTTGAGGATTGGAAAGAATCTCTGGATCTTTATTTGGCCATCACTAATATGGACTTGACTTTGAGAGAAGAAGAGTCTGCTGCTCTTACTATTGAGTCCACTGCTGTTGAAAAGGCTTCTCGTGAAAAATGAGAGCACTCAAACAGGGTGTGTCTTATGGTGATGAAATACACTATAGAGAAGTCAATTAGATAGAGCATTCCAGAGAGCAAGAAGGCTAAGGGTTTTCTAATGAGAAATTCACGACTTTTGATAAAGCTCAGAAGGGCCAATATATTTCTTTGATTGAGAAGACTAAATATGATGGTTTTAGTGGAGTTCGTGATCACATCATGAAGTTAGTGCACTATTTTAATAAACTGAAGTCTCTCAAGGTTGATCTCGATGAAAGTTATTTAATTTGGCAGGTTCTGAAGTCACTTCCTTCTCAATTTGATGTTCTAAAGACCTCTTATAACACTCAGAAAAATAAGTAGACAATTGATAAAATGATTGCTATTGTTTCTCAAGAAGAGGATTTTGTAAGGAAAGGAAAATCACACAGTGTTCAGTTTGTTGCTTCTACTTCTGGTACTAAAAATGAGAAAAAAGAAGGTTACAAAGGCAAGTTTCAACATGATAAGAAGAAAGGGGGGGAAATATCTCAACACCTAGAACCTAAGAAGAATTTATTCAAGCCTAACAAGAATTTCTTCAAGGGAAACTGCAAGTATTGCAAGAAGTATGGTCATAAAGTGAATGATTATTACATTCTCAAGAAGAAACTTAAGAAGTAAGGTACACTCCTAGCTCTAACTTGTTTTGAATTAAATGTGATTGATGTTGCTCCCAATACTTGGTGGTTTGACTCAAGTACAACTATTCACATTGTGAATTCTTTACAAGGGTTCACAAGCCTGAGGAAACTAAGTAATGCTGAATCCAAGATCATTGTGGGAGATGGAACTAAAGTATTAGTGAAAGAAATAGGAATAGTTACCTTACATTTACATTCTGGTCATACTTTATTATTGAAAAATGCTGTTTATGCACCTTCCATGAGGAGAAATTTAATTTTAGTTTCAGCTTTGGATAGATGTGGCTACACTTTTGAATTTGGTAATGGAAAAATTATTGTTTGTTTGATTCTGTTGTTGTTGGTTCAGGAGTTTTGTGTGATAGGTTATATATGCTGAATTTGAATGATATGTCTGTTAACTTTGTTGTTGGAAGTAAGCGTAATAGGACTGATGAGAGTTCTTCTATGTTATGACACAAACGTTTGGGGCATATCTCTAAGCCCCGAATTGAAAGACTGATTAGGGAATGTATTCTTCATAACCTTAACTTATCTGATTTTGACACTTGCATTGATTATATTAAAGGCAAGTTCATTGCCAAAACTAGGAATGAAGGAGCAAACAGGTATGACGATATGCTACAGTTGATTCACACAGACATGTGTAAACCCATTACACCCACTGCCATGGGTGGATATAGGTATTTTATTACCTTTATAGATGACTTTTCTAGATTCGATTGGATAAATCTTCTCCAGGAAAAATCTAGTTCTTTGGATGCCTTCAGATTCTTTAAGGCTGTTGTTGAATTGAAGACAGGTAAGAAGATCAAATGTGTGAAGCCTAACAGAAGAGGTGAGTATTACGGCAAATATGATGAAACTGGAAGAAATCTAGGCCGCTCGCTAGATTTCTCTATGAATGTGGAATTGAAGCTCAATATACTATGCTTGGTACTCCTGAGCAAAATGGAGTTGTAGAGAGACGTAACCGCACGCTTATGGATATGGTGATATGCATGTTGAGCTATTCATCATTGCTAGATTTTCTTTGGGGAAATGCTTTAAAGACTGTTGTGTACATTCTTAATCAAGTACCCAACAAGTCTGTACCGAAAACTCCCTATAAGCTGATGACTGGAAGAAAGCCAAGTTTGAAACACCTTCATGTGTGGGGTTGTAAGGCAGAAGTTAAACCTTATAATCCTCAGTAGAAGAAGGTTGATCTTAAGACTATTAGCGGCTTCTTCATTGGCTACTGTGTGGGCTCCAGAGATTGTAGATTCTATTGTCTTTCTCACTTCATGCGAGTCATCGAGTTTGACCGAGTGACATTCTTTGAGGATGATTTGGATAGTAGGAGCCATACACCATGACCAGTCACTCTTAAAGAAGATCGGACTATTGTTCCTATTGTTCATATACTGGCTGTTTCACTTCTTGCAGATATCATGGTTCCAGTCAATCATAATGATGATCAGGTTTTTCGAGGATAAGATGATGTAGTGGCACCACCAGCTGATGAACAGGAACCAGATGACATTGCTGAAGTAGTCTCATTAAGATGATCTCAGAGAGTACGCAGGCCTTCTATACCATATGACTATGTAGTGTATCTTCAGGAGCACGAGTTTGATCTTCATGATGATAATGATCCTATAACTTTTAAGGACGCAATCTATAGCTCTCATGCTTCTGATTGGCTAAATGCTATGCATGATGGATTGTCTTCTATATCTCATAATACTGTTTGGGATCTCGTGGAGTTACAAGTTGGTTGCAAACCCGTTGGGTGCAAATGGGTTTTCAAAACCAAGCATAGTCTAGATGGTAGAGTTGAGAAATACAAAGTTAGACTAGTAGCAAAATGCTATAGTCAAAGAGAAGGCATTGATTATAAATAGACTTTCTCATTAGTCTCTACAAAAGATGCATTTCGAGTTGTTATGACTTTGGTAGCTCATTTTGATTTAGAACTTCACCAGATGGATGTGAAAACGATTTTTCTGAATGAAGATCTAGCCGAGGATGTTTATATGGTTTAGCCTGATGGTTTTGTTGAAATAGGTAAGAAGCATTTGGTTTGCAGACTTAAAAAGTCCATTTATGGACTGAAACAAGCATCCAGGCAATGATATTCGAAATTTGATCAGGTTGTCACTTCTTTTGGCTTCAAAGAAAATACCTCAGATCAGTGCATTTATTTGAAGACTAGTGGGAGCAATTTTATAATTCTTATTCTGTATGTTGACGATATTCTTCTTGCTAGCAGTTATGTTAAACTTTTGACTGAAACAAAAATGATATTGAGTAGCCACTTTGATATGAAGGACCTTGGTGATGCTTCAGTTGTTTTAGGCATCCAGATTTACCGTGATAAGTCACGTGGCATTCTTGGATTGTCTCAGAAATGATATATTGAAAAGATCTTCAAACGGTTTAACATGCATTCTTGCTCCCCATGTGCTGCACCTGTTCAAAAAGGTGATAAACTCTCTAAATCCCAATATCCTCAAAATGATATAGAGATAGTTGAAATGGAAAAAGTCTCATATGCTTTCGCTGTTGGCAGTTTAATATATGCTCAAGTTTGTACTCGTTCCGATATTGCTTTTGTTGTTAATGCTTTAGGGAGATACTTAAGCAACCCAGGTTTGGGTCATTGGAAAGCCGTGAAAAAGGTCATGAGATATTTGCAGGGAACCAAGGATTATTTGTTAACCTATAAGAAGTCTGATCAACTTCAGGTCATTGGTTATTCTGATTTTGATTTCGCAGGTTGCCCTGACGACCGAAAGTCTACTTCTAACTCTATTTTTATGATGGCAGGAGGAGCTATCTCTTGGAAGAATGTCAAACAGACTCTTACAACTACTTCTATCATGGATGCAGAGTATGTCGCTTGCTATGAGGCTACTTGTCAAGCCATGTGGCTAAAAAACTTAATCTCTGACTTTCATATTGTTGAAAGCATATCTAGGCCACTTGTAATATATTGCGACAATACTGCTGCTGTGTATTTCTCTCAAAACAACAGAAACTCTTTTCACTCAAATCATTTTGATATTAAATATCTGTTTGTTAGAGAGAAAATTTTGGAGTTTCAGACTCGAATTCAGCATCTTGCTACAGAAAACATGTTAGCAGATCCACTAACTAAAGGCTTAACTGTTGGGGTTTTTCATAATCACGTAGCTCATATGGGTTTAGTTAAATCTTTTGATGTTTTGAGTTAGTGAGAGTCTGAAATTTTATATTTACTTATTGTTATTCTTATGAAATATGTATGAGATGACATCACTTTTATTATCATATCTTTTATAACATTTTCAGATGCTTGGAGTATTCTTAGATTGCATATTTTTCTTAATTAATTATGTTTTTTTCCATATTCATTATTCTTTATGTGAAATATGAGCATTTAACATGTATGATCTACTTTCCTATCAGATATTATTTCTACAATGTTAAAACTTATATTTCTAAGACTGTTGGTTGACACGTGCTTTGACCATAGTTGGTATTCTAGTTTTAATGATTCTTGTATTTTAATGATTGACTAATGTTATCTAAGTAGGAGAATTGTTGAATTTTAATTCAAATATATATACATATATATATGTTATGTGGATTAGCATTAATCAATAATTAAAATATTATTTAAATTATTAATATATATTAATTATGAAATTATGTTTATAATATAGCACTTAGTCAGTTTATAAACTTTGTAATTGGACTTTTGTTGTGAGTGGCCCATGATGAGTTTGGGCTGTTCATTTGATAGCCTGTTGAGAAGTCTCTACTCTCATCTAGTAAGTTAAAACTACTTTCCCATTAGGCAGTTTTCAGTACATATAAAAAACTTATCAGGATTGAGAGCAGTTTCTCTCATACACGCGAATTCTCTTGATTCATTCATTGAACAACAATGGATTATGAAATCATGTTAGGTATATATTCTTAATCTATCTCTTGAATACAATTCGTTTAATATGCTATAATCTTGTATCTATAATTTATTTAAGTTTAGAGAATTGAAATAAATCCATCATAATGTTGATGGCTCTATGTTTGCTTCCCTTCATTCCTGCCTGTGGTGGTCTCTTGCGGAATGAGCATGGTGTTTTTCTTACTGGTTTTGTTGCTAATCTGGTCACTTGCACCATTACTTTGGCTGAGCTTTGGGCTATATTCTTAGGTCTCAAGACTGCCTTTGACTTGGGATTTAGGAAGATTATAGTGGAAGCAGACTCTTTTACTGCTGTTCGCTTGATCTCTTCGGGGGGTTGTAGCTTGGCATCCTTGTGCTGGCCTTCTTGCTAGGATTGCTGATCTTCTCAGTAGAGATTGGGAGGTTTCTATAAAAAATGTCTACAGGTAAAGCAATTTTTATGCTGATATTTTGGCAAAACGTGCTTATTCCTTTCCTCATGGAGTTCATCCCATTCAAGATCTTCGGCGTTTCTTTCTTTGACTGTGTTGGTTAACATTAGCCTAAGTTAGCTTTGATAGATTTGTACATTATAGTTTTCTTTGCGCTTTTACCTTGTTGTTTCTGTTTATCAAAAAATAAAAAAAATAAACTAATATTTTATTTTTTGAAAGAATGGATCCACGTCAATTTGGTTTTTAAAATATAGCCATCAATTTAGTCTTTAAATCATGGTAAATAACATCAAAATCATCTTTTTATGTAAAAACGTATAATGGAGGTATTAAATTGATCATTAAGAGATTAAATTGATGTTAAATATTTATGATTGAGAGATTAAATTAATGTTATTTTTATATTATTGAGAGATTAATTTAATGTTAAATTCTTTAGAAGATTAAATTGATATTATTTTCTATTTTTTAGAGACTAATTTAATATCACATATCTTTTAAGAATTAAATTGAAATCTACCAAGGACCAAAATATTAATTTACTAAAAAAAACCTAATATACATTTCTAGTTTGGTCATACATAAGCTATCAATGCTGGAATTAAGGGATTTACAACTAAACCAATCCCTTGGAATTATCAAAAGTCTACTTTCGATCATAAAACTGTCTCTTGCTTTCAAATTTTAAATCACATATATATTGTAATTAATTCAGCTTAAGCTTTTTTTATTTGTCAAATCTAATGCTTTGTTTGGTATCCATTTTTAGGAGGAAAGGAAAGGAAAAGAAATGAAAGAAAGACTCTTCCATTTTTTAGAATGAATTTATCAAAAGAAATGAAGGGAGTTGGGATGATTTAGTCCCACATATTTTAGATTCCTCTCTTGTGGGAAGGAAAGGGTAGAAGAAAATTTTTTTGTGAGTCTCATCAAAATTTATACATATTTACATATATTTTTTATTATTTTCTTTGATAAAATCAAACAAAGGAAGAAAAATATTTCTTCTTTTTCTTTGGATGATACCAAAAAAAAAAGGATAACTCCACTTCTTCTTTTCTTTTCTTCCTTTTCTGATTTATGGTATCTTTTTTTTTTGTTTTCTGTTCTATGGTATTTTTTTTTCCTTTTTCTTCTATGATGCCAAACACTCCCTAAGATTCTAAATATTGAATGTAAGTTTTCTTCCACCAGTTTGTTTATTTTCAGTGGACCGATAAGAGTTCATGTGTGTCCGTTCTTTTGAATAAAATTTAAAGGAAAATATTAGATACAATTTATCTTATTATGCATATTTTTTTTAATATTTTAATCACGATTTCAATATGAACTTATAAAGCCATTTTGTTTAAGGCATGCATACACTATTATTTTTATAGGCTTTCACGAACTTTTTTCTAAAATTTTCATGGTTGGTTTGATATGCTAATTTGAAAGGGAAGAGAAAGGAAAATGAGGTTGATTAAATCCCTATCTCTTGCTTAATATTAATATTGAGGGAGGAAGGTAAGAGATTTAGATGGATGAAAAATTTGTAGATTCTAGAAATTTTTTATCATTTTCTTTATAGGAGGATTGGAAAGGAAAATTTTGTTTGGTATACTAAAAGAGAAAGAAAAGGAAAAAATGTTAATATTGAGAGAATGGAAGGGAGATAAAAAGGAAAATAATTAGTTTTTATCTTGTTTGGTATTAGCAGAGAAAAAAAGAAAGGAAATGTAATAAAAAATTGTTTTTATATTTTTTGTTAAAGAAAATAATTAGTCAGATCTTTGTTTGTCTTTTTCTTGTCTCTCTTTTAATCCATCTTGTTTTAAACAAGATTCGGATAAAGACCTGAATAAAATTGATAAAAGTAATTTCTTTTGATGCATGATAGTTACGATAATAGTGTGAGGGAGTGAGTATCTATAAAAGACATTCTGACGCTTAAGTTAGATCACACATAAGGTAGATAATGTTTGAAATTAGATACACACATTTAATATTTTATATAGTATTTATAGGAGCGTCTTGATAAAAAAGAATTATGTTTAAATTTGCATTAATGAATGATTTAATTATCTTTTTAGTCCCTCTAATATAGTTATTTTTGATTTTAGTCTTCTAAAATTTTTTATATGGTTTTGGTCCCTTTAAAATTATTAAACAGGTGAAATTAGTCTATGCCGTTATCTCATCTCTATTAAGTGATGAAGTGATAAACGGTGCTCTACTACAACTTACCACATGTCTTGATCTCATATCATTTATGCCACGTGGATTGACAACTCATCCACTTGAGTTCCACTTCACCTTCTTCTTCCTCCCTCTTTCTTCCCCAATGTGCAGCAAGCTCTAACTTGTAGAGATATTACCATTCTCCCCCTTTCTCACCTATAGCTGCAATTCCAACCTTGATCCTTCCTCCCTCAGTCTGTTTTATTCTTTCCTCACATTTGCTTCCTCATTCGTGACCAATTTGTTGTCATTTTTGGTCCATCACCCCTGACTTACAGAGACATTACCATGATTAGGGTTTTGCGATCTTCATCATCAACTTGGGTTTCCCCAGCATGTCATCACGAATGAGACTTTGTGGTTGTGGATATGAAATGTTGTACCTCACCTCAAAAAATGTGAAGAATCCCGAGAGAGCACATTGGACATGCCCAAACTGGAGAATAAGCACAAACCATTTTCTGATACAAGCATATCTGAGTTTTTAGTCCTATAAATATTGTGAGTTTTGGTTTTAGTCCCTATAAAATGTTTTAATATAGTTTTGGTCCCTGTAAAATTCGAAACATGTGAAATTAATCTATGCTCTTATCTTATCTCTGTTAAATGGTGATGAGATTTTCGAGTTTGAGATTTCTAGATGTTAGAGATAATACTGTCTCATTGTTTTGGGCTTATTCATTATGTTTTGGGCTTAAAGCCCATATTCTCTCTGTTATGCATATAGCCGTATATTCTGTTATAAGACAGAATATATATAAGAAAGTAATCTCTCTGTAAGCTTTTGAGATTAATCAATACAATTCATTCTTCATTTTCTTTCTTTCTTATTCTCCGTAGTTTCTCTCATTCTATTATGGTATCAAGAGCTTGTAGTTCCAAAAACCATGACTTCTGTTAATCCCTTTGCAAACCCTAGCGCACCACAATTCACACCTTCTCATCCAATTTCGTTGAAGCTTGATAATAACAATTTTCGTCAATGGAAGCAGCAAATTGAGGGAGTAGTTCGTGGCCACAAACTCCAGAAATTTATCACCGATCCGCGAGTTCCGTCACGTTTTCTCACTGACTCGGATCAAGCAACCAATGCGGTGAATCCTGCATACAGTGATTGGGAGCAGCAAGATGCGTTGATTTCGACTTGGCTTCTTGCTTCCATTTCCGATTCTTTACTCTCGCGAGTCGTCAACTGTGTTCATGCTTGGCAGATTTGGTGTAGATAGTCTTTACAAGTTTGACAACATATTTCCTTCAGCTATGTCCTCTTTTCCTAGTTGTAATTCTGTTACTTCACCTAATACCATTGACTGTCCCTTGGTTTCTGTTTTCAATGTAAACTCCAATTCAACTGTAAATGTTCCTACAAATAATATGAATAATCATACTTCTGTTTCCAACTTATCTCCTTGCTCTTCTGCTTTTACCTCTTATAAATTGTGGCACACTCGCTTAGGTCACCCACACCATGATGTTCTTCGCGCAGCACTTAAATCTTGCAACCTTACGATTCCTCACAAGAATCCATTGGATTTTTGCTCTGCCTGCTGTTTGGGTAAGGCACATCGCCTCCCAGCTCCTTCTTCTACAACCATATACACGTCTCCCTTTGAACTTGTAGTCTGTGATTTATGGGGCCCTGCACCAATCCAGTCTTCTTGTGGGTGTACCTACTTTCTGACTTGTGTTGATGCTTTTAGTCGGTTTACTTGGGTTTTTTCTTTAAAATATAAGTCTGATACCTTATCCCAGTTTATTCAATTTCGTGCCATGGTTGAATTACAGTTTAATACCAAAATCAAAACTGTCCAAAGTGACTGGGGTGGTGAATTTCGACCATTTTCTCAATACCTTTCTGCTCTTGGCATTGTGCATCGTCTCACCTGTCCACATACACACCATCAAAATGGTCTTGTTGAGCGCAAACATAGGCACATTGTTGAGACTGGTCTCACTCTTTTGGCTCATGCCTCCCTTCCCTTTAAGTTTTGGGACCATGCCTTTCTTACGGCTGCTTATCTCATCAATCGTGTTCCCTCCTCTGTTCTTAAAAATCAGTCTCCATATTCTGTTCTCCTTCATCAGGAACCTAATCTCAAGTTCCTCAAAGTTTTTGGGTGTGCATGCTACCCCTTTCTTCGTCCTTATCAGCAACATAAATTGTCCTTTCGCTCCCAAGAGTGTGTTTTCCTTGGCTACTCCTCTTCTTATAAAGGCTATAAATGTCTTAGTTCCGATGGTCGTCTTTTCATTTCCAAGGATGTTCTTTTCAATGAACTTCGGTTCCCTTACAGTGAGCTTTTCGCTACTCCTGTCACTCCTCCACCGCAGTCCTCTTTGCCTCCCATTCCTTCTATACCTCCCTTACTTCCTTCTATTGTTCCTTCACCAGCTACTTCCTCTCTCTCCCCTCTTGTCTCTGCTAGTCCAGCAGCTTCTCTTTCGTCTCCTGTTCCGGCTATGCCATCACATGCTCAGTCCTCTTCCTCTCCATCACCATCACTGTCCTCTAGTTCATCTGTGGTTTCTCCTCCCCTTTCTCCATTCTCATCTGAGCCTTCTCCTCCGTCTCCTTCTCTCCCTCTCAACACTCATTCAATGCAAACCAGATCCAAGTCTGGTATCTTTATGCCTCGCCTTAACCCCACCCTTCTCCTAACTCACATGGAACCCACTTCTGTTAAGCAAGCCTTGGCTGCTCCCCACTGGGCTGCACCATGCATCTTGAATATCTTTACCGCACCGTTGCACAATCATACTTGGACTTTGGTTCCTTTTCCGTCTAACCGAAACTCCATAGGTTGTAAATGGGTGTTTCGGGTTAAAGAAAACCCCGATGGCAGCATCAACAAATATAAGGCCCGACTTGTTGCTAAGGGCTTTCATCAATGGTGGTTGTGACTATACTGAGAGACATTTTCTCCGGTTGTGAAACCGATCCACTGCTTCGCACGATTTGACCATTCTTTGTTTCCTACAAGTGGCCCATCCGGCAGTTGGATGTAAACAATGCCTTTCTTAATGGCTATCTTCATGAAGAAGTCTACATGCAACAACCTCCGGGGTTTGAGGTGAAAGATAGGAGCCTTGTTTGTAAGCTGCACAAGGCTTTGTATGGCCTAAAACAAGCACCTAGGGCCTGGTTTGAGAGACTCAAAACTGCTCTTCTCATCCGTGGTTTTGTGGCAAGCAAGTGTGATCCCTCTCTTTTCACCCTGCATAATGCTACTTACTCTATAATGGTTTTGGTGTATGTGGATGACATACTTGTCACTGGTAGCTCCTTACCTCACATTGATAGTCTCATTGCTGCTCTGAATTCAGAATTTGCTCTAAAGCAACTAGGCAACCTAGACTACTTTCTCGGGAATAGAAGTCACTCACTTGTCCAATGGTTCTCTGCTTCTTTCCCAAACCAAGTATCTTCGTGACTTACTGTCCAATGCCAAGATGGATTCAACAAAGGGCATCAATACACCTATGGTTGCAAATCTCAAACTCTCTAAGTTAGGAGCTGATTATGTTCTGATCCTTCATTATTTCGGTCCATAGTTGGTGCATTGCAGTATGCAACTCTCACTCGACCAAAAATTTCTTATTCTGTGAATAAAGTTTGCCAATTCTTATCTCACCATTAGAGGATCATTGGAAGGCTGTTAAGCGCATCCTTAGGTACCTCAAAGGTACAATTTATCATGGCCTCCTAATTCACCTGCTGCCATACATGTACCTTTGACTTTAACAGGGTTTTGTGATGTTGATTGGGCATCTGATCCGGATGATAGGCGTTCTACTTCGCGCGTGTGTCTATCTTGGTCCATATTTAATTTCCTGGTGGTCCAAGAAGCAACCCTTGGTGGCCAAATCCAGGTCTTGAGGCCGAATATAGAAGCATGGTCATTTCTCTCGTGTCTTTGAAATTCTTTGGGTTCAGTCCCTACTGTCTGAGCTACATCTCAAAGTTCAAGTTCCTCGTGTTCTATGTGATAATCTTAGCACGGTATCTCTGGCTCATAACCCTGTTCTCCATTCCCGAACCAAGCACATGGAGCTAGATATTTTCTTTGTTCGTGAAAGGGTCTGAATCACAGCCTGAGTGTGACTCATGTTCCACTCATGATCAATGGGTGATGTGCTTACCAAGCCTCATCACCGCTAGGTTCTGCGCTCTCGAGAGATAAACTTCGGGTGTTTGACAAGCTTTCACTTACTCAACCACCCTGAATTTATACGGGGAATGTTAGAGATAATACTGTCTCATTGTTTTGGGCTTATTCATTATGTTTTGGGCTTAAAGCCCATATTCTCTCTGTTATGCATATAGCCGTATATTCTGTTATAAGACAGAATATATATAAGAAAGTAATCTCTCTGTAAGCTTTTGAGATTAATCAATACAATTCATTCTTCATTTTCTTTCTTTCTTATTCTCCGTAGTTTCTTTCATTCTATTACTAGATATCTAACTTCCCACCTACTCAGACCATTCAAACCAATCATAGGAGCCTTCTTTCTGGAAAAAAAAAATACAAGTGAGAACCATTCAAACTAACCACATGAGTCTTCCTTCTGTAAAAAAAAAAAATACAAGTGGTTGATGAGATTTCTAGTCACAAATGAGGAAGCAAGTGTGGGAAAAGAAGAAAATAGGCTGAGGGAGGAAGAATCAATGTTGAAATTGTAGCTATAGGTGAGGGAGGGGGAGAATGGTAATGTCTATACAAGTTAGAGCTTGCTATACATTAGGGAAGAAAAAGGGAGGAAGAAGAAGGTGACGTGGGACCCAGGTGGATGATGACTTATCATCCATGTGACTTAAATGAAATGAGATCAAGACATGTGACAAGCTGAGGTGAAGCGTCATTTGTCACTTCATCACTTAACAGAGATGAGATAACTATAAAGACTAATTTTACATGTTTCGAATTTTAAAGAGACCAAAATCATATCACAAATTTTAGAGGAATTAAAACAAAAAATAATTATATTTAGAGGGATTAAAAAGATAATTAAGCTTTAATGGATAGTAAATGTTAATTAGAATAAGAATTCAACAAGATCATTATCACTTATAACTAATTTATCTATTTATGAGAGATTTTATGAAATATTTACTTATTATAAATATGCATATTTACTTATCAAATGTCTCTTATAAATATTTGAGATCTAATTCTAACATATCAAAGTACTTCTGAACCATTAACTCAAACTCTAGTTCAAAACACATCCAATAAAAGAGAGATTACAAATAATATCATTTTTAATGAATCTCATAAAAAATGATCCACCCTCTCTCATTTCCTTTCTTTCATAAATATGATACCAAACAAGCAAAAGTCAATGCATTAACCCTTATTTTCCTTCTAAATTAAGCATACCAAACAAAGCATAAAGGGAAAAAGTGAGTGAACCTCATATATTTTTATTCATCCTAATACTAAATATGTATTTTCATTTTTTTTAGTTGATGAAACTAAACAAAGTAAATAATATCTTTTTCACTTACCTCTTTTTTTCTTTTTTTTTTTCTTTTCTGTTATATTTATTTTTTTCTTTTCTTTCCTTCTTTTCGTACCAAAGAAAGACTGAGTAATACTACTTGCTTTTGAGTCACTTACTAGCTAATTAGGCTCCAAAGGCCAAATTAAGGCTCACAACTTTTAAGCCTGTCAAGAATGCACCCAATCGACCTCGTTTAAGCTAACAACACTTTGTTTTGTATTTTGTTTGAGTAATTTATTTAAAATTAATAGTAAAATGAATTCTAAAACAATGAGTTTTATATTTGAGAATAAGATTTTTATATTATTACATTAAATAATATATATATATTTTATATTTTATTTAATATTATTTATTATATATTTTATTATTATTATTTTTTACTTGATCACATCTTTTAAAAAAGATGTGAAAAATCGTACTAACATTTTCCTTGAGAATATTCACCTTATAATAAATTTGTATAAGAATAAATTGTTGAGTATTCTAAATTTTATTTTCCTTAGCGATGAAGGTAGAGTACGTAGCGTCACTTTAAAAGATGGAACCTACCAATTTGACACTAAACACTGATTTTGGTAGAAGTCAAGCTATCTGGGGAGGGCGAGTGAAGAAGTAACAGTAAAAGAAAATCAATCGTGTTATTCATTGTTGATTTGGAGAGAGAGAGAGAGATGTGGGCAGAGATTATCTGTGGTTTGATAATCTACAGATTGTTCAAGCGCTTCTTCTACGACGACGACATTTTGGAGGTTGAAGGTTCTGATCATTATACTGCTCTTTTCACCGTCGCAGATAGGTCTTCTTCCTACTTCTTTCTTTTTCCCAATTTGCAGTTTAGGGCACAAATTTGCGAATTTAGGCTTAAGAAATTTCAAAATTTTATGACCTTTGAACCTAAGTGTACTTAAATTACCAGCTTGTGGATTTCATTTGTGCATGTTATTTTGTACTTTCTTACTGTTGAGGTTGAGGGAGAACAATTTGTATGAATGCAGGCTTCAAAAGCTTTATGGAGGAAGTGTGTTTGTGGGTCTTCGAATTCCCGATGCTGATACTGGCTCCCGACAGACCATTGATATGGTTCTTGTCACAAAAGAGTATTTCCACTTTCCCTTTCATTTTTTGCAAGTATCTTCTATTCATTCATTTTACATGTTTTACTGATGGCCAATGTGGGGGAGATTAAGGAATTCCAACTTCTTAAAGACTGAAGGACATAAACACATTGGTGCACACATACATAAGCTGCATAATTGTTTGTTTCTTTGACAGTTTTATCTTATTTATTATTTCTTTCTCCATTTGCTTGCTGATAGGTCATTAGGTAACTAAGTCCCAAATAATCAAATTATGATTTTTTTTTTATTTCACTATAATTTTGCAGAGAGCTAGTGGTGATATCCGTGAAGAACTTCTCAGGAATTTTGACAATTAGTGGCGATGGTAGTTGGGTTTGTGAAAACCCAGGCAGACATAAAGTAGAGCGTCACCCTGATCCTGTAAGGAACCACTTAAGTGTCTTTGTTCTTCAAATGCAGAACAGAACAATAGCATCTTTATTGCCAGAATGCTGTTTCATTAGATGGCATGAATTGGAAACTAATTTGAGATGTTTATTGAATAATATGAACAGCGATTTGGGTTTGTTTTTGTTCACATTTTGTTATTGAGGCTGCATTAATGTGGAAGAACATGGGTTGATTGCCTAAATTTCTTCTCCTTTCCTTTTCTCTTCGTTAGTTGTTTTTTCAACTTTTATACAGGTGGCAGAAGCAACAAAGCAAGCTTCCATCCTTGAATCATATCTTGAACAAAGAGGAGTTGCTCTACCTGAAGGATACATATCTTGCAAAGTTATACTTCCAAATCCTAAATTATGGTATGATTTTGAATCTCCTGCTATTGTCAATACTAACTATAAATAGTGGTGATTTCTTCTTCTAATATTTTAGAAGCTACTCTCTTTTGATTTGTGGTTAGCTAATAAACTATGCAATTTGTGATTTTCTTCATTTTAAGAAGACAAATTATTATTACCAATTCAAAGCATTGCTGTTAAAAACATTCTTTAAATCATAAAATAAAGGAAGAAAATAGAGGCACAAAAACAAGAGTAGAAATTAAGGCAATAATGTACTAATTTGAAGCTTGATTTGGTGTAATATCACTTGGAGTTTATTTGTGATTTTCAATACTCTGATAATATTGTAAGAGGAGGCTAGGTGGCAAGTGCATCAAATCAAAAAAGTAATAAAGTGATGAGAAAAATATCGTTCCCACGAGGATTACGTTATCAATTACTAAATTCGTTAAATCAACACTATTTAAGTTATCGAAAAACGAGAGTTGATAAGAATGTAAATAAAAGAAAATACTAACAAGAAAATATTTAAAATTAATAAGAGTAAAATAAATCAATTAGGCAAAGGTTGGAAAACAATGATATCAAAGTGTTAGGGTGGATATTTCACTTGAACTCTTTTGATGCAAATTCAAATATTGGTTTAATTAAGTTCTATTCCATGATTCATGATCAAATACCCAAAATTAATCAATATCCAATCTCTTGGTATATTAATCCTCTTCACACTACTTTGAGTTAACAAATCCCTTAGTATAATCCTAAATAGATAAGACTTTATAAAAAATGAGAGAATAAAAAGCAAGATCACACAACCTACAACGTCTATTCCTAGCGATTGCAGAAATTATGATGTTTATCACAAGTTCTAGATTCGTGCACTATTTTTTCAAATCATACATAAATCCTAAAATCATTCCAAAATTGATCAGATTAAGAAAAACATTAAGAAGAGATAAACACATAAATCATAAAATAGAAACTTAAATTAAACACAATAACGAGTTTACAAAATCTAAGAACAAGATCCATCATCACCCTAACTAGAGAAGTTTAGTTACACATGGAGAAAGAAGAAAACAAAGAAGAGAATTCAACAATCTCCATGGAAGATAGGTGGAAAGGTTGAAGAAAATATCTAATCTTCAAGCCTGAATGCATTTACATCAAATTAGGGTTTGTGCCTCCACTTCTCTCTCTGAATCATAATAAAGTTACTTTGCTAAACTCGTTTTCCCTTTTTCATAGAAAAAAATATTTCGTATCTAACTTGCACGAGTTTTCTCATCGTAAAGATGACCGAATTTGCCCTCGATCTCAACAGATAATTTGTAGGATTTTTTGTTAGCTTTTCAATGCTGCAAACGGCGCGTCGATCTGATCTCTGTAGCTCAAGATATGGTTCAATTAATGAGGAATGGTCAGGATAGTGTGAGAATCCGAATCAAATTTTTTTGAGAATCCTTATCCAATCTTCAATATTAATGGCAACTTAATTACAGAAAGTTGTCAACATGAGATTTATAGATCTCTTTCTTAACTTTCAAACGCCATCAAAATCCGGTAAATTACATATTTATAGAGAAAGTTGTCCTTAATTTATTAGGACAGGTTTGATAGCGATACTTTTCTTAATTAATCTTTGATCAAATCTCTTGTTTCCTATTTCTTTTTGTTGAATCCATATAAATTAGGAAATAAATATGCCACTCAAATTAAGAAAATCATTTACATCCTTGCATTAAATGCATAGATACTTGGTCATCAAGTAGAGATTATTTATACTTCAGTTAAGAATCTAACTTGATCCTTAAAATTTATAAATGCTAGTTGACTTAGTCAAATTTCATCATCCACTTTGCACACAATTTTTCACATTCTTAATGCATGAACTGGGCTTCAATGTTTTCATGAAAGTTGTAGGAAATTTTCTCATCTTTCCATAGACACCAAGATTAGCTTAATCCGAGTTCTGTAGCAAAAATTATGCTCAAAATACTGCAACAATGTCCTTGTGCTCTTCATCAAAATTTTAATAACCATGCTTAAAATGCCACAAAAGCCTTTAAATTTCTACAAAATACAATAAAAATACATTTAATTCATTGGGCCTAGAATTCACTCAATATCATAAATAAATAACATAATTCTTATCTCAAAATATTCAAATCCATGTTTAAACAAATATAAAATATGTAGGTTTTATACATACATCAAATACTCCCAAACTTGAACAATTGCTTGTCCTCAAGCAATAAATGAACAGTAAGAATCACAGTAAGAGTACTTCTTTTGTAAAGATGTCAAGCATTACAATTCAAAACTTCTCAAAGAAATTTCAAGAATCTAAATCCATGAATAACTAATTCAAATGTCAAGAGGTTAAAATACCCAATTAAGCATACACATTTAACAATGCGCAAACAACTTAACTTAAGCAAGTTTTCACAAACAAAATCATGAATTTATATGCACTCGAATGAGACTACACACACAAAGCAATATCTAAAATCTCAATGACATAACTGAATTGATGAATGAATGTGTGTCCCAAATCTCATAGGCAAAACCACTACTCCTTTCTCCACTAATGTAGTGCACACTTTCAAAGGATCAAAAAGTCTTTATTAGGGTTGTAATGAGGCCAAGAGGTGAAAGATAAAAACAAAGAAAATGGAAAAGGAAAAACAAAATATGAGAGAGTCATGACGAAGAAGTTTAAAACACATTGAAAATCAAGATATATTATGTAAAAGAAAAACTCCACTTCAATTTACTAGCACACTTTTTTTTTTTCATGATGCTAGACTTTGTCTTTTCTTTCCTTCTTCTCCCTTTATCTTCAACATTCATCTCACTTGAATTCTCAATAAGTCTCTTCCTTCCACATTCAATCCTCTCTCACAAAAGGTTGGTAAGTGTTTAAAGGTTAAAAGTAAAGGTGAAATGTGGGTAAATGAAAGAAAATAGGCTAATAAAAGGTTCAAATGGGGTTCCAAGGGATAATAATGATGAGTGGGAGGTCTAAGGCCATGATGAGGTTAAAGAAAGAATGCCTAGATTATCTCTTTTTAAGTGCACACTAGGATTTCGTCTTAGAAGGATGCTATGAAATTGTTCTAGGATCGGTTAGGCAATTAGATACTCACTTTAACACACATAATCCTTCTCTAGGAACACAAATTCAATCAAAATTTAAATGAACTAATGCAAAAGAAAAATCAAATACCCAAAGCTAAATACACATGACAATCATGAACTCTCCAACCAACATAAACCTGAGCTAACATGAATCAAGCTCTCTTGGCCTAAGATTAATTTTCGAAGCAATACATTTATTTTCAAAACAAATTAGTTCATGCATATGCTTGAGCGAATATGGATTTAGGGTGATGATGACAAAGTAAAATCAATAAAAATAAATAAATAAATGCAGAAATAAAATGCTAAAGGAAGAAAGAAAATTATTTTTGGTGGCCGACGACTATATTCATCCCTCTACAAAGGCTCTGAACTCAGGGAGGTACTTAAACCGACTCAACATTAACTTTAAAACAAAAACAAATTAAATGTTAGTCAATAAAATAAGGAATAACAAAATAATAGCAAAAACAAATGACTAACCGAAATCAAAAGGATAAAATAGTAAAGAAAAAGAAAGAAAACTTGGGTTATTTCCCAAGAAGCGCTTGTTTAACGTCATTAGCTCGACGTTGCCCTTTGTTCAAGTTGATCAAGGTGGCTTAAAGTAAGAGAAATGAGATGACTCCTTCCCTTTTTTAAAGTAACGCTTCCATCCTTCGTCAATGACTTTGGAAATGCCTCCAAAGGCATTTTGAACTCGACTTGGGATATGCGCCTTGGCATGAGAGATTCCACTCGGCCATGGTGGTTTTAATTGATCAAAAGATGAGGGACCAGTTTGCAAAGAATCATGGATCATAGGAGGACCTTTCTTTGTTTCAACAATCTTGAAAGTGGGAGGATCAACGTTAGTTAATGGTGAAGAGCTCTTACTAGCCAAAACCTTTTGAGACCTATCTTGAATACAGTTAACGGGGGCATAAAGCTCTGATGTAGGTATAGACTTATCAAAGACATTGATAGTCACTTGATCTCCATCTACCTTCAAAATAAGTTCGCCTTTAGGTACATCAATCAATGCTCACGAAGTTGTCAAAAATGGTCTTCCAAGAATAAGCGGGATGTCAACATCTTCTTCCATATCCAACACTACAAAGTCAATTGGAAAAATAAATTTGTCTATTTTCACGAGCACATCTTCCACAACACCATATGGGTGTCTAACAGTCTGATCTGTAAGTTGAAAAAATATCATGGTTGACTTGACTTCCCCAATACCAAGCTTCCTAACTATTGACAACGACATCAAGTTTATACTAGCACCAAGATCACACAAGGCCTTTTCAATAGTCAGTTTCCCAATAGTACAAGGAATATTGAAGCTACCAATATCTTTAATTTGGAGGCAACTTCTTTTGGATGATGGCACTGCACTGTTCATTCAGCATTATTGTTTCATCATCTTTTAACTTCCTCTTCTTTGATAGGAGATCTTTCATGCACTTGGCATTAGAAGACATTTGTTCAAGAGCTTCAACAAAGGGTATGTTTATTTGCAATTTCTTGAAGACATCTAAGAACTTTGAGAATTGTCTCTCTTGATTCTCCTTCTTCAACCTTTGAGGGAATGGGATCCTGGCGTACGGTGATGGTTCATATGTGCGTTCTGCTTAAGATCCTTCTTCTTTCTCCTCATTTTCGGTTGTTCCTCCTTAGCTTTTGCTTTACTGCCCTCTTGAATTGAGACATTATCATTGGGAACATTAGTTTTCTCCTTCTCTATTCCCACGGGACTTGACACTTCCTTTGTTTGTCCTTCCACTGTCTTACCACTTCTCAAAGTAATCGCCAAGCAATGCTCCTTTGGATTGACCACATTGTCACTGGTAGGCTACCCAAAGGTCTCTCTGCAAGCTGTCTTGATATCTGTCCCACTCGAGTCTCTAAGCTTCGAATAGCTGCCTCTTGATTTTTGAAGTTGGCCTTTGATTCTTGCATGAAATTTGAATTATGTTGCACAAAAGATGATGTCTGTTGCGAGAGCTTTTCAAGAGCAATCTCTAAAGGAGTTTTCTTCTTTTGTTGAGTAGCATTTTGTATTCCTTAATTACTCCAAGAAAAATTTGGATGATTCCTCCACCCTGAATTATATGTGTTCGAGTATGGGTTACCTTATGGTCTTGAAGGATTGCCCATGTAGTTGACTTGCTCTTGAGGAGTGAAGCCAGAGTTGCCCGCCTCGCATTCACCATTGACATGATTTCCCCCACAGAAATCGCAAGTTAAGGCTTGATGGTTGGCCGAGCTCACTTGCATATTGCTAATTTGCTTGGTGAGATTGGCGATCTACTATGAAAGAGTCTTATTCTGCGCAAGTATGACATCAAAGGTGCTAAGCTCCATAACTCCCTGTTTAACCATTGATCTTCCACTAGGCATTTGATATTCATTCATTGCCATAGTTTCGAATAATTCTTGAGCCTTTTCCGGAGTTTTGGTGTTAAGAGACCCACCTGCAGATGCATCTACAATGGCTCTAGTGGAGTGATTCAAGCCATTATAAAATATTTGAACCTATTGCTAGATTTCAAAAGCATGATGAGGGCATCTTCTCAGCAATTCCTTGAACCTTTCCCAAGGTTCATACAAAGATTCCTCTTGATTTTGAGTGAAACATGCAATTTCACTCCTCATCTTGACGAACATAGACAGAGGAAAATACCGAGTAAGGAACTTGCTTACCAGATCATCCTAAGTAGTGATGCTTTCTTAAGGTTGAGCTTGTAACCAGTTTTCAGCTTTATCCCTTAAAGATAATGGGAAAAGCCTTAACCTAATGTCATCATCACTTGTTCCATTGTACTTTATGGTGTCGCAAAGTTGCAAGAAATTGTTGATATGCAAGTTGGGATCTTCTGACTGATTACTGCCAAACTGATCTTGTTGCATCAGCTGCAGAAGAGCTAGTTTGATCTCGAAATTATTGGCTTGTATTGTAGGTTGCACTATATTAGTTGCAACCCTTTTAGCAAATGGAGTTGCATAATCTGCCAACGTGCGTCTTCGTTCTTCATTAGTTTCAGCTATTGTTTCTCTTTCAATTCTCTTTCTTTCTCTTGCTGCCCTTCTGTTTGCTCTTGTTGTTTTTTCAATCTCTGAATCAAAAAGCAATGCTTCCGGATATATGATATCTCGCATAAACAAACAAGCAAACAAGAGTGAATTAAAGAAAAAATCAAATCAAAAATAAAAAATAGACAAAAAAAATGCCTAAATTTGTGTATTTTTAACTACTCTTTAATATTGGCAAACAAATAATTCCCGACAGTGACGTCAAAAACTTGTGATTATTGACAAGTGCACCAAATCGCAAATGTAATAAAGTGATGAGAAAAATATTATTTCCACGAGGATTACGCTGTCAATTACTAAATTCGTTAAATCAACACTATTTAAGCTATTGAAAAACGAGAGTTGATAAAAAACGAGAGTTGATAAGAATGTAAATAAAAGAAAACACCAATAAGAAAATATTTAAAATTAATAAGAGTAAAATAAATCAATTAGGCAAAAGTTGGAAAACAATGTTATCAAAGTGTTAGAGTTCAGATTTCACTTGAACTCTTTTGATGTAAATTCAAATATTGGTTTAACTAAGTTCTATTGCATGATTCATGCTCAAATTCTCAAAATTAATCAATATCCAATCTCTTGATATATTAATCCTCTTCACACTACTTTGAGTTAACCAATCCCTTAGTATAACCCCAAATAGAGAAGACTTTATAAAAAACAAGGGAATAAAAAGCAAGATCACACAATCTATAACGTCTATTCCTAGCGATTGCAGAAATTATGGTGTTTATCACAAGTTCTAGGTTCGTTTACAATTTTTTCAAATCATACGTAAACTCTAAAATCATTCCAAAATTGATCAGATTAAGAAAAACATTAAGAAAAGAGATAAACATATAAATCATGAAATAGAAACTTAAATTAAACACAATAACGAGTTTACATCATCCAAGAACAAGATCCATCATCACCTTAACTAGAAAAGTTTAGTTACACATGGAGAAAGAAGAAAACAAAGAAGAGAATTTAACAAACTCCATGGAAGATAGATGGAAAGGTTGAGGAAAATTTCTAATCTTCGAGAATGAATGCGCTCACACCAAATTAGGGTTTGTGCCTCCACTTCTCTCTCTGAATCATAAGAAAGTTACTTTGCTAAACTCGTTTTCCCTTTTTCATAGAAAAACTGACAGCTTTTCATATCTAATTTGCACGATTTTTCTCAGCCTTCAGATAGCCGAATCTGCCCTCGATCTCAACAGATAATTTGTAGGATTTTTTGTTAGTTTTTCAATGCTGCAATCGGCGCGTCGATCTGATCTCTGTAGCTCAAGATATGACTCAATTAATGAGGAATGGTCAGGATAGTGCGAGAATCGGAATCAAATCTCTTTGAGAATCCTTATCCAATCTTCAATATTAATGGCAGCTTAATTACAGAAAGTTGTCAATATGAGATTTGTAGATCTCTTTCTTAGCTTTCAAACGTTACCAGAATCAGGTAAATCGCATACTTATAGATAAAGTTGTCCCTAATTTATTGAAACAGATTTGATAGCGATACTTTCCTTATTTAATCTTTGACCAAATCTCTTGTTTCCTATTTCTTTTTGTTGAATCCATATAAATTAGGAAACAAATATGCCACTCAAATTAAGAAACTCTTTGAGATCCTTGCATTAAACGCAAAGATACTTGGTCATCAAATAAAGATTATTTGCACTCCAATTAAGAATCTAACAGGATCCTTAAAATTTATGATAGTTGACTTGGTCAAACTTCGTCATCCACTTTGCACACAGTTTTTCACCTTCTTAATGAACTTTGATGTCTTCATGAAAGTTGTATGAAATTTTTTCATCTTTCCATAGACACCAAGATTAGCTTAATTCGAGCTCTGTAGCAAACGTTATGTTCAAAATACTGCAACAATGTCCTTATGCTTTTCATCAAGATTTTAATAACCATGTCTAAAATATCACAAAAGTTTTTAAATTCCTACAAAACACAATAAAAATACATTTAATTCAGTGGACTCAGAATTCACTCCATATCATAAATAAATAGCATAATTCTTATCTCAAATATTCAAATTCATTTTTAAACAAATATAAAATATGTGGGTTTTATACACACATCAGCAGGGATAACTGTTGCTTCTAAATGATGAGGTTGAGGTATTAAATAATGAAAATCATGATAAGGAGCTAGAAGAAGATGACAGTGATATCATGAATCACGATGAACATGGAGGATGATGACAAATTAGCCGAGTTATTATTGATTTATATCTTTCGTAAGCTTTTGTTATTGTGATCTTGTGGTCATATTAGACGTTATTAATTCATTCAACTTTTTCCATTACTTAAATTATGTATATCTTTTGAAGGAAATTTTTTGTCATGTTTAAAACCTTTGCTTTTATATTTTATTTCTACACTTTGTTTATATAGGTTTTCTAGAGATTGTAAGTAAAATCTCACTTTTGACAACTTTGAAGCAACAAAATATAGACAAATTCATACTACTATGTGTGCAGGAGGTAGACACAGATAATTTATATAATGGAAACTTTGGACAACAGGGATTCCATTGTCTTAGTAATGGCAAAAGATTTGTGACACTTAATTGCTAGGAAGAGATTGCTGGTAATTTGCATTATTTGATGTAAATTTTTTCCTGCATAAAGTAGGACATTCAAAATTCCCAAATTTGGCTTCATATGTTGACTTGTAATGGCTGTTCTTCCTATTCATAAGTTTCATGCATTCTGTGTTTAAATAATTGTTTGCAAGAAAGGAAGAAATCGATACTGTGTAATATCTAGTTAGAGTTGTATATAAGTTGGAAATGTGTTGAAGAAATTGTAAGTGTCAGTTGCATGACTAGACCAGCAGTATTTATGGCAGGAAAAAAATGTATCTGCTTATCTGGTTTTACTCTAGTCAAAAGCTACTGATAATTTTTGTTTTTTTGTTTTAACTTTATTTTGTAATATATGTTGAAGTTAATAGTCATCTCTTTCTTTGTATTTGCAGTGCCATTCCTGCAAGTTGTTTTCCTTCTGAAGTTATTACCCATGAGCAATGGGTACAACTGAAGTCGGGACCAAAGAGTACGTTTTCTAGTTGGGTAAAGAATGCCTTTCGTGGTGGGAAGAAGGAGATGCAAGAATCTGGTCATCAGAATCTTGATTTTGTCCTTAGCACAGCTCCAATATGGGATAGGTCAGCTACCATTTGTACTTGATGAGTCAATGTTTATATTTCTAGTATTTTATTATTTTAGTAAAATTTACTACCATTGGACGCTGTTGATGGTGGGCTTGACAAAACATTGGCTTAGGGAAATAGATGTGTCAATCCATTTGTGAGCTATTTGAGGTTGCCTTGTTAAAATTTTGGTTTGCCTTTGCTTGATTTGTGTCAAGAACCAATTCAACCTCAAAGCTCTATTAGTAGAAGGCTCAAAAATGGTTTTGATTTATATGTCTGATAGAATAATTGTATAATTTTCATTTTGGTGACATTGCTGATTCAATTTGGAGATGAGCTTTGGAAGAACATGACTACCATCTAAGAAGGAGTAAGACAGAATATATGGAATGTAAGTTCAGTAAGAAGCGTGCTAATACTAACTTAGCAGTTAAAATTAGAGACCATGCCATACCATAAGTCACACGGTTTAGTTATCTTGGATCTATCATACAAAATGACAGAGAGATATAGGGAGATGTAAACCATAGGATTCAAGTTGAATTGATGAAATAGAGGAGTGCTTCAAGAGTTATTTGTGATAAAAAAGTGTCTCTCAAGTTTAAGGGTAAATTTTACCGTACAGCTATAAGGCTCACGATGTTGTATGATATTGAATGTTGGACGGTAAAAAGCCAATAAGAGCATAAGATCAGTGTCGCTGAGATGAGGATGTTGCGCTGGATGTGTGATCATACAAGATAAGATAGGATTAGGAATGAATGCGTTAGAAAAAATAGGAGTAACACTTATTGTGGAAAAAATGAGAGAATCTCGTCTTAGGTGGTTTGGACATGTAAGGAGAAGACCCTTAGAAGTCCCTATAAGAAGAGTAGATTAGGTGAAGGATAGCTCAATGGTTAGAGGTAGAGGGAGACCAAGAAAAGCTGTAGGTGAAACGATTAAAAAAGATTTAGATTTGAATGATATTTTTGAAAATTTGGTTTATGATAGGGTACAATGATATTGTTTGATCCATGTAGCTGACTCCACTTAGTGGAAAAATGTTTGGTTGTTATTGTTGACATTGCTGATTCAATGTATTCTTTTTGGATGATTTAAAATACCAATATATGTCTCTTTAGCCCCTACTTATAACATTAGGGTTTTGGTGCAGCTGAGGAAATTCTTCCAAATCAGAATCTGCAATCCTGATAAGAGATTTTATTTTTTATTTATTTTAAATTGTTGATTTAAGGGGCTTACAAATCAGATGTGCATGCCTTCAAATTAGTGTACTATTGGTGCATTGTTGGCATCATTTAATATTACCAAAACATAGTTTTTCACTAATAAAACAAATTGTTTGGCTTGCAGGTTGGAACTGAAAGGTAACAAGTATATATTGGGGGAGTTTCTGGAATTTAAGGGCAAGGAAGAAGATGTTCAGGCTTTAAGACTTATTAGAAGATCAAAAGTTGCTCGTATGATAATCCAAAAGACAAGCATGTTTGGACTAGGTGATCTTCTGGGAATAAATTATGCTTTTTCTTACCAATGGTATTCGGCTATGTTAACAGTTATATCCTGCTTTAACTGAACATATAGATGAACCAAGATCAAGAATCGGGGCATAAAATTATTGTGGGAGGGGAGAGAGAAATGTCACTTTCCTACTCAATGTTAACATTCTAACTCTGGTTCTTATACACTAGTTGATATTTGGAAATTATATCATGAAAATTTGTATTTTTATTTTCTCATTGCTGATTATTAATGTTCCGATGTTTATCTAATTAAAAAATTGAAATAACCACCTATGACTCGAATTCTCTTCAATAGGACTGTAGTTTCAACTGATAATTGCCTGTCAATGATGGAGGGAAAAGCATTCAAGAAGGAAGCTTTCTATAGTTGCATTGTTATACTCTATAATTTGTGATTTCTTCGATTAACTTGGGATAGTTTGCAGCTCCTTCTAGGCTCCAAGTTTTATATGCCTTGCGTGACTATAGAACTGAAGGGGCATCAGCACCAGAGTGGAAAGAAGTAACCGTAAGATCAAGTACTGAGATCATCTTTCAGCCCGAAAATGCTTCTAAAGTCCGAAAGTTTAAGCTCTCTTCAGTATGCTCTATGTCTCTTAGCGCATGAAGTTGCCCAAACTAAAGAAAGGTATTTTAGTGCTGTTGTTTGCAGATGGCATCTATCACCCGACTCTTTATATTTTTCAAGGATGTGTACTCTCCATTAAGCTGCATGAAATGGGTATATTAACTTACTTTTCGTCACATATATACATTACTAGCCTTAGAAAATATCAAAGCTGTTAGATGTCTGTTTCCTCTGCGTAGAAGTTACTACTAAATGCTTGCAATATGTGTATATTAATTAACAGTTTTATTTATATGTGAGGCTCATCGTTAACTTGAAGCTTTGGACACCCCTAATATGGACTCTACATGAGCTTTTTAAAATTCCATTATGAGGCAAAGTGATTATTGTGATAAACTATTGCATGTCCTATGGTATTGAATATTGAATTATTGATGCCTACTCTTGCTCTATTCTATGATGAATTTCACCCTCAAACGATGATAACAACTACTCTATAATGGCAATGAGAAATCCAGCATCTCAATTACGCAGCCACAATTCTTGCTCAAACAGTACATTTGACCTTCGTTGCTGACAATACCCACCTCTTCTATTACTTGAAGTGTAGTCATAGTAACTTCTTATGAAACATATACACGGCCACGGCACACACACATTAACCAAATTATATATATATATATATTAAAGTAAATTAAAGAATTTGATTTATATATAGATATATAATTATAAAATTTAATAAAAAAATTTATAATTTATTAATATTACTTTTGTAAGTTTAAAAATTTATAATATCTTAATATATATTACTTAGTAAGTTTCTTTCAAAAATTATGGAATATAATTTTTATTGATATTTTTAAAAAAATCTCTTAAATTATTTTTTTTAATAGAACTAGTAATGGATAAGTGCATGTGCATTCAAAAAAATTAACTAGAAAAATAGTGGTGTGAGAAAATTTTAGTGATGATGAAGTAGATGGCTTGGTACGAGCAGAGATAGAAGGAGCAGTTGAAAATAATGATGTGTAAAAAGATAAAATTAAAAATATTAGTATGTGAAAATAATGGTTTGGGATGTCAGTCATGTAATTAAGTTTGAGTGGATTACGGATTTATTAATTAAATGTTAGTCATGTCAATTAAATTTTTTTTAAAAAATATTAATAGATGATATTCAAGTTGTGTCTTAAATGTGTCTAAGTCAAAAATAATAATTTTTTTGATTGAACACATTTATACACACAAGATATGTATATTGTACATGTGTTCTTATATGTCTGACACTTATACCAATCTGATATGCAAATATGTCTCAAAAAAGACGTATCTGTCCTTCTTAGGTAACTTCTAATGCTTAAGGTAACAGCTCTCTCCCACTGCCGAAGTGGCTAGAATTCCCACTTTGACTAGTGTTAAAGGTAGTAGTGACTTAGTGACTCCTACTAGCTTTTACTTACGGGAGTGAAAAGTGCTACTTTCTTAAAAAGCTTAGGGTGCTAAAACTCATTTATATATAGATATATAATCATAAAATTTAATAAAATAATTCATAATTCATTAATATTATTTTTTAAGCTTCAAGACTTATAATATCTTAATATATATTATATGTGTCAATATTTATTTGTTAGTAAATTTTTTCTCAAAAAATATGAAATATAATTTTTATTGATATATTTTTAAAAATCTCTTAAATTGTTTTTTTCTTATAGAACTAATAATGTATAAGTGCATGTATATCCAAAAAAATTAACTAAAAAAAATAACAGTGTGAGGAAACTTTAGTGACAATGAAGTTGATGACTTGGTACGAGCAGAGATAAAAGGAGTATATAAAAATAGTAGTGTGTAAAAAGATAAAACTTAAAATCTAATAGTAGTATATGAAAAGATAAAATTTAAAATATTGATATGTGAAAATAGTGACTTGAGATGTCATAATGTGATTGGACTTGAGTGAATTACGAGACTTACTAATTAGATGTTAATCATGTAAATTATTTTTAAAAAAAATATTAATGAATAGTATTTAAGTTGTGTCTTATATGTGTCTAAATATATTTGAATCGTGTCTAAGATATATTTAAAAAAATAATATTTTTAATCAGATATATTTAGACACATAAAATACATATATTGTACATATATTCCTATATGTCTGATACAAATCCATGTCTAACATTGGAACATGCCTACAAAAGCGTATCCGTTCTTCTTAGGTAACTTCTAATGCTTAAGGTAACAGCCCTCTCCCACTGCCAGGGTGGCTAGAATTCCCACTTTGACTAGTGTTAAAGGTAGTAGTGACTTAGTGACTCCTACTAGCTTTTACTTACGGGAGTGAAAAGTGCTACTTTCTTAAAAAGCTTAGGGTGCTAAAACTCATTTATGCTTTTAATAAATTAAATAAAGAAGAACCTATCTAAGTAGTATTGCTTAGTTTAAAAGCTGGGGAAATTTGTGTAAATCATAAGTTTGCGTATAAGAAATTTGTATGAACATTTTTCTAAAACAGCAACTTTTTTCATTAAAGTATGGAACACGAACAGTGGGGTGTTTGGGGGGGGGGGGTACAGAAGCCCAGATGTCTTTGTTTTATTTGGTTATTATTTAATAGAATTATCCGTTGCAAACGAAAAGGTTCTACCATGTGTACAGAAATGTTCATCGTGTATAAAAGTATTAATAACACACTGATTTAGATATTTTTTAATATTTATTTTATTAATAATTTAAAAGTAAGTGTTAATAATATCTTTTTCTTAATAATATTTTTAAATATATGAGATAAATCAATTGTAAAATAAGTATTGAAAAATATCTAAAAGAATATATTACTAACATTTTTTTCTTAAAGTATATTTTATTGTTTTGACAAATTTATTAGTTAACCATAGATTTATCCATGAAAAAATAAAATAAAATCAGTAATAGAAAAATTTGAAAAAATTATTCTAAAATAAATTTGTTTATAAAATGAATAAGAGTGTATTTCTTTAATTTTATCTAAAATATTTAAGTAATCTTAACTCACTAAATGATTTAAATGTAATTATATCTTTATTTTTACTTTATACACAAGCTCATTTTAAACCAAAAAATTCATGACACCATCACAAAAGAATCTGTTACATATCATTTGGGACGCCATTCTATTACAAATCATTTGTGATGCTATTCTGCATTTAATTATAGTAACAAAAGAATTCATATATTTTTTAATCATATTAATAATATCATGTATTTGAAAATTTTTAAAAAAGTTTTACTTTGAGATTTTATGGATTAATTTAAACTCAATTTAAAATTGTTTTCTTTGATTCAGTAAAAAATATGTTTTATTTTATGAAAATTAATGATTGATATTATTTATTTATGCATGATTCCTTGCATTGGATTAAAGTGAATCAATTGAAGAATTAATACGATTTGTGAATTGTTTTTCGGCTTGTTTATTGGGTCAATATCAATAGAAATAGTCTTACCTAACAGATAACAAATAATTTTGACTTTTTATCAAAAGGTAGACAATTATCAACTAGCTATAGAAGGAAGATCATACTGACTTTGCCTTTTGAATAAATTATACCATTCGATTTTCTACGTTGCTTTCTAATTAGTGTCAAGGATGAATTTATTGCATAAACAAATGGTTTTAAGGCAATGTTTTCATCAAGAGTTTGAGAAGTTGAACTTTAGTTTGTCTCATTATTTTGGTCAGAACCTCTTTTTACTTCAGAACATAATGGGTCATTTTCACAGTTCCATTTCGTGTCATAGTCTCTACACAACTAATCATTTATAATATTCACTCACTTTGGCCCATTCTTTAAGTTTCAACTGAAGTCTCCATTTTGTTCAATTATTTTCTTTGACTCTCCTGTTCAAAGGTGTTAATTTCTGTGGAAAAAGATGAGACAGACCACAAGTGTATTGCAAGCTTCTTCATCATGGTTTAACTCCAATTAACCATTTAGATTTCAGGTTTATAAAAATATTAAGACTTTAATATTATAGTACATCAAAAAGATTATTTAAGAAGGAAAACCTGCAACTGCATTTTATAATTTATACAAGAAGATGAACATCATAGGAACTGTAGTCTGTAAAATTAATTACAATCTACATGGTGTATAAGTCCATAGTTTATACAATGGGAGCTTCTATACTATTTGAATCCAAAATCAATCCATCGTCAAATAATACACATGAGCCAACCGATTATATATACATAAATGAACAATATGTTGATCCTATAGAACAGTGATAAATCCCATTATTGCTGTGATAAACCTCAAATGCCGTGATCTTTCATGCATGGGACTGTTGACCATGGCTGGTTAGAATGTTGGCTACAAATAAACAGAAAATAGAAAGAAAGAAAAATGAGTATGTGCCATGCTTCAAATAATAAATAAGCATATAAGAAAAAAACATTCAATAAGCGCCGCAAGTGGAGATAAAAAATGCCAAGCACACTTACTCTATGGGATCTTTCCAATAAGCATCGCTTGCTTCCTCATCCATAAAATCTCCCCACATTTCAAAGGTAGTTGGGTTTACCATGTTTTCCTGTTGCTTGACTGGTGGGGAACGTTCAGGTGAGGCTGACACCAGTTTTGGAAGCGAACTTGATGGTGTTGGAGCAGCATTTGTGAAACCAAGTTGTTCATCAAACTTTTGAAACTCGCTGCAACTATTATTTCTGCTGCCATTCAATTGTTGATACCCACCAGCTTGTGCTGGCTGCTGAGGCTGAGGGGCTTCAAAGTTTTGGAAATTGGGCTGATTTTGAGAAGAAAAACCAAATGAACCATTATAAAGGTTTTGGAGGTTAGAGTGATTCAATCCTAAAACTTCATGTAGCAAACCATCTGGCAGGGAGTATGATGCTCCAAAAGGATTGAGTGGCTCTAAGTTTGAGGCAGGACTGGCACCCATGACTTGAAGTAAGTTCTGCAGCAAGTGGAGTTTGGCTAGTTGTGTGGCATCTGAGTGTAGCCTTAGAACATTAATGTCAGAAGGGTTTGTGAAACTGCTGACAATGTTTGCAGCAGCCATAATCTGTTGTAGATTGCTAAGAAGATTTAGGTGATCTAAGCTTGGACGGTGGGTCACTGGGTCTAACCCCATTTGCAGAAGCTTTTTCTTTAAATGAGTGTTCCAGAAATTCTTAATTTCATTGTCAGTCCTCCCTGGTAGCTGAGCTGCTATAGCCGCCCACCTAAATAATGGAAATAAATCATATTCAAATCATAGTCACTTTATTTGTATAAATTAATTCTCTACAAAGTTAATTTTACAGAATATATTAGTCTAAGGCTAAATTGAACGGTTTTCATTCTAAGCATTGCCTTTTTTAAGCATATCAATTTGGAAAACTGCCAATTAGTCCAAGAACTTGAAATGGCTTGTAACTAAGTCAGCTTTTAATCTTCAATTACTAGATACTTTTTGTAGAATACCATAATGAAATCAAATGAATAGTAAGCTTTGGGGATTACTTATTCCCAAGAACTGCATGTAAATTGATGATGAGTTGCTCTTCTTCATCAGAGAATTTTCCCCTTTTGATATCAGGCCTCAGATAATTAGTCCACCTTAGCCTGCAACTCTTTCCACACCTGTTCAATCCTGCAAGCTTTGGAAGGGCTCTCCAACTCCCATGGCCGTGTCCCTGAATGTAATCCACCAATATTTTATCCTCTTCTGGGGTCCAAGGCCCCTTCTTCAAACCACTTTCATCACTGCTTGGTGTTCTCCCCATCATCACTGCATGTATTAATTGGAATTGTACAGTATAAGAATTACTTTGATTCAGGGAGTAGTTTCCATGACGAAAAAAGAAAGAGATCAGCGGAAGAATCCAAACCTTTTGAACTGTTGTGAAGAGGAGGATGAAGGTATAGTATTTATGTTGGAACATGGAACATTTACCAGAGTAGTACTAGTTATATATAATAGGGTGGTGATGTTTGGAAATACCAATGCTTTTTCTGACTTGTGTATCATGTTGTGATAGCAAATTCCAAGTTTGTCCTGTATATCATACATCATATAGATAACGACCTTGAAGGGCATCGCCAGACACTCCTCAAAATAATATGCTTTTTCTCATAATGTCTAATTTCAATGGATGCAAATATAAACATAATGCAGTCACTCTCATTTTCAATGAACAGTATGTTTACCGAAATATTTTCCTTTGAAAAACCATATCTAGTCTTTTTCATCATTCTTATAAAAACAGATAATATCTTCAACTTGTATTGCTCAAAAGGAAATGAATTGGTATGTATTTAGATTAGAACAATTTTGTGTTCAAAATAATTGAAAATAAAAAATTTTCTAAAGAGAATTTTAGAAAAATAAGCAATTATTTTCCTAAATTTAATCTAATCCAAATATGCTAGAAGTATATAAATTTTTATTTCAATAATTATTATCGCATGCATATATAGTTCCATTTTCTCTCAAGTACCATATTGAAGTTTCTAAACAAACTGAATAGCTTCTCTCATTTACTTTCTTTCCCTTTCTAATTTGACTTTATCTAATATTTCTGGTCTAAATTTTCCATTGACGCACGAGAGCATGCAAGTTGCACGAGTAGAGTCAATTTTAACTGAAAGACATAATATTTTATACAGAAAGTACGTAAATAAATTAAGAAACGAAAAGAATAAATGGATGGATTTGTAATGATGCAGAAAGGTTACATGATGCAATTTTCAAACCGAGCTAGGTAGAGAACGATGTATGACCTTCACTTGTCCAACAAGAACAAGGCACATACGTATAGTATAGCTAGCCATAGTCATCCTCTTCGTCCTTTACCCCTAACATGGCAAAGGCTAAGAGATAACACATCAGCAACAGCAACGAACTTAAACTACCAACAAGAGTAGGTTTCCACGTGGCAACCATTTAAGCTCACTTTCCATGCCTCATTTGGAGAAGAAACTTCCCTTTGAAAACATCGAATATGTATAACATTGTGTATTAACTTTTAAACCTGTTTATGTTTCGTGTCATGCAAATCAGTGCAAGCAAAACTGTTTAGAGTCCACTTGTGGGACCCTAGGTCCCCAACAAAGCCCTTACACATTCCTAACGAATTCATATAATTAGGAAAATATTCATCAAATATAATTTTTTTTATATTACTTTACGCTTTACTTGAATTAGTAAAGAAAAAAAGAGAGAATGTGCATTGAGAAATATATTTTTATCTTATTTTATTATTTAAAAAAATGGTGTAAAAATGTGGAATAAAAATGATGTGTGAAAATTGAAACTCATATAATTAAGGACATATATTTACACAAGATGTCATGTTCAGTTGGCTGAGCTTTAGATCTCTTGCTCGAGTAGCTCCTATGTATTGGTAGCTAAATTATATATACATGGATATCGAACAATATTTTAACTGGGAAGAAATAATGTTTAAGATCAAATTTGTATGGATACATAAAAAAAAATGGTCAATTGAACATATTTTATAGATGTTAATAAATTTATGAAAGAGAGGAGTAAGTAGGATGAAGATCCTAACTTCATTATCTTATCTTATAACCCTAGACATATTTTAAACATATATATGCCGAATGCCGTCTAAAGATTTCCATGTACATGGAAACATTGTCAATAAGATATTGCGAAATCAATAACTAAAAGTGCCTGTGTTTGATGAAATCTACATGAGAATTCCAAATGGTAGATGCAGCAGCCTTTTATTCAATCTTATTAGGTAGTGCAAGTGAAAATGATTGCGTATGTGCATCCCACGACCATATTTCAAAAGCAAATAATCATGACATTGAAAAAGAAACATACGTTTGTATTGTATAAGAAATTAGATGGATCAAGATCTTCTCATATAATCATGTAATAGGAGAAGATCTGTTGATGAAAAATACACATATTACATGTAATACGTACAATGAAAAGTTAAAAAAAAAAAATACACATACCACATATAATATGTGTAAAAACATGTGTTTTTAAGCAATAGAATCTTCTCCTATTTTTTATTAACAGGATAGGGTTCCAATTCAAATTAGATAAGATTATTTTCTCTAGTCTAATCCGTATGTGTTAGTTCTAATTGAAGAACTCCTCAACCTTTCTATGTTTAGGTGAGAGTGAGAATAAATCAAAACCATGTCATATAGTTTCATATACATCCCACATCTCATATAGTTTCATAATTTATATATAAGAAGTTTCCAGGTTTGTATATAAATACCACTGCCCATGTCATTGCGCCTTCTGTGAATTACCAACATTATTAACTAATAACGCAACAACTTAATTAAAAAGATGGTCGAAAAAATAAAAAAAACAACTTAATTAATTAAAAAGAAGTCAGCTTCTTAAATTTAAAAAAAAATTGTTTGGTTAATCTTATTCAATCATAAAAAAGGAAATGGTTGGATATACCGAGGGTACTCTTGCTTTGCTACTGAAAAGTCGTTGCTTTGCTGTATTGTTGAAGCACTCCTTTTGCTGTTAAATAATGCATGTTTTTCCTTCAATAAATTAATGCGAATAAACGTGGTTCCTCTACAAATAGTTACAAAAAGCCAATTTTATAATACACTCAGTGCATCAATGCAGTCAATAAGAATCAGTTTTTGAGTTGTTGGACAAGCACTAGGTGGTGTTGCCTTTTCCATTTCAGCATTAACAGTAAAATCGATTGCTATTATAAGAATTTGGAGTTGAATATCCTACTTTCATATACCATCGCATATCTTAAGCCAAAATAAAGCTCAGATGATAGCTAACAAATTAAAATAATGATAGGCGATTTGCATGAAGTAAGATAAATTCATAGATGCAAAAATTAAGGTGATTCCGTAAATCTATCCATATTTCCACCTAGAGGATAAAACAACTTTACTATAGATAAAGAGTACAAGATAAAAAATAAAAAAAATACTCACGGGTCCAATCACAAACCTAATCCCAGAACCCCTTGTAAAATCTCTTAAACCAAAAATACTCCTCTGCCTTGCAATTCTTATCTTGCATGACATATAGAGCAGCTGCAACAGCTGACAATGAGTAACCATATGTAAGCTAATTTCAATTTTAGCCTCAGACATTGGACATCAAGAGTCTACTGCAAATCTTCCTATGCAACAAATTCTCCTTAGTCAAAAATGAACTTTTAACAGTTTCCACAAGAAAAAAAAAATTGGGGGAACTTTCAACTTCACTTATAAACATTTTGTATGTGTTTTATAGTTTTATAAGTAAATGACATCATATATCTCATGTATATGATGTTATTTTAGTGCATCCAGATGCATAACTCAGCGACAGTACGTATTAAAATTAATTCCATAATAATAAAAAAGTCTCCGTCAATATATACTAAATCATGCGGAAATAGTTAAAATAAGCAACTAAATAAAATTGAACATGTGTACACCATTGAAGCAGGAATTGATTTGATAATCTTATGGTAAAACTACTTATATTCATTAGCGTGTGGAAATTTTGAAAGGCAGACAGTCAACTGATGTCCTACCTCTGTGTATGGACGTCCTGTAAAAAATCAATATTCGAAACTCACACATCCCAAGAGGGGGGGACATTTATGGTGGACCGGTTTACTGCATGGACCCAAAAAAACCGGTTATAATAGGTTTCTGGAAATTAAAAAACGGCCCACTCTATGTATTTGTGAAATAGTCCATTAGGAAGCCAATTTTGCATCTAGCTCATTAACCCCAAATTAGAGCTTTAGAACTCAGGTGGTCGCTCAATCTCTGTCGTCCATTATTGAAAGCAAGCTGAAGTAGGAGATGGTGCGTTCTGGTCGAGCGGCCGATGATGGTTTGTGGTAGATAGCCAGTTGTAGCCTTGTGTGGGCGCAGCAGTGGTATGCCTTCATATATGTGAAGAGAAGTGGTGGTTGAAAGGTTCAAAAGTGGAGGGCTGGTTATTGTGGGTGTTTTGCAAAGTCAGCTTTTCATTTTTTTTTTTAACCTACATAACTGGTTGCCAGTCACTAATCACAACCATCCATCTTGAAATATTCCAATCCAATGACTTCAAAACACAGGCTCCGACAGGATTTATCTAATATGGACTAGTTTTTGATGACTAATGAGTTTTTAGTTATTGATTTATTGTTAAAATAAATGAATGATTGAGATTAAAAAATTAGATATTTATAGATTTTAATTAATCACATTTAAATTCATACATAAATTTAGTTAAATTATTTTTTTAATTTTATGAATATTTGTATATATAAAAAAATTATAAATTTTAATTAATAATTTTTTTATATACCTAAATCTGTATATAAATATTGTTAGATTAAAAAAAAATAATCTATCTATAAACCTAAATATTTTGGGTACATGATAGAAGTCTACTATTCAACAATGGACCTCTTCTAAACAGGACCATATTAAATGTGGGCCACACGAGTTAAGCTACTAACTAGCCAGACGTTTTCTATATACCTAAAATCTTGAGAAAATTTTAATACGGACCTCTACAAAAGAGGTGTATGGATGAATTATGATTTTTAAGTTATTGATAAAATAGATTAATGATTCTGATTAAAAGACATATTTTATCTAATAATATTCAAATTCTTACAAAAATTTAATTAGATTATTTTTTTATATGAATAATTATATATACAATAAATTTATAAATTTTAACGATAATTTTTATATATATCTAGATCTATATATAAATATTGTCAAATAAAAAAAATAGAGTCTATTTATAATCTCAAACTTATTAGGTCCATGATAGACTCCTCCAAAATCTTGGGATGCATTGAGGCACCAAGTATAAAAGCCATTGATTTAGTTTTTTTTTTTTTTTAAAAAGGTAGAGATCAAGAGGTAATCGTAAAGATTTATAAATTATAAAGTTAATCCCTGAAGATTACAATATTCTAGAACATAGAACATTCTTTCTTACTATTTCTATGCGATTATAACAAACTCACCCCACACATACATGCATATCCTAACAGACTTAGTTACTATCTACTCTGCATTCCTATCAGAGTTCCCCTTATCTTGAATGAATCTATTATCATTTTGGAAAAAGTTTTGTTAAACAGTTTTGTTAATTGTCTAATTTTCATATTTTAATATTTTTTTAACTCATTTACAAATTTATTTTATATTTTACAAAAATGTTACAATTTAATATTTATCTAATACTAAAATATAATAAATATACATCTATCATATATATTTTGATTGTACATAAAACATTTCTATTTGTTAAAGATCACTTATACATCAATTTACACATGATAGCCACAGTCATTGATTGGTGTCAGAAGATGTTAATCAATGTTTGTATAATTAAGTCATGCATTAAGTTTTTTTTTCAGGGCCTAATACCCTAACAAAATGAGTTATATCTTATGTAAAAAAATCAAATTAAAGGTATATTTATGTTTTTTTAACTTGAAAAATCAAATTATGTTAAACAAAGGTATATTTATGTTTAATAAGACAAAAATATTTTCTTAAATTTTTTTTATAAATAAGTTTGAGGCAATATGACATAAGTTTGAGAGAGGTAAGTATCGTAGCACTTTGTTTTAGCTGTTCCGAATAATAATGCATCATCTTCCTTCTTGACGAATGTTTTTAAAGTCGGACTAAACAGTAAATTAAAAATATTTTTATTTTAAGTTTAACAGGTCAAATGGAATAATCTCTTGTATATATAAATTTTTTATATATAATTTATTTATTATTAAATAAACATTTTTACACTTTAAATTAATATTACACAATAAAAACTGTTTGATTGAATTCGGTTCAACTACGATTTTGAGTAATATTGACCGGTTCAATTTGATGCAATCACAAAAATAGATATATCATTGAACTAAAACCTAATTAAATGTCAATTCTCAATTTTGGGGTTGGACCGGCCGGTCCGGTTCGGTAAAATGTTGTAGACACGTTACATAGTGTTGTTTTATGCTGTTTAGCAACCACAACTCACATCATGGATACAATAGTCAATGTGGGGGTTAAAGGAATAGTTGACCTTGCGGTTGCGGGGATTTTCTCCGAACATTACCTCATTATCCACATTTACAAGCTACTTAGTTTAGGTTTTGCATGTTTACTAATATTTTATCTCATTTTATTTAACCAATGACAGACATTTATTGTAAAGATTTCGTGTAAATGGAATATTTTGCCAACAACAATAACAAGATCGACCCTGTTACTTGTTGAACTTGATTTCGTTGAATAGTTAATTAGACCGTTTAATATAATTCATGTTTACTTGTCCACTTTGTACATGTTTGCCACAAATAGACTAATTTCGTTAAATTAAAATACTTTTATTAATTGGATAAGTAGAAGGGATTGGTCATTGTTCTCAAACTAAAAGTTGTTCAACATATTGGTCCAAAAAAAATTGGTTCAGAAAGTCGAATCCATCACAACCATTAATTATTATCAAAAGAGTTGGTAAAAGGAAAGTTTCATGTAAGAAAAAATTTACCAAAGGTTAGAAGGTTAGTTGAGAAGACGACGCAAGACGACTTTGAACATTTTATGTGTCACATTGATACGTTAATAAATATTCTAATTAATATCGTCTTAACCTGCAATAATTTACCATATTGGTATTATCTTTTTTGTTTTTATTTTATGATGATAGGTATTATCTCTTTTAAGTTTTAACTATAGTGGCCGCTGATCTTGTAGAATTAAAATTTCACAGACCTCAGATAAAAAAAATGCCAGAGCCCAAGAGCTATTTGGATAAAACCTTTCTCTGATTGATTGTTTATACATTATTTGTATCAAACATAGCAGTGTTCTTTGGTGATCTTTTCTTTCTACTTTTACTTAAGTGAGTCTAGTCATTAAAACAAATTTCACAGAAGAAGTTCGAACTTGTTCAGTTATGCAAACTAGCTTTGTAGATGCATACCCAGGGTGGTATTCCCACAGGAGAAGGTGCCTACGGCCCGCATTTCATTTAACGTGATGCTGGTCTTCAATAAAGGAAGCCAATCCATGAATATTCCAATTTTAAAGTAAGTTTGTGTGTGTTTTTTTTAAAGAAAAGTACTTTTTTCAATGAAAAAGGCAATTCTCATATATAAGATTCTTAAATAAACAGAATTTAAAAATAATCATTTTTTTTGGAGAATTTAAGATGAATTGCTTTAAAAAAAATAAGAAAGAAAAAAAGCTTTTTTTTTACTATCTTAAAATTAGTTTTTTTTTAATTTATCTAAACTCACTCTTATTATTAAGACACAAACAATGGACCTTAGCTCAATAATAACTCGTTATGGGAGAATGTAACAGGTTTTATTATAGATTGACTACATCCACTCTTTACTTGTTCAGTGAGCGTGCTCCCATTACGAGTTGCTTGTTAGAGAAAATGCCATGATTAGTATACAAATCAATTCACGTCCCCACTCCGCAAGCATGCCAAGAGGATTGGCACGAAGCACAATCACAGCATTCAAGCAATATATAAAAACCAATTCTACTTTCAATTCGCATAAAATGTCATCGGGCACCAAGCGAAAATATGCAGGCGAATGGAAGATCATATCGAAGGATTCCATAAATTATAATCAACATGCTTACATCCACCCCGACCTTAACACTCCTTAAAGAAAATGAAGCAAAATATGTCGAGTATAGCTTTTAGTTCAGAAAAACAAGATAATGATAGAAGTTCCTCTGCTTTGGATGGGGAGAGGGGTAACGAACTGAAAAATGAGAAGTATAATATTACAGCAAGCGCGGAAACAATGATTTACAATTTATGTAACTGACAAATTTTCTACGCTAAGATATAGTTGGAGTTCCCAAAAAAAAAATGGCCAACAGACAAAAATAATGGCACCTATACATCTTAGTGGCGGATTCTATATTTTCGAAATTTTAATCCTATAAAAGTATCGGTAGCAATAACATTTTATTAGTGGTTCAACTGAAGATAAATTGGATTATTGTGAAAATCACACGCAAGTAAGAATCACATGTTAGGTTGATCCAACAGTTTGACTGTTGACTTGTTTGAATGTCAAGCGAATGCAGCAGCTTATTGTGGTACATATGCTGCTAATCCTTTGAACCACAACCTGCTATTAAACTTCCAGACATGGGTCCTGTCGAGATATGCAAAAATTTATTCAATCCTCGTCGCCAAAGCACATACAGTAAGTCTTATTGATAATGATAAGAAAAGGGAAAAAAACATGACTAGGACTAATACATCGTATTGTCCCAACCCAAAGTAGACAAAAGGAAACAAACTATCAGAAAGTAATTAAAAGGATTATATGGATTATCCCTGCAGACGTCAATAAATGGGCCTCAACTAAAAATAAGCAAAGCCATAAAATTCTAACCTCCAGATTTTATAGCAACCAGGCCAAAACAAGTCATCCAAAAACATCAGGTAGTAGGCCGCGTCATTGTCGATAAACCACGTCCCACAGGAATAACACCTGGATAAGTATCACTGGCTTCTTCCTCTTCTAAAGGAGCTGCATAGTAAGCGAAGAAGATTGTAAATGAATATTACTTAAGCAACCACAATTACATAATTTGTACTTTTGTTCTGATGAGACAGATTTTTGCTTCTATTTCCTATTTCTTTTCATGATATATGATGCGGTAGAGCAACGCATAGGCATATGCTGTACAGCTAATGTATCATTTAAAAAAAAAAATAAGAAAGCATTTTCTACTAAATTTTATCGACATTCAAAATTTAGCCAGTCTACAGATGCTAGAACATAGTTGACTGATTTACTGTACGTACATCACTGCAGTTCAGGATTTCAACTTCCGAAGGGAAGAAGATCTCGTGTTGTGTTATAACATATCTACTTTAGCACATCATATGCAGCTCAAAATTTCAACTTCTGAAGGGAAGAACTTGTGTTAGGTTACCTATGGAACATGTCAGAATTTAAGGCTAGATTTGGAAATGGGATCCCATTTCTCATTTTTTATGTTTTAAGTATTCTTTCAAGATTAAAGTTTAATGCTCAAACCTAGAAATTGATAAATTAATTATCAAAGCTAATGTTCAATTTTGGAAAAGATGAACTCCGGATTTTAGTTCCAAAGTTGACCTCAGAGAAATAAGCAAAGCAAAATCCAATATTAATCATTTTGAGAATACAACTGCACCTGCAATATCTTGTGCAGCCTGAGCACCAGCAATCCCAATGCATGAATATAGATAATTCTCATCCACTTTCAACTGTTCATATGCAAGGTATATATCCTCAATAGTAGCAGTTTCATACAGAAATGTTAGGTCCTTGATACATGATATGTCCTGGATCACACAGTCAACATTAAAATAATGCAATAACTTAGAAGAAGCATGAGAGCGAAAGATAATAAGTATAATTGAAAACCTAAAACCAAGTTTTGTTTGCAAAAAAATAAAAATCTGAATATCATACATAATTGGATGTCAACATTTAGACATTTCTATCTCACCTTCCTTGGAACAGAAGAAGCTTGTAAGTGAGCTAACAACCCCAGCCAGTAGGCATTTGACTTAATTTCAGCTTCATGTCTCATAAGAAGGGTCCGCTTAGCCTACATTAAGAGCACCAAAAGGAATTCTCAAATTTTCAAGTCATAATAAAATGTCACAACAAGAAGAATAAAATTTAAGCCGTAGTTGAAATTACAATGAAGAGTTGAAGACGTCAAGTGCATGCTTTTTAGCTAGAAAGGTAGTTAACATTCTTTTTTTTTTTTTGGATAAAGGAAGAAATCAAAGCGAAAGGAATACAAAGCAGGAGGATCAAGTTTATACAACAACAACCAAAGCCTTCTCCCACTAAGTGGAGTCAACTACATGGATCAAACGACGCCACTATATTCTACCATAAACCAAATCTTCCGAAAGGCCATTTGAATCTAAATCCTTCCTAATGGTTTCACTCAGATTTTTTTCTTGGTCTTCATCTACCTCTAATTACTAGACTATTCTCCACCTGATCAACTCTTCTAATTGGGCTTTTATCGGTCTTCTTCTCACATGTCAGGATCAGGTTTATATGATGAGAGAAAAAATAAAATAAATCAAATTTGGACACAGATCATGTGTGTCAGCAGAAAAAATTTATGTCTAAAACTGCTGTCAATAAATTGTGATGTAAAAACAACTCAAGCGTGTATTCAATAACTAACCCTGTCCAATTCCCTCTCAGTAATTTTGTTGCTATGCAGACCTCTAAGAACATTCTTGCAAGCATCAACAGCTTTGTGCACCTGTAAACCAATTTGACCTGAAACTTTCGAACAGAAGGAAATTGACAGCAAACATAAGAAAAGTACATCTTATAAGAATGGAGCCCATACCTTGCTTGGAGTTGATGTCACTGAGATTACATACCATCCTAGTTTAAGCCTATCAAATAGGTTTAATTCAAATGAAACATCATATGTCAACCCCAGTGAATCTCTGACAGTTGTGAATAGCCTGTACAGAAAACATGTAATCAGATTATAAGCATAGTTGGAAATTTCTCCCAGTGAAAAAATTTTGAAAGTAACACTATCATGTATTTAGGATACTAGTAGAAGACATCCTAGACAAATACAGATTTCAGCATGAAAGTAATAGGGGTAGGCCCATTTTCAGCAGGAAGATAATCGGGCTGACCCAATTTCAGCCTGGAAGTGACTGGCCCGATTCAGCCTGAAAGTAATCAGGGTTGGCCCAATTTCGGCATGAAACTGATTAGGATGGCTTGATTTCAGCCCAAAAGTGTAAGTTTCCAGACTAAGCTAACTACACGTGAGCAGGAAGAGGTACCTAGAATTTATAATCTCAGCGAGCAACCCCATTGTTATGCCAAAGAAAAGAGGATGACCACGAAGGCTTCTTCGCAGACCACCTTCTGTCTGTGGAGCATCAGATTTTGACTGATCATCTGCACAAGCCATTTCCAGCATTTAATGATTAATGATAATTTTGAAATACAATGTTGTATATGAGCGCCACAAGAAAAAATAAAATCAAGGAAGCCCACCGTTGATTGTTAATGCATTATTAATTGACTCTAACAGGTCTTCTCCATCAACAGTAAAACCCCAACGGTTTGGTGCTGGCCCAGCAATATATGCACATGCCCTCTCATCAGTGTCCTTTAAAAATACCTGTCCAAAAGCAGATAAACACTTGTCACAAGCCTAATGCATTAAAGTATTGCCACTGAATTCCAAAAGTCTACAGAAAAAACCAAACTTGACCATGCAACTAAAAATTGTACTGCAAGTTTATGTATTCAGTTCCCACAACAACTTATGCATGTAATGGCAATTTATGCTTAGCTTCTCACTTCTTGAAACTGCAAATCAGATGGAGATGGTCGAAACAAGGGTGGGTTGAATTCTTGCTCTCTTCTATAATTTCTTGTGGCCTGAGCTGTGCCAAGGTAATCAAGAATACAAGACTCAATGTCCTCCTCAGTGAAGTCACCTACAATGCTTACCTGAAAAACAAACAAAACAGATTTTAAACAAGGATTTTAGTGTTTGAATGTAATGGTAAAAGAACTATGCTTTCAATATAATAATAGCAGACCTCCATGTTATCACCAACGAACTGATTCATCACTGCATCCTTAACAGATTGCAGGGTTAAATTTTCTAGTGATTTTGGTGTTGGCTCAATAAATCGCTCATCTCCATCCAACATTGCTACCATGAGTTTGTGAGCAGTTGAGCGTTCCAAGCTCTTGGGAATGGATCGATAATATGACAGATACAATTGCCTTGCTCTATCGAAAGCGTCATCTAGCCAGACACTATGCTGCACAACAGAAACATCATAAGGTATCAGAGTATGTGATATTGTACAAGTGTTAGTTGTGTTAGTTACATTAGTTAGTTAATTGTCATAGAATATTCTAACAGTTAGTTAAAATATTCTAGAGCTGGGTGTAGCTTAGTTTCTGGCAGCTGTATAAATAACAGCTTTATGTACATTCAGTTAGTTCAGTTAATACAGTTTTTCAGTTTTCTGTTTCCAGAACTCTCTTTTCTCTCTCTCTCTCTCTCTCTCTCTCTGCCCACACTTTCTCACACTTTCTCTCAGTTTCTCGCACTTTCCTAGTTATCAAGAATTCTCAAATAAGGCATTTAACAGAAGAGTTATAATTAAGTATGTTAAATGCAGTATAAGTAATACAGCCAGTAATATAGATGCAATACATTTGGATAAGAAAGGCTTAATAGTAACAATTGTCAATATGGTTACCTCAAGCACCATGTGAAGCAACTGAAATGCTGCACGCATCCCATTGTCTCTTAAAGTAAAACGGAACTCCATAGATATGAATTCCTCCGTAGATTCCAAGGAGCAATTTATCAGGTGATTCACACAGAAAAGTTCAACCTGGTATTATGTGTGAAATATAAGACACTCAGTAAAAGGAGGTATAGATCAATTCTTAGATACTGAAATTATCTTCACATGTGTAGATGGCATATTTGCATGCATGAGATGTTCAAATAATAGAATTTATGGGGGCAAAAAAAGATAATCTGTGCAGAGTTTTCCTGACATGAAGTGCATTCGCCATCAAATTTCACAATATAATGGAATGATCTAATTTGTGCATTCAGTATCAGACACAGGTACACTCTACACTGATGGGAGAGAACATGAGTCCCATAATTATGTATTATGATAAGAATGGCCTTTTAACAATTGCCAGAAATTTACACCAATCTGAATATCACTTTAAAGTTCAAGAAACCATTCAATATATGCACATTAATATGTCTGTGTTTGTATTTTGGTGTGTATTAGAATAGTTTCTACCTCTCATCTTAGCAAAAGCATTTTCTACATTTTAATTTAACTATATAATGAAACTTTTATATTTGAGCAAATTACACTGACCTCCCCTACGAAATTACAATCACACCCTCCTTGTTTCAAAAATTTAACCGGCCTCCCTTGAGGTTTATATTATCATCTCCCTATTTAGGGGTGTCAGCTAGGTAGGTTGGGTGGGTTCTACAACATTTTTTAACCCGATCCACTCATTGGAGCAATTGGTTGGTGTGAGATTCCAACCTAAAATCAATTGACATTAAGTGGAGTGGCCCAACAGATATATAAACCACATCTGAAAGATTGAGGCAGGCGATGTGGGACTCTTAACACCCCCTTCCACAGATGTCTGAACGAAACAGGCGAGCCTAGCTAAGTAGGCAGGAGAAGCCTAGCGAAGTAGGCGACGAAGATGGGATCTTGGCTCTAATATCATGTGAGATTCCAACCTAAAACTAATTGGCATTAAGTGGAGTGCCCAATAGATATATAAACTACATCTGAAATATTGAGGCAGACGATGTGAGACTTTTAACACCCTCCTTCACAGATGCTTGGACGGAACAGGTGAGTCTGGCGAAGTATGCAGGAAAAGCCTAGTGAAGGCGACGGAGATAGGATATTGGCTCTGATACCATGTAGAAAGAAATTACTTAATTCTAAGTAAAAAAAAACTATGTATATTGCATCATCAGAATGTTTACAATGGAGGTAATATATATAGGGAGTTGTACATTAAACTAGTCCCTAGAAAACAAGCTAATCAAGCCTAGAAAATAAGCAACAATAAAATACAAAAAACAATGTCTACAATAAAACATGAAAACATGGGAACAAGACCAAGAGACCACTGTTCACAGAGGCCACCATCCAATAGGAATGAATCTGGACATATTTCAACAGTTGGGTTGGGTTGGGTTGAGGAATTTTTTCCTCAACCCAACCCAACCCGACCCGAACTGCTCAAGAGTGGGTTGGGTTGGGTTGAACTCGTGAGTCCGACATATGTTAAAAAAAAATTCCTGAAAAAAAAATCGAAATACAAAATCGAAAATTCGTTACACATAAGATGCCTTATATAAATATAACAAGTCACATATTAATTCACATAACCGATCTTATACAAACATGATAGGTCTCAAATAAACTAAATACACATAAGTGCATAACAAGTTAACAAGTTTTACTAATTTAAGTTTGGAATAAACTAAACTAAGCTAATAGGTCTCAATACTCATAAGCAACAAATTACTCTAACCAATTGAAGTCAATGTGCATTGACATAATCATTGACTTCACTTTATTTTTTCAAGATGTTGCAATTCTTGAAATAGGAAGTTAGGGATTTGTATTTTTTATTTGAGATAATGGGAATTTGGCAATGAATGGCTAAAATGGTGATCAGTGAGAACGAGTGTATTGTCTGTGTATGAACACTTTTGCCTTTTGTTAGGCTTCAAAGTGGAATGAAATCATTCCACTAGATGAGCCTTTTTTTTAGTGGTAGTTTAACCTGCGGCTAAACGACTTTTTAACTTCAACTATAAGATTTTCTAAAAAATTTGAAAAAAAAAAGTGGGTGGGTTGGGTACCCGTGGGTTAACGTTTCCAAACCCATTACCCAACCCACAAACTGCGGGTTGGAATATTTTCTAACCCGACCCAACCCGCATTTTATGGGTTGAGTTGGGTCGAAACTCGCGGTTTCACAGGTTGTCCCGACCCGCTTGACACCCCTACCCCTACTGTCATTACACTTACCTCCCTTGTCCGTCTATTATAAGGGAGGTCAGTGTAGGGGTGCAAACAAGGAAGGTGTGTGTGTAATTTCGCTAAACCTTAGGGAAAGTCAGTGTAATTTGCCCTTTATATTTCAATTTGAAAGAACTAAAGAGGTAATTCGGTATTATATAATCACATTCTCCTTGTTTGTCCTGTGCAACAAATGCAAACATAAAATCTAAGATGCTAACCATGGTCTCTCCTGCTCTCCCGTTATATTAACAATCCATGCAGTTTGGAGAAAAAAGTTCAAAAGAAAAATATAATTAATTAGTTAAGAAAACATTAACAAATAAACCACAAGCTTAAATATGCCAAGAATAACAAGAAGCAACTAGATAGATGAGTATAAGTGGATGAAATAGAATAAGATTTTTCTTTATAAGAATGCATGTAACTCCCCTGTGAGTCATTGGAAAATAGAAACATATTCCAGACATTAAAATTTGGAAACATCAGCTAGTAAGAAAAATTACCTGCTCCCTCGAGAAGTTGCCAACACGACCTCCCTCACTAAGTGTCCTAACACCCACAATCACAGATCCTCTTGACTTGGAACTCTCAGCTGCCCGTCCACCACCAACAATCAGACGCATCACACCGCTTTGTGTTTCAGTTTTTGATATCTGTTAACAATAAAAGGCATTAGTAAGTATGAGAAAACCAATTACATCCTCTTAACCAGTGCAAATCCTTAGTTTTTCATGCCAAACTCAAAACACTCCGGATATTATTGCATTTATAAAAGCGGTAAGAAATTGAAACAGTACAAACATATTGGGAAATTGAAAAAAAATATTTTATGATAAGTCTATTTTCTTACGATCCATAATTGTAGAAAAGAACAAAATGAAGCAACAGCACGGAGTACAAGAATTAGGAATCCAAGGAGACCAAGTCACCATTTCTAAAAACATGAGATGGTGAACAAAAGACAGCTTTTTAGCAATGAATGTGCTACAATGTGGACAAGATTCTTCAGATCAATTTAATATATCAGAGTATGGTCATCAAATAACAGGTTTTTGTAACTTTGCTCACACAAGGCACGCACACTGGGCAGGGGTACGTAAGCCTGTATGTGCAATTCTGGTGATCCAATTATCTTAGTAGTTTAGATATATTTTTCTATGTATGTTATGCATATAAGTGATGATTCACGAACCCATGGGAAGGAAAAATGGAGATTATAATTATATTTCCCATTAATTTAGATAAGAAATGGTCCCCATCATCATCATGACACCATTCACTTCTTAGATTCCATTTTCAGTTAGCAGGTAACCCAATGATTCTGATTAATGACTACCAAGTAAGGGTCAATGACATCAGCCAAATTTTTATTCTTCACTTGAAATCTATAAACTCTATGATTCCAAATAAACAATCTGGAACACTAATAAATGGACGTCTAACAATTTCTAGTCATGTAATTCGGGGAATAAAAATTCAACAAAGCATAACAAGAAGATGAATACAATGACATAGAAAAGGAAATTAAATGGAAGGCTGAGAGAAGGTACCAGTATCATGATAAACACAAAATAAACTTGCATACCATACCTTATAATTAACAGGAATTCCATTTGCAAGACGGCGCCGGGTGATCCCAGTTTCCTCATCATGAAGCTTTGTAGCATCTGTTTCAGGACTTACAGGAATAAAGGCTGGCTTGCGTTGCAATTTTAACTCTTCTAGCTTTGATGATTGTATCAGTTCTTTTGGCACCTCAAGCTATATATATATATATAAGCAATTAGTCAAACAGCAATCAAGTACATAGGCAAGACAAATTATAACAACCAGCTCATAAATGGAATTGGCTCTTATTAATAGAATCTCATCATCCATATATAATGAATCAAATTTGAGTCACTGATAGATTCATGTCATAGCACATGAAGAATAAGGCCACCGTTCATATAGAGGTTATACCTCAGGGAACATAACCAATTTTTGAATGTAATCAAATATCAAATACACAGTACCAATAACAAGTCATAAGTCATTGGGTGAAAATCAATACTTATAATGTCAAATCAGGATCAACTAACAAGGAATTATGTTGAAGGAAAATATACCTCAGGCTCCGGCTCAATAGGTTGATCCAATCCAGCTTTGATAGCATCTGTAATTTCAGTTGATGATATCTTAAATTCTGTTTCACCGGTTCCCTCAATGTGAACTTTCTTTGGAACACAAGCAACAATTGCTGCAGGAAGGGGTGCAGTAGGCTTTCCAAAATCAGCTATAAACTCTAACACCTTGGCACCAACAGAATTGACCTACACCAGAAGATATTAAAAAAATAATAACTAAAAGGTGCCACCTATGATTTTAGAATTTATACAAAAAAAGGTAAATACATCTTTTTCTAGGATAACTCTTAAATACATTAAAATTAATTTAAAATATAAGCAAAAATATTTATCGCATTTTAATTTTAATTTTTTAATAAAAGAATAAAGAGTGTTGAAAGAGAGAAAAGAGAGAGACATATGAACAAAACTGTGTCTAAACTACACGGCTGAATTATATAGACCTATTACAATAAATACAAAGATTTTAATTACCATAATTACATGATTTGGTTAGCCTATACAACGAATCTAGACAATATTTACATAATTTTCAACAAAGAGAAAATGAAGCACAACAACAAACAGAATGCCAAAAATATAACATGATAAAGGAATAACAATTACAACAACAACAACTAAAGCCTTTTTCCACTAAGTGGGGTTAGCTGCATGGATCAAACAACAATTACAGCCAACTTAAAATTTCTGTAGAGTACAGTCAAAATAGTTGACAGTGACCTAATAAGTATTCTAAATATTTTCTTTCTTCTAACTAGGACACTAATGAGCTACCAGAAAACAATCTAAGATAGCGTGAAAGAAACCAACACCTCATCTTTAGTATGCAAGGAATCCAGAAATCAATAAGAAAAGAGAAAAATCCTCAATCTCTCATATCAGGATAATAAAACAAAAAGGTAGCAGTGAAAGTTCTAAAATTAATGCGAAGAGATATTAGCACAAGCACTCTGTATCAGCTCATGCCTCCAACAGAGACTTCTATTTTGAAAGTTGTTATAATAAAATAAGAGTCAGCAACAGCCAAAAAGGAGTGTTTAAATAAAGTCTAAAAAACGAACAAGGTCCAACGACTACCAATGAAAATACCTCCTCAAGGGTAACTGTCCCAGCAACCGCGAGCAAACTTTCATGCCCTTGTCTCTGGTCCATAACTTTATGCCCAAGAGCATCACTTTCCATGATAAAATCCAAATTATCAACTGAAGATACATTATCAATCATGGCTGCTAGGTGTTCACTATCTTTCAGAAGGGCATCTAAATAACGAGTTAATTCACCCTGGGTAACACCAAACTCTTTAAGTCTCCGAACCTGCATCAAACAAATTTACATTAGACTCTCATAATAGAAAGAATGCAGACAGGCCATCATTCAAGCAATTTGAAACCTAAACGAATGCAGTTTTCTCTATGCAACCTGAGACCAAAAGGATCCAGGGAACATTTGTATTAAATTCTTTTTAAGACAAATATCATAATGGCCATTGAACATGATCAATTCTTTGTCTTAAATTCAAGGCATTTTATATCTTTTTAAGTTAAACTTAGGAACAAAACCAGCAATTGAAATATAAACAAAGTCGAGCATATTAGCATAAAATAACAAACAACTGAAACAATCAATGGAAAGAAAGAAAAAAAATTTCACTACTGCAAAGACAGTTGGAGTACAGCAGAAGAAACAAACCTCTTGAACAGCAACTCTAATTGCACTTTGCCAATTCTTCGGTTCTGCAGTTATGGTAAGAGTGGTCACAGTACATCCTTCCCTTCCAGAATCACTATGATCCAATTCAACTGAAGTGAATGGTGGATTTGAACTCTGTAGATTTCATGTATTAGCAACACATTAAAAGCTATGAGATGGACTATCTGGCAAATTACAAAAAACTACCAAACAAAAGATTCTTTCCTCTGAAGCATGGGTACTCCTCCTAGGGAGGAGTACCGGTACCCGGTACATACCAGGTATGGGTATGCGATGGGTACTTGTACGTACCCAATTTTTTTTTTTTTTGAATTTGGGTACGGCTCCTCAACGGCTGGGTACGGCTCGGTGCGGCTCCTCATCGGCTGGGCATGGCTTGGCCCATTTTTTTGCCAAAAACACAGTTGAACCCTACCCGATTTCAGCTCCTTTTCTCTCATTTACGACCTTTTCTGAACCCATTCAACCTCATTCTCTCCCCAAAACCTGATTGCAACGAAGCTGCTCTCACTTGCTGGTCCTGGTTTGAAGTGTTTGGCTCCTTGCTGGACCTGTGAATTCGAAGATGGTTGCTGCTGGGTGGTTCGAAGCTGGTTGTGGGTGACATGGTGGGGTTCGAAGGTGGCAGACGAAGGTTGGTTCGAAGCTGGTTGCTCTGTTTCCATTTATTGATTCTGCTCTGTTCGAACTTCTTTTCTCTGTTTCTGTTCTGGTTCGAAAATGTCAAGTGGGGCTGGTGACATTTGAGTCATTTTGCTTCGGTCCGTTCGAGTCTCTGCTTGGCACCCTCTTCTCAGTCAGTTCGCTGCCCTCCCTCTCGACTTTCCGTCCTCTGCGCGCCCTCCCTCTCGTCTTTCCGTTCGAGTCCAGATGTTTTCACAAGGCTCTGCTAGTGTTGGTGGTGCTAGGTCTGGCAGTGGGTCTGCCTCTGGTAGTGGTACAGCCTCTTCTGCTTCTTTGACTGGCAAATATGCAACTGGCATTGCTGAAAATGGTTGTCCCCTTTGGGCTTATGTGACTATATTGCAAAGTAAAAAAGCTGGAGGAGGGAATGCAAGTTGGAAATGCAATTTTTGTGATGGAACTTACAAGGGATCTTATTTTAGAGTGAGGTCTCATCTATTAAGGGAAAAAGGACATGGGATTAGCATATGTAATGCTGTGCTAAATGACTATCTTCAAGAAATGAAGCAAATAGAAAGAGAGGCTATTGAGAAGAATGCAAAGCCAGTGCAAGTTCCTTTACCCTTTGGCTCTACAAGTTTGAACCCTCCTAGAGTTGATATGTCTTCTGATGGGAGCAAGAGAAGAAGAGGCACTAAGAGTGCAATAGGAAGGGCATTTAATAATGAGGCAAGAAATCATTTGTCATGTGAAATAGCCAGACTATTCTACTCTGCTGGTTTGCCATTCAATGTGGCTAGAAATCCCTATTTTGTTAGCTCATTCACATATGCTGCAAATACTACCCTCTCAGGTTTTCTTCCACCTAGCTACAATGCTACAAGAACTTCAATGCTGCAAAGAGAAAAAGCCCACATATTTGAGATTACTTCAACCCATCAAAGACACTTGGCCAAAAAAAGGTGTGAGTATAGTGAGTGATGGTTGGACTGATGCACAGAGAAGACCATTGATTAACTTCATGGCTGCATCGAATTCGGGACCTATGTTCTTGAAGGTGGTTGATGGCTCTGGTGAGTTTAAGGACAAACATTACATTGTTAATTTGATTTTGTCCACCATTGATGAGGTTGGATCACATAATGCACCTGTTTGCAAGGCTGTTTGCAAGGCTGCTAGAGCAATTGTTGAATCCATTCATCCTCATATCTTTGGTCACCGTGTGTGGTGCACACCTTGAACCTTACTTTGAAAAATATTTGTGCTCCTAAAAATAATCCAAATAATGAGAGTGTTTATGCTGAGTGTCATTGGATTACTGCTGTTGCTGATGATGCCTTTTTCATTAAGAATTTTATCATGAATCATTCCATGAGGCTAGCCATGTATAATCAATTTGTGCATTTGAAACTACTTTCTATTGCTGAGACTAGATTTACCTCCGTCATTATAATGCTTAAAAGGTTTAGAACTATTAAGCATGGTCTCCAATCTATGATCATTAGTAAAGAATGGTCTCACTATAGAGAAGATGATGTTCAAAAGGATGCCACTGTGAAAGAAACAATTTTGAATGACCTTTGGTAGGATAAAGTTGATTATATTCTAAGCTTTACAAAGCCCATCTATGAAATGCTTCGTTCTTGTGACACCGATAAGCCAAACCTTCATTTGATTTATGAGAAATGGGATTGTATGATTGAGCAAGTGAAGCTAGCCATATATTAACATGAGGAAAAAGAGTTAAATCAACATTCATCTTTCTATGGAGTGGTGTATGACATCTTAATTTCTAGATGGAATAAAAGTTGCACACCTCTTCATTGTTTGGCTCATTCACTTAATCCTAAGTAAATTTAATTAACTTTCAAGTTACAAGTTCTTTTACTTTTTCATCTAAGAGATGTACTTTGGTTTTTGTATTTTAGTAATCACAATTTATATTTTGTATAATAGGTATTATTGTAGACAATGGCTTGAGGAAGCTCCAAAACGAGTCCCCCCACATAAGGACAATGAGATTTGTATGGGGAGAAACAAATGCCCGAGGGATTACTTTTCGGATTCTCAAGAAAGGTGAGAGGTCACTTCAAAGTTTGTTAAATTCTCAAGTAGTGAAAAAGAGCTTAGCCAATTTGATTGCTTGCAAGATAGGTGGAACTTGACACCAAAGGAATGGTGGGTCATGTATGGAGCTTCAATCCCCAAACTTCAAACCATTGCCTTGAAGCTCCTTTCACAACCTTCCTCTTCCTCTTGTTGTGAAAGGAATTGGAGCACATATTCCTTTATCCACTCCATGAAAAGGAATAGGCTAAATCCCAAGAGAGCTTTAGTTTTTGTCCACACAAATCTTCGTCTCCTCTCAAGGAAGAATAAGAACTATAATGAGGGTGAGACTAAAATGTGGGATATTGGTGGAGATGAATGGAATCCATTTGAAGGGGCTGGGATTCTTGAAGTTGCTAGTCTCTCTCTTGATGAACCAAATTTGGAGGCTGTTCTTTTCACCGATGATGGGCAAGGAAATGATGAAATTGAGACTGTTGGAGTTTGATTTTTGTAATCATCTTTAGAAGTTGTCACATTGAATAACTTATGTATTTCAATTTCTTATTGTGGATGTTGTCTTGGTTGAATAATTTAAGTTCTTTTCTAAGTTCTTTTCTAGTTGGAGATCATACAATACCACAAGTCACACAATTTAGGTACCTTGGATCTATCATACAAAATGATGGAGAGATAGAGGGAGATGTAAACCATAGGATTCAAGCTGGATAGATGATGAAATGGAAGAGTGCTTGGAGTTATTTGTGATAGAAAAGTGCCTCTCAAACTTAAGGGTAAATTTTACCGCACAAATGCCTATAAGACTGCGATGTCGTATGGTACTGAATGTTAGAGCGGTAAAAAGCCAACAAGAGCATAAGATCGTGTTGCGGAGATGAGGATGTTACGTTGGATGTGTGGCCTTACAAGACAAGATAGGATTAGGAATGAATGCATTAGAGAGAAAGTAGGGGTAGCACCTATTGTGGAAAAGATGGGAGAATCTCGCCTTAGGTGGTTTAGACATGTAAGGAGAAGACCCTTAGAAGCCCTTGTAAGAAGAGTAGATCAGGTAGATAATAGCCCAATAGCTAGAAGTAGAGGAAGACCAAGAAACTATAGGTGAAACGTTTAAAAAAGATTTAGATCTAAATAGCATATCTGATGACTTGGTTTATGATAGGACACAATGACGTCGTTTGATCCATGTAGCCGACCCCACCTAGTGGGAAAAGACTTGGTTGTTGTTGTTGTTCTATGTTTTATGTTGAAATTTGTGTGCTTTAATTTTTATGCTATGTTGTCATATTTTATTGTGTGAGATTTTAATTTATTATACACATATATATATATATATTATTATATATATATATGACGTACCCGTGCAATGTAGATTCTTTCATATATATGTAGACCGCCTTTGTGGGGCATTTCTGCTTTTAAATTTTTGCCAACAAAGCCTAAAAGATTATCAAGTGAAAAAGGATTCGTAATTGCATTGGGAAATTAGAGTATGTATTATTAAAAAAATGAAGTCCAAAAAATGGAGGTAACTTAACAAAGTTATCTCTGCCAATAAGTTGGGCATAATTTATGGAAAAACTTACAGAGGCCTAAACAGCAATATTTGTGGATAGAGTGACTGACTGTGATATTGAACCAATGGCTGGGCTTAACAGTATACACACTTGTAACCCTCATCTTGTGTAGATAAATACAGATACACGGAGCCTAATCACTTAGCTTAATAAATCCAACTATTCACATAACATAAGAGTCTCATTTTCTCTCTCTTACATCTTTTTCTTTTAATTACCATTGGAAATAATGTTATAGGAAATAGAAGTAGTTAGGGTTTAGGGAAAAGTGATTCATATACATAGGAAATAATGTTCTTGAAAATGTACAGTTGTATTTATTTCACAGTATATATATATATATATATGTATCATTCTTGCTAAGTGCTAATCACTCAAGCAATTCAAAAATCTTTCCTTCTAAATTCTCTAAGTCTCTAAAGTCTCTTTTCAACTTGGTATCAGAGCAGGTTTGATCCCGCCTCTGGTTACCGTCTTTGGAATCTCTGCCATCTGGTCCGGCAGAAAATTCCTTAACAAATCATTTGTGACTCGTGTCTTGTTTCTATCACAAACAGTAGTCACAAACAGTTTTCAGTCAACAAGACCCATCACACTGTCACTGTCCTGCACTCAGTAGTCACAAACAATAGCAGCCCCGCACTCAGCCACCGTCCACCACAAGAGACATACTGCACGGGCACCACCGGACGACTCAGAAGGTTCCAACTGGCCAGCCCACCAAGACCCATCACCAGCGGAGTCTTCATGCACCCCCACACGCGCCTTTACCTATTGGCACGTGAGCTTCACGTGCCACCTTCCCGGAGTCCAATCACCGTTGCACTAATGCCATCTGAACCGCCGTCTCCTCCTCTTTCCATTCCTGCCATCACCTTCCCCATCCGTACCTTGTGCATTTGCTACACATTCGCAACCCATTCACCTTTATTTCTGGAAACCTCTCAAAACCAAGATGGAATCTGGAGCTGCCTCTCAAATACCCACAAAATCTCAACCAAGTCAAATACCTACATACAACTCTTCCTTCTCTATTTCTGGAACCCCAACAATAACTTCAGAAAAGCTAAATGGAAGAAATTATTTGGCTTGGTCAGCATCTGTTGAGCTTTCGTTTCTTGGTCAAGGAGTCTACGATCATTTGGAAAAGTCCTCTGATGATATTCCAGAAGAAAATCGTAGTCAATGGGAGAAACTTGATTATCAGTTTTGTGCCTAGTTGTGGCAATCCGTCGAACCAACCATTTTGGCAAACTTCAGAACCTTTAAAACCTGTCATACTTTCTAGAATAAGGCTCAGTATTTTTGCTAACGATATACAGAGGCTATATGATTCAGTGCAAAAGTTGGCCACTCTCAAATTATCAGACCATGACATGATTTCCTATGTTTCAAAAGCTCAATCTGCAGTTGAGGAGTTAAAAACATTCTTGGAAGCTGACACCCTTGCAGGTATAAAGACAAAACTTGACAATCTATATATGGTGTTGATCCTTTATGGGATGAATTCAAATTTTGATCATGTACGTGACCAAATTTTAACTGGTCAAAAGGCCCCTTCAATGGAGAATCTAATTACTAGACTTCTTTGAGTCCCTTCACCAAAAGTGGGAGGTAATTCTATTGATTCAACTGAAACTTCTGCAATGGTATCTAATCGTGGAGGACGAGGAGGTCGTGGAAATCATGGAGGGAGAGGAGGACGAGGTGGTCGTCCTCAATGTTCATATTGCAAAAGAATGGGTCATACCCAGGATACATGCTACTCACTTCGTGGATTTCCAGAAAAACCTGTGAATGTCTCTAAGACTGAAGGAAAGTCCACAGAGGATGAATATCAAGAATATCTTCAATTGAAAGCTGCCAACCAATCTCAGTCATCCACTACCACAAGTGCCCATCATTCTATAGCTTGCATTTCTCAGTCTGGTAATTCTCAAAGTCCATGGATTATTGATTCAGGTGCCTCTGATCACATCGCTAGTAATAGTTCTTTGCTCTCCACTATATCTCCACCTAAATTTCCGCATTTCATTACTCTAGCAGATGGTTCCAAAGTTGTTGCCAAAGGAATAGGTCATGCTTCACCTACTCCTTCTATGTCTTTAAAATCTATTTTATTCATATCCGGCTGTCCTTTTAATTTGATCTCTCTTAGCCAACTTACTCGGTCTCTTAATTGTTCTGTAACATTTGATGCTGATTCATTTGTCATACAGGAATGTGGTACGGGTTGGATGATTGGCGTAGGACATGAATCTCGGGGTCTTTACTACCTCCAATCAACTCCTTCCGAAACTTGTGTTGCAGCTATATCTGTCAATCCTCTTCATGAACGCCTAGGTCATCCAAGTTTGTCAAAAATGCAAAAATTGGTTCCAAGTCTTGAGAAAATAAAAACTCTTAATTGTGAGTCATGTCAACTCAAAAAACATGTTCGATCTTCTTTTCCAAGTCAGGTTGAAAGTCGAATAAATTCTCCTTTTTCTGTTATTCATTCAGACATATGGGGTCCAAGTCGTGTAACTACATCTTTGGGTTTTAAATACTTTGTTACTTTCATTGATGAATTTTCAAGATGTACTTGGGTATTCTTAATGAAAGAACGTTCTGAAATATTTTTTATTTTTACCTCCTTTTATACAGAGGTTGAAACCCAATTTGGTAAGAAAATTGAAGTTCTTCGAAGTGACAATGCAAGAGAATATTTTTCTGCTGCTTTCTCTTCTTTTCTGACTTCAAAAGGGATTTTACACCAGTCAACTTGTCCTCATACACCCCAACAAAATGGAATAGCAGAAAGGAAAAATAGAAATTTAGTTGAAACTGCTCGGACATTGTTACTTCATGCAAAAATGCCCGTTAGCTATTGGGGTGATGCAGTTCTAACTACATGTTTTTTAATAAATCAGATGCCTTCTTATTCTCTTGGTAATAAAGTTTCACATTCCATTTTATTTCCTAAAGAACCATTGTTTCGTGTTGCTCCTCGTGTTTTTGGTTATAATTGTTTTGTTCATGATCTCTCTCCAGGTTTAGATAAACTCTCAGCTCGAGCAATTAAATGTGTTTTTCTTGAGTATTCCAGACTGCAGAAAGGATACCGTTGTTATTCTCTAGCCAATAATTGTTATTACATGTCTGCAAATGTCACCTTCTTTGAAGAAACTCCATACGTTTCTTATTCTGAGTCTAACATTATCCTTGATGTTTTACCTGTTCCTTATTTTGGTCCATCTCTTTCTGCTTTGCAGGAACAAGTCTTTCTTGAAGCCCCCAATGAACAAGAAGTTCCTCATGCAACCACTGAGTCATCTTCACCTCCTCTTATCACGTATCAGCGTCACCCACGTATTCCTGATCCAACATTACAGGAAGTTGAAGACCCAGAAGAATCATGTCCTACTCCACCAGCCATCTCTACTACGAACCTTTTTGAACCCAATGTTGACTTGCCAATCGCCCTTACAAAAGGTACTCGATCCACCCGGAATCCTCATCCCATTTATAATTTCTTAAGCTATCATCGTTTATCTCCTTCCTATTCTTCTTTTGTATCATCCTTGTCCTCTGTTTCAATTCCAAAAAATATTCATGAGGCATTTGATCATCCAGGATGGCGACAAGCCATGATTGACGAAATGCAAGCTCTTGAACAAAATAGTACCTGGGAGTTAGTTTCCCTTCCTCCAGGCAAGACAATTGTTGGATGTAGGTGGGTGTATACTATCAAAGTTAGTCCACATGACCAGACTGATCGTCTTAAAGCTTGTTTAGTGGCCAAAGGTTATACACAAATTTATGGCCTTGACTATAGGGAGACCTTTTCTCCTATTGCAAAAATCATTTCAGTTCGTCTCTTTCTTGCCATGGCAGCCATTCGTCATTGGCCACTATATCAGTTGGACATTAAAAATGTATTTCTTCATGGAGAGTTAGAAGATGAAATTTATATGGAGCAACAGCCAGGCTTTGTTGCTCAGGGAGAGTCTGGATTAGTTTGCAAACTACGGTATTCTCTCTATGAACTCAAACAGTCTCCACGAGCATGATTTGGAAAATTTAGTTTTGTTATTCAAGAATTTGGACTGAAACGCAGTGAAGCAAATCATTTAGTCTTCTATTGCCATATTTCTCCAGACACTTGTGTTTACTTGGTGGTGTATGTAGATGATATAGTCATCACAGGAAATGATCACGAGAAAATTTCTCAGTTAAAGAATCATTTGTTCAATCATTTTCAAACTAAGGATTTAGGAAAATTAAAATATTTCTTGGGTATTGAAGTTGCCCAATCAGGGAATGGCATAGCTATCTCACAAAGGAAGTATGCATTGAATATTCTCAAGGAAGCTGACATGTTGGATTGTAGACCTGTTGACAGTCGCATGGATCCAAACTATAAATTGTTACCAAATCAGGGGGAGCTCTATTCTGATCCTGAAAGGTATCGGAGATTGGTTGGAAAACTTATCTATCTCGCTATAACAAGACCAGACATCTCTTTTGCAGTTGGGGTAGTGAGTCAATTCATGCGAACTCCACACACAGATCATTGAGATGCAGTGATAAGAATTTTGAGATACATCAAGAAGGATCCTGGACAAGGATTACTCTTTGAAGATAAAGGGAATACTCAAATAATTAGATATTGTGATGCCGATTGGGCAAGTTCTCCTATTGATAAACGTTCCACATCAAGATATTGTGTCCTTCTTGGTGGAAATCTTGTTTCATGGAAAAGTAAAAAGCAAAATATTGTTGCACGGTCTAGTGCAAAAGCTAAATACCGAGCTATGGCTACGGCCACTTGTGAGCTTATTTGAATTAAACAACTTCTTCAAGAATTGAAATTTGGAGATGTTCAACAAATGAAACTATGCTGTGATAATCAAGCAAGTCTTCACATAGCCTCTAATCCTGTGTTTCATGAAAGAACTAAATATATCGAAATTGATTGTCACTTTGTTCGAGATAAGGTCCTTTCTAAGGAAATTATTACTGAATCTGTTAGTTCAAATGATCAACTAGCAGATATCTTTACAAAACCCATTAGAGGACCTCGAAGCCATTATATTTGTTGCAAGTTGGAGCATTTGACTTATATGCTCCAGCTTGAGGGCGAGTGTTGGAAATAACGTTATAGGAAATAGAAGTAGTTAATGATGATTCATTAGATTCATGTACATAGGAAAAGTGATTCATGTACATAGGGAATTATGTTCTTGAAAATGTACAGTTGTATTTATTCCACAGTATATATATATCATTCTTGCTGAGTGCTAATCACTCAAGCAATTCAAAAATCTTTCCTTCTAAATTCTCTAAGTCTCTAAAGTCTCTTTTCAACTATTACTATTTTTAGGAAGTATTGACAAACATTTAACAACTTTTGAGACAACATTGGAGGGGGCAGGAATTTATTAACAATAAAGACACAAAACAGATGTCATGCCCCAGAGCAATTGAGCCATTTTTGGTTAAACCAAAATAATGCATCAAGTACTCACACAGACACAACAAAATCACATAATTAACTGCCAAATGAATTCCTACAGTAGCCAAAAAAAAAGTCAGGATCAAGAAGTAGCACTGTAGCAGATACAAAGGATTTCATCTCACCTTATATCTTGTATTGATACGAAAATGAAGAGCAGACAAAAATATTCTTTTCATCAAGACATTACGCAAATCACCGTATGTTCGAACCTTATTCACTGGAATCTGCATAAGTTTTTAATGAGATAATTAAAAGAGAGAGAGAAGGAACATCAGTATTATAATATCTAAAAGCATATCACTAAAACACCAGAGGGGAAATGTTATATAAAAAAAAAGGAAAGAAAAGTGAGGACCCGACCAAATATGTACAAGATGGGAAGAGTTTAGTGCCATAAGCTGACAATGTACAAGTACTTTACATATATGCCTACTGGCTTTTTTTTGGCATAACAGGGACAACTCACATTTGACTTGGTGCAGTTTTCCACCTTATCTCTTCAGCCTTATTGCTCAACCATAAAATATATTTACCATAAGTAGATCAAGACAAAAGTAGATAGCTAACAAGAATATAATAATATTTTATTTGAATTGTTCATTAGACCAGTAGATCTTGATGAACAAGTAAATCAGGATTCTTGTCCTCATATGCTATGCCCAACATCCTCATTAACCATTTCTCCACCATAAAATGTCTCTAACCACTCTTCCAACTACATTATCAGCTCCAAATTTTTAATCACGTGCTATTAAATTAACTCAATTTTTTATAAAAATAAAAAAGGTACTTCCTAGGGGGAATTATATGTACAAAAGCAACCGCAAAATCTTCACTATAAGCTGGACTCAAGAATAAGATAAGCATAACACAAAATTAAACCTCCTCATACCTTGCAAAACATATTAATTGAAAAATTTTGAAGCAACTCATGTTGAAATATTTGTGGTGGCTTCAAATCGGCACTGCTTCCGGGAAGTGACCAATTATGCTTCACTGGAGGACGAACAGCTTGTCTTTCCTTATTAAATATTTTTGATTGATCCATTGTATTGGCTGATCTTTCAACAGAGTTTCCACCCAGACCAACAGAGAGCTTAGGAACAAGAAAACTAGCCATTGCACCAAATGCACTTGGATTGGCTACTGAACCCTTTTCATTCTCTACACCAGTTTGTCCAAAAACAGCCTGCATGACGACAGCTATTGTGTAAGACTCCTAAAATTTGTAGCAGTGGTCATAACCAAAGCTACTACTTTGCAAATGAATGTTTGACGTACTTCAATCTGGTAAACAGTCTTTGAGATATTATCAATATCCCCCACAATGTACAAGGTTGCATTTGCAGGGAAATACCAACGCTCATGAAATTTCCTTATTTTATCTGCATCCCACTTCTTTATCTGTTCTTCTAATCCAATTGGAAACCTTTTGCTCAGCTTGTTTTCAGAATGCAGATGCTGTAACAACTGCAATTACAGAAATTAAAAGCAAAGCAAATAGGAAACAAAAAGTGCAGAAGTCAATATTCCGCAGAAACATCAAGTTGATGGCCAAAATTTCCAAAAGATATTCTGTTCCACACCTGGCAATCAACCCGGTACTCTATTGTATTCATCATTTGAAGCTCTGAGAGTATAGCACGCCGTTCTTTTTCAATTCTAGAAGCAAGGAACTTTGGGTGGAAAGCTATCTGCATACATCAATGACAACAGGTGTGAGTAAATACCAACCTAAAAGTGCCATATCCATGTTTACTCTTTTGTCCCTTGAATTCCCTCTAGGGCTGGGTCAAGTTGGGTGAAAGCAAGGCATCAAAATATTAAGACCCAGATCAGATGAAACACGTGTCAAAGCTAAAATATACATTTCTACAAAGTAAAAGTGGCTAGTATGGTATGAAACAAAGCAAAGTTCAATAAAGCATACCTCGTTCAAGGCATCCAGAACAAATGGAAGTAAATCACCATCAGAATCCTGACATACAATATCCATTTATAACCAACATCAAACAATATAAAACAATTCAATGCACACAAACATATATTAGAAGCAAGATATGATAGGTTTATGTTCAGATTGTTGTGAGTGATGGGCAGCAGCAACAATTAAGCACTAAAGAATCATGAAACCTAATAGCAAGACACAGACAGATTTAAGCAAAATGCAGGGTACATATTGGAAATATGCAATTTAATGTTTTGAGGAAGAATTTTAACACAAAACAAGAATAGTAATCATGAGTGCTAGATTTCTACCTTTATAATTTTCCTCTTCCATTTCATCCTCTCTCACAGGAGAAATTTTTCTTTCCGAGAAATTGAGCCTAATGCTGTCCCTAATGGCTTTTCACTCTAAATCTCATGTTGAATCTCTTTTAAGAAAGCTATTCATATTTCAGAATCAAGAGAAGTATCATTTATTTCCTTGCCGTTGACATGGATTTACCTTTACATGTCACAAAAAATTTAAAGTTCTGCACACTCAGTGATACAATAGAACCTTCGGTGTATTCATGACAATTTCTTCTTACAACTTTAGTTAAAATCTACAGTCAGTAACATACTGTACTGTTCAAGATATAAACTAATCATACTCATCACAACATCAATAATTTCCAGTTTTCCACATATTGCTTGGGCAGAAGTACACAATAAACTTCATTTTGCCCTATTCTCATCTGCTTAATTTAAATTAGTATTTAGTAACAAAACTAAGTTCAATCAACATCCAAATGAAAAAATACCAATGAACTTATATTAGAACACCACAAAGAACTACATGCCAAATGATCCAAACCTTGGTACTGGTAGGAGCATGGATGTGAAACACAGTGTGATGGAAATCAGTGTAAGCATTAGAACGGGCTCCTGTCCCCAGAAGCTTCTCACGTTTTTTACTTCCTAGGAAAGTAACATGTTCAATCATATGTGCAATGCCTTGCTCATCATCCTCCTCATCTATTGATCCTGCATGAACTTCCAAGTGTGCTTCAAACCTAAAATTGAATCAGTATACTAAGTAGTTAGCAACAAGTGCATTGTACAGCCCCCATTTTGGATTTCTTACCATTGGCATATTACAGCAAAATAATGTTTAAAAGAGAAAGCATAAAAGTATAAAAACATTAGGAATGTATCAATTGTATTAATAAATCTTCTCCATGTCTTTGATTTAACACTAAAGTATTCACTTTAAAGGTGTTATATATACAGTCCATGTAAGAACAACCTTCAAATTTTATGTTAAATACATTTTACCATTAAAAAATAGAGTTGTCAACATAGCATTTCTGCAGAACCAACAACCAATGAACAACATGAGGGTAAGGCACCGAGGCGAGCGCCTGAAGGGGGAATTGAAAGACAAAGCAATTTGCCTCAAGCAAGTACCCCATGTGTCCATAGTGATATCAGAATATCATCTATCATATTTGTAGGTGATCATTAAAAGGGTATAATAAACAAAATAAAGGATGATAAATCAGTAAATCGGCAATTCCACATTAAAACATACCTAGTTTTGCAAGCAATTCTTAAAAATGATAGAAAAACCATGCATGTCCTTACTTAACACATCATAAGCCATTCCATCTCACAGTCCATATATTATTAAATGTCAATCTATCATCATTTATTGAACTCACCTTTTTGGTGGAACTTTATTTGGCAGAATCAGATAACGCAGCCCATTCTTTAGTTGACCTCGAAACAACTTAGGGTGAGATGGAAGTTCAGAACTTAAAAACCCCTCTATCCGCTCTAGTTCAGAATCAAATGCACTTAAATCCTGTTTTTCAGCAATACCATCTGGCCAGGTCGTACTTGCTGCATGTGGCTCATCTGGACCAACAGTTGCATGTGGAAGTTGAACCTGCTTGACCTGAGAAAATACAATAACACAATCAGATCTGATCTTTGAGAGTAAGGAAAAATGACATAAATTATGCCTAAATTCAATCACATCATAAGCACACAATATAAAAAGCAAAACTAAAACAAACATAGACATTGGACTACTAGACAAGGATGATACTGTCTCCAAATTTACCCATGTGTACCAGAAGCTTCAACATAAAACATGCACTTTGAAGCATTGGTTTGCTCGAAACATTGGTAGCATGAAAATTCTTTCAGTATGAAAAATATGAGAAAATCCAATACACATGTCAGTTACAACAAAGTAAAATTTGAAAAAAAGAGACACTGCCTTTGTTTTATTTTTATTTGGAGTATAAGTAAAATTTAAAAATCTTGAAGGGTACACATAAGAATGATTCAAATATACCTTAAAAAAAAAATAACAAAGAGCAAAAGAAAATATAATCATAAATTTAAAATTCAGATTGTATTATGTCCAGGCAAAAAGTGATCTTGAAATGAGGGAAAAATAAAGATCCAATCTAAAATGAACCCTGAAGCCAGAACTCCTTATTCAACCAAGGAGTCCTTATATTGTAAAGCTCCTCATTTTTTTCTGGTGAAATAGCCCACATCAAAATGTTAAGCACGTGCTGCATAGTTATAAGCCAAAATTGAAGTTTGAATACTTACAGAAGCATGACGGAGTTTATTCTTAGATAACTGAAAGGCAGATTTATCAAGAAAAGCTCCAGGAATAAATCTTGCAAGATTTGTACGGCGTTTCTTGGTGGAGGCAAGACAGCAGGAGGTACAATTATGGTGTGGCAAGAAAAATGATCGTGTCACTGGTACCGGTTCACCAAGAATGGAAATATAGTGTTTCGAGGCATCACCCTTGTTCCTTCGCAAACCCAATCCGCCATTAACAGCTTTATGCAGTCTTCTTTCACTAAAAGAGAAATACATGCAATATAACGGTTAATATATAGAGACGCAAAAGACGACCACTAGTGTTGCTTCATTGTGAGCTATGATGCATGGATACACCAAAATTGCTGGCTCATCCGTATTGTATTTGTATCCGATACTGATACTCGTACGAAACTGCTGCATTCGTATGTTTGGCATATACCTATACTTTTTTTTACTTAGATATCCAAGATGCGGATTCAAGTCTTGTTCTCACCAATTACCTCCCTCAAACATATTCTCACTTTTGCAATATTGCCCTCCACAAAATCATAACACATAATAGCAGACTTCTATCCTCCTCAAACAACTTAGAGAACACATGGAACTCAGGCTAGGGTGACGAGTTGTGAATAAATTTAATTTTATCTTCTTACATATATAAATCTAAATATTTTATTTAATATATATTGCTGTACTCATATCTTAATTTCTTTAAAAAAAATCATCATATTTGCATATGGTATCGGATACTTGTAGCAGTGCAACATTGATTGTGAGATAGTTTGGTATCTAGAGTGTGAGTTGTGAAATGAAAATTGGGGGAAACGAAATGCATTTCTTTGATGAGAATATTCATAAATTATGATCAAGGTTAGAGGCCACGTTGAGTGAATTCCAACACGTTAGTTAAGAGAAACAAAGTTGAGCTTCAAATTGCGTATTCTCATAGGAAGTATCAGCACCAGCAATTAAAGAGATAAAAGAAAAAGGCAACAATTGAAGAAAAGATAGAACGAAGTACCTTCGGGGAGAGAAAGCGAGTGAAGAAGAAGAAGATAAGAATAGACGATTATTACACAATCGAGTGGGGAAACGAGCGGAGGTTGCGGCGGTGGTTCTTCTTGAGTGAGGAAGAGGAAGGCCACTTCCAACGACAGACGTTGAGGTTGAAGCTGAAGCAGCCATCATAGCGATAACGAAAGAGAAAGAGAGACTGAGAGAGAGAGAGAAGCATAGAAGGCTGAGGCTGAGGCTATATTAGTGTCATAGACTCCGCCACCCAGGCCCAGCACAGGCACAGCCTCTCTTGTCTTGATTTTCGGATTTTTTCTTCTTTTCTCTTCCCGTGGGAATGGGATCCTCTCCTCTCAACGTTTTGTGTCAACTCTCACGTGTAAACGCATATGCCAAGAGAAAATAAATTAATTAATTAATCTAATCTTACATTTTTCTTACATTTTTAAGATTAGATTGTTAAGGAAAAAAATGCAGCCGAAATGTGAATGTAAAATAATTTAAGAGTGAATTTACAATTTTAATTAATCTATTTTCATATTTTATAATGACACCTTATAACTTAAATGCATATAAAATTTATTAACTTTTAGTTAAAAAATTAAATTTAGTGACGTGTTTGAATTATTTTATTTTGTGCTCATACAAACTTATAATCAAATGTTTTAAGAAAAATTTAAATCCTCTGTAGTTTTCTCTTTCTCTATTCCTTTTTTGGTCCTTAACTTCAAAAAGGCTGAATTGTAACTTCAGTATAAAAATCTAACAAAACTGAAATGGGCTGACAACAACACAAAACACATAATTAGCCCATGCAAACTTGTTATAATAACTTAATTATGTTTATTCATATTGAACTTTGGATAAAATAAGAGATAATAAAATTTGGATAAAATAAATAAATCCATATATTTTTATTTTTATTTTTCAATGAAATAAAGTTTTTTGGTAACAATAAAATTATAATTTGTAAATATCATATTATCACTTACCAAATAACTCAATGGTTCTATCTCTTCTCAAAATTTGATTCTTGCTTCATTTGTTTGTTAAAGAATGTGTAATAAAAACACAAAAACTATGGAGTCTTCTTACAAAAATTATTTTCTTAAAATTTAAACTTGAACCATTAAGTCGAAATTACTTACCACCTCAACCAACCATGTTATGATATAATTATTGCTCGTTATGCCCAAAAAAAAAGGTTACTGTTCATGAATCATATATCTCAAAAATTATAATTTATAAAGTTTGAGACCCGAGTAGCAGCATTTTTTATTTGATCATAGGTGCTCTTAATTAGAAGATATGGAATCAGTTGCGTTCTCTTCCTTGTTCCACCATCACATTTCACAAGTACGTTTCTCAATGAAGCTAAACAGTAACACACGGGCATGACCTTGGTAGCTAATTATGACAAACTACTGTATGTAAGCTGCCTCTCCTGGTACTCCTTCCTATTACAAAATTTACATGAGCATTGCTACTTGTGAGAAAGCAATACAAATTCAATATATTTCTTCCAAAAAACATGGAATATTTACAAACATTTATGGCGAGCCATGTGCTAGATTTTTCATAAAGACACAAACAACCATATTCTTTGACCTTGAAATTCAAAGGACTGCCCCAGTCATAAACCGATGATTGAGAACTGCCTCCGCAGTTGGTCTCTTTCGAAAGTCAGCATTAAGCATAGCCTGGAAACCATGAGAACAAGCATGAACTTTTGATATAGCTGCTGAATTGGAATAGTTTACAATTTATTAATTTATTTATTGATGTGGAATAGTTTACACTTTAAGCAGTAATAAAATATGTGCTTTTGATGAACAAATGATGCTAGCAGAAAACGCATTATTAAATTCTCAACCATGAGAACAACAGCATACAGCTCCTGAATTGGAATAGTTTACACTAGAAGAAGTAATAAAACATGTGCTTTTGGAGAACAAATGATGCTAGCAGAAAAAGCATTATTACATTTTCACGGTTTAATTACATAATTTTTCAACAATAAGACATTAAAGAAATCATTTACGTTGGAAGGAGCCTTTTCAGTAATCCATAATTAAAAGTTTTTGCAACAGAAATTGTTAGCAGTTATTACCCAAGAGAACAAAATGAAAATGAGTGAATTTTGAATAATAATAATAATAATAACAAACTCTTGTCATGAGAAAATAGTTACCCCTGGAACTGATTTTCCGTGAAACAGATTTAGAGATTTCCATTCTTCTTAAAAATAAGATATGGTCATCCTCAAATACTTAGGAATAGGGACTTTTGTAGATTAGCTAAATATTGTTAACACATACTCCCTCTCTCACACACACAATTGCGAAGCCATTCACGTCAGGCGTACAGATATAAATACCTGAAGTAACTCCCAACCAGCACCATTGCCAAGATCCAGGAACTCAACAGCATTTACTAATCGGTCATCTGCTATACAATACCTGCCAAAGGAAGAATAAAACAAGGTGAGACAAAAGCAATGACCTAGTAAAATGTAAATATACAGTTTCACTAGGCAGTTGTTTCTTCCGAGTTCAGACGTGCTGGAAAAAATGTAAATTTAATTTGGGGAAAATACATACTACCCTTTTAACTTTGAAGTGGTTGCAACAAGCCATCATGAACTTTGGGATCCATTAATTAAACCCTCAAACTACGTAAATAGATTGAGGAAGGATGTACTATTTTATATAATGTGCAGAATCTGAAGTGTACTAAGTATAGGAATGGGTTGAATGGGAGAAAAACAATGTATCAAAAGGTGATTAGTCTTCAATAAATTTGGTTGTCCTTCCACCCGATTCCTCTCCATTTTCATTCTAAGTCTTTTTTATTTCAGCTATTTGTTCTTCTTATGAGCATCTCAAGCCCATAATTTGTATGCCTCAACCAGAGGAAAAATTTAAATTATAAAACAACAGATATCTACTCTCTTATTAGTTTTACCAGAAATATAAACTAGAAGATATCTTACTCTCGTGTCGCCTCAAGATCAAGTTGGAAAGTGTTCTCCATAAGCCTCTGAATTTCATGGCCATGAAAAACTTTAGTAAAGATATTATCTTATGAGAAGGAGACTTTCACAGCAAAGAATTATCAGCTACCAAAGTCGAAGTCATACTGGCAGCACAGCTTACTTGCAAGGAAAGGCTATCCGTTACACCAGCTTCACAAAATGGAACAAAAGCCAAGTATGCAAAAAGAAGACCTGCTTCGTATCTGCATGGGAACTCATAAAATAAATAGGTAACCTGAAAAAGATGCTGAAACAAACTTCTGCATTGACCTAAGTTCTGACAACTTACATGTCATCAGCTATTCCAAAAGCTCTTTTCTCCATACGTGTGAATGCACCAGCAGCAGATGCTCGTCTCCAGAGCCCATCTGCAAGTGATCTTGGATCCTCTTCTAGTTCTTTGTACCTGGAATGGTTTAATTATATGTAACGCTATTTATGTTATAATCTACTTCAGCTTGTATGCAGAATGTTAGCATACAGCAAATAAAGCAGCAATTTCAAGCACAGGCCCCAGAGTGTCACCCTACCTCAGCATAAATAGAATATCTAGGGAATCGAAAGAAAAAAATACACAAAATAAAAAATTATAACCAAAAAAAAATGCAGATTACACCAATGGTTGCCAGTAAGCAGTGCAATATATTACATACACACAGAAATTCAAAGTTCACAGAAAATATAAAGCATATAAAAAAAAGAAAGGAAAGAAAGAAACAAATGATAGCATTTTTTTATGCCATATGCATATGAAGTATCTACGGATGATCAATGTCTTAATAATAGGTTAATGCATGACAAAAGGACTTGATAAACCATTACCATACCTAACATCAACAGAAAAGGCTAAATCCCGAAGTCTTGGAATCAAATAACGAGCTTCTCTTTCTGAAATTGTGCTGCCAGCGTATTACAAACAGATTAATGGTAGAATGAGAAGGAAGCACAAGACAAATGGAAAATCTTGAACAAAATTAAATGCTTGCTAATTGCATACTTGAGAACCACAGAAAATGGTCCTAGACTCTGGTGCAATCTGTCATGGTCATGCATGTAAGCCAGACCTCGCATAACACCTTGAAGCACCTTTATAATAAAATATTGTCGTCTTTTGATTGTTTGTCCTTGTTCAAAGGGATTCCAGGAAGACAGTTCTCCTAAAGCTCGGTCTTTTGATACCCTCTCACTTGCAACTTTTGCATAGTCTGCCACACTATATTTCCCATCATCACGAAAAGCAAGCCACTGGATCAAATAGATTTCTCTAACAAAATTAACAGAATTGGAGCCAAAGTATTTGAAGTGAAAGAACTTATGTTAATTTCACAGGACAGACCTGCTCCCCAGTAATTGTTTCAAAACCACCTACAAGTGTCAGAAGATGCGGACTGACACCTTTATAACTGCTCTGTAAGGAAAAATGTAAATGTAAACCAACAAGAAGGATAAAAAGATTACTATCAATTGATATCAAATAATTAAATTATCTGTAGAAAGTAATATACACATCCTATTATCTCACTTGAAGAAATGAGTGCGTATTCAACTCATTTGCAGCCATCATATCAGCCTCGATTCCACCAGCTCGTTTTCCAGGATAAACCTTCATTATTAGGAGTTTCTATGCTCAATACAATACTTTCTGTAAAGATTTAACATGAACAGCTAAAGACAATTATTATAAAAGTACCTTAAAAACAACTGGAGTTCCTCTAAGTGGACCCTGGGAAACTCTCCCTTCATAAAGCCTGCAACAGAGCTGCCATTAGTATTATCAGTATCCAGAAGGGCAGCATTATTATTATTTTTTTTGGACCTTTGTTTCTTAATAGTACCCTAATGACTTGTAATTGAATTTGAACCCCATGACATGTACTGTACCTGATCTTTACACTGCCTTCTCCAACATCTTGAGTTTTGAGTCCTCCCAAATCTCCATATGGATATTCAGTGCCTGGCCCCGAGGGAAAAGCTGAATAGCTGGGAAAATGAAGTGACGCAATTATTTTATTTAAAGACCCAACGCCAAAAGCATAAAGCAGAAAATTTTCCCAAATAAAGGAAGGAAAGATGAAATGAAGAGGGGAGGGGGCGGGGGTAAAGAGATGAGACCTGGTGACGTTCATGAAGCCGTAGCTGCCAATGGGTCGTCCCACTTGGAACCAGTCGGAGTTGGTGACAAGGCTCGCCTTAGCTTTACCTATACCTAACCCCGATTTCTGAGACTGTGAATATAAAGTGGAGCTCCTCCACCTCCATCTCGATTGGGGGAAGAAAAGGGAATGGTGGAGAGAGAGGCAATCAGGAGTTGCAGGAAGAAGAAGCATGGCTTTTTTATTATGTTGTGCTGCACAATTGCCCCAAGTTCAACACTGGATAATAAGAGTGTGGCGTTTCTTTTCGTTTTAGATATGAAATATGAAATATGAAATTATTGAAAACGACACAAATCAATTAGATAAAAAAAATAAGTTATGTTTATTATCAAATATTATTTAATTTTTTTTTATACTATTTTCTATATTTTAATTGTTTTAATAAAAAAAATGAGAGAAATTCTCGTCTTTTTTTAGCGATAAGTTTTTTTTTATTTTCTTTCTAAGAATTATGTTTCTCTTATATTATATTATTCAAAAGGAATTAGATGATGGGATTAAAAAATTTTTATCACACTTACATAATATTAAAATTAAACTCATAATATTTATCATTATTTTATTTTATACTATTCTATATTTTACTTGTTTTCAAAAAAAAATGATTAATTTTATGTTTCTCTTATTATATTATTGAAAAGATATTTAAAAAATTCATTATAAAATTCTTTACTAATCTACTTTAAAAATTTTTCAGTCATTAATTATCTTATATCCTCGTCTTAAACTTTTTTTTTATTCTAAATATTTTTAACTTTTCTATAAATCCATGGATTCTTTGCTTATTATTTTTATAAATAATATCATTCATATATATTTACACACATTATCTAATTTTTATATAATTTTTATCATTTAATTATAATTTATTTATTTTATTTTTTACAACTTGTATTTTAATTTTATCGTATAAACATACATGAGTTATAAATTAAAGAGCGAAGAGCATTTTCCTATTTTCATCAACTGTTATTAATGCAAGAAATATATTTTATCATAAATAAACAAATTTATTAAAATCAACACACTGGTTTCTGCCCTCAACAATTCTAGCCATGATACACAGGAGCATAAACGCCTTATTTAACACATCAAGCACTGGCAGAATAAGGAATGGAAGGTCACCTTCAACTTCAAGGCTTCAAGCACACCTGTCCGCTATCGCGTGGGGAAAATTTTATCTCCTATCTTAATTAAAACTAATAATTATATATTTAAAAAATTAAAATAATTATTAGTCTTCTTAATCTTGAAGACAGTGGAGAGTACTTTCCTTCCTTTTCCTTGTTCTACACATAAACTTGTTTGTTGTCTCTTCTCTCCGATCATAGCAATACCTATATCTACCAGGTGGTAGTAGTGGTTTTGTTGATCTGGTTTCTGATTGTCGTCCACAATGGAGGGCGGGGCATCATAAAAATTGTATGTATTTAAATTAATTTATTTTATATTTAAAATAATTTATAATCCAAAGTACATTAAGATAATTTTTGAAAAATAAACAATTTTTTGTCTTATAATAATATTTCCCAAAAATGTATTTCGTAGGGTAAGGTTTTGTGAGTGGGGCACTGATTTTTCTCTCTCTTGATAGGTTAGGTTGGGTCAATTAAACTTATTTTTATTTAGATGACTAATTATTAAAATAATTAAAATAAATAATTATTATTATCATAAAAATATAATTATTATTATTGTGAAAAAAATAATTATTATTATTTATTATTATGGGAAAAAATTTTCCTTCATTCAATTGTTACGGATTTTGTTTCATTAGTAGTAAGTGTCATGGCAAAAATTATGACAAGATGACAAAAAAATAAAAAATTGAAAAAATAGAATCATCATTATCATAATTAGGGGTGTTTTTGGATTGAATTGAATATTTAAATCGATTTTGAAGTAAAAAATCATTCAATTCAAATAATGTAAGTATCATCGGTTCGGTTTGGATTGAATGAATTCCAATAATCAAACTGATTCAATCCAAACTGATTTTAATCAATTTGAATTAAATTTGATGATTTGGTTTCAAAAAAATATAAATTTTACTTACATGTAGGTATACTCCACGTCAGTATACTTAAATTTGAGCAAACATCATAAAAGTTGGCTTGCATATAATATCTTTATTTTACAAATTATACCGTCATTCAGGTTAAAATCCTAAATGATTTTCCCCAAACATTTATAGGCTTATCATGTTGCTTAATATCATAAAAACAAACTCCCACCCAACATTATGTGTTCCATAGCATACCATTATCGTGACCCACCACGACAGATTTAGCTGCTCAACTTACATAACTGTGTATCTTCCAACTTAAAAACGAATTTTCATTACTTTTAATACACATCCTAATTGAATGACAGTTATGACTATTGTCCAACACCAAATAGTTCCCTTTCAATAACCTCACTACTTGATAAGAATCAGATGTAAACAACACAATGCCAAAGCAGATCAGGAAAATCAAATCACTACTAAGAACTACCACCACACATCGACTAAACCCTTAAACAGTCACTACAATTAACATCAAACTGAAAATAAACACTTTTTTGGATTTCATCATCGAATCAAATAATCACAGTGTTACACATCTGTCCTGGCGTGATTGGCTCCGAAACAACCATCTTCGATCCCTGGAACTTGCTCCAATCTACAAAATCGAAAAGAAAAACGATTCAAATCAGCGAAGAACCACGCGCACTGGAATAGGAGATTCAAAATCTGAGTGATATATCGAAGATGAAGAAATCGAAGAACCTGATTTTGGTGAAAGGAACGTGTCAAACTGTGATCATCAATAGCATAGAAAAAGAAACCCTAGAGAGAAAGAGAGAGATCATAAATAGCGTCATAGATCTGGGCATGGTCGCAGTGGTGTCCCAGATCTGGGCGTGGTCGCGGTGGCCGTGGATGGGGTTTGCAGGAGCATGGGTGGAGAGGGAGATGGTGAAAGTTGGAGATGAAGGTTGATGTGCGATGGATACCGAAAGTGGAGGGGGGGGGGCTCGCGATGGAGGCCGAAGTGGGAGGAGAGGGGGAAGGTGGGGGGGAATGGAGGGGTGAAGGTGTGAAGGTGTTGTCTTTGAAAACATGAAAAAGGGGTGAATGGGGGATTCCATAAACGTAATATTGTAATAGGGACCGAAAACGTAATTTTATGGATATTATAGTTTAAGTAGTTTTATATATATATATATATATATATATATATATATATATATATATATATATATATATATATATATATATGATTTGGATCGGTTTCATTTCAAAAATGAAATTGAAAATCGAACTGAATCGATTGATTCTTTCAAATTTTCATCTAAAACAATCTAATCCATTTCAGTTTTTGTCGATTTTGGTTTTTTTAGATCGATTTTTAGTTCTTTTTTTTTAGATTAATTTGGATCTAAGCACCCCTAATCATAATGTAACTAGAAGACACCACTACAAAAAGGCAACTAAAATTTAGGAAATTTTTTAAGAGTCAGCACCTATTTCTCAAAATTTTTCTGGCTTTGTGCGGAAGGGAGCCAAACAGACAGCCAATTAATGGACATCACATATGGCAGATTAAAAAAAAAAAGTGGCAATAATGACAAGTGAAGTTGTGAACCAAGAACAGTTAGAAACGAGAAGCAAACTTGAAGTGGTACAGCATAGGAAACTTGAAGCAAACCAAAAACGAGAACGCGAGAGAAAATGTGGGAATAATTTTTCATGAATTGCAAAGTACTTGTATTGTGGTACAACATACAACACAAGGTAAGTTACATTACAAACATATATTTAATTGTTTATTTCGATCTGAACAACTCGCAAGGGCTGTGCTTTTTCTATATTAATTCCAAATTTGTCATCCATGTTTATATCCTCTAATTTCGTACTCTAATTTCGTATCACCTTCAAGTTTCCAATTAAAAGAGTTGATTAGTGAACCCAACATCAAGAGCAATGTCCTTGTAGCCAATGGCAAGCCAAGAAATATACGTCGCCCAACACCAAATGGTGCAAGCTCAAAATAAATGTTCAATTTTTAATTGGTCCATCTCCTGGGTGTTCTCTTGAGAAATGTTGAGCAGGGTGTCTAACATGTCATTCATGTTGTCAAAGCCTATGCTTTCCCTCATGTTCAACCGTTGGTTAATCGAGCCCCACCTTACTAGCGTAACTAGCAGTGCATCTTCTGACACCTTGAAATAGTATCTGATAATAAGTTTAGAGTAGTCTTGAAAGCAAGGCTTCCAATTTCTACTACTTCACATTTTAGGCTACTGTGATTAGGGGTATCCAGCGGATTGGGTTGATCCACGAATTTACGGGTTTCGACTAACTCAACTTATAAAATGCGGGTTGGATTGGGTTTGTGAGTTGGGTCGGGTTGAAAAATGTTCAACCCACAGTATGTGGGTCGAGTAACGGGTTAGAACACTTTCAATCCGCACAACCCAACTCACTCACGACCCATTGTTTTTTATTTTTTTTATAAAATTAATTTTCACTCATTTTTAATCTGTAACACTCACTCTCATTATTAAAATTTTTAAAGTTTTTTATGATGCTACTCTTACTTTTTCTGAATCATTACATGTTACTTCAAATATTTTTTTCACAAATTGTGTGACTTCAATAAGTTTATAAATAAGTGGATTGAATGGAATGATCCAATTTTAAGGAGATGTCCATTTCAATAAAAATGAAGTTAGATAAATATTGGGATGACATTGATAGTCCTCTAAATTATTTATTGCTTGTGACTATTGTCTTTGATCTAAGGTATAAAATGAATTATGTTGAGTTTTGCTTGGAAAAAATGTATGGCTTGAAATTGAGTGTGAAAATTATGAAGAGATTGGACGATGTTATGAGGACATTGTTTGATCATTATCAACAAATGCATCTTGTTCCTATTGATGCTAGTGATTCCAGTTGCATGTCATTTGATATTCCTTCTTTTACACATGATGATGATATTGAAGATGATAATGATAGTTATAAATTCGAGTTTAGATTGAAATTGAAAAAAAACAACATGTGGTAAAAAAGAATGAGCTTGAAAGGTATAAGGGGATGATGTGGAGGATAATGTTGATGGCTTTGATATTCTTACATGGTGGAGAGAAAAGAACAATAAGTATCATGTTCTTTCATTCATTGCTAAGGATATCTTAGCAATTCCTGTTTCTACAATTTCATATGAGTCAGCATTTAGTATTGGAGGGCGAGTTCTTGACCCGTTTTGTAGTTCTTTGCAACCTACCACTGTTGAGGCATTGATTTATGCTTAAAATTGGTTGATGACTCCTAAGAAACTCATAGATTTACGGGTTCAGATGGATGATATTGAGAAGCTTAAAATTGGTAGTGTGTTACATAGAACTCATTCAATTTGTTTAATGAATTATTAATTGTCTATTACTAATTGTTAATATTTTTTGGGTATATTAGATATATCAACTATTAGAGAAAAAATTGTGGATTTTAAACATTAATTCTTTTAGTTGTTTGCGATTTAATGGTTGACTTTTTAATTCTTATGAACTTATTATTTTATTGTTAAATTTAAATTTCTATGTAATTTGACAATTGTCTTATTAATTGTGCAGATCAAGGAGGAAATGAGGGCACGTCGTCGTGCAGAGTTCTATGACATGTCCATAGATCCTAAATACCCATGGTGACATTTTAGGATGCTTTCTCCTCATTTTTGTGTTGTTTCAATCAAGTTTAAGTATAGACATTGTGATGTTACTCTCAAAGTGAATAAATAAAATAAGTTCATAAGACTCTCGATGCATCTAAGTGACCGTTGTGTTGAAAAATCAATAAATTGGTTAGATGATAAAGAGTATATAGATAAAATAAAGAGTGAAGTCAATGATTATGTTGTCCATAATTCATATGACATGCGTAATGACACGGACTTTGATTGGTTAGACTAATTTATTATTTAAGTTATGACTAGCTTTGTTTAATTTATTTAAGACTTAATAAGACTTGTTAGTTGTTAATTTGTTATGCACTTATTGACTTATGATGTTTAGTTTATTTGATATTAAGACTTATGATGTTAATTTATTAGATTTTGTATTTTAATTTTTTTTTTAAGAATTTTTTTTTAAATGTCAGATTCACGGGTTGGACCTAACCCCACCCACTCTAGAGTGGGTCGGGTCGGGTCGGGTCGAGACGAGACGAGTGAATAAAATCTCTTTATCTGGTCGGGTCGGGTAGAGAGAAAAAAAATCTTTCGCAGGTCAAGTCTAAAAATGACGTTGAATCCACTCAACCCAACTCACGAACACCCTTAACTGTGATGGATATCAGTGAGGAGTTCTTGTACTTTTTTTTGCCTAAGGTATTGGCTGGCATCAAGAGTGTTGGTTGCAAATAATAGACCATTGCATATTTTCCTTAATTATATGTAGGTTCTAGTAGTCACCAACTCCTACTAGTACTAATTACATGTTTAGGACAGGTTATTTACGTCCCCAACATATGTTATTATCCAAAAAAAAGTTGTTGCAAACGAAATTAATTTGTTTGGGTAAAATTTCAAAGAGTTGTTGATGTTAAAAATTGGTACATGAATAGGTTTTTTTCAAAAGTTAAAATTTGAGCTATTTGCAAAAAAGTTATTGAAATTATTTTTTATTTTGAGATGTAAATATTATTTTGTTCTCAATTTAATAACCTTTTTAATCAATTAAATAACTTTTTTAATTATTTTATATCTATTTTAGTAATTTAATACATAAAAATAATTCTTTTTTATATTATCCAAAACAAAACAGATTAACTTAAAATTACTTTTCAACTAATATATCTAAACATAAAATTGATTCTATTATAATTCATTATAATAATAAAAATTTATATAATAATTAATTATTAAAATAATCTAAATTTATAACTATCTCAAATACACACTAAGTTGTCTATCTAGTGATGAGAGTCAAAACATTTTAAAATAAAGTAAATACTGAATGATTTATCCTTTAACATTTTGACATGGTTCTGTTCTGGCCTTCGTTTCCTAATGACTACAAAACTTTCTAAAGGTGTGAGAGCTTTTAACGCAAGTCATAAGATCAATGTTGATTTCTTTGGCTTTAATCAGTTCATCATAGCCAAGTTACTTTGCTGCAAGGATGCAAGATAACTTGCTTTGACGTTTTGTTTTGTTTGTTTTTTCAAAGAATAGAATTTGATTTATGTAATTAGTAATTTTGGTAGTGTTCAGAAATCATCTAACGGAGCAAAAAAAAAATGCAAAAGAGAAGAAAAATTGATATGGAAATGAAAGCCAGTTATACCAGTTCATGCTTGAGATGATATAATAGAACTCTGGCTGTCCCATAATTCTGCACTGAACTACTTTTCATCGTCCCTCTCTTGCAACATTTTCGAGTCCACTTCTAAAATGATCTGTCTCAAGCCCAAGTCCCATGCTAATATTAAGCCCAGTAAGGTCCCCAAGCCTCAGCAAGCCAAGCATATATATAATATAAAATGAACCAAAGAAAGTAAAGGTAGCCTGTGTCAAAGCGGTTAGGGAAAATGTTGTAACTTTTGCATATAAAAATTGCAAATTTATTCTTTTTATAAAAAAAGACAAAAGTAACATACTTTTTTTTAATATAAAAGTTACAAGAATATTATGCAAAACATAAAAAATTTGTAATTGGTTTTAGTGAAGTTTCTAAATGACATAATGATACTCCGTTCTCTAAATTATGAATTTTTGTAAGCCCCTCAATTAAAATTTAAAACCCCTACACAAATATGAATATGGAGCAGGTTGATGGTATACCACCTAGTCTTTTGGCCTGACCTGCGCACCTTTGCTTAGCAATCACAATACCCCACAGCACACTGACTGGATAGAGAATTAGAGGGCATCTGGTTTTGTTTAGTTTATGATAGAGAACAATTATTTTTTGAATAAAACATATTTTGAAGAAATTAATTGAGGAAAAATAATATTTCAATTTGGAATAATGAATTTTGTTTGGGATTTGAGAATGTGAAATGCACGTCATTTAATATGTGTTTAGTTTAGTTATAAAAATTTTGATTATTTTAATAATAATTTATTATAATAAAATTAGTTTTATGTTTAAATATATTATTTAAAAATGAATTTAAAACAATTTTATTTTGTTTAGATGGTATAAAAAATTTATTTTTATATATTTAATTATCAAAAAAGATATAAAATAATTAAAAAAATTATGAAAAAAATTATTATAATATACTGAATTTTGTGGAAAAATTAAAATTAAAATTATCAAATATATAATAAATAATAAAAAACTTTTTCTTTTAAAAAAAGCTATTAACATAATAATAAAATCTATGCCAAAATACTCTTAGAAGTTAAGAAATGAAAATGAAGTGTGAGGCCTAAAAAGGAAACTTCTCCATTGAAAATCCCCGCTTCAGCGACACGGCACACAATTAATTGAGTGATTAAGCAAACTAATGAGGACATTGTACCATAAAAATATCTATGTCTATGTTTTAAAACAAAGAGAAATAGAAAGGCATAGCATACCTCACGAGAGAAAGGAACACCCAAGACTTTACTGAGTCCTTACGCGTCGTCTCCACCAAACCCTTCTCAGTTCTCAACCTCCAAGGTGCGCTCTTCACTCTCTACGAATCAACCCTTTTCGTTTTCGTTTTCGTTTTCGTTTCTGGGTTTAGTTTCTGGTTTTCTTTTGTGTTTGCTAGTTTTGATCCAAAAAAATTCGAATCTTCGATAACAAATTAGTTAGTGGTTATCACTTATCATCACCAAATCCAAAAAAAAAAAAAAAACAACAACATAGGTATACAAGTGCAGTTTTCTGTCTGCTGAATTTGAGAGTAAGGTAAAAGGGGTGTGTGTCTGTGTGAGAGAAATGGGTGACAATTTGATGGAAAAAGTCAGCGCCTTGGGAGAGCGCCTGAAAATTGGAGGGGCTGAGGTGGGTCGCAAGATGAGTGCGGGCATGAGTTCCATGAGCTTCAAGGTGAAGGAGTTTTTCCAGGGTCCCAACCAGGTTGATAAACTCGTCGAGGATGCTACCTCTGAGGCCCTTGATGAGCCTGATTGGGCCCTGAATCTCGATCTCTGTGACCTAATCAATAGTGAGAAGGTCAACAGTGTTGAATTGATCCGTGGAATTAAGAAACGGATCATGATCAAGAGTCCTAGGGTTCAGTACCTGGCTTTGGTCTTGCTTGAAACTTGTGTTAAGAATTGTGAGAAGGCATTCTCTGAGGTGGCAGCTGAGAGAGTCCTTGATGAGATGGTCAGGCTGATTGATGACCCTCAGACCGTTGTTAATAACCGCAACAAGGCTTTGATGATGATTGAGGCATGGGGAGAGTCCACCGGCGAGCTTCGCTATCTGCCTGTTTATGAAGAAACTTACAAGGTATATTTCCAATTTTACAGTTTTCATGCTTGTCAGCTTGATTATTTATGAGCTCTCATGAGAAACACTAAACTCAATAAGAGAAACAAAAGATGCCAATAACATGAAGTCAAGACTTGTTTGGACTGTTTCTGCTAATAAGATGTCTGGAAACTCTCTACAGAAAGTTCTAGGAGCCTTAATGAGCTTAATTATTTAGATAAGTGGTTGGTAAATTTGTCTGAGTGGAATTCCTCGTCTTGTTAGTACTTAATAATTATGAGCGTGATATTTTTTATTTTTGAACTTTCCTTGCCCGCCACTTTTCTTGTCCAGAGTCTGAAATCAAGGGGTATTCGGTTCCCTGGTCGTGACAATGAAAGCTTGGCCCCTATTTTTACTCCTCCTCGTTCAGTGTCTGCTCCAGAGGCCGACGATGTCCATCTTCCGCAGCAGATTCAGCATGATATTCCTGTGCAGAGTTTTACGCCTGAACAAACAAAGGAAGCCTTTGATGTTGCAAGAAATAGCATTGAGCTTCTTTCTACTGTGTTATCCTCTTCACCGCAACAAGATGTTTTACAGGTATTTTTTAAGTTGTGTTATGCTATTAGTTGCATTTTTTTTATGTGCCATTTTGGATGCTCTCATTTGATTTTGACAACACGTAATATATATTTTGGACTAAAGTGTGTTATTTGTGGATAGAACTTCATTTGTTTTTGCTACTAATTGCCTGGATGTTACATTGACCTTTTGCTTTATATTCACCAGACCACGACCATAGTTTTGGCATATGGTTTTGTGCTTTTAGTATATGTACTTAGCAGAGGTTATTTAAATTATGATGTTAAAATCACTGTATAAGTTTTATGATGTTATACCTGTTCTAATTTTTGGGTATTGGATCATTAACAGCATCATTCAGGAGTTCAATGACAATATTCTGCATTTCACTGTTTGGCTTTGCTGAATGCCTTATTAGAAAGGAAAAATTATTTTTGATTCAAACTTGATCAGCTGTTTGTTACAGATCCTTTGCTTTTTACTGTGAATTACCTATTAATTTACCAAATAGGTATAAATAGAAGTAAAATTTACCAAATAGGTGCAACTTAGAAAATAATTACCAAAATAGTGTAAGTCGAGGCTCTCAGCCACGACTTACATCCAAATTATTATTTTTTTATTTTTTGTATTGAAGTCATGGCTGGGAGCCACGACTTCTATGTCAAATTTAAAAAAAAAACAAAACAAAATACATAGAAGTCATGGCTCCCAGCCATGACTTCAGGATAAAAAAAAAAATCCCATGACTTACATCTAGATTATTATTTTTTTATTTTTTATACTGCAATCGTGGCTTGGAACCACGGCTTCTATGTCAAATTTAAAAAAAAAAAAAAATATATAGAAGTCGTGGCTCCCAGCCACGACTTCAGTACAAAAAAAATTCAGATGTAAGTCGTGGCTGAGAGCCATGACTTACACTATTTTGATAATTATTTTTTAAGTTATACTTATTTGGTAAATTTTGCTTCTACTTATACCTATTTGGTAAATGAGTCATGAATTACCCTTACAAAATAATATATCTGTAGATGGACTAGTTAGATGACATTGGAACGTTTTTAAACCTTCAAAGCTTGTCAGTTCGCCCTGACCCTTTCATGATCTGTTGAAACTTGAAAGATGCAGAATCATTCTTAATGAGGCACAATGGTGTTGGAAATTTTATCTGTTGAACTCCTCTCTTGGGGTGTTATCTTAACATATTTATATAAATTGTATCTAGTGAGCTACATTATTTTATTCTGACCCATCTGATGTTTATCTTGAACTTTACTGTTTAAACATTTCTGTTTTGAAACATTTTTTATAGGTCTAAAAAATATTTGTGTATATAACGTTTCATAGATATAGTGATAAAAATATTCTTGAGTGTTATCTGTAAATTAAGAGCCTTTTATTATTCTACAAATATAATTTTGAAAATTAACGAATTTATTGATATTTTCTGTTATGGTAGTGCTGATATTCTCTTTAAAGAAAAATGGGCGGCTGATACTTGCTTGGAATAGTTTTTGTAGAGGTTTTTTATTGATAACAACCAAACTGCATCTAGTTTCTGGTATTGGTCCCCCCCCCCCCGGCCATGGTAATACAAGGATGGCTATTGTTTATTTGGGTTGATTGTATGGGTTTGTTAATATGTAATGATGGGTATTGATGTGAAATATGCTATTTATTCTCCATTTACTTAACTGGGCAACACCCAAGCAAGAACTTGTCCAGTTATCCTAATATGCTTAATAGTGAAGAGAGTTACAAACCAGTCAATTTCAATTTGGTGTGTGGTGCTTTGCTAGATGATAATGTAATCATGCCCTTGTGTAATTTCTGTACACTCATCCCATTGCGGATCCCCAAAAAATGAGATTAATCAGAAAATTGAGGAAAATTGTTTTGTATTGTTTTGAGCCTGTTTTTGCTTTATTCCCTTGTGAAGAAGCTCCCCAGATGAGGAATGCATCCGTTTTGGCTATGTGAAGTTCCTTGTTAGGGAAGAAGCATATTGTATCAGGTATCGTTGAATTACAGAAATATAAATCTGATCTTTTCTTCCATCTGTAGGATGATTTGACCACCACACTTGTACAGCAGTGCCGTCAGTCCCAATCTACTGTCCTGCGAATTGTTGAAACTGCTGGGGATAATGAAGCACTGCTTTTTGAGGCCTTGAATGTTAATGATGAGATTCAGAAGGTTCTCTCTAAGTATGAAGAGTTGAAGAAGCCTACAGTTGTTCCACTTCAGCCTGAACCGGCTATGATACCTGTTGCTGTTGAGCCAGATGAGTCACCTCGTCATATTAAAGAAGATGCCTTGATTAGAAAACCAGCTGGATCAAGAGCTGGTGTCCAGGGAGGGAACAATGATGACATGATGGATGATCTTGATGAGATGATTTTTGGGAAAAAAGGTGGGGATGCATCAGATGGGGGACAAAATACAAAGAAGCAGCAATCATCGAAAGATGATCTCATCTCCTTCTAAGCTGCACTACAAATCGACCCTGAACATAGGACAGAGTGCCTTTAATTTCTTGTTACTTTTACTCTAGATGTTGATTGTGAACTTCGTTCGGAATTTCAGATTGCTTATTCCATTTTTTTCTTTTGCACATTATGTGCAACTTATGTTTGAATTATCGTATATAAGTTGTTGGCAACGCATAGATGGGAGACTTTCTGGAGAATTTCAATGAGGTTTCATTCATATTGGCTGTGGTTGCTTTTTGATCTGTTACTTAGATAACTAAGATTCTCCTTGATGTATGGACTAGCCAAACTAAAATTCATCGTCATCTACAAAGTAAGGGGTCAAGCCCATGGGCATTCCTTATATCCCACTATGACAACTAACCAATCTTCCCGTCTCAAAAAAGAAAAGCAAAAAATAAAAAAAGCTGTTGTCCAATGGAAGGGTTAGGTCCCCACAATAGTTGGTCTAATTCAAGAAGTAACTTGGGTTGAATTATGGGTCTCTTTACGAAATATAAAAGCACATTATCAGTTATAACTTACAACTTGCCAATTTTTAAAAGAGTTTTTTTAAAAATAATTATGATGTTAGCACAGATGTGGATTTATTATTTTTTTCCTTGTACTGTACAAATCTTACGAAATCTGCTTTGTCTTTATTTCAAGGCAACGTCTAGCATGCTCCCTGTTCAAGAGTGAGCATGGATGCATCCTTTATAGAAGCCGTTGGATTGTCTTAGTTTTCTATGAACGGCTTCAATAAATCACGGAGAACTAGGTAAACTGGTTAAAGGGGAGACATCCTGTGGAGAGTTGATCACCGTTTCTTGGAAAATTTGAAATTAAAATTGACCAATGTTATGAGTTAAGGATTCTTGGATCTGTGATAGTTGGTTAATTTAATACTGAAATTTGTCTGGAATCCCCTTGGGAGCAAAGAACAAGTACAAGAGGATAAACTCTGTGCTTCCTGAGGATAAAGATTATGTTTTTTACCAACAACAACAAGAAGAGAGGAGGGACAATACAAGGAAATATGTTCTTGGTTGTGCCATCTCCCATCTTTGCTTCTCTCAACAATGCCCTTCTCGGCTATGGTATGCTTTCTTTGAAAAAGTCTATGATTTTGTCATTTTTATAGAAACCGTCTTCGAGTTCCTGCTTTGACTTGGTCGTTGCTGTTGCTTCGTTTATCAACTTGTGAAGCAAACCAGTTGCTTTGTATAATAAACTAGTGCATGTCCCGTGCAACGCACGGGGTGATTTAAAAAAAAAACTATATATATTGAAGATATATGTAAAATAAAAGATTAAGTAAGTGATTGGATACAAAAATGAATACTGGATAATATTAAAAGTCTAAATTACATGTTTATAAACATACATACATGACATGATAATTAACACCTGCAAAGTGAATAAAGTAAATATGAATTAAAGAAATATTATCTTATTGATGAAAATAAATGGATAATTAACCAATCATTAACATTATAACAATAATTGATAATTGATTTATCTTATACTCGAATCTTTGGCTTTTTTACTAAACTACTATTAGTAAAAACTATTTATCAAATTGTCATTTTTTAACTATTTACCAAATTGCTATTTTTTTTAACTATTTACCAAAATGTCACTCTTTTAAACTATATACCAAATCACAATTTTACTTTTTACTACGTGGCATTTTTAATATTTTTTAAGCAGGCCCGTAGGGATCATGCGTGGTGGCGCGCATCCATCGTAAATTGCGCTAACACGCTTAGCGTAACCTACGATGGATCTGTGGCTTAAATTTACATCTACAAGATCCCTATTGTGCTTTTACATAGAAAACTTCATCCTTTGTTGGTATGCCTTTAAATTTATATAAATTATTTAAATAACTTAATAAAATTTTGTAAACGCGTTTATTAATGAATCCATACTAATTACTTTAAATAAAATATATAATATAAAATTAAAAAAGTGACAAATTTAATATGTTGGTAATATTTAATATTATTTTAGTTATTATGAAGATTTATTAATTACATAACACATGTTTTTTTTTTTTGTTAATTTTTAAAAATTTATTGTTTCAATTTATTATTCAATTTAAAAAGCGATTGAGGTATTAATTATTTGCTTTTAATTTTGTCTTTATGTATGATTTTTAATAAATGTAAAAATAATCTAATCAAATATACGTCATATCTTATTATTGAAGTTATTGAATATATTTAATTATTTTTACACAAATATTTTAAATAACATATCATAAAAATTAAATGGTATATCCTCGTAAAAGAGACGTATCACTTATAGGTTATACTTATACTTGGTTAATATAATCTTTAAAACAATCTTCGATGACTTTCCTTTTATTATTAGTCAAATCATAAGAAAAGTTAGTATTGATGATATGGACATTAAATACTTCATAAAAAACTTATTAGTCCTAAAAAGTTTTTAAATGAATTTTTTGAGTAGGATTCAGATGATAGTGAGTAGGGATTCGATCCCAATAATCCCCTCCCAAATTTTTAGTAATTCGAATTAGTAAAAATTTAAATGAGCCATTAACTCCCTAAATGTTGGATCTCCCCAAAAGCCAATGATCCTCGTTTAATGCAACCGATTACCACAATCTTTAATAAAATCTAAAACAGTTCGAAAAGCATATATAGTGTAATCTAATTAGGGTACCAAACTCACAATAAGATATTCTCAATAGTATTTTACACAAAATTACTAAATATAATCACTGAATGTCAATGAGATGGGCCCGCATCAGAATGCGGTGGCCTATGAGATGGTTCGGAAGAGGGACCTGGCTGTGATGGGTATGGTGGGTAACCTGGTGGTGGGTAAGGATATGGTGGGTAACCCTGTGGTGGGTAAGGATATGAGGGGTAACTCGGTGGCGGGTATGGATACGATGAGTAAGGGTATGGTGGGTATGGTGGGTAATATGCAGGTGGTGGGCGAGAGTAGCAGGGGTGCGTAGCGCAGTGAGGAGGAGGCCGAGTGGGGGTATGTAGCGGATGCAGCGGTGGTGGGCCGAGTCGTATCTTTGGGTAGTAGAGTGGACTCCTCGGGATGTCGAAGTCGTGTCCGAGTGTTCGCCATCCTCTCCTCCGCTCTACGCCGCGTTCCTTGTTTGCTCGACTCCTCGGGCGGCCCCGAAATGTCGTCTGCCGGTGGAGCCGGACCACTGTTCCATCGTAATGTGGTCATGCTCCCGCAATGAGTGTAGGATTTGTGTAGCGACTCTCGAGCGACAAAGTGTCGGTAGTTGAACCGAGCAAATACTTCTGCAATGTCCGCCTAATAAACAATATAATTTATGTCATTATACTTGAATACAAAATACATATAGTCACTAACGAATTAGTAAAGAGCTTACCGCATTCCCGATAGATGCGCTTGTGAGAGCAATCCAAATCGGTAATTCTTTTATACCAACGCATGTACTCGAACGCGAACCCGAGGGGTGTGACCAATGGGACTCCCTAACAACCTTCTCCCTACGACTATCCCAGTGGCTATATAAACAAGATGTGTAGCTAGCCAATCCTCATCATGCCTACCGCCAATGTAACCGAGTGCAATCGTCTGGCCGGAGCGGTCTCCGTGGAATGGGCTTGGTCAAGACCAAATCGGCGCATGACGCGGTCATCGGCCGGTGCCACTCAACAATGTGGAAACATATGAGAGGGACCACCGCCGGTAATGTGTCCTACCACCACACAAAAAGGTGGCAATGTTGTCACATGCTCATCCGTGTATGGTTGCCATATAAACCGAAAAAAGATATGCACAAAACATTAACACAAAGATATGCATAAGTAAATATCTTAAAGGAATGTAAACGAAGACATACCTCATCGTTCTTCAACTGATCGAAGAACCGACGATAATATGTAAGGACGCCAATTACAGTATCACTCAATACTTTATGTTTGCGCCACCTATTTGGTAAATGAAAGTATTGCAAACGTAAGTAAAAATATAAACAAAGTATGTCATGGAAGTAATGTAAAAATATGAAATGAAATAGAAACTTACTCCCATCCTAAGGGACGTAATTGACCACGACCAAAGATCGTAAAACACATCATGCTCATCATGGTCACTAGTGAAGGGGCAAGCCGGGGGAATATGTACCATGCCCAGTACTGCAATAAGATGCATGCACCTCCGATCTCGCGTGCGTCATATTCCGTAGCTTTACAAAGCTCTCTATACAGGTACGCCAAAACTGCAGACCCCCAGCTATACGTCCCGGCAACAGCAAAGTCCTCCAATAATGGGAGGAACATCAAGTGCACGAGCTTACCCGAATGATCGGGGCATAAGAAACCCCCAAGCAAGCGAAGTATGTAATGTCGTGCACGCTGTTGCACGTACTCATCATCATCGTCCTCAAGGACTGCAGAACACTTGGCGCCACACGGGTATGTCATGTCAATGCGTGCCCCAAATGCTATGAGCGAGGGAGTGTCATCAATCCCTAACAACCGAGCACACAACCGAGCCAATCATCCCTATGTGTAACGCCGGTGATCGCAGGCGCCATCAATGGGAAGACCCGATATGATTCCGATATCCTCCAACGTAATGGTGCACTCCCTGCAGGTGGCATGTGAAATGTATGCGTCTCTCGGGCGCCATCTCTCAACCAACGCAGAGATCGGGGGTGATCAATACCGCAATAACCCATGTGGGCAACTCCCAAGAAACCACCGCTGCGAAGATAAGGAATAATCGAACGAGGGGGTCCATATGTTTCGTCTTCGAGCACGTCTAACACGCAGTGTCGGTCCTCATGTCCCCGCCATATATCTTTGGGAAACATGGTACTCCCGCAACTCCAAAATCGAGCCGTCCTCTCAGTCCGGGGTTTACACGGAATGCCATCTGTCGCTTGTATGCCAAACAATAACAACAATTAGTATGATTATATTATTATTATAATAAATTATGATATAACCATATCATAACTATACAAGCAATGCAATATGGAAGAAATGAAGATAACACTGAGAATCAACTAACATATATAGGAGAATAGTATTCGAATACAACTGCATAGATTAGTGATACAAAACAATACAACTCGTAAATACACATCATTGCTAATACAAGATTCTGAAAAATGAAAATAGGTCTGGGATCAACTAGATGGGCGCAGTCGATGGCCCCGCTCCATCATCCCCCAAGGAACTCGATCCACCGACACGGCAAGTACGAGAATTATGTCCACGTTGATGGCATCTTGTACACGTCTGTCCTGGCCCTGCTTCGCGCCAATCCATCTCATTCTTGAGTCGGGTTGATTTTGGTCGACCTTTGGATCTAAGCAATGCACGTGGTGGCACCAAAGTGGCGTCGGGAGCTGCAAGCCACCATGGTTCAGACCGGACCGGTTCAAAGTCAAACTCATAGGCCCTATAAATGATTTCTATCCTGTAAACCCTATGAACAAGTTGGAATGGGTCAACTGCCACTGAAGCACACGCAGCAAACGCATGCGAGCAAGGATAATGCAATGCTTGAAACACCCCACAGTCACACTGCCTTTCTTCCAGGTTCAAAGTATAAGAAAGTCCACCCTGTTGTGTTACAGGATTAAAAGCCTCTTCAACCATGAACCTTGTGTTCTCTCTATTGTACCGACGAACTTGGTGTGAACTGGCCTTTGCCAGGTTTACTCTCCAGTGCTTCAATAAGTCATCACTCCAGATCTGGTTAAATTAATGGGAACAACAATATCAAACCATAAATAGATGCACGTGTGCATTTAATTAACGGATAGTACTAAGCAAATCTGTAAGCATTTAATGTGAACAACAATTTGTTTGTGGTTGTACTTAATATTGTAAAACAATATCAAACCTGGTTCAATGTCGTCAATTTCGAATTTGCCTCGTCCTTTCGATTGACGAAGTATTCTACTAACTTCGTATATGTCAATTGAACCAATGCAGTTATAGGTAGATTTCTGCTACCCTTCAACACTCCGTTAATGCACTCTGACAAATTGGTAGTCATATGACCGAATCTCAACCACCATCATACGCCAAACTCCATTTTTCTTTTGGAATTCCGTTAATCCAATTTGCCATCTCCGTTGTAACTTTAAGCTTCTCTAGCCTAGCATCAAACTTTATTGCGATTAGTTTATATCCTGATACATCGAATAACTTGGGTTAGTATTACAACCTAACTAGTATTAGCGACAAAATTAGAATATAAGTAGAAAATGTAAAGTACCTGTGTTAATAAAAAATCTTTTCAACTCCTTGTTCTGAAATTTGGAGTTAAAATTGGAACCAATATGCCGTATGCAGAAGACATGATATGCATTCGGAGGCTGCCATCCAAGATTTTCATTTGCCACTGATTGTAAGATGCCTCGATGTCGATCAGAGATCAAACACAAGCCCTCTTGTTGGGTTACATACAATCTCAGGTGGGCTAAGAACCAACTCCAAGCATCCTTGGTTTCCCCCTCCACAATGGCAAATGCAATAGGCAGAGGTTTTCTGTCTCCATCTTGAGTTGTTGCAATCAACAACTTATGACGATACTTGCCATACAAATGAGTGGCATCAATCTGAATGATGGGCTTACAATATCGGAAGCCAACCACACATAGTCTAAATGTCCAGAATAATCGACAAAAGACTCTTTTTGAATGATCGAGTCGGTTATTCACAAAACATTCCTCGTCTTGCAACTCCACCACTGTGCCTTCCATGTCTCTCTTCATGGCTGCTAGCTATCTGGGCAACACCTCATAAGATTTGTCTCAATCCCCAAAAACATTCACAATAGCCATTTGTTTTGCCTTCCAAGCCTTTCGATATGAAACTTAGTAACCAAATTGGCTTCGAATCCGTTCAATAATTAAAGATACGGGTGCATCGGGTTTTGTTCTGACTAACTCCAATATGCAAGAGCAGATCAAACGAGAGTCCAACTTCTGGTGATCTAATGACATAGATAGGTTTATGCAACTATGAGGTCCATTATATTTTGTAATCTGCCACGTATTCGACCTCCTGCTTTGTATGGCTCTAAGTCTCCAACTACAACCTTCATCAAAATTAGGGCATTTGGAAGTCAGTCTTCGTGAATCAGAGTCTTCAATCTTGTACTCTTGATGCCTGTGAATGGAATATTGTCTGAGAGCTAACTTCACTGAATCTTTTGATGAAAATTGCAAGCCAACATAGAATTCATCACCCATGCTCCAAGTCCCACGAGTGTCTAACTCAGGCAAGTTATCAGGATTATTCAATGCAACCTAGTTAATTTGAGAAAACTGAGGGCATGGTGGCACAAACACGGATTCAGGTCCCCGAGGCATAAATATGGATTGAGGAGCAATCGCCAATGGAACCTGTAAATTTTCTTCGGCATCAAAGTTTTCTGCCTCTATGTCGGTGTCTCGAATCGTCGCCCTCGGCCTACTTGTTCTTCGTCTTCACTTGACTCCCATACTGCATCTCGACAAGTGGGTTATCGAGTTCAACCATTGCACCACCAATAACGATCATATTGCATGACTCAACTTGATTAGACGGACCAACTTGACCTTCATTTCACCAGGAGCTTCAAAGATGCTCTTCTTGCCCACTTGTTTCTACCTCCACATACAACTCCATAGACGCCATGTTCGGAGTTTGACGTAAAGAATCTATCATGTACTTTACATCATCATCGTCTTCTATTGGAAGCCCTACCCATCTCCACGGATTGAAGCATTGCGGACACCGATAGACAACTTTTGACACATGTTGGTTTGCTTGAAGCCTCAACTTTGAATGGATCTTAGTTTTCAACCCATCCAAAGTCATGTCGGCTGTGATCACAATAGGCCTAGGAGGAGGACCTCGATACATGACACCCTCTTCACCATCATACATTGTCCCATTGAAGTAAATGTGCACATTTAGCGATTTTGTCATGTTAACTCCAATTCTGAACAATAACAATTCAACACATTTATTTAATATATTAAACATCAATTACAATATTAATCGGACATATATACTAGGGTAAAAATATTTATAACGATGTATAATAATGTATTACATATATTTATTCAATATAGTAACAATCAACTATAATATTCAATACGCTTATTTATGTAAAAAAAATTTCTAAAGTCAAATATTTTGAATTAAGCTACATTTACTAATGTAAGTCATGTCAAAGATATATATCCTACTCGATTACCTATAAAATAATTATCCATATAATTTAGACTACATATCATACAACTTCATTATTCATTAGTCAATAAAAATATTAAATTACAATTAACACTAACCTACTAAAAAGTAATCAACAAATAATAAATAAACTATTTAACTATTGAAAGAGATACTTACAGTGTGAAGGAATACAATCTAAAGTTGATCACAAATAATGATCCTGACACCACTTCTCGTAAGAATTGAGAGAGTTCAGAGTGTTTAGAGAGAAGAAATTTGTAGAGAGATAGTGAGAATTTAGGAAGTGCTTAGGATGGCACGAATGGGGGAGGGGGTGTGGGGATATATACTAGGGTTACGCCACCCTTGTTGGCTTATTCTGCTTGCTTGCGCCAACAAGGGTGGCGCTTTCAGTGTCAAGGCCAACCAGGATGCGCCAGCCTACGTGGCGTATCCTGGTTGGCCAGAAAATATTAAACAATGCCACGTAAGCCAAAAGGGTGGCAGTTTGGTATATAGTTTCAAAATAGTGGCATTTTGATAAATAGTTAAAAAAATGGCAATTTGGTAAATAGTTAAAAAAATGACAATTTGATAAATAGTTTTACTAACAGTGGCAGTTTAGTAAAAAAGTCCGAATCTTTTGCAAAACTTCTTTGTAAACAATATTATTCGTTGTTTGACATAAATTACCATGTTCATCTAAAATAAAAAATTTCAAATCATTCCTTGCCTTGACTCTTGAAACTGCTACATACAATTGGTCATGTGTGAAAACAGCCTTGGTAAGAAGATTTTAACATGTGACAAGGTTTGCCCTTGGCTTTTGTTAATAGTCATTGCAAAACAAACAGTTAAAGAAAATTGCCTTCTTTGAAATTTTATTGGCATTTTAGGATCTGATGGTATCAAATTCATTCGAGGAATATATATTTTCTCACTAATTTGTTTCCCTGTTACTATTGTTGCTCTAATAACATTGTTTCCCAAGTCATCAATAATCAATCTCGTCCCATTACAAAGACCTAATGCTTGATCAATATTTTTGAGAAGCATTACCGGAACCCCCTTTTTCTGAGTAAGTCTATGATTTGACATGCCCAAACACTTTATCTCATTCAAAAATTCAGTTATAAACCGTTCTGCTTCGATACCAACATCTTCATCAGCTAATGAGATAAAATCTAAACTAAGATATTCCTTAGCGTCTGTAGGAATACTGGAAAGAATGAATTGATTAACTTGTTCCACAACTTCAAGAGTTGGTACAAGAATTGCTTTATCCTCAAAAAACTTAAAATCTTTCATATTTTCAATCAATTTGGGATAAGCAAAATCAACAATGCCTGCAATATGGTTGTCTGATTGCATTAACAAAAGATCATGTGGGATTTCTATTTCTGCTTCCCCTTCATTGTCACTTCCCAATTCACCATCGCCAAGTTTAATAATCCATTCTGCAAAAGACTTAACCTCGTCAAGATTTAAGTTATTGGATCCTGTTTGTAATCTCATGTTCTTAGTCAATGTTAAAACCTTGCATTGATTCCACAACTTTGAGGAATTTACAGTTGTCATGACAATATCTTCTTTACTGCCTTTAGGAATAACTGGTAATATTTTCCTGAAATCTCCTCCAAAAACAACAACTTTTCCTCCAAAAAGTTGGTCACTATAAATTTCATGACAAAATTTCGTAATATCTCGCATAGTTCTACTAAGAGCCTCAAAAGCCCATTTACTTATCATTGGTGTTTCATCCCAAATAATTAAACTTGTATGACAAAGCAGTTCTGCCTTAAAGCTACCTTGTTTAATATTGCAGGTAGACTCTTCAGTGTGAGAGAATAGTATTGGGAATTTGACTGAGTTGTTCTTCCACCTGGAAGAAGAAGAGAAGCAATACCACTTGAAGCAACCTTTAGAACAACTTTTCCTTCTGAACGAAGAGCTGTTGACAAAGTTTTCTACACAAAAGTCTTACCTGTACCCCCATATCCATAAACAAATAAAAAAACCTCCTTTTCCAACATTAACAACATCAATAACTTGATTATATATACTTTTTTGCTCATTTGTGAAAAGAGAAAAATACCTTTGATGATCTGCAAGCATCTCTTGTCTATTGTAATTTAGCTCATCGACCAATAATTTATTCTCGAATTGATTTATTGGAGAGTTTGAGGGTAATGACATACAATCAAAATCCTTCAATGATATGCAGCATCTTTTCTATCTCAATCAAGCACAAATTCTTCAAATCATCATTTCCAATTTCTAAATCTGTAGAAGTAAAAAAATGATAAGTATAAACATTATGAAAAATAGATGTGAAAATTAAAAATATAAAAATAATTTACCTTTGTTATTCAACATAATTTTCCTTTGGTAAAGTATTCCATCAGCTAAATATTCCCATGTTTGCTCCTAGATAAAAGATGGCCTACTCATTGTGTTTGACACCAACAATGTTACAAAAAGATTCCTTAGATAATGCCCAGATGCCATTTTTTATAGTTTCTTTAATCCCATCAATGAATTCTTTTTGTCATCTGATAACAATCCCAAAGCATAACATGCTTTTTGAAATTTTTCATAAGTATGACCATTGACTGTCCTTATACTTTCAAAATTGGTACATCCTGTTTGTAAGGTTAACAGAAGTCTCATGTAATACAACTCCCCTGTACCTGGAGGTACAAAATGTAACCTCCATATTGATTGGCCTTTTTTTTCCTTGGAAACCATTGATGCTTCTCCTTATTATAAACAAAATGGATAAGAAATTGACCATATGCCAAATTTCTTCCCTCAGGATAAAATTTGTTTACTTCTATCCAAGCTAAAAACATTGTTGACTTTTCCTTGTTCTTTGTAACAACTTCATCAATCTTATCATTGTCCTTAAAGATAATTGATTGCTTATTAGGAAGATGAAAAGTCAATCTTTGTACAGGAGGTCATCTACTATGAATTTCAAAACCAAAAATTCTTCATATTGACTCACATGGAGATAGATACCTACAATCATAATATTGTTGAATCTCATCAACAACATGGATGTGTTGATCACAATCAAGTTCAGATGATACTGAAATAGTAACTCGATCTGGTCCTTTATTCACGTACTTAAATAAGTATTTGATTGAGTTAGATTTATTGCAAAACTCTATATTAATATGAGTTTGATATTTCATGAACAACTTTGGGTTGTAAGGAACGACATACCTATTGTCTAGTTCTACTCTTTTTCTTGAGGTTATGATTCCTGTATCTCTTCTTCAGTATATTGGATATCTATCAGCATTAAATGAAGTTATTTCTACAAATTTCTTTAGGAAAAACTTTGAACATTTGCGTTCCTTCATGCAAGGTGAACTTCTATTTGCAGCTCCACATGGACCATGCATCATGAATAAGGAAACAACGTTAAAAAGTTTAGGAAACTTGAGTTTGTCAAGCAATTCAGCAGAAATGACATTATCAATTAAATCAATAGTTTCCAACTTGTCATCTAGGTGTAACCATAGCAAAATATGAGCATGAGGGAGTCCTCTATTTTGAAACTCAATGGTATACATGCCTGTTAAACAAAATGAATTATTTTATTTATAAAATATAATTTTATTTAATGAAATATCACACTTAATGAACATAATTAGAAACACGTACCAGCAATGACTTTGCCAAAGAAAAGACCTCTTTTGAAATCAGACATCATTTGGTCTAATTTAATCTGGAAAACTCTACATAAGACATCTGGCCTATCATCTGCTGAAAGATTCCAAGAACAAACAAATCAACGTATTTCTGGCCATTTTGGGTTGCATGTCACGGTGATGAATAAATCTGGATATTCAAATTTCTTACAAATTGCCATTGCATCTTGACAGTTATTGAACATAGATCGCATGCCACCAGTAAAAGATGAAGGAAGAATAATACGCATTCCAATTGTAGTAGAATTTATTTCACCTCTGTGGACCGCTTCTTCTAAACCATTAAGGATATCTGATCTCAATGAACTTTGATTAGTTCTAATAAAAGATAATCTTTGAGCTTATATAATTGAGTAACTGTCAACTAAGAATTGCTGAAAAAATCTTCTAGCATTTATAACAGCTCCAAACTCATATTCTCTCTCTTGAATCCTTAAAGTAACAAACTCTCGTAGAGAAACTTTTGTTCTCTTTTTGTTTGTATCTTGTTCTATACATTCTCGAATAGATATGTCCTCTTGATATCCATCCTCTACGTAAGGGAATAAAATAGGATATTATAATGGAATAAAAGTTGGATGAGTTTCATGTATTCTTTTCAAAACATCATTGTAACATTCAACTATAATATCTCTTCCAATGTCTAAATTATCAAAATCTCCAACTATAAAAGCTGCAACCTCATCAGCTGTTGGAAGATTGTACATTCTTACGTCTCGAAACCGATTTCGAAATAATCTCAAAGATAACTTTATGAATTGGCTAGATTCATAATGGTCTTTAACCCTTCTAAAGGAATGGTCTAACACATTATATTTATCTACCATTTCTTTCAAATCTTATACTATAGAATGATCCAGAAATTTGGTGTTGCTGCTAGCACTGCAACAAAACTAAGTATTAGATGTATGATAATGTATAATGGATGAACTTAGAATAACAAATAGTCATATATTCAAAGAGAAAAAATATTTGTTACTTGTTTACCTGAATGATGTCATTCTGTTGGAAATCTCATTTTGAGTATCATATATATACAGTTGAGCAAACTTTGGTTTGCTCCTTTCTTGTGAAAGTAATGATCCAATTCTATGATAGTTTTGGGGAGGTCCAGAATGATCCAGAAATTTGGTGTTGCTGCTAGCACTGCAACAAAACTAAGTATTAGATGTATGATAATGTATAATGGATGAACTTAAAATAACAAATAGTCATATATTCAAAGAGAAAAAATATTTGATACTTGTTTACCTGAATGGTGTCATTCTGTTGGAAATCTCATTTTAAGTATCATATATATACAGTTGAGCAAACTTTGGTTTGTTCCCTTCTTGGGGAGGTCCAGAACCATCATTTAAAGAGTTGTCAACTTTACCCCCAATTGAAGTAAATGAGAATATACTATTATATTGTCGAATATTTTGAAGGAAATTGAAACTTCTGTCATCATTGTTATTCAAGAGATTCCAAAGCAGATCAAGAGGTTTTTGTAACAATGGCAACCATATTTTTCCTTTCATACAACATATTGAGAAGTCTGGTTTAAGTGGTCTTTTTGATTTTTCAGATCTCTCTTCATACCATACTAAAGCCCCACAAAACTCACAGCAATAATTGCAAATTCTAAAGTCACAACATTCTTGAATGAAAAAAATACAATATAAATATATTGAACAAATGATTTAAAAAAATTTATCTGAACTTCAAATATAAACAAATTAAAAGTACCTTATTGCTCACTTTCTTCAAATAAAACATGATCAAAAGTTGACTTTGATCCTTGAAACACATTATAAGAGCTTTGATCAATATTGAATATCTGAACATCAACAACACCTGTGTTGAAAATGTAAATCCTAAGTCCAAATGGATCTTCAACAAAAGATACACAAAAGTACATTTTAATTTTTAAAAAACCTTCATCAGTACTTTGTGATAGTATTTTATCCTTTTCATTTAGAATAGAATCATCAAAACCATTCCACCTTAATCCATTAATAACAAAACTTCTTTGCGAAACACACATTACTAATTTGACTTTAGAACTTAGGTGAAATAGGCCAGATTCAGGAGTGACGTAACCTATAAGAAATACATAAGCATCAATTTAAAATATAAAATAATAGCCATAAAATTAAGTAATAATAGTCAACTAATAAAGAACAAATCTATAATATAAATTACCTTCAATGTTGATTGAGGATGATGATGAAGGTATTTCTGTTTTTGAAGATCCATTTAAACCATTCAATATATTTTCTTTAATGAGTGTACCATTTTTTATGGTATACTTTCCAGAGGTAATTAGAGATATACTTTCAATGACAACTAGATTTGTTTTCGAATTCCCTTATTGAAATCGAACAATATAAATATATTGAACAAATAATTGAATAAAAAAATTTTGAACTTCAAATATAAACTACCTTCATCTGTACTTGTTGATAGTATTTTATCCATCCTAATTTGAATAGAATCATGAGAACCATTGCCCCTCAATCCATTAATAACACAGTTTCATTGCAAAATAGGGTTTCCTAATCTTACTTTAGAACTTGGGTGGAAAAGCATAGGTTCAAGAGTGGGGTAACCTCTAGTGAACACACAACAATAAATTCAAACTATTAGATTGTAACAAAAAAAGTAAGTAACAATATAGAACTAATGAACGTCACAGTAAAATTCTTACTACCTTTAGTGTTGAATGTTGATGATGATGATAGTTTTTCTTGTTTTGAAGATCCATTAAAACCATCCAATGTGATTCGCTTAATGATTGAACCAAATTTTATGGTATACTTTCTAGCAGCATTTGGAGATATATTGTCAATGACAACAGGTTTTGGTTTTTAATTGCCTATAAAATACAATTTAGTTTGCATTTAACAAAGATCAATTATTCCTAATTTAAGACATTAATGCAATTTAGGTTTTCATAAAGACACTTACTATTTGACATATCAGTTAATGGAGAACGGTTCTCAATATACCATAGTAAATTACTTTTCCTTTCTTCCTTCTCATTTGGAACATTTATCCCTGTAAAAGTTTTTGAAACTTATCACATTAGTTACTCCTTAACCACATAAATACATAAAGGCAATCTCTATTCTCTTTGAACATGAATAAATAAAAAAATGCACACGAAACTTATGAGAAACTGTTAAGAAATTATCGTAAGCATATTACATAGTTTAGTTTCATTGGTTTGAAAATAATCAATCCATATGTTTTTTACATGAAAAATGAAGAACCAACATGTGGAATCTTAATCATCCATTCCCTACGAACTTAAGAAACTGATTCATGGAAGGAAGAGGATTAAAAAACAATGAAAGACCAAATTTGTAACAATAGAAGCAGCATACATGAATTTTTGTTAATGACAGAGGTGAATTAAATATAAGAGCAGAATTGTTAATACCACTTATGTTACTGGTTGAGATGTGAGATTTATGAAATTTTTTGGTCATTGGTCTCTTCCTGACTCCTGCATTTAAAAAAATTATAAATACAAAGAGAAAAAATTTGTAAATGCAAAGAGTAAATTTTTTATAAAAACCCAATAACAAAGAAAATCAATTACCTTCATTTTCTGTGTTGATTTCCCTTCTTGCATTTAAAATTTGTTTCCTTTTCGCCCTTGTATCCTTTTAACCATCCAAAGTTGGTTCCTTCATCTTTGAGAAAATTACTCTTTCAAAATAGAAAGCTCATACGCTCACTAAAACATAGTTTGCTTTAATCCCTAGTTGAAGATACACGAAGAGACAACATTGTAGATTAATATCCCATTTTAAAAAAAAAAAAAGTGTATCCCAGCACATAATAGCCTCAACCAAGTTGCCTGAAAAAAAAATGGATGAACCAAACATATTTGTAACAAAGATTTATCCTAAGTTGCCTTAACAGACTGGTTGAAAGAAGAGAAACTTAAAATCAAAATAGCAAGGACATTGCCTTTACTAATGATGGACAATTTTAAACTGAAAACAACATTGCAATTAAAATTTTAATAAGAAAAACAAACCTCGTTTGTGATTGAATGAGAATAATGAACTAGTTCCAGGCAACAATCAACGTTGCTGGTTGAATGAGAATGAAGAGTTGGCTCTAGGCAAGAATAAATGTTGCTGGTTATCAGCAATGGAAGCAATAAATGGTTACAGAGAATAAAGGATTGGTAAAGGAAACGTATCCAGAGGAAAACTAAATTTTGAGGAGAGTTCAAAAGGCATGTGTGTAAAACGTTGAATACATGCCAAAAGTGTCCTTAACTTTTTCTCTCTTTTCTCGCAAATGGGCAGAAGTACGCACGGGAAAGATAAACTTTTTATTGTTTGACTAACAATTACTTCAACTTAAAGTTGTTTAAATATAGTTATGGGAGGTTGTATATTTTAAATTTAGAAATTTTTAATAAAAGATATATTGGATATTAATAGCTTATTTTTTTTTAAAAAATAAAATCATTTCGGGCAATAGAAAAAAAAATTAAAAAAAAAGTTATAGCATATGAATAAGTTGGGAATTTTTTAAAAATAAAACATTTTTTGGGCAATTTAAAATAAATTTTAATCTGAAAAATGTTATAGCATATTAATAAGGTGTTGACTTTTTTGAAAAATAAATGAATTTTTGGGCAATTGAAAATAAAATTGTAATAAAAAATTGGAGTTGGATAAACAAGTAAATATAAAAAAAATTTGTAGTATACATAATGAAAAATCAAATTCATGATGAGTAATTAAAGTATTTTTAAATTGTTCTAATTACGTAATGACATAAGAAAATAATCATTTTGATCAAAAGTAACATGTATAAAAAAATTACCACGTACAACAATCTAATGGGATATTGTGAGCATCAATCAAGTTAATAAAATAAACTTTAAATTATAGCCAAAAAATATGACCATTCAACTGTCTTAATGAAACATGGTGTACAAACCATATCAATCCAAAAAGATAAAATTACAAATGAAAAAACAAATATTCAAAAAACAGTAAGGTTTTTCATTACATCAGCCAAATTGTTTAAATTATGGCAAATGTTAAAGCCTCATCTGCCTTATGCACAAAAAGTTGAACCACAGAACCACCATTCAAGTTGTTTGCAACACAAAATTGAACCTATGATTTGGTTATGAAGAATTCTGTGTTGTTCCTTCTTCCAATCCACCTTAAATTGCAAATAAAGCTCCTCCCTTTCCCATCTTGGATAATATATTTTGTAGGTTTACTCTTAAGGGCTTCACATGCAAACTCCATTGGCAGATTCTAACATAAAGAACAACATTCAAAAATTAAATTAAAGAACCAAAAGTATTATGTTTAAAATTATGAGGAATATACACATCAATCACTTACCATTGAATTATTAGTGGTATGTGGTTGAGTCAGAGTAAGCACACATTTCTTAGCCATTCTCAGGCCCATAGGAACAACTTCAGGGACTTCAGAACTACTACTATCATCATACAAAAATGAAATTCCAACTTCAAAGACAGTTGGAGGAAATGGATATTGAATCTCCTTAAATTTTCTATCCTCAATTATGATGTCGAATTCTGAATTCCCAATATAAAAAAACTTCATCCAACCACCATTAGGAAGGTGGTAATTGTTGATAACATCAAACCATCCATGGGTAAAGTAAGCAGTTTCCTCCAACTTAGAAATAATCAAGTGGGTAATATTTTCAAGAGGGTCCTTTTAAAAAAACACGACGTTGGAGGTCATTTTTAAAATCCTTATAAAACATTTTGGGTAGCTCATCAAGCTCCTGAGTAATAAAATTAAATGAATTGGCAGAGTATTAAAAGTAAAATATTTAAATAAATAGATTTAAGTAAACATAGAGTAAAGTTAGGACAAATTGAGTAACTTACAACATCTGGATCCAATGGCAACATAAGCCACCTGTAACGCTTGTTGGATGCCATAAAGTACGTTAAAAAAAGATGAAGTCAAAATAATTTTTTGAACAACATAATAAACAATATTCCTTTATCAGTTTTTTGTACAACACAAAAAAAAATATAGAAACAGATTATCCAACATTGAGAAAAAGGTAATATCTGCTTATATGGTAATTAAAAAAAGAAATTTTTTAAATATTATTTTTAGAGATACCTATCAAAGATAAAAAAAAATATGGAAACATATTATAAACACGAAGCAAAGGCAAAACTTTTTAACTACATAATATCATTTTCAGAACACATAATAGAAACGCAAAGACAATTTGTTTAATGAATGACACAATTGATATATACAAAAACCAAATATGTATGATTAAATGGATAGTTATTAGTGTGATTAAAGCAACATATGTATATATCAATTACCCAACAAAAAAAAAATCTACAAACAAATTATCCAACATAGGGGAAAAGGTAATTTTTGCTTATATGGTAATTAAAAAATATAAAAATATATCATTTTGCATAGATACATGTCAAAGAAACAAAACATGGAAACAGATTATATATCACAAAGCAAAAGCAGATGTTTATAACTACATAATATCATTTACAGAACACATAATCCAAACAGGAAGACTATTTCTTTAATGAATGACATAATAAAATTTATACAGGAACCAAATATATATGATTAGGTGAATAATTAAGAGTGTGATTAAAGGAACAAATATATCAATTGCCCAACAAAAAAAAATCTACAAACAGATTATCCAACATAAGAAAAAATGTAATTTTTGCTTATATGGTATTTAAAAAAATAAAATTTTAAAATTATCTTTTTCGTAGATACCTGTCAAAGAAACAAAACATGGAAATAGATTATAAACACAAACCAAAGGCAAAAGTTTATAATTTCAAACCAAATCCATAAGTGAAATATTTGACAGTAAGATAAAAAGAAAAATAAAAAGAAAAAAAATTCAAAAGTAATAGTTGTGAACAAGTAGAACGAAATAATGGTTTACATAGTAGAAGAAAGTAAATATGAGAAAGCAGGAGTTAATGGGATGAGATGTTACAAAATTTCAAATGGAACATATTTGAATAGTTAGAAGTATGATGGTAGGGAAAACATTTATATATGAATTGTACAAAAGAAAAAATCAATTGTAGAAAACAAAAAGTCTATTACACGGAGTAAAGAACTAATTTTTGTTTAGATGGGGAGATAAACATGCAAAAGGTTTATATACACAAAGATGGACATAGATTAAGATACGTAGAGATAGTAATACCTGTAAAAAGGTTGAAGAAATGTTGACAGTGGTTCGAATCAATGCAATGTGAGAGGGTGGAAGACAACATGAAGCAAATATATATGATTAAATGAATACATAATGGTGTCATTAAAGGAACAAATATATGAATTGCCCAACAAAGAAAATTGTACAACACCTTATCCAACAAAGGAAAAAAGGTAATTTGTACTTATATGGTAATTAAAAAAAGAAAGAATCAATAGTATCCTTCTCGTAGTTACCTGCCAAAGAAACAAAACATGCAAACATATTATATGTCACTAATCAAAGGCAGAAGTTTATAACTACATAATATCATTTTCAGAACACATAATCAATTAAAACAACAAAATTGTTTCTTTAATGAATGACATAATAAAAATTATATAGGAACTAAATATATATGATTAGATAAATAATTAAGAGTGTGATTAAAGGAACAAATATATCAATTGGCCAACAAAAAAAAAACTCTTCAAACAGATAATCCAAAAAATAAAAAATATCATTTTCAGAGATACCTGTCAAACATTTGTAACATGGAAACAAATTATAACCACAAAGCAAAGGTAGAAATTTATAATTTCAAACCAAAACTTGAAGTGAAATATTTGATAGCAAGATAAAAAGAAAAATAAAATGTAAAAAAAATTCAAAAGTAATAGTTTTGAAGTTAAGTAGAACGAAAATTTGGTTTACATAGGAGAAGAAAGTAAATCTAAGAAGCGAGGAGTTAATGGGATGAAATTTTACAAAATTTCAACCGGAACATATTTGAATAGTTAGAAGTATGATGGTAGGGAAAACGTGTATATATGAATCACACAAAACATAAAAACAATTGCAGAAAATAAAAAATCTAATACACAGAGTAAATAACTAATTTTTGTTTAGATGGGGAGATAAACATGCAAAAGAATTATATGTACAAAGATGGGCACATATTAGAATAGGTAGAGATAGTAATACCTGAAAAAAGGTTGAAGAAATGTTGATAGTAGTTCAAATCAAGGTACACTTACAGAGGATATTGAAGGCAAAGTGAGAGGGTGGAAGACAACAGGTTGAAAGGAACCCTATTTTTGACCAAAACAGAGCCCTAAATAGCACCGTCCATTGATTGAAGATAGATGTCGTTTCGGATGGCCATCATAGGCAAAATATTGCATACGAACCATCCCTCATCGTGATTGAGAATGTAGGCGAGTGTAATAAAAAATTGTGATACATTAGTTGATTACAACAAATATCTGGAAATGAGAGAGCATGGACTGGGATGTTGGAAACGAAAAGTTTGGAGAAGTACAAATGAATAGAACACTCAAAAGAAGAAGTTTAAAGGACAGCTATTTTGGATATAAGTGTAAAGTAAATAATTTGCAAAAAAATTATACAACTAATATGGAAAATTAAAAGATATTTGTATAGTAACATTTTAAGAGTTAATGATTTAATTTTTATTTTATTTTTTAGTAATCATATTATAATAAATGCTGCACAAAAGAGATTATATTTAAATAAATTGATTAATTATATTTGATTGGAAAAAATGGTTTACGTTGTATAAAAAAAAATATGTATGTATAATATAATAACATAAATTGAATAATATTAATCAATTGTATAGAACTTGAAGTTAAAAATCGTATAATAAGATTCTAAAATCAGATAAAAAAGTTCATTCATGTATAAAGATTTCAAAATATTAAATTTGTTAAAATAGGCCCATTAAAATACATACGGACTTGATTACATCAACTAAAAGTATAAACATAAAAAATGGGCCACTAAAAAAATAATAGCCAGTATTACATGATGAAAATCCTATATCCTATATATATAGTATACAAATTATACTTATGGGCAATATGGGCAACGTTATTTTATGGGCAAAAAGTCATGGTAAATAGCTACTTATGAAGATGAAAGAAAAAATGAAAAAATTATTTTATGGGCAACGTTACAAATATTAGCATTATTTTATGCTTATGATTGCTAAAAAAATTACTTTAAAAATTATTAACATTGATTGATATTAAATTTAAGGAAAGTTTCGAAATTGAAGGTGTTTGCATTAATAAAAGATGAATTTTTAATTGTCATTAATATTTATTTTTTGGTGAGAGATGAATACAGGATTAATGCTTATAATAAGTCTTTTTTTTTCTCCTCTTTCAAGCAAGTTCTTAAACTCCAAACTGAAAATTGTAAAATGAGATTAAGAATTCAAATAAAAAACTTTATTCATATATGAAGATTACAAAATATGAAGTTTGATAAAATGGGCCATTAAATTATTTATGGCCTTGATTACATCAAGTAATGGTAAAAACAATGGCCACTGTTACGTGAAGAAATTCTATATACACAAATGCTTACGTGAAGAAATTCTATATACACAAATGCTACTCATAGTTAAGCCCAAAAAAGAAAAAGAAAATACAGACGTACAACCCATTGATTAGGATGAAGAAAAAATATGTATTTAATGCTTATACTAAGTCAGATATTCCTACTCCAACTTCAAGCACCTTCTTCCACTCTAAGCAATTCCATATTCCAAAAGGAACTCTGAGCCCTATAAGATGTTAACAGCAAGTAAGTTGATGTTAAACATTAAAAAAAAAAGGAACAGGTACTAAATATAATGTTATTAAGAGTTGAATGAATTTAATTTACCTGTATAAGATATCCACATCAGAAACTTATAAAACAAAATGATATACTTCAGCATATTAGATTAGCAACATAATAGAATTAGATAAAAATCTGCCAAACTTTAATTAAATAGTAATGGTCTCATTTACTGCCAATAACCAACAGAAACACTTAATTTCAAAGTTCTACCTCAAATAGGCGTTCAATGTCCTATAAAATACTCAAAAAGGAAATCACATCCCTGTTCACATACAATAATGTCCAATCAAAATTCATACACTAAAAAATCAAAGTGTTTTGATCAATCCTTTTCAATTTTCACTTGCTTAAACTTTGTGGTAGACATAACAGCATTTCCATTGGCACTGTACTCCTCAGCAGACCTCTTATCACCACAAACATTCAACTCCATGCACTCAAGTTGGGAATTCAAACATATCTCACTGTCACAAAACTGTAACATTAAATCCTGTAAAAAAATCAATCAATTAGTAGTATACAATACATATAAAAATTGAAACACAAAATGTATACTAAACAAATACCATAGTAACACCAGAATCAACTTCTGGTATGTCAGTAGCAATGTTAATTTCACTAATAGAAACACCTTTTGTCATAACAGCCTAGACATATAAAGTTTAGCCTAATAGTTAGAACAATAGTCATTAGTAAAAGAAAGAAAAAACAAAAAGAACAAAATAATATATAAACTAAACCTCCTTTGGGGTCATAGCAGATTCAGACTATATGAATTTGGTTATGATTGCCACATCATCACACACACATTTCACACGAAAAGATAGCTCAAATTGAGAAGCAGTGTTACATTTTGTCTCAACCTTAAAGATGAATGATTTGTCAATCCAGACATCAAACTCTGGAGGATACAGGGAATCTTTTTTATTCTGTTTATGAATATAAAAAACATAAATTATAAGAAATGGGTTGATACCAATTAAGTGAATGCAAAAATTAGTGAAATAAAATTTGAAAATAATTACCTTCTGAAAGAGATCCAACATCTCAGTGCAGGACCTCTTGAGCAAATAAGAAGCATCTCGATCAAATAGCACAAAGGTTGCACAATCAGAATCATCAATCACTCTTAACTTAATCCTATACCTAACAAACATAAATTTAAGGAGTCAGTATAAGTTAAAGAACTGACAATTAATAAAGCAAACTATAAGTCAATCATTTAGAATACAATATACAAACCTTAGAAAAACATTCACTACATGACAATAGCAGGAATCACATTAATACATGCCACTGTCAAGAGTTACTGCCTTGTTGCATTTGCATGCAGTATACCACCAATCACTACCCTTGATTATGTGTTTTGCAATAGCTAGAACAATACAAAATCCTTCCTAAAATTATTTAAAAAATATAATATAAGACATTACATATCAGATCATACTTTATATTAAAATCCATATACAAACAACCACCTAAAGAGTATAACAAATACCTCTTTAACGTCCTTTAATTGTTCAATAGACATCCTAGGCGTCAATATGAGGAAATCATCCTCGACAGAAATATTTGGAGATTCAGTTAAATGAGACAAAGCTTGGGAAGGTTCATCTCTAAGCAAAGGCAACCTAAATGAACATAATTAGGTTATAAAAAGTTTCATGATTTTCGAATTGAAAAAAAAATACAACTCAATAAATAACAAATTAACAGAAAATAAAACCTTTTTCGGAAGTCAGCAACCTCTGAAATGTCAGGATTGAAGAGAATCCTAGTTGCATGCATTACATTTTGTAAAATAGTCTTCCCTATTAATTGAATAATGATAGCTTAAAAAATAATGTTACAAATTGATACCAATGATTATCAAATAAATTTGGATCAATAAGAATAGAATTTTAAGAAAAACCTTTGAAAGTTTTAACTTTGGCAAACTGGATAATGAGTACAGGTTGCACAACATCACCAACAACAAGGAATGTAGTTAAATCATCAACATAGGAGCCGAACAAAGCACACTCAATTTTCACACTGAAATGATGAAATTAAGATTAATTCAACAAAGTATTTGACAGGAAAACAGAGATAAAGAGTATTTCATAACATCTATATTAAATCCTTACCTATCAACATCTAACTCAATCACAATCATCTTTGTTCTTTTTCCATAATTATCATATTCTCGTTCAGTCCCAACCGCAGATAGCAATCCAATAACGTCTAATAATTGTAAAAGGTCAGTTGTTATTGAAAAAAATACAACAAATATCAATGAAAATATAAATTGAAATGGATATGGAAACAATACCAACTAAGATTCCCATTTCGTCATTGGAACCAAATATATCCTCTAACGCTAGTAAAAACAGTCCATATAAGGGGATCAATCTAGAGTTTGAAGGCCTCACAGAGGTTTTATATTAAAAATCCAAACGATATTTATGCTTCATGGTTCGGAATGCACCACTATTCTCACCAACTCCAAAAAACTCACATACATAAACATCACCTTTGTTAAGTAGACTCTTGAACTTGTACACCAGAGTCTTCCTCACAAAAGCATGAATCTTGCATCCCTGTTAAGTTAGAAATGATAATATCAAAATTTGTTGAAAATGTTCTATAAGAAATGAAATATAAAAAATAGGAATCAAAGAGAATCATACATATTCATCCATAAAAACCATTTCAATGGAGTTAGTCATTACAGGATTGTTGAAGTTTAGAAGGAACCATAGACGAACAATCCTAATTTTGATCCTTCAAGACTCTTTCTCAGGTGAGATTTTGACCAAAGGATCGATGGAAGGAGCCATTTCAGATTGCAGAAAATAGGGATTATGAGTAATATGACAAATCAAATTGGGAGAAAGGGAAAACAGTGAAAATGTATGAGGAAAGAAATAATCTTACCGTCATATTTATAGCCTTAAATGGGGGGGAAATCAAGGTTTGCTGGTGAAATAATTACTGCTGGAAAAAATACCCCATGCTTCAGTTGGGAAACGGACATTAATGGATGAAAGGCATACAAATGAAGCAAATTCATCAGGGCAAGGACACAGCATGCAAAGGAGCAGACAATTGACATAGAGGAGACGAACAATTGATGAACTTTGACGAGAGAAGAGGTCTTAAATGAGGAAAAATTATTTGAAATGAACAACACGCGTGTGAGATTGAAACAATTGATTTGTTCAAATGAGTTTATTGGATTGAACCAAAATAGGGGAAACAAAAATAGGGCGCCTAGTCTGACTGGTAGCTTGGGAAAAGCTCTTGCATTGTAAGTGACGTTATGTTACCTTTTAAAAAAAAATGAAAATAGTAGTTAGTTTTTCGTTACTTACGAAGATGAAAGAAATATTCAAAAAGTCATTTTATGGGAAACGTTACATTTTTTTGTTGATTAGCATAGAAATAGTTGTTATTTGTTACTTATGAAAGAAATAGTTGATTAGCATAGAAATAGTTGTTATTTGGTAAAAAAAATTACTTTAAAATTTATTAACATTGATTGGTATTAAATTTGGGGGAGTATCGAAATTAAATTTGTTTGCATTAATAAAAGATGAATTTTAATTGTCATTAATATTTGTTTTCTGATGAGAGATAGATACAGGATTAATTGGTAAATGTGTATAAATGAGATAATGTAAAGCTAAAAAGATGATTGATTTAGACTGGAAAAGTTTTTAACAAAAATGCCCTTAAAAATTTGGACAAGAAAATTTTGCATGAGAAAATGATGCTTGTTCTTTTTTTTTTTTTGGTTGGTTCTTGAAGATGATTTTACTTTGTATATATTATAGATTTCATTGTGCCAGCCCCGTTACAAAACTGCCTGTAAGTAGATCGACACCCACAAAAACCCCATCACCAAACAAGTAAACTTTTTAAACAAAAATCACCCAAATCGAAAAAGAACTCACCGTCTGGAAGATTGTAGTTCGAACTCCATGCGGAGGCTGTACAACAGCAAAATTCGAGTTTTTTTTTTCTCATTTCCCCTTTCAGATTCGGTTTGGAAAGAATGGATTTTTCTCAATCTAACAAATTTAATTAATGGACCCACAAAACATATTTTATACATCGGCAGTGCTATTTCTTACGAATATTTTTTCTACAAAAAATTACGAAAGATCTTATGATCAATTACAGGAAAGTGGAGATACAAATGTGAGATAAAAATGAAAAATGGCCTCCATATAAATGCTGCCATAAAAATGCATGTGATGTTTCGTGAAATACTGTCGTGATGGTTAGCATTTTTTAGCATTTTCCTTTATACATTTCCAATACAACTACTTACCGGTGACTTAATGAAAGGAAAACCGAATAGTGCAGGTCACTTATAGGGTGCAGTATCATAGTTCAACCACCGCACCAGGTGAAAAATGTTGTTAGTTTGGTTTAGGCCCGTGTAGTAGTTGTAGTAGTTTTCTTTGGGAAAATGTTTTTCATTCAAATAGATTTTTTTAAATTTTTTTCTACCCTATTTGTGTGTGTGAGAGGTGTTAAATCAAGTTGTATATAATTATAACATTTTTACGAGATACAGTATAAATTTGTGAATGAGTTAAAAAAAGTTAGAATATAAAAATTAGATTAATAACAGAATTTTTTTCTTTGTGGGTTTTTATTTTTTTTTCAGGGTTTTTTCTATTTTTTACAGTGAGTTACATCTTTAATGTCTCATGATTTTTTTAAAATAAGATTTATGTTAATCATATTTTTAATAAATATTAACTATACTTTCAATAACCACCATTTGGTGCATGCTTGAGGGTTCATATGAAAAAATGTTCTTCATCTAATTAAATATCTTTTAATTTTTTAATGATAGATAATAAAAAAAATGAAAAGAGAATGAGAGAAATAAAAATAATTTTCTTTGTTTGAAAATTTTAAAATATACAAGAAGGAAACAAAATATATAAGAAATAATTTTTTTTTTTTTTTCATAACAGAATTATTTTTGGGTTTCTATTTTTTTTCAGTGTTTAGAGAGAATATATGAAAAATGAAGTTCCATTCTTTTTGTTTCAATTTTTTAAATAAAGATTTATATTAAAACTATATTCAATTCTTTTCTTTTTCTTTCTCCTCCATTTTCACCTATTTCGTTCTGTTCTATTAATAAAAAAAATTCAAACACAGGATCAAATCTTTACAAATGACTTCTTCAAACTAAATATCTCTAATTATCTTTAATGAATGGTTTTTTTAATTGGGGATGAACATGACAATTGTTTTGGAGGTTTCATGAGATGAGAATGGATCCTAAGAAATATTAATAATAAATAAATTATTCTCAAACTCTAAACTAATAATACTTTAGAAAATAATAAATCAATAACTTTAATAGTATATATGTATATACGTAATATATAAATAAAATTAAACTGTATATATATAACTTAGTTTGATTTTTCTCACCAAAAAAACTTAATTTGATTTTATGTAATTAAGTAAAATTATTTTTAAAATCTTAAAAAATACGTTGTTGTTTTTTTCAGATAAAAAAAAACTAAAATATTTTATTTTTTAATATTTTTTGTTAGAGTCACTTGATAGTTGATGATCTCCATTGTAGAGTCAGAAGTTGGTGGTAAAAATGGCAGGAAAGCACATCCCAAGATCCAAATCCCCAATCCTCTTGTTCGGCCTTGTGGGCTTCACATTGCTCTTCTCCCTCTCTCTCCTCCGTCGCTCCCATTTGCAGTTGCAGGTTCCCAATGTGGAGACTTCATTTGTGGCGTCACTGGAGCACTTCCTCACCCACAACCACAAATCCCCCTCCCTCTCCCTTCCCGAAGATGATACAGTCATTGGAGGAGTGTCTTCGGAAGAGGAGGTGAGGAAGCTGGACAATGGTGTGTATCACACGGACATGGATAGGTTGTATGCGGATCCTTCCTACCCACTGAGTCTTCCCCTTAGGGTTTATGTGTACAACATGCCTAGCAAGTTCACCTACGATCTCCTTTGGCTCTTTCAGAATACCTACAAGGACACCTCCAATCTCACCTCTAATGGCAGCCCCGTCCACCGTCTCATCGAACAGGTCATCTACCCTCATCCCCCCTTTTCTCCATGTTTGCGCCATTGTTTCTATTCTCAAAGAAAGACATTCAATTTCAGCTTGAGTTAGTTTTAGAGCCAGGTAGTGATAATAACATTAACCAAATAAGTTTGTTTACTTTCAGACCTTTGAATTGAAGATGTTGTTATTACTTAGTACCATTATTGTTATTATATTTTTGGCAATTGAAATTAGATTGGATTACCCAAAAGGCACCCTAGTGTTGCCAAGGACTAGATAGATAGTTTTCTGTTGGTATGATAATTTAGTGTATAGCTGCCGGAAACCCCAAAATTGAAGTGAATTTTTCGATGCTCATTCTTATGAAATGAAAGGAAGCCAAGCCACTAAACTGAATAAGAATAACAACATTTTTATATCTGTCCAACTGATAGTAATTTGGTTCTTTTTTTTTTCTTTTTTTTTTTTAAATTATGTTCCTTTTCTTGTCAATGCAGCACTCCATTGATTACTGGCTCTGGGCAGATCTGATTGCTCCAGAATCAGAAAGACATTTGAAAAGTGTTGTTAGAGTTCATCGACAAGAGGAGGCAGACTTGTTCTACATACCCTTCTTCACTACTATAAGCTTCTTCCTGCTGGATAAACAACAATGCAAGGCACTTTATAGGGTGTGAGTGCCCTTCCAACAGTTATTTCACTGTTGTATATGTCTGTTTTCAGTACTTTTAATCATTAATAGCACTTGAGACTTCATTGCATGACAATTCCTTCACGTCTAGGAACTTTTCACTCACACATGTACATGCACAAACACTCATTTATAGATAGATGGGCAGCATAAGTTTTTCACCTAATGGATAATATCTTTTTTTTAAAAAGAAAAAAGAAATTTTGTTTATAGAGAAAAGAGGAAAAATACAACTAGTAGGAGTGATTACATCAATTTTAAATTCTGTGACTATTCTCCTACTTATTTGGGGAAGGCCTATTTTCACAGTTTATTGCGACTCTATCTGGTTCTGTTGCACTTAATGTGGATAGTGGATGTAGTGTAATCATTTTATTGATATTTAGATAGAAAAACAAAGAAATTTTATTAGAAAGAAGATGAAAAAGTTATTTACAATGGACTGAGGTTGAGGTATCCTATAAAAACACACTAAACAGAAGAAGGTTGGGGGTTGTGTAATCTTTTTATTAATTATCATCTATGTCTTGTTGCTCAAATCTAGTCTTAGTTGTGGGTGTAGGAAGCTCTGAAGTGGGTGACAGATCAACCAGCTTGGAAGCACTATGGTGGAAGAGATCACATACTTCCTGTGCATCATCCTTGGTCATTTAAGTCTGTTCGCAGATACATGAAGAACGCAATATGGCTGTTGCCAGATATGGATTCCACAGGAAACTGGTTATTTTCTAAGTTGCAGAGACATTTCTAAATTAGAATGTTACTAGTCATTGAAACTGGCATCAAGTTATCTTTTTTATCTTTCAGGTACAAGCCGGGACAGGTTTTTCTAGAGAAAGACCTGATTCTTCCATATGTTCCCAATGTTGATTTATGTGATGCCAGATGTTTATCTGAAATAAATCAGAAGAGAAAAACGCTGCTTTTCTTTCGTGGTCGACTCAAAAGAAATGCAGTAAGCATATTGTGCAATTACTGATTAATTGATTATTGACTGACAGGTTGAAACTTTGAAAGTACATGAAAGTAAGATGTATATACTTGTTGGGTACCAAGCTAAGAAGCACCGGTACAGCTTTCAGATCGCCTTTTCAGCATCCAGTACGGTTCCTGTACCAGTACGTGTACCAGACGGAGTGGAACATTTCCTTTGTGTTTTACATTTTTTGGGAAAAAAAAAATTGATATGAACTGAAACGCACTGAATCGCTAAACCTCCTCCGCCTTGCCACTGCAACTTCCACCTCCGACAAAGCCTTGTATCTTCCATCTTTGGGTTTTGGCTTTTAAGTCTTTTAACCGTGAATCCTCTGCCAGCTTGTTGAAGAGTGAGAAAATTCAGAGAAGAGTAGCCATTGTCAATTGAGTAATGAGTGACTTTTGTTTTATTTGGTAGCCTTTTGATATTTTGATTTTATTATTTTGCTTTTTGGGTGATTCAAATTTTATCAATTAAAAAATAAATTTTACTCTGTGTGATCTTGTGGGTTGTGGTTCTTATGATCAATGTTCCTTTTCTTTTTAAAAACATTATAAACAATTGTTCTTTTAGTATTTTTTGTCTTTTATTTTATGTTTTTCAAAGTTTAGTAATATAATTTTCTATTTCCAAGTTAATTTTAATTTTTCATTGTTTCATTTTTATTTTTAATATATTTTTATTTTAATTTACATGCATTTTTATGTTTTATGAGAAGATATATATAATTTTATATATATATGTTTTGCCGTATCCTGTCATACTTGTATCCTAATTTTTCAAAAAATGCCGTATTGCCATACCTTACCCATGCCACTTTGGATACACGTATCTGTATCCGTGCATCATAGGTACTAAGTTATTTATGTCTATGGATTATAGGAGTTATCAGGTATTTAGTTGCAACATTCTAGGTCTTTTGACACGTCATCCGAGTTCTCAGACATCATTCATGAGATTTCATTTGTACACTATGGTTCAGTTGACACTTGATCTGGGTTTTCAGACAAAAGTTATAGGACTTGATTTTGCTGTATTACAGGTCAAACATTGAATACCTTAATTGGAATTGTAGGAAAAGCAGCAAGAAAAAGAAATGTAATCTGTTTGTGTTAGTATGCATCTAATATCTTGAAATGCATGTTTTTTAATTGGAGTCAGTCAGCAATCAGAATATGATTTTGCTGACTGTTTGTCTGATGTTTTGTTGTCTGTACTTTAGTTTCTGGGTCAGAAGTCTCTTATTGTATTTTGCCCTGCTTGGAGTAAAACTTCTATGTATCATAATTTGTGCTACTTATATGTGTGGCATTCTCTTAATCTCTTTGCCACATGCATATTTCGTATACTCTGAGGTTTAGCTGCTTTCTTTGCGCTCTTCCAATTTCAGGGAGGAAAGATACGCTTTAAACTTGTAGCAGAGTTAAGTGGAGTTGATGGTGTAATGATAGAGGAGGGAACAGCTGGAGAGGGAGGAAAAGCAGCAGCTCAAAGTGGCATGCGCAAGTAATATAAATTCAGCACTTAAATTTATGTACCCTGGTTACTTACTTTGTTGCAATTATTTGGTTGCCTTCCATATTATCAGGTCTCTATTTTGCTTAAATCCAGCTGGTGACACTCCATCCTCTGCTAGATTATTTGATGCTATTGTGAGTGGATGCATTCCAGTTATAGTAAGTGATGAGCTGGAGCTTCCTTTCGAAGGCATACTTGATTACAGGAAGGTGTGTATGCATTTATATCAAGTAATTGATTGGCCTCCTTATTCTCATCAAAACCTTTAAAACAAACCAGCTAAAACTGCTTCAAGGTAGAAGGGCACACCCAGTGCGCATCAAAATCCCCAAAAAGGTTGTTCCATAAAAAAAGTTGCTGCCCTGCAATGCAAAAGAATGTGTCACGCTGTTTCAGAAACAGATGGCTAAATTGTCAAGTCTGTGATATATGGCTAACTGAAAATTGAGATCTTTGTGGTGTTTTAATTTCTATTTTTCAGTGAGAAATTACTAATGTTTTTTTCCCCCTCTTTTTTCTCTTTTTACTTTTTTTGCCATATATGCAGATAGCCTTGTTTGTTTCTTCCAGCGATGCTCTAAAGCCAGGCTGGCTTTTGAAATTTCTGAAAGGTGTTAGCCCTGCCCAGATAAACGAAATGCAACAAAATCTTGCCAAGGTTTGTGATCAGGGCTATGTAAAATTTACTCCACTCATTTTTTCTATCTAGCGCTGTTGTTTGATTCTTTTGTTGTCAACCTTGCAAAAACTTTCTACCTTTGCCCAATGTCATGCTGAAAAATATTTTGTGCCCTGCTCAAATATTTGTAACAATAATTAACTTGCATACTCTTCGTTTTCTACCATTGATATTTTGTGCATTGTCTTACTTGTCTGATTAGTGTTTGATTGTTTTGATTTTATTTTTTTTCAGTACTCAAGGCATTTCCTATATTCCAGTCCAGCTCAACCACTGGGTCCTGAAGACTTAGTTTGGAAAATGGTTTGTTACTGTCTTTTTATTATTCTTTGTTTCTAATTTTTATATAGAATTCACATAATGAACTTCAGCTCAAGCTTGACCCTAAGTAGGTCAACTGAGTGTTTTCTTCCGCTGTAATTTAATATATTTTTGAAATGAAACGGCACTACTCTTTTAGATGCGATACATTCTTGATATATGGTTTGGTTCATAAATTGTGATCCTAGATGCCATCAGTCATTTGATGCAGGAAGTTTAGCTCAAGCTTGACCCTAAGTACGTCAACTGAGTGTTTTCTTCCGTAGTAGTTTTATATATTTTTGAAATGAAACGGCATTATTCTCTTTGGATGCAATACATTCTTGATATATGGTTTGGTTCATAAATTGTGATCCTAGATGCCATCAGTCATTTGATGCAGGAAGGAAAAGATCAATAGAAGATAGGTGCAATGTTATGGTAAAGGTTAAATCTTCATGACAGGCCTACCTGTAGCATTCCACCAGCTTTGTTAGTTTAAAATAAGTTCTGACTTGAGTGGTATTTTGGCAAATTTTTAGCTTTGCTTAAAAGCTGTAGTAGAGCCTTGCATTATATGTATGTTTCTTTATTGAGTATGACTCCCTCTAAGATTATGAATTTATGAGTAACACAACTAGTCGTACTTTGTGATGAGTGTTATGAAGGTAGAAAGAGAGAAACTAATGTCTTCCATGTTATTCAGAGGAAAATGGTAGTCTTTGGCCAATTTGTGCTAGCTACCAGAAATATTGGTGGAGAATATCATTTTGCTTTTTATTTCAATCTCGTATTCTCCTATGATTCTTCTGACGGTTATTAACCACTATTTTGAGATGGTTTGTGAGGCACCTGGTTATATTGTTGTGATATTTCATATTTCCTAGCTTTTTTCTCGTATTCTGGGTTCTGTTTTTTTAAAGGAATAATGGCAGGCGACTTCCCTTTTAACTACGGTTTTCTTTCTATATCATGCAACAGATGGCTGGCAAGTTGGTGAACATCAAGCTTCATTCCCGAAGATCTCAACGAGTAGTGGAAGGATCTAGAAGTCGGTGCACTTGTGAATGCAGGCCTGCCAATATCACTAATGCTGGTTCTATCTCATAAATCACATGGGTTTTCTTTGTAATCGTAATATCTCTGGTTTTGGTCAATTTTTCTTGTATTTGTCTATTACAAACTTTGTGTTCTTTGGTAGACTACAATAAACGTTTTTTGTGTTACTTAGATAGCTCATTTGACAGGAGAAAGAATTTAAATGTTGTCAAAACAGAAACAAACTGGTTACGTAGTCTGATCAGCTTAAGATGAAAGACAAAGGCCAACAAAGATCATAATTGCGTGTAACTATTAACCGAGTTCTTTCTGGCGGAAACTTTGCTGTTGCTGATAAAGAAATAAAATGAAGTAAAGGGACCCTCTAAAGATGTAATGAAGTAAAATCCAGTTCATTTATTTATGGCCATAATTTGTCTTCACCTCGTCAGCTGAGCCCATCTAAAGATCAAAACCAAATCCTTCTTAGCTTTGGATAGAAGAACAGGCCTTCGGCGACCCATCTACAAACGCAGTAGTAGATACTAGATAGCGCATCACATCAGATGTAGAGTTAGCAAAGGGAACATTGTTTGTTTAGAGCCATAGCTACTATATATCTTTAGTTCTTTACCCTTGGACACCTAAAAAGCTTCTAATGCATACCTAGCATTAGGAACCATCAGCAGTCATTGCAACCTCTGAGACTGAGCTAGTCATGTCTACCATTTAGCTTGCTTGTTGAAGAATCTACTTCCTTCGTTCCCATAAAAGTTCTTTTTACTTCAACAACTGCGCTGCTAGCAATGGACTAGATTCAAAACGGATATTTAAAAAAAAAAAAAATCACTGCACACGAACACGGACAGTCGGACACCATGAAATGCGTTTGGTAACGCTGTCATGTCACATGTGAAAGAAACATCGTTGATATAATAGACATCATATATAAGGAGAACGTGACAACGCACGTCTTGCATCACAAATGACAATCATTCGATTTGGATGGTAATTCTGTGAATATTGGAAACAAAGTTGGCAAATTGAAGAGTAATGAATAAATAAATAAGTAAATAAATTTACAAAAGAAGAAAGCGAGTAACGTCTTGAAGTTTGAAGGAGAAGAGACGCCGTGCATGTAAATGGGGTGATGCTACTGTACATCTTCTTAAGTTTGAAGGAGAAGAGATGCCGTGCATGTTACAGCATTATGACAGCCGGCATACGCTATGGTTTAACGTGTCAACACGCACGCTACGCAAAACAAATACCTAAAAAGCTAGGTTTTTTTGTTTTGGTCAAATTATTCATGATGCATAGAAAGAGACGTATCTAAAATAGTTTTTTTAAGAATAATAATTAATTTTTTTAATAAGTATCATAAAATTACTTGTTAAAAAAATTAAAATATTTTTTAGATAAAGATAAAGTATTAATTATAATAATTTTTTTTTAAAATTACTATTTATCTTATTTTTATCTAAAAAATTATTTTAAATTTTTTAATAAATACTTAACAAAATCCTAATAATTATACTATCACATTCATTCATAAGATAAATAAGATAGTGTTAAGCAAAAAATTTCATATTATTGTATAAATAGTCTCATTTAAGTTTAAAATCTTAAACAAATATAACAGCATGAAACCTTATCACAAATTGTGTTTATTTTCACGACTAAACCAGCTCTTTAGTTTTAAAATTAAAATTTTGCTACTTAAAGTAAAACGATTGAACACTTGGAAAGTTTAGTTGACATTATTAAAAAATAAATAGATAAAATTGAACACAAAGTCCCCAAAACCAAACAAATTGTCAGACATGACCACCATTCCGAAAAATGAGATAAATCGTGTTATGTCAATTTTTAACTTAAATAAAGACACGTATTTGTGCAGTTATTCAACACAAGCGGTGGAGCAGGTATTATGCAAAGTAATAATGGTACATTAATATATAATTGATATATTCAATCAATCTGACAACTTCATAAAAGATAAATTGATAAATGAATTATAAACTAAAGCAAATATAAAATTGAAAGAGTGTAGATTTGGACCAAGAATAAATTCATGGATTTAATAGACAAAAAAAATCATGAATTTAATTTGAATGCACTATAAATGTTATAAATGCAAAAGTTTTTTACAGAGTAATTTAACCATACATTGTTACATTATAAAAAAAATTAAATTTTAATAATAATTATATCAAAAATCACATATATAATAATGTATGATTAGTTAAAAGTATAAAAATTTTATACTATTAATATATTAAAATTAAACTCTAAATAATAGTTTTTGGCCCCACAAATTTAATTACCATTTGACCACAAAGTTTTCATAAAAAGAATTTTGGCGCCAAGATTTTTTAAACTCAACTTTTGAAAAAAAAAACTTTTTAAGCATATATTTTTAATCATAATGATACTTGTGTAAGTCCTTATTTATTATTTTTTTAAAGACATTTGTTAAGGAAGTTAAAATAAAAAATTTTAACTAAAAAAATAAATATTGTTTATTTTTAATGCATTAAATACTTTATTTTTATTAAAAAAAACTTTTAATTTTCTTAACAAGTACATTAAGCAAAATCCTTTATTTTTACCATCCTTTTTACTGAATTGAGAATATAATAAATCTCTTGATTGCTTGCGTTTTATAGTAATTTTTTCAATAACCAATAATGCCCTTTTTCCTTTTAAGGTGATATATCTTTTTTTGGGAGGCAGGGAATAATACATCCTATTATTACTCATAATTTGCCCGCAAAAATTTCTATGGCAACAAAATCCCGACTAGGAACCGTCCCACTTGGTCTGCTCGGTGACTTTAGAGAGTAGAATATTGAAGGAGAAAACTTAGTTAAAATTTTTTAGGTGTTTATGGCACTATTTTTTAATAAAAAATAATATATATATATATATATATATATATTATAATTTATTAATAAGAATTAAAAAATAATAATTAAGTAGTTAAAATTTAAGATATGTGTTATATTTTTATTAAATAATAAGATATGTATTATATTTTTATTAAAAAATAATATCACAAATACCAAAAAAAATTTACCTAAATTTTATTCAATATTGAATAACTCCTTTTTTGGTGGTAGAATGCCTCTTTTTTATATAAGAAAAAAATGCCCTTTTTATTACGTCAATATATAACTGAAAAAATAAATTAATTTTCTAGAAGAAATGGAGATTGTTTTGTCCTTAAAAGAAAAAAAGAAGAATGAGAACAAAAACTAATGCGTCCTCAAGGTATACAAATATTGTCTTCATTATCTATGTTCTGAATATTATTAATTAAGAAAATTACGTTTTTATAATTGGTAATATTTTTCTTAGTAAGTAATGTGAGAATAGACTCAAAAATGTTTTTAGTCTCTCTAAATATAATAACTATTTATTTTGGCTATTCTTAATTTTTTCTTTTGATTTTGGTTCTTTTAAATTTCGAAACAAGTGAAGTTAGTATTTGTCATTATCTGATTTTTGTTAAGTGATGATGTAAAAATAAAACTCTATGTCAACGTTGCCACTTGTCATTCATCTCACATTTTTTTGTGTCACGTGGAGCCTTGTCATCAATCTGAGTTCTACCTTCTCATTAAACATCACGGAACTCCACATAACTTCTTCTTCCTCTTTTTCTTCCCCATTCTGCAGAGGCATTCAAACCCTAATCAAATTTATTTTGAGCCTGCAATGTCATATTGAGATGAACAATTAGTCAATTCAACAAATTTGTAAGAAATTGAGGTATAATCATATGATTTTCCAGCATTGTAAATACCTGAAGTTGCGACAAAGTTAAGGGACACTTATCTTGTGGAGTAAATTGGACCTGAGTTGCTTAAGCTTAATGCTAAAAATGGTGGCGAATTTGACTGAGTCTGCCTCCATTGGTGGCTTCTCTTCTTCTTCAGCATTCATTGTTGCTTCATTCTTCTTTGAACCCTCCTAGGGTTAAGTCTGAGATTAAGCCTCTAGGTCATTTGTCCCATTAATTTGATTCATGCCCAAAAGAAAAAGCTCTGATTATTAAGAGAGAGAGAGAGGTAAGTGGTGGAAAGTTGTAGTTGAAGGCAACATATATATGTTACTGATGGAGAGAAAGAGAGATTAGTGGGGGTGGGGGTTAGAGTAATTTGTGGATTTCTATTATCTATTAAAAAAATTTGATGGGATTTTGAGGTTAGGGTTTGTGGTGGTACACAAAGTAAAGTAAAGCAAGTAATTCTAGGCTTTGTAGAGGGAATTTTATTTTATTTACTAACAAAAACACAAGATGGTTAAAATCAATGTACTTTGGGGTTTTCAACTTTTACTTTTACTTTGTTAATTGAGTGAGGTTGAAAAATGACAATGAGGAAGATGGTTGAATTCAACTTTTGCGGAGGTTAATTCTCCCTCTATTCATAGTAGGGAATAATAGGAGGAAGAAGAAATGCGAGGTCCACATGATGTTTAATGAGGAGGTGGGACTCAGGTTGATGACAAATGGCAAGATTGACATAGAATTATGCTTGTCACATCATCACTTAATAGATATCAGATAACGGTAAGGACTAACTTTACTAGTCTTAAAATTTAAAAAGACTAAAATCATAAAAATAGTTTTAGAGGGACAAAACTAAAAAAATTATTATATTTAGAGGGACTAAAAATATATTTAATCTAAGAGAATATGATTGAAGACAAAGATGATAAAAATAAAAATAATAAATTTGTAATTTCAAGTATAACAAATGAAAAATAAGACTAGTGACACTTTAAATTATTTATTTATATTTATATTTCATTTTGATTATTTTTAAATTATTTAATTAAACAGAATTACATAAACAATAATATATAACTAAAATTTAAAATAATTAATGAATAGTCTAATTAAGAAGGTTAATAATAAAATATAAGAGTGTCTAACGAGTTGGATCAACCCATAAACCCACGAGTTTTGACTCAACCCAACTCACAAAATGTGGGTTGGGTTGAGTCTGCAGGTTGAGAGTCAGGTTGGAAAACACTCTAACCCGAAAGGTACGAGTCGGGTGACGAGTTTGAAAAGTGTCGACTCACGCAAACTCAACTCACCTAAGTAATTTTTTTTTTGTAAAAGTCATTTAGTCATAGTGACAATTTATTTATTTTTATGACTTTTCTATATAGTCAATTAAGTTTAGGTGTAAGCATTAAAGTCACATTGAGAATGTGACTAAGAAAATAGTGATTAGAAACTCATGAAGCACATGATAGACCAATGTGATGAAAATCTAACTGATCACTTAGATGATAAAGAGTATCATGAGAAAATTGAGAATGAAATAAATAATTATGTCAATCCATATCTATATGTGATGACATTGATTTCAATTAATTAATGTAATTTGTTATTTATAACTTTTAGGACATATTAGTTTACTTTAGTTTATTTTAGATTTATGTTAATTTAGTAAGACTTATTAAGTTTATTTATAATATTGACTCGTGTTCTTGATAACAAACTCTCGAGAATGATTAAAAGAACACAATAAACATAGAATCAGAATTATGAATTGCATATATTTATGTTTATAAACTAATTAAATGGAATAAATAACTCAAATAAAATAATATGTTTATTTTACTAACATTTTATAATTGGATGAAAGATCTTAGAAGAAGTTTTCTACTTACTAAGAAACTTTGTTTAGTTTATTCCAGACTTTGTAAGACTTGTTAGTTATTAATTTGTTATGCACTTATTAACTTATGATGTGTAATTTATTTGAGATTGAGACCTATTATATTTGAATAAAATTGATTAAAACTTATGATGTTAATTTAGTAGACTAAAATTTATTATATTTGAAATTGAAACTTATGATATTAATTTATTAAACTAAAATATATTATGTTTGAAATTAAAATTGATGATGTTAATTTGTTAAATTTTATATTTTAACTTTTTTCAAGAATTTTATTTTTTAAAAAAAATATGTCAAATTCACGAATTTAACCCAACTCAACTCACTTTTAAACGAGTTGAATTGAGTTTAATTGAATCAAAAAATTTCTTCGACACAACACAACTTAATACAACCCATTACTCTAATAAATAAATCGACTCCAAAAATATTATTAAACTCACCTATCCCACCCAATAAACACCCATAATAAAATATATGAATAATGGAACAATAAAAGAAATTTTAGTAAGAAGAGTTAGCATAATGAAAGCCTTGAATCATGGCCCGCTAGTGCTTGTACTTTTGGTCATGACTAGGTCTCTGTCTGTCTTGGCTCTGTCTCTCTGCGTGTCTGAATAAGGTGACAGTTGGAAAGCAAGTTCCACACTAACTTTGAAGCTTTCCATCTGATTCAATTCAAACCCATCCATCATCTCTTGTCATGGATTTCTGATAAGATCAAACACAGAGATCTGAAGAAATAAACTGTGTGGCATTTAGTTTTTCAAAACAAGGAGGTATGCTTCACCTTTCATCTCGTGAGATATGCATTCATGGGTGCTTTTCTAGTTCAAGGTATAAACTTTACGTGACGCCTTTTCTTGCATATGTAATGGGCTGATTGATTGCGGAGAAAAAGGGCGAGAAAGCAGTGGAAAACGGAAATTGGGCAAGATGTCTTCTTTATTTTTTTTTTTTACCTTTTTGATTTATTTTTGGGATTTTAGATTTATGATGATTTGTGGGTTCAGCAAAGCAGGGAAGTCAAAAGGAATTTACCAACTCAGGCTGGCTTGTTAATGTCATTATGGTTGCTGGTTAGGGACATCCCTTTTTTTTTTGGTGTTTTTGTTTAGAAGGATTGAACACCTTTTCATCAGAATCTAGTCCTACTATGAGTTCGTGAGCTCTTCGAGTTGGTTTTGTTGCTGAGAAATTGTGAGAATGTAAAAAGATTTTTGGGATCTTCTACTAGGGGTTTAAGGAACAAAATGTCCATGAGTTGAGTGTCTGCATCTCTGTACTTCAGATTCAGGTGAATCTGTTGTCTCTTATCTTCTTTTGTGTGTGTGTGTGTGTGTGTTTGGGTAGGGGGGGGGGCGAAGTGGAACCACGCCACATGAAAGGTTCCATGATTCGTGATTTCTCTATTGTTCTACAGCTATTTCTTTGATATTTCTGCTGGCCTGTTGACATTATCTATAGATTCTTCAAAATTTTACTGAGATCTAGCGCTTTGCTCTGTTTTATCAGAAAGGTCTTGATTGTAGAAGAATTCCAAATTGTATTTTGATTATTAAAATAGTAGAGCATTTTTCATAAAATAAATAAATTCAAAAGCTTTGACTTGTTTGAGACTTGAATAATGTGCCTTCATATGGTATAATTCGCTTTAGTCTTTCCTTCTCTATCATTATCATAGCACTCTAAGCTATGGATTAAGATTCATCTTTGATATTTGGTTTCGGACTTTTGGTCTTTAACTTTTATGTTATAGGTTTGCTTCTGGTGAATTGAATTAAATATAATACTGATTAATCTGATTTGCTGAATTTCAGGATATTATAATCAGTCTTAGTTCTCAAATATGGCATCAAAATCATTCAGGGCAAGCCGATCATCTCTATCAGCAATGTCTGATGCAATTGAAGGCCAAAAGCCTCCTTTACCCCCAGCTGTAACATTTGCCCGGAGAACTTCCTCAGGTCGCTATGTCAGTTACTCTAGAGATGATCTTGACAGTGAGCTCGGGAGTAGTGACTTCATGAATTATACAGTGCATTTACCACCAACCCCTGATAACCAACCTATGGATCCATCAATCTCACAGAAAGTTGAGGAGCAATATGTGTCAAATTCACTCTTCACAGGTGGATTCAACAGTGTTACTCGAGCCCATCTAATGGATAAGGTGATAGAATCTGAAGCAAACCATCCACAGATGGCTGGTGCAAAAGGATCTTCGTGTGCGATTCCTGGTTGTGATTCTAAGGTGATGAGTGATGAACGTGGTGTGGATATTCTTCCTTGTGAGTGTGATTTTAAGATATGTAGAGATTGTTATATAGATGCAGTAAAAACAGGAGGTGGGATATGCCCAGGATGCAAGGAGCCATATAAGAACATAGAACTAGATGAAGTGGCTGTGGATAATGTGCGTCCCCTTCCACTTCCTCCACCAAGTGGAATGTCTAAAATGGAGAGGAGATTGTCCTTGATGAAGTCAACGAAGTCAGCATTAATGAGGAGCCAAACTGCAGATTTTGATCATAATAGATGGCTCTTTGAAACAAAGGGGACCTATGGCTATGGCAATGCTATATGGCCAAAGGAAGGAGGTTTTGGAAATGAAAAAGAGGATGATGTTGCTGAGCCAACTGAGTTGATGAATAGACCCTGGAGGCCCCTTACACGGAAACTGAAGATTCCTGCTGCTGTTCTGAGCCCATATCGGTATAAAACCTTTAGTCTTAAATACTTTATTTTTTTTAAGAGTTGACTAGATGGAGGATAGCTCAATAATTAGAGGTAGAAGACCTAGGAAAACACTGAGGGAAACCATTAGAAAGGATTTAGATCAAAATGGCCTCTCGGAAGATTTGGTTTATGATAGAACATAGTGGCGTCGTTTGATCTATGTAGTCGATCCCACCTAGTAGAAAAAGGCTTTGTAGTCGTTGTTGACTTTATTTATTTATTTTTTAAATAAATTATTGATAATAACCATAAGAGCATTTTCGTTTTTAAAACAATTTCTATCAACTAAAACAATGCAGTTCCCCATTGTTCTGAATGGCCATTTGGCATCATTACATTTCCACCCTATTTGAATGCAACATATCTTGATTGTTATATATACCTATGTCCATGCACATAATAGATAATAGTTTATAATATGTTTGGGATTTAATTTTGATAGATTATCAAATGTGGTTTACATGTGGGTATGGCAATTTAGCAATATCTTGATACCTTCCTTCCCATTGAGGCCACGGTAACATGTACCTACTTACCAGCATTCATATAAGCCTATTCCTTTGTTCAAGCATTCCAACCCTTAAAACTTGGAAAACAAGGGAGACATTTGATAATTATTGACTTGGCCCATCCTTTTTGTTTACATATTTTGTGTGTGCTTTTTTGTTTTGGGGGGGGGGGTCTTTTTTGAAATGTGGTTAAGTTTTGGCTTTAATAAATGATTGTCTCTTCACATTTTTTACTTCTCATGTGTTTATTAAGATTGCCTATAATTGTATCATGTATACTAGTCATGAACCTGAAAAATAATGTGCCCTACATTAATCATCTATGTCATCTGACAATTTCCTTCTTCCTTGTGCATCTATTTTTACAGTCTTATCATTTTTATTCGTTTGGTTGTACTGGGACTATTCCTGGCATGGAGGGTCAACCACAAAAATACTGATGCAATCTGGCTATGGGGCATGTCTGTGGTTTGTGAGATATGGTTTGCTTTTTCCTGGCTTCTGGATCAACTGCCTAAACTATGCCCAGTAAATCGTTCCACAGATCTTAATGTTCTGAAGGAGAAATTTGAAACACCAAATCCTAACAATCCTACTGGAAAGTCCGATCTTCCAGGCATAGATATCTTTGTCTCTACTGCAGATCCTGAGAAAGAACCACCTCTTGTCACTGCAAACACTATATTGTCTATTTTAGCTGCTGATTACCCCGTTGAGAAGCTTTCTTGCTATGTTTCTGATGATGGAGGTGCACTTCTAACTTTTGAGGCAATGGCTGAAGCTGCCAGCTTTTCTAATGTATGGGTTCCCTTCTGCCGTAAACATGATATAGAGCCCAGGAATCCTGAATCATACTTCAACTTAAAGAGAGACCCTTACAAAAACAAAGTGCGGGCAGATTTTGTCAAGGATCGTAGACGGGTGAAGCGTGAGTATGACGAGTTCAAGGTAAGGATCAATAGTCTGCCTGACTCAATTCGTCGCCGGTCAGATGCCTATCATGCAAGAGAGGAAATCAAGGCCATGAAACTTCAGAGACAAAACAGGGAAGATGAACCTATAGAAACTGTAAATATTCCAAAAGCAACATGGATGGCTGATGGAACTCATTGGCCAGGTACTTGGTTAAATCCTACGTCTGAGCACTCTAGGGGTGACCACGCGGGTATAATTCAGGTACTAAATAGGTCCTCATGGAGTTTTATTCAAGTGTCAAATTAGTAGTAGAGAGATGAGTGATAATGAATAATTTGTTCGTCATGAATGATGCAGGTGATGTTGAAACCTCCCAGTGATGAACCTCTTCTTGGAAGTGCTGATGATACAAAGCTCATTGACCTGACTGATGTTGATATCCGTCTTCCCCTTCTTGTTTATGTTTCTCGAGAGAAGCGTCCAGGCTATGATCATAACAAAAAGGCAGGGGCCATGAATGCCTTGGTTCGAGCCTCAGCTATAATGTCTAATGGTCCTTTTATACTCAATCTTGACTGTGACCACTATATCTACAACTCAAAGGCAATGAGGGAAGGCATGTGCTTTATGATGGATCGTGGAGGTGATCGCATTTGTTATGTCCAGTTCCCCCAGAGGTTTGAGGGGATTGATCCCTCTGATAGATATGCTAATCATAATACTGTCTTCTTTGATGTCAATATGCGAGCCCTTGATGGACTTCAAGGGCCAGTCTATGTGGGAACTGGTTGCCTTTTTAGACGGATTGCGCTTTATGGTTTTGACCCACCCCGCTCTAAAGAGCACCACTCAGGTTGCTGTACTTGCTGCTTTGGTCGTCAGAAGAAGCATGCATCAATGGCAAGCACTCCTGAAGAGAATCGTGCACTAAGGATGGGTGATTCTGATGATGAAGAAATGAATCTATCATTGTTCCCTAAGAAGTTTGGAAACTCAACTTTCCTCATTGACTCAATCCCAGTGGCAGAGTTCCAAGGCCGGCCACTTGCTGATCACCCTGCTGTGAAAAATGGACGCCCGCCTGGTGCTCTCACCATACCCCGTGAACTTCTTGATGCATCAACTGTAGCAGAGGCCATCAGTGTCATCTCCTGTTGGTATGAGGACAAGACCGAGTGGGGACAGCGTGTTGGATGGATCTATGGATCTGTTACTGAGGATGTGGTCACTGGATATAGGATGCACAATAGGGGATGGAAATCAGTTTACTGTGTGACCAAGCGTGATGCCTTCCGTGGAACTGCTCCCATCAATCTCACTGACAGGCTGCATCAGGTCCTTCGATGGGCTACTGGCTCAGTTGAAATATTCTTCTCTCGAAACAATGCCCTTCTGGCTAGCCCAAGAATGAAACTTCTTCAAAGAATTGCATACCTTAATGTTGGAATTTACCCATTCACTTCCATATTCCTCATTGTCTACTGCTTCCTTCCTGCACTGTCCCTCTTCTCTGGCCAGTTCATAGTTCAAACCCTCAATGTCACATTTCTTTCTTATCTCTTGGGCATCACTGTGACTTTGTGCATGCTTGCGGTGCTTGAAATTAAGTGGTCTGGCATTGAGCTGGAAGAATGGTGGAGAAATGAGCAGTTTTGGTTGATTGGAGGGACCAGTGCTCATCTAGCTGCTGTGCTTCAAGGTTTGTTAAAAGTCATAGCAGGGATTGAAATCTCATTCACCTTGACTTCAAAATCTGGTGGTGATGATCTAGATGATGAGTTTGCTGATCTCTATATTGTCAAATGGACATCCCTTATGATTCCACCAATCACAATTATGATGGTTAACTTAATAGCAATAGCAGTTGGAGTTAGCAGAACCATATACAGTGTTATACCACAGTGGAGCCGTCTACTAGGTGGTGTTTTCTTCAGTTTTTGGGTCCTGGCTCATCTCTACCCTTTTGCAAAAGGTCTGATGGGAAGAAGAGGGAGGACACCTACCATTGTTTTTGTATGGTCAGGCCTGATAGCAATCACAATCTCTCTCCTGTGGGTGGCAATCAATCCCCCTGCCGGTGCTAGCCAAATTGGTGGTTCATTCCAGTTCCCATGATAGGCTAGTCTTTTTGTTAGATGAATCTGTCAACAAATATATATATATATTTTTTAATCTTAATTCAACAACTTAATGCTATTAGTGAATGGACTTAAATTATGCTGTCTATTGTCCTTACGAATTTTGTTTAGAACTTGATTCCAGAAATGAGAAAAAAAATTAGCTGTCTAGACCAAGGCTTTTTATCACTTATTCATTTGTTCTGTGTTCTCTTACATAAATCAGCATATGCTCTCGTGTCTGAGGATTATGCCTGAAAATAATGCTTTCCAATCTCCTCGTTTAAAGCCTTTTCAGTAAAGGATTATTTGTTGAAGTTAAAGAAAGGACAACGTTTTGCAATTTTTTTTTGTCAGCAACGTTTTGCAATATTAAAAGAAAAATATTAATCTCACTACACTTTTTTTTCTTACTACATTTTTTATTACTTTTTTTATGATTGTGATTAAATAAGAAAGAGTGATATAATTAATAGTACGAAGAGTAGTGCAAAAAGTGATGTGAAAAAAAATAATAAAAATATCATTATTGATATTAAAAATAATGATATTTTTATCATATTTTTCTCTCACATCACTTTTATACTGTTTTTCATACTATTGATTATATCACTTTTTTTCATTATTTTTTCTCACTTAATCACAACTATGAAAAATAATTCTGATTTTCTTATTTTTTTTTCTCATCACTTTTTATACTTTTTTAATAATATTTATCATACATATTTTTTATTATTTTCTCTCATTTAATTAACATAATTAAAAAAGAGTGTCAACAATTTTATACTTCTAAAAAAGGAGGTATAAAATGATCTTTATTCATAAAAAAATGATAAAAAGTATGATAAGAGAAAAAATGTGCTGTGAGAAACATTTTGCTGTTAAAAAGAAGGACAATGATACCCAAAACTCGAGTGTTTTTTAACCCTCGAACCTTTTACACCTTTGATGAGTAACATCTTTTTGGAATAGGTGTCTTTTGAATTAAATAAACAAATAAAAAATTTTTTGGGCAACAAAAATAAAGTTTTCACGCGGCAGAAGCTTAGCGCTCTCGAGCTTTTATTAGCGATGCCCAAATAAAGGAGAAACTGTTCCAGTACAAGAATTACGTAATTTTTAGGAAATTGTTTTAATTTGTAAAGCTTTCACTAAAAAATAAAATAAAAATGTAGAGGTGTTCTTTCGTATTATGTCACTGTCGGGGGCTTCCTTTTCATATGACACTGCCATATTGCGAAGAAAATATTAGAGGTGTCAAACGGGGGCTTCCTTTTCATATGACATAATGCGAATTGCATTCGAAATATTATATTGCTATTTTTAATTTTGTTCATTTTTGTCACTCAACCCGTCCCATTTGTCGTTTTATTCACATACTATTTTTAATTTGTCAAAATATTAACGTACGGCCCATTTTGACACCTCTAGAAAATATTAACGTATAATGCTATATACACATAGACGTATTATTTCACATATTATTTTATATTTACATAATTTTTATTATTTAAATACAATTAGTCATACTTCTTATTATATACACTTAAACTCTAATTCTAAAAATACCACAAATGTGAACAAATGTGTGTCCACTTAATGTACAACAAGCATTATTCAGCTGAAAAAGTTGTTCATGATTTTAATGAGGACCTAGTCTCAGAAACATACATTGTAGGAATAAAGCATCTTTCTTCGTTTTATTACATAGTTTACAGTAATGTTTATTTATTAGTTTCTTGAAATAGTACACTAGTTAAAGTTACGTACTTCCAACCCAAGAGGAAGCAAGAAAAGAGCACCACTGCACCAGCGACCAAGTAACCAGATAAACGCATAATAGTTTCTGTGATTTACGCCTTCACGGATAGCCTTTATGTTGATTAATCTTGTTATCTACCCAGTAGGGTAAAAGAAGAAAGAGAAATTATAATTGATTTAAGCATTAAGAAAATCTAAACAATTAATCCATTGATCAAAACCAAGTAATAAAATTAAAGAAAAAAATGGTTATTTATTTAACGGAAATCTTTAGCCGATAAAAAAATGCCTCTTAATATTGCAAAACCAAATTGGCTTCCAAAGCAAAGCTAGAAGCATTTGTATTGACCAATCTTTGTAAACTTTGCCATATCATTTAGATTTCTTTCCTTGCTTCTTCTTGACAACTTCATCAATGTACATTATACCTTTGCCTTTGTAAACCTCAGGAGGCTTACAATTGCAGCAAACTGGTGCACCCTTTGCTTGTCTATTCCAGTGCAGCAAACCACGTTGTTTTTGAAGCAGAAAACACGAACAGCAGGTGGTACAGTCAATTCAACCTCATGACTATATCCCAATTTGAGATAAAAGAGGCGCCCTTGAGCTTCAGCTCTGGCTTTGAATCCAACACCCACAATCTTTAGAAAACGAAAAAAAGTGGCTTCCATTTATGACACGCAAATTTATCCCCCAAAATTTCTACGGAACAAAGTATTTTACAAAGCCAGGAGAAAGCAAATTAAAATGAAGATAAAGATAAAACAAAGGCACCGCGTATTATTTTAAAGAACATGTCATATTTATTGTTCACACCAAATATAATTTAGACTACAGGGGCCCAAGACATAGGAAAATTATTAATATTAAAACACATTACATGACATGACATCCTCAAGCCTCAATCAAAATTGACAAGCAAAGTGACACTTAATTGATGTAGTGTATACTATATAAGATAGGAATAAAGACGAATGCTTTGTGGAGATCCTCAAGCATTGTTATTTGTTGTTGCATTGTACAATGCAAACGGACATTTTTCATCCTTGTCAAGGGAGATAACCTTTTCAGAGTTTCTCAACTTCATGAAACTTAAAAGAGTTCAAGTTTATCTTTATTTTTATTCTGACCTCTAGCAGTTGCTTCTTTGGAAACTCTCAGTGAAGTTGGCGTGCCCATTTAATTTCCCCTTTTTCCGAAGTTTCCTCTTTCATTACTGAGGTCTTTATTTTTCAAGAAAAGAGGAAAAAATGCATGTAGACAATATGAAGGTTAAAAAGTTTTATCTATGCATAAAGGAGAAGGTAAGAGAACAATAAACAGCAAAGGTTGCAGCAATAAGCACCTAAATCATGTAAAGATAAAGTTCCTCTACAAGTTAACACTTAAGACCACAAAGTATTAGTAATAAGTTAATATGCCAGATGCTAAAACTTTTAGGATTCCCTGGTGACTAATAACCACTCATAAAAAGGAGTAAGCAAGTTAATCTAGTTTAAGGTTTAAGTTACTAAAAATGAATAAAAACAGAGATGCAAATATTTAAAGGTGCTGGTGATTAGTTATCAATCAAAAAACGGAATAAGCTAACTTAGTCTACGTTTCGAAGTGATATTTTGAGGATTTGATTTAGTAGCTGTAATTTGTAAAATTGAGAAACTGAAGTTCTAAGACCAAACAGACGTATAGATCCTCTGTCACACACACCACAAAGCAGATAAAACAAACAAACAGAAGTACAATCGATTTCCAAGTTCAAACTGGCACAATAGATTCAAGTAAGATCACAAGTAAAAATGAACACAGAACGAGAGTGCCTGAATTCAAAATTTACATTTTATAGGGTTTGGAAACACAACAGAAAGAAAATAATGGTTCCGCGCGAGATCAGAGGTTTAGGGTTTTGAAACACTACTGAATTTGAAGCGCAACAAGAATCCATAAACGATGAACAAGTTAAAAGAACGAAAACAAATATTGAAGAGTGAAGATGAACAACAAAACTTGAGGTTGAGGACTTGCCTTTGCAATTTGCAGAGACGAAGTGAGTTGCGTGGAAGTCCCCGAAACAGAGAAGGCTCCGTCCGTCGCCGTCACTGAGTCACCACTTCACCCACCGTTAACAGCTGGCTGTCGGGGTTAGAATGGGGAGTAAATGGGTTGGGCTACTTAAGCGAAATTTGACCCGGTGTCAGCCCACTTTCAATTTGACTTATTGGGTAATTACTATTTAGTCAATGAAAAAGTACTCCCCCTTCCCCCCAAAAAAAAAATCTAACTTCCCGTCACTGATTCTATTTCTATATCATACCACCGTACACGTGGTATGAAAGTTCATCCGAGTATACTCTTTAAATCAAATGCCCTCACCCACCATCACCATTTGGTGATTCTTTGTCGTAATCTATCAAGTCATACCTCCATATCTGACCACGAATTACTGTTGAAATATTATGCTCAATTCGTATTTTATTGAAAAAAAAAAATATTAATGTAGTTGTCACATAACTAATCACTGTATAAATAAATCTCATAATAATAATAATAATAGTGGCACGAGCCCAAAAAATTCTAATGCTTGTGGTTTAATAATTTGCTTTAACAGGTTCAGATAGAGTTAGATCAAACTGTAACTCGCTAATCTTAAGTAAAACGGGTTATGTTTTGGCATGAGTTAACCATAAACACTTAATTTAACAAGTGATATTAAAATTATGGTTAATAATTTGATTTTAAAAAAATATTACTAATAAGTGTTGGAAGAAGAATTGTTAGTTTTGGACTAACAAGAGCCTAGATGAGGTCTATTACTGATTAATACTAATCCAGTTTAGTCCTTAATTAGTTAGTTACTATAGTTAATACAGTTACAATTACTGATAATCACTTACAATTAGTTATTTATACAACAACTTGAATTTACAGGTGTCAGCTCTCTATTCATTCTATATAAACACCATTGATCACTCAATGCAAATTCGAGATTCATTTTTCACCAAAGCAAAAGTTCTCTTATCTTTGTTAAGAAATCAAGTCAATCTGAGGTGAGTCATCTACAAATATCTAATCTTGCAAAATTTCATGATCTAAATATCCAGTTTTTAAGTGTGATGATGTGTTAAAGTTCTACATCAATTAAGTATATGGATTAAATATCACGTATAATAACTTAGATAACCTTCTCTTCTTGAATAAACTTTGAGTAGAATTTAGTATAATTATTTTAATAAAATTAGAATTAGATTAAACTGTGACAGTTGATAAACTTAAGTATAAGAAATTAATCATTTATCTTAAAAATATGATGATCTAATATCATTTTTTTATATCACTTTTTATATCACTTTATAATAATTATGATTAAATAAAAAATATTGATATATAAATGTTAATCTCAATAATATGAAAAATAATATAAAAAATAATGTAAAAATATTAAAAAATCGGAATTATTTATCCTATTGACAAATTCATCCGAACCTCACCAGATGAAGTTTACAAAGTCAATTTTAATGGCTCCCACTCCCAGCAAATGTGTATTGCACAAGGTCACATTCATGATGCTAAATTTAATAGATCAAAAATATTTTTTAACATTCAGAATACAACATTTACGTAAGATATTATATTACATATCAGAGTGATTTATTATTTTCATATATCATGAATAACTCATATTATGCATCATATCCACGTATAAAAAAGGTCTCATATACGGATCATATTTTAAATATTAAAATAATGAAACTATTAATAAATAAATTTAAATACACTTTTGATCTTACCTATTTGAATTTTGGTTTCTATACTTCTTCTTTTTATACGAGTCTCTATACTTTCATTCTATTTTACGTTAGTCTCTACTATCATCTATCATGGTGATAATGTTAAATTTTTACATGATAAACAGAATCATATTTGACAGTAATATTACATAAAAATTAAATTTTTTAATTCATCTCATTTTCTTTAACAATAATAAATTATTACATAAAAATAAATCAATATTCTCTCTTCCTTTAACACATAATAATATTTTTTTAAAAAAATTATAATTTTTTCTATGTGAGTATATAAGAAATTTTTAAAAATATATGAAAGATGACAAAGCAACGAAAGGTGATCAACAGTGATAAATAGTGGTCAATGGCTGCAAAAAAAATTATTTAACAAATTTTTTGTGTTTAATCTAAGTTATTGATATATTTTATGATTAAATTAATAACTTAAATTACAAAATATACTATACATACTAGTGTATATTAGAAATGACATGATAATTATTGGCAAAAAAAAAATATTTGAAAAGTAAACGTCATGCTAGCTAACCGCCCGCCAAAACACTAGAATATTCTTAGCAATTGCTCGGAGGAGTTTTTAAATTCCAAGCCTCCATCACTACCAAACATTAGGAAATAACTACCAAACACTAGGAAATAGCAACCAAGCCAATAGCCGATTAACCATGTGTTCGAGTACTTTTGTGGTTGTTCGTTTTTAAAAAACAAAAAAACAAAATACCAACCCCCCCAAATTATGTTAATTAACCATTTTGATGATCCAGTTGGTTGAAAATTAAGTAGAGACTAGACAGGTATGTTCAAACAACATCCTTTCAATCTGGGCATCAAATATAGTTTTTTATTATCGAACCAAATTGGCCGTTCAAACTAAAAAAGTTAAAAATTGGTCTTTCTATCGATTCAATTAATACTCAAAAATTAGATTTTTAAAAATCAATTAAAAAAAGAAAAAATCAGTCTTGAACTAGCCAAATTGTTTGAATCATCACGGTTCATACTATTGAATAGATCCATTTTTTAAAATAAAAATCCAATTTTTTTTAGAAAATATATTTACAATTTTTTTAAGGTACTAATTATTTGATTTTCAATTTATTTCTAAGATTTATCATTTTTCTTTTAATTTGTCTAATGTGGGACTGATAAGAACATGTAATGTAATAAGAGTTTGACTTTAATTTATAATAAAAAAATTTTACCTTTTACCTTTTACTTATTTGATGTAAAATTAGTATATATTAAAAAATTATGTTAATATCAGTATAATACTTTTAGCTTAATAATTATTTATATGATAAATAAATTTAATTATATCAAAAATATATTACAATGTTTTTCTTTAATATTATATATATATATATATGAGGAGGATACTACATCATCAATGTAAGTCTTTTTTCTTTAACTTATTTTTAATCATTAGATCTACTTTCATCTAATATTTTAATGAAATAATCTCAACCATTTTTTCTTTAATATTATTAATGTATAAAAAAACTATATATATATATATATATATATATATATATATATAACTCTAATTCAACTCTAATTGAAACTCAAAACCTTAACATTTTTTTTTTCGATTTAATGATCAATTTGATTATGAAAACATTGTCACCAAACTAAGACCATGTCTTAATTTTTTCACTTTTTTGACAATCTAACTACTATCTCCAATAAAAAACCAACACTTTTCAGTCTTGACTTAGTGAAATATTTTATTTTATTTTATTTTATGTTTTTAAACAAGAGGGGCTGGAGCCCATATATTTATTTTTGTTTTATATGATATACTATTTCTAATTAAGTAGTTATAATTGTTATATGATATTATAGTGCATGTGCACTATTTTAAATTTAAATAAATTTTAATTGACCAAATTCAAATTGTTTTATATCGAATTGTATAGATAAATGCATAAATTATAGGATAATGAATGTTGGACACTGGATACAAGAAATGTGAACAATTTAAGTGACAAAAATAGGTTTAAGTTAATATTAATAAATTAAATATAAAAATGTTTAAATATTGTTACGCTAAATTACTTACCAGGCAATATTGGATTGCTCCTTATGGTGTTTGCCCACTCTCTCTTCAGATTGAATGTATGTTTAGGAGGATGGGAACTATGAATGATTTGTCACCTTTTAAAATAAACAGGTTATATTAATGGGTAATCATTGTACATATTTACACATTTTTTATTTTCCTTTTATATATATATAAACTAACACTTCTACTATAAACCAGTAATGAAAAAGAAATTGTTTTTGGATGAGTGGAATTTTTTTCTATTTTTATTAACAAATATATAAATTATCAATTTGCAGACTGTCAAAATATTTACACATATATAAGAGCATATCTAGTGAAAAAAAAAATTATTATAAGAAGGTGAGAGGAGCAAATATTAACTATATAATTATATATAGATAATCAAGATTAAAAGTTACTTAAATGTTATGTAATCTATTTAAAAAATTATATTTATTTATGTTCTAATTTTGACCATTCATGTAAAATTTAATATCAAAATTTACTCATTTCATTTTTATAATAAACACTCATCTCACCGATAAATTTCATATATATATATATATATATATATATATATATATATATATATATTTCATAAATGAAGTTAAGTATTTTTCCAAAATGTGCTAAAAATTTTTTACTCAAATTTTTGTATTTGTTTGACAAAACTTACTACAAAAGGTATACCACTTGTAAAAAAAAAAAATAATAATAATAATTTTGATGGACTATAAGTGTAAAAAAAAATACACTATCATCTAATCATGTATTACATATCAATAAAAATATTTGATTCTTACAATAATTATCTCAAAAGTTATACATATATAATAATATATAATTAATTAATAGTATAAAAAAATTTACAATAATAATATATTAAAATTAAATTAAAAAATATTATAATATTTTTCATTTGTCAGTGTTTTTCGGTGTTGCGGTTAAATGAAGTTCATGGTAATTTATACACACTATTTTCATATGTCATATGTACCGAGAAAAAGAGGTTTTTCACATAAAAAAGTGTCCTTTACAATGAAAGTTCATTAAAACTTCTAATTAGTGTTCCTTTTATAATTCATATATTACTAATCACTAATTCTAAATTTTCATCTAAATTTTAAAGAAAGTCGTACATAAAATCATCACAAATGCAAAAGTAATTGGTTGTAGTGAAACAATGCCGATAAAAATTCCTTAGTAAAAAAAAAAAAAACTAGTCATGAAAACTTATTTAAATCAATCAACAAAAGAAATATCAAGTGATTAAATTAAAAGTTAATAAATAATTTTAAGTTGACCACCTACATTTACATATTTATATACTTTAAATGACTTGTATTAATCTATTAAAAAAATTACTTGTATTAAACATAATCAATCCCATATATATAATATATATTAATATATAAAAAAAAAATACATATTTTTAAATCATGACATGTGTCGTTATAACATAACAAGATATATATATAAAATATTATTAAATTATAAATATATATTTTCAATAACTATCACGTGATATATTATATTATAAGTTAAATAAAAAGTATAATGCACATATTTGTAGATGTGTATAACACATGTGCTAACTTTAATTCCACGTGGAATCTAATACTAACAGCCACCGATTTATAATATATTTTTTTAAAAAGTTATCTTTTAAGAAAAATTGCAAAGTAAAACAAAAAGTCAATCTGTTTACTAAAAAATGTAGATTAAGCAGCCTGTTATGGAATCACATTCACAATTCAAAACTACAATATTGAACCCTAGAACTAAAACAAAAACAAAATCCCTCCTATGTAATTCCTCCCAAGAGAGAGAGAAAGCATGATTCTGAAAATTGTTATTACCGGGACAAAACAAAAGTCTCCCATATTTACAAAAGAAGAAGGAACATAGAACAGGGCTCATACACAAATTTATCATTACCGTGAAGGAAGAAGGGTCTCTGTTTTATGATGCTGATTCTTGCTCTTTAATCATGACTCTAGAAGTATGAGTTTATTCATAACACAAGATGGGGGCTTTGGTTTATTCACAATATGCGATGAAGTTATCCATGGATTCTTTGCTTCCAGAATTCCAAGATCAGATGCCGCATGTTGGAATTATGCAATACATGAAATTTTTACCATAAAGATTTCACGGTAAAGACTTCACCAGATTTTTTTTTAATTCATTTTTAAAATTCCACCGCAATAGTGAGTTTTAAATAAAAACCACACGTATAATTATCACATTTGGTAAACTAACTTTTATAAGATTTATTTTTGAATGTTTATCATTGATTGGTTACGTGTTATCAATCAGTAATCAATAATAAAATTAAAATCATCATTGACTCATTGATGGATAATTAAATTCTCTCATTTAATTGATTCCACCGGACTCATCTTAGCATTATATTGATACCTTTGTAATATTTTCTTTACAGAATCCATCTTAGTTCTTATTTATATTAAAGTAATAAAAAATTCATTATCAATGTTGTTATTTTGTTATCCTGCTCAAACTACAAATCTCTTCATACCAATTTTTTAATATATCATTGATTGTAATCAGCCATCACTGCCTAATCTGTGTTATATGTTTATATTAGATTGAGAGTTATGTAACTTCAATTTACGTTAAAGAATCAATGGAATTCATTGTCATTATTTATTATCATTAATCAATTAAGAATTAAGGAAAGTAATTTAGTAGGTATTAAATTAGGTAAGTCTTATTTTGCCCATAGTAACGTTAACATTTTAATTAATGGCAATCAATTGGTAGTGGTTTCTAACATGTGGGTTTGAATTTTAAACAAGTTTATTACTTTCAAATTTTCAATCACGGAAACGTAATTATGTTATTTACTCAAGTAGTAAAAAAGAAGGTATAAATATACTCAGACGCTTATCCTTCTTTAACTTTACAATTGTAAAAAGTAAAGTGATAAGAATATATTTTTTATCATATTTTTTAATATTTTTTTATTAAATTATGTTACATATTAAAGTATAAATTTAAATTTAATTATATGTTAATTATATATTAATTAAAATTAAATATATATTTTAATGTATAATATGATCTAATAAAAAAATATGTTGAAAATGAGTGTAATTAAAATTGTATTCTTAACATTTCTATTGAAAAAAAAAAAGAGAGAAAACGACAGAAAACCGGGTAGGTAGGTAAGTAAGAACTGCAAGAAGAAGAACGCTTGGTTTTGAACGTGAGACTAGGCGTGGCTGTCCTGCCGTCTCTCCATCTACTAATAATAAGATCAATCATTCCCACCTAACTCCCTCTTTGAGTTTTCTTCACCAGCCACAGCCAAACCCCTCCCTCTCCATATTCTTTGGCTTATATTAGGACACTACCTCTCTTCAATCCTTCGCTCTTTCTATAACTCTCTTTTTCGGTTTTTATTTCCCTCACATTCCCAAACTAACTCATTCTCTCTCTCTCTCTCTCCCATTAACTCCTAAAACAGCTCTTGCTTTCGGGTTTTTTTTTGCTTGCCATTCTTCTTTTATCTACTTTGGTACCAAAACCCATTTTTCAAACAAACACAAATTAGTTAATTAGTGAAACAAACTCACATTGAAACACCATGATATCAGTAGCTCCTTCTGTTGATACCCAACAACAGAGTCCAGAACTCTCTGCCCCTAAAACTGCTTCTGCTACTACTGAGCAAAACCAAGCTTCTCCCCAAACTACCCATGTCTTCAAATCAAAATTACCAGACATACCCATCTCCAACCACCTCCCCCTCCATACCTACTGCTTCGAGAAACTCTCCGAATTCGCCGACCGTCCATGTCTCATCATTGGCTCCGACGCCAAAACCTACACCTACGCCGAGACCCACCTCCTTTCCCGAAAGATCGCCGCCGGTTTGTCCAACCTCGGCATCAAAAAAGGCGACGTCATCATGATTCTTCTCCAAAACTCTGCCGAGTTCGTCTTCTCCTTCATAGCAGCCTCCATGATCGGCGCCGTCGCCACCACCGCCAACCCGTTCTACACCTCCGCTGAGATCTTCAAGCAATTCACCGCTTCCAAAGCCAAGCTGATCATCACGCAGGCAATGTACGTGGACAAGCTCCGTGAACACGATGACGCGAAACTCGGGGAAGATTTCAAGGTGATCACCGTGGACGATCCGCCGGAGAACTGCCTGCATTTCTCGGTGATTTCAGAGGGCAACGAGAACAAGGTGCCGGAGGTGGAGATCGATCCAGATGACGCGGTGGCGCTGCCATTCTCTTCCGGCACCACGGGGCTCCCGAAGGCAGCGATTCTGACACACAAGAGTCTAACAACAAGCGTGGCTCAACAGGTATTACCAGGATGATTAGTTGAGTTATTAGTTAATGATTAGTTAGATTAAGATAGATAGATGATTAATTAATAGCATGAAGACTAGGATACATGGTACGCAAATACGACTTTTATTAAAAATTAACTTAACATTTATTAAGTATTTAAATATCTGATCATATCTGACACGGATATGGTAGAAATCATGAAGTACTGAGCTTCATAGATTAATAGTTAGTTAATGTTTATGAACAACAGGTGGACGGAGAGAACCCGAACCTTTACCTGAAAACCGAAGACATTCTGCTCTGCGTGCTTCCGCTGTTTCACATATTCTCCTTGAACAGCGTGCTGCTGTGCGCTCTGAGAGCGGGGAGTGCGGTGTTGCTGATGCAGAAGTTTGAGATAGGGACATTACTGCAGTTGATACAGCGATACAGGGTGTCGGTGGCGATGGTGGTGCCCCCGCTGGTGCTGGCGCTGGCCAAAAACCCGAGAGTGGACGAGTTTGACCTGAGCTCCATCAGGTTGGTGTTGTCGGGGGCTGCGCCGCTGGGGAAGGAGCTGGTGGACGCTCTCCGCAGCAGGGTGCCACAGGCTGTTTTGGGACAGGTGAGTTCTTATTTACTGTAGCATCATTGCATCATTTATTATTAGCCATCCGTATTTTCTGCTTGTAATATTACATTCCCCATTCATTTTCATTCAACTTGCTCACTTTGCATGCATCAGCCACCATGCTTGGGACCAAATTATTAAATGAGGGCATTCTTGTCATTTTATTAATTGCCCTTTTTCAGAAAAAACAAATCAAAACTTCTGCCGTTGTTCTTTCTAGTTTTAATCTCTCTCATCTCTCCGTTTGGTCTATCGAGATTCTTGTGTAAGTCTTTTGAAGGACGTGAAATAAGTTTTGATAAAGATAAGGGATTATTAGATCAGCTAAGAATAATATCTTATTTTGATATATTAATTATAATATTCAAGATATAATTAAAATAAAAGATAGTAATAATTTATAAAATTAATGTGTCATATATTTAATAATGATTTTAATTTTTCATCAATTTATATTTTATTAAACTATTTTGAGATAAAAGTTCTCAAACATAAATCATGTTACTACAAACTTATTTTTAACTAAACTAAAATTTATAAACACACTTTTATCTAATGGTTGAGATTATTTTATTAAAGATAATCATTAGATTAATCTCTCTAACGTCTAAAAATTTGGTCTGCCGAAAAAAATTCTTAGTGTGTATCTCTTCTAAAATAATATATGAATTTATAAAATATGAATATATTAGTAAGAATAATATTTTATTGTGATATACATTAATTATATATTATCAGATATAATTAAAATATATGTATAACACATGTGTCTTGTCTAAATGTATTTGATTTAAAAAATTATTTTTTTGATTTGAACACTTCTTAGACAAGGTTCAGATACGTTTAGATGATTATACGATTTAAAAAAGACTCATTAATATTTAAAAAAAAATTCTCATTAATAACTTTTTATCCTAGTTTGATCTAAACTCTAAACGTGCTATGAGTATGTGGGAATTGAGCTTTTGATCAAGGCAACACTTTTTTTTTCCTTACATTGAAGGCCAACACAAATTTAGTTTTTGGTAAAATAATTAAAAAAATAAAAGATTAAGAGCATGTTTAGAAAAGATGGATTCTTTTTCATTCAACTATTTTTGGATGATTAAGTTATTTATAAATAATTATTATCTTGTCTAAAAAAATTATTTTTTAAAAAATTTTTTAATTTAAACATACCTTGAAAAAGTTTTTTTAGACACATATAATCATGATTTAAAATTAAAACTCATTATTTTAAAAAAATTTTTTAATAACTATTTTATCCTAGTTTGATCTAAATCAAATAATTTTTAATATTTTATATTGATTTTAATAATTTAATACATAAAAATGATTATTTTCTTTACATCCAAACGAATTATATTAACCTTACATTGAAGGCCAACACAAAATATAGTTTCAATTATAAAATTATAAAAAATCGATTATTAAGAGAATATAATTTTTAACTTTCTCAAACAAGTTTAAGAGAATATGAGATATGTGGAAGGGAAAATAATTTTTTTTTGGGGAATTGGGGGTATAGACAGCTTATCCAGGCGTTAGGAAAATAAAATAGCTTGAAGAGAAGACAAATGAGGTAATATAATTAATGCTGTATTTCGCAACTTTGGACTAGTTCCAAGATATAGTTTTGGTCTTCCCAGACATATTTTTATTTTATTCCTATTTGTTTACAACTTGACATTGTTAAACTTTTACGAGTACCATATGGGATATAATTTTATTTTGCTTACTCTCTCATAAATTAGAATTTTAACATGATCAATATTCTTAAACATTTTCGTCGGTGTATTCTAGCGTACCAAGTAACATTGAAAGATGACTTTGTATTCAAAACCAAATTATATAATGTTATATTTTCTTGTAAAAAAATATATTTTAAACAAGTGTCCTAAAGATATTTTTAAAAATTCTAAAATAAAAATTTTTGTATGAAAAATAAAACTTTTTAATTCTCGATCTATTAAATATTATATTTCATATGAAAAACTTCTAATTTTAAATCTTTAATAAGTGTTCTTAAAATTCTTTTTAGCAAAATTTTAAAAAAAATTAATGTTATATTTCATTCAATAATGAATAAAATAATAACAGTTGTAAGCTATTTCCACACACTTAAACTAGCTTCGAATAATAACACTCATCCGAGCTTCGAATTTTGGGGGGCAGTGACCTGTACCGGAATATTATGAAACCTGCCAGCCTCAGAGCATTTTCCATCGGGTTTGGATGCTTCTGGGCTATAATAACATGCCACCTAGCTCTGAAATACCAGCCTCGGGCTTGAAAGGACATGGGCACTTAAGGGTCCACGGTCTATGTTCCAAAACACTCCCCTCAATAAAATAAGACATGTCACAACTTTTGGTACATCGTTTAAGCAACAAATTTTCCCTTTAAAACCCCTCCCAAGGCATGCCAAACATGAAGGGGGTGTACTTCACACCTCCCGTAAGGTATGCACATCTAATCTTATAAATTGGGATGATCTAGGCATTCGTAAGTGAGTTTACCTCTAGCTATTTGCACACTAATACTCACCTACTCTTTCAACTAACCTAGTCTATGAGAATTTGAGGAGAGTCCTTCATTCGCCCTCCACTATCTTGTCACCGAGATCCCCTCGTCTTGGACCAGCTGAGAGCTACCCAGGATTCGGCTGAGGTGGACAACACTATAAGTTACATAGAATTCGTTTGAGAAGAAAGGCACCATAATAATATGAGTTATATTATATCTTTTTAAAAGTTCTTTTAATAAATTTTTAATATTAAATAAAAAATAAATGCATTTAATATATTAAAAATATTAAAAATATTTAATATTTTTTATATAATAATTAAAAATATTAATAAAAAGATTGTATAAAAAAATTTAGAATTATTCTAATAATATAGTTGTTTACGGTCAAACTTGGCAACGTGATCATCATTTTCGTAGTTTGGGTCAGTTGACTTGGTTCAATAGCATAATGCCAACTAACACTAGACCAGTCAAAGTAAGTTTTAGTGCCACTGCAGTTTGCACTGTAGCCTTATTGCCTAAAATTTAAAAGTTTTTTATGCGCTCATAAATTCAATTACATCATAGAAAATTCATTTTCCAAAATAAATAAATATATATATATATATATAACATTAAATACAGAATTATCTTTCCGTGTCCAAAGACATTAATTTCACATCGAAATAGTGTAAGGGTGTCCTGAGAAATAATAATAATAATAATAATAAAATTAACTTTTCAAATTTAATTTTTCCATTCAGAAGCAACCTAAGCTTACCTATGATAGTCAACACCGAGCCACATTTGCGGGGAAAAAGCACAATTTGACTGAAAGTAGGCAAATAAAATATAACACATTAACCAACCAAAGACAAGGCCAAGTTTGTGTTTTGATTACAGCTCTGCCATAATCTTTTCCATGCACTTCATCTGCAAATTCAAGACAAGTTCTAATTCCCCCGAGTGATTAAAACACATTTTTTTCTTATATTTTCATTAATATGAAAATTGTAAAAACATAAAAAATTCATAAAATATAAAACATGAACACCTACTTTTTTTTAAAAAAAAATAAAGCAATTTTTAGTTTTTTAGTTTATGCATAATAATTGCATTTGATAGGCAGATAGAATAGAAAAATGATTGAAGAATAATACCAAAAATAAAAAATAAAATAAAAATTATTCAATAGGTATATAAAGTGAAAATGTTAAAAAAATAAATTAAAGAAATTAAATTAAGAGTTAAAATGAGGTGTATTTTTATTCTCCATATAAATATAAAAAATATATAAATTAATTATTATTTCAAAATTTCTAATTTAATACATTGTGCCTACTTATAAGCAATTCATAAATTAAAAAAGAATTAGATCGGTGCCAATGTGCATGAAACATATAATCATGTGCCATTTATTTATTTTCCTTTAATGTTCTTATGTACTTTCAAAATCAAATTTTTAAGTTGGAACTCGTAAAATGCATGCATATTTAGGGCTACGGGATGACAGAGGCAGGGCCGGTGCTGTCCATGTGCTTGAGCTTTGCAAAGCAGCCGTTCCCAACAAAGTCAGGCTCATGTGGCACCGTAGTAAGAAATGCAGAGCTCAAGGTTGTTGACCCTGAAACTGGTTGTTCTCTTGGCTATAATCAACCCGGTGAAATTTGCATCCGAGGGCAACAGATCATGAAAGGTATATATAATTATAAGTGTATGCAAGTCTTATATATAATGTTCCTCTAGTTTAGAGTCATAATATTGACTACATCCTAATATTCACGATAAAAATAGTACGTACATCTTATCGAATCTTGCAATAGTTGAATTTGTCATAATATTACCCAAATGAAAAAATAAAAAACGGATTCATAATTCAATTTGCCATTCTAATTCTAATTATAATTTGATGGTGATGTTTTGTTTTTCCTGTCAAATTTTATGCTGAGTGGCTATATATAATGCTATATACTTATATCAGACATTCAAAATTTTTAGGATATTTGAATGATGAGAAGGCCACAGCAGCAACCATCGATGTAGAGGGTTGGCTTCATACCGGTGATGTTGGCTATATAGATGATGACGACGAAATTTTCATTGTTGACAGGGTGAAGGAACTTATCAAATTTAAAGGCTTCCAGGTATGTATTCTTAATTATATATTTATATGTATACATTTTAATTCGCCTCATAAAAATTTGTAGATAAAAATATCTGGCACCAACCAATCATGCTTATTCTTTTGTTCTGCTAGGTGCCCCCGGCAGAACTTGAAGGCCTTCTAATAAGCCACCCCTCCATTGCAGACGCAGCTGTTGTCCCGTAAGTTTCTTTGAATCTTGATGGTTTGCTGAGCATATATAACGCAGCGAGCTATAAATCATAATTATTGACTAATGATGTTATCAACGGAACCAACTATATTAACAGGCAAAAGGATGTTGCTGCTGGTGAACTTCCCGTTGCTTTCGTGGTGAGGTCAAATGGCTTTGATCTAACAGAAGAGGCTGTAAAGGAGTTTATAGCTAAACAGGTATATGCATATAGACAATACTTTAATCATGATATAGTAATTAAAAGGTACTCATATTTTAGCTTCGCTAAAATGAAAATTTGAAAAGGCTTTAACTTCATTCATATCCATCAAACACATAAAAACATGAACGGACTTACATTAGCAAATGTAAATGCTATATAAATATAAATTGAATGAAAAGAAGTTTTAACTTTAAGAACCTTTTAATTAATTGACTGTTATGTGGTTTTGTTGTGAACAGGTAGTATTTTATAAAAGACTACACAAAGTGTACTTTGTTCATGCAATTCCGAAGTCTGCATCAGGGAAGATATTAAGGAAAGACCTCAGAGCAAAGCTAGAACCCACCACTCTGACGCCCTAGAGGCTGAAGCCTTTCTTTTTCTGGGCAATATCTTCCTTATATATTTTATTTATTCTAGGTATTACACATGTAATCTATGAATTGATGCTTCACGGCACCAAGCCAATCGGAGAAGAAGTTGCACTTGCACATAATAAACGCACCAATGTATTCTCAGTGTAATAAGGAATTTAAAGTCACGTAATTTTTATTTTATTTTATTTTAAAATAAATCGTATTAGGACAGATATATTAAGAGTATTGTGAGATTAAGTCTTTTTTTTACGTATAATTAATTCTTAAATTTGAATTTTTGAATGTAGATGATTTTTTTTTAAATTTTTAATTTTTTTAATAAAAATTAAAGTTAATGGCAATTTTTAAATATTTTTAATTAAATTGTTATTTCAACTCGATTACGGTCACGACAAATGAATTCATTGTATTTTTATGACCATTGCCTGAGCTTATTTGCTGTCCATTGCACTTGTTATGTGACTTGAGATCACCAAATTTCGAAACCTTATTACTATTATTGTTATTATCAAATCCTTGCTATAATAAAATCAATATGAAGTTTTACTCTTTTATAATTTTGTTAAATAATCAAACAAATAATTAATAAAAGTAATTTTGAAAAAATAAAAATTAAACGCAAAAGTAAAAAATCTTCTTTATACAATAATAGATAATATGTTATGATACGCCAAACATCTTAAAGATGGCTTGATCTTGAAGTAAAATTACAGTTGAACTGTTTTATTTGCAATTTACCTTATTCTTTTCTCTCCAAGTTAGATTATATAGACCTTGTTTCAATAAAAAGATATATATAAATATTACAAATGGATTTTCCAAAGCTATATACAAAGTAACAGTGGTAAAATATACGAAGTAATAGTTAGTGAAAGATAAGAAGGATATGATAATAATTTTGACCAAATCTGTATTCAAAAACCAATTAAAGAACATTATTTTTGTTTTGATAAAAAAATTTGTTGTTTATTCTTCTATCATATTGGTATTTATTTTTAAAAAAAATTCCTAATATATTATTGAAAATGATAATGATATTTACATAGAAAATTATCTAATATAGATCACAAACATTTCATTACAACAACCATTAGTTTCTCAAGGTCATATGTTGTTACAAAAATACACGAGTTGTTTGACTGGATTAAGAAATTGAAAAGAGGGGTTTATTTCTTTTCATTGCTCACTATTTTTTTTTTACCCCACTGATTAATTGCATTGGATGAACATTACAGGTAGAACAAGACCAACATGTGTGTAGTTTGATCCGCTTGCTTGGAAAAGAAGAGTATATCTTGTAGAGGAGTATGTCATAATTAAGATTGGAAATGAGTCGATACCCAGGCTCAACCCAATCTATTTTCTTGATTTTACTCACCTTAAGCTCATAAGTTACATAAGCTCAATGAGCTAATATTGAGCTTTTTGATATATTTAGTGACAAAACAAAGACACCAAGATCAGTAGGTGGGCATAAGGAAAAATTCAGTTTTGAAGATGAAATTCTCTGTGGTTTGACCTAAACTATTTATAGTTGCTTAACAACCTCAATAAATGGTAAAGATGTAGACAAGTACGTGTGGTGAGAACGAGGTTATGAAACCTTCCTCCATATAACTTTCAAAATATTTAAATATTTATATGGTTTAAAAAATATCTCTAAGAGATATTTAAGATATTTATAAATAATCTTCTCTATATATTCTTTTAGAGCATAATAATTATTTTATTCAAGAATCTATACTATTCTTAAACCCTCATGATTTAAGAATCACTAATACTTCAAAGTATCTATCATATCGCTGTCAAATACATACCCGTATTTGATCATTAGACACCTATTAGCCTACATTTTATATTCATATTTTAGCTTCCATATGATTAGGCTAAAATATAAAAAAATAAAAATACTTATCTCCATTCATATCGATCAAATACAAAAAAACATGAGTTGACCTATATTAACAAATATAAAAGTTATATAAAATGGAAAGAAGTTTCATCTTTAAGAGGCTTTTAATTAATTGAATGATATGTGGTATTTGTTGTGAACAGGTAGTGTTTTATAAAAGACTACACAAGTTTATGGGCGGCCTATAAAATGGATCTTGTGATCAATGATTCATGGATAGATCATGTGGTCTATTGCCGTTGGATTTACTTTTAAACATAGATGAATGGTGGATTTTAATCAATGGTTACTTACTTAGAAGGTCACTTCTAAAATTGAATATTTCCAACAACAGGGCTATGCAACGTCAAGAGCGGCAATGTGGCAACGTGAAGGCCATGGCAGCCGAGATCGCTAATAACCTCAAGCGCGCCCTCAACCTGGTCCACATCATTACCATTATTGGTGCCTGCGTCGGTAGGATTATGCTCTTTCTTTCTTTGATCACCAACAACATGTAGTCTCATATACAATTTAAATCTTGACTAAAATGTTAATACATTTCTTTTAATACATTGCACGGTTCCATATGGCCCTGTTTGCAAAATTCACAATTCAATATTCTTATTAGCAAAGTTTAAAGATTAGGCACATTTTCTTTATACAGTTATACCATTCATATTTTTTTATTTATTTAAGTTGAAGATTAAAGAACTAGAAGTGTATTTAGTAAGAAACTGAGAGGTTCTGTTTGACTTTCTTGTATTAAAATATTGCATAATATTTATGTAGTCAATATGGTAAAGCAACATGTCATCCTTAGAGAGAAGCAATCAAAGACTTCAAGTTTTATATTTTCATGTCAATTTTTTTAATTTTTTTATTACTGATATTTAAAATGCTTTAAGATAATAATGTTAATTTTTTCTTAAGCTAAATAAATTATAAAATAATTTTTTTATTTTTTATTAAATTAAAATTTTATTCATATAATTTACATTCATTTTTAATTTAATCTATATATTTTTTCTTTTCAAATAAGTCTTTATAATTATAAAAATTTTTAAAATAGTCTCTACTGTTCATTTTCATTTTAACACCATTAGTTTAGTCTTTACTAGATATTTTAATAAATAAAAAGAACATCTAAAATGTCAATTATTAGACAAATGAAACACTAACTCAAAAGAAATAAATATCTACTAAAATAAAAAAATATCTTATTTGATTTTTTATAAATAAAATAAATATCTAAAGTAGCTTTTATTCGATAAAAAATATTTACTTTGATGGTCAAATGACACTAAATGGCGTTTTAATAAAAACTAAAGGCAAATTTTTTTTTAAAAACTTTTATAAGTATAAAGATTACTTTAAAAAGAAAAAAATTATAAAAATTAAATTAAAAATAAATGTAGATTATAAAAATCAAAACTTTAGTTTCACCTTTATTTTTTAATGTTATAAATTACAATAAATAACAAATTAATATTTTAAAAAGTTATTCACATCTAATTTAAGATACCCATCATGCCACAACTAATAAAACTCGAGTGTTATACGACAGTGCTAGGTAGTCAGAATACAAAATCCAAATTATATCTACCAGACACATGTGGCAGATTACTTATGGATCACTTATCTGAGCTGGCATGTATAAAGTATAGATACAAATAGAGGTGTTAAAATGAGTCGGTGTCTGATAAAATGGATTGGTTAAGTCAGTAAAAGTAAATATAAAATTAAAAATAATTTGAATGAATTGAGCTCGAATGGGCTGAGCTGCCCGTTATAATAATATTATATTTAGTTAAGTGAGTTGAGCTAGACCAATAAAATGTTGGTCTAAAATTAACATGACTCAAATGGGTTTGTCTACAATGACTCGACTCTCGAATGGGCTGGTCCGTTTTGACACTCCTAGATATAGACACAAAGATAGAGATATATTAAATTTAAAAAAATTATAGGATATAGATATGACATATGTATATATAAAATTATAAAATTTAAGAAAAAAGATTCATAATTTATTAATATCATTTCTATAAGTTTAAATATTTATAATATTATAATATATATTATATGTGTCAATATTTACTTATCTAATAAGAACTTATAAAAAATATAGAAACATAATTTTTATTAATATTTTTTAAAAAATCTCCTAAACTAACTTATCTTAATAAAACTAACCATATACAAATATATGTATATCTAAAAAAATTAATTAAAAGAAATAATAGTGTGAGACAAGTTTTAGTGATGACAAAATAGATGACTTGGTATAAACAGAAATAAAGGAGAAGATAAAAATAGTGGTGTATAAAAAATAAAATTTAAAAACCTATTTGTAACGTGTGAAAAGATAAAACTTAAAATATTCATATGTGAAAATAATAATTTGAGACATCGGTCATGTGATTGGATTTGAGTGTATTACGGACTTATTAATTGAATATTAATCATAGAAACTAATTTTTTTTAAAAAATATTAATGAACCGTGTCTAAATCGTATCCTAGACATATTTAAGCGTATCCTAACCGTGTTCTAAATGTGTCTAAATATGTTTGACACGTATTCAAACTAAAAATAATAATTTTTTTAATTAAACATATAAAATACATATATCATATATATATTTCTGTATATCTAATACAAACACATATCTAAAGTATAAATACACCTAAAATTGATGTGCACACACGTTTTAACTAATTGTTATTACATTTAATTAATAATTTTACAAACAAATTAAAAAGGGTTTGCTCGTATATCCTGTACTACCAAATGCTGACGGTGGCGACATTGAGTTCCAATGCAATATTGAATTCTCAGGTGTTGGGGTTTGGTTAAGCATTTTCCTTTGTTTGCTTGGTAGTAGTTGGATGAGAACCGTGCTCCTCAACTTCAGATGGCAGCTCTGCGAGAAATTTCCAGCACCTTACTCCCTCGCTCAAAACCCCATCCTTCTCTCTCTCAATTTCTCTTCCTCCGAACAATGACTTCCAAGATTTTTGTTAAAGGTACACTTTTTTTTTGGGGCTCTCTCTCACGTTCCTCTTCGGTGCCTGATTTTTAGTATTTTGAAACCTGGGCTAGTAACAATTCAAGTTTGATTTTTTATAGTTGCTTTCTCATTACCTTCAATTCTGCACTAGCAATTGTTTCGATTATTGAAAAACATAGAACAATATTACATTTTTCTAGCTACCAGACTGAGTACTAATGTGTGCCATTAGTTTTAGCATATGGATCAAATAAATTGTTGGTTTAATTGAACATTTGGTTTACAATCTCTACGGCACATGATTGCTATTATTTGTTTTCGATCACTGTCATGAAGAATTTGGTATTATTTGCTATTATTTGAACATTTGGCTTACAATCTCTATTTGTTCTTGGTTAAATGAATTTTTGGATGAAAGAAGAATTCAGTAAGAGACAGATAGAGGAGAAGAAAAGAAATAGCACATCAGCTCATAAGAGCTCTCCCATCCCTCTGTAAATCTGCCATAGATACCCCTGAATAAACCATGTTATTGACACCCATATATGTAAGCAAAGAAAACAACTCTATCCCATTCCCACGAAAAAGGGAAGAAACTTCTGATATAAAATTCTGGCATTATACTCCATCCATAAACACAACAGCCCTGCGAAAAAGGACAAATTACCAAAGAATTTTACTTTTCTCCTTCTTGATTAAATGAAATCCAGGACTCCAGAATGAGCTTTAAGGATTTATTTATTTATTTTTTAAAAAGGACAGGTTATATTCTGAATTTCTGATGTTGGCCAGTTGATTCTCATGCTGTCATTTCAAATCATTTCCAATTTTATTTGATTCCAAACAACAACTTGCCGTTTCCTATTATGAGTTTTAGTACTTAGAATGCTTTCTTCTAATATACTCAGCGAAACAATTAGCCTGATGTAAGAACAGCTGAATGATACCCACAGCACCTACACACCAAAGAATGCAGGCAAAGTTACTTGTGGCCTTAACTTAAACAGGATTCATTACTTGAAATTGTGGAAAGGTTTATTTGAGTGCACTTGGAATATTTTTTTTCACCCTTCTATTTTGCTCCAAACGTGTTCTTTTAGTGTGTTTCCTGCAGCTCGACACTCTGTAATTAATGCCTTAATGTTGTTTATCATATCTATTTCTTATTGCAGTTGTAGATGTATTTCTTGAGTTACCCCAAACCGAAAATTCTATTACTGTTGCCATGACCTGTAAATCTTGATGCAGGTTTAGCATTTTCTACTACAGAAGAGAAATTAGCCGATGCTTTTTCACAATATGGCACTGTCCTGAAAGGTATGTGCCTCTATTGTCATTACAAGCTTAAAACCTCCCAGACTGAAATTTTCATGCACATCCCTTTTCCAGCTAATATAGTACTGAATAAAGCCAAGAATAGATCCAAGGGTTTTGGATATGTGACCTTTGCTAAGGAGGAAGAAGCCCGCAAGGCACAGATGGGCATGAATAGAAAGGCCAGAATCTGCTTACTTTATTTTTCTTTTAATGAAATACCAAAATTCAGAAAATAAATCAACTCTTCTTCTTTTGTCTTTTCTTTTTTCTTCTATTTTTTCTTTTAGCAGATATTACATGGACGTGTTTTATATGTGGACATGCAACCACCTAAGAAGCAAAATATATCTTTTTCTGAGGAGGCAACTGATGGTTGATAATGAAGATACGCATATGGAAACAGTCAGACCCACAAGGGAAGACACCACCTTGACCTTGGGAAGGAAGGAGCCGCATCTCTTGTTAGTGTTTCCAGATAATAATGTTCGTTTTGTTTTCATTGTACAAGTATCCACCAATGAAAATATATGCTTGGTAAACAGTCACACCAATCAATCAGTGCTTATTGCACAAGCTATCGAGTGGTTATCTATGTAGTTTCTCTTTCTCTCTTTTTCCATACTCATTTTCACATTTGAATGTATATTAAACCTGATAAGTATTCCCATGGAGCGGCATAGTAGAAGCGAGTTGTTGTATTTCTCAGCACACACAGGAAAAAAAGCAAATTTGAAACCAACGTTCTACAGCTACAAGAAGCTTTTCATGATACCATGCTATAACTTTGGTGTTTTCTTGTGGTTTGAATGTTTGATCTTTGGGCTTACTAATATAGTAGAGACAAATTCTTTTTTTCTAGTTGTCGCCACTAGATTGCCAAGTGTAACTTTGCAGTTGCAGCTCTTAGTACAATCAATGTAGTCTCAGTGTCTTGCCCGCACGATACCGAGGCAGCTGTTTATGTAAATGTAAAGGCTACTCACCCAAGTTGGTCTCCTGCAGCCGTCAAGTCTGCACTCATGACTACAGGTACATGAGAATGATATGCTATTTAATCTCCTTAATTTTCTATTATCAAGTTTTCTCTCTTCCAATCTTTCATTTTCTTGAATATAATGCAGCATATGTTATGGACCCCAAAAAACATGAAAATGAGAATGAGTTTGCATATGGTTGTGGCCAAGTTAATCTGGTGAAAGCAGTGGATAATGGGCTAGTTTTTAATGCTTCCACGGCTGATTATACTAACTTCCTCTGCAAGCAAGGCTACAATACAACCATATTGAGACTAATTGCTAATGATAGCACTGTCTGCAAAAGCAGAAACCAGGAAGGGCATGGGATCTAAACTACCCCTCATTCTCACTTGCAGTAGATGGCCATAAGATCAAGGGAGATTTTGTTAGGACTGTTACTAATGTTGGCACATCAAACTCAACCTACGAGGCTTTCATTGATGTGCCCAACTTTCTCAAAGTTTAAGTGCAACCATCCACTCTTGCCTTTTCTTCTGTTGGAGAAGAAAAATCCTTCACTGTGAAAGTCAGAGGACCAAAGATATCTCAGCTGCCCATCATCTCAGGTTCTATAACTTGGACACATGGAATGCACAGGGTTCGAACTCCGCTTGTAATTTACACACTCCTTCTAGGGACTTTTCAGACTATACCTAATCCTTATATATAGGATAGCATTTGCAGAAACTAAACAAAATTTCCTACAAGTTAAACAAAGATAGTCAGGGGGCCAATAATTGCATTTGTACTTGATAGAAATGCGGGACGTATACAGTGTTGTAATCAGAAATAGCAATATATTCTCCCTTTAAACTTTATCTACATATGCAATTTCCCATAGCAGCATTAATTGTTGTTTACTTGCAGGGCCTTAATTGTTCCAAAAAGGTATTGTTATAAAATCCACAAAAATAATGTAACCAACAATAAAAAAATCAGTAAAGTTGTGGGAATGGAAGTTTGAATGAAAAAAAACTGATACCTTTGAGAAAAATTGTGTAACGAACTAACTAACAATACTGTTGAGGGGCATTTTGGCCAATGAAAAACCCCTATATTCTGGACCTCACTCTTACAAGGCTTGGACATATGAGCTCCCCCTGACCCGAAAATGATAACCTTCACAATTCACCAAATTGAGTCTCATAGAAAAGCGTTGATAATGTGAAAATACTAACTACTAAGCAACTAATTTACTAGATAATAAATTGAACTTCATGGATGGTGAGCATGGTGCTGTTATATTTTGATCTTGAATCAAATTTATTATTTTGGTGGAATGTAAACTCATTCCAAGTTTGTTATATAGCATTTGAGCGCTCAATTTTGTTCATTAGATAATTTTTTTTAATGAAGAAGATGAATTATCGCATTAATAAAAGTATAGTGACACTTACAAATTGAATAAGAAATATTAGTTTTGAAAAGAGAATAAAAGAAATTATTAGTTTGGATACTTTTTAAAACCTAACTTATTTTCAAGGATAAAACTAATTTTTTTTCTTAAAAATTTTATCTACTCAAGTATGAGTTTGAAATTTTGGAACTATTATTTGGCTAGAAGATATGCTATCTTGGAATTTTCTAAAAATTCCAAAAAATACAAATAGTGATAAATGTTGGGCCTTTTTTTTTCTTTGCAAATATCCAAAATTATGGAGTAAAAGTTAAAAAAAAAATTCTTCTTGATTCTCCCTACCACAAAAAATTCACTCACTTTTTTTTTTCTCTCTCACATTTTCACTCTCCATTTATTGTCTCATTTTCTCTTTGTCTTCCTTCCATTTCATCCTCTTTCTTTCATATAAACCCATTTACCTCTATTTTCTAACTCTTTTTTCTCTTTCTTCCTTTAAAATTTTCGGACTCTAAATGCTATTAAAAAGTTTATGGGCTACCCATTACACATTGGCATCAGATAAGATATTTTTTAGATTTGGTTAAGGAACTCTCTAGGAACTAATTATATAAGAGAAAACCTTTTATTTATTGTTCACGTAACAAATTTCTAAATATTAAAGAAGTATTGCAAATTTATGCGTTTAAAAAATTTAAAAATATGAATTTTGTGCAATAATAATGGATGAAAAAGAAATGCACATGAGTTGTTTTTGTGAAAAATACATATTTTAAATTCTAAAGTAAAAACTGTGTTTTCATATAAACTTGACAATATTGTTTTAAAAATCGAATTGGACTAGTCTATTAAACTAGTCGAACAATAAATTAATTATATTTTCATTTCAAATATTATTTAATTTTATCATGATTTAATCACAATTTCACTATAAATTTAACTGATTAAATTCAGCAATAATAAGTTAACTTGAATTGCATAACTTTTAATTGATATGAAATGTCAACATACGTTGATTTAAGGAGAAAAAGTCCGGGTCTTTTAAATATAATCTTGGGTTTAATTCTGAATTTTATGTTATAAAAATAATATTATTGAGAATATTGGATTTGATTCTGAGTTTTATATCATAAAAATAATATTATAAAAAAAATTTCTGCTCAAAAGATTAATCTTTAATTTAATGCATGCTTTAAATCCAATTTTCATATCAATTAGAGATCACTTTCGTAAGTTATGTTTCATATTTTTTTAGATTCTTTAAGGGCTGTTCATCCAATGTCCGGATGAGCCTACAGAAGTTACTTCAAGCTTGTTTTGGCAAAGGAAGAATAGAAGAAAAGAGAATGGAAAACAGAGAAGACTTGAGATCGATTCTACCGTATCTACCAGTGGTGATGCGTTCTTCCACTCTGTTCTGGCCGTCCCAAGTGGTGGAAGCACTCAGACAACTCGGAAGAGGCCCTCTTCACAGCCGCGTCGACTCAGGCCAGCTCTTTTTCCTCGCCATTTCTGACCTTACGAACTCTCTTTCTCTCTCTTCCCAACCTTTAGCCCCTTCCGCTTCGCACGGATACGCCCTCTTCTTCGACGAGGTAATACACTGGTAACTTGACCCAATTGGGTTTCTTTTTTAACCGCTCAAATTTCAATTTTTGAATGTGGGTTTTTCAAATTAGTAGTTTTGGGTACATGGGTGTTGCTGCTTATAGCTGATCGATTCATTAATCAACTGTGCTGAAATTATGACCCGTTTTTTCAGCTGATGTCTGGAGAGGAATCAAGGAAGTGGTTTGAGGAGGTAGTTCCAGCATTGGGAAATTTGCTTTTGAGGTTGCCCTCTTTGTTGGAAGCACACTATGAAAGTGCTGATATGGTTATAGATGGAGGGGGAGGTGTGGTCAGAACTGGTCTTCGCTTACTGGATTCACAGGAAGCAGGGATAGTGTTCCTTAGCCAGGTTTGCTTGTATTGCAGTTTTATGTACTTTCATTAGCCCACTTTTCCTCTTCAACTTAGTTTTTACTTTAATCTTTTTTAATGGTCGAAGGTGGTTTGAAATCCAAATTCTAAGTATCTATTATGATATAATTATAATTGTGACTTACATGCTGAGGATGGTTATAATTAACCTTATCAATTGCTTGCTTTTCAGGAGTTGATTGCTGCTCTTCTTGGGTGCTCACTTTTTTGTCTATTCCCAGTCTATGACAGATCTGTGAAACATCTTCCAATGATCAACTTTGATGAACTGTTTGCGTATGCAATCTTTAGCTTTTTTTTTTTTGGATGTCTAAGTAGTATTCTACTCTTGTTCAATTGCTTATTTTAGTCTTCATTTTTATCATCTTGTTGCTCCTAGTGGTGTCAAGATGCTGCAGCCAATGACATATGTGTGTTTGTGTGTGAGAGGTTGCCTAAATGAGAGTGAAAGAGAGAGACAGAATTCATATGTCTAGGTCCATATAGTAGTAGCCATATTGTTCTAATGTTCTCTATTACAAAATTATGTCTATTTGCAAAAAAATACTGAATTTCTTATTTCGCACATTTAAAAAAAATTTCTTCTGTATTTTCAGGAGTTTGTATGATGATTACAGTCAAAAGCAGGAAAATAAGATTCGGTGCATTGTTCACTATTTTCAAAGGATAAGTCATCATATGCCTAAGGGTGTTGTCTCATTTGAGCGAAAAGTACTTCCCTTTGAAGGTGATCCTGTTCAAATTTCTTACCCAAATGCTAACTTCTGGGGCACTTCTCTTGTGCCTCTATGCAACTTTGAGGTAACTGCTGGAATTATATACAATTGTTAGCAAAAATAATTTCTTTTAGTATATTTTTAATGCTCCATTTGGTTTATAATAATAATACTTTGCTATTTTAATAGGTTCACAGTTCAGGCCTTATAGAAGATCATTCAAGTGGAGCTGTTGAAGTGGATTTTGCAAATAAATATCTTGGTGGTGGTGCTCTTCGTAGGGGCTGTGTACAGGTACAATATGTTTATATTTCCATCTATATCCTTTTATGCTTTAATTTTTGGCAATTATGATAGCTTTTTTGAACCTTAGTTCCTAATGTGTTTTATAAGTATATGCATGTAGTCTAGTGTACATTTTGTATTTGCACTTTTCGTCCTTTGGTAGATTCTGTAGGTTGAGATCTTGTTTTGTCACCTGAACTTTGGGCCTATTGATTTTAATAAATTTGCTTGTAATCGTCTGATATAGGAGGAAATCCGCTTTATGGTCAGTCCAGAATTGATTGCTGGCATGCTCTTCTTGCCATCCATGGCCGAGAATGAGGCTATAGATATTGTTGGTGTGGAAAGGTTCTCGAGTTATACAGGGTGAGCATTACTCAGTGGATCTCAATTCTGATTAGAAATTAATATTATTAATGCTTACTGCTAGCTTTATTTACTTCAATTGTGATGGGAGGTTCTTTTTTCCTTTCTGTACGAGTAAGGTGTTAGAAAACCATGTTTCTTGATTGTTATACTTAGCATAGTGAATTTTCTCTGTTTTACCTGTGGGCGTAGGCCTATAGATTACTGTCGGTGGAACCATGTTAAATTCCGTATTTTTTTTCTTCTTCCTATTTTCTGTTTGCGCACCTGCTTACAACATTTTTCTAATATAAAATTGTATACCCTTCAAAGAATAGAAAAAAACTGAACATTTTTCTGTGGTTTTTGTTGCTGTATGCTTTCTATACAGTATTCATATAATGGGGTGAACTAAATATGAGAATATTTATCTGATGTGATGTCACATATATATGCTTTTCAGCTGTTTAAAATTACTGTTATTGTAATTGCTGGGCTCTTCCTTCATAACCTAATGATGATAATATCTCCTGATTTGTTTTTAGGTATGCATCATCATTTCGATTTTCTGGTGACTATCTGGACAAAAGGAATATAGACACCCTTGGAAGACGTAAAACCAGGATTGTTGCAATTGATGCATTATGTAGCCCAGGGACGAGACAATACAGGGCAAATTTTATCCTCCGGTTTGTAAATCTTGGTTTATGTGGCTACTGCTTTATAGGATGCATAGAGAGCCACTATTATTGAGGGAGTAGAAGAATATACAAAGATAAAATTTATAATCTAAAATCCATTATGTTTGATGCTTGTCCTTTGATATTTGTAATTGTTTATAGAAGGTGTGTTTTATATGCTTTCCCTGCAAAGTGGAAACTCTTTTTGAAATTGCTTTTGGTTTCCTTTTCTCAATCCTTTAGAGGAATATGTCTGATTTACTCTAAGGAGTAGTTATAATAGTAACCATACTTCTTTTTTCTTTTTAATATTTTTTCTTCTTTCAGAAAAGAATATTTTCTATTTTTCTTTGTGTTTAATCTGTTTTATACCTATAAAATAAAGAAAATTTTAAAAAGTAATTATTGGTAGAAATATTTCCATTTTAGGAACAAGTAGCCACTCAACTAGTTAACAATGCTCAAAAAGTGGCTAATTAGTAACCACTTACTGAATTAATTAATTATTTGAGTCATATTTGTTCCTACATTGGAAATGTTATTGCAAAGAATTCATTTTCTGTAAGATAATGGGAAACCATCCAATTTTCTCTGAATGGGAATATAAGCAGTCCATAAAATTGTATTGATTACAGTCTATAGTGGGCTTTTACACAGTATTTTTTTTTATTTCTTTTCCTTTTAGTAAAATATAACATATTCTGAACTCAGCTTGTTCATTCCTGCAGTGAGATCAATAAGGCATTCTGTGGTTTTCTGTACCAATCTACACATCAGCAGTATCAGAAAATATTGTGCGAGAATGGACGCTCATCTGTACTGGTTGGTTTTTGCCATGCCTTTCTCTAAACAATGAGACTGGACATTAGGTTGAGCAAATATGTTTTAATATGGAATTCTCATGATTTTTTTTTTGGCAGTTAGAATGTAAGTATCTAACATTCTAACTATGTCTGCCATCTTTACTAATCTTTGTTCATTTGTCTTTTTTGAACATTGTTTGCTTTTTCCCAGTTTGATGCCGCTGCCTCAACATCTATGGAAACAAGTGAAGGAAAAATTTCAAATAATGAATTCAGAAATTCTCAAAATGATTACCATAGGATGGAGCACGGAAATAAGATTGGGGTTGCAACTGGAAACTGGGGATGTGGTGCCTTTGGAGGAGATCCTGAAGTGAAGACCATAATTCAGTGGCTTGCAGCTTCTCAGGTAATTTTATATTTTCAGCTATCAATGTATGAGTATTTGGCAATTGTCATTGGTGTAGTTATCTGAATGAATTAGAAACGTTTTTGTTTACCCATAAATTAAGGAAAAGCCCATTTATATTCCCTGTTGTATATGCAATTTTTATTCTTTTCAATGAGACTTGGAAATATTTGCTATGGTAAAGTGGACATTTAGGGCATCCTTCTTACACTAATTACTAGGTAAAACCCGAGAAAGTAGTTAAACAATCTGCATGGCTATCTATGTCTATGTTCAAATATTTACCACCATTTTGGCCCTTTTATATGGTGGGTTTTTTTTTTAATTTTTAATTTTTAATTTTTTTATGTTATTCTTGTTGTGAATGCTGAGGAGGTTATACAGAATATTTTTGATATTTTCCAACTTAGACCCTTTTCTTTTTCTTTTTTTGGTAACGGACGAGCAATCATGCGATTTTGAAAGTTGTTGAAATTTTGATGGATGGAGGACCACAAAAATCAGCATATGAAAAAAATGTGGATGAAAATAAAATATTCAAAATTGACTCACCAAATTAAATAGTTCAGAAAAGGTGCCATATACTAGGCAACTGCAATACAAGGCAAAAGGAAACTTTTGGGTTTGTTGACAGGGGCAACTGCAGTACTATGTCATACTGCTTACTTTTGACCTATCATGCTGGAAGACCTTAAACTTTGTCTTGGTTCATCTTCATGTACTACAGGCTCTAAGACCTTTCATGGCATACTACACATTTGGCTTGGAGGCATTGCAGAACTTAGATGAGGTAACTTGACCTTCCCTATGCAGTGGCAGAATCTCACTCGTGATAAATGTTATTCCTAATAGGCATCCGCACTTTAACTAGTATTATTGGTTTTGCTTATTTCACATTCGAATATTGAGCATTTTTTCCTAACATGTAATGGTGTATAGCTATACTTTTTTAATCTGATTTTTGCATTCAGATTAAATTGCTTCAACAGCCAACATGATTGGCTGAGCTAAGCTTAAATTTCAAGATTCACATTAACTTAAGTTTCCATTTTCTTTGTGGTTTGTTTTACAAATGAATATCCCCATTATCTGCATTGCCTCCTTCCTAACTCATTTCACTGTAATTAGTTTTAATGCTGTCCACTAATCAATTATCTCCATTTGGCCAAGTGCCAAGAACATTTCCACTCAACTTGGATTTTTCTTGCTGTGGCAGGTCGCTAATTGGATTTTGTTACAGAGATGGACAGTTGGGGACCTATGGAACATGCTGATTGAGTATTCAACAAATAGATCAAAGGGAGAAACTAATGTCGGCTTCCTTCAGTGGCTCCTGCCATCAGTATATGGTCATGATGCTGGGATGGACTTGCCAAATACACCTTAATCTATTGTTGATTGTCAGTCTTTTGTCAATGTGTGTTCTCTCTTTTAGGAAAATTTGGTAATTAAAAAGAAAAAAGAACTGAAAAGGTGAATGTTCTTTTGAACCTGTATATACATGTATAGTTTGAATTGGGGACTACAAGTTTTATCATTCTTGCATACATGTTACTACAAAAATTAACCTGGTTTTGTTTGTAAGTTAGGACTGCAAAGCTAGAACCTACTGCAGAAAGGATATCATAATTTTTTTTTCTTAACAAATGCATTTATTTGTTAGAAAAGTGCTAGTGCTACTAGCTACTCCTTCCTTTTTGTTGTGTTGGGATTGGGTTTTGATTAAGTATTGGGTGGGAAGGTTTCCAAATTTCTCCTTTCAAAGTAGTACAGCCATATTTTGTTACTGACACAGCTGTGCTATTTTAGTTGTTGTGAACTCTGCAGCAGCAGAATGCTTTGTGGTAATGGAAGCGAAAAGCAAATAGCTGAAAGGATCCATCAAACTTGCACTCAGCTGTGCCTACCCTTCGTTTCTTTGTCTTGCCTTCAAAAACTGTTAAGGCATTTCCCTGAACTATGAGATAGCCAAAACCTGAATCCACGGTGGTTTAATTCCTGTGGAGGATTGATGGATTTCCATTCTGCTGCTGACAAGCTTTGCCAGGAGCTCAAGGAGCGAAGGTTGACCTTGTCATTCTTGTCAGCAGTTAGGTAACTTTTCCCCCTTGACTCTTGAGCACTTGTCCATGTAGTTGCTAAACCTATCAACATGGTGCATAGGTGAGCGCAATGAACCTCATCTTTCACTTTGGTTTATTTCGTTGTAATGATCAATTCAAGAAAATCACAACCAGCAATTGCATACCTACCTGTGATAACCTGAAAGTGAACCAGATGAGATATTCCAGCCATAGTAAGCATTGTGCTCTTTAGACTCACCACCTTTGATATCTGGAACTGAGTAAACGCCTGTGTCATTCAAACTGACGAAGTCAGATTGTAGTGCACTGGAAATAAGAGTGCCATCAAAAGCTGTCATGTGAGGAAAGGCTTCACTTGGGGGACACGGTAGCATCACATTTAGTGCACTGGCCACAGAGCAAATTGCTCTCCCATTCATCTGCACCAGATGCAACTGGAGCACCACCAGTCATAGCCAGCACAAGCAGGCAGAAGAAGAGACATTGTTTGTCCATCTTTATAATTTTGATTTCTTCTTGCTTATGATGCTCCCTCTCTTGCTTGATCCTCTTCATTAAGACTTAAGTGGCTCTTTTTGTTCTTGATTTTATCTAACTTTGCCGTGTGAATGAAATGATAAGATAGATAGTATTGTGCGTAGCTTGGAAAGAGCTGTCCCTCGTTTTGGATGACTGTCTTTTAGTTGTTCCATTCGTCGATAAGGAACCGTTTGGAATGGCAGAAACTATTATATAAGGAAAAAACTTAGATAAAGTTATTTTATGTGTTTGCTTAAATAAAGTTTTTTAGGTAATTGTGATATTTTTCTTTAATAAAAACATTACATATGTTATTTTTTCAGTTCACTAATAAAAATAAAAAAAAATGAAGTGATTAAAAAATAAGACATATCATATTTTTATTAAAAAATAAAATACATATTATATTTTTATTAAAAAATAACATTACAAGCATTTAAAAAATTTTATTTAACTTTTATCAATTATATAATGAAAGGCATGTTTATTAGTAGTCTCCTTGATTAGTTAATTTTATATTTGGATTCTTCTCAAACTCCAGAAACACGACGTCTTGTTTCATTGTTAATGCGAGGCTTTGTCTTCTAACACTTTCTAATTTAATTAGTTAATGGTAAAGATATCTGATTTGTTGCTATTAATAATAATAATATAATGATAACAACATTTTAATAATATAGTTACTGTTTTCTTTGTGTTTCATTTAAGTTGTTTTGCCATTTAATAATTATACATTAGTGTATTAACATATAATAATATATTCAATATTTGAGAAATAATAATAAATACTTTACAAATAATAATAAAACATTTATGCATTTATTTTAATATAGAATTTTTATTTTTATTAATATTATATTACTATTATATATTTTATCTTAATAATGTATCCCAGTTCAAATTTTTAAAAGTTGAACCCAATCAATTAAATAACAGACGAGATTATTGGGTCGGGTCAGGTCGGATTAAGTCTTGATCAATCCTGCTATCGATTGTAGAACCAATACTAGATGTTGTTCCGCGAGAACTTGAATTATCAATTGATCTCGATCCTAACTACATCAAAGTCATTCTTGTTGTTTGAAACCCTGGAGTTTTCTCCTACATCTCCCTTGAAACCAATTCTTCTTCAATCAACTATATATTAATGAAAAGTTCCCACTGGTGCAACTTCAACTGTTTATTCAAGTTTTGCAGTCTCAATGTTCTTGATTAGTTAATTTTATATTTGGATTCTTCTCAAACTCCAGAAACACGACGTCTTGTTTCATTGTTAATGCGAGGCTTTGTCTTCTAACACTTTCTAATTTAATTAGTTAATGGTAAAGATATCTGATTTGTTGCTAATAATAATAATATAATGATAACAACATTTTAATAATATAGTTACTGTTTTCTTCGTGTTTCATTTGAATTGTTTTGCCATTTAATAATTATACATTAGTGTATTAACATATAATAATAAATTCAATATTTGAGAAATAATAATAAATACTTCACAAATAATAATGAAACATTTACTATAACATAATAACCACCCTGTAGTTTGTTTTAATATAATAATATAATGAATTTTTAATATAGTTTGTTTTCTTCGTGTTTCATTAATATTATATTAATTTTATATATTTTATCTATAATTATGTATCCCATTTACGGTCCAATTTTTTTTAAAATATTATATTAATTTTATATATTTTATCTTAACTATGTATCCCGGTCCAAGTTTTTTAAAGTTAAACCCGGCCAATTAACTAACAGATGAGATTATCGGGTCGGGTCGGATTAAGGCTTGATCATCCCTGGTAGGAATCCAAAACCCGGCCCACCATAGGCTGATCATATTACTGTCTCTCGGATTAAACTGAAGCTGTTGATTGGAATCAGCCAAAGAATAATAGAATGGCCAAAACATATAATACTGCGGGATTGCTCTCAGCCATGGCAGCTGCAGCTGCAGCTGGTTTTTCTCAGAACAATGCTAGTGCCGATGGCACTTTCAACTTTTCTTCCTTTTCAACTCTTCCGTCCTCTTCTTCTGATACCAAATTGCCTCCCCAGTCCAATGATACTCCGCCCAGGGTTCGAAATGATCAGCCGAGGACCACCTCTGCTGGTTTTGATCAAGAGGCGCTGGAGAGAGGTGTCAAGGCGCTCAAGGATATTACCACTTCACCTCACGGGAAAAAAAGTTTCAACTTTTTCATTTCCCATATCATGGTTTTTTTTTTCTAATTGGATTAGTGGTTTAATAATGGGGTATTTGTTATTTTATTTTATTTCCCTTTTATTGAATCATCATGAATTTGAGTTCTTTCTTTCTCTTAAAGGTCTTTGAAGTTGTAAAAGAGCAAGAGGAGACAAAGCAAACAGAATTGGCTGCAAAAGTTGCTCAGTTTAAACAAATGCAAGCACAGCATGAAACTGTAAGTTGATTCTCGTAACTATATTAGAAAGCAGCATCTTAAGCTCTAATATATGTTTTTCTGGATGAGATACATGCATGAAACTTTTTCTCTTTGTTGTTTGTTGCTTCAGGATGTAATATGTATAATATCTTGTGTTTTGTTTCTTGAAATATCAATTGTTTTTGCCTGGCAGGAAAGACAAAGGATTATATATGATGACCCAAAGAAGCTAGCCCAGCATCAGGCTCAAACAAAATCCCAAATGGCTAAGTACGAGGATGAGTTGGCAAGGACAAGGATGCAGGTCTTTAACCTTTTGAAATCAGGCTTTTTATTTTTTGTTATTCTATGGAGCGATTCTCACTCTTGCAATATATTACCAGGCAGAAAATGAATACTAGAGAGCCAGGAACCAAGACCTAGTAAAACTGCAAGAAGAATCATCAATAAGACAAGAACAAGCTCGACGTGCAACTGAAGAACAGATTCAAGCACAGCAAAGGCAAACAGAAAGAGAGAAGGCTGAGATTGAACGTGAAACAATCAGGGTAAGGGCTATGGCAGAAGCAGAAGGAAGAGCCCATGAAGCAAAGCTAGCTGAAGAGGTTAACAGGTGAATGCTAGTTGATCGTGCTAATGTAGAGAGAGAAAAATGGATTGCTGCCATAAATACTACTTTTGAACATATTGGAGGTATAACTGTACCTGATAGGCTGATGCACAGTATGCAACGTGCAAATACTTATATTGACAATCTAACTAGATTACATGCACCCATCTCTCTCTCTTGTATATTGTGTGGTTTTAAATGTATGGACCACATCATTTTGTAGGTATGCTATGAATTTCATCAATTTATCATTTCAATTGGATTTTTGTGGTAATATGTTCTTATATCTATTTTACTTTCGTAATGCCATTTACTTGGGTGAACCATTTGGCTTTGGAATAGGGCCTTCTATTTGCCCTCATAATTCAGCAGCATTGTAATTTGTGGGTTGTTTTATTCTTTTATTTATTTAATTTTTCAATTTCCCCAATTACTATGTTGTTTTCAATTTTGTGAAGTATTTTTGCTTAACTGGAATTAGATGAACTCCATACTAATCCCTAAGTTAAAAATTTGATCTATCTTTTGCAGGGGGCTTAAGAGCCATTCTAACATATCAAAATAAGTTTGTCGTAGCAGTTGGTGGAGTGACTGCTCTTGCAGCTGGGGTATACACTACAAGGTATAAATTGTTCACAAAGCTTGCCTTCAAAATTATATTTGGCATGACATGCCATGCTACTCTGCGTCCATCAACTTAATTGTGCATTTATTGATTATTGATGACATGTTTTAGCATGCCATTTTAAAAAAAAATATTATTATTGATGTTCTTAAACTCAGCCCAAACTGGTCATTCCGTCCCACTGAATGGTTGGTTAATGGATTTTGGCCCTGGTTTCATCATTTAATGGATTTGAGGGCAAGCATCAGGTCCACTAATGTTTTACCATGTTTTGAACCATGACTCGTGTGTTGCCATATCACATTTACTTTGAAACATGTAGTTTGTCAATCACAAAGGGATGTTCTTCCAGCTTTGAATATCTTGGTCCTGCCATCAGTAAAAATATAGAAAAACAGATGCTATATGCATGATGTCAGATTCTATTGTGGTTGACCGATGTATTAGCTAACAACCTATCACCTGGAGATACATAATATTTTCATGATTAAGAATAAATTCATGATCTCAGCTTACTTATGGTCACTCAAGCCAACAAAACCTGTCCCTTGAAGCATAGATGCTATTTTATGTATTTCAGCTAAGGCCTTTTGCTGCTGTATTGATTGGTACCACCTAATGGGTACCATGCATCTTCCATGAAAAAATATGAAAAGAAAAATAGCCTAATTCTCATTTTTAGTTAGAAAAAATGTTTCCTTTGGAATTTGTTTAAAGCTTCTATTTCTAGTATCTTGAAATGTGTTTCATCATCTTTTGGTAGCAGATATAAATACACTCTAGATGACATAAATACTGAAAGTTGGTGGAGATCAAAAGATATATCGATACAATATTCCCCAGCCTTCCGCATTTTTAAAGATTTTAAACTTGAAGTACTTTTTTTTTGGTATTTTTCTTACTATATCAGTCTATTTCTTATCTTCCATGAAAACCACTTTGTTGTCATTTGCATGCTATAGTTGGATAATTTATATTCATATTGGACTTTGACTTTGGTTAATGATTTTAAGTTGCTTTCACAGAAGTTATGGCTTACACAAGTCCTTTTTATGTGATGAAGGGAAAGTGCACGAGTTATTTGGGGATATGTAGATAGAATATTGGGACAACCATCGTTGATCCGAGAGTCCTCCAGAGGGAAATACCCTTGGTGTGGGATGTTTTCTTGTACCATGAGCTCCCTGTCTCATCATACCGATCCAGTATCTGCTTCAAAAATTGGATATGGTTTTGGAGATGTAGTTTTGCATCCTTCTCTTAATAAAATAATTGAGCAGCTGGCATCTGCGACTGCAAATACAAAAGCACATCAGGCACCATAACATGTTTTTTATGGCCCTCCAGGAACAGGAAAGACAATGGCTGCCAGACAGTTGGCTAATAAATCGGTATGAGATCGTACTTCTCTATTGAACTTGCCATTCTAGTTTTCATGTATAACACATTATCCACTTTCGTAGTCCATCATTCAGATAAGTTGGAATTCATTTTATAATGTTTAGAGTTAGCTTTCACCTATTTCAAGGAAAAGTTTAAATTTTATGATGTCTTGTATATTAAATTGGTATGGATATGAACATTAGCAAATTATCTTAAATTCTTAACATTTTCCTGATTTCTTTCTTCTTTTCTTGTTCATAAAGTTTGCCAACAATCAACTCAGATTTATCTGTTTCTAAAGCCCGATAAATTTATTTTCACTTCCTTTGGCTTTAAAAAGTCATATTGTTTTTGCTGAACTTCTTAGTCTGGGAATTCAGTAGTCATTGAAAATGGATATTCATTACCATACTGCGGAATACTGATTATTGCATGTTTTATGAACATCAAACAAACTGCATTTTAATTCAGTTGGCTTTTTGTGCTCATATTTTTTTCCTTTTTTCTTTTTAAGATTATTACTTTCTTTTGGATAAATTGTGAGTTTCCTTTTTTTTTTAAATAAAAATTATGCGGGGATTAGATTATGCATTGAGGAGATGTCGCTCCACTAGGGTCATAGGCCGTTACAAAAATACACACAGTTGTTTGATTGGGCTAAGAAATCAAAAAAAGGTTTATTGCTTTTCATTGATGAAGCGCTGATGCATTTCTTTGCGAGTAAGTTTATTGCTTCTTGCTAATCACTCATTTATTCTGCTTGTTTTTGATTGTAAATGTACATCAAATGATACATCAATGTTACATATGAAACATAAAATTGCCGTTATCTATTGTAAGCAATGGGAACAAGATTAAATGCATTCAAAACATGATTTTCTGATACCATTTCCTTTTAGTCATGATTTTTGTCAGGCATATATTATAAAAAGAAAAAAAAAGAAGTTCCGTAAATTATCTGAAAATTAACCTGAGTGGGTTGATTGCGTTGGATGAACTTTGCAGGCAAAACAAGATCTATATGAGTGAAGCTCAAAGAAGTGCATTACATGCTCTTCCCTTCCGTACTGGTGATCAGTCTAAAGACATAGTCCTTGCTCTCTCCACAAACCGTCCTGGTGATCTTGATTCAGCAGTGGCAGATCGTATTGATGAGGTCTTGGAATTCCCCTTGCCGGGAGAAGAGGAGCGCTATAAACTTTTTAAGCTCTATCTGGATAAGTACATAGCTCAGGCTGGATCAAGAAACTCTGGTTTGATTCAAAGTTTGTTCAAACGAAAACAACAGCAAATAGAGATTAAAGGATTGACTGGTGATATCATAAAGGAAGCAGCGGCTAAGACTGAAGCATTTTCTGGAAGGGAAATAGCAAAACTGATGGCAAGTGTCCAAGCTGCTGTGTATGGGAGCGAGAACTGTGTGCTAAGCCCAACACTCTTCTGTGAAGTGGTAGATTATAAAGTTGCAGAGCATCAACAGAGAAGAAAATTGGCAGCGACTGATAAAGCTAGCGCATCAGAGTGTTGACTGATTACGTGGGTACAACCGTATAATTTATATGCTATTCTTAGTTGGTAAAAGGGCTGCCCGTGGCATTTTATCATGGGCATGCTGTTGTTATTCTTTTACATTTAATTGTCCCCAACTGATGGGGAGATTTTGGAATTTATATTATGGTTAGATTCCATTTACTAATAATAGTAAATTTTCAATATTCATAATTATATATAATAAACAGCCTTCTCATAGATATCAGATTCTGGCTTCAACGAGTATGGGAAGTTGTCATTCAGCATGTCGTAATGTTTGTGCAGATTATCTGGCCAAACGGCCATGTCAAACATGCACAGTATTCCCTTCGTACTTGGCCTTTGTTTTCCTTATTTACAATAAAACTCTTATTTTTTCGATGTATAAATTTCAAGAATTAATAAAAATAATTTTTATTCTTTGGAAGTTTCATTAATTAACCAATATTCATGGGATGGAGCGGTTTAAAAGAAAAATAGGAAAAATAATTTTTTATGTATTTCGGTTATTTTTTATGTAATAAAAAGTAATTTTCGCTTCTTTATTTCATTCTTGTAAGAGTAACATTTTCTTTTGCAATATACATTTATATTTCGCTTTCTCTTATTGACTATTCTCTCCCTTTGGCTGCTGACCATAAATTCACGTACCCTTAGACCTTACAATCCCTTTTTGTTTTTTTGTTGTGGTTGACACTTGAATTCACATGTCTGTATGATAAGTCTTACTAAACATTTATTTATTAGTTATTCTCACTAATTGTTAAAAAATCACTAAATATAGTCAACAATTTTTTTTTACTGGAAAAAATTTGATTATATTTAGTGAATCATTAATAAAGATAATAACTCAGCACGTAACGGTACCTAAAAATATAAGATTAATAAAATAACTCCCAGGTATTTTACTTATTACTTGGGATAAGTAACATTTAAGTTTTAGTGATAGTTTTTTTTATTTTAATATGAACACCTTTCTTACCTGTTGTATTATCTCATCCTAGCTTGATTAATTTCTTGATCATATTATATAACAAGACATTTTAGGAAAAAATTTGATTATATTTAGTGAATCATTAATAAAGATAATAACTCAGCACGTTCAACGGTACCTAAAAATATAAGATTAATAAAATAACTCCCAGTATTTTACTTATTTTACTTGGGATCTAACCTAACTCATTTAATTTTATATAATGTTAAAAAATATGAACAACTTTCTTACCTGTTGTATTATCTCATCCTAGTTTGATTATATTTCTTGAACATATTTTGTCGATTATTCGGATCAGACATTTTTAAGTAGGAACTTCTTATCATAAATATACAAATTAATTTTTGACATGTGTAAAGCTGTATTAATATAAATATGTATATTTTTAACATGACTCACAACTTTATCCATACCAAAAGGTGATTTCCATATAACAAGCCTTTGCCATTGTTCCCTGACGATTGATCAACAAACACGACATAGAATGCTTTATATAGCAATAACTCAGTCACAAATTTTAATTCCATTCCCAACTTGACAACCCGAGGACTGTTAAGGAGTACAATGAAAACTATGTTCTACAACACACGAGAAAAACAAAATGAATAAAAGAGCAGAGACATAGAGGTTCTTCTGAAATTCAATCTCAAACCGTATACATTGTATAAATAGAACCGAATATTTCAAGTGGAAGCGAAAGACTTATCACAAATCATCACCAGAAGCAAGCAAGGAATGTCCTACTTCATCCTTCAGATTTTGATGAGAATGGCAATTTTCCCTGGAATTCTGTATATTCAAGAAATGCAAGACATACTATAATGTAAACTACAAATGTAAGAATTAGAATTGGAGATCTCAATATCAGGTTGAAGAGTATTGAAAAACTTTTTCTATTGTAGTATTAGCTCCTAAATTCACCATCTCATTGGGTCTGGTGTCACAAATACCACTAAGTTGTCATGTGGGTCACAGTCTTGGTAAAAAATGCAGTTCCGAACTCTTCAATTTCATTAGACTATAAATTGTCGTTAAAACTTATTACTATTTCAAATTTTAATGCCAGAAAAAATGATCACAAGATCCCTAAGTAATAATATTATCAAACTAATGACCAACCCAGGAGATCTTACCACGTGTGAGCCTTTTGTATATTTCAGTTAATAAAGACCATGAAATCAAATGTGCTAGCATACGTGAATTTGAGAATACCTATAAATATCAGCCAACAATCCAACTTCAAAATCCCATATTTATTAGTACTTTCAATCCCAAAATTATTTTCAATTCAATCTTAAAAGGTCATTGAACACAAAATCTTACACATTATCTGCAATCAGATTTCGTATTGGTTGATTCCAGTGTAAATGAAAAGAACAGTGATTATTAACTTTACTATGCAATCTTTTCTTTCAATTTGTTGTTGTTGCTCACTGCCTCTGTGATATAGAATCAATTGCAGGAAAAGCTATTCCAACTATCACAACCATATGACGAGCACAAACACAGATCTTTCAATTTATGTTTGGCCAAAAGTTCAGGCACTGGTTTCTTTTTCTTTTATTAAAGAAAGAATGAATCAACTTAAAAAGTGGTAGCAGGAAAGGTTATGAACTCCTAAGTAAGACCAGCGATAATATTTTTCATAAATGCATCCATGAACATATAAGATTAAGCAAATACCTGTTCTCTTACATTATATTCAATTTTCATGTACCCAAACAAATTTATTCCTTCAATAATTGCCTTTTAGTGATATTGGTTGGCTCATTTTTGTGTCAGCCACATTATAAAACTGAATATAATATGCTGAATCATTGAAGTTACTTAAAACTTGAAGGAAAACATATCCACATGTACGAAAACAAATGCTCAATCTCATAAAATGAAAACGACCTAACTTCTGAAAGTCATATAGATCTACCAATACCGAACCAATTTAAACAAATTGAAAACATATCATAATAAGTTATTCAAACGGAGGGAAGAAAATACACTTACTTTGAAAAGGAAGGCCCCAAGCTCATGACAGTTCTCACTTTAGTGTCCTATGTTATAGAATTCAGGAAACACAACTTGTAAAGCATCAATATGAATACAAATCAAAGAATGAAATGAAAGATTACATTTAATCAAACTTCTGAAGCAAATCTTCAAATGCATCATCCCCTTTATTAGGGGATAAGTACTTGTGAAGCATTTTGTCTAAGTTGGCACCACATACCAGAAAACCTTTGTCTTCCATTATTTGAATGTAATTCACTGAGCTATAGTACTCTTCGGTAGAATGCTGTGTGTGAACCCCAACATTCAGGGGTAGATTAGAAAAAGGCTGCCACTCTACTGAATGAGATGATACAAAAGGGAACCACATGTGCAAGCTTCTACTATATTAGTGGATGGTTTTTGCAAAGAGAGAATGATTATGAAGGCCGGAAGCATAATGAGTTTCATGGTTCAAATGATGGAGGAACCTGATTTTGTCAAATATAATTTATTGGTTGATGGATATTGTTTGCAAAATCAAATTAACATAGCCAATAAAGTATTTTTATTTCATGGGATGTAACTTATATTTTATTGATCCATGGATAGTGTAAGATGAAGAACATAAATAATGTAACACATCTCTTGGATGAAATAATCAAGATAGGATTTATTCAAATTCCAAATGTTGTCACTTGAAATGCATTTCTTGAGATCGACTGGATAGATTCAAACAAACTTCTAAAGCATTGCTTGAAATGCTTTATCTTCATTAGAGGATTGGTCGTTGACGTGCCTTTCAGTGGTGGCAGCATCTATTGGAAAGCCTTTGTCCTCCATTAGTTGAAGCCATTTTATCGCACCTTCAAATCTCCTTTCCTTTCTTCTTATGGGCAATTCTTGGACGAAGACATTAAAATTGCAGCTATAACAATTAGGCAGTCAATAGTCTTCAGCTTTATAGAGACCTTTACATAGTATGGTGTAACCATGCAATTTGCAAGCTTTAGCAGGAATAAGTAAAGAATATCCAGCTTTTGAGATCGAAAACTCGAGCATAAATCTACCAACCAATAAGGAGGTGACAATATTCCATTTCATTCAAAGAGATATATAACATTATTAATGTTTTTATGCGTACACCATCTATAAATCAATGAAGTTCAATACTTATTATGCTTAGTTCATTTGAGTTTGCAAACAATATCCACCAACCAATGAAATATATATGACAACTTCAAGTTTCTCTCACATTTGAACCAGAAAATCATCATGCTTCCGACCTCAATATTCATTCACTCTTTACAAAAATCATCCGCTAAAATAACTAAAAGTCTGCACTCGTGTCCTTTTGTAGTCATCTCATTCAATAAAGCGGTGGCCTATTCCCATCTACCAATCTTGCATCTGTTACATGGGAGGAGGCTGCTTGAAGCAATCAACTTTGTCTCTCATCGATTGAAGGATTTTGAAAAAGAAGAGAAAATAAAATAAAATAAAGAAGGGATGGGGAGATTAAGATAAGGAAACAAGAAACCAGACAGGCTCACCTCTTGATCTCATCTCTCAGGGTGTCGGCGGCCAAGTGTTTTTCCTTTCTCACGTGCATACCTCAGCTTTTGTACATCTGTTGGTGCGGTCCTGGCTTTCGTTTCCTTAAATAGCTGTCTCTCTAGGTCTAGGTCAGCAGTGCAGAGGGAATTTATAGAATTATGTAATATAAAATAATTATCACAAGGAAAAAATTTACATTTAAATTATAAAGTTAATAAAGGAAAGGATAAATTTTGAAATTTGATGCCAAGTAACTCTTTCCTAAATAAAATAATTTTAGAAATGATAAAGATAAAGATAAAACCATCTAATTCATCATGACTTAATAATAATCCTGAAAAGAATTAGGAGATTTTTTTTTTACTCGATGCCTTTTAAAAAATGGTCATAACAAGGATTATCATAATTTTTTTTCTTTTTCTTTTTCTTTTTTCTTTTGTTTTGATCTTCACTTTTGTGAAAGTATGAGAATAGGGAAATGTCATTTTCTTTCTTTGGTACCAGCCCTGACTTATCTTTTTTTGTTTTGATGTATTTTTTTTAGTATGTGACTTAGATATGTTAGATTTTGAGTATATTTATTTATATCTACTTCTCTCAATATATGATATTTTAATTTTAGTTTTGTTTTTGTTATTATTTTTATGGTATTTTAGTTTCTTCTTATGATTGTTCCTATCTTGATAGTTTTGCAGGTGAAGAAAATTTTTATATCTCTTCAAACTACAACACTTTTTATGTTAATCTTTAATATAAAATATGTTTAGATATCGATAATCTTTGAGTAAGGAGTAAAATTATAAATAGTTAAATCAGTATATAAAATGTATTTGTTTTTTTAGATATGATATTTTTTTATTATTTATAATTGCTATTAGACTTCATTTTTAATTAATATTTTTTCTTTCTCTTAAAAAAAAATTAAGAGATTTTCTAGTACGTTGCTTTTTTGGAGAGTATTGGTTTATCTTAGCAAAAAAAAAATTTAATTAACAAATACATAGTGTATGTAAATACATTAGTATATATAAAATCTATTTTAAAAATGTTATTTTCAGTCTCACAATCGATTAGACTAATATTAAGTGGCAAAGTTAGATTGAAAATACTAATGGGAGAGTTATCTTAAAAAAAAACGAGACATTATATAGAAAAATAAAGAATATCTATTGTTATTTCTTTTATATCTATTGTCACTCTTATTTTATTAGTTTTTTATTAAATAATTTTTTATTTGTTTTGATCCAATGATTCAAATTAGCTCATTTAATAAAAAGTTAATGAAATAATATTGAAAACAAACACAAGAGAATCACAATAAACTCTCCCAAAAAAGTATTATATTATAACACATTTTGAGGGAGCTAACACCTCCCAACAAACGCGCAACCCCTTCTTAACATTTGTAAGTGTTTTGGCATTTTGCTAAGCTTAGTCACTAAGTTACATGAGTTTATTATAACAACTAAAACAAGAGAAATATATTTGCAAAGAATATTGGCACTTGCATTATTATGTAATGACATAGTGAGATTAAAGTGTCATCTAATAACTTGTGAGTTTGTGATGGTTTTATGAAGATTTGTTTGTTCAAATATCATTTTTTATTGGCAAATTGGTCGAAAGTAGAGGACATTTTTGCACTTTACAATTTAATTTTATTATTTGAAAGGAAGAGAGTCTAAAAGTACATTAAATGGTTTCAAATTAAATAATATTTCTCGAACAATCAAAATACGTATATTATATTTATATAATAAATTTATATAAAAAATATGTCAAATCAATTTGTATATTACTATAATTTTCCTACAAAATACAAAATAATTTATAAATAAATTAAATAAAAATTAAAATATTTTAATTGATCGAAAAGACACTACCGTTTCAAGTTACATCAATGTTCATTTTTAACTTTAATGTCGTAGTCACTTGAGATTTGACTCAATGATAGTAATGCACCAAGGTGTTGGCTTTAGAATGAAAATTTTCACCTCCTTACCAAAAAATAATAAATAAATAAATAAATTTAAACCCTGCAATCATGTAATCATATATCGGTGCTATTCTTGAATACAACCAATGAAACTGAGACATTCTCGATCTTAGGAATTTGAACAACTTAATTACCTTCGATATATATATATATAAAAGGTAGAAATTCAAAGCAGCCCAAATCACCTTTCGCAACTAAGAATGTATCTTCTTTAATAAAACATTCCACATTTTTTACATAGCTTTGAGTTTTAAAAGGAATTATTCATAAGCTAAAATGCATTGCTGCAGTCCTTTTCATGTTACTATGTCATAAACTACTATTGATTTGTTGAAAAGTTAGAGGAAGAGGATTTTAGTGTGATCATGGAATTAAAGCATTATCTTGAACTAAAAAGCAACATTATGTTTTTCCAGTGGAACTATTTTCCATTTTTTTTTCTCCCTCTGTTGTTTCATAATATACCGTTAGGAAATGAATGAAAATTTGATCATAAACTTGTACTTTAAAAGAAAAATGAAACCACCAGCATCACAACACGGCCAAAGCACAAGATTCTAGACACAAACACCCATTTAAGTTGGAAATAAGTAAATTATTCTGTTGATAGCCTTCCAAAATAATAGTTTATAAAACATTTACTTAAAAACTCTCCTCATAGTTATATTGAATAAAACAAGCAGGGACTGAAGGGGACCGTAGTAAACGCTAGAAACCTGCAAGATAAGCTGCATTTGCCCTAGTACCAAGATTGACATAAGACGGAAAACTTTACACTAAAATCAGCGAATTCTGAAATTAATCCTATGTTGTGTAGCATTCCATGATCTCTATGGACTAGTACAAACCAATTTCTCTATTTTAACTACAAAAAGATATGGTAAGCAAAGAATTTGCCAAAACCATAAGAATACAGAGAAGCAAGCAGACCGATCTGCTTCTAACCTACAGAATGACTTGGCTGTACTGACTGAGTAACTATTATGAAGGTCTATTAATTGGCGGCAAATTACTTTACAAAATTTACAAACATGCTTAAAAAAGGCAAGACAATATGACAAAATTGCATATCAATGCTCATTCTTAACTCTTGCCTTTAATATTCCAGGGAGTGGTGGTGATGAGGGAGGCCTAACTGGCGGATTCAAAACTAAAGTAG